>JAJEKV010000012.1:19309963-20651834 GCA_021234155.1 Isoetes taiwanensis | reverse complement strand
AGCTACGTATTGCTGAAATCCGTTTTTTTAACCCGACAATAATAAGTTCCAGTGGCTCCTTGTATTGGGTCCCATTGGCTTCCATTGGTTTGGGCGATAGAAACATGTTTAATTCTATTATATTCTCTACTAGAAATGCCCAAGATTACCGGCTTTCTCAAGTTGGCTTAAGTCTTCAAAAATTAAAAGGTGTGGATTATATTTTACAAAAGCAACAAGGTTCCTTCATTAAGTTAGTAATTTGTATACATAATCAATTATAACACCTCTCATGATTAAGCAATTAATTTTAGATAGTCTATACGACAACTCTTCTACAAGAATCGCCACGTCAATATCCAACCGTAGTAATATCACTTTAAAGCAAGTGTCGCGATTATAGACCCTTTTTCTTGAAACAATGCATCTCTACATGTTGCTATATATTGCAAACCCTTGCCGCTTAATCGAACTATGATGTGTTTCAGATCTCATATAAAAAACTTTTCCTTAGGGTGTCGCGCCCCTTTAAAACTTTTTCCTCGGGGCTGGATAACTTATGTCTGGTATATAGCATGTAAGAAACATCTCCATGACCCTTTCGCATCCAGTTGACATTTATGCTAATACCCTTGGGGGTATTGATAACTTATGTCCCGAGGTCTTCTTATAGCATAGAAGAAACATCTCCATGACCCTTTCTGCATCCAGTTGACATTTAATATGCTAATACATGTACATTATTACATGTATTTTCAATGGATCCTACTTTGAACATACATCCTTTGCATTGGTTTGCATCCCAAGTAATAAGAGAGACCTTTATTGAAAAGGGATACCAATAATGTGATAAGAAATTCTATCTTTATTGAAAAGAAATATGCAACAAGAATAAGACCCGCACTTAGAAACTAATACTATGCTGAAACCTTCATTAAAACCAATTGTATCCTATTTGCGATTGCCATAGCATACCAAATACCCGCCTAAAAGGATCAACATGAGAGGAGGCAATGGCTCTAGATTTGCCAAGTAGCCTTTCTACATGGAAGTCTGGCTCCATTGAAATTCATTTTCATGTGTGTGTCATATTTCACTATATTCATTGTAAACTTCCTCCTATTTTACTACTCAAGAAACAAACCCAAACCTTCAATAAAAGAAAATCCTTAGACTGCTTCTAATATAAGAGCAAAGCTGCCCATTATAGTTTGTAGAGGGCAAAGCTACCACAAGCATCAAGGTTGGCTAAACAAATAAAAACAATACACAAGAGAGTCAAACACCTTGGAGCAATGCGGGATTAATGTGATACGTAAGACACAAGTGATTTTACATTCTACTATGTTTCACTTTTTACAAGTCAACGAAGTTCCAATGCTCTACCCCCATGCATTGATTTGTTGCAATAGACATATTGCAAAATATTTAAATGTAATAAATGGAAAAGCCAAATGTTAATAAATGTGATAAACAATGCAACATAAAAGCTAAGACTCTTTTCAGACAAAAATTTATAATTCCTTAGGCATGTCTACGCAATTATGCCTTATGCGGCAAGCAAATGTTCTCATCTCTCGCTTGTTGTAAAACATGGAGAGATGTACCTCCCAAAAGCAATCCAGTTATGAATGAAAGGCTTGTTAATGAAGCGGCATATGCGATTTGTCAATACATGCAAAGTAGAGTTCGCAAAAGCCCCGCAAGAATAGGAGTTCTTTTTTTGAAGTGCCATAGATTGGAAATGCATGTCAATCAGCCTAGCTAGGTCAAATGCACACATCAAGAGTCGGATGGATAGAAGGCATTTATTTGTAACCTTTCTAGTGCAAAGATGTGGAAACACCATATAATTGGTGGCAATATTGTGTCTTTGTTTAAAACTCGCACATTCTTATTCTGAATTGCATGGTTGTAAGGATAACAAGAAATACGACTTATGACTACCGCCTCCAAAATAACATCCCGGCTTAGATCTATAGAGCAAGCATAAACAAAGTTATCCAATATTCTAAAAATAGAACATGCAATCATGCCACTTCTAAATAACCTATTGCACTTCCTCCTGATATCAACCAAATCTCTATATCCAATTTTAATAGAAATAGACTCTTAGCACCGCTGCACCATGCACTCTTTCCTTGATTTATTAAACTGGGTCTACAACATCTAGCAAAGCAAATGTAGTGGCTACTACAAGAAATGAATGGTTCTCATATATTTCAATATGGTAGACTTCAATCAATTGTGCACCTGAATGAAGTTGTGACTATATCGCCTAATAATTGATCAAAGAAATAGATGCATGTTTTTGCATTTGCTCATAACTAGGGATTTGATGGAGAAGTTTAATCGGCATAATCATCTTTTATAACATCTTAGTTCGCATTTGCCTGCTAGTTGGAAACGCTTTTGGTGACAATTATGTTGCAGCCAGGTAAGCCGCTTTGGAGCCCATATAGGTATTTGAAATTACAAAAAAAACATTTATTTCTTTTTTAGAGTTGGGTATGCTTTGTAAAAATGGGGCCAATACCAACACAATGTATGCATATGTCAAAAGAAATAATCTATGCATAGGATCCTTTAAGTATTCTCGATGGATACAACAATTTTGCATCTAGGCGCTTAAAATTAATGATATGATCAACTCGGTTGTGATTTTCAAAGTTGATAGTGTGGTTTAACCTTATGGATTGATCTTTTACAAAAATGTGTTCGCATTTTTTCTATAGCTTGCCTCATGTTTAGCCACTTTTGTATCATACATGGATTTAGCTTCCATCTTTTGTCCCTCAAACTTTGTCATAATTGCTATATCCCTCCCATCTACGATGTAATATGTGTTGGAGATATTGTAATATGTGTTGGAGGTATTGCTAACGCTTGGCACACTTGGATAAGTCTAGAAAAATCATGTTGATGGAACTTTGTAGAATCTATATCTTAGATAGATAGTCTAATCTCCCTTTCAACCTTCATTAGCAGTAATTTAAATAAACACATGACATCAATAAACGCGCTACTTCATTCTCCTTGATTTCACCAATGTTCTATCGTTGTCACAAGGCCATGGTTCAAGAATTTAGAAGGTGCACAACTAGCATGAAGAATCTTTGTTACCCATACATATCATGTTCAATATTCACAGCAATGCAACAACCACCTATAGTAGACAAATTTCAAATGGAGTTAATTAACAAATTCAAAAGCTTTACTTGCAAACCCCTTGGAGCAAATATGCATTTCCTTCAATGAATCTTATGATAATGCAAGTTTGAGGCAATTGTAATGTTAATACATACCAAATTGAGAATATTCAAGCATGTACTTTGATGTCTACATAAAACAAAGCTAACATCATCTCCCCTTCTCGATTTTTATTTTTTACATTTGGCAAGGTGTTGAATCATATCTATAACTTCATGATTACTTTCCAAACGTAGGGTAAAAAGCATATTAGGGTTTCTTAAAAGTATTATTTAGTGACCGTACCGGGTACCTATTTATGTCAATAAAGGTACATTTTAGAACTTTTATATAATTTTGGTCTTCAATAGCATTATACTTATCATAACTTTGAATATTAGCACGTTTTGACTTTTATTTTAATTTTGTACTAGTTTTAATGAAAAGAAAATGAGAACATACCTAGTGTATGTACTTTTGCAGTGTTCCAAAGTGGTAAACCTTAAATGCTTTTTACCATTCCATGCCACTATGATTTTAGAGAGGAACATAGCTATGTAAAAAGAACCATTCCATGAAGAAACCATAAATTCTTACCCATATGCTCTCCTAACCATTTTTCCTTTTCACATTCCTTATAAAACAAAAACAAACATGAGGTGAATATGCATAAACTTTGCATGCATCGTCGTTTGACACTGCTCGAACGCCTGACATTGTACGCACGACGCCACTAAATTTTCTTAACCACATTGTAATTCATTATTTCCTAATTTATTATGCTCTTAGGTAAATTATGCAACAAACTTGGTTTAATGCAATAAGTTGGTTATTTTTCTTACAATAAGGTTGTGACGTGTTTCATTGCAAATTGAACATATTGAAGCAAGTACTTCTTACATTGTATTAATAGTTTTCAAGGTTTATGCATAATCTAATCTAGACAGTTTCAAGGACATTGATCTATGGTATGTTGATATATCTGAATGTACTGTTATTTAAGTCATGAATGGTTGCAACTCCTATAAAAGATCAATTTTACATTGAAGCCCTATAGAAATACGCGCTGCTACTTATGTCCAAAGAATGCTTCTGCACCCTGCTTACTAGTAATTAATCTATATCTTTTTTCGCTTTGTGGCTAAAGCCTTGTGCCAAAGCTCCATATAAAAGATTTGATCTTTGGGTTTATGGGTGAGTTCCACATAAACTTTAGATTTGTAGTACATCTTTCTTTAGTGATATCCCATTCAAGATGAAGAGAGATATTGAATCCATGAGTAAGATACCTGTAAGCTTTCTTACCATTTACATGTCGTTGAGAATATGAGTCATGCATGATACCCCTCGATTATAATATCCAGAATTGCTTGATAGAGCATAGCACCATCATCTCCCAAACCTTTACTAGATTTATCAATAATATTGTTCCATACCTCACCGGCAGAATTTAAGAGAAAAAGGGATCCCAAGAATCTTAGATTTAGTAGTAGTTAGAGGGAGATACTCACATCCTAGGGATTAAGCTATTTGCTCTTTCTTTACCCGCTTCTAGAGGCATGAGCTTTGATTTTCTTTTGGATTAATTTTGCATCCCCGAAAGTATGTGTTAGTGTCTCTATGTGATAATTAGAGTGTTGGTAATAGATCTCCTCCATTTCAATGAAATGAAACATGTCATCTCAAGAAAAATTGGCATTGAGAAAGAATTGTTCCTTCCGAGTGTGAGGAAGCTTTAGTACAATGATCCCAAGTATCCTAATCGACTTTCTCCAAAAGCACCACTTAAAGCTTCTATGACAACAAGAAAGAAAAAAAGAGGGTAGAGGACAACCTTGTTTGACTCCTCTCTTTCTAAAAGAATGGACCGCGATTCTCCATTGATCAAGATAGAGGATCTCAAATTCTTGAGAACAATAAAAGAAAATGCTAATGACCTCCCGAGAGAAGCCCATTTTCTAGCACCACTTGAAGAGGAAAATCCAAATTTGACCGCGGTCAAAGGCCTTGGTAATGTCTAACTTGAGCAAGACTAAATTTTACTTTGATTCTTTTTTTGCCCAATGCATACCAATGATGGTATTGTTGGGATTTCGATCATGGCTTAGAGATTTGTATCATATATTGTAAAATATCTCAGACACTAAAATTGATTCACGATAGAGATAAGATCAACCTTTTAAAAAAGGGCAAACGTGTCATGTGGTTTTTGCCGAGGCTAATTTATATTCGTAAGAGCGACGCAAAGGTCTCCGCCCCAACAAGAGCGCATATATCGGATTTGTTGTTGAAGCTATTATGTTGAAACCGCCATCGTGATAAAATAGGTTATTGTCCATCGCCATTGTTTTTGTTATCCAATCAAAAGTGGGAGACTAAAAGCTCGAGAGTTAATTTATCGCATACCTTACCAATCGCCTAATTGGGTGGGCATTGTCTCACGCCAGCTCAAAGTCTCACTCGAGGACATGCACTTGGCACATGCAATTATTGTTGTTGTGACGCCCCTCGCTAAATCTACTTCGACCCGCCGCAGACACTCTAAGCAGAAATCCCCCATCCGTCCTTCAACCGCACGGGGCCTCCGCTCTATCCCGCACTGAGAGGATCAGAAGTGAAGGGGACACGAAGGTGTTTATGCGGCCCTTCCCCATGGGTTCCTATCACAAATAAAGCACAAACATTGTTAAACTAGCAATAACTATACATCACACTACCCCAAGGGTAGCTCATCCACATATCCATAGGTGCAAAGAACATAAACATATGCCATAAACATAGCCCGGTGGGTTCCTATGCACAGTGCCGCAACTAATAGGAACTACGGATCTATACTAGAGCATACTACATATGGCCCTAGGTCTCTACCCCTTCCCAATACAAGAGGAGCAACATGATCAACCAACATCACGCACATCATATCATGATAAACATCATAAGAACATCTTAACCTAATCATACATATCTAACTTACAGCTAGGGTTCCGCGGATTAGGGTTCAAGATGTTCAAGTATGGGTTCTAGGGATGGCTCTACTCTAGATACAAGATACAAACCCATCCGAGTGCTATCTTCCGTGATGAACTACTACTTAACCCTACTCCACCTACCGCCCGTAAGCGCTTTCCTCCCATCCCCGGTGTCTCCATTGCTCCTTGATCGGGTCGAGGTCGTGTCCTCTATGATCATACACACACTCGGGTTGCCGTGCTATGCCATGCTAACGGACGATGCTCTAAACGGGTTTCGAAAAGGAGATGAGTGTTCGTGTGCTAGAGTCAGGAAAAGGGTCTAGGGTTAGGGTTTCAGCCAATATAGGTGGGGTCCACATGGGATGCCATGGCACCACTAGGATGGGGCCGCGGTGGCGTTGGTTCAATAGGATAAGGCCATGTGGAAATGGTCCTTATCCTAAGGTTATCTAAGTTAAACAATTAACTTAGATATGTGCCCCTTGCCACTTCAAGGTATACAAGGCTACATGTGTAGACTTGTATAGTGACGGGGTCCAGAATATACATATCTAAAGCGATTTTCCCCTAGAACGCCACATTCTCCCCCTTAGGACAATAATGCCGCCCTCAAGATTGTGCTAAGGTGATCTTTAACCTACACTATTCCCCGCAAAACAACATAAGTGCACAACTTCAATTTAGCTTAATTGATCAACTTCCTTATTAAATGGTTTATTATCGAAACATTTAGGCTATATTTGTACTTATACAAAATTATATAGCCTTAACAAGGTTGCTCCTTATAATAATTCAACGTCCCTTAAAGGCCTTTTACCTCGAACTTTCAACTAACCTCTTCAACACCTTGCCGAGATAATGGTGGAGGAGGTGGTGGTGCCTGTGAATATTCCCCGGGTGTTCATCAACGGGGTGGCCCAATGAATCACCGGGTGCATCCGGGTTCCTCATCCTGGTGAGCCTTTGCGCTGATTGATTCCACCGGCCATTTCTCATTGTTGTCATCTTGTTCACGCCCAAATAAGTTTCTAGGTACCCATTGGTAATGTCTAATCGCCTTTGAGAACCCGAGCAGTTGTTCCCCGGGCTGCAAGGATTGATCATCAACCGCTTGTTATTTAGGGTTACACATCAATCATCCCTACTTATAATTGGATTATTGTTAGGTACAAAAGAAATTACGCGGAAAATTCCACTTTACAAGTCAAGAACATAGTAAGTCATTAATATATAGAAATACATTTCATGAATTACATGATAATATCCGAAAAGGAAAATATTACAATTTAATTGAAAACAAAGCAAATTTTCTATCATCGATGCTCCCTCATGGACTTGAAGAAGTTCTTGACGCTTTTGAGTCATAAGCCTTTGCCGACGTTTCGCGAAGATCCTTGCGGCCGATCCTCCTTCAAGTGCTCTTGCCATCCGAGGAGGTGGAGTTCGTTTGCCGCCGCCACTCATCGACAATGTTGCATCCCCCGAGATGTCCCCTCGCTAAGTCGAGGCAATGAAGAGCTACAGATCTCTTAAAGAGGATAACATGATCCGCTTTTGTAATCTATTTTAGCATGCTGCCTCGGCCCGAAGCGCTACAAAGGATTTATGGACTTTTCCCTCTTGGGCTGAACTCCTTATGGAAGACTATCATATGCCCTGGCTAAGGGCCGAAGATAGTATCCGAAAGTGCCTTGCCCTCGGCTGCGGCCCTCGGTTCCCCGTGACTTCTTTCTCTCGTGCCGCCGCCGAAGACATCTAATGCTTAAAAGGTTCGCGGATCCTCCACATTGCTGTCGCTGCTCTCCAAGTTGATGCCGCCGGATGCTTCGCTGCGATGCCCCGAACGACTGGTCGGCCGGAGCTTGGGCCTCTTCCCGGGCTTGTACAACCGCTTTGTATCCGCTGAACTCTTCCTCTAAGATGATGGGTTCCTATTGTTGATAGATCCGCCTTTATCTCACGATAAGCCACTATATCTCGACATTGTCCCCCTACAGAGTGCCGCCTAACTAACTCCCTTTGAATTTCCCCGATAGAAGTAGTCGATGAAGTCGCCGCCCTGCTGTTTTGCAATTAAGCCTGCAAGAGCTCATCGATCCCGAGGCCTTCTCTTGGCAAGAAGGAAGGTTGAGGATGTCGCTACGTAAGATTTACCCCTCGCCGCCGATGATCATTGGAGAGAGGGCCGTGATGCCGATTGGGTGCTCCGGAATCCTCGCCTTTAATGTGCCTTCTTGCCGGGCTATTCGGCCTCCATCCTCCTTGCTTCTCTCCCCTTCCAACTTGGGTTCTCCTCCCCTTGTTGCTCGTAGTCTTGCTCAATCTGGCAAAGATAGGTGTTCCCGAGATGGAGCCATAGTATCGCATATCAAGACTCGATCTCATGGATGTTGATCTGCTCCCTTCGGGTGTCGAGAGCTGCTAAATCTAAAGGCTGAATTGAGGGCTCTCCGGGCTGAGAGGTATCTATGCCTATTATGCTTGCAGTCATGTAATCGGGCATATTTCTGGTCCTATCCTTACGCTTTACTCTTGCCCTTGGATCCTCCCCCTGCCTTGGGTAAGTTTAATCTAGGGATACCCATTTTCCTCCCCTAGGCGGCAAGCTAACTTCCTGTGGTAGGATCTGCCGGGTCATACCGGGCAAATGATATCGGTAGAAGGGAGTTCCCGTCAATGTTGTATGAAGATCAAAGAGATGGTCAAAGACATGGAAGGTTTGCTCAACAGGAAATCATGGATGTGATTGGAAAGATCATACTATCTCGACGGGTTAGAGGGCTTTATAAGGCGTAGATGGATGTAGAAAATGGTTTGTAAAGATCAATGGGAGATTGGAAAATCGCCTAGGATGCTAAGAGCAATTCTGATGAGGAAAAAATGACAAATGGGGTCCCCTTTTATAGGCTAAGGTCTACCTTGGGTTCCGTGCACAAGGGTTCTTGATAGGAAAACTAAGCATGAGCAACCATGAAGTGCAAATCTAAGCAAAGCAAAGCAAGAAACACTACATGGCAGGTTATTGGGTCAAGTTTGGTCAAATTAGGCTAAAAAGGGTCAAACCGGTCAGTTCAGGCGGAATCGAATCGCCGCTTAACGAACGCAGCCGCTACGGCCACGACCCGATTAGGGTCATTTTGGTTCCAGATAAGGTTTTCTAGGAATTTTAAGATCCTAACATGACTATTTGGTTCAATTCTGATCTAGCTAGCAGCTTATCTCATGGAATTTGGACATGTATTGATGCCATTTTGGCCAAATCGGGTCGCTTAAGGGAATCGCCTGCCGCTTAACGCAGTCGCCGCTACGGCCGGTTTCGCCAATTTTGCTTTAGGGTTCCATTTTTTTTTCTAGGATGTCTAATGTTTAGACTATTATGTACATTTTAATCATGCTACACAAAAAACTATGCTATCATTCGAGCTATTTAACCACATTTTTATGTAAAAATTTAATCAATTTACAAAAACAAGAACTTATGTATTTATAGAGAACAGTTTAATTACATTAAAACTTTAATTATGATTACAAAATTGGGAGAACTCAAGGGTACTCCTTGCGGATTCTCTGCGCCAAATGGATATCTTTGGGCATGAAGTTACCCTTTGGCGTGGATGGTACGTAGATTGCCTTCTTCGAAAAGTCGGGCTACCGCCGGCAGCCTACTTGCAAGACTCGTGGTGGTTAAGGAAGTTACCCCAGACCGGGCCACTTAATTCTTGCATCACCTCCCGCATCAAGCGCTCAAACGACGCCTTCCTAATCAGGAGATTAGTACACTGTTGGAAGTGCCTAATCTCCCAAAAGACGCGGGCGAGCCGAGAGTTAGGCCCATGGTGGGCCTTCTTCGGGCTTCTCCGGACGGGTGGCGGCTTCACGGTTCTTCTTCTTCGGTCGTACCGCTTTGACGTGAAGGCCCACGCTCGCATAATACCGGGGCCATTGTACCTCGCGCCCAAAGAACGGAGGTACTTTGGTATGCCCTCATGCGGCGTTTTGCTTGGCTCAAGGAGCGAAATGGCCAGCCACCCACCTTCGCTTTTTACTACCTTCGTGGCTTGGGCCACTGTAGTGGGCGGCGTTGGGGTCCGAGGATTCCCAACCACTTCGCCTCCCTCCCCCGAGTTCCTCCTCCTCTTCTCCTCCTCCTTCCACCTTTTTTCCTCGCCCACCTCGCTGGGAGGTTTTTCGATCACGACTGGGTCCCACGAGGCCTATCAAGCTCCTCTTGTTCTCCGCTTCCTTCTCCCCTAAGCCCCTCCTCTTTCTTTCGGCCGCTTTTTTTCCGCCACTCCGCCACCTTTGTTCTTGCCTTCTTCTGGGTGAAGAAGGGCCCTACGCTCCATCTGTGCCGCCGCTTGTTCTTCATCCCCCGCCTCCTCTCTCGCCCGAGGTCACCCACTTTGAACCGCTTTCGGGCCCTCATTGGATCGGGCCGACGTAAGAACTCCGCCGGGCCGGTAGGGCTGCCCCTCCTCCCAAGGGGTGGAAGGTGTCACGGCCTGGAGGAAGACGCTGGCTCACACCGGCTTCGGCCGGAAGGTGTGGCGGAACCTCGCTACCATGACGCACCTATTGCTACGCGTACATCGAGAGTGTGGGTCTCTCACCAAACTTCCTCGGCCGCCTCCTTTGGTGCGCGCTATATTTAACGATCTAGGAAATAGATGACGTAAGGCTGAGCAAGAGAGATAAGGTGGAGGAAAAGGTTGGGGGGGAAATAAGGTGGCAAAGATATTTAAAAGGAGGTGCTCTAGGGAATATTCTCTTACCATTAATACCACTTATTAGCCCCCCTTATTAATTACTCCAATATAACTTAATTATTAGTATATATTTAATTATTGGTGTATATACTTAATTTCGTATTATACTTTAAAATTTTCAAATTTTCCTAATAGTTTGGAGTGTTAATTATGAATTTGCACCATTTTTCACTCAGGTCTTGGATTGGCATGATTCTTCGACCCATTTTAGGTGAAATTTGATGCAGATGCATAATTTTCACTTCAAATTTACTAGAAGGTGAATTTGACTTGTTCTTTTTCGTCATCTACCACTTAGCCTGCTTTTACGGACCCACTAACTAGGGGAAAAAAATTTCCCCCTATTTTCGAGGTTCCATGGTGGAAATTTTCATTTCACACCCTATCGATTGTTAGACTACTTCCAAGGATTTGTTGCTAGTTCTTGGTCAACCAAGAACATCGCCTCGATACCATTGTGACGCCCCCGCTAAATATATATAAAGACCCTACAGATACTCGGGCAGAAATCCCCCATCCGGCCCTTCAACCAAGACGGCCCTCCTCCGCCTATCCCAAGCACTCGAGAGGATCGAGGCGGGAAGGGGACACTAAGGTGTCTTTATGCGTCCTTCCCCTATGGGCTCCTATCACACGAAGCACAAACATCGCCGTAACTAGCAATAACTATACATCACACACTACCTCAAGGGTAGCTCATCCACATATCCATAGGTGCAAAGAACATAAACATATGCCATAAAACATGAGAGCTCCTACCCGTGGCTCCATCACATAAGGAAGTCGACATTGACCGGATAGGCCTCAAGATAGAGCGTAATCAATCATGACAATGGCGGGCCGGGCATAAGACAATGGCTAGGGTTGACCACTCCATCCGCCCCTCCCTGCATACTTTTGCAGATGGGCTCAATCATGCTCGCATGACTCTAGCCTTCTGACACGTAGTCCCATGGCATCAGCCATCGGGACTACCCAAAGTTACATCTCCCCTGGTCCGCTGAGGCAGGAAGGGTTGCATCTCCCCTTCCCGGGTCTAGAGGTTCCACGGGCGGCTAGGAGAATCGCGGGCGACACACAACACCATACCCGACTCAACCCCCCCAAAACAAGAGCCAAGCCGACACTTGAAACTCTTGAGAGGCAGTGGCTGACACCATCGCCTCAAGAGGTGCTCTGACCCATGCTCGCCCATAATGTAGTGACCCACCATAAGCCTAACCCACTATGGGATCCCCCAGAGTCCCCCATTCGCAGGGATCCTCCTCCGCATTGCCTCTAGCCCCGTTGTGTAGTGCTGAGTCACATCATAGCCTCCATAGCCCTGGGGGGTTCCTATGCACAGCCGCAACTAATAGGAACTAGGGGATCTATACCGTGAGCATACTACATATGGCCCTAGGTCTCTACCCCCTTCCCAATACAAACATGATCAACCAACATCACGCATACATCATATCACGATAAACATCATAAGAACATCTTAACCTAATCATACATATCTAACTTACGCTAGGGTTCCGTGGATTAGGGTTCAAGATGTTCAAGAAGGGTTCTAGGATGGCTCTACTCTAGATACAAGATACAAACCCATCCGAGTGCTATCTTCCAGATGAACTACTACTTAACTCTACTCCACCTACCTGCCTCCGTAAGCACTTCCTCCCATCCCCGGTGTCTCCATTGCTCCTTGATCGGTCGAGGTCGTGTCCCTCTATGATCATACACACACTTCGGGTGGGCTGCGGCTGTGCTATGCTACGACGGACGGCATGCTCAAACGGGTTTCGAAAAGCGAGATGAGTGTTCAGGTGCTAGAGTCGTGGAAAAGGGTCTAGGGTTAGGGTTTCAGCCAATATAGGTGGGGTCCACATGGGATGCCACGTGGCACCACTAGGATGGGGCCGTAGAAGTTGTTCAATAGGATAAGGCCATGTGGAAATGGGCCTTATCCTAAGGTTGATCTAAGTTAAACAATTAACTTAGATATGTGCCCCTTGCCACTTTCAAGGTATACAAGGCTACATGTGTAGACTTGTATAGTGACGGGTCCAAGAATATTCGTATCTAAGGCGTATTTTCCCCTGGAACGTCACAGTTGTCCCCCCAGAGACTTCGAATATATCGGTTCACTTTGATCCAGATTTGGAATACGCATGTCTCACGTCATGCCTAAATTATGATAGAGCATCATTCGGCCCCAGCTGCCGCTCTGCGGATTGCATTTCCATGGAAGGTTCTTCCCTCATGGGAAGGCAACTAAGCTTCTAGGCATTCCAGTTTCATCCGAGATGCATTGGGATGTCATTATTAAGGGGTTGGAAAGGCATTTGTTCTGGTGGTCCACGGCTAAGTTATCCATGGCTGGTCGTGTAACTGTGGCAAAGTCAGTTCTGAGTGGTACACATGTCTACATGGCATCCATCTTGCTGGCACCGCAGACAAAGATGCAGCTCATTGTTCAGATCGCCGTGAACTTCATCCGGGTGGCATTGAAGAAGGAGCTGATGTTAAAGTTAGTTGGACGGCGCATTATGCCTAAACTTTGTGGGGGCAGGTGATGATTCACTTTCTTCTCCGCAGCAAGGTGCCGATCTCTAAGTTCATATGGCGATTCTCAATAATGCTCGATAATTCTCCGTGTTCAAGCTGTTCATTCACCTCTTTACAGAGGTGCATTTCCTTTGGCTCTCCATCCATTAAGCCTCTCCTCCCATGGGCATTATTCTATCCACTTTCTCCATATCCTAATGCATCTCCTTTCCTCAAGGGGTTGCTAGTTGCTTGGGAGACCGTAGGCGCACTTTGTTTCAGCTTCCATCCAATGGGCCCACACGCATCCTACAACCAGCTTGTTGGTGGATCCCTTTGGGTGACGGCCGTGCATTGTCCCCTCGGTCTCTTCTCGGGTCCATCCATTGACGCGAACGCGCGGTGGGCGAACGCCAGTGTGCTCACACGATTCCCGACATCAGATAATGAGACAAGATCCTGACGGAATGAGTTCAAATTGAAGTTCCTTCTCCTTCGCTGGGACTGGGGCATTTGGAAAAAGTAGTCGCTACACTTCCTCCACACCCACAAGACGGGTTCCCCAGCGGGTGGTTCATGGCGTTGTTAAGGAGGAGCACCGGTGCACTCGATGTATGTGGTCCTGCTTCATCCTGAGGTGTTGCCTCCATCGCCAAAGTGACCTTTAGTTATCCCCGAGCCTCATCTTAAAGCAGTCTGGCGATGGGTATGGGATAAATTGCTTCATCCTAAGCTATCCATTTTATGGTGGAAGATCACTCATAGATGCGTGCGGGTAAACACCGTTGTTCATTGATTTCGCCCGTAAGTCTCTGCGGATCCGCCCTCTATGCACGCAGAGGGATGAGACAATTGAGTTAATCGCTTTTTTTTGTGTCACCATGTTCGACCCGCTGGCAGCTGGCTTCGAAGTCTTTTTCCATTGTGATCTGAATAGTCAGCAGGTCCTATTATCAGTCTATCCTAGTTCTTGGGATAAGTTGACAAAGAGGGATTTCCACTTAGCATCTGTTTGGGTCATCTGGTCCATCTGGAAGAGAGGAAATCTCCTCATCTTCAAGGGACAGCTCTTTTCAGATAACGCAAGTGCTTAACGATGCCCGTGAGTCGCATTGCAGGAAGGCGCACAAGTGTTCTTCTTCCTTAAAGGATGACATCAAAAGTGTCATTTGGGAGCAATATCTTTAGATTCACACCTAACCGATAGCAAACAACTTGTGCTCATGGTGATCCGTGGTTCTCCGCTTTATGTTATGTATGTGGTGGGTAGTGTTGCTCTTAGTGGATATCTTCTCCATCGGATTTTGAGTCCCCATGTACTCTTTTGTATTCTTTTGAGTAATAAAGGCCCACGCTCATCAAAAAAAAAAAAAAGCTATAGAAGGATGCACTCTTTTAATGTCCATGCTATTGCATGGGCACAACAACGCGTCACCAAACCCGCATCTATCCATGGCATCTTCATGCAGTCAACCATATTCCAACATTGCTGGTGAAGTTGAGCTTTTGCATGAAGTGTTAGCCTCATTTACAAAGGACCCCGCCCCTATGGGTTTTGCTAGTCCTTTTGTTCAAGCCCTGTTGAAACTTCAACAGGAATTGCAAAGATCAAGATTCCTCTCATTTAAACACCATTTTGAAGTTCTATCTTGCTTTACGTAAACAACTTTCGCCTCGTGATGCTTTAGTTGGAGCAGCCGCTACGCTCACACGCCATTGTAGGAAATCATTAAGTCAACCATTTTCGATCGATGTATGTGTATGTCACAATCTTATCACTAACAAGTTTCAACATCAACTGGGTATCAAACAACTGTATCGTGCTCCTCACGATATCAAATTTGCTAATAGCCACATCACACGCCATCAAATATCACTTCGCAACTTACCATTAGCATTGCTGATCTTACATTCCCTTTAGAAGTTGGTGTTTGGAAACTTGGCGAAGATCCTAGTGATTATGGAATGTTGATTGGAAAATCTTTCCAGCGCCAAGCTAAAAGCATCCATGAAACACCAAGTACGACTAAACCATCATAGCATCTAGAACTTTCCAAGAAGACAACCCTCCAGTGCGTCAACGTCTTGTTTTTTAAGCCCACAACTTTTTTTGTACCAGACGGCATTAGAAGCATCTCACAATTGCCTGTAAAATAAGTGATCATATGACTCATTTTGATTTTGTGATCTTCATGCACATGTTAGGCATGTCATTGCACCATTTAGGGCATAAAGGAGGCTCCCTTCAAGGCCTTATAACTTACAGTCAAGGCACATCAATAGGTGCTTCTGGCTTTTTGAATGCTCATATCTAGTTTACAAGATGCACCATTTGCGGCATTGGAGCCACAGAGGACCTCCAATGACCCATTTTGCTCATATGTGCTCATAGGTAGGCACTCTCCCTCGCCTGAGTGGACACTTCATAGCCATGCTTTTTCAATGTATTGATATTTAATGATAAGCTTATGATATATTCTTATTGTATTTTGTCCACCATTCGGCTTAGACGAGAATAAACATCGAACTAAGTTCTCTAACTTTTTAACTAGCTCATATTGGAGAAAAAATGAAAAAGAAAAGAAGAGATGGATGGATGGATGGATACACTTTTAATGTACTCGGAGACTACCAAGGAAGATTAGGTCTTTTATTTTGAGGAATGCAAACGTAATTGTAAGGCAAAAACAATCATGTCGTATATCCAATGATATGGTGCCATGTGGCAACGTTTCTTTTAAGAAATGTTTATGAGGTTACCAAATTTTACACGCCATTCTTCTCCATTTGGTGTTCTACCCATCATTGTGCATGATTTTACCCAACGGAATTGCTTTTACCTCCCATTCATCTTGTAAGAATGAATTAGTTTGTCGCTCCTGTACTCATAAAGACAATTGAATTGTACATATTTTATATTTAGATTGTTGTGCTTTATAAAAGCTTATTGTGTATGCTATCTCATTTGTGAGGGTTGAAGCATTTTGGGACCCATATGATTTAGTAATCTCCTCAAGTACATCCAACAATGAAAGAGAGCCTCTAAACGATAACAGAGGAAAACGTGCAGAATGCGTCTTACCAAGCATTTTGTCGTAGAGATTCTATACTCTATCTACACTACAATTTCTAAGAAGTATACATCTTATCGAGCAGTCTAGCTAAGGTGTTCAAAATTTCAGGATAGATAGCATATAGTACTTTTACGTCATACCATATGGCAGCATCCCATAGGGATATCAAGAAGGCACCGTAGACTCGAGCCGAAAAAAAATTTGCCAGCCATTCAAATAATAACTTGGTGATTAGTCCATACGCAAGTTTGTGAAACCGTACCTGCTGACGTGGAAGCCACGTCAGTATAAAAACGTGGAAGAACATGATTGCTTCAGAAATCGGCTACTCGGGAAGATTCTCCTAGGGCTTTTAAAAAACCCCTGGATCGACCGGAAACAACCGGTAATGATAGCCGTCCGGACCGGCTAGGGTCGGGAAAAGGGCAGGGCAGGGATGAGGCCTAACTGGCAGTAGCCCGCAACCAATCCGTAACGAAAACATTCCTTTGTATTATCCACGGGCTGCTGTCGTCTTTGTTGCTTTGCGAGGTGGGCTATGGCGGCCATCGAGATGGCGGCTGCCCTTTTCTTCCTTTGATCCGGTCTGGGGCATGGTCAGTTTTTTTTACCATTCATCTTCTTTTTTGTTCTATCATCTATCCATTTCTGTTGTCCATATAGTCTGTTTTACTTGCCATTTCCTTCTCCTTTCGAGCTTGTAAGTCTCTGTTTATTTTGTTTCTCCTTTCTTCTTTGATAAACCTACTCTAGCTATTATTCTTCTATCTGTCCTTTTTTCCACTCAAAATGATGTTGTTATTTGAATCTAAAGACTCCTTCATCCTGTTCCATCATTCCCCTTGCAATCTGGAGCTTCAGTCCACAACAACGTGATCGGTTTGTCTTGATTAACGGAACCAGAGTTTTTGCGGCAGAAGGTATCTCTTGAGAGTAGAAAGGTTTTGGAAAGGGCTCCATGCTTATACCTATTGAAGTTCCAGGGATGGAGATGGATGTGGCTAATATTGAGAGTCCAAAAAAGCAGGTAAGAGCTAAGAATAACAGAAGAGTGCATAAATCAGATGATCCCAGCTATTTATCTGTCAGGACTGATGCTCATAAGTTTAAGAAATCTCTGATAGACCCAGCACAACTGCACTTGGAGCAGGATGATGCTTGGATGTCACTTGTACATGCTGATGGAATGATACATCCTGAAGCACTAGGAGCAATTGGACAGGAAATCAAACCTGAGGAGCCTAAACCTGAGAGCAGTAGATATATTCCTGCTCCTTATTGTTCCTGCACAGGGATGAATCAGCAGTGTTATCGATGGGGTAACGGAGGATGGCAATCAGCCTGCTGCACTACTGAGATGTCCATGTACCCTTTGCCTATGCATCCCAAGAAGAAGGGTTCTAGGGTAGCAGGTAGAAAAATGAGTGCAGGTGCCTTCTCAAAGCTTTTGGATAGACTAGCAGCTCAAGGCATAAACATTCATGATCCTATTGATCTAAAGCTTCATTGGGCTAAACATGGTACCAACAGGTATGTGACCATCAGATGATTGTTGATTCTCCATTAAGCTTTGGGGAACCTTCTATGTTCATTATGGAAGACATTAAGTAGATGGTTGAGAAATTTTGTCAGCACTTTATATGATAGACTCTGCTATTTGGCTACAAGTCTTATGTAACTTTTCTTTCAGGTCAAAGTTGAGATTTTATATTTATACATGCAATTTATCACATCATCTTTCTTGGTTTATTTGAGACTAGTAGGCTTGACCAAGAACTTGCTAAATGAGCTAAGAATAGGCATTAGCTCTTCATGGTGCAGTGGTATTTTGAATGTCATGTGATCTGGCTTTAATACATCTACATAAACCAGATAGAACTAACATATGGTACATGTTCATATGAACATGTGAATGAACGTCTCTGATGCTAGTAGCATCTATAAAAAATTTGTGTGTCAATCAGGATTTCTGAGCTTTCAGCAAGCTGACTTGTTTTAGCTGTGTATTATCTCTAAGATGGATATCTGCCTTCCATAAAAATGTGGTCAACTATTTGCAGAAAATGTCATAGATTTTATACCTTGAGTATCTTCATTGATATTCTAACTGAAAACAACATTCCAAATTAAGATAAATGTTAAATGTGAACAACTTGCAAAGGCATTTCGATTTAAAATAATACAAATAGGTTAGTGTTGCTGTTTTGCACATGCAATTTGTTAAGTGAAGTTCAAAATTTGTTTGAGTTTCAAGTCTTCATATGCAATTTCTTAAGTTTCTTAAGCATTGGAAGTTTGAAATCTTCATATGCACTTTGACAAGATTTGATTACTTGAAGGATCTCATCCTCCTCTTCTCTCCCAAATGCTAGCAATCTTTCTGGGAAAGAGGGCCGGAGAGGCGAGAGAGGAGAGTGGGAAAGACCCAATCATCTTTTCATGCGTGAGGGGAAACCCAGTCATCTTTTTATGCGTGAGGGTTTTTTTTTTCTTAACTAGTTCATGCAATCGCTTTCAAGATCGGCCAAAATGTTCATCATGATCATTTGCTTCCCAATTGTTGTCTCCGCGGTCGATGATGTGGACCTTCTAGCTTACATCGGCATGGACATGCGCGGCGCCATCTCGATGCCCCGACACATTCTATCGTGATTGATATCGCCTAACCTGGCCAAGACTAAGGTGATCCTCTTATCATCCTCAAGTCAGCCAAGTGCCCCCTCCTTCAGTTATCGGGGGCAAAATGTGGTTATGTATTTACAACGCCTTCAAAACCCTCTGCTTCTTAACTATACCAAATTTTCAAGCTAAATTACAACTCGGCCCCTCGCAAATACTCTTTTTGTTAAATCAAGTTTTCTTTGCATTAGGATTAGGAAATGCCTTCAATAGGAAAGGCTTGCTAGGGGTATATATACCGCTTCTACTTGCACTGGCTTGGCAAAGTTGCCCTGCACGCCTATCCAACACCTCCTCGCGGTGCCCCAAACTGATCGGGACTATGAGCCAAGACCCACTTACTCCCCGTGATGCTTACAGAGGATCTCGCAAGCATCTCACAATGCTCAACGCTGGAGCAGCAGGCGGGCAGGCTCATTGATATCCTCGGGGCTCGAGAGCAGTATCGAGGTCCATCAAGGGTGCCCTCTCTCTCCCACACTATTTGGCCTATATATTGATCAGCTGGAGAGCTGATTCGCTGATAATGGAGGCACTGGGGCCCACCTCCTACACCAGATCATCATGCAGCTAATCTATGCTGACGATGAGGACCTCCTAGCACACACTCGGGCAGACATGCAACGCCATTTCGATGCCCTGGACACGTTTTGCCAGGTGACTGACATGCGCGTCAACTTAGCCAAAACTAAGGTGGTTCTGATATCGTTCGCATGCCAGCCATCGCCTCCAACCCTCACTTATCGTGGCCAAAATATTGAAGTGGTGTCCGCTTACAAATATTTGGGGGTGGAGTTTTCGTCGGTCATGAACTGGGACAATTCCATCCGGCTGCGAGCCGCGCAGGTTGGAAGGCACTCTATGCAATGGAGAACAATTACCACAAGGTGGAGCTGTATGATTGGGCCCACCAATCGCACCTATTCAAAGTGCTAGTAGAACCTGTGCTTTTGTACAGGGTCGAGGTTTGGGGCCCAGTGATTTCCCTCGCCACTTGGAACGTCTTGGAGCAGGTGCAGAAAGCTTTCTTGGCACGAGCCCTGGGGGTGAAGTCCACAGTCCCATGCCAGATACTATTGCAGGAAACAGGTTTCTTGCCTCTTCAAAGAGGAGCCCTTGACAGACACATCATCTACTTCCAGAAGGTGGTCAGCATGGACGACATTCGTCTCCCTCACTTTGCTTACACTATGGCAATGGGGCCTCAACGCCTAAAAGCCTACTGGCAGGAAAAGAGAGCTCAGTGGCTGGCCAGATGGAATGTGCAGGAGCACAAAAGGCCCAAGTGCAAACGGAGGCGCACCGCTACTGCCTTAGATGTTGTCTTGACGATGCTTCCTTAGTAAGCTATGGGAATGAACATGTCAAGACGGCACATTATCTCCGTGTTGAGCGGACCCACAATGCTACCTCTGCGACTCATTTACCCATGAAAAGCGCAGATCCATTGCCTCTATCCAAGACAGTGCACACCATCTCTGGATTGAGACATGGAGGTGGGTTGGGGAGCCGCGTCAAGAGAGGCTTTGTCAACGCTGCCAGGTTGGAGCTGTGGAAGACGAATGCCACACTCTTCAGAGTTGCCCGGCATATGATGACATTCGGATACTTACCGAAGCCGTTTCATCCGCCGCCCCCTACATGAGATGCTGAGCACGAGCTCGGTACGGAGGTTGGGCTCATACATTCAAGAGATCATGGATCGCCGAGATCAGCTTGGCCCATAGGCACTCATCTAATGCATGTACATATTTCTGTCAATATTTGTATTTGTTTTTGTATTCTGAGACAGCAAGCCTATTCCTGTCATGGTTTTTCCCCAAACAACCCTCTAGGGCGGGGAGGGGGTTTTTTAACCCGGGCAGTAATACGCTTGATGCGCCTCTTGTTGGGTCCCATAGGCGAATTGGTCTCCGTGGACGATAAAAATTCTATTCTATTCTATTCTATTTTATTCTTAAACCTGATCTGATTTGGCTTGCAGATCAACTAAAATGGCTAGATCTAAGTCTTAAGCATCAACGAATACAAAACCTCTAAGGGTTTTATTCTCTAAGATGTGAAGGATTTCCAATCAAGAAATGATTTGAATGCCTGTCTAGCAATCGGGCCTTAACGGATCCAAGACATTCCAAATGAACCTCAACCTAAACGATTACGAAGCAATAGTGGCGCAGTTGCAAATTCTAATCTCAAGAAAGACAAGTCAGTTTAGTTCAATTTGTAAAAGAATTCCTAGGCTTTGGCATTGATTATAGATATGGAGGTATCATTTGAGCCATCTTCAACTTTGAATATATAAAAATCGATTCCAAAAGATGTCTTTCATGCTCTTGGAATAAATTCAAATGAATAAAAATAGGGATGAAAAATACACAATGGAGGGAAACCTACATGCAATCATGCTAAGATTGCAACCATAGGTGTCAGACCTACTTGAATTGAGGCAACAAAAAACAAGTAGGACAAATAGCAAAGCAAGTTTAAGGATGAGAAAATGATAAAAGAGAGAACATGAGTAGAATCTTCTCCTTGGCAATGTTTTGAAAATGTGAGGGAATTGAAGTATAGCTGCACAAACCACACTGGGACCTTTGAGAAAGAGCAGTTTTGTTTACGTACCCATATTTTATGGATAGATACGCCTCATACTTCCTTCGCGGGTACTATAACGCATTTATGCCTTCAAGTAGAACTCACAAATTGCCCTTATGTTAGTAATTGCACTAAACATACTAGTATGCAAACGCATTCTAAAAAAGCCGCAAATTGTTTAAACTTATTAAACATTTAAAGAAATTAGATATTTTATTGGAAATTACTAAAAAGATTTGTTCTTGCTTGTCTTTCAGCCTCTCTTTCTTTCTCCCCATGCTCTAAGCAGGACCAGTGAGTTGGCTGCTGAATTTGGAGATCGAAATGCTTGAAGTGAAGGTAAAGACTATGGTTTTTTGGGTTGATTAGATTTGGGTTCTTGTATTTCAGATTTAGAATTTTGGTTTCTTATTTCAAATTTTTTATACTTTGGTATAATGTTAAAGATAAATATTGTATAACTTATACTATACAAAATAACTTATCATTTGTACTACTTATATAACTTAATCGAGTCAAATGAGCGAAGCGGCAACAACCAGGGGGGTGGTGGAGGTAAGATTATCATCGCTTAAGTAGCGGGACATGTGCCTTGGAGCTAGATGCTAGGCCAAGATGCCTTCCAACTGCGAGATTGAATATTATAGAGTTTTCGAGGTTCTCCAGGGTGCAGTCTATAGGCGATCTTCAATCTTGATTCAATTTTGATCATGTTTATTCATATCTCTCTTGCAATTCTAGAAGGACTCAACCATCAATTGGGAAATAGGCTCGATAGACCTTTCCTTGATGTGTCACTTCTTTGAGTCTGAGTCGACCTGGAATGGATGTGCAGGATAAGTTGCCTCAGATTAAAGCAGGTTCATCTTCTAGATTTGTACTAGTAAGCTTCATTTGAAGAGGTTAAATCTTGTAGTTCTGCAAAGCATTCTGGTTTTACTCTTACCCTTTCTTCCTGGCAGGAAAGCAAAAAATGTGATTCAAAAAGAAGATCCAATGCAAAAGGCATTTTTGGTATTCCTTGGTTTGTATATAAATAGCAAACTGTAGGAATTTGGTTTTGGATTTGATAGATGATCAGGGATATGATGTAGGCAGAAGCATATCTACACATCCTTTTTGTTAAGCACTTGAGCCATTTATTCATTACACGCACCTCTAATATAGTGCATCTATCAAGGGAAGCCAATTTGAATCCATCCAGGTCATGATATCTATACATCTTCCTTTTTTTTATTAAAAAACTTGAGTTATTTATTCATCACACACACCTCGAATATGAAAACCCCCACCACAAAATAAGACATCCAAAAACAGCCAATGGCAAGGCTTCTTCCAGTGATGACTTTATCATCCTCTAGCTGCTTCTAAATTATAGAAATGGTGGCGATTGTTTCCAATTTTTCCAACATTTTCATAGAAATGAATTTAGTAGAATTGGATGTTTTACCATAAAATTGAGGTTTTTACTGTAAAATGTCCATTAATTTGGCGAATTTACTATAATTGGGATGCAATATTATCAAATTTTGGCGATTTTATGAAGTTCTTTAGTGTACGCATCCTAGTAAACCATCGAATCCCGATTTAAAAAAATGGTAAAATATAGCAACTTTACGAAGTTTCACACCTTAAAGTCATCCCTGGCTTCTTCTCTGAAATTGAAGGAATGATTGACCGAATTGCTCTCTGAACTGCATCGATGCTAGCAAGAATCAGATCGAACTATATCGCCTCGTAATCAGACGGAATATACCGCCTCGAACAGATGCAGATCCGAGGCATGCTTGCATTTTTTTTCCCTTAGTTTTTCTCAGCGTTTATGTCAGATATGGTCAAGAAAGGAAAGATTTGGGCCGAAGATCATACCTGATTATTCGGCTTTTTACTACTCATCAATTAGTAGTGATTCATGGCGAATGATACTAAATTGTATAGTTCGCATTGCTCACTTGTTGATGCAATTGTCTAACAAGTCCATGCTTTACCATTATCCTATATACTAATATTTGTTTATTGCAATTCATTTCGGGGTTTTCCACCTCTCTGTGACAAATAGGGGGTCCGAGGGAAAATGAGTACGATGGAATAGACCATGGTCCTATATGTTGACCCTAAACCTGGCTTAAAGGTCAACCACAAGGAACCAATTCGAGTTTTCACTCGAATTGGGGTTAGAACCTCCAGATCACTTAAGGTGATCAGTCTATGCAAGATAATTTCAAAGACAAGTTCAAAAATTTGAAGTTCTATACCTTTCCCATTTCCAGAAATTGACACCTTTGCCAAAACAGCTGTGGTGTTGATATGTAGATCGATTTTTGAGTCGATTAATCGTAGACTTGGTCAAAAAAAGTTGTAGGTAACTAACAAGAAAGCCTCACCAAGTCGTAAAACTTAATTTGTGAGTTATTCGAGCTCAAAGTGCAGTCAAAATTTGGTCAATAGAAGTCAAATCTGAAAAACAATGATCAGAGATTGGGATTTGGAGTTGCCAAACGAATTTTTGAGAATTTCCAAAGCAAATATACTGCAATGGTGTTGAGGAATATAGGCAAGTGGTCAGATTTCCATTTGGATAGGCAAAACTATTTTTTGTGACTGGATTTGGCAAAATACAGTCAAGAACAGTCAAAACAGAATGCAAAATTTTCTAACTCGAGTTGTAAGTGGAGTTTTTTGGATTTTTCAAAACATATGGGCTCCAGATGTCTCAAGGATTGATGGCAAATGGGCCAAAGGCAATCAAAAGTACAGGGGGATTTTCTGTAGTATTTTGAAAAGACAAAAATTGTAAAAAATCATATCAGAGATAATTTCTTCAACTTGGCATCAAATTTCATTGATATGGAGGTAAATCAATCATAATAATGTTGGATAATAATACTTCAAGATTTCAAATGTAGGAGAATATCAACTTCGTGTCAAGAATAATTTCAATAGATAATTTCAACCAAATCTCTTTGGACTTGATCGGGGAGTACTCAAAGTCTTCACAAATCCTTCTAGTCATGCTCAGCAATGATCACTGTAAGATTTGAACGCTTCTGGACCTTCAAAAATTTCTCGGATCCAGTTTTCCCATATATATTTTCAAATTTAGTGGTTCCGTGATCTTAGGGCTTGATTTGTGGTTCATTAAGTTTAGGAGCAGGGAACCAAAGAATAAAGGTGGTTAGGAAGGCGGTAGAATCGATTCCGCATGATTTCAAAGCAGTTCGAGATTTAGGGTTCACGGCCAGATATTTTTCATGGAAATTCCGCGATACGGTTCGCGATTTCTTTTGGATATGCCGGGAATATTCCCAGATTTTGATTTTTGAGAGTTTCACCATGGTTCAAACTCAAGACTCATATTTTCTTGAAGTTTTATGCAAGCCTAGACCATGGTATCAAGTACTCGATCCTAATTTGAAGTTCTAAGGCCATGAGACCGATTTGAGGGAGTTGGGAATCAATAAGGATGTAACCATAAGACAAGAAGTGAAAATAGAGGTTTGCCATGGGGCAACAAAGGCTCATGTGGATGGTGGAGATAGAAGATAATAAGATATGGATGTAGAAAAACAAGGTCCATGACTAAGTGTGGAGTAAGTGTTTATGGCAAAGAAAAAGCAAATTTGGAGGGCAATGGTGTAAAAGTGGACATGAAGAATGAATAAGGGAGATGTCATGGGAAAATTAGCAAATAATGGTAATAAGATAGGTTAGGGATATAAGAAGGGAAAAATGGCTAAGCAAAAAGCAAGGTGACAAGGAAAGAACCATAATAGGGAATCTTCCAAACTTCAACTTCCAAAGTCTTTTCTCTTGGACACCAATTGTACCTTGCAATAAATTTCTTGTCATGGAACTCATTCCCTGGCTTAGTGGTTTCAAAGTTGCTGCAGATGCTATAAGTTATGTGAAAGAGCACCCAATGAATAATGAAGCAGATGGCATTTCGGAGCAGGTTGAACAGATTTTGCTGGCTAACTATGGCAATAACTTGGTTGCTCTGCTTTCTAAGTTCAATCAGTACATGGAGCAGGGAATGGAGAAATTGCCAAATTGTTATTGGCCTCAGGAGTGGCCTATTGTTGGTATAGACTTTAACTGATGTATATATTCTCCATTTGTAAATATATGCCATTGTTTTTGTTATTCAAAGTGCACATGAGTACTTGTTTTGGTACAAGTGTTTTTCTTCTTTCTAAGTTTCAGTGTCTAGATACATATTTAAGTGATCTTAATTTGCTTTGTAGATGAAGGGACTAATGTGCAAAAGACTATTAAGTTGTTAAGGGAAAGAATTATGTTGCGCCCTCAAGTTCAAACCAACACGGAACTTGAATGCAAGTACATTGGATTGGGGACTGGTCATCGTTGCCATACCGGAATTTGGGAGAAGGTAGACAGTGTAGAAAATAAGGGAAAAAGAGATCAAATGCAAAATCTGTTGGCAGCAAATCATTTGGTGCATAAGCCTTGGGGAAAGCCAATTGCACTTGATGAAGAACGAATAGGATGGGGTGGATTACGTTGGCACGCATAGTTCCATTAGCATGGACTACTTGCTTTAAAGAGCACTTCTATAGCCAATTGGAAGAAAGGAAGGCATGATGCAATAGTCATAAGATATAAGCCTCTTGATGACATTAGTGGTCAAGGAAAATAAAATCAGATTTATTTGTAAGATATAAATATATAAATCATTTTTTCATGGAAATCTGTTTGGGTTCTTATCTTCATGTTTATGCATTTATTCAATTCGATCAAATTTGATATACAAGTTATTTCAACATATATTGATGTATAGCGGATGTATATTAGATGTCATTGATGTACTTACATGTACGTTCACATTCATAGATCTGAGTTAGTCCATGACATCTATAATTGCTGGAAGTTGTGATAGCAATGACTCATGAACTTCATCTGACAAATAAAATGTTGTAGTTGCTTCCTGCAACTTGTGAGTTACTTTGTTGAATGAAATTCTAACCCCAATCACGAATTCTGTAGGTATCAAAATATTCTTACTAGGAAGCAGTTTATACTTGTTGTGGCAGCCTGGATTAGTTCATAATATTGCCCTTCAATGACACTAGTACCAGCAAAGTACTCATTTCCATAGTCATCAATCGAATCTTCTTCCAATGCGTGCTTTTCCCTGGTACATATTAGAACATAGTATGGGACACCTTCCACATTGTCTGGTGCTGCAAATGATACAAAAACATCTGAAACTCCTATAGTGTCATCTAAAGTAGGCTCATCTTCTGCATACAACACATCCACATCATTTTCAGCTTCTCCACGAGAGGCAATATGATCTGTGGGCTCCAAACTTTTTAGGGACCATTCACCACAGTGTTGTTTGTTCTCACAATTCAGCCAATCGAAGTTCATGCAAGCATCACAGAAATACGAGAGTGGTCTGCAGAGCAGCTTCGTTGGGTCATTTAGGTTTATAGTTGAGACGGAATATATCTGCTGAATACTAGGTAAGGTTCTGCAATTGAATGCTTGCTGCCTGTTGACATCAGTTTTTCCAACCTCCCAAAATATCCTTTCACACTCCGAGTCCTTGGTCCTTAAAACTGCACAAGCTATTGTTGCATCTGTCACTGGCATGCCATTTTGTTTTCTTTGCTCGCTCTCAAGCCACAACTTTGCTATATCAGCCTCTCCATCATGTATGCCTTTCCCATGGACAGATCCAAAGAAATTCCACGTCGCTGGAATTTTGTTTTCAACATGGTATCTGCAGATTCCATACTATGCCCGTGAAGATCTGAATTGAGATGCACAACCATCCGACCACACATGATGAAGGTTTATGTCACTACCTCCATTATTCTTAAGCTACTCCAGTATAATTTAAAAGCATGCTGTTCAAAATGAATGTTATGCTTCCTGTCATCTGAAACAAAGAAATGCACTATTTTTTTTAGCTTGCCTTCTTTTTTCATCATTGAAATATGGAGCAAAATCGTAATCTGATCAGGATTCCAGTGCTTTGATTGCACTTCTATCCTGGCTTCAATGTGTAGTTCTCTGCAAAGTCAACAACAGACAACACACTATTATCAGGGAGTTTCTCAACATGTCTTTTAAATTGTTGCTCTGCCAGTTTGTGGCAAAGTTATGATTTGTAACCTTAGCAAGTTGATTTTTCATGTTCTTTAACAAAATGGATGCTTTGTCATGTTGATCAACTAATCTAAGCCTTCTGGATGTGCCTATCTTGGAAGACTCATTGACATATGCATATACTTTCCAATCGGCGTCCTGAATCATTATTCCATCTTCCTCTTTTGGACAAATGTCTATCTTCTTCAATCCACATTCTTCACATTCACCTTTGATACATTTTAATTTATGCCATTCATCTGTCACATATTTCTCACAAACTGTTGATCTGCACAAGATGCTGACATTATCAAAAGTCTTCTTGTTTGCTCGATATAATCCATTGTTTTTCTGGGATGTATAACTACTGCAACAACAAGTGCAATTAACATGTAGAGCCCTCCACATATCATTGAAGGCCTTTCTATAGAAATCTGCTTGCTCATGTTTCACACAACAACATGTGTTCCTCTCTTTCAATTTCCTTATGCACTCAGGTTTTAGATATTCGAACTATTGAAGGCGAATCTTAGTATCGGGATTCTGATATACAAACTGCTGATAAATCTCATACTGCAATAATACAGGCATTAGACAATGTTAGCAATTTGATGTTAGCAAGCAGATGCATCCAAAGTACTAGACTATACATTTGTACATTTGATGTACATTGGATGTATATATGATGTACATCCAAATATTCAACTGATGTTTGCAATGTACGTATAATGTACATCCAATGTATATGAAACGTACATTGGATATAAAGATATAAAACTATTCAGCTTCATTACTTGAAAGTACATTTAAGTATAGACGGATGTAAATCTAATAAGCAAGTACATGTTAAGTGCAGGTGGATGTACATGTAAATGGATTTACATCTAAAAAGTATCTAATAGCAGCTGCTATGTAAAGAATGTAACAAATATTAGGATGCAATACATGTCATGAGAACCATGTGCATTCATTAATAGGTCCTGAAATGTGCAGAAGAAAATCATGAAAGGAATGAGAAGAAAACATAAAATTCCAATGAGAATTGATTCAATAGCATATTCCAATGAAAATCGAATCAATTGCTTTGGCAGACCTGTGAGATGCCAAGGTATTGTATTGCTTGTGTTCTCCTCTTCATGACATCTCTTACCTTCGGTGAAACTACAACTACCATTAACATTATTAACACAAACCATTGCATTTAACACATTTAAATTAAAATCCCCCTTAAACCCCCTTTGGTTTGGGTGCATATTCACACGAGGGGGTTACTCCGGGCAACGACAGCTGTCGGATGGGCATATTTGCCCTTTATCCCAAGATCTGGGCGATCCTCGTTTGTGGGGTATGCATGTACAAGTTTTTGTATACTGTATAACAAAGTTTGCAAAATACTATAAGGTTTGAGAGAATGTACTTAATGGTGTTAATTTTGTACATGTATTGTAAATATATTTTTGGAGCTCTCGCTGACCTACGTAACCCCCGTGTGAATATGCACCCAAACCAAAGGGGGTTTAAGGGGGATTTTAATTTAAATGTGTTAAATGCAATGGTTTGTGTTAATAATGTTAATGGTAGTTGTGTGTTGATTGTTATATTAAAAAAAATTTTACAAAATACTTGCTAGGATCTAATCTAGCAAATAAAATACTCCAAAAACTAAACCTAGTTAGAATTTGAGACGTGGTCTGCCCTGGTTTTACCCAGGCCCAAAACTCAAACTGGCCCTTCGGGCCCTAACTAAAGCAAACATAGGTAAACTACTGATCTGAAGCCTGAACCTTATTATGAATGCCATGGATGGAAATAAATTGCTTACATCAATTTTATCTTCAAACGGTGGCTCATCAATTGCATCATATAATTCATCTGGCAGTCCTGTTGGGCTTAAGCCCTTCGCATTCCATTTGATTCAGTAGCCCAACAGCTTTCCTAGGTTGACCATGTTTACCATATGTTGAAATCATTGCAGACCATGATACTACATTCCGACAAGGCATAGCATTAAAAGTCTGCAATGCTTTATCCAAACTACCATATTTGCCATATAAACTCAAAAGAATAGAATAGAATAGAATATGATTTTATCGTCCACGGAGACCAACTGGCCTATGGGACCCAAGTACAAAGAGAGAGCAGCAGGCGTATTACTACCAGGATTAAAAAACCCCCGCCCCGAAGGAGATTTCCCAAATACACATTTCCCTCCATGCCCCTTTGGACAATCTGTTCATGGATACGCATACCTGTAGATAAATCTTTTGCCTTAATGCATTCCTGTATTAGATCATTTTGACGATTGCATACCATTTACCTCATCTGTCAGTCTGGCATAGCCACATCTTAGAGATTTGCCGATTTGGGTACCAAAAATCCGCCATAGCCATGGAAGCCCAAAGCTTGACTACCGAAATAGCTCCAGATTTGAAGCCAGAAATGCTCTTACCCATGTTGAATCAGAACCATTGCTTTGACATCTACACAAGTATTCAAGGCAATGAATGCTGTGCTATGACCTGTGTTCTACAACTGTGAATGATAACTTGTTAATAAAACATCAAGTCTCCCAATCATTTACCTCAAGGTCATGAAACCCACTAGCTAAACAAGAGGTTCAATGCTGAATCCTTTATGTCATGTCCCACCAGACTAGAGATGCATAAAGCGTAAGCCCAGAATTATATGCATAGCCTCTGAAAGCAATTAAAGCCCGTTTATAACCTTGTCGAGAAGAGAAAGATGCTGTCCTTGATCTTCAACCATTATCTCTTGCTTCTGAACTATTTGTAGCAGTAGAAAAAGGTGCCTCCAAGACGCATCAACACAATCTTTGTTTTATGGCACTGGGGCAACATTGCCATGCACCGTCTGCACAAAGGGACAACTAACTAACTTCATGGAGCAGGTGTCACACAATGCCTATCCATTTCCCTCGTGATCACAAGGGCTTTGCATTGCGCTCACGGGGCATTAATTTATAATGACAAGATCGGTCATGAACATCAAGCTGAAATGCAGAGCATACTTCAGCACACCCATCATTTTGGCAAGTGACAGGCCCTGAAGGGACACTTAGCTTTGTGTTCCACAAGCTCTTCACGCGTCTTCAGAGAAAAACAGTCGAATAGATCTGTCCATTCTGCTTTGCAATTGTCAAATGTGCCTTCGCGGTAATACTGTCTCATTTGATACACAGGCGCTGTAGACCATGAGCTTCTCATCTCCGGCAGAGCTTGGAAATCTGAAGAACTTAACAAGGTTGTGGCTTCATGCTAACAAACTAGATGGAAAAATTCTTGCTTCCTTGGTCAATCTCAGCTCTATGCAAAATCTCACTGTCTCCAATAATGCATTTGTGGGTATTATTTCGTTTCTAGAAGGCATGCCGTTGCTTGCCCAGCTTTGGCTTCAGAGAAACAACTTCTCTGGCCCAATTCCAAATGTTTCCTTCCCTAATCTGGATGATCTGGATTTGGGTTTTAACCAACTTACAGGGAGAATTCCTGAGGGCATGACAGCTGCCAATTTAAAGCAATTCTTTGTTGGCCACAATAGGCTCACAGGATCCATTCCAACAAACTTTTCTGGCCTTACAGAACTTGGCAGATTCGATGTTTCCCACAACTCTTTGACCGGTTCAACAATTTCTCTTTGATTTCTTCGATTCCTATGCTGTCTACATGATAGTAGGACGAATACTAGGAAAAATAAAAGGCTTCCATTTTTCTGATTCACGTACTAATGCAAAACAAGAGCTAGAGCTGCGGCCAAGATGCTTACAGTAGCAGAAGTAAACCACATCCAAATATGGCGTGCATATCCCACCTGCAGTAATCCCTGTTGTTGCAGATTTGCAAGCCCTGTTTCGTGCCCTAAAATGCTATCCACGAGGCTTGCATATTCGGCCCCTAAAATAAAAAGAGGGCTTTTATTGTGAGCCCTTGGATGTTGGACCATTGAAAAAAAAAAGCTAAATCAACGACTAAGAAATGGTGCACTCTAGATGTACGAATTAGTACATCCATTCGAATACGCCATGAAATCTTAGGAAAACCTTTGTGAAAAGCGTACAAAAACACAAAGAAAACCCCCTGTTATTATGCTACATATTCAAGCCAAAATTCATGAATCTGACACTTGATTGAATCATCGATTCTATTTGATCTTGGCCTCCTCCCTACCAAATCCCACATGTTTGCTCCATTTAATGACATTATCTTCCTTCTTGTTGCGACTTTGGATAAATTTCTTGGTTGTATCTTTAGCAATTTTGGAGAAACCACCTTGTTTATATCTCCTTTTTTCCCAACAATCATTAATAACAATGAATGTTTTGCAGCCAACTTGTCTTTGCTATTAGCAGACTTCACGTCTTGAAGCCCATCTTTCAAGTTTCCGATCATTGATTTCATAACAATAACTTCAAAAGGATTTCCAATCATCGGTTCGAAAAAAGAAAAAAGCCTATTGTATTGCAACAAACGAGCACCAAAAACTACTCGTTGATCTGGACGAAGCGCTTGCAAATAGCTGAGAATACAATCCACCGATCTATCAACATGCTGCTTTATTTATTTCGTGGCATAATTTCAAGTTATTAAAGTGGTCAATGACAATGCATATCAATTAAGATTGCCTCAAGGTTGGAAAATGCATGATGGTGAATGTTTCATTCCTAAAGGTTTATCATGGTAAGGAGTTACCTCAACTTGGGAGGTTAAGTGAGCCAGAATTGATTGATGATTCCGAAGTTCTAGAATCGGAAACAATTTTAGCGGATAAATCCACTAGCGGTTCAAGACAGTATTTGGTAAAGTTTTCTCACAAACCTTTGGTACGTGGCAATGTTTTAGAAGCTTATCCAGATATTATTTGGGAATATAAAGATCGGAAAGCAAAGGAAGCTAAGGGTGTCCAGGGACAGGCTTCTACTAGCGACCTAAGAGAGGGCCAAGGAAGGATTATGCTTAGATGGCTAAAAGTATTTAAATGCCCTTTTGCAGCAGAGGCCTGCTGCAATGTCAAGAGGGAGGGAATGATATATGCCAAGGACGTGGAAAAAGGCCTTGGGCCTTTTTGGGCCACGTGAGCCTTTGAGCCTTTGGGCCTTTGGTCCAAAGGAGGGGTTGGTCCAAAGGAGGACCAAAGGGGCATGCATATTATACAACTGCTCAAGGGAGAGCTTTGGGGCAACTGTGTTTTGGCTAAGAGCTCGTGGTTGGGTGGTGAGATAGCGTGCTACATCAAAAGTTCGTTCAATAGGCATCAACTATCATTCAGTAGGTGCATGGCAAAAGCAGACTTCTACAGAGTTAGAAACGTCCACCAGCATCCGCTTCAAGGTTATCTCCACAAAAGTTAATCTTGACATGAATTTTATCGTGCAGAAGAGCTACCATGGCCTAGTTGAGGACATCATTATTGATTTCTATGTCCCATATGGAGATGCACTGCATGGCAACTCGAGCAATGAGAGAGTTGTAAATCTTTCACTGAGATAGAGCTCAACCTCATTTTTCATTAACTGTAACACTAGAAGTTATCGAAGATATAGCTGAGAACGATGAATCTGAACACGAATCGTTATCAGAGCTCAAAGATGTGGGAAAAAACGAAGTCTTCAAACCAACACCTCCAGCATCGATGGAAATGAATTAAGAAGGAAGATGAATAGTCTTGCACAAAAACCAAGATACAGTAATGGGTTGAAATTATGTTCTTCTGTCAAATGACTCCATTGGCATAGGGCCAGACAACATTTTAGGTGCCATGTCATTCTTGTGACATGTCTTAAAATTTCTTTTTACACAGCTTCATTATAAGAAGTGGCTTATAATATAAGACATATCTCATAAGATCTTCTTTTTCCACTATTCAATCTCTTTGTGGTTTCTTTGTGGTTTTATATCGCCCAACATCCCAAGCGGCCATCGAATTCGCTCAACATCCCATGCGCGCAACAAGTGCGAATACACTAAGAAATGATTGGTTGCATTGTATTTGTAATCAAATACCCTATGATTTGTAATGGTTACCAATCCTGTCAATACAGGAAATTAAACCTCAATAAAAGAAGAACAAAACTTTTTTGAAGAGAGATCTAACTGACACCCCTAATACCTATACATGCTTGAGAATGGAGACATTTTCCTAGCCCTTTTTTTCTCTTTTTATCCTACTCCTCTTGTACATGGTATAGTGTTGCCCCCAAAGGGCAACATGCTAATTGTGGTCTATGCATTCAAACTAGGTCAATTTATCTTAAAGAACTAGGTCAAGGTTTGGAAGATTCTTGGTATTCAACATTGATGTGGAGGTCAAAGGGTGTTCATTCTTCAAGTCAACAAGTGCTCAAGGTTCAAAACTCACATGAGGTACTTTATTTGAGGTCAAAATGCTTAGTCAAGAATATGCTCTAGAAGATTCTGGGTTATGAAGTTTGGAAGACATTGCTTGAAGTTTGGAAGTTGAAGTTTGGAAGATTCCCTATTATGGTTCTTTCCTTGTCACCTTGCTTTTGCTTTTAGCCATTTTCCCTTCTTATATCCCTAACCTATCTTATTACCATTATTTGCTAATTTTCCCATGACATCTCCCTTATTCATTCTTCATGTCCACTTTTACACCATTGTCCTCCAAATTTGCTTTTTCTTTGCCATAAACACTTATTCCACACTTTGCTTAGTCATGGACCTTGTTTTTCTACATCCATATCTTATTATCTTCTATCTCCACCATCCACATGAGCCTTTGTTGCCCCCATGGCAAACCTCTATTTTTCACTTCTTGTCTTATGGCTTATTGATTCCCAACTCCCTCAAATCGGTCTCATGGCCTTAGAACTTCAAATTAGGATACGAGTGTTTGATACCATGGTCTAGGCTTGCATAAAACTTCAAGAAAATATGAGTCTTGAGTTTGAACCATGGTGAAACTCTCAAAAAATCCAAAATACGGGAATATTCCTAGCATATCCAAAAGAAATATGCGAACCGTATCGCGGGAATTTCACGAAATATACGGCCCTGAACCCTAAATCTGAAATCATGCCGGAATCGATTCTACTGCCTTCCTAACCCTGCTATTACTGGATTCCCGCTGCTCCTAAACTTAATGAACCACAAATCAAGCCCTAAGATACCGGAACCACTAAATTTGAAAATATATATGGGAAAACTGGATCCGAGAAATTTTTGAAGGCCCAAAAGCGTTCAAATCTTACAGTGATCATTGCTGAGCATGACTAGAAGGATTTGTGAAGACTCTGAGTACTCCCCGATCAAGTCCAAAGAGATTTGGTTGAAATTATCTATTGAAATTATTTACTAACCTGAAGTTGATATTCTCCTACATTTGAAGTACTGAAGTATTATTATCCAACATTATTATGATTGATTTACCTCCATATCAATGAAATTTGATGCCAAGTTGAAGAAATTATCTCTGATATGATTTTTTACAATTTTTGTCTTTTCAAAATACTACAGAAAATCGCCTTTGGCCCATTTGCCATCAATCCTTGAGACATCTGGAGCCCATACCAAAAAACTCCACTTACAACTCGAGTTAGAAAATTTTGCATTCTGTTTTGACTGTTCTTGACTGTATTTTGCCAAATCCAGTCACAAAAAATACTTTTGCCTATCCAAATGGAAATCTGACCATTTGCCTATATTCCTCAACACAATTGCAGTATATTTCTTTGGAAATTCTCAAAAATTCGTTTGGCAACTCCAAATCCCAATCTCTGATCATTGTTTTTCAGATTTGACTTCTATTGACCAAATTTTGACTGCACTTTGAGCTCGAATAACTCACAAATTAAGTTTCTGACTTGGTCAGAGGCTTTATTGTTGGTTACCTACAACTTTTTTGACCAAGTCTACAGTGTTTGACTCAAAAAATCGATCTACATATCAACACCACAGCTGTTTTGGCAAAGGTGTCAATTTCTGGAAATGGGAAAGGTATAGAACTTCAAATTTTTGAACTTGTCTTTGAAATTATCTTGCATAGACTGATCACCCTGGAGGTTCTAACCCCAATTTGAGTGAAAACTCGAATTGGTTCCTTGTGGTCGACCTTTAAGCCAGGTTTAGGTCAACATTTTGGAGGTTCTACCGAGATTCTACCTGGATTTTGAGAACTCATGGCTCCAAAACAGAAATTTCCAGCAGAGCAAGAACCAATATCAATGGAAGAACATGAGACTTCAGAACCTTGCAGAGATAGATCTCTTCCCCCAAGTTTTTCAACTGGATTACTTCAAGGTTTACCTTACCAGCTTGAATTGAATGTGCCCACCCCATTGCCTACTTTTGATTCCAGTATGAGTGTTAATACTTTTCTAAGAATTTTTGAAGATTACTACAGGGATTATGGCTTTAAGAAAGGGTGCAAGTTCTCACAATTTGAAAAGTGTTTTAAAGAGGAGAGTGAAGTTGGTGCTTGGCTGACTTATGAGAAGCTCATGGGAACCACTTCTTGGGATGATCTTGTTACCAAGTTTTTAGACAGGTTTGGAAAGCTTGCTGCTCCTAAGGACCTTGTTAATGAATTGCAAAATTTCTCCATTTATGCGGTGAAAGTGTTAGTCAATTATAAGGAAAGATTCAACACCTTCATGAGTAGATGTCGGAAATGCCAAGTTCTTGTCCCCGCGCTCTTTTGGTGTCCTCTTTTATCAAAGGCCTATCTTCTAGACCAGAAATTCATAAAAAGCTTATCAAGATACAAGCTGCTAGAAGGTTTTGATTCCATCTACAAAGTTTTTGCTAAGACTCTTGAATTGACCAAGATGCTCTCTCTATCCTACCGGAAAAATATCATAGCTTTCAAAGATGACCCCTTTTACCCTGATGTCATTGATGGCCCTTATGAACCTCACCATTCATTCCTATCTATGCAGGTGCATAAAGAAAAGAAAAAATCAAAGATGAAGAGGCTGATTCTCAAATCTCGAGGTCAAAGCGACTTGACAAAGGTAACTCGAGGCTTTAGCAGAAGTAACTAAACAACTTGTGGAGCTCAAAGCAAAGCGGAACAGGTAGAACTTATCCTGAATGTATTCATTGTAATGAGAACTTCACATCCGGTGATATTTGTTATTGGCAAATATGTCCTAAATGTAAAAAGAAAGGTCATTTTGGTAGGGAATGTCCAGTTTGTGCTTTTTGCAAGGAGATTGGTCATACTGACCTTAGGTGCTCTGTCAAAGAATATTTTGCCAAGCAAGAGAGAGAAAAGAAACCTGAGGCAACTCCACATGTAAAGGTTCTTTGAATCTACTAGTTCTATAAGGTTTGTGCAAAGCTGTAAAATGCCAAAGACCCGAGGAAGTGATGGTGGTACAAACCAGAGTATGGGAGATACCTATAGACCTCATTGAGCCTAACAAATTTGTTCCAGAGCATTCCAGAAATCAACATTGCCACTACCCTCTGTCATGGAAGCTCCTCCTCAAGAAATAGCTCCACCTCCTCAACAAAAGTATGGTAAGAAAGATCAAGATCTTGATGAGTTGGATGTTTTATTGAAAAATTCCAAAGTAAGTGTGGACTTATTTACCTTATTAAAATTGCCCCCCGGGTTATAGGAAAAAGTTATTACAACAAACTACTTTTAGTGAGGAAGTTGGCTTGTGTAGGTGTTGCAAATGCTACTAATCTTATTTTAGCTCAAAATGAAGAAGACCCAAGGTGCATTTATGTGTTCAGCCATCCTAGGAGGTTATTCTTTTTCCAATGTGTTCTTTGGATGGAGGTTCACCTCTAAATATCATGCCTTATCATGTTATGAAAAATGTGGACTCGAGATAGATAAAAGGTCATCTGTTTTGTTAAAATCCTTTTCTAATGCTAAAATAGCACCGGTTGGAATTGTGACTAAAGTTCACACATCTTGAAGGCATTGTTGTAGTCGCCAATTTTGTTGTTGTTGCCTTTGAAGATTTAGGAGAAGATGCAGATATATATGATCTCTCGCTAGGGAGAAGGTGGATGGCTACAGCTTGATGCTAGGCCAATGTGCGAAGGGAGATGCACCATTTCAAATGGCACTCAAGTAGCTACAATTTACAACGGAGGATGGTTCTTATGGCTTCAAGGAAGAGGTACACTTTGTTAAAGAAATGCTTATAGAGGAGCCCCCAGGATTTTATAGTCTAGCAACCCCTAGCACAAAGAAAACTGATCTGATTCCTTTGATTAGAGAGTGTGCACTACTCTCCGAGAATGAAAAAAAAAGGGTGTTTATGGTTTGATGGAGGGATTTCAAAGAAACCGAATGTAGCTTCATCGCAACTATCTTTGAAAGATACCTCCAATAAACTCTTGGCTAAGGTAGGAAGGATTTTTCCCCAAATCACTTCTAATGTAGCAGAGTACAAGGCTTTGATTGCAGGTCTTCAAGAAGCCAAGGCTATGGATATTTCAATCATACACATCTATGGAGATTCTCAGTTAGTTTGCAGACGTGGTTAGTGGTGAGTCGGGCCAAGAATCTTGACATGGAATCCTTGAGAAATCAGGTAATGGGAATGCTTGCTTACTTTACTTCTTGGGAAATTACTCATATCCCAAGGGAGCGAATTGGGGAAGGCGATGCTTTGTGTGCAGAGATACTTTAATGACTTATTTATCCGAGGGAGCTATCCGAGAAAGAAGATCTTGATGAGGATGAGGCTAAGGAATTACGTCCCTACATTAGTTATAAATGCATCACAAGAAGAAGCAACCAATGAGGTTATAATTAATAAAAATGGCCAGCAAAGAACTCTGTTTGTGGGAGATCTCTTTGACACACAAAACAAGGAAGAAATTACCAAATTCCTTGAAGAGAGAAGTGATGTGTTTTTTTGGGATTATTCTCGAGCTCATTGGTATTAAGGAAGAGGTATGTCAGTTTGAAATTAAAATTAAAGAAGGGTGTAAGCCTAAGGAGGATCAATGCCTCACTTTTAGATCTAATTAAGGAAGAGTTGCATAAAATGTTGGATGCGAGGTGTTATTGTGGAAATTATTAATCCCGAATGGGTGTCATGCATTGTTCCAATTGGAAAAAAAAGAATGGTGCTTTGAGAATTTGTATAGATTATCGAGACTTGAATAAAGCCAGTTATCCTTTACCCTTTTAGAGGAAATTTTATATCTTTGTTGCAGGAAAGACATGTACTCATTTTTGGATGGTTTTTCAGGGTTTAATCAGATCAGCATCAAGGAGGAGGATCAGCCAAAGACTTCATTTATCACTCCTTGGGGTACATATGCTATGAAGAGAATGCCATTTGGCCTAATGAATGCCCCAGCCACTTTTCAAAGAGCAATGGATGTTATTTTCAAGACCATGTCTGCTGAAGAGTTTAGGGTGTATTTAGATGATCTTTGTTTGGGCTCTCATTCTACTAACCATGTGGAATTACTTGCAAAACTTTGCTCTTTATGCAGAACTTCAGGAGTTAATCTAAATCCAAAAAAATGTATCTTTTTTGCATCTAAAGGGTAGCTATTAGGACATGAAGTATCCAGCCAAGGTATTCAGGTTGCTCAGGATAAGATTGAAGCTCTCAAGAAGTTAGCACCTCCCAAGAACCTAAAGCAGGTTAAAAGTTTTATTGGTATGACGAGTTTTCTTAGAATGTATATTCCAAATTTTGCTCATATTCTAAGTCCCATCTCTAAGTTGACCAGGGTAGGTAAATTTTCCAAATCTGAAAGCAAGCACATACCTATTACATGGACTTCAGAATGCCAAGAGGCTTTTGACTTTCTCATTTCATCTATATGTGAAGCTACTCTTTTGAAAAAACCAGATCTGAGCATGCCATTTGAAGTTTATATCACTGTTATCAAAAAGGCCATAGGTTTAGCCATTTTGCAGGACAAGCATACTATAGTCTTTGCAAGCAAACAATGGTCTGCTCTTGAAGAAAGATACACCATAATAGAAAAAAAAAAAGTCTTGCTTTGCTCTCATGTTTCTTATTAATAGGCAAGGGCACTTGCTTCTGAAGAGCCAGGTTCAAGTTCATATGAAGCAAAACCCAATGGGTTTGCTATTTGGTAAGGCAACTAATAAACCAAAGATCCAGAGATGGGCTTGTAAGTTGCAAAGTTATGATATTTCTGTAAAAGAGTTGCACTTGACATGAAATCCTAGCGTCTACTTGCCTTATATATTTTTTGATCATGAAGATGAATTGAATACTCTCGACACTTCACTTTGCGAGAGCACACTTGGAAGTAACTCAGGGAGGTCAAGCCAAAGGAGGATGGCAGCAACCTATTAGAGATTTTTTACAGCATGGAATCATCTCTCCAAACCTCACTCCAAGCCAGAGAAGAAGACTTAAGGACAAGTGCAGACAATTCAAGCTGATAGACAATGTCTTGTGCAAAGTTAACAGGGATGGAATCTTCTTTGAGATGTGCGTGAAGAAGAATGCCTTTTGATTATTAGGGAGATGCATAAAGGTATCACATGGAGGACATTTTCTTCGGGATACCGCGAAAAAAAGATTCTCGAGATCTCGATATTATTGGCCTACTTGTTTTTAGAGATTGCTATGAGGTTATAAAAAACTTGCCATCAATGTCAAATTTTCAGTAAAAAGAATTTTATTGGTACCGCCTTGAATCTATCATATCTCCGGGACCCTTTCAAATGGGGGGCTAGATTATATTGGTCCCATTAATCCTTCTTCTACAGGTCAACATCAGCATATTATTGTGGCTCTGATTACTTTACTAAGTGGGCAGAGGCTATACCTTTGAGGCAAGCTAATGCTTTCACAACTGCAAGGTTTTACATGAATTTGTTTGCTCAGATTTGGTATTCCTTTCCGGATACATTTCGATAGAGGTACCCCTTTGTTAATGAAGTCATTGCTAATTTGTTGAGCATTTTGAAGGTCAAGCACACCAAAAGTTCTTCATATTATCCCTAGGGTAATGGACAAGCTGAAGCTACTAACAAGGTGTTGAAAAATATCTTGCGTAAGACAGGTTGAGATTAACAAAAGGATTGGCATATCAAAATAGTGGATGCACTTTGGGCTTATAGAGTCACTATCAAAACAGCTACAAATCATACACCTTTCAATTTGGTCTATGGCATAGAAGCAGTTCTACCAAGTGGGAACTTGAATTACCTTCCTTGAGATTAGCTCATAAATTGTGCTTACCTTTTTGAACATGCCTTACGGGGAAAGATTGGGCCTTTGTTACATTTGGATGAGTACGAGAATGGGCGAGAACACTAACTTCTTTGAAAAAGGCCAAAGATCTGGCTGCATTCAAGGCTGCACACAAAATACAAGGCACCTTTGAGAAAGGAGAGCTTGTTCTCAAATGGAACAAGTCAAAGGAAGACTCAGTTGGCAAATTTGACAATATTTGGGAAGGACCCTTTGTAGTGTTAGACTGCGGTACTAATTCTTATTGGTTACAAGAGGTTGCTTGGTGCATGCCTTTGCCAAATCCTATCAACATCCCTTTCGAAGAGGTATTGGGACCAGCATGCTTGCTTGTCCCTCTTTTTGCATTAAAAGCTTAAGAGATTTGCAGTAGGTTTAAAGTAGCTAAATCAGTTTGACTTTTGAGCACATTGTTCCAGCAGTTAGGACAGTTAGATTTTGAGCACATTACTCTAATAGGATTGGTTTTATGTTTATAGGTTGATTTGACCCGGATCTTGCGACAAATGATCTCAAGAACAGGTTGATACTAATGATTACCAAGTGTCATATGGGGAGCATCCTTCTTCCATTTTTATTCACCTGTCTTAAAGCATTCCTACCATCCATCCAGCCTTCTATTCTTGTTTTTCCATACCATAATAACACTCTGCAAGGTCACCTTCACCATCATAGCAGAGTTGCAAGGGTTTGAGACTAATTGATTTGTGTGTTTTCATGACAGGTGCACTCTTCCTCCATATTTTTCGCCTGTCATAAGTACTACCTTCCATTTAAACTCCTCATTCTTGTCCTCGTTCCTTAAAGAAGAAAAGCACTCTGCAATTCATCTTTACCATCATAGCAGAGTTGCACTTGTTGAAGACCAAGAAGAAGACATACATTTTCTTGTTTTGGCGAAGCCTCAAACACTTGCACACTCACTTCATCTCCATTTCATCACTACCTTGTCATATTCACACTCACTTTTACTTTTTTCACTCACTATATTCCATTCACCATCATTCCATCACCATCTTGTCATGTTCACATTCATTTCTGCCTTTTCCCACTTACCATACTCCATTCACATTATTCCACCACCATATTCACACTCATTTCATCAACACTTGCACCCACACTCTCACTCTATCATATTTCCACTTGGATATACCTTGGCACAAAGTTGAAGACCCCTCTAGTTACTCATTTTTGACATCACATGGCTGAGGAGACCAGCCTTTTTCTTGTTTTGGCGAGATGTTGCCCCCAAAGGGCAACATGCTAATTGTGGTCTATGCATTCAAACTAGGTCAATTTATCTTAAAGAACTAGGTCAAGGTTTGGAAGATTCTTGGTATTCAACATTGATATGGAGGTCAAAGGGTGTTCATTCTTCAAGTCAACAAGTGCTCAAGGTTCAAAACTCACATGAGGTACTTTATTTGAGGTCAAAATGCTTAGTCAAGAATATGCTCTAGAAGATTCTGGGTTATGAAGTTTGGAAGACATTGCTTGAAGTATGAAGCTTTCTGCAGGATTCAAAATGACCTTATATCTTTCGTCATCAATTAGGACTGTATTGCCATAGTACTCTGGATACTCTTTCTATAACACAGCTAATGGTTTCATAAACAATTTTTTGTCTGGTTCAGTAGGGTGTTTGTGTGGAAGAGATCAACAATGCCCCTGACTGTAAACAAACTTAGGTTTTATGGCAAACATTACAGATATGGTCCACAACTAGCTGCAATTTCTTATATGTAAGTGATGACCAAATGGCAAGATCAAAACCTTCTCTAATAAATGCCAACAAAGATGCTAACCCTGGTCTGCAGTATAACACCCTGTTTCCTAAATCAAATTTCATCTCATCTTTTTGAATCTTCTGGTATCTTGAGTTAGCAGGCTCTCTCTTGTGCATGCTCTTGCCCAACACATAATTTAATCACTGACTCAGATGATTCACCAGTCAGCAAGAAAACACTTGAGAGTCGATTCATGTTTATATAAGTCACATGATTGTACAGTGAAAGAAACATAATTACGGTGAAGATATTATATTGAAAGAAATATACTTACAGAATTGATGTGGCACAGGTATAAATGACATAAGAAAGTCATATTTCCTTTAAATGTTGAATACAAAGAAAAATAAGCATGGCTTATAATTGTAATTCACATGGCTAAAAGACTATCTAACCATGGCGGGAACAATACTTTGTATATTCATCTCGCCTTCGACAAATAAACCTCCATTAGATGATTCCTCCGTGACTTGGCATAGGCATCAGTGAACCAGGTGAATGCCATCTGCATGGTTCACAAGTATTAGATTGTATCAGCAAAGAATTAATAAGATAATACCATGTTCTACTTACAAAAATGGAACTTGGCTGTGCAGCAACCACGGCATCGATGAATATGTGCATGTAAACCACAATGTACAAGCGGAGTGTTGTTACTAGTTTCAGGCACTTTGGGATGATGGAAAGGGGTATCAAAGTTCTTCTTGCCATGGCTTAAGCTGTTGGTCCCCCAACATCATGTTATTGATCACAAGCTTATGAAACTTGAAAAATTGCAATGTGAGAATAAGCAAATCATAAGATATTGCTACATGAGAATAAGCAAATTATAAATAACAAAATTGAAAGTGATACTTACTTTTGGAGCAGTTTAGCATCCACTGCGAAGCCTTTGACAGGACACAGGATTTGTATGCTTGGACTCACCAGACACAGGAGAGTGGTTTTGAATAGACCAGCAATCACAAGTATTGCCAAGCCAACATTTGGGCCTTGCAGAACTGGGACAAAAATGTATCGACACTGTGCAAGCACAATGCCATCCAACCCTTCCTTTATGTGAGTGTTTTTGGATATCTGAGAACTCATGTACTTAAGGGCACTCACAAAATTGATGGCGCCCTCTAGTGAAATGTAAAGAACTTGTGTTTCCAATGGATGAAAAGAGAGCTATAAAGGTAGCTGCACATAAATCCAGAATACATATTAGTACACAAAATGAGTGAGTGTAGGAATGAAATAACAGAAAAATGCTTAAAATGTAGCTTATCTTCCATACATATCTACCATCTTTGAGGTCAAGTAGAAAACTAGAACCACCGAACTGAACCAACTAGAAAAGGTGTTACCAAGTCAAGCTACTCCACAAGACTGTATAAGAACAAGCTCTTTCTAGCCACCAACCACTAGTATTACACAAACTCCTTTTAATGATATGATCAAGCAAGAAACTAGAGAAAATACTACAAAGTAAGGCTAGGCTCATCATCAACCATAGAAAGACACAAATCTAGTTGTGCAGTCAAATTTGACCTTTCTGAGTATAACTCTCAGGCCGTAAGGAATCTATGGAAAACAAGCCCAATCTAGAAACTAGACTTCGAGGGCTTTTCGACAAGGTAAGCGCCAAATTCTGAGTTATAGTCCAGAGATATCACTTATCAAAGTCGCCCCTATTTATAGGTAAGCACACCTTTTTTTTTTCCTTTTTGCTCTAAATAAAGGTCAAGGTTTATTTTTAACCGATTTTTAACTCGCTCTTTGATAATATCAAGGTTTACACATGCTAGATGGCTTTCTTACTTGATCATATCAATAAATATTGTTCCATGCAAGGCCACTCCCTTGATCATCATATCAATAAACTTCCTCTAGGTGGGTATAGAAGAAGTATTGTGGTCAAGATGGCATTGTACAAATGTATCCCCCACAATGGGTGGGTGGTTTGGAGACGATGTACTTTTCATTGCAAAGCGAGATCCTCATTTTCAAGATTTAGATGCTCCTAGAGGATGTTGATGATTCTCTTTGTTCGCATCTTATCAGACAGTCACTTAATTGTTGCATTCCATATGGCAAGAATGCAGTTAAAGTTCTACTATTCACTTTTTTTCACTCACTCAGACCATTCGCAGCTATTGTTCCATTTTTACGCAATGACATGCATGTTTAGGCCGTGCCCCTCCATCCACGCTTTGTTGGAGGTATTTTGGTGGTGGACACCACTATAACAAGATTTGTCAACATCCACAATTGAAGCGTCGATCCATTCGCCGGCATGGCAACGATATGTCCAAGTAGATTTTATCTCAACTCACCTCTAATATAATGAGAGCTATACTCACGTCTAATGCTGAGATTTAAACAAAATTCTTTTTTTCTAGATGGATATGGAGAAGGTGGTAGAGAAATTAACTTTGATTGTGCTGGTTGCCGCTATGGCAAGGTTGTGCCATGAGTTTGTCCATAGAGGATAGCATTTCTTCAACTATGTATATTGCCTTCTATTAGCATCAATTATCCTTTCACTGGTGGATGGCACTGGCATCTACAGATTCCACATGAGAATAGTGCTCATACTTGGCTTTGGGTTTGGGATAAGTTCTTCCATTCGAAGGTCTCGGCACTTTGATGGCAGATTATCTATAGGCTTTGCATTTGTCAACATTTTTGTTATCTATTTTAACATTTGTTGTTTATCTTTCTTTTTGTTAACATTTTGAAACTTTTTATTTTGATGTGTTATGCGAGATGTTATTTCTTGGGTTTGGAATAAAATTCAAAAACATTGGCAAGTTCATGATTAATATATACAAAGAAATTTATCGGCGGCCTTCTTGCGACGCCCATAACATTCTCTTCTCCAACCTTTGCAAAAGAAGTTTTGTGCTAAGTCGAATATATCTCAATTCTGGACATCCTTGAGATGTGACTATAGAGATGTATGTTGATTGCAGTTCATATACTGTGAGGCAAGTCAAGACATGCCTGTTAGGCCCCATATTCTTTTGCGGGAATGGTCTAGAGCCCAACACGAATATTCCCCATAAACTCGCAATCTAATGGCCTCGAAAAAATTTAGAACACGCGAAATGATAATATACCCTACAAATAATGGAATATTACAAACTGCCTATATGTAGAGATGAGACAAATAGTAAGTAGATTTCAAAGTGGATTACAGTTTGTGTACATTCTCATATACAACTATAGTCCCGAGATTTTGTTTGTACATGACCACTTATACTGACAAATTAAGATCATGGTACCCAATGAATTCAACATTTCCGGACCTCGTTTGTTATAATAGGGCATAGCACCCTCGTTCCAGGGTGTTATCCTCTCATAATGGCGAAAATAGAGCATCCAATCCCACATGATCAGGCAATTCTTATCAACCTGCTACAATTGCATTCCTTAAGGCTTATATGAAAATGATGTAGGACTTTCATTACACTGCAGGAACCACGGGCTCGCAAAAAGGTTGAACCACTAATACTATATATATGAATTTTACCGGAAGGTTGAGCCACTAATACTTATATATGAATTTTACCATGTAGGAATCTTGTCCCCAAAATGGTCTAAACACTGGAATCAACTCCCCTTATTAGTGGAAGCAAATTTACGAATTAAAAGATCTAATCGGGAGATACAATCAAGGCACATATTTTGTCTTCAATATAGAATGGAACTTATTATCAAAGAGAAGGCGCGTAAAACCACTAGCAGGATGTTCAATTCCAACTCCAATCAAGATCACGTCAACACTAAAGTCAATGCCACAGTCAAAGCCTAGAAAACCAATTGCTTCAAGACCAAGATCAGGACACAAACCTATACCACAACGGAGACCAACTCCAAAATCCAAAACGTACCATAGGCAGGGTGAACATGATTCCATTGCTCGTACCTCTAGATTAGATGAATTATAGTCATTTCGTCCAGTAATATGAAACCCTACATTTTAACCCTCAAATTTTTGGTCGCCCTCGAATTTACGCACATCAGCACCCCACTCTAAGGCTACGTTCCCATGAAACAGACCGAACTTCCAAATTTCTTGTCAAGCTGAAGTCGAAACAGTTCCCATGTTCATATTTAACTTCCAAATTTGAGGTCAACTTCCAAGGCTGGCTTGGATTTTTTTTGAAATGGAGGGGGTTTGAACTCTCAGGTTATTTGCCTTGAATCACGAGAGTCCGACGGTGGGGCACATGGGAACGTAGCCTAAGAGCTGTCCTCCTCCTTCAATTCCAGGAACAGAACTTCGACTGCACTGCCCCTATACTGGAGTTGGGTACCTCTGAGAGCATTGGTATGAGGGAGGTGACCTTCTGGCGTAGAATCCGAAGCATCCCAGCAAAATTCCGTGGGGAATTTCTTGTAGGCGTCATTACGCTCATCAAGGGCTCGCGTCCACCCGACTTTTCTGAAGAAAAGGTCCCAATCTCTGTTACAGCTCTTCCAAATCCGTCTCTGGATACTGTAACATATGTTACAGAAAAGAAGTCCTTGCAGGGGATATGTTACGACAATCCCTTTTTCGGTGAAGCTACTCTAGCAAATCTCCATAGCTGCAATCTCTGAAGCGGCTCTGAAGCTCCATAGCTCGCATTTGAAGCTCTGAGCTGAAAAATCTCTGAATCTCTACAGGAAAACCTTGTCCGCAGATTCATAGCTCTATGAATCAGAATAGCTCTCAATCTCTAATCTCTGCGAAAAATTCCAACTTCGATTTTCCTTACGGATGTTGAAGAAAAACTATCTTGAGAATGGATGCCGACCATAGCTAACGCACGATTTGCTTGGATCACAAGAAACTTCTGACCCGTAATTTTGAATACATCGTCCATCAATTGCATGCAAAAGGCTGTCAAATTTAGATGGGAGCTTCGGCGGAGGGCTTGGAAGCTAAGATCCAGGTGGGAATCGATGAGAATGCCCTGTCTGTCTTTGCTGGTGGTTGCCCCTGTTTCCAAATGCTCCCTTTGCCCCAATTCAACTGCCGGAGGCTTATGCTCCGCCATGATTTTTCTTTGGATGGGAAGTTCTTCTTGGCTTCAAGAAATAATTTCGAACTCTTTATTTTTGTTAATCCCGCCATCACCCAAGCGCCCGGACCACCACGAGTAAGCCCACTAGCCGCCATAGCCAATGCTCGGAACATCGAGCGATTATTCGTCAAAGACCCTTCATTTTTCATCTTTTTTTTTAAGCCCCTATTTTTCCCCGAATGCGTGGCAAGCATCAACCGAATATGCCAAAGGCATCTTGCCGATAAAATTATATATGTTAAGATAAAGCATCAAATATAGCACAAATCCCATAATACACCAAAACAAAAAGTTTTTTCTTTTTTTTTTTTTCCGATGTGAAAGCATAACCACGATAATATCATCTCTTTAATATCTTCATAAAAGCTTCTGCATGATAACATCATCACTTTGATATCTTCATAAAAGCTTCTTGGTGTACAATGATGCACGGGACAAAGATATGAAACGAGCGATCAAACAGAGAGTATAATATGCCGCATGTTTTAATCAACTAGTGGGGTGTGAAACCCTATCAAATCTGCCCCAAAATTTGTTGTTTTGAATCGAGAAAAACCCTAGAAGATCTTTCCAACACAATAAGAAACACTCAAAACGGAGTACATATTCAAAAGTTATGATAAAAGCCATATTACCATCAAATCTGCATGGCATGCACTTTGCAAAAAGGTAAAAGTACAAAAATCAGATATCTATCTTGATAGATCTAGGTCAAATCATATGCAATGGAAAGCTCTCTATATAAGCTTTCCAAATAGCCCAAGATCATCTGAATCTGAACTTTGTAGCTCAAGTTTTGAGCACAGAAACAATTGGCATTCTCGCTCTAGCTCTTCTTTTCCCTATCCATTCTTAGTGACTTAAATATTATATACAATGGTTTGGTAAAAAATAACCCCTCATAAAAATCTTATTTTATTTAAAACCTTTTTTTTGTTCCACTAAAATTTTATAAATACAATAGATTTTTTAGCGTCCACGGAGACCAATTGGCCATGGGACCCAAACAAAAAGAGAGCAGCAAGCGTATTACTGTCAGGATTAAAATATCCTCGCCCCAAAGGGTTTTTGAGGGAAAAACCTTAGCAGTAATAAGTATCTTTGATTACGATTGTACAATTGTATAGGACAATTCAATACTGTCAGGGGGACACTGGCCCCGAGTCCGTGCATCTATAACCTCCACGGAGGTATGACCCCAACAAGCCCATGCACCGCCGTATTCAATAACATGCAAGCGGTGGCCGGATCACTAGTAACCGAACATCTGGCTTTCGGATATGGCAAAGCGCTTGGGCAGATCACGGAGGGCATGATATTCATCTTCAATGGTGCCCTAGTGGCAACACTCACAAAGCCTCTCCTCCCGTTCTTTTCAGTCCAGCGCCATGTCTCAATGTGGAGCGATGTGCTTCTATGCGAATGGAAGCTATAAGTCACGCTTCTTCATGGGCAAATGGGTGCACGATGCTTGGTGTGGGCCTCGTGTGAGCCTAGGATTGGCGTCTTTCTTGGCGATTATTGCCCGGCCGCGTGCATCGAGCATCGCATCGAGCTTCGCGAAGGAAAGTAGCATCTAGAGTGCGACTTTAGTGCATTGTGATCCTTCTTTGTCGTGCACTGTACACATCCGTTTTGCGTGTACACCCCAATATGAGAACCCGAGCTTGCTTGTCCTTCCAGCCAGGCTTTGAGGCGTAAAAAGGACCCATTGCTACGGCCAAAGCAAGGTTGGGCAAACGTGTATCACCCAGAGCGACCACCTTCTAGAAGTAAATAATATGGTGTTCCAATTTGCCCATTGAAGGTATAGAAAACTTGTCTCATAGAGTATGATTTGGTATGGCTTTGTGGACTTTACCCCCAAGCGCTCATGCCAAGAAGGCTTTTGCACACTTGAGATCATTCAGTGGTGAGGGATATTCTGGGACCCCACACGCCCCATACTGGGAGGACCCGGCTCGACCAAGGCCCTAAACAAGTGTGACTGGTGGCCCCAAGCATACAACTCTGCCTTGTGGCTATTGTTCTGCATGGCATATAGTGCTTTCAACCCTAGCCTTGACACGCAACACGATAGATGACATCGATTGGGGTGTAGTAGAAATTCGATCCCCAAGTACTTGTAGGTGGGGCCATCTTTACATCTTGTCCAGGTAAGTGAATGAGGGAAGCCTTGGCTAATAGGATGACAAAACTAGCAGCATTCTAGTTTTGGCCAAGTTAACTCGCATGCCAGTGAATCGACAAAAAGTGTCAAGCGCATTCAGGTGATGTTGCATGTCCCTGCGGGTATAGGCGGGAGGTTGACATCGTCAGCATCTATGAGTTGACGGATTGTGTGATGCATGAGATGGGTGCACGCACCTCCGTGCTCAGAAAGCCAATCTTCCAGCTGATCAATGTATAGGCCAAAGAGTGTGGGGGAGAGGGGGCAACCCGGCGTACTCAATACTCGCGATTACGGTTGTCACGATGATGTGATACGGCCTAAGCATGCCTCATTATAAGCGTGTATATTGCATTCTGCAAGTCAAGGGGGGTTCCCAGCTACCACAATCTATCCCATAACTTGTCCTGGGGCACTGTGTCAAAAGCTTTTGCGAAATCCACGAAACAACAGTACAAGTTTTGCCGGCGATAGGATCTGCATGAGCAAGAACTGGCGCCATGGTGAAAGCATGCTTCAGGGTAACGAAAGCAGATTCGGCTTCCACAGTCCATTCAAATGGCATGTCCTTAACCGTGAGGCATGTCAAAGGAAGGGCAATCTCACGAATAATCGAATGAAGCGTCGATAGAAATTGGCAAACCCAAGGAAAAACTTGAACATCTCGAACATATGGAGGTGTTTGCCATTCTGAAACGATCTTGACAGCACCGGGGGTCCATAGAGACTCCATGTGGAGTGATGCGATAGCCAAGGAACTCCACATTATCCGCTCGAACTGACACTTCTCAAGTTTGGCATATAACCCATGCTCACGAAGCTTCAAAAGGACCGTCGAACATGCCTCTCATGTTCTTGAGAGTCTTAGAATAAATAAGGATATCATCCAAATAGATGATAATAAAAGTGTCTAAAACTCTCGAAAAATATCATTGGCCATATCTTTGGAATCTTGTCGGAGCATTGGTAAGTTCAAACGACATAACTGTGTACTCAAAATGGCCATACCGAGTACGAAAGGCTGTTTTCCACTCATCACCCTCCCGGATCCAAATAAGATTGTAGGCACCCATCGAAGATCAATCTTAAATAAAATAATGCGCACCTTGGAGTTGTTCCAACAACTCACGGGATCGAACAAGCGGATATCGATTAAACCTTTGTAATTTTTTAAGGCCGTGATAATCAACAACTTGACGCTGACAAATCATCCTTCTTTTGGCGAGAATGTCAAATGAAGCCCTGCTATCCTCAATGAGTGTCTTGTAGTGAAGATATGATCAATGGTGGAATGCACGGGCGAAAAGCTTGCTTTGTGAGAGCTTCGCACATCTGCCTCTTACTGCCCATATTTTTCGATTCTTTGCTCAAGGAAGCCAGCCTTGTTTTACAAAGAGAGAGAAGCTGACCATAATAGTGCGATAGTTGGTACGGGCATGGAGGTCCCACGCCTTGTATATGGGCACAACTCTATTAGTGGTCCCTTCTACGGAGGAAGCCTCCTTGCAATGCTTTATTGAATAGTGCCATGAGGGGACGGACACGGTGAAGGTCCAGCCCATTTGAAGTTCGCCGACATGCCATCTAAAAGCATTTGCAAAGCGAGCGTTTTGTTGTCTACCAGCTATGGTGAAGTTCAAATACCAAATTGGCTTTGAAAATTTTTGGGCAAGCAAGACAAACACATTGTATTGCTTTCTTATCTATACTACAAGTTCTTACAATTTGATCATTAATTGCAATTAAACAACTTTTCTTCTTTTATACTGAGGCCAATATAATAAGGGCGAGGAAATCACACTATAGGCAAAACCAAAAGAAATACGTGCAAGAAGAATAGGGCATTGGGCGGACCGGCGATTACTTTTGCCATTCTATATCGCACTTTGGTGGAGTCAAAATAAAAAATATATGACCGCGTCGTTTCTATGATTACGTCATGAACCTACTCGAAAACAAAGGAAAATCGTGGAAAATACGCCAAAATCACGAGGAAGAAATATGCCAAGATGGGAAAAGAATGCGATATATGAGCGGGGAATCAAGAATACAATATCCAGAAATAGCGGGAATCTGAGGAAGCCGGATGCCTAGAAGGCTCAAGGCTGGCGTTGAACGGAATGGTTTGACAAGAAGGAGGTGCCTCCTTATATATCTAGACCAGCGGTGGGGATCAGCGCCACTCAATGGATGAGATCGTTGCCAAGTGTCGCGCATGCATTTAGGTTCTAGAACATTCTAGAACCTGCGGAGATAGTCCTTGTCTTCAACAACTATTTGTAAGCACTTGGCAAGGGTGTGTGACTTCGCGGCTGGAAGGTTCGAGTTCAAACCCTATCTTGTGCAACTACCCTTTGCATCCGTGTGCGACCATCTTTAGTACATAGGAGTATAATGTTAGTATGATACGAAATATCGTATGGTCGTCACACTATCCCCTCCCGATGGATGGCGAGTCCTCGAAAGTGGGGCGAGTACTGGACTTGGCTTATGCGGGTGCGTCGGTGAAACTCGCTTAATTTTGTGAGTGCATTAGTGATTCTTGGCGGGGCTCGGGTTTGTCACTTGGCGAGTAACCTTCCTTATCGGCCAGTAATACAATCGTCGGCGAAGAAACTTGGAGTCGAATCTCTCGAACCTCGAACTCCTCATGATCATCAATCTCGACTAGTGATGGAGGTGGAGGTACTCGTCCAGGAAATGGATTAAGCCATATAGGGTTCTAGCAAAGACACATGAAACAGGTGAAGCCAGGCCCGATGGCTTAAAAGCTTGGGCGGAAGCGGCATCACCAACTTCGTTCAATGATCCGATAGGGACCTAAAGCGCGGTGAGTCGAGCTTGTTACAAAGAGGCGGTTGTCGGCAAATCGGCATAAGAGCCAAACAAGATCACCAAGCTGCAAAATGAGGCGTCGGCGATCGATGTCACGCATGATGGCGATAGCGTGCTTGGGCACGGAGAAGATGGTGCTGAAGATCATCTGAAGCATGCGAGCTTCTCGAGCCTGTCCTCGGCAGGATTGGCAGAATCATATCAGGGAGCAATCAAAGACCACGGGGATGCATCTTAGAAATTAATAAAAAGCAGTCGGCTGTGGAGGCATGGACGAATTATTATAAGCAAATTCGCGGTGGTAGCCAATCAACCCAGTCATCCCTGCTGATAATTGATGAAGCATAAAATCACGCTCAAAGGGTTTGATTAGTGCGCTCCGCCCTGTCCATTGGTCTCTCGGATGATGTCAGGAAAGAAGCGGCGTTCCACATGCAAGAGTTGCAATAGGCGCTTCTAAAAGCTGGCAACAAATTGAGGGGCGGTCGCGACAATGTTATCACGGTAAGCCATGGAGTCGAACCACCTCTCGAAACAAAGAGAACGGCTGCGGGCTTCACTAGAATATAGAAGTGCTGCAAAGGAGCGAAATGTGCCATCTTGGAAAAGCGGTCAACAACAACAAGGATGGCGTCATGGCCACAGGAGGATGGAAGCTTCGACAATAAAATCCCGGAAATACTCTTCCAAGGATATTTTGGGCTGGTAAAAAGGCTGGCAGGCCATGAGGAAGATGCCTTGGAACCTTGGCAAACCGGCCGGATGTCACGGGGATCGAATAAAAGCTTCGGACCGAGCGGCGAAGACCGACCACCAATACTCTCGACTAATAAGTTCAAGAGTCTTGGCTACTCCAAAGTGTCCGCCGGAGGTGAATCATGGCAAGCACGAAGAACACGAAGCCTAGAAGCACCATCAGCACATATAGAAGCCCATCACGGGCGGGAGTCCATCGAACCTCAAAGCGATCATAGTGCGATCCCATCTGGAGAAGAGGATGGCGCCAATGTGTGAGAATACATCTTGAGCCAATGGATCGGAGGGCGAGAGATGCTCGAGCAGAGACTCCAACAAAGAGGCGTATCATGGGGCCTCTCGAACAAAGTGAGAGCCATAAAAACTGGAACGATCGAGGGCCCTAAAATAACCTTGTGATTGCTGATCATATGCGGGATCACCTAGTTTGGGCTCAAGGTAGAACATCGAGACAAGGCATCGAGCTTTCCTTGGAGGATCGGGGCGGTACTTGATCCGCGAAATCAATCGGGATAATACTTGAGTATGCCACGGGCACTGGCGGCGGTTGAGCTTTCGAGCAGGCCCGAAAATATTCAAGATTTCGGTGATCTCGTGTAAGCCCCGTGACCTTATAAGGAGATCCCTCGAAGCGTCTCCACTCTCGAAAGAATCCACTATCGCCCGTGACTGAAACTTTCGTGAAATGATAGGCGATTGGATGCAATTCATGGTCATCCCCTCTTGTGTCGGGGATCCCACCAAAGCGCCAAAATGGAAGCATCTGCTTCAACAACATATAAACGCAAAAGGATGCGCATGAGCAAGAAGCTGGCGCCGTGGTGAAAGCATGCCGGGGGTAACAAAAGCGATTCCTTCCACGGTCCATTCGAATGCACGTCCTTAATGATGAGGCGTGTCAAAGGAAGAGCAATCTCGAATAATCCCGGATGAAAACGCCGATAGAAATTAGCAAACCCAAGAAAACAAGCGAACATCTCGAGCGGATGAAGGTGTTTACCACTCGAAACGATCTTACGACCACCCGGGATCCATAGAGACTCCATGTGGTGTGATGCGATAGCCAAGGAACTCCACATTATCACCGAGCGGCACTTCTCAAGTTTGGCATATAATCCATGCTCCACGAAGCTTTTGAAGGACTTGTCGAAAATGTCTTTCATGTTCTTGAGAGTCTTAGAATAAATAAGGATATCATCAAATAGATGATAACAAAAGTGTCTAAGAACTCTCGAAAAACATCATTGGCCATATCTTTGGAATCTTGAGGAGCATTGGTAAGTCCAAGCGGCATAGCGTGTACTCAAAATGGCCCATACCGGTAACGAAGGGCTGTTTTCCACTCATCACCCTCCCGGATCGAATAAGATTATAGGCACCCAGAAAGATCAATGCGCACCTTGCGGTCATTCCAACAACTCTGGGATCAGAGGGAAGCGGATCTTGATTTGTACTTTGTGATTTTATTGAGGCCACGATAATCAACAACAGGCGCAGCCGAACCATCCTTCTTTTTTACGAAGAAGATAGCGCTCAGCAGGGGACTGAGAATGTCGAATGAAGCCCAGTGGCTAAATTCTCTTCAATATAATCCCACCAAAACCTTCACTTCAGCAGGAGATAGACCATATATCGGACCATATGGCGTGGTCTGGCGCTGCAAATCAATAGGACAATCATATGACGATGCTCGGGAGTTTGCTGGCCTTGACTTTGTCAAAAACATCGGAGAAGTCGCCATATTTATCACGGGAGCATTGGGCGGACTTGATGCGATCGAAGCTAGCCGATGGGTGAACTTTGGATTACAACACGAACTTGGATCTTGCCTTCTAGATTTATCAAACTCGCGAAGAGAAATCTTGAGACTCTGGCCCGAGGGGCATGAAGAAACCTCCACAAAAGCATGGCGGGAACATGAACATGTAAGCGGAGCAAGCTGGAGCAGAGGCTGGATCAAAACTGGGCGAACGAGGGCCCTGGAGCAGAACTGGGCGGCGAGAGTGTAGCCGGGCCGGAGCAAGACTGAGGAACTAAATTTTGGGCTGGGACATCATCAAAGAACATGATCAGAATCTGGGGCATGAAGGAGAGCAGAGGCAAAGAGGCGGATCAAGAACATGGAATAGCAAGGGCGAGTCGGGGGCCACGACATTATGCGGATCGAAGTCGATGTTGGTGTAGAGACGTCTGCGGATGAACTAGAACTAGAGCTAGAACCGGCAAATCGAAATGATCTACTCGCCAATCAATCAAGGGTTATGTAGCTTCGAGCCAAAGCGGGACTGTTTGGCGCATGAGGGCTAGCAATGAGATTGAAGGAAATGGGCAACGAAACTCCCTCGAACAAAACCTAAAGGCGATTACATTCTGCATTCGACCGCGGGGAGATCTCTTCGTCCATCAATCACCGACGAAGCGGGGATGCTCAACCTTTTGCAAAGGGATGGCGTGCTTACCGCAAACGCACTATCCATAAAGCAAGCATTTGCACCACAATCAAGTTGCGCCAAACGCAATTCTCAACTTCCGATTTCAATGATAGGGATGAAGAATGCCTTTCGACCTTATCACGATGGAATAAACATGTCAAAGAAATGTGGAAATTCGAAAAAGGAGCCAGCCGGCCGAGAGACTCCTACTACCGGACCGGCCCCGAAGTTTTCACTTCGATTTGGGCTTCACGGGGGCATCCACGAGGCGATATGGCCAGCTCCTCCACAGTAGAGGCAAAGATTAGCCTCTCCCGGCTTCTTCGGCGGCAGATAAAGGGTCCTCGGCTGCCCGATCCAATGCATAGGCTCGAGGTCCGACCGCTTTGGATTCTGATGATAAGGGGGAAGGCGTAGCTATAGGCGCTGTGTAAGTGGAAAGACCCGACTACGTCTCTCTTGCCCTACGTTGAAGAGCCGTTTATCACATCGAACTGCAAATCGATGGCTTCTTCCAAACTCCTCGGGATCCTCCATAGACAACAACATATCTTTGACATCCTCTCGAACCCCTTTGAAACAATCTCGAAGTGCAATATCATCCCAAGCGGTATCACGCAATTTGACAAATTCGATGCATATATCAAGCCGGGCGAGAACCTGCCTTTAAGTTGCAAAGTTTTGTAGCTTTTGTCTTGGCGACAATCGGTGTCTCCAAAGCATGCTTCGAGTTGCGGTAAGCTGACAAAATCTTGCAACTCTGGGGCTCCCTTTCTCCAATAAAGGAGCAAAACCAACTTAGAGCGCGGCCCCTGTGAGAAGAGAACCAATTAGCCCCACTTGTTCTTGAGCTATGGGATATCGATGATGGATGGGCGAATCCCACAAGCCCTGATGATTCAAAAACATGAACTTGGACCGAAGTTTAGTCAAACTTCTGGCGAGGGGCCGATCTTGGAAGCTCTCGATAGCCTCAATCGAGCTAGAAGCAGATTCATGTGAAGCAAGCATTCCTTAAGCTCTTTATTGTCCAATCAAGCTGGCATACTTGAACAAAATTTCTTTGGACTGTTGTAATAAAGTCGGAACCTCCTCCATAGATATAAAATCACCAACTATGAGCAAAAAATGTTTAGGATCGAGCGGACACAAGAACGGTAGGGATTTCCGGTTCAAAGCATCCATGAACCTACCGAAAACAAGAAAAAATACGAAAAAAATGGGAAGAAATACGCCAAGATCGGCAAAAGAATCGATATGAACAGGAATCAAAGAATACAATAGCAGAAGTAGCGGGGAATCTGAGACAGATGCCTAGAGAAGCTCAAAAAGCGTTGAACGGAATGGTTTGACAAGAAGGAGGTGCCTCCTTATATATCTAGACCAGCGATTCGGGGATCAGCGCCACTCAATGGATGAGATCGTGCCAAGTGTGTACAAGCATGCATTTGGGTTCTAGAACATTCTAGAACCTTGCGGAGATAGTCCCACATATGAGGAAGGCGTGAAGGAATGTCTTCAACAACTATTTATAAGCGCTTGGCAAGGGGTGTGTGACTCATAGCTGGAAGGTTGCGAAGTTCAAACTCCCAATCTTGTGCAACTACCCTTGCATCCGTGTGACGACCATCTTTTAGTACATGGGAGTATAATGTTATGTATGATACGAATATCCATTATGGTCGATCCACCGATTCTATCTTGAATCCAAGTTGAATTGCTCAAATCTACGTCATATCACAATTGTGATCGAGGTTTTCGATGAGCTCCATGGGTTTCTTGTATAACGGCTCGAAAATTTGGATTTCAAAGAAGTTTGGAGCAGGCATCATGTATGATTTTCTTTGATGAGAATTTTGACTTGAGATGCACGCACACATCGCAACTAGTTACACTCGATCTTTGGATTGATGAGCGAACCGATTCTACCTTTTCTAAACTCCCAATTGTAATTTGCGGATATCCTTAAGCATTGAAAGCCACAAAAGCGAAACATGAATGACCTCTAGAAGTGACTCTTCATACCCAAATCTTGCATATTCTAGCGATAATAAACAAAGGATCGCGATTCTTTACCAGATTTGCAAAGGTATCAACAAGATTCGTAGCCAAATCGTCCATACTCGGTGATCAGAAAACACAGTTCTTTTGCATCATGGAAGGTAGGAGGGCGTGAAAAACATGGATGATCGGCTGCCCGCCCATGAAGTTTTTGTGGCGAGATCCCCGTCCAAAAATTATATAGAGTGCCTAAATCCGACTGGGGTTTTGGCATAGGTGTGATATAGGTTGGCTGCCAAAAGTCCACATGGCATATTTTTGTTGGCTCTTTTATTTTTATTTTTGAGTTTGCCACTAAATTGTGATTTGGGCCTAAGTTCAAGTGAAAACATGTGATTAAAAAGTTTGTAAGTGTGGCGTTCCCCGGGAATATCACGGTATAAATACTGATATATCCACGGCCACATCACCATACAACTCTACATAAGTAGACTTGTATACACCTAATGTAGGGGAGATGACTAAGTTATCTACATAACTTAGCCAACCTAAGGTAGAAGCCATTTCACATGGCCTCACCTTATAGGCGAACATACATAGGCGCACCTATGGGAGCCAAGTGGCATTCATGTAAACCCTAACATATAAAAGGCTAAACCCTAAACCCTAGCCACATTTGGCTCCACCAACCTCAGACCCATCAGTTCGCGATTAGAGCTCCGGCTTCGAAGGCCGGGTCTTGACGGCTGGGTTCGCGGCGGGTTGCCGAGAGATGGAGAACTAGGGAGTTAGCGATAGCGGGAGGCAAGTATTTGGGATAGATTGAAAGTATTGTAGTAGAGCCATTCTAGAACCTATTGTTGAACATGAACCCTAATCAATGAACCCTAACTATAAGTTAGATGTATGTGATTAGGATTAGTTATTATTCTCTTTTATTATCAAGATTATGTTGATATGATCTTTGGTTGATCTTATGTTTGCACCTCTTGTGTATTGGGAAGGGGGTAGAGACCTAGTAGCCATTATTTAGATGATGCTCCCTAGTTTAGACCCATTAGTTCCCATTAATATGCGGCTTTGGCGTAGAGCCCACACAGCTACGGGAGGCTATGGAGTGGCCAGGCACCACACAAGCGGGTGGAGGTGGCAAAGTGGAGGGAGGACCTGGCTGGCCCGGGCTACCGGGTCCCATAGCTGGCTAGGGCTCATAGCTGGCCCGCTCGTGTGGGTCAGGTATGGGGTCCCGACACTCACGGGTCAATGGTGTCGCCCGACTCTCAAGAGTTGCAAGTGTCGGCTTGGCTCTTGTTTTGGGGAGTTCAGTCCCAGTGCACGGCGTGTGTCGCCACGATCCTCTAGCTGCCCATGGAGCCACCGCACACTCGGGAGGGAGATGCAATCCCTTCCTACCTCATCGGACCGGGAGATGCAACCCCGAGTAGTCTCGTTGGGTGATACCATGGGATTACGTCTCCTGGGTTACAGTCCCACGTCGAGCTTCCGTTTTAGCCTATCTTCCAAAGTATGCAGGAGGGGCGGATGGAGTGGTCAACCCTAGCCATTGTCTATTGCCAGCCCAAGTCATTGCCATAACTCAGTGTTGTTCTATCGGAGGCCCCGGCCGTCGATTCGACTCCCCTTGAGTCCGAGGCGGGTAGGAGCCTCTATTTGATGTATTTGATGCATTCATTGTATTGTTGTATTTGATGATACGATTAGATGGATTATCACTACCCTCGAGGTAGTCTATTGTTGCTATGTTATTGCTAGTGCTTATGTTTATATGTTGCTTCCGTGACATAGGGACCCCTAGAGGGCGGGGCGAATGACACCTCTGTGTCCTCTACTCGATAGTATGGATCCCGCGGCGAAGGCAACAGAGGGCCCATCACGGCGGATGCCATTTGATGGGGAAGGTCCTTTCGATGTATACGATTTGCCATTATATAAGCGTGAGGGCGTCCACAATGGTATCGAGCAATGATCTTGGTTGACCAAGATCAAGCACTAACCATCACCTTATGATAGAAAACTAACAGCCTAGTAAAAAGTTGGGGGTGCAAATCCCAATCTTGAACCTCGAAAAGTGGGAAACTTTTCCACGAAAGTAAGGTTGTCATTAAATTAAGTTAGATTAGAGAATAAGAGTAATAGAGTCCATGAATTCTAGTAAATTTGGGTGAAAAATTGTGCATGAACCCAATATTCCACCAGGAATAGGTCGAAGAATCGGCCAAAATAGACTTAAATGGAATAGGCAAATCCACAATAAATAGCAAGAACCATCGAACATTTTAGAATTTTAATACATTTAGGGTCATCACGAATAGGGGGTTGTTGTAAGCGACCATAAATATCACCATAAATACCTAATTTGGCCCCTAAAATGAGTCACCGTTATGTCAAGGGACATGAATTTGGCAAAAAGGATACGAAAGAGAAGATATTGGAGGGTACTTTTGAGGAGCAAAACCCTTGTTTGGTGGTATTGTTGGGGGCTAGGAATATTATCTTGATTCATGCCGAAAGTTAAGCCCAAAGCCCTGGCGCTAATATGTTCCTTTCGCTAAATCATTAGCGCTATCACGGTATGGGATCATTAGCCGCTATATAAGTATGGGAGTCTTATATTATATGGTGGTTGTTGGTGTATGTTCAACGGCATTTAGATAAGTCTTAGCGTCACAATGGCTTGAAGTATTACATATTGTTGGGCAATAAGATCTTGTTGGGCAATTAAGCGTACTACAAAGATGCCATTATAATGGTAGCCTCGTTTTTGTAAGTCCAACTATTCTAAGGAAAAGCAATGTCTATTTGAATAAATAAGCTTGTCATGTTAATGTGAGTAACATGATATAAGTATCATGATAAAATTAAATGTAGAAGATCTGTTACTTATATAATATCTTTGTTGCATTCTACATCGCTAATTACACTTTTATAATAGAACATTGTGTGACATACTGTTACTAGCTCGACACTAGCTCTTACTCCGTTTAAACAACGATGGAAGCATATGTGTGCGGGTGGCTATGTTTATATGCCGGTTGTAACTTTGTATTAACAGGTTATATTTATTATATTTAACTTTGTGAGAATCGTTGGATTCAATGCGTGTTAACAACTATATTCAAGCTATAATCGGCCATATTTAGTATCAATAGATTATAGCTTCCTTACCAATGGTGTAGCAATAGATTACCGGTACTCTAATTAAATTACCAGGAAATAGTAGCAATAGATCATAGTGTAGCAAGGCGAAGTGTCATCAAAAGCAAGTCCCAAAGCGTAGCAAGCCAAAACTCTTACTTTAAGCTGATCGAAGAAGCTATGGCTAGAAGCCCCCAACGTCAGATATGGATCATCTCTGTCATTATTAAATTGGAGATTTTAGTTTCTTTCTCTCTGGATGGGCATCAAGTTCTTTAACAAAAAGTTTGGCAATAAAGATCGCACATAATGGTCTATGGAAAGTCCTGTTATCCTCCAACCATTTTGGAAAATTAGTTACATCTATCCATTTAGACACATCGGGCAATTGCCTTCCATATTCTTGTGAATGCCAGGCGTTGTTGTTCATGCCTTCCTCTATCCTCGGCCTCATCTGCCGTCTTTTTTCGACCTACATCCTTTTTGTTTCCTGGGAGGCCCAAGCGTGTGACCAGCCTTATAAAGAGCGAGCTTCGGTGCCCTCGAGTTTCTGCAAGCAATTGCCCTCCGGCATCACTTCTCAATGGAGGACGGACATGGGACTGAACTTACCATAGCTACCTAAATTAGAGCGCCAAGGTTGTTGCATAGAAGCAACATCAAATTGGGTTAGTGAGATCTATGGCTCGGGATCTAAGCATGGTTTTCTTCGGTGTGTTGCTACATTTTATTTTATTTGGTTGTCATCAATATATGTCGAGGGCTTATTCTGCGTGCGCAAGCCCAAACAGACAAAAGAAGAAAGTTAGATTATACCCAAGCAAAGCAGGGAAAATAAATGTTGAGAACAAGGATTTAATAACTTGGAGTTAAATGTAACCAAGGATTTGCCTTCATGCATCTCGTCATTTTTTAAATCTATTTTTGTTTCAAACATCATCAACAATAACATGTTCGAGTAAAATTGGAGAGCAAGAATAGGAATTTCATGCATTGTACGGATGGAAATAAGCATGCATGAATAAAGATGCTAAGGTTAGCAAACAAGTTGAATGCATCATAATGCGGGTCAAATATAAGTCTGGAATCTCTATCTTAGATTTGATCTATGCGAGTTGAATCTGTGGTAGTAGCTTAAATTTAGAGTCGATATTAATAGAGTAGACTTCGATTTATCCTAACACAATATGTCCGTTAATAATGGCTTAAAATTATAATGGCTTTGAACTATTATGTCGGTAGACTTATTAATAAAAAGTAGACTTATTAATAACTCAGTAGTTAAAAGAAAAGATGTAGAAGATGGGATCGAATTGTAAAAGATAGTGGAGATAGGGAAGCAAGCCGAATCTAAAGCAAGCATGAAATCAAAGATTTTCATCAAGTAACCCTAAGTCTCAGAAAAAGCAAATTCATAAAGGGATCCAAAGCTAATAAAAGCCGAAGCACTACAAAGCGTGCATAATTCGAAATTATAGAAGTTGAATCGTAAGAACTTTAGGAACCGTAAAGAACTTAGAAAAGAAAAAGGTACTTAGTCGAGTTGATTATGCTTTCGTATTTACTCATGCAGCTCGGCCTCAAATCAGAATGTTCTGCGGGAAGCTCCTAGGCTGATCGGGTCGGTCGATCTTCATCAAGTATTTTTGGCTATGTTCCTTCTCAAAACCTCGCTCAACACACCTGTAACAAGATATTACTCAAAGATCCATCATTACCTACACGTAAATCCTTCTTACAATTTGCCACTCAGGCCTAAAAGAAACTAATCGCTTCATTTTCATGCGGCCCAAAGGCTATCCCGGATCTTAGCCCGGACCTTCCAAGCGGCGGGATGGCCGCATGGCCGACCTTTGCCCAAAAAATCATTTCTCGCTTGTTTTCTCGGTGCCCATGTCTTTTTGTTATTTTTAATCTTATCTTTGATTTCATGCCTTATTACACTCTTTATTTTTTCCTTTTCTTTCTTTTAAGCCACATTCTTGTCTCAAAATTATTGATTCAAACTTTGTTAAGGAACTCATCTTAACTATTTACTCAAGTGGAAATCTAGGAATCAAATATTTCAAAACAACTATGATATTTGAAGTTTGAATGTCAATAGTATTTTGATTCACTATTCATATCGTATAGGCCTCGATTCAAACATTATTCACTGTAGGATTGATGGTTTGACGGATTTTCGGGAACCACCAACTAAGGCTGGTGATCTCCTAGATGACATCCCATATTCAATTCGCTTTTATAATTTCATCTATGTACATCGTTTCTATGTCATCAATTTCCACCATTTTCCAGTGTATCATTTCCATATTTGGAGCCGGAGGTGGTTAATTATTATTCGACCACATCTCGTCTTTTCCAACCCTATATTTAACCATTGATATTTATCTACATGTAAAACCTTATTTGGTTCCACATTTACATAGTTCATCAATCTTGAACTAGGTTTTGAAGTCTCATAAATGGATCAACCTTGGATAACTTGAGATGATCTACTATGAGAATTTTCTCATGACACCTTATGCCAGACATTGTGCCTAATCCTGCCCAATTATACCATATGCTTAGATACGTGCAAAGTGGGAAAGTGTTAGTGCCATTAATTTTTTTTTTTTAGTGCCTAGACCCCCACTTTGCCAACCCACGTTAGTGACATTTCTAGTGCCTAGACCATCTAGCAGTATACAACTATTTGTCAAGTTATTCCAGGCATTACGCCCTCGTTTGCCTATGTAGGCACAAGCACAAACACAAGGCACAAGTTTTTAATAAAACTTGTTAACATAGAAAAAAAAAAAAGGGGGGATGATTGGATTACTTGAGTTCGAAGTCCCAACTATTCATGTACTAGAACAAAACCCTAAACTTTGAAAAATAGCGTTTAGGCATGGACTAAGGCCTTTTAGGGTACATCTATCGCCCTCGCCTTCTACTAAAATACACAAGGAGCTACTTCGCCATTTTCCTCCTCTTACTATGTTACATATTAGATCTGCATCTCGCCTGGTTCTATGGTGCCTGCGGTTGTTGAATAGTATCGCGAACTCGAGCACACATCAAAGAGGCACCAATTTCAGGTATTTCAAGTCTTGCAAAAGATGCCTTTGATATTTATGAAACAACATCAGCTATACACCTTATCAGATACCAAGATATCCTTTGGTCAATAAAATCAACAGCTCCAAGGCGGGATGTCGACTCCAAGGGCAACCGAGTGGATCTTTCTTAAAGACTTAGGACATTAATCAAGAAGACAATTTGGAAAGGGCTGAAAGAATGCCATGATACATGACATGCACGGTCCAAAGGCACAAATATTTTATCGGCACAAGCGACCTTTGAAACCTTCTCCCCAATATCCGACAATAAATAAGACAAAAGAACCATCAGTCCGAGCCTCTCTTGATCTAGCACCATTGAATATGAGGGCAGCTATACCACAGGGAACTTCGACACCAAGTCCCAACAGCCATCGACCAAGTATCGAGAGGGAACATGACTATGAGGAAAGTCCATGAATTTGAGAATGAACCCAGGTGGCGGGGAAGGTAAGAATGCGTGAGAGACATGAGGACTGCTCCAAGAAAAGACAACGGCAATCAGTGAAATCATCTTGTACACCAATTATTGTGAAGGGGAAGGAGAATGCTTTTGCGGTCATATATCACCTATCTCATCTTGCATTGATCAGGTCTGCATACGGATGAACTCATGTCATCATTGATGCTTATAGATGGTGACGTGGATTGTTGACCAGGATTTGGCTAAAGGGAGACGCCATGCCGCACGAGAGCATCATGGGCATACAGGCGACTTTATCCAGGCATGGGAATGCGGCACCAAGATCTTTCAGGATGAGGATGGAGTGGGGCAGTTCAGGCAGGGCTGGGGTGGGGCGCGGCCAGGCCGAGCAGGCCACTCATCATGGGGCCCAGGCTGGGGGTCCGGCAGCCCGATGGTGCCATGGGTGGGGGGTCAAAATGGTGGTTTCTGAGCAGTTTGTACATGTAGGGCAGGGGCCAGTTTGCGCACATCGTCGCAGGCCAGGGAATTAAATTTCAGGCCTTTGGGGCATGGGCCATTGTGTCTTGGTTTGGGTCTGTGTTACTTCGGTTGCAGCCGGGATGCCCTTGGTCATGTTTTGGGGTCATGGGGGTAGGGAAAGTGGTTCAACGGAGGATTAACGGGCATGGAACGTGCTGCGGCGTGGGGTGGGCAGAGCTCAGCGTCGTGTTGGATAGCGGTAGACTGCAAGGAGTTTTAGATGCACCTTAGGTATGTTCTTGGGGTAAGGCAGGGGATTAAGTGGCCGTAAGTGTAAAGAGTGTTTTGTGTCCTTCATGAGGTAAGAGATGATAAAATAAGCTGGGCAACAGCACCATAGTGGCCATTGCGTGTGTTAGGTGATCAATGTTTTAGGCCCTAGAAACTTTCTGATATAGGGCACAATTACTCGGGATGAAAGTGCTAATGCGATTGCATATTATGGTCATCGTGGGGATTAGGTTGAATATGTCCTAAGCTGAGTCATGGGTAGGATCAAGAAAGGTAAAGAAGGGATGCAGGGGTAGAAATGCCTGGGGCTGGTTTTGAGTTGGTGGGGCTGGGCATTCCAGGGGATGAGGTTGAGGCTAGTTTCTATGGGGCGTGGGGTCTTGTCCGCTCTTTGAAAATGATGCAGAATCAGCTAGCAAGAGGCTCTATGGGATGGGCACCTAGGTGGGCTCAGGCTTGTGCAGGGGTATTGGGCTTGGGTTCCCAGGTGGGTGGGGTGTGTCGTGGCTGGGGCCGTCATAACGGAGAGTCTGGGGATGATGGGTGGGTAGCAGAACCAGGCGAAGCGTTAAGGGGGCTCAAGTATTGCATAGGGTGGTTTGTGGGGCTGGCTCCGGGGCCGGGTGCTTCAATGATCTGGGTGGAAACATCAAGTAAGGTCAAGGTGTTCATGGGGTCCAGGTGTGATTCAGACTTCCATATTTCGATTAAGCCCTTTTGATTCTGTCAAATTATGGCCAGATTTGTGTGCAAATTCATGGAAGGGGCATGTAGGACATATGGGTTTGCAAGATGTAGAGCATAAAATGCTCGAGTGATAAAAGCAGGCCAGTAGGGGTGGAATGGCAGGTGTGTTTCTTGGCTGATGCTCACTGAGTCGGCAGGTGAGGGCAATGAGGTGATTGGCGTGGGGGTGGGGGACTTGGTTGGGGTTGGGGTGGGGATGGAGGATGAGGCGGGGGATGGTAGGGGCCGGTGGGCGCGGGTTAGGCCAATGCGGTCAGGTAGGGTGACGATTATTGGGTGTGCTGGTTGGATTCGTGGGTGGATGGATGGGACAGTGGGTCAGGCGTGAACAATGGTGTTTCGTCATATGCTCCATTGGCCAATAGAGGAAAGTGGCCAAGTAAGGGAGGGCATCACACCAAGAATATGAGCTTATAACATCTTGTCTTAGTTATAAAACTCCTCGAGGATGTTTCAAGTTATCCTAATGTAAAATTCTTTGAAACTATATAAAATGTGCTTCACACCATGACCGGGGTAATTAACACGGAAGTTATGGTTGTAATAAATTCTAAGTGTTAATGTGAAATATTCTTCTTTTATATTATGTAAGGGTTAGTTTCACCTGTAATCTTGAGGACAGCATTATCCTAAGGGAAAATATGGCCGTTCCCCGAGAATATATACGGTAAAAACGATATCCCATCCCGGCCGTATCACCATACAACTCTACATAAGTAGACTTGTATACACCTAATGTAGGGGAGATGACTAAGTTATCTACATAACTTAGCCAACCTAAGGTAAAGCCATTTCCATGGCCTCACCTTATAGCAGAACGCCACATAGACGCACCTATGGGGTAAAATTGGCATTCATGTAAACCCTAACATATAAAGGCTAAACCCAGCCACATTTGGCTCCACCAACCTCAACCCACCGGTTCGTCATGGGGCTCGGGCTGAGCCAAGACCGCCTTGACTGGGTTGGGCCCGCGCCGGTTGCGGAGATGGAGAACCTTGGGGAGTTATATAACCCGCGTCGAGGCAATTTTAGGATAGATTCGAGTATTGTGGTAGAGCCATTCTAGAACCTATTGTTGAATACGAACCCTAATCAATGAACCCAACTATAAGTTAGATGTATGTGATTAGGATTAGTTGTTATTCTCTTTTTATTATCAAGATTATGTTGATATGATGCTGGTTGATCTTATGTTTGCACCTCTTGTGTATTGGGAAGGGGGTAGAGACCTAGTAGCCATTATTTAGATCTTTGCTCCTAGTTTAGACCCATTAGTTCCCATTAATATGCCGCTGTACCGAGCCCACACTGGCTCACTGAGGCTATGGAGGATGGGAAGGCACCACCAACGGGTTAGTCATGGCAAACTGGAGGAGGACTCCCTGGCGTATGGCTTTTGGGTCCCATAGCCGCTAGGCTCATAGCCTGGCCTTCGTGTGGCAGTGGCTTCCGTATGGGTCCGCCTGTCTGAGGTCAATGGTGGACTACGACTCTCAAAGAGCTGTGTGTGCGTCGGCTTGGCTCTTTGTTTGGGGAGTTCCCGGGATGCAGGGCGTGTGTAGCCCGTCTCTAGCTGCCCATGGAGCCACTTGCACTCCGGGAGGGGAGATGCAACCCTTCCTACCTCATCGGACCCGGGAGATGCAACCCGGAGTAGTCTCAAGTGATACCATGGGATTACGTCAGTTGGGCCACGCCGAGCCCGATGGTAGCCTCCATTCCTGGGCAGTGGTATGCAATGTAGAGGGGCGGATGGATTGAACCCTAAAGACAGCTTATTGCCCTCATTGCCATAATCCCTGTTGTTTCGATGAGGTTCCTATCGCCGGGCCGTCATTGACTTTGACGGGTCTGAGCCACGGGTAGGAGCCTCTATTTGATGCATTCATTGTATTGTTTGTATTTGATGATACGATTAGATGGATTATCACTACCCTCGAGGTAGTCTATTGTTGCTATGTTATTGCTAGTGCTTATGTTTATATGTTGCTTCCGCTGACATAGGGACCCCTAGAGGACGGGACGGAATGACACCTTTGTGTCCTCTACTCGATAGATCGGATCCCGGGCCGCAGTCGGATTTAGGGCCCATACCACGCGGATGCGTTTGATGGGAAGGTCCTTCGATGTATCTGGCGAATTTGCCATTATATAAGCGAAAGGCGTCCAATGAAAGTATGAGAAGGAGAAAGGTATTTGGTGGTCAAAGTGCATGTTTTGTGATCATCTCTAATAGGCAAACAAATACAAAACCAAAGGCCACTGTTGAGTTTAAGAAGAGATCCTAGAAATCTACAAAATGCAGTCCTAAAACTTTTGCTGTAGTGGAGGAGCAAGAAATGAATTTTAAGTGCAAGAAAAAGTTGCAACTCAATCTAGGTTATAAGCTGTTGAAGAAGAAGGTATCTCTCTAGCTATTGAATCTAGTATATTATCTCTATCTACTACTATTGCAACTAGTAATCAGCATAGTAGAGCCGCAAGTGGGTATGATAGCTCTTTTCAGCTAGAGCCTCTTTCAAAAGCCTTCAAATATAAATAGTATAAACTTGCTGATAAGGAAGGAAGGAAGGAAGGAAGTTTATTTTAGCACCGGAGGCGAGGAGGCCTATGAGGCGGTACATCTGGAGGAAGGCAAAAAGCCAAAACCGCAACACCAAAACAAACAATGTAGCATGCGGTAGAACCCTACTACGGGATGAAAAACCCCCCACTTGGGAGGAAAAACCCTATGATGGGCTCTCAAATACCATGCCCCGGAAGAGCAAGTCTGACTGGCCGAAATCTACCCGGGATGTAAGCTCCGATCCGGTCGCTACCATAGGTGATGCAAATGGCGATGTAGCGGTGTGTCCCGAGCATCTAAGATCAGTGTGCATTGCTTTCGAACATGGGCATATCTTTGGCGGGCACCGGAGGGCATGGTGCTCATCTCTATCAATGCATCTCACAACATTGACATATCCTCCTCCACAGGGATCAGGTGCCGCCATTCACCCCAGCCGACTGTTTTCAATTAGGGTAATGGGAACCCGTCCTTATGGCAGCAATAGCTCGATTTCTTCTTCGAGATGTGTGCTTTCAAATGCCCGGGATGGGGTCCATGCTCAAGGCGGGATTAACGGCGTGATAGTGCTCACATTTTTGGGCTTTGTAAGAGTAGAGGCATCCCGCGAGGGGTGGCGAGCATACCCCGCATCAATTGCCCATTCTGCGCATCCGAATCTGCGCGGTGCCACCATCATTGGTAATCCATAGACCACCTCCTAAACCATCCCCGATTACCAGGTGCCATACCCTCTTGGTATTTGGGGGCCCTCAGTTAACAACCGCATTTTGTAGAGACAGCGATGCTCATCCATCCCATCCACCTTATGGAGCAAGTAAGATGCACTGCGCATAGCGAATCTTTGTAAAGGCGAACCGTCTCATACAACAAAATCGTCTGGTACCGGTGTCTTCACTCCCAAGCTATATGTCGAAAGCTTTACGCACCCTTTCCAGCCTATCCCGTATTTTTTGCTAGCTGCTGGGCCCCAAACCTCACCCCATATAGCGACCGGCTGGATAAAGCCCTAATGGTGTGCTCTCCTGCCTGATCCCGAGAGATCTATCGGCAACAGCGTTTTTACCGCATATAAAGCCTTCGACACACTTGCGGCTCTCTCTCCACACTCATCCTGACGGCATGTTAGTAGTGAAATCAATTCCCGGATACTTGAAGCTCCGCACCATCTCCACTTCGTCCCGTAATATAACTTTCCGGGATAGGGTGTTGCGAAGACGAGGATCGCCGAAAAACTTAGTTTTGTGCAAGTTCTTTGTCATTCCGTTGCCTGAGAACCCAAGGGGCATCAAGCTTCTTTTGCATACTAGCGGGTGTGGGCTAGCAAAGCTACATCATCCATATGGCAGCTTGTTTGCCTCTGTTATACCATATATAGCCACAAATAGTAGTTTTTTGAGGAATGCTTTTTGCTAAAGAGGTCGGGAGGAGATGATTAAAAATCCTTCAAAATATCATTTATTGAAAAGAAGCATCTTATCAATGAGTATGAGCTTCACATTTTGTCCCCATATTTTATGCATGGGTGCAAGCTAGAGGATTTTTTTGACCATTTTTCATATGTATATGGATGGAAGGGGAGTTATATGGGTGGGATAAATTTCATATGGGGGTTTATATGGAATGTATGTTTTTCGTATCACGAGGGGGTGTTTTCTTGCTACCCTCGTATTCGAGGTATGAGAATGCTAAAAATAAGATTGGAGCCTCTCAAAGCAACATGAAGGTATTTCAGAGTTACTATTATGAGCAATGGATGGCCTCATATCAAGAAGCGGCCATCATTTATTTCATGGCTTTTTTTTTTTTTTTTTTTTTTTTTTTTTGAAAGCAAGAAAGCAGTTTATCATTAATTATAAAATCTCAAGTACATAGCATAGATGTGTTTGATAGGGAAACACATAATCAGCAAAATCAGCATGGATAATCAACACACAACTATCATTAACATTATTAACACAAACCATTGTATTTCACACATTTAAATTAAAATCCCCCTTAAACCCCCTTTGGTTTGGGTGCATATTCACCACGAAGGGGGTTCACGTGAAAGGGCCTTGAGCTCCAAAATATATTTACAATACATGTACAAAATTAACACCATTAAGTACATTCTCTCAAACCTTATAGTATTTTGTAAACTTTAATATCTGGTATACAAAAACTTGTACATACATACCCCAAGCGAGGATTGCTATATGCAGGTCGGATCGAGAAAACCATATGCAGCGAAAGATTCTTGCAGCGAAAGACATAATCTTTGGAAGGCCTCTTGTAAGCAGAGATAATTTTTAGTAACTCAAATGGCATTCTAGATGCATTAGTCGGTCGTAAAATCACACACCATAAACCCTTGCGGCGATGCATTACGCACGCTTCAAATGTCTACTACGGCATGGCCACAAGTGCCCAAGCAAGAAGGCAGCGAAATGAAAAAGCATTTAAAAGCAGAACCATAGTTAAATTTGAAAGATGCAAATCCGGTGTGTACAATAGATAAAGAGAATTTAAGGATTAGGTGCTCAAACATTTGGAAAATTGTAGAAAGCGGGATTTATTGGCAACTTGAACTTAAATAGAAGTGGATTTGGCAGCTTTGCAAAGCGTGTTTATCTTTCAAAATTTCAAAAGGATACATGCAGGCAAAAGTGTGTTTACCTTTGAAATTCAAAGCTCCATTGCATTCCTTGCTCCAGGATCAAGAAAATTAAAAGCTTGAAGGAGAGAAAACAATAAATTACCGACATCCGGGGGATAGCCAGTCTGGAAATTGGACAAGACCCAACTTCCTTTTTTTCTTAGGGGACAAGACCCAACTCCTTGACATGTCTTCAACTTCAAATCTCAAGATCGAATCGACTCATGAAAAACCATGGAAGCGAAAACATAAAGTTTGAGGCGGTGGGAAGCTTGACGGGACCATAAGATATATAAGGGGAAAACACTGCAATCACCAATCTATAAACGATATTACACCCCGTAAATGGAGGAGAAGACCAGAAATAGAGTTGTTCATATTACCTCCGGTATTCATAGGGGCCGGTCCCTCCAACATACTTGGCGATTTTGAGCCGTTATTATCACACTTGAAGCTCGAGCCAAATACCACTAAGGATCTAATGCGAGGAAGCCGGAGTCATCATCATACAAGGCATTGCTTAATGCCCTAACTCAAGCAATTGATCAAGCTAAACCGCAGTTTGTGGGGATCACGGGCCGGAGGCGGATTCGTGGTACCAAGCGCCCTCTGTCACGTTAGGTTTAAAAGAAAAATAAAATAAGCAGTTAGTTCGAAATAGTTAAATGGTTAAAATGGTCATGTTAGTGGATGAAGATTACCTAAAAGAAAACCCTAAACAACCCTAAAAAAAACCCTAAACTAATGGGAGGATATTCACTGAGGATTTGCCCCTTTTTCTAAAATCAACGGCACAAAGGGTGCACTCTAGAAAATACTATTTAGTATACGGATGAATCACGACCACCAAATCATATGAAAACCTTAGAGAAAGCGGTACAAAAACAAAAAAAACCCCTGTTATAATGCTACATATTGACGGGGACTCATATTATAAGAACTATGAGCCACAACAACATATCTCACAATGAAGTAATAAAGTTTTTGATAGTCGAGATAGTCAAAATAATTCGGAGATGCAAATGATCGGTCGAAGAAGAGCCGTTTATCTTTGAGATCGAAAATTTCTTGAGCAATGAACACTGCGAAGCAGATAATCTTTCCCAAAATAACTTAGATCAGGAGTTAGAAACGGAGGCGGATCATGCTTAGGAGAGGATAATGGGGATTGTGATTATGGGTGCAAAGAAAATAGAGTTGAAATAGGCATTAAAGGAATCAGTGGAACCAAAAAGTAATAGTCGGGGCCCCAATTGTTGGTATAAAAGAGCGAATTTATCTTTTGTCCTCAAAATGTGGCAAGAGATCCATAAAAGATCCTTGACGTTACATGTTGTAGCGAGTTCTATATCACAGTGAAGCGCCTTTCCAGACAAAATGAAGGTACGTGATTTGATAGAAAACCCAAAGACAATGGATCTGAACCACTTTCTGCCGAGAATTTGAAGCCGGTCCTCATTTTTCTTTCGGATACCTCATGTGACTGTCCTCCATCTACTGTATTGCAACTAGTAGTATAGCGATTAATGGGCAAGTGGCATAAATAGCTCTTACGGCTAAGAGCCTCTTGCAAGCGTCTTCAAATCTAATTAACATAAACTTCTTGATATGGCAATTCACGGATGTTTTATGCCTCTACTATCTATATATATAATACTAAAACCGAAATAAGGTGATAGTTTGTCTTGCTTGATCTTGGTGGGTTGATATTTTGTTGATTTATTTTAATCCCTTGATTTAGCGGTTTGTTTTATTTCGTAGTCTAAAATAGGATGCCATTGAAAAATTCAAATACAACCACGGTGTCTCCAACCATAATAGGGACATATCCTTTTTTCTAGAATTACGGCATCATCACAATTAGAAATGAATGGCGAGCTTAGATGTCTCAACTTTGATTAGCAATAAATGGAAGGCATTACATTACTATCATCAATGGTCCAAGAATATCAAACAAGTTACCAAAACAAAGAGACAAATATGATCAAGTCCTGAAGGTAAAACCTAAAACAAAGTTACAATCTAATAAAAGGAAAAAAACTAAATGAATAATCAACTAAAAGCGAAAGCGAAATAAACTTGATAGAAATAAACTTGACAAACTTGTCATTTCGCACTACTCCACACAGCACCAACGGGAAGGTACAAAATAGATAGCCTTGCTAACTTTTAGCAATATTACTTTACGTCTTATCAAATTTCAAAACTTGTCTTCACTGACATTGTAGATTAGGATAAGATTGTTCCAAGAGACCAAATTCATTTAAATGGTTGGAATTCACAAGTTATGCTCTTTTTGAGGTTATTCATTTAAAACTTACTTCTTAAAGGTACTATAGCTTGAAAAATTCAGGTACAATTGGATGATCTTAGCTTCAAGCAGGAAGCATCTGGCTCCATTTTTCAATTTTACCGTTAGATCAAATGGACATTGTTGCCATTGTAGCCAATAACTACCTTTTGGGCATTTTGGTAATTTTAGCAAGGTGTAGGGGCATTGCGGCTTTTCTATGATCTATTTAATAGAGTCACGTTTGATGAACTTGGTTGTAATAGGATCTATGGCGTAATGGTGGCATTGTCGACTCTAGATCGAGAAGGTTGTGTGTTTGATTCGCGTTGAGTTCAATTTTGTCTTGATATGAGAAGCACACCCCGTGGTACGGTGTTACCTTTCCCGGATGATTCAAGCAATTAGAACACTCATGTTACATTCCAAATGCTCGATCTCTATACCGGTGAGTGTGACTGCACTCCCAAATGTTCTTTAACTCAATTAAAATAGCATACTTTTTGTATCGGAACCTAGTATTAGAGGGCTTTTAATCAAATTCTATTATGGGGTTGTAGCTTCGGATGGTGGCGCTTTCTTTTGCATCGAGAGAGCATTGGGATCGATACCTAACTTCTCCATTGTTTTTGTGCATCATTGTTAAATAAATGTTCTAATTACGAGAAATTATCGACTTCTCATATGGAAATAAACATGTACTTAAAATTACAATTGATTTGGCTTGTATTTGCCATATCACATATATCACATGGTCTCACTAGCGTTTGGATGTAACAATAGGTACTTACATACCAAAGGCGATACTCGAAGACTACCCACGAAATCGATTCTTACGATTATTCTTTGCTCTCAGACACGCGAAATCATGGATTGAGGATGGATCACATGGGGCTCTTAAAACGGCCGGTGACTCTAAATCTGCTAAGTATTAAGAGAATGGCGGTATCACTTAAATGCCACAATGTTAGTTTTGCTTGTAGAATTGCAACTTAGATTTTAACACCATAAGTTAATTACAATAAGTTTTATTGCTACAGTAATTATTGTACTTTAGAATGGTATCGATGCAATCAATAAGCGGATCGGGCTTTAATTTCTGACATCTCCAGATCATTCACATTACAATTAGTTTATAACTTACGGTCGGCTTTGCTTGAAGAAGTTGGAATGGATAACCCGGTACCATTTCAGCGGACAAGTGTGCGGTGAGCCATCTGCGATATTCTCCAGACTTTAGCGAAACTTCTCTATGATCTCGGTAAGAACTCTATGATCTGCGACTTTTTCATAAGAACTTATCGTTTGTTTTCCTAGACCGGCTTACCGGCCTTTTTTCCTTGGTTCTAAAATAGGAAATTGCCAAAAAATAGCATCAACTTGGAACTTTTACTAGGAAGTTTGCATTTTGCAATCTTATGAATCTCACTCTCAATTTTACGCTCTGTTTTGAGCAAGAATGCAGGGAACAACAAATATCTATCCTTCAATTTTACCATACCTTCATGCTTTTAAAGGTTCTCTGCGGTGGGCCCATGGCCTTCATGACACTGGAATTTCCTTCACTTCTGATTCATATAAGTGGCGCCATATAAGTTGGTGGTGTTAACTATGGTTTGCCCATGGTGAACTCCTTTGGGACCCGATCGCGTATTTTCTTTGCATGTGGGTTGATGGTGATAAAAGCGGCCAAAATCCGAAGCATAATTGCTTGCCTTTGTGCACATGCATAAAAACCAAAAAGCTAAGGCGAGTTCTTTTGTTTTATTTTGTTGCCCTTGATGATACATATGCCTATGGCTGGCTTGAGACTTTTTCCTTTCTTTGGATCTATTTTGCGGTGCCCCTATCATATATATGTGGCGTATGCCACTGCGTACAAGAAACTTTTTGCATATGTCTTTGAAATTTTCAAAAATCTCGATTCAACCACATATTGTACTAAAATTAAGCCCAAAACCCCTCTAGGTATGAGTATATATATGCAGGACTACGGTTCATTACACTAAAACTATGTGACCCTCCTTGGAATTAAGTATTTACGTGTTTTGCTCTGGTTGTTGTCTAGCATTGATGAAAACTGCTAGAGCAATTGAAAGTCAGGATGGAGGTATTACTTATTATTTTAGCGAGCTTGACCCATGTAATGAAATAAGGAATAGAATAGAATAGAGAATATGATTTTATCAGATCCCACGGAGACCAAGCGGCCTATGGGACCCAAGTACAAAGAGAGCGTGACGTTATATTACAGGTTAAAACCCCCCATGAGGAAAGTTTTAGGAGGAAAAACTTAGTAGCAATAAGGATGTAACATCTTTGATTATATATACATAATCACAAATGCATTTGAGGTTAATATTAGGACGGGGGCATAAGCGGTCGCGTGTCCATTTGTTACCTCCGGAAGTGCGATCCCAACAAGCCCTCTGACAGAGGCCATGCCGTTAGCTCATGCAAGGCGATGGGGCACAACTAGCCGAATCATCTGGGGCAGGATATGCCGTATCGCAGGGACAGGCACGGAGGCGTGACTTTCATCCTCAATGGCGCTGTTGGACAGCGGCGGACTCTGTCCTCGCGGCTCGAATCATCTCCCTGTCTCAATGCGGAGGGTGGGTGTGCTTTTGTCTTGAATGGTCGACAATCACCTGGCGCTTTTTCATGGGTAGATGGAGTGTGGCGGTGGTGGTCAATGGGCCCCTCGTGAGCATGGCATTAACACCGTTGATAATTTGCCACCTTGACATGTATTGAGGGCTCTAAATCCCCAAAGCTTAGCCATGAAGCAAGCATCAGTGCGCTTTTGCTTCAAAGACGGTAGCGTTCGCCGATTGTATGCAGCGGTCCACATCACGTATTACGCACATTCCATAGCGAACCACGCTTTTGCTTATCTTTCCGGCCCGAGCTTTGAAAATTCGGCTTGCAGACCCCATCGCCCCTTTGCCAAACAAGGTTGGACGGCGGAACTTCATCCATAGCCACCACATATACGGAAAGTAAAAATAATGTGGCGTTCAGTAGCGGCCCTCTGGAATGGAAGGCATGTCTCTTGGAGCAAGATCTGATATGGGACGTGGATTTCACTCTAGTGCTGGGGCCAAGAAATATGCATTACCTGCTCTAGATCGTTCCAAAGTGGTGAGGGGATATCACTGGCCCCACACTTATAGAGGAGGACCCGGTTCAACCAAGGCCACGAACAAGTGTGCCTGGTGACCATGCATGACTACGCCTTGTATGTTGTTTTGCATTGCATCTGGGGGGCTTTCCGCCTACCCGGTTGACCCCGTAACGATGGATGCATCCCGGTGTGTGGTAGTAGAAACTCAATGCCCAAAAGGAAATGACAAATTATATCGGTGGAGATGGTAAGTGAATTAAGTTGTTATTGTGTTGTTTATTGCGATGAGGCAAATGTGGACTGGATATGTATACAAGAGTTCTTCATTCTTGCAAAAGCGGTTCTCTTATCTTTGATGTGGTTAAGCGTGAAGGGGCATAATTTGATAATTTGCATTTGCATAGCATGAACTTAAGATAGTTGCATCAATGCAACAAGCATCAATAGGATGTTGAAGGAGTTTCTTGGGTCGAGTAAGGACAAGCCAAGCTGGGATATGGTCATGTGCAAGATTCTAAAAGGATTTCAAGTTAAATTGCTTTGAGGTATGGTTAAATGCTTTAAAAAGAAGGTGGACAAGCAACATCACTAGCAAGTTTTCCATAATGTGGTTGATGATGATTTTTACTGAGGTGGAAGGTCATATGCCATTTTATGACGTGGGGTTTTTGGACAATAAAAACCTTAGACTTAGGGTGATTCACTTTAGAAACTATAATGGAAAGTTAAATCCTGGTTTCAAATAGCTTGTGACAAAAAAATAATGGGAGGTTGAATGCTCCAGCCCCCCAGGGGAAAATCGGCCCCCCCCCCGTGCTTTTTGTAGATGCGAGGATCTAGTGCACGCATCAAAAGCTCCCATAGCTGGACATTCCTTTTACGAAGTTGGGGGCGAGGGCAATTCGATCCAACTCTCTTTCTCCATATCAGAACCTTATTCTTCCCTCTAAAGGGCTGCTTGATGGTAACATTAAATATCGGGATCCAATATCAAATGGAGGTGATTCTGTGGGAGGCGGTAGGATTTTTTTTTTGGGGGAGACTAAACTAGCCAAAGGAGGTGGGACTAGGCACAGCTAGCGACTTTGCTTACATTGAGAGCGAGGTGCATGTGCATGTGGCATGGAGGTTAGCCAGGCATATTGTAAAGGATGTGTGCAACTATATCTGAACTAGAAAGGGTGTGAAGCTTGGGTTTATAAGATGTTATGTGTAGAATGGAAGCCCATGCCATTGTACTCGTCAAGGCAAGAAGAACCAGGATTCTCACGGGTTTTGTGGACCCATTTCCATTCTTGACAAGAATTGATGGGTATCGGGCGAAATTGGAACCCACTTGCCTTGGCGTTATGTAGAATGGCATGGGGGAAAGCCATTCTTGCTGCCCCATGACACCACAAAATCGGGGGCCGCCATTGCGCGATGCGATCTGGCGGTCATGAAGAAGCGGCGACCCCATGCCATACCATTCTCACGTCAAGGCAATCCTTAATCGATTCTACCCGAGGGTTTTGTGAGGCCATTTGTCATTACGAGCAAGAATGTCGATTACGTAGGTCATGGGGGCAGCAAGAATGGCTACCCATGCCATTCACCTACGACAGGCAATCCCTTAACACTGATGCGAGGTTTTGTGAGAACCATTTGTCATTCACGAGCAAGAATGGTTCAAAGATCTTCGAGCGCACTCCTACGTTAAAAAGGAGAAGGAGAAGGAGGAGAATATTGGAATAAGGATGAATACACAAAGCGAACTTGAACACTCATTTGGATGGAGACCCTACAAACATCTTCAAACTTATGTGAAGCATTCTTGAAATGCAAAATACGATACACGATTGATGTTGCTTAATGTTTGTGATTGATGCTATTTGATGTTTTGTCGAGATAATTTTCTAATTCTGGCGGGGAGGAAGTGCCCTCCATCTTCTAGTTGGGGAAATAGCAACCACAAACCAAATGTAAATGTATGAAAGAGATAGCCAAGGTCCAGCCTCTTACTTTCGTCCTATTCATCCTCGGTATTGAGCATGCTTGCATTGCTTGTCCAATTCTTGTTGCAGTATATTAGGACCGTGTGCTTAATGAGGCCAGGTATCTTGGACTTCATATAACTCGAGCGATAAAGTGTGCATTTTTGCAGCCCTCAATATCAATGGGCTTTTGTGAAGGCTTTCCTTTTGTCTCAACTTAGCGAGACACTTGGAAACATATAACTATGTTGATTTGGTAGGGAGTGTAAATTTAGCTTCCATCTGCATCAATGAGCAGCAGCGAGTGTGTCATCGATCACTCTACGCGCTAAGTGTAGTGTGTATTGGCTGCTTTTGAGCATGGTCAATGTGCTACAATGCCTAGCATCATGCGGGAGACTTTTTACTTTGCCAAATTGTCCCCGTCCGGTGAACACTACGGCATGCAGCGGTGGAATACTACAGACGGAAGAAGACAAAAAAAAACTGTTCTTGATTCTACAACAAAACCACCAACAAAGCAATCAACCATGTCGCGACAAAGAATTCATGGTGCAAAGGATTCATGGCAAAGGATTCATGTCGCGACAAAAAGACTTGCTGCAGGCCGTCACCTTCACCGGGACAGGGGGGGGGGCCGCAAAGTAAAAACTAGCCCATCATGCTGCTGTAATTTCTAACTACATGCAGGTAAATACAAAGGATCTACCTTAACAGTTTGATCTAACCAGCTTCTTATCAAGATAGATGTTACACCCACCAAGAAATGCCATCCAAATTACACCATCTGCTTTGACTGGCATTGAATTGATAAGATCAAAAGCCTCATATAAGCAGCCTGCGCGACTCACACAAGGTCAATTAAACATGAGTAATGCTCAATTTTTGGCTGGATTTCATACAACCGTCATTGAATGGAAATAATAAAACCGTTGTCAACCAGACCCATATGGCTGCATGCGACCAGAATTGAAATGAAAGTAACAGCGTTTGGTCTCACATGAAAGCATTGCATTGCTTGGAAAAGCTTCAAAACTTCTTCGGCACACCCATGCTCAGCATAGCCAGAAATAATTGCAGTCCATGAGACAAAATTTCGCTTAGACATATGATCAAAAACATGGCGAGCATCATTTATGCTTCCACACTTTGCATACATGTCCATGAGTGTATTTTTCCACAACAAGGCTCCATCCCATATCGTCTCTTATTAATTGGGCATGAACATGCTTGCCCAACTTCAGGTTACCAGCATTGGTGCGCATTGAAAACACTAGCATATGTCACCATATCTGCCTTCAAGCCATATTGTTCAATTCGTCTAAATAGCTTGATGGCTTCTGTTGCATCCCCATATATTGCATACCCTGCAATCAAAACATTCAGGAAATGATATCTCGTACATGCATCATATCAAATACCTGGCGAGCATGTGTTATGTCACCCGCATTTGGCATACATGTCAATAAGAGTACTGCTTATGAAAACATCTGAATCAATCCTGATCCCTTGAGATATGCGTGGAAGTACTTTCCCTGTTCTAAAACTACTTTTCAGCAGCACATCCTGTGAGCATACTTATATACGTGGTAGTGTTGGGCTTCAATCCATATAGCTGCATTTGATCCACAAGAATGATTACATTCTTCCTTCCTGCATACTGGACGTATCCTAAAATCAATGAGTTCCATGAAATCATATCTAGCACAGGAATGGTACCAAAGATTTGAATGGCATCCTGCACATCACCATAATTGATGTACATGCCAATTAATGAGTTCCCTACACAAGTATCTAAATTCAATCCCAACCTTACAGCATCTGAATGCAGATGCTTCCCCACGCAAGTGTACAGAGACAGGAGCACAAACATATGTAACCACATTTGGTACAGTCCCGTTCATTCTCATGTCACAAAAGAGACTGATTGCATCATCTCCATTCCCTTGATCAGCATATCCCTCAATAATTATCGTCCATGAATAGATGTTTCTATCGGGCATTCTATTGAATACATGATGAGCATCCTGCATGCTGCCACACTTGGCATACATGTTCACAATCATATTGAAACAAGAAGATGGATACATCAAATCTGGTTTTTTTTTCAAAATGCGGGCATGAAGCTTTTTCCTTTCACCACTGTATTTATTGTGATGCATGCCTGTAAAGAGACAAATATAAGTATTTGAAAATACTCGGATGCTTTGCTGGTGCATGATGTCTAGCATGCTAATTGCCTCCCTAAGGAACCCTTCTTTTGCAAAGTGTTTGGATCACTCGTAACGCTGCACTTTTCGATAATGACAATAGGTTGATGTGGTTGCAAGGGTGGCCCAATGAGGAGTGGTTTGGTAATTCTCAGGCTCTGTTGGCCTCTGCTTTGTGCCTTATTCCCTTCACTCCCTTGTTTTCTGACTTAATCCTGGAAGACATCCATAATGCCATATAAATTTCTGCGGAAAAAGAATGAAATGGGTATAGAGAAACTACCCTAAAGTAATTGTAACATTAAGAAATGAGGCACTGCCAAATTGACATGTGAGCATATTGGGGCCACAAAACTTCCAACTCTGACAGCCTGTATAAGCACAAAACAGGGAATCAATCAGGATAAAATTTCCAGATATCTACTTGTGAGCAGAAAATATGGGATTCTCAAACATGTCAAGCAGCAGCATTTAAGTTGTACATTGAGCAAAATACTGTAGATTTCCATGTTTCCACTTCTCTAAGGATAGAAACTTCATTGGCTCATCAAACAAGTTCAGCGACTTAAACAGCCAGCTCGAATAAAAAACAGACAAATTACAGTGCATAGCTTTTTGTGTCTGGATCAGAATAATGTTTAGCCTCCCCTTTGGCCTCAATGTGTGCATGAATATCAAGGAACATGCTGTTTATAATGGCCATGCCAGCATGACCATCAGCTGATTCTTATGGATACCTGCTAATTGTTTTCATATGTAACCACCAGGCATTGTTTCAGTACTCATTCTTTGAGATAATTTTTCAGAGGCCTTTTTTCCTGCAACATGCTGCAGCATCATAGACTGGAGCATTGATTGTTATAAGCACTTCTTTGTTCATTGTAGCAAGTCGTGTCTTTGCTGTCAGGCTTGCTGAAGGTTGCTGAATGAAAATCACCAAAATCTCCACAAGAACACTTTACCATCCTTGAAGTGATGAAATCGGTGAGCATCCATATCAGGAAATTCTCGACCACAGATCTTTGAAATAAATTTGGTGGCTGTATGGCGGTCACCACACTCTGAGGTTCTTAAAAATGCGAATCATTGTTCCATATGATGTGCTAATGAGCCCAAAAAGCAATAGCCAACCTCTCACTGGTAACATAAAGAAACTTTTCTTTTTCTCATTAACATAAAATGAGTGTCTTGTACATATCCTAATTCTTCCATTTTCTCAGATAACCTTTTCAGCTCTTTGTGAATCTTGTTGATTTGTGGATGATTGACATCATCTGCTGTAAAAACATGCAAAATATCGTTGACTTCAATCCATGCACACCCAGGCTCTTTCTTCAGTCCCCTGATATCCATTCCTTCCTCACTTTGCTTTATCCAGCCATCTACCAGCTGCAGCATAAATATTTGATAGCAACACAAAAAGCTGCGTAACATTTTGAGGTTCTATATCAAGTACATTTTGCTGCAACACTTTCAGCTAATTCTCACTGTGATGGACTCTGCAAGCACTGAGGAGAGTCATCCATATTACAAGATTGGGTTGAAATGGCAACATCTTGATGAGTAGCTTGTGTCTCCTGCAAAGCCCTGCACTACTAGTACATCAATCATACAAACATAATGATCAACACTTGGTGAGATTCCATAATCATGACTCATCCAGCTTGAAATAACAGCATCCTTGTTGCACTGAAGTTTGGCATGACTGCATGCAGTTAAGACAGAGATAAAAGTAGCACCATATCTGGATTCATACCTTCATTTCATTTTCATGAAGAGCCTGAGTGCCTCTTTGCCATCACCATGTCGGGCATAGCCAGCAATCATAGAGTTCCATGAAATCAAATCTGGTTTAAAAATTCCATTAAAAACTTGGCGGCGGCTTCTCTGATTACCACATTTTGCATATGTCAATAAGGCTATTAGCAATCACAACATCAATCTATGCCTATCCTTTAGAAGCTGATTGTGAATTCTCTCCCCATAGCTAAGTGCTGTGAATGCTGGTACATGCGCTTAGTACACTAACTAACAAAGTGACTTTGTTAGGCACATTCCTTCCCTCCTGCATTGTCTCTTGAAAAGCCCAAGGGCTCCAATGCTGTTGCCATGTTGAACATAGCCGTTAATCATTGTTGTGCACGTCAAGACATCTTGTATTTCCTATGATATTAAATATGCTGCTTCCTCTACCGTTCCACCTTGATATACATACTGACAAGGGCACCACCTAAAGTGGTATCTGCGTCCAGCCTTCTCTTCACTATGACAGCATGAATTTTTCTTCCCATAGGCTAGGAATGTTATGTCAATGCATGCACTCACAATGCCGACAAATGTCACAATGTTTGGCTTCAGATTGTTTTTTTCTGCATGAGATTGTACAGCTCAATAGTTAGTCCTCCCCTGCCCATTCTGGGCATAACAAACAATCAATGTTGTCCAAGAAAAAGACATCCCATGTGCCCATTTGATTAAACACTCTGATGAGCTTCCTCTATCCTCCTTACATTTTGCATACATGTCGTGAGAGCATTACCAACAAAAACATTCCAGTTAGGGATGGGTGTTTTTTAAGATTATTGCATGTAGCCATTTCCCCTGCTCCAAATCCAATATACAGATGCAGGCAGTTATAGCACTGACAAAAGTTACCGCCAGATGGTTTCAGACCTTCGTTGCATCATCTTGAAAAGGAAAAGAGCTTCCTTTCCATCTTCTTCTTGGCGCATATCCTGCATTATTGTTGTCCATGTAACCAAGTCTTGTGTAGTCATCAAATCAAATATGTTCGGAAAGTACTGTCTTCACCTCCTACAGCGGTTGGTATACATGCCAAGAAGTGAAGTGCCAACGAAGACATCAAATGCATGGCCAGATTTTAATAACGGGAATGAAACCATTTTGCTTTTGCCAAGATCAGAATGGAACTGGCAATGCTAACAAGAGTTGCTTTTGTTTGCTCTTACATCCTGAGCTCCATTTCGTGAAAGAGCTTAAGCACATTAACCCTCTTGGCCCCCTGCCAGACATAAACCGGGATAGTATAATAGTCCATGTATGTGCGTTCCGTTTACCCATCTTATCAAACATTTGGCCTGCTTTATCTATGTCTCCAGATTGAATATATGCATTTAAAATGGTGTTATTTAGCATCAAATTAGCATTGAGCGTAGAGTTGAGAATGTCAGCATGGATCTTCTTGCTCCTTTTGCTATTTTTTCATGCTGATACAGTTAAAAAGAGCCAGGTATATTTTGAAGTGATTCCTTGTTAGAAAAAATGGCAATCAGCCGGCCTCATTTGTTTTTCTTTGCATTCTATGATTTCATCATCCTGAACACGATCATATGTGCCCTGCACATTGTTCTTACTACTTTTTTTCTGCTGATACAGTAATAAGCCAGCTAGTTAGCATCCTAGTGATCCAATCCACATGCAAAATTGCATCGGATTCGAATTGTTATAACACAGAATGCAGCTATTAAAAACCACAAAAGTCGATGAAACCACAAAACTAATAGCAAGCTCCGCAAGTCGATGTAATAAAAAAATCTAGATTTTATACCTGGGTATAATGCAATTCTCTTTCCTGCTTCTATCTATATGGTTCTCAAAGTTCGTGCCGGACAGAAAATATAATGCTACGTTTGATTTAGTTGAAAGTTGTATCTCCAAGCAAAGTAAAGCTGATGAAAAAAAATTGACAACAAAAGAAATTACGGTTTAAATAAAGCACCCTCAAACGGGTTGTCTTTCTTCTGGCTCGGTCGGAACGATAAAATGGTTTTTCTCACAACGGTGACAAAAAGATTAAAACAATTAAGATTGATGGTTTTATTTTTTCCCCTGGGTTGGTTTCTCTGTGGAAACTCCCCTTCGGATTTTCCACGGAAACTCTTCCACATTTCTAACTTTTGAAATTAGGAAAATCCTTCCAAATTTCTAACTTTTGAAATTGGGATGGATTCCGCAAAAAATTCGGAAGGGTTTATTTTGAAAAAATCAGAAGGGTTTCGGGGAAAAAAAGGTTTCTACAAAACTATTTTATTTTTAGAATATTTGCAGTGAATCCTTATAGATCACGCTTATCGACGGATGCCTTCTATTAAAGGCGGTTAAAGGCGCATGTCCATCAAGTATCATACACCTCAAAAAAATTCAATTTTTGAATGGAAATCCTTCCTATTTCCCAATGCCAAGAAAACCCTTCCCGATTTCCCTTTTGCATGATAGAAATTAGAAAAGGTTTTCCCAGGTTTGACCATTTTGAAGAGCTACCCTTTTCGGGCTAGACTCTTCCTAGCCAGATCCTGCGGTTCTTGCACTTTTACAATTTCGTAGGATTCAATGGACTACCAACGAACCATAACAAAAAGAGTCCATTTGCTTCATTGAATGGATATTAACACCATCTTTCTAGTTGTTATTCCAAGCTTGTAATGCGCTTTGTTCAAACATTTTCTAATTCTACAAAGCGCCTAAAAAAAGATGGAGCATCATAAAATTATAACTAGGATTGTTATGTTAAATTCAATTTTCACTTGATCGAGACATCGCTTTTTAGCCTTAATAAAATTTTATAAATTTTAGCAAAACTAGTTTCAATGTGTATACCGCTATTAATTGTCGCGGATGTAACAAAAATTTATGGATTACCATTCAAAAGCCTTGAAAACAGAATGCATCAATTATCTATATGAATGTATTGTTCTTTCAGAATATAGTTGAGAGCTAATGATAAATCACAAGATACACGGTAAATATTTGGAAACCCAAATTTTAAATCACAATGTACATCAATCAAAACTACTTTCAAGAAAGAACTTTAAAGCAAGCCCATCAATTCAGAGTCCCGTTCGGACTCACACTTTTTTTCCACCGTGACTTGACTCAATTGAATATTGCATATTTGTGCTTTCTTGAATGCAACTTTTACACATAACATAAATAGTGAAACAAGCAAGCAAATGTAAACATCAACCATTGCTTCCATTTTACACTTTGTTGGACCAAATAACATCACCGTGATTTGCATCCACTGAAAAGCTTCATTTAACCTAACATTAATATTAACAGACACGGGGGCAAATGAATATGTGGCAAATGGGAATTAGGTTGCTAGCTTGTTTTGCGACCTGTATTCCTAACTACTGTCGGTAATCGTAAGGATATCCCTTTTTATTATCTTATTAGTAGCCACCCGGGTTGTAATTACCAAAACGTAATAGAAGAAAATCGATGAGCCCATAAGAAAGTTTCAAGTTCAACTCGTAAAAACTTTGAAGAAATAATAACTACAACCTAACTCCAAATTTAAGAATCTCACCCATTATTTTGCAAACAATGCTAGACTCCAACCTTCGAAGGCTTTTAGTTTAACTCTTCTTGATTAGTTTCTTGAAAAAGAGTTGACTCTTCTTTTTAGTTTCTTCATTTCAACAGAACAAATAACTCAAACAAGGTTATCGAGACCTCGATAACTCCTCTACCGGTGTGATTTAGTCTTTTGCTCTACAACTTTTGCTGGATTCTCGCCATAGCGGATAATGTATTCCCTATGCCTGCTTCAATCAAGTTTATCTCCAAATCGGCTATGGAAAACCTTCAACGCCGATAGAACCTCGAGCCGCCAAGACAAGATCCAAATGAAGGAAAAAAAATGCAAGCAACAACAAAATTTTTTGACCATTTTAGCTTATGTGCTTTTTTTGCTTCAACCATTTTATGATTTGATGAAGCAAGGGCCGACCGGGCGATTCAGGTGGATGTTGTGATGCGGCCAGAGCTTAGACCCAATGCATTTAAGTTATTGAGCCCCGCAAATATTTAAGTTCAATCTATAAACAAATGCTCCATAGCCAATCAAATCAATTGACAACCCGTCCGATCAATTGTTCAATAACCCTAAATGTTTTCAGAAAGAGCATCCGTGATCCGATCAATTAGGAAGAGTATCCTGACTCAATCAATTTAGTAGAATTTAATGTTGGTGGATCCAGAAATTTGCTTTGATTCCATTTTACTCTTAAACCCTTCCTATTTTCCCTCTAAAACTGGAAGGGTTCCAAATTAAAACCGTGAAGGGTTTCCAAGCTTGGGAGTCCAACCCAATTGGGAAATAATTTAAGTGCATCTGGCTAGAATATCCAGTAATGTTAAAGAAAGGCGTAATTTGATATATGTATTAGAGAATTTTTCAATCAAAAAGATTCCACCAGATTCGAGGTCGCCGAACAATTTTCTGCATTTGGAAAAATGTTAAACAATAATAAAAAGGAGGCTTAAATTTTAAGTAGATGATTAGCAAAAATGTAAACGAAGTTTAAAAGGGATGTCCGCTTTGGGTTCCTAAATAACATCAACAAACCCTAATGATTACAACCCCTACATCTTGGTTTAAAGTGGAAATTCATGGAAAAGCTTTTGCATCTTTGGGGCGTCCCAATTCATATAATTTGACAAAATTGGTCAAGATATTTAATTGAAGGAGCATTGCCAAGTCTTCCTCAAGATTTTTTTCATTCACTTTCGAGCGATCTTAACTACGATGAATATGATGTTTGCAAGGCACCTTTAGCTTGGATATTCAAGGTTCTTTTGATAAAGAGTCTATATTACACTCATTACATTCATGTTGCTTCTCCCCAAGATGATGGTGTTTATAGGAGACAAAGATGAATGATTTTATTGCCTATGCCGACGCAGATTTAGGCATCATTATGGCCATCGACAAAGTCATGGACGAGGATTTTTGGGGGTTATTATGGACACCAACACAACCTTGAAGAAGGTGTTATCTCTATTCAATGTTGAGGTCCCACCGCTTTGAGGCTGCATTCTCTTTTATGCAAGCATCCAAGCTCCAACGAAGTTTACGCAAATGTACCAAAGCTCTTCCGAGCTGACCACATGGGCACAAGTAGAAGGATGCCTTTTTAGTGCATGAAGTTAACATGAAGCATTTCGTGATTTAAAGATTTATTTAAGCCTATTGAATTCTATGATAAGGCAATAAAAATTACATTCTATGATAAGGCATCCAAAAGTTATATAATTTTTTGTACATCTAAAAATTATGTGTACATTCATGATAAGGCATCCAAAAGTAATGTGATTTTCGCATGCATAAAACCAATATATCTTTAATGATTACCGATTTATATCATAATTTTGTACTAATGCATTAGTTTCTTGATTTAGAGATGAAATGTACTTCTCTTTGGTATACAGGCATATGTTTAAGGCAAATTAATTAACTAAACATGTTCATAGCTCTATGCAATGCATTTCGAGGTGCCCAATTGTGTTGATTATCTTTGACATAATAATAATGTCTCTTGATCATCTTTTGCACAATGTCCTTCACTTGCGTGTCCAAGCAAAGAAGAGGCAACACCGCTTATCAAAGATCAAAGCCAAGGCACCAAAAATACTTCAAAAAATTGAATTGGTAAAGCCATGGTGACATTCATACCGCTACATGGAGAAATGCCAGGTTTTACATTCGCAACTCGCCTCGTGTCACCGGGATTTATGGGAGGATCATGAGACCATTTCTACAATGATATAATCAAGGCCACAAGCCATCCCGAAATACTCAAAATTGAATAGGTAAGGCCATGATGATACTCATAACTGCTACATGGAGAAATGACAGTTTTACATTCTACAAATTCATCTCGTGTCAAGCGATTTGTGGGAGGATAATGAGACCATTTCTACAATGATCTCAGCTTATCCTTTCACGCTTGTAGTCCTCTTGCATGAATTCGCCCAAGAAGATTTTTTAATAATTTGTTTTCATAAATAAAATCGATTAGTCCCGATTGTTAATTTTTTTTGCATGAATTTGCATTTTCCATTGTCTTGCCAATTCATGATTAAAAAAAAAAAAAAACGCCCAAACTAGCTTCTCGGACAAAAGCCATACTAGCATGACCCATCTACCTCGATCAATCCCTTTGTAGACTTATCCAAAGCAGCCATGGACTAGGCTAATCCAAGATGGTACTCCAAATCCATGGTCCATGATACTTATCAAGGCATACAAACTAGCCTAATCTTATAAGCCTTGAACATCAAATATGACTCATAAATTAAAAGACCAAAATAATATATTTGATAAAGATATTTTAGTATGCCTTTACGTAATCTGCATGTTCATACATGTCAAATACATGTTTTAAACTACTTGTTCTCAAGTACATTATTAATCCACAAACTATGCAGCCTTATCATTCAAACATTAACCCACAAACTATGAAGGCTTATCGCTCAAATACGGTCCAAATTTTGCTTCAAATCAATGCCTTGTATATATACCTCCAAAAGGGAAGGATCTCACCAATATGGTAAATCTTCCACAAAAGTATAAGAGTGATTGTCTATAATCAGATCTTCAAGTCATTGATTTTGAAATAAGACTTCTAAGATTATGAACTTTGGTTACCGCGACCCAAACATGTCAAAATTAGCAATATGCCCTAAAGAATTAGACAGGGGATGACCGGGTTATAAGACTCCATGGCAGCCCTTCACTTAAAATCATATCATTCCATCAATAAACAAGGCCGGTTACAAATTATAGTAAGAGGTCTAGCATGTTAAAGAATGTTAAATCTATATGAACAATAGACTTTTAGCAAGATGTTGCATTACATACATGTTGACCTGTCGAGGTTGTGCCAAAATTTAAAGGTGAAAAAACGGCATTATTAGTATAATCGTTTCGCGGTTAGCATTCCCTGGTATGCTTGTTTGAATAGTAGCACGCTTTAGAATACATAGAGAGTGAGGATAGTTTTGTGGAATGCAAATGCCAAAGTTATGCCGGGTTCTATTAGAGTGTCACTTAGTCAAATGTCTTTGTAGCAATTGTATTTCGGGTAAATAATCAAGTATTCATCGATTTCATCTAGGAAGTCTCCTGGATCTGCCCTCTTTGCATGCGCAGAGGGATGAGACAATTGAGCACTACTTTTTCCTATGTCACCATGTTCGACTTGCTTGGCAGTGGCTTTTGCCTTTCCATTGTGACTTGAATAGTCGAGGTCCTATTGTCAGTCTATCCTAGTTCTGGGACAAGTTGGCAAAGAGGACTTTCCACTAAAGATCCGCTTGGATCATCACGGTCCATCCTCGAAGATACTAAATCTCCTCATTTTCAAGGGATCGGTCTTTTGACACGCAAGTGCTTAGCGATGCCTCACAGAGTCATATTACTTGTCGAGGAAGCGTACAAGTGTTTTCCTTAAAGGATGATGTCAAGAGTGTCATTTGAGAGCAATATCTTGATTGAGACCTACTCATAGCAAACAGCTTGTGCCCGTGGCTTTGCTTTTATATGTTATGTATGTGGTGGTAGTGTTGCTCTAGTGGACATCTTCCAATCGGGTTTTGAGTCCCCATGTACTCTTTGTATTCTTTTTGAGTAATAAAGGTCCACGTTCATCAAAAACAAATCAGTATGCGGGTTTGTTCCATAACAATATCTAAGAATATGGATTTACTATATGCAACAATAAGCATATGCAAAAAATCGGGTTCGAGGTGCTCCATATTTTTTTGGAAGGACGCATACAAGCTTTATTCACCAAATAAAAACTAGAGCAAACATAAAAAGCATGTGATTGGCAAACCGAAAGTGGATGTAAACCGATCCATCCGAAAGTACAAACCACCGCTTCTATGCAAAAAAATAATGAATCTAAAGGTAAGTATGTCAGATCAATACTTCCTTCCTCTTTGATCAAGAGAAGAACAATTGTAAAGCCACAATTTTTTATTTTGGCGCCTTTAAAGATAGACAACCTCCTTTCTTCCGATTGACCATAAAAAGCCTACATGCTTTAGATGAAAAGCTCAAGTCAGAAGGGGCCAAGCATCGTGATAGCTAGCAGCTAAATTTGCCGGCTAGACCGAGACGCGCTGGGCCAGGGTCAACAACTACACCATGCCCATGCCGGGCCGCCACACAAGAAGAAATAATGCCTAATACTCCAACCATTCATTATCGGCATAAAGGATGTGAGTCTCAAATCCGATTATCCATTTTATGGACTAACTTGTTGACTCCTCGAGGCATCTATGGATCACTTGCCACCATGTGTAATCCACTACTTTGGGATGAAGCAAACTTTTATCCCATACCCATATCCAAACACTTTTCCATCAGGGTCGTAGGAACTAAGATGCTACCTATTAGATGGAGGCGGATTTCGTAATACAAAAAGCAATTTATACAATGTAATACAAAATACTCGGCTGGATATCCCCGATGGCAACCCCATAATGACGCACTTCCCAACTGTGGACCGTAATCCGCGGGTAAATAATGCAAAGAATATGATTCCGGGCATTCCTCGGTCTCCCATCCGTATAACAAGAACTTTGTTCTAAATGCTTCCCATGACATGGAGATGACCGCATCATATCAAGTCGCGAATAGTGCTTTATACTCTGCATCCATCATCGTTGTGGGTTCCTTTGATGAACAACCACACTTTAGGAGGCACATTCTCGAGGTTCCGCAAAGAATCCACCTGGGCATGGAGGGACAATCAAGACATGCCTCGTGATTAATATGAAATAGACTGGCTAAAGGTTGTCCTAAGCAAGCAACCCTTTAGAAAGGGGAGAAGCATTAGATACTTGGATGTATATGATAAAGCAAAAGCCCAAGGAAGGAGGGGCTTAATGGTGGCCTTATGAAATGGGAGATGTTTAATCGACCGCACTAAACAACCTCAGCCAGAGAATCATCCCTACCAATGAAAAATCCAAATAAACTCTTTTGATATCATCACACCTTTGCTTCTTTGGAGGTGAAAACGGAAGATACCAAGACCACCACCGGGCCTTTAGGTCTAATGTGAGCCACCAAGCTACTTTGGACTTCAATTTAATTTATTACAATAACTTCCTCCATCTTGGCTAATCGGAGCTAATAGAGCAGATGATGCCATGTAGACATGAGTATTACTAAACACATTTAGCTAGCCACAAGTGATTCTACCGTATGGATACTTTAGTTGTATTCCAACCAAAACAAGTGCTTTGCAACCCACTAACGATTTCATCCCAAGCATCCGTTTAGACGTTGAATCTAAACCGATACCAAGCAACTTTTGTGGTATTGCCAGCAAAACAATCTTCCATGGATAGTCCAAAAACAAAGGGAGGGATGGGACCGCATAACGTCCACAAAGCAGCACATTTTTGCCACCCTCTACAAGAACCCCCTCGATGCCAAGGAGAATGTGTCTAATAATAGCTTAGCATTACGAAATTCAGACTTCGCAATTAGGAAAACAAAAAGTGTCACTCCAGATATTGGTTACATACCTTTGAGAACCATCGGCCCCATTGGGAGGCCTGAATAACCAACTTTGGGCAGCCAGAATTTTAAAAAAGAGCCGGATAATAATTCTCGCCATATTCGAAAAGCAAAGGGTGCTAAGGGACAACTCCCGTCAATTCCTCTAACACCCACTCATAAAAATATCGATGGCTCTCTGAAAATATCCGATGGCTCCATATAGTTATCAAGCTCCATTGTGCTTGGATTTGATATTCCATCACATAATAGCTTTGTTTTAAGCATTTTAGCCAGTTAATATCATTTTGATCCAAAATATTCGAGACTAATGTAGCAGTATAGTATTTTAATTACAACTTTGATCTTTTCTAGTCACGTAATTTTGCTAGAAAGCGTTTAAAATGATAACATTCTAAAAAACCCGCTTATGTGATGCCTTTGTCAATGTGAACTTCTTTAATGACAAGCTTCAAATAAAAGGGAGTGAAGATCTCCATCATTCTTCCAAACCAAATCCAATCACAAAAGGGAACAATGGGAAGAAAATCACGATCCGGTACCCAATCAAGCATCTACCCTCGCTAATGTGGAAATGGTATCAGGCAAGGACCAAAAGGTACATTGGATTTTGGGATTTTAGCTCATAACGATTACCCATTGTGCCCCTTTGCCCCTAGCCAAATTCTTTTAAAAAGAATCAAAGCCTTGAAAAGAGAATTTCTATGTAACCGCCAAAACAAAATGTAATATTCCCTTAATACACACAATATGCATAAATATTGTTGTCGTAAAGATGAATAGAAGGATGTAAACGATTATCTTGTGCAGTATCTAAGTAGATAATAAACTTGGTACAAATTTCCCAGTATCATTATTTAAATCTGAATATGTATAGATATTCTAATATAATCATAGGAAATTCCATCACTATATCAGACCTATACAAGAGCCTCGATCTATAAATTCAGATATTATGCAACAACTAGGAGCTGTATGCAAACATAAATGGCATCAAACCCCAAGTAGAATACCCTCCAAAGATTAAATTTAGATAACTATCATATTATTATCTTAAGGGTGTCGTTGTTGTTAATGCTTTCATGCGTGTCTAAGTTCCAAGTATTCTAAAATCGAACATTTTACCATCTTGCTTGCTCAAAAGATGGTAAAACCAAAGAAATGAAATATGCATAAAACCTATTTAGTAAGCCGCCCATACCATTTGGAGAATAGACTTGCTCAGCTAACGTCACTCTCTAAGCTTTTGAAAACGAAGTAAGCTTTTTGCATACTCTCCAGGGCAAACGCAAAACACCAAGTATTTCAATTTAGGCTCATATAAATGGCAACCGCAAGTGGATTCGCAACAAAATACTTTTTCTTATATCCTAAATCAATCACAACAGAGCTACAAAAGGCATCTACAAAGAAGCTTCCAAGCATTTTGCATTGCACCATTACAAATGGCAAACGCATTGCCTTCTAAGCATTTTGCATTTGATCTCTCAAGCATAAATGGCACGTACCAACTTCTCCAGTTTATCGCCTTGGACCCCGCTCCAACGCTTTTCTCGCATCGCTGAACCTTTCCTATTCCCCCGAGCATGCATATTATGGCATTTTGATTAACCTAAACGGAGTGTTTTATTTGACCATAAGATCAAACTTAACCCAACGTGATCCATCCCAGATTGCAATGCTTTACCAAAAGTATGTAGACCACCGGCTTCTTGAAGATCACCGCTGCATTAAATTTAGCCAATCCATTGCCAAGGCAACACCCATCTTAGGGTTACAAAGCCATAACCTCTAGCCAACTAGTGTAAGTCATTTTAGGTAAATATCCAATGAAAGGTGGATATACTCAAGTTAATTTTGCATACTTATGGACCTTTTAGAACTATAGAAAATTCCATTTAGTGCAAGCCAAATTCTGTACGGTGTATCAAATGAATCCATTTGGTCCGTGATCCTTAACTCTTTAGGTCCAAAATGCCTTAGTGTGACCCTCGGGGGACCATCCTAATTTCAAATTTTGGTCATAATTCTATTGCTACGTAGATAGTCTTTAACTAAAACATCCCACAATAAGCATAAATGTGATGGCCTTTGATCTATCGGAACACAACAGCATATAGAACTTTTGGTTCGTTTCTTACATTAGTCAAGAACAAGAGTTTAACTCTCCTTCCGAATTTCATAATGGTAAATGTGCAACAAATGTAATAAAATGAAATGGCCATACGAACCACCATTTCCAATAATGCCAATAAGTTAAATGCCAAATTTGCATCAGTCCGTAATTACATCCTGTACTTTGGCATCAAGAAAACTTTGCCATATCAAATAGCACATCTAGCCAAATTCTTTTTGAGTTATGTAGTCCAGTTCCACTATTGAAAAAAAACCAGGATTGACCTACACAAATATTTGAGTCAGATGATGCTCCTAGTACAATGGCCCTCTTGAATTTACCCAAAGGTAAAATATGCACTCCAAGGTAAATCATTTCGATTTAAATGCACCCAATAGTGAATATCAAAAAAAAAAAAAAAAAAAAACCACCTAAATGGTCATGTTTAAACCACCATTTGGCCAATGCCAATAAGTTAAATGCCAAATTTGTCAAACCCATAATTGCATCCCGTGACTTGTGCATCAAGAAAACTTTTACTATGTCAAATAAAGCACACCTAGCTAAATCTTGAGTTATAGTCCAGTCCAGTTATTGGAAAAATCCATGATTGGACCTTATTAATAAATATTTTGAGTCAGACATTGCCTCCTAGTGGACAATAATGGCCTTTGAATTTACCCAAAGGTAAAACATGCACCCAAGGTAATCATTCGATTAAATGCACCTAACAGTGAATATCAATAGAAACAAGGTGTCACAAGACGTAAGGGTTGCCCCTCCATGGGCTGTAAGGTGAAGTGACAATCAATTCAATTGCTACTTCTAGACAATAGAATACTTGATACCATGACTTTACGTGGAACTGGCCTCTCCCTCCCTCCTCCCTCCCCCCCTAAAAAGGAATTACAGCCATTTTAGTGCACGATGAATGCATGAAAGTGAGGCCTCACGACATTTTATTAAGGGCCATGTGACTCCCCAAAACGTTTGCCCAAAAGTGTTATTATTTTGGTAAAAAACTATATGTTTTGTCTCAATTTATAATGCATATGAAACCCTCCATAAAACCATCAAGAATAAATGAACATTATAGCAATTAGAATATGAATTTATTTTTCCTAAAGCCAATAAAATTTCAACCTTCCAATATCTCTCACAGTATTGCATCTTGTTATATATTCGTTCTTGAAAACAAAAGAGAGCTCAAGTAATAGTAGGTTTAAAAATATCTCGCCTCCAAACCCCAAAAAAAACATTACCAGATATCCTTTTGTACAACAAGATATTTTTGAAATTAAATGGGGTGTGGTTGACGATATACCAACTTATTAATGGTAAGACTCAAGATTCCAATTTAAAGTTCCACAAGAAGACAACAACCATAAGCAAGATGGGATGGACGAAAATTATTTTTTAAATGACAATTTACATGATATAGCAAAGGCCCCTTAAAAGATAAAACCCATTTTAAGAAAATCTTCAAAGCAGAATGAATCTATTTTGGCGCCTATTCATGGCGTGAATTTACACTATAATAATAGCTTATATTAAGTCGCAAAACACAAATGATAATGGTACACTATGGCTTTGGTATGCATGTATAAGAATAACTTATATCGGTCCACCAGCAACAAGATGATCAAGGCAACTTTGATATGTTTGTTTCTGTGAGATTCCTCCCAAGCTACCCACAAGCATTTTAGTGCCACAAGAGTCAAGATATATCCATTTATATGGAGATCAAAAAGCCTACAATTAGAGGAAAATAATGATTTAATTGGCTTCCAAAGGCATGAAGGATGGGGGCGCCCTTTTCAAAAAGACACCGACCTATTACCAAAATGTGTTTCTTGGCATTAAAACATTTTACCAAATTCACAAGACCATATAAAACCCCTCAATATAGAAATTTACTTTATTCCAAAGTATGGATCTGGCAGCCTCTTTTCCAAGGAGAAATATGGAGGTGAATCAAACATGTCACAACTGATATTGTTGCAATAGATGTGTTCTATTAGTAGTTAAATGATATCCATGGTAACATATTCACTGGCAAAATGCAATTTCACTTGGAAATAATTGCAACCGTGATATTATATTTGCCCTAAATATGTGAAATTGCATATGTATGATATAAGATTGAATGATCGTGATTCAATCCAGCTTGAGTTCACTGTATGAACATGAAATCCCATTTGTTCAACGAGGTAATTTAGAAAAAAGGGAAAAAGGTCGAGAACAAGGTGGTTCCATGAGAAACTTTCTTAAAAAAAAAAAACAAACTCCTTTGGTAAACATAACATCAAGGCTAGTCACCGATGTGTAATTTTCTCACTGTATTGCTACACTCAAAGTGCTCCTAATGTTGTTTATGCAAAATATTTAGTTCCAAAGAGAATTACCAATTGCCAAAAAAATAGAAACCATGAAGTTTATAAATTATATTGCCACCGCGTGAATGTAATTTGGTGGCAAGAGAATAAGACTACCTTTTACCTCATCACGCCATCCCTAATTAGGGGCCACCACCTTCTAAAAACAACACCAACAGCCACAATGCGCTCTCAAGACTCTCTAATCTTCGATGTAGAGCTATCATTCTTTTGCTTATATGAGGTTTCTTTCACAAAACTTTAGAGAAGGTACATAGATACTTTAGCAAAAAACCGCAAAACTTCAAGAAATACCTGTTATAGCTTCTAATTATTATCTTCCATAATGAAAGAAAGGAACTGATCTTTTCCTCAGAAAATGCCCATGCACATATTGAAGCAAACAATGATTAGAAAAGTTTAGCAAAAACGGCAATTGTGCAATATGTATATTGCCTTTGCTGCAAAGCCCTCCACGAACTTCAAAAGTGGATGCAATCCTTCCGGCCTCTAAATCGTGGTGAATGCCCCGGCACTACTCTTTTCCGCCTCGCCATGGAATTTTACAAGAATCCAACCACAAGAATTTTATGCATGGTCCGATGATGCATCTTCCTAAAATGAGCGCCAAATTGCCATTCTACAAATCCATATTCTCCAAAGAAAACAACAATTGCTTCACACTTTTGTACGACAAAGACCGATGCTACTGTTATTATATTACCGCTTCTTATGAAATGATGGAGCAAATGGAGCAAAGGGAGACGGGTGGTATTGCCACCTCTAGCACGCATCCCAATGCTTGGGAGGTGCAAAAGGACCACCACATCCGCCTTAACCTCGTTGGCAATGGCTTAGCATCACTTTTAGAGTTTTGGGCTGCCCCCGGGCCAATTCGATTGAAACATCCGCGCATCCGCAATGCACGACTCCATGAAGTTCACAGCAACAATGGGTTTGGAGCGTATTAAAGATATATCTTTAGGTATATTATAGCATATACCTAGGATATGCTACAAACCCAATAAGTTTAGGATTTGCCCCTAGGGACAACCCAAAAACATGATTAGCTAATGTATTCATCCGCCAAAGAAACATCTCTCCACCAAAGTAGTGCCTAACGATCGAGAATGATCCGATCTCATGCTTGAGCAACTCCATCCGATGACATGCCATCTTGATGATTCATTTAGAGCACTTCCATCCTACAAGATGACAAGCTATATGGAGCGATTCACGAGGGCAACCCATCTTGAGGGCAACTTGTCACCTTGTTTATAATGGCATTTTGGGGAATTTTTATAGGGGCATTAAGAAAACTACATGGCAAATGTTGATAATGAACATAGCTTTATCTATAATGGTCCGGGTTGCTCATAGATCAAGCTTGTGTCAAGGCCACAATTTTGTGGTCAGATTTCCTGGGTAGAATTCGTGATGCCTTTCTCTAGCAAAGGTAACCTCATCTAAAAAATTCAGATCTCCTCATTTGCTAAGAAGTGGAAAAAGTACCCATCTCAGATTACATTTTTTATGCTAGAAGCAGCTTCAACCCTCTTTTTATATTTTGTTATTGTCATTGGTCGAGAGGATTTATAATCATATTTGTTCCGTTTCAACTTTCCTCGCCTCTAAAAAAACCTTAAAAAAAAAGGAAAGACCTAATGAAATAACTTCCGCACTCTTGCATTGATTTTCATATCGATGCTATAATCGCTCTTCGCAGTTATCCATATCAACGTGGGTTATCCATGCTTTTGAAGTTCAAGATTATTTTTTTGGCATCCTAAACAATCAAGGAGTTTACCAAATGCATTATCGCGGAATATGAAGATGCTTATCAAGAAACGCGCATGTAGGACGGCTCAAGGTTGTTGAGAACATAGAAGACGATAAATATTTACTATGTGGACCGCGCTCGGCGATCCCACAATGGTACCCCCTAAGTATTTCCTAACATCAAATGGCCTGCGAAGTGATGTGGATGGGGCTCTTCCCTCTTACAAGAGATTCCAAGAGGCGACATATACAAGGCCCTATGGAGATCTTATAGGGGATACAAAGATCCTTCGGGGACCGACGAACGAGCCGAAGAACTCCATCTTTGGTCGCAGTAAGGCTTTGCACCTCGCTTAGTGGACACCGCATCGGGCTCGGCTCAAGAAAATGAAGACTCGTGTTGTCAAGGAGGGCCCGCTTACACGAGGACTCTTCCAAGCATCAAGAAGAGATCGAGAATCGTAACCAAGAGCTTATAGAAGTACATCGAAGGAAAAGAAGGATAAGGTGGGGAAGGAAAGCAAGAGGGATGGAAAGGAAAAAGAAAGAAGGAGAAGAAAGTCTGGAGGGGAAAAGGTGAAGGGAAGGATAAGGAGGGAAGGGGAAGGGGAAGTGGAAAGAAATCTGCTAAAAAAGGAAGGAGCAGAAGGAGAGGAGGAAAAAGAGAAGACAAAGAGAAAATATAGGCATGACACTTTAGATGTTGAGGGCACCCAAAACCAAGAAGACGGCTCCCCTCGACCTTCTAGTCCATGCCTTAGTCCTCAAGCAGGGTCCTGCGGGCCTCCACATCGTGGAGGCTACTAGCAATAGTAGTGTGTCTCGTGGTGGTTCCACCGCAAGCACGGTGATCGGTGGGGAACCCTACACACAAGCGTTTGCATCACAATTAGTAAACCGCTGGAGCAGCCGCACTTGTTAGAGGTGCCCCAAGGCCTCAAGGTGGAAAGGTCCGAGGAGGAAAAGATTGCGTAAAACCACATTATATAACATTCATGAGCACCGCCATCCAAGCCCTCCCCGTGACGCTCACTTTAAGAAAATAAACGCGGTTCGGGCTTTATTCCGTGGCCCTCCAAATTTGACTTCCAAGCCAAGAAATATGGAACACGCAAGAGCCACCGAATCTTTCCAAATAAGTGATCCCTCACCCAGATTCAATCCCTACGGTGATCCCCTTCCACCCTAACACAAAGAAATTAGTTGCTTGGAAAATGAGGGATTACGTTATGGGGGATGCACTATATATAGTAAATGGCAATCACTCAAGATCGGGCAAGCCAAGCAGCCTTTGTTTGCAGCCAGGCACCGCGAAAGTCCTGTGAGCAGATGGCTAAATATACAGTACGCAGTGGGTGCGGTGTTGCCTGGAGGTGAACGAGCAAGACCGGGCGCAAGTACTCTCAGCTTGTGAGGTGAATGACATTGCCGCTAAGACCATCTTCAAAGAACTGCTCATTGACAAAGATCACCCACTGAGGCACCAAGATGCGACTTTGGGCAAGCCCGATCCTTCTACCGTGGGCGTGACGCTGATCGGAACCTTTACAAGGTATGATGCATATTTTCATGTGTACCGATATGAAATTTTGCCACAATGCCATTTGGGGCTAAAATGGCGCAACGACGCTTATTGCATATCAAATGGCACCACGACACCATTATCTTAGCCTCTACGCTTTTCTTTCAAGCTTCTTAAATTGTTATATAAGTTTTGAAATGGCTTACGGGCGCCTTTTATGCTTCATTGCTAACAAATGTCCTTTGCATCCAAATGCCTCCATGCAGGTAAGTAGCCCAAAGACTTCAACTGGTGGGTCTTCATGCCCCAGGATATCTTTCAGTTTGTTACTTTGGGAACCAATGGAAAACCGGAAAACCAAGGACAACAGAGGGACAGCCTTATAGTCCTGGGTCTAGGGCCAAAGATAGTGACTACTTCACGATCTATTCTGGTCTCACGGGCAGAGGCATGCACTATGAGGGGATTGCAAAAATCTCATTCCAGAGGTGTCGGATTGGTGAAGGTATAATGCTAAGGTCTCCAAAGTGATTACAGACAGGACTACTTCTTCAAGACTTACTCGCTAGAGCTCTTAGGACATTATCGCTCTTGAAGAAGAAAATTTTTAAGTATGTCGTGGAAAACTACCCAAGGAAGTCCACTTCCCTTCAAGACTTTCTTGGATGCGGCTGTGCTTTGACAATGTCACCTTAAAGGATATAAGGACACTGCATAACAAAGCATTTCCAAGGAGGGAATTTTTGGAAACATACCTCCCTTGGCAAGGGTCATAAGAAACAAAGTTATGCAGAGGGAAACATTGAGGAGTTCCGCCACGAGTTTGAGCTTCACCGGAGCAGCGGAGAACTGAATCAAATGCACTCCTCCGATGTGGACTCGATACTATTAAAGATGCTGTTGACCCACAATCTCGATGAAATGACCTTCATCAGCCTATATGTTTTTTTGATCCCATCAACGGTGTTATCCCATCTAATATAGTAATTGTAACGGAGAGAAAAGACTTGTAAATCAGATACCCCAAAATGTAAATATAATATTCTTTGTATATAAATTTATCGAGCTCATACATTGCTCATGTCTCCAAGTGTCGATGGACATGTTCATAACTATAAGTTTTGCATTGTCATGTTTCTCTAATTGTCCGATGTATATGTTTTTAACGGTAACTACCTTTGTCATGTTTCTCTAAGTGTCGATGGATATGTTCTTAAGCGTGATTTCAAGCATTGTTATTATATTTTTAATGGTGCCAAATAAATGGCATTTTTATGCACAAATAAACAAAATGACGCCATAATAGCTCAAAAATTGGTCATAAAATAGACTAAACAATTTAGATCATTCCTAACGGAATTCACGAAATTTTCCATTTTAATGAAATTGTGCTTATTGGTCAATCCATTAGCTATCTTATCGGCCATACAAGAAAAATTAAGTCCTAGATGGTACCATCCTTTCACGGTGTACAACATTAATGTTCTCATATAACAATAGTCTATAGTCTAGTCTAGATTCTAATTGTGTCCCTAAGGTTGGGAGTCAATATTCAATGATATCATACCTTAGCATAACCATTGTAAAGAGAAGTCAAGGTCTCTCTGCCCAATTTAATCAATATCAATAATTCCAAAGGAAACACATGCGGAGTTACCTATGTAAATGATCATGTTCCAAAGAGTCTTAAATGGACATTAATAATTTGAATAGCCATAAGCCAATATAATGCTTATCAGCAAGTGACCTCCATGATCTTTAAATAGACCATACAATTAAATTCCCCATGAGAAAGTGAAATGCCTTCAAGTTTCATAATAATGTAAAAGCCTTAAGCGCTTTAATTCAAAAGAAAAGATTTTTAGAATTAAATTCTATTTTATTACAATACATTACTCAATCAATATAAATTGATTTTGAGGCTTCTTCCTTAAAGCCACATAAATTTCATGTAGGATCCACTGTTTTTGCTCAAAAGCCAGAGAGAACTTGTATACCATTAAAAACATTGAGGCTTTCGGTTCATCAACATTCCATAATCTGGAGCATCATTTCTCATAAATATGAGGGTGATTCGGTACCATAACTAGAACGATTAAAACATCCGAAAAAGCTTCTGCAGCCGGTAGATATGGGCATATGATTCATCTAGCATGTATAAAAATAAGATAACGTGGCCTAGTTTGTAGAACCGATTACCCCCGAGTAGCATATTATCATGCAAAAGAGTATTTTAATGTTTAAGCGCCCGAGGAGCCTATTAACATAACTTAATATCCTCAAAAATTATGTAGAATTCTACAAAAAACCCCTCAGAAAGCGAGTATCTTGGAATTGTGAAAGAAAGAACAAGCAACATCAAGCCTGATATCACACTTTTAGCTTTAACTTCCATAATAATGTTTCCTTTTCAACTTAAAAGTCCAACTTTGATCTTGGTCGCTTTGTCAACTTCGTGGCGTCCCCTACTCATATACGGTCGCTCACCGTATACAAACAGAGTTCATCCCCATACCAGCTCCATCTTTGATACAAGGCCCTCCACGTATCAACGCAACCTTGACGAGTCCCATTGGGAAGAATGAAGGGTCATTTTACCTGTCTCCCTCGGGGCCTACCTAGCAAGCAGGCGTAACATACATGTAAATATACATACATCAATATCGCATGACCATCCACGAGGATGGTTCACCACTTATCTGCATAGGCAGAGATCAGCACATCACATACGGAGATCCTACCCAAGGCTCGGACTCAGGGGGATGATGGCGGCTTGGGCCTCCGAAGAATCATTGCGGGACAAAATTCATGGCAATTGGATTTGGGCATAAGAACATGGCTTAGGGTAGTCCACTCCATCCGCCCCTCTTGTGCACACTTCTTTGAGTAGGTTGAAAGGTCTTGGGACTGGCCAGCCCGTAGGATCGGTAGCCGGGGGCTACCCCCGGGTTGCATCTCCTCGGTCCGATGGGGGGCGAGGTAGGGATTGCTCCCACCGGATGTTGGCATCTTGACTCAAGGTGACTAGAGGGGCCCTTTGCCCAGGTACTCCTGAACTCCATAGAAGGTGCACACACCACCCGAGGAGTCGAACCCATGCAAAGCGACGCAGGCGGGCGAGCATTAGGTCTAGTGCAGTAGTCCCGATAGGCTTTACTACCGGAGGGACGTGATCATGAGTCAGGACATGAACCTCCTTATAAGCCAGTCTGGCCCCTCCACCCACAACCAGGTATGGCTCTTGTACACAAGCCGAATTTAATAGTGCATTTAAGAGGACTAGCTAGGAGCATCGACTACTAGGCTTTTAAGGCCTCTACCCCCCTTCCCAGTACAATGATTCCACAGAGATCATCATCACATACATATCATAGAAGAACTAAAGAATAAGATTTAATCTAAATCACAGAGTTAGGTTCTTTAGTTATGGCTTGCTATCTAGAGGTCTAGATGGCTGCTATGGGCAATTCAATAGGCTAAATCTACTTACTCTATTCCTGGGAGGCGGATTAGACTATTGAGTACCATTTTAATTATTAATAAAATTATGGTTATAAGGGAACCACCCATCTAATTAACTAAATGAATGCATGACTAATCTCCCGGCGTAGGAAGAGGATGCTTCTTCCATCGTGGCCGTGGAGACAGTGCCCTATAATGCCTATATCACGCACTCGATCATGGCCCATGAGGGTTTAAGCGTAAGGGTCGTTTAAGACGATCCTATCATAGCCCATGATTGGGTGCTACCTTATGCATGACCTCCCTGATCATGCATACCCCAGTGCATCATGGCCCAAAGGGTTTAAGCTAGAGAACATCCCTGATGATCTCATCCTCGCCCATGTTCACTTTTACGTTTAATCGCATGTCCTTCCCCTATGGACATGCTTACATTACGGTGCAACATTGCTCATGTTCACCATTTGCCTAACTAATTCAAGCAAAACCGCGGTCATGCCTACAATGACATTACACCACGTCCTAGAGATCAACGTAGTGGTCCCATCATCGGTAATTACGCATGCAACCCATACCTAGCATAGGCTGCATGCGTAGATTAATCTTAACTACACATGAAATTAATCTAAACGTAAATCGACATGCCTGAGCCGATTACTTCGGAGATGACCTTGCCGTCCCATTGCTCCATGAACTGCGGGTACTGCCTTATCAGGTCCTTCTTAAGTACCCATGTCGCGTCTTCCACCGGCAAGTGTTTCCACTTGACCAAATATTGGAGAAACTCTGATCTGCTTGTCTTCTTGATCGCCTTATCAAGGATCAAGTCTGGGACTATCTCTAGCTGCCCTTCTGTCATTTCCAACAACGTTGGTGTGTCCAAGACTTCTTCTGGGTTTGGAGTATGCTTCTTCAGCAAACTCACGTGGAAGACTTTATGAATTTTTAGGTGTGCTGGCAGCTCTAACTTGTAGGATTGGTTACCTACTCTCTTGGCTATTCTGAAGGGGCCAGCCCACCTTGGAGCAAGCTTCTTACAATTTCCGATCGCGAGCTTTTTGGGCTTCACTTTGATCTTGAGCCGGGACGTTGTCACCAACACCGGAACTCTCGGCCGTGTCGGTGACGCTCTTTTTGTCGACTCCTTTGCCGCAAGAAGATATCCTCGGACCTCTTCTACCAGGCTGGCGCATGTTGGCCAACATTTGCCGCTAAAACCTCTACCTTTGATACAGGATTGTGCCAAGTGTCTGGAGTTAGACATTGGTAGCCGTGAAGTTGATCATGAACGGCGACATCGGGGAAGATTCCGCTTGGTGCTATTATGTTTAATTCAACCAAGTGAATGTAATCTTCCCACTTACTCGCTTGTTCCGTACATAATTTCTTAGCATATCTTCTAAGATTCTGTTGGTCCGTTCTGTTTGTCCATCCGTCTGAGGATGATAGGCCGTGCTCATGGACAGCTTTGTCTGGATCGCCGCAAAAAGATCCTGCCAAAAGGCACTCAAGAACTTGGGGTCTCTGTCGGAGATGATCTCTCTCGGTATACCATGGAGCCTGAAGATTTCCTTCGTGAAGAGGGGGCCAGATCCAAGGCCGCGGTTTGGTCCCGCAAGGCACAAAGTGTGCCATCTTGACGGTTTGTCGACCACAACCATCGGGGCATCTTTTCCTCTTTGCCGCCCCTCGAGAGCCCCTGTTATGAAGTCCATATTGATGACTTCCCACTTAGCGTTCGGCACCACTAATGGTTCCAATGCTCCTGGAATTCGAAGCTGCTTTGCCTTCGTCTACTGGCACAGCTGACACTCTTTGATGTAGCAAGCTATCTGCTTCTTCATCCCTGGCCAATAATAACTGCTACGCACTTTGAAATATGTCTTCATAAATCTCCGTGGCTAGCTATTTTTGTTGTGGGTGTCGTGGAGAATCAACTTCCTCACTCTTGATGATTGTGCACACAAACTTATTCTTATGGTACAAAAAGGTTACCTTCCTTCTTAAAATTCTTGAAGGTCTCCTCTCCTTATCTGTTCTTGCCTCCTTGCACGCCCACACTTCCTTGAAGTCCGTGACTGCCGGGCAAGGTTTCTCGATCTTATTTCCGAAGCCGGTGAGTGCCGAGATTGCGTTTGGTGGACTCTTGTTGTCGAGGATGCCTTGAAAACGATCCGCTACCACATTGAGCTTCCCCGGCTTATAAATTATGACAAAATCGTATTCTTCGAGGAACTCCATCCACCTTCGCTGCCTCAGGTTGAGATGTGGTTGCGTGAACACGTATTGGAGGCTCGGATGATTCGCGGTCCATTTGGAACTTCCTTCCCAAAGGTAGTACCTCCAAATTCTTAATGCTCTGACAACTGCAAGCAACTCTTGGTCATGAGTCGGGTGGCGCGTTCGGCGTCCGTTCATCTTCCGAGAGTCATAAGCCACTACCCGCTCCTCCTCAGATCAACCGCACTGCGGGCAATTTTACTTGCATCCGCCGCCACAAGTTTGTCCTTCTAAATCTGGGGGGTTAGGACGGGGGCGATTATCAAAGCTTCCTTCAACAACTCGAATCCTGCTTGGGCTTTCTTCTGCCAATGATCTGCCCAATCCTTTACTTTTTCCGCCCTCGTCAAATCCGTTAGTGGGGCCGCTATTTTTGCAAAGTTCTTCACGAACTTCCTATAATACCGCTAGGCCGAAAAGCTTCGACCTCGTGGATGTTCTTCTGACCAATGTATGATCAAGCTTCGATCTTGGCACGATCCGCCGAAATCCCTCCCGTGGAGATCACGTGCCCCGTGATATTCTACCCTCTCAAGGCAAAGTGGCACCCGACAACTTAGCGTACAACTGGTGCTTTCTTATCTTCTCGAGCACTTTCCTTAGGTATTGTACGTGTTCTTCCAGAGATTTGCTGTACACCAGAATATCATCAAAGAATACTATGACAAAAGTATCCAAAAACTCCCTGAAGATGTCGTTCATAAGTCTCATGAACGTTCTTTGGGGGTTTGACAAGCCAAACGGCATTACGGTGAACTCGTAATGCCCATACCGGGTTACGAATCTTTGCCTTTTTGTGGACGTCTTCTTCCTTAATCCTGATCTGATGGTATCCCGACCTTAGGTCTATCTTGGAGAAACCTTCGCGCCTTGGAGTTGATCTATCAGGTCGTCCAATCTCGGGAGTGCATACTTATTCTTGATGGTGTGCTTGTTTAGCTGCCTGTAATCTATGCACATCCTCAAGCTGCCATCCTTCTTCTTCACAAAAAGGATGGGTGCCCCAAATGGTGAGATGCTAGGTCTAATGAACCCTAGGTCAAGCAACTCCCCGCAATTGCTTCTTCAACTCGGCTAGCTCTTGCGCCGTCGTCATCCCCAGATGGCGCTTTGCTCGTCGGCCGCCAGACTGGTTCGAAAGTGCTATCTCACACTCGACTCCCTGTAAGGAGGAATCTGCTTGATCTCGTCTGGGAAGAGATCATGGAACTCCTTTACTAACTTAGCTATCTGTTTTGGTAATTTGCCAAGCACCTTATCTTCCTTGCTTTCTTCTTACTCGGGCTCTTCGATCTGAAGCTTGAAGACATAGGCTACCTGCTCGCTCTTTATGCACTTGAGCAGCCGCTTACTAGACATACACTGTATGATAGGAACAACTTCCTTACCTGCAATTTCTATGATTTTGCCGTTGGGCGCCATCAAGGTCACTTTACGGTTCCCACAGTCGATGATGGCCTTTGCTGGAGCGAGGTACTCCATGCCGATGATCAAATCATACTTCCCGATGTTCATTACTTTTGCTCCCATTTGGATGTTGATCCCTGGCAAATCGATGTCGAAATTTATCCTCTTGCCTGCCGTGTGCCTCACTGCCCCGCTTGCTAACACCACGGATCTCGGCTTTGACTTCAATGGCTTGAGCTTCAACATCTCAACCATTCTTGGAGACGCAAAGTTGTGGGTGCTCCCCGTATCTACCAGGACTATGAAAAACTTGGCCTTGGCCTTCCCTACTGTGGAGATTACCTGATACTGATTTTCTGCTTGGTCTGAATCTATGGCTGCAAAGATATGACACTCACCCTGAATGAAGTCGCGTGCTTCCCCGCCGTCGTCGTCAGAGGGAGTCTCCCATCCACCCAACTCTGCTAATGTCGCATTCATGACAAAAGGGTAGTTTGATGTTCTATGGCCTAGTTGGAAGCACCTGAAGCAGAGCTGTTTCTCAATGCACTCCTGCCTCTTCTCCTTAGGCATTGCTTATAAAAAGGATCGCACCGCTTTTGAGTAGTTTGACCCTTCCTGCTGCGGCTTATCCTTGAAGGATACCTGTTTCTTTTCCTGCTGCTTCCCATAATTGCCACTGTATGGAGCTTTTGCTGGTCCTGGACTAGCTGCCCTAGGGCTATAACTTCCCGATGCTTTGCCCTTATCCTGGTAGTACTGTTGTTTCTGTCCGCTGCTCTAAGGGCCGGATCCTTGCAGGCTGACTGCTTTCGATTCCGCTTCTGATACGGTTCGAGGGTTGATTGCTCTTACCAGCTTCCTTATCTCATCGTTTAATCCCTCGATGTACGCTTCCACTACATGGCGTTCACTCAGCTTCGGCACATAAAGCCTCAGTTTCATGAACTCTTCCGTGTATTTCTGCACGGACTTGTTGCCCTGCTGTAGCCGATAGAATTGCTGCATCATGTGGCATTTGTGCTCCCTTGGCACATAGTGGCGCTTGAATGCCTTTGAAAATTTCTTGAATCTGCAGCTATCCCTGCTCAATTCATGGGCCTTAGCATAGCCCTTCCACCATATCCTGGCTGCTCCTTTAAGATTGGCTATAGCCACTCTGCCTTTGTCTTTGTCCTTCATTCCATATGCATTCCCATATTCCCTCATCTCGTCCAGCCAGGCCTCTGCCTCCATGCCTGACCGACTGTCACCTGAGAATTGTTCGAGCTTTCTTGCCTTCCACACATTGCTCAGTGCAGAGTCTACTTTCTTCTAGTAGTCTGAGGTCCTTGTGTCCCTATGTCTGCCGTCTCTACGGTCCTGCACCTGTTCCACCTCTTCCTCGGAATCAGAGTCCGAATCCGAGCTTGTGTCAGAGGATTCAGTGCTAGGGGACCTCCTTCTCTTGCTCTTCTTCTTATCCTTTCCCGTCTTTCGAGGTGGTGCTTGCGGCAACTGGACGTTGTGGTCTGGCCCAACTGCTGCTTGTGCTGCTAATAAGGCCTTTATCTCTTGAAGATCAGATCTCATCTGCGACATCTCCTCTTCGGGAGTCATGGGACCGAATTCTTCGTACAGGTTTCTTGCTAGGTGCTGTCTGGCCAGTGTCTCTTCATCTCTATGGATTCGCCAGTCTTGTTCAGCTGTTCCTGGACCTCTAGCTGCATACACAAGTAGGCCATACCTTACGGTTAGCTTTGTTTGTTTTATTGCATTTATGTGTTTGCTGATATAGTTGTGGAACAGAATACATCAACAAAACATTTAAAATGCCAAACAAAATGTATTTATATATATATCGAAAACTCAGTTACAATGCTTCCGGGATCAAGAGTCTAACTATTCTTGGAATCTCAATCTCCAGTAGGATGGGTTATCCTGAAGGAACTTCTTAACTTGGGTCGTTCCTACTGAGCGTCCCAAGTTCGGCCTTGTAAGGCTGTCACCAAGTCTTCCACTCTGCGGTCCGAAGTATAGGCCGCGGTCGCTGCTAATCTTCCTTGCCGTCGGTAGGGTACCGTGAAGTCGAAGATATCCAGTGCCACCATTCTCTTGACTAGGATGACGTGATCAATTGATGGGATCACCCGAGCATGCCTACCAAATCCTGAGAGTGCGATGAGCATGAATACTCCTTCTTCGCCCCCTGGACTGAACTTGCAGTGGATGACCGCTATTCTCCCGTCCAATAGCAGAGGAAGGTAGTACCTTAGCGACCTGTCCCGACTTGTCGCTGTTGATTCTTCGTCGGCATGGGCACCGGCTCTATGTCTTCCCGCATATTCATCGACGGGAGTTTCCGTCAGGTCTCTGTAGTCCCTTATTGTTGAGGCGATTCTGGTCAGGTCTATCTCGCCTCTTCTCTGGACACCTGTGGGAACTGGTGTCGAAGAACTTGGCATCAAAATATTTGTGGTCTTGCTACGGATCCCCATCTGTTCTTGGATGGCGTAAAATTCTTCTTCGGACGGCAGATCCCGAGTTGCCATCATTTGCCGGATGCTACTATATGCCTGGATATCTGAAGTCGACTCCCCGGTGTAGGTGTCAGCTTCTCTTACGTGGATTGGGAAGTCGGAAGCCTCCCGATCGATGAACTCATCGAGGTCTGGTTGTTGCCGCAGAAGATGCAGCAACTCATCTCGTCTGTACTCCCTGGCTCTGCATTCGGAGAGGTTTTGGATGTCACTCAGGAGTAAGTACTCCTGACCGTTGATGATGATGGGGGCTAGGCTTGTGATACCTAGCCCGAGCGGGGGAGCAATCCTGATGGTCTGCAGGTCCTCGTCGAACGACTGGATCTCCTGCTCTGCTTGTCGCCGCTCCTGGTCCGGGTCGAACTCGACGTAGTCTTCGTCTTCTGAGTCGAGCTCTTCGCCTTCGGCTCTTCTTGCTCCGCTTGGTACTGTAAGAGGAGCTGACCTTCTGCTGAAGAGGCTAGGGGGTCCACATCCATGGCCGGGATGGAGGGTTCCCCCATTGGGTTCAGGGCATGGTGAGAGAGAAAGATGGCTATGACAGCGGTATAGGAGAAATACTTCGCTCTATTTACTATCATGACCATGTAATCTGGCAGTCTAGCAACCTTGTTGTTCAGGTACTTGGCAATGTTGGGGACCTCACTCAAGGCTGTTTGGAGGGACTGCTTAGGAACAAAATATCCTGTACAAGGGGAAGCTGTACTAAGGATGGTCCTACCCTAGCTTGGAATTCAGTCTCCATATAGGATGGGGTTGCCTGTAAGGTGGCTTGGATGTCTATCTCCTTCTGGAAAACTTCAAAAATGGCATTGATATCAGCTTTAGCCACATGAGCACTGGCACTGTACCATCGCCTGAAATCTGCAGTTGCCATTGATCTTGATTAAACTGGGCTAACAAACAGCTCTTGAAGCGCCTAAGGGAGTTGGAAAATCGCCTAAAAGCTGGGAGCAAACCTGTAAGATGCTAAGTGAGATATGGGGGCCTATTTATAGGAAAAGGGGGAAGACCCTAATTTTTGAAAAACTTAGAAAATTTTTGGGTTGGGCAAATCTCACCTATTTTGAGGTCAAAATGATGATTTGAAAGCTATTTGAGGGTTTGAACATGAGTAAAACATCTAATGAACCTACTGCAACAAATTTGAGGTCAATTGGAGGTAGCATGAAAATACTCACGGTGTGCACTAGAAGGCTGACCTAAAATTTAGGTCGAGGTCCTGGCGCATACCGTAAGTAAGTTGGCCCTATTTGGTCAAAACTTATCTAAACAGGATGAACTAAGGGTCAAAACATGATGGTCTCACCGAGATATGCAGGATTGAACCCTTACTTGCCCAGTTTGGAGATGTCTAGGACACTTTTTGATGTGAAATACTCACGGTGTGCGCCTGGGGCCTGACCTAAATTTTAGGTCAATGCTCTGGCGCATACCGTGAGTAACTTCTCACTTCTTGACCATAAGATTTCCATTTTAACTAAAACAAAAGGCAATTATTGCTATTCAACCCGATTAACAATATTTATGCACTTAGACTTTTCTCAAAATAACTTTTTATTTACAAAATTTGTTATTTACAAGATTTATCGTTCTCCTTTAATATAACTAGCTAATTGCATGTCCTTGATCATTAGGGTCACTCTCTTGGCATGCATGGTGCATGCCCTCGAGTCTTCAAAATGCTGCACCAGCTTCTGCTCAGCTGCTTCTTGCAAGGCTAGCAGCATCTCGCCTGTGACCCTCATGTTCGTGGCGAATTCTTGTACGACCTCCTTGACGAGTATGGCGAATGGTGCTCGGGGGATGAGAAGGCCGTAACTTCTCTGAAAATGCCGGATCTCTCGGACTGCTTGCAACAGTCTTGATCCGGGCTTCCTTGCTACTGGCTTCTTGGGCGGAATGGGTTTCTCTGGAGGTGGCTTGAGAGCATTCTTCTTTGAGGGCCGTCCTCCTTCGACATAAGTTACTTTATTGGCCTGGTAGTAGGAGTTATAGGCCTCCCACTTCTTCAAGTACTCTTTGTAGGCCTTTAATTTCTTCTGGTAGACCCTGCGATGGTCACCACGTAAGACTCCAGGGTAGGTCAGGTCGACTTCTTGGGATCCTTGTCCTTCTCCCATGTTGGGTAGGGTGGGGGTATATGTACCTGTTGCTCCTCGGCCGCCGGTTTTGAGGAGCTCCCTACTTCTTGGTCTCCTCTGGGGAAGGGCTGGTAATCTTCGTCATCAGAGTCGTCAGATGATGGGGGCTGGTCTGATTGCCGCTCCTTGATGATGATCTTGGTCGTTGGGGTCTTCCTGAGTTTCCTCTTTGGCTCCTCCTTGCCCTTCCCCTTGAGTTTCTTCTTCTCCTCCGCCTCCTGTTCCTCTCGTTTTCTTTTCTTCTCGGCCTTTCTCCTCCTCTTGTGTTGTGACTTCGCCTCCTGCATTTGGATCCAGGCTTCGAGTTCTTCTTCCAGGGTCGGCTCGGGGGTGGCCTCCTTCTGTTCATCTGGTGCCTTGGCAGCCTGCTCTTATTCTGCCCTCTCTTGTTCTTGTATCTCCGGCTCAATCTGCTCAAACACTCTTTGAGTCTCCTCGTCTATCGAGCCTTCAGATTCTACTTCTGTTTCTCCATCTAACTCCTGGTTGATGAGGTCAACCAGTTCTTCTAGTGATCCTTGCTCGGATCCTTCCTCCTGTAGCTCGTCCGAAGTGCTCTCCTCAGCTGATGGAAGTTGGCCTCCTCGAGCGAGAAGCTGCTCTCAAAGTAGCTGCTGTATCCGCCTCTTATCTTGGGTGCTAGGATGTTCAAACAGAAAGTCTACAAATGAGAGGGGTTTGGGTCTATTTATAGTTTGGCAAATTTTAGGTCAAATTCTAAGTTGCTCATTTTCATGCGTGAAGGCACCTGTTAACTTAAAACATGTACTTTCTTTAGAGTTTCCTAAGTAAAATTACTCATGGTGTGCGCTAGAGGGCTGATCTAATATTTAGATAAAGGCTCTGGCGCATACCATGAGCATTTTTGCATTTTAGACTAAATTATATAACTTTTAGACATATTCCTAGGCGTGTGATATACAATTCTAGCTAAACCTTACCTTAAAACTCGATCTAGCATATTATCTTGTTCAAATTCTTCAAGTTTCAAGGTGAATGTGGTAGGGTTACTCATGGTGCGCGCCTGGGGCCTGACCTAAAATTTAGATCGATGCTCTGGCACATACGATGAGCAATTTTCCACACTTGGTCAAAATTTAGTTCAACTTTTTAGTTTGGTTTTCAATTCTTCTAACTGTAACTAGATTAGCATAAACTACAAAAAATGAGAAAAAAATTTCCCACTTTTTCGAGGTCTGAGAATTCTACTAAGTTAGTACTACTGGGAGCATGGCCAGTGCTTTGCTCTTGGTCTCCAAGAACTTGGCTCTGATACCACTGTGACGTCCCCTACTCATATACGGTGCGCTCACCGTATACAAACATGAGTTCATCCCCCATACCAGCTCCATGCTGATACAAGGCCCTCCACGTATCACTGCAACCTTGACGAGTCCTGGTGGGAAGAATGAAGGGGTCATTTTACCCTGTCTCCCTCAGGGCCTACTTAGCTGCGGAAGCGTAACATACATGTAAGTATACATACATCAATATCACATGACCATCAAGTGGGATGGTTCACCACTTATCTGCATAGACAGAGATCAGCACATCACATATGGAGATCCTACCCAAGGCTCAGAATAAATTAGCTTGCATAAGTCTGTATAACAGGGGTGTCTTTGGCCATCCCTTGAAACAGATGGCATATCCCCTTTGTTATAAGTGAATTCCCCAGGGCTTGGACCGGTTATGTATAAACGATACAGGTTAGGTATTTTTTGTTCTTGCTTTCGTAGCGTCTTGTCGTTAGGTATTCTCTGTAGTTTGTTGCTACGTTAATTCTACAGCTTTGATTTCTTTGCTTTATGCATTCCAGTTGTCCCAGGTTTCTTGGACCCTTCCCCTCTACTTGCATTGGCATCCCGCCTCATCTCATGCTCGTTACTTTTTCCCTGGCATCGAGGTGCGCCTGACAGTCTCTCGTGGCCTCGATCTATGATGGGGTAGGTTCCTCTTTGTGTCGGATGATGACATTTATGCATAAGGATCTTTCCCTAGGATGCTATGGTTCTCTTCTTATATAGAATAGAACCATCATTCTAGAGAAAGAACACCAGTTTTGGCGCCAGCTCTCCTTTTGGATGCAGGCTTTCTTTGGCACAAGCCTGCTATAGCGCAGGGGTTTTTTGGCCTTTTCTCCCATAAAAGCATTGTGTCTTCCTGCATTCCTCATCGGCGTTTTCTCTGAGCTAAATCTTGTTGTGGTACAGAGTTCTCTCCTCCCACCTTTTGTTCTGCTATATAGGTTTTACCTTTCGTTCAGTGTTGGCCAATGGGCTTCTGCATATTTCCCAGCGTAGCACATGGCGCTTCTGGAGGGCACAAAGGGGAAACTTCCCCTATCTTTTCCTATCTCCGCATAGCCTCGTGGCTTTCGAGGATCCTCATGGATCATTTTTTCAATTTTTTGATATTGTGCTCATTGCTAACTCTTGGCCCGTAGATGGCTCCTCACAGTTGACAATCACATGTGGTTTGATCTTGTAGTTTGGAGCTCACTGACGTACATGGGGCTGCTTTTTATATGCCCCTGGGTCAAGCCTATATTTTCCTATCTCGGCATAGCCCCGTGGCTTCCGAGGCTGAGGATCCTCATGGATCGTCTTTTCAATTTTCAATATTGTGCTCTTGTATTTCTAGTCCAACTTTATAGCTTGCTGACTCTTAATTGTAGATGGCTCCTAACACAGTTGACAGTCGCATATAGTTTGGTCTTGCAGTTTGGAGCTCACTGATGTTATGAATTGGCAAAATACCTGATCCTTGGCTTGCTCCTCCTGCTCTGAACGCGTCCATGCTGCAGAACTGCTTGAAGATGAAGTCCGAAAGGGAAGCTGATGAGCTAGACTGCTTAGACAGACTTTGGGAGTCGAGATTGACTCTTGGAGCAAGCGAAACGGAGTTCTAGAAGGCTGTGGAAGAAAATGGAAAGTTAGGGTTTCAGATGCCTTATATAAGCTATAAGTTAGGGCTAGGGTTTCCATCAACCCTTGGGCTTGTGGGATAATTGGATGTGGCCCACTTGCCTATATTAATTAAGTGGGCTAAAGTGTACACATGAATAAATATGCACACACTTGCAAGTTGCCCCCTAGGGTGCTATTTGCTTAACTACACGTCGGCGTACACGTCAATCGGGATGGCGTGTACGCGTGACGATGCAGTACAGTATACGTCCTAGGACCGTATACTGTGCTGGAACGTCACAACTTCCCAGCTCACCTGATACAAATCGGACAAAAGAAATACATTAAGAGGAGAAGCCCGTACCTGCAGCCAACCAATACACAATTAGCCATAAACTGGGTAAAAATGCAAGGGCCAAAAGGTACCTTAGGCTTCTCGGTTGTCAACCGATCACCTAATGTAGGCCATTTGCCCAAAAGACCAAATGAGCATACAGGAAGAAAATAAAAATAAAGATTTCTCCTTTGATCACTGGCCACCAAATCCCAAATTGCAACATTTACCGTAGCCTTCCACATTGGTGAAGCAATCTTCCAAAAGAATGTTTTGCATACGAAAGGTTATTCCGCTTATCAAGCTGCGCCACATCTAAGTCCAGCTTATCACATTCAAAGATGGAGAATCCGTTCTCACAAAAGCAACTGTGCTAGAGTCCATGCAATCATGGCCTAGAAAAAATATTAAAGGGGAAAGTTCAGAAGAAAATATAGTCCGTAAACACTGCAAGTGTCCATATGTCCACTATGGAATTAATTAAGTCCAACAAACATAGCACTATAGAAAACAAACTTTTTTTTCCAACTACTTGGAAATAATACAAGTCTGGAAGTAATTTTGAGGCCAACAACTGCAAGGTCTTAAGCACCCTATGGTAACTAATTCCTTAAGTTATCAGCAAATCCCTAAAAAGAATGTTATTGGGTTACATTCTATCCACGTATTGCCACCATTAGGAGGCAATATAATACAGATCAAGTTAGATAAACCACACTAAGCATTCATATAAAACAATGCTAGAAGAGACTCCCACAAGCTGCCTGCATTAAAAAAAAAAAAAAAAACTTTTGGTCTGGAAAACCCAAACCATTATACTTGAAAAACAAGCATCAATAAGCAGTTCTTAACACATATAGGTGCATATGCGTTAAGACTTAGACTTAAAAAAAAAAAAAAAAGAAGAGAGAGCTTCAACAAAAAAAAAAGGAAAGGTCCTCAGCTCTTCACGCCTCATCTGTAAGAATAATTCAAAAAGTTAGAAAGCTATAACATGAAATACAAAGCAGAAACTAATTACTTACTTTCAAGACAATTCTGAAAATTTACAAATTCTGCAGCATCCACTAGGTCTTCTGTCTCATCTTGGTTGGATCCCAAAAAGGCACTTATTGTCTCATCTTCATCGGATTTAGCTTCTTGCAGATGCTCCCTCCACATTTCCTTGGAAAGAGCTTCACAAGAATCCAAAAACTTTGTACCGGTTTCAGAAGACAAGCTGGTTTCATCTGAGCTTGTGGAATCAGAGCTTGTTTCATCCATGCTTTCTTCATCGTGGCTTGATTTAGACAATTCCAGGTCTTCTGCAGCATCTTCTGCATAATCTGCATACACTCCATCTGTAGGCCATGACCCTATCCCATACCGCGCAAAAAGCTCTTGCAAGGGAAGAGAAATTAGAGTTCGGCGAGATTGTTTTGCAGGGGCAGGGGAGGCAGAGCGGGAGCGCTTCAGCGTTCTTGTTGAGAGAATTGAACGAGATGCTTCTCCCTCGCGATCATATAACGGCTGGGGTGTAATAAATTTCGGAGGCTACGATTTTAGGATTTTTGTACCATTGGAATCTTAATCGTAATGATTTAATAGGATACGAAGTGAAATGCAATTACTTTAAATGACCATAATTTTATTTTCTAGAACATTAAAAAAAAAAAAAGAACACTATCTATCTTGAAATACCCATCATCTTTTTTGTATATCAATCATCTTATGTTGGCTTGACATTTGTTTGGTAATTGTAATTATCATTGGCTAGTGTAACTTGCAATTGCCTTGAGGTCCCATTTTGAATAGAATTTGTTAGTGTAAATTGAAGTTGCAACAACAAGTCAAAATTTGATCAATGAAAGTCAAACTTTTACTTTCACACTTGTTGACTTGCGCTTTACCAACCATGTTGTAGACAATATGCCTTAACATAATGCATAGAATAGCATTATGACTAGAATATCTTATGACTAGCCTTGTTGACTTGGCACTTGCTGATGTGGTATTTGTTGACTAAATATGCTGTCGACTAGAATATGTAGCAAAATAACAGGGGGTTCCAGGGGGATTTGATATGGACGTAAAAATAACAATTCCTGAAACCATAGACCATATATGACTAAAACAATTGAAAAAAAAAACATAGATTCAAGATAAAAAATAATCACACTAGTTCACTAGGTACATTGATTAAAGTAGTCTTATTAGGAGAGTTATTTTGATAGAGATTCAAGCCTCCGTATTTCATATTATAAAATCTTAGGCAAAGCCACATAGAGGTTCGATATTCCCTCAAAACCTTAGGAGAAATCGTATTTCATATTTCAAAACCATAGGCGCCTCCAATCATAAATGACTATAAGCGAAACAAGAGGTGCCCAGAGGCTCCAACATACGATCTGAGTTGTAGGATTGATGAATCCGACGATTGTGGTAGTCCAGGGTGCACCTCGTTTAGAATATGTTGTATCATTTAAGTCAAAATTTGGTCAATGAAAGTCAAACTTTTTTAGGGGTAATGTTTAGTTCCTCTGCATGTCCAGTTCCTCTGCTACAAAGTTTGCAAAATCCAGAAGGAGGAGGACCAGAGCTTCTCTTTGTTGTTAACTTACACTTTACCAAACATGTTGTCGACTAGAATATGTTGTACCATCTCAGTAAAATTTGCTAATTTGTGTTGATTTGGCATTTTTGACTTGGTAATTGTTGATTTGGCAACATCGAGCATTATTGCAATATGTTATTGTTGTCTTACCAAACATGTTGTCGACTAGAATATGTTGTGCCATTGAATGCATATAGGATATTTAAGGCCATTATAAAAAAAAAGAAGTCAAAATATATGCCTTAATGCTCCAATAGGCATTTGTGTTGATTTGGCATTTGTTGACTTAATAATTGTTGATTTCGCAACATGTGGAACATTGAATGCATGTGGGATATTTAAGCCCATTATAAAAAAAAGTGTGGACGAGGATTACATTTTGAAAGGTCATGATACTTTGACCTATAGTGAAGATTACAAGCCAGAGAGCCATAACTTTTCATCATCTAACCTCTATCCATACTCTTCAATGAAACAACAAAAGACTATTTATGTATGCGCATGAATTTTGTAATATATGCATGTGGGATATTGCTAACTTTGGTTTTGCCTTGCATGTTTTTATTCCTTAAAAAATTAACTATTTAAATTTCATAAAGAAAGCCCATGTTAGGTTTCTGCTAAGTATTTATACTGCAAGGGTCAAAATTAGGGGGTTGCTCTTTTGATCATATTAATTTCAAAAATGCACAAGACCTTTGCACATAAGCAATTACGTTCACTTCTGAAACTAGCTTGTGACCAAAGCATGCGGGAGATTTGAGCCTATTATAACGGAAACTGCATATCGGAGAATTATAAAGTTTTTTAAATGTTTGTGGTGTTGATAAACACCAAATTAAAATAAAAAATAATCTAATATTAAAAAACATACAACAATTTAGGACAAATCCATGGTCTTCAGTACCTCCAACACGTTTGTGCTTTTTTCATCATACTGATTTCGAAAATGCACAGACCTTTGTACATAAGCAATTACGTTCACTTTTGGAATTAGTTTCTCCAAGTAAGGTACCATAGTCTTCAACAGGTAATCACCGTCATTTATGTCAGGCATGAAGGACCTCGGTGTGATGCATGAATTTGCATTATTCTTAAAATTCACGTACCTCTAAGGATCAATCAACAAAGTTGTCCTTGTGCTAAATTCAGAACATTTCTTATAAACTTTTGTCAGTTTTTTGATGTGGCAAGAAGTTTCTTTTTTCACTTTCAAAAGATACACCATCCATTTGAAAAGAAATTTATTCACTAAGGCCTGAGGAATGAAAGACCTCAGACAGCTAATCACTGAGTGATTGGAAGACCATATACCAACAGCAAAGTGTTCGACGACGAAATGCATGAACTGCACTGCACCTGGCCTGATAGCAAAAACCTCTTTTCTTGATGGATGAAGTTGGACACCTTCCACCACATCAGGTATTGCTTTAGCCTTTTTGAAAACCTTGTACAGGAAGTCCTCTGGCTCAATAACTAAAAGGTTTGTCCAATTTGGAAACATAATCATCTATATTCTTCAACGCTGTTTCACATTCTTCATCTATTACTTGCATAGTATTGTCTTCAATTATGTTAGAAATGTCAACTATAGACTTTGAAATATCCAAACTTGAGTCTGCATCATTCAAATTATTAAACTAAATAAGTACGTATAGTAGAAAAAGCCAAAGTAGTTATACTTCACAAGAATAACTTATTTTTCAGTCTTTTACAACTTTACTTTGTTCAGTATTGTCTCTCTTCAAGCTTGCTTGTCGAAGATAATAAAGTGCAATCTTCAATAGATTTGATAATTATATCAGGCTCCTCCAAGTCAGCAGGTGTGTTTAATGATCAGGTGTGTTTAATGATGGATCTTGGCTCTTTTCAATGGACTGCACTGCACTGTAATTGGGAGCAGATTCCATTGCAGTTCTACGTGGAAGTCTAATGGACCTGACCAATTATGAGGCATCTGGCTCTCACAAGAGGGACAAGTTGATCTCTTTGAGAAACATATGTAAGCGCAAATTGGACGAAAAATGTGCATGCAATATGCAACAATGGCTGAGACACAAAGTGGGTCATAGGCATATGTACAGTAAGAATAACTTTGTAAACTTGCAAATGCTATGAAAGAGCATTTTGGATGCTCCAAAAATGGAAGGTTGAGTTGCAGTCCAAACATCTTACTCGGAGATGAAGCTATTTCTTTCAACTTCTCCAGCCTTGGTTGGAGTCCATGTTCTTCATCTTCTGCTTGTTTAAAAATAAAAAAAATGATGAATGATGATGAATGGTCATTAGCAATTACCCCTTTGTGAATTTCCTCCATACTCTTGTATACTATTGTCGCCTCCAAAAGTTCCTTTTCCTTGGAAACCAGCATTGATGACAAGAATGTAATGACACTGGAGTGCTCACACCTCGCCTTTGCTGCTTCAATTTGCTGGTTTGCAGCATCCACCGCATAACTGCACTTCTTCCACAACTTCCTTTTTTCCTTCATTTCATTGGCTGCACTTTTAACTCTTAACATTCAAGTAATCTTTCTGCTTATCTAACTCAGCAATCAAGGGGTTGATGACAGAATAGTCCACTACACAACCAACTACATTTGCATGAGGAAACAAGGACTCATACTCATCTTCTTTCTCAAACTTTGCTGTAACATTTTTCTTCATTTTAACCACAAATGATTGCCAGCTAATCTTTTGCCCTCTCACATGCAAAGTGAATGCCCGTGCAAAAAAATTCCCAATCTCTCCAACACAAACATCACTTCTTTGGTAACATCTTATGTAGATGTTCATAAACTGATCCACAAATAGTGGATTCATTCGACTAGACTTATAAATTTACTTGGTACCCACCAGTTTTACACAGCCAAATATTTTGCTTATCTCATCTTCAACCACATCTGCCTTTCTTACATCTGAAGAGGTCATGCCCTCATAAGGCAACATGGATATATCAAACATCCTCCTTGCTTCCTCTTCGTCTATGATCACCTTAGGTTGAGTTTTCTTTGTTGCCATTCTATCCCTGCAACAACTTTGAAATTATATATCAGTGGAAGTTCTTCATTGTGTCTACAAAAAAACTAAACCATCCAAATCATAGCACTAAGTATCCTGAATAGTATTAACTTTAAGAGCTTAGCAATGAACCGCTACTTTTTTCCAAATAATTACTAATTGTCAAAGAACACCAATAAACTTGAACCTCATGCGCAAAATAGCAAATGATTAGCATGTCATGATAAATAGCGGTAACTCTTTTCAACTTAGCGAACTTCATCTTCTTAGCAACGGCCGCTAATAACAAATTGAGCACGCAAGTGTAGCACCAAATTTGCATTGTTAACGTAACCTGCTACTTAGCAAATGCCCAAATGTTGCCTGCAAACATAGAATCAAATCACTAACTCGTACACAACACATACTAACTAGCAAGTACTGCCTGCGAAACATAGTACCAATATAACCTGTTAGCATAATTTGTTAACTGGCAGCTGTTGCCTGCAAACATAGTACCAAATGCTTAACTCGTTAGCATCAACTACTGAACTTGCACGACCAAATATTCTTTCATTTGTACTTTTCAACGATGCCAAACCCAAAAAATTCTAGCTTGAAATATCACACTAATACAGAGATGAATCAAAGCGAGATGGAATGCAATCCTCCACACCTGCTACGTTAGCCTTTGTCCTCAATATAAAAGCATCAAATGTAATAAAATGAAACCATTTCCACATTATTTACCATTCCTAAAGATTTGTCACAAAGAATAGATGTTTACCACTGGAACAACTTTTCTTGAATCTGAGAAATTATTCAGATGAGCAATTTGATCTGAGCTCTTCACCAAGCAGGATAATGGAATCTCGATTGGGGCTTTTCTTGAATCTAATGACTGAAAATCGATTGTTTAGAATAGTACAAATAACCGAATTCGATAATTACTGTTGTGGGAGCAGCACAGTCACAACAATTTGATCCCGCCAGTTAACCAAGCAGGGTAATGGGATCTCGATTGGGGCTTTTGTAATCTAACGACGGGCAATTGATTATTTCGAATGGTATACAGATTTCGATAATTACTGCTATAGGAGCAGTACCGTTACAACAATTTGATCCGTCCAGTTAACCAAGCAGGGTACGGGGATCTCGATGGGGAGTAGCTATGTTTCTGAATCCGATCCAAAAAACTCCAAAAAAGAGGGAAAGGAAGAAAGGTTCGACGGTTTAGGATCCTATAGGTGGCATTTAGTGCTAAAATAAAATTTAAAAATTCAGTTACACCCCATTAATTAGCGCCATTATTTAGGGCTAAAAATGACATCATTTATGCCACTGCATGCGAGGACCCACCTGGAAGGATCAAGGAAACAGAATAAGGACGAAGTTTTTGCTGAGAACGAGCAATGAAACTAGAATAAGCCACGGTGTTGTAAGAAAAGCTGATGTTAACAATCAATATAATAAATCATGATGTTAACAATCATGTTCTTATCTTAAACTTAACTCATCACCACAAGTTCATTTCAATACTTTCATATCCATTTGGGTTAGTTTCAAATTCCTTTCGATATTAGGATCATACAAATAATGCTTCAATGAATAAACCTTGGCCTTTAGCATATCATATATGCATTACAATTGAAAATAACACTATAAGCAGTTCATATCCAATATAACTGACTTGATAATATCGATCAATGCTATTTCAACTTTCATTCCCAAATCAACATACAAACCTTAGCTTGTTTTACCAAATCGATCGACTTGCCTCTCTGTGCCCTTATGATTAAATCTATACATCTTATATTTACATTCTCAGCACACAGTTCCGGCGGTTAGCCTAACCGCTGTGCCACGGTAATCGGTCCTGGCATCTGCATATTGGACCAAGTTTCAAATTCATATTTGGCTCGAAAGTAATTGGACCGAGTTTTCTTAAATGTCAACTATATATATTTAGATCTTTAACCATGCAAATCTTAGGTCTAACTATCTCCTTCAATATTTTATCATTAAGCCCAATCTTCCTTACACCTCTAATGCACTTAGTGTCATATAGACCACTAGATCTCACCATTAAGTTCAGCATCATCTTTAAGCCTCTTAAGACCCTAGTGTCGTATAGACCACTAGTTATAATGATGTTTTTTTTTTTGAAGAACTGTGTCAGCAATATATTAAAAGAATGGTAATGTTACAAAACAAGTGAGGAGGAAGGAGAACTGCCCCAAAGAGACAGTGATACCTCGACACTCCACAACAACTGCAACTCTACTGCTGTACAAACTGACCATCACCATCTACCACACCCAAGAAGTCCTGCCAAATGGAAAACTTCCGCTCTACTAATCCCGGGAACACCAAAAGCTTTGAAATAGCTTGTACGAAGTCGAGGAATCGAGAGAGGCTGGCAGGCTTTGAATCCCCCGAAAGATCCACAACCGCCGCTTCCAAATCAACCACGCCAACCAAGCCACATACGGATGCAAGGCTTGCCGCCCATCTGAATGCCAAACACCGAGGATACAAATGAAGCGGCAATTGTTGGCTATTCAATCTCACTGAAAACAGAGCCCGACCCAATCCCGGGCAAACGCAAATGAGGGCATAAAACCGACAATGCTCCACGTCTCAACGATGAAGGCCACAACAAGGGCAAAGAGGGCTCACACCCGCCTAAACCGACTCACAAGGACATTCACTCGATACTGGTGCACCACACCGCCACATAAGCACCCGAACAGCACCGGTGGGGAAGTGAGCTCCATGTCCACGCCCAAACCGGCGCCATCGAGAACCCGGAAGCTGCGAGACCACTTGCACGGCAAGGGGGTGAGTGTCATGAATAGCCAACACCCGGTAACAAGACCGCACAAAACAAGAAGATACAACATCTGGATGAACCTTCCAAACCCGCACCACCACATCACCCCGAGGGACTATAGGTATGTGTAGCGGAATACTCCCCGCCACTTGTTCCCGTGATAGCCGGGCCATCATCCTTCAGGTAAAAGCGAGCTCGAAAGAACTCTCCCACGGCTAGCCGACCATCCCAATACCAATCCTCCAAGGTGAGCACAGCAGCTCGCCTCCAAGCGAACAAGGTCCAGAGCATGCATGCGATGTGACCAAGGGCAAGAAACGCTAGGAGGTAGAGGAACCCACAAGAAAGGAGAAGAGTGGTGATAAACCGAGGCATAATCTAGCTGGAAGAGCACACGCGACGCGTGATCCCAAGCCGCAACACCCCCGTGAGAAAAGGGGATGCATGTGGGAAAGGCCGGAGACCATACAACAAAGTGCCCGGGGCAACTCTACATGCATGGCGACTTTCCAAATGCCACACAATGGCGAAGAGATTGCCACAATAGTGCTGCGGAGGAGAAGATGCTCCATCCTGCAGAATGCTCCAAATAAACTTAGAGACCAACACCTTACTATGCAAGTGCAAATCCGAATGGCCAAGCCCCCATCCTCCTGGGGAGACACTTCCACCAAGCCACTTTAACAACGCCCCTTCATCATCCCGCCCCCACACAAAATTTGAACAATCTTATCCAAAGCACGTATCTTACCCCGGGAGCTAACATCGCAGATGTTGTATACACATGAGTGCTACAAAGTCTTGACTTGGCAATAGTGATCCTACACGCCATGGACAACTTGCTACCCTTCCACCAATTAAGGTGTTTACGCAACCCCCGCAAAAAATCTCATCCCACACCCTCCCCATGGAAACATCCCTCCAAAGGGAATACCCAAATGACTTAGTACACACATTACCCGGAAGCACCTTCCAAGGGAATAGAGCCAAACAAGGGGGGCGGAGTCAATCGGGCCCATAATGCGAGACATTTACCCCAATTCGGAAGAATGCCCGAGGCCAAGGAGAAAGTATCCAAACAAACCCTTCACATTCATAAATTCCTCTCTTGACCACCAAGAAGAGAAAAGTGTCATCGGCTTAACTGGTTAATAATCACGACTACCATCCCGCATTGAAGCCCATCCACCACCCCCTCCTCCGCTGCAGCCAAAAACAAGCGAGACGATTGCCTCCGCCACAATCGTAAACAAAAATGGTGCCAAAGGGCACCCCGACGGCGCACCTGGAGGGTTCACCCGGCACACCACCGTAGCCGTGTGACCTATGCGACTTCATGGATCGTTTCTCTGTAAAGCGTGGACCGCGATCAACGCTAACATCATGGCGGAACAAGAACTCCCAACGGACACTATCATAAGCTTTGGCAAAGTCAAGCTTAAGATAGGCAATGCCTTGACTGTTCTCCTCGGCCCAATAAAGGCCCCCTCATAAGGCTGCGGCAACATTAGTCAAAATGTTCCTCCGGTGAACAAACCCGGATCGCACCTTACTAATGGAAGATGTCAACACCGCTTCAACTTCGCCGGGGCTTTTTAATAATCTTGTACACAGAGGACAACAAGGATATAGGCCTCCAATCATTAATAGTAGAAGGTTGCTTAACCTTAGGAATCAAGGAAATGCATGCGGTATTCAAGATCTTATCCATGTGAGAAGACTGCGGCAACTCAAGATACACACGGTACACGAGACTCACCAGCCCACTCCCAATAAGTCGGAAAAGAACTCCACGGGGATGCCATCCAGCCCGGGACATTTATCCTTGGCCATGCACATACATGCCTCCGCTAAATCCTCTCCGGAGAGCTCTCGCTCCAAGCTCTCACGTTGGTGAGGCAAAATAGATGGCTTAACAAACCCCCAAAACAAGCTCCGCATCTCCCGCTCATAGGGAAGAGTGCATTGCGCAAAAACCACGAGAAATGAGCATGCACATACCTCTGCAACTCAGCCGGGATCCTCCAAAGTCCGGCCATCGGGCAAAGCAAGGGGCGCCATATGCCGATATCGCCCGCCTACCCTGCTCAAGAACAAGCGAACTTGTATCCCCCTCCTTCAACCGGGTAAGGGCTGCCTTCACACGCGCCTCATGCACTTTAACCACGCTCCAAAGCAACAATGTTGCAACACTTTGCATTCTCCCTAATGCCATCGGAAGGCTGCGCCGAATCTTCTCAACTCGATAAAGACTATGCAACTCCCCGCGCTCCGCGCTGCACCGCACGCCTACCAAAGACCTTAGCAAAGCGCTAACCCTCGCCAACGCAAGTCACCATACCGGACATACCCGCCGAGATGAAAAGGTATCAAGCCACAACTCGCTTGGGCGAGAAACCGCGATCGGCTGGAAGTAGGGTGTTCAAACGGAACACCGTCCAGAAGGCCGAGAGGCAACCGCACTGACCTGGACAAAACCTCGAGGGTAATGATCAGAAATGGAGGTAGACGAATGTTACTCCGGGCCAAAGAGGGCACACCATCCAATGCGCATGGGGAAGCATAGACCGGTCATGCCTAGCATCGCCCTACCGCACCAATCGCCTATTACAATAGGTGAAAGACAAGTCCCCGGGGACCTCAACCAAGGCCAAATCCTGCAACAAAGCGAGACCCTTTGGTCCCTCTCAAATCCCTGCACAAGCCGGGGTGCGAACAGGCGATCTTCTACTCGGCTCTACCATATTGAAATCCCCTAACAACAACCAAGCAACCTGCAACCCACCAAGGGCTGCAACTTATTTATTCGGTTGTGGCCACAAAGCACCCCCCGAGAGAAGGCTGATTAGGGGCATAAACATTAACAATCCCCACTCTTGCCCGCCCTCCAACCACTTAATTATTGCCCACTGGAGCCAAACACATCTGCTGCCGAGTATGTGACTGCACATCCATCTTCCAAGCAATAAGAGTACCCCCACTAGTCCGCCCGGGAAGAAGAAGCAATAAAGCCAAACTGCCTACCAACCATATTCATGAGCACGGACATATCACCCCAGTGACACTTATGCTCACAGAATGCAAACAATATCGGGGCCGAATTTGCCGGTGCCAAAGAAACACGGGCCCTCTTACTACTAGAGGACCGCACCCCCGCACATTCCAACCGAGGATCGACCTATTCATCCGGAGGAGAAATGTCCAGCCCCACATGCCTACCCACCGGGCCATCAGCCCACTCCCCGAAGTCGGCATCTAGAGCCGGAGGATTAATCACATCAATGTGACCCACGGCCGCTCTCGTGATATTCCACTTCCAACACGTGTTGGAAGTCCCCTGCACCTCCACAAAGTCATGGGCCACAACTTCGTGATATTCCACTTCCAACGCGTGTTGGAAGTCCCCGTGCACCTCCATAGAGTCATGGGCCACACTAGTCTCTACCTCCAACCGGGTTGCTCCAGCCACCTCATGCTTTCGGCAAGACATACCGCTCTTCGGGACATCCCGGCGGGGATCACCAGACCCCTGCCACAACCCTGTCCTCTCGGATCTAGCCACAACCAAATCATTCGAGCCCTCCCCCGAGCCACCACGTCCCTAGCCCGCCATCAAAAGGCGGCCCGGCGGCAAGCACGCCCGGCCTCGTCCCACACCACCTCTCCCAACCACACCACCTCGTCCAACTCCACTCCGCACCGCGAGTCCTGCGCCGTGACCTCGGGAACCGAGGAATCTCGGGCCCTCGCATCAACACACGCAGCCCCTACCACATCACAAGCACCAGCAGGTTCGCGGGATCATCAGCGAGGGGTCAAATGGTAGCACAATAGATGGAAACATCCGCCCAATCTCGTGAGCCATTCAAAAGCTTCAATCGAAAAGAAAATGCCAAGGACCACTACGCGACTGGAAGAGAAGTGGGCCGCAGTACGCAGCAAGCGCCGAGCAACCACGAGATCTTGGGACACGCACAATAGAATGAGCCAAATATACACCAGGCCATTGGCCATAGAAACCAAGAAATCAGGCACCATCGGTGGGAGGAAGATCCTGAATCTGCGGAACCAACACGGATTTTAAACATTTGTCAAAGAACCGGTGGACATTGCTGGAGTATAATATTGATACAACACATATGAATGCCCAACGTATCCACCCCCGACTAACCAATTGCCGCACGAAGACTCAGCCTCAAACATGATTAGGAAGAAATTATTTGGTAAGAATTTTGAGACCGACACTGGGCAAACCAATCCGCCTCGGATGTCCGGCAAGCCAGAGCTAAACCTCCTCGTGTCCAATATGTAACCCGTGAAATAGCCCAACACCGCAAATGAAACTAGATTCTCAATGGTCGAACATGCGGTATGATCAATATCTATCCATGGAGTCTGGAAGAGCCGCACGCAAGTCAGCAGTGATGATCCTCCACAAACTTGAGCTTCTTGAACACAGGCGGTTCTACACTCCGGAGCCTTGCGCTTAATCAATCGAAAACCTACCCGAGTGATCACGAGCAACGGTGTCATTGCTCCGCCCGGTAGGCGCCACAGATTTTGGGGCTGCCGCCTGGCACCCCGAGAGGTATCGAGAGGCACCCCGGGAGACACATCGGCTACATGCACCCTAGAAGAGGGCGCATCACCCGACAAGTGATTCCTTCCCAAGCACAGGGGCGGAGGGCATCTGCATCCGGTTTCAAAGGGGCATGCTTGATGGAATCAAGACCGGAGTCTCCAAAACACAATCTACTTGGGTCCGAATTATATTGAGAGGAAGAGCAATCCACATACCTCTCAACAGAAGGGGATTCCAAGAGCTCCCTCATCTCGCCACCAATTGCATGCCACTTCCTACAGCCCGCGCCTCTTCATGCATCTTTGAGACCCCGCCCTTCCCCTTTCTTTGGAGGATTCTTTCTCCTCGCCATCTCCCTTGGCTTCAGCCCCAAGCCATGAGGCTCAATCGAGCCCCCATCAGCCTGTCTGGCAGGAGCCATGTCATCCGGACCAGTCCGGAAATCAGCTGTTTGCAGCAACAAATCACATGCAAAACAGCTGATGCTATACACCCTGGAAAGAGCTCAGAGCAAGCTTTCCAACGAGCCCAAGCACGCCAAAATCCGACACCAGATAAGAGAGATATCACCGATCAAAGTTTTGCCGTCAGAACCCTAGTGTTGATACAAGGAGAAGGAGACGGACAAACTGCTGCTAGTGTTATAATGATGTTCTCATAACCATCAATTATTTTGCAACTTTCTGTAACTTATATGCAACTGTAAATCAACCATCTGTTTTCTTTTGCATATTGCATCCAGAGAAAATATGACACAGGATTATAATATGAACCTTTCCAACATTCCCCTTTCAGATTATAATCCTGGAATTTCTTTACAATTTAACATCTCAGACAATTTTTGAAATCTCCTGCATCCCAAAGCTTTCGTTAAAATGTCAGCTACCTGATTTTCTGAACATACATATTTTAGTGTGATTTCTCCTTTGTTGACCATGTCTCTTATGTAATGCATCTCCATTTCTATGTGTTTTGTCCTCTCATGCAAAACAGGGTTTTTTGTCATTGCTATGCAGCTCTGATTATCACAGTATAATTCTGTACTTCCTTTCTGCTTTATTCCAAGTTCTTCTAACATTCTTCTAGTCCAAATTATTTATTTTGCAGCCAAAGTGGTTGAGGCATATTCTGATTCTGCTGTTGACAATGCAATTGATGCTTGTTTCTTGCTTCTCCAGCTAATTGGACCTCCACCTAAGAATAAGATATATCCTGATGTTGACTTCCTTTCATCAATATCTCCACACCAATCAGCATCACTGTATGCTTTAACTTGCAGATCTTCTGTACTATAAACTATTCCTTTGTATTTTGATCCCTTTAAAAATCTTAGTACCTTTTTAGCAACCTTCCAGTGTCCTTGTCGGGGTTATTCTTGTACACTGCTCAAGACATTCACAATAAAGGCTATATCGGGCTGGTGTTTATCGCTATAAATAATAAACATCCCACTAATTGTCTATAAGGGACCTTAGACATATATTCCTTTTCCTGATTTGTCTTAGGACACATGTCCTTTGATAATTTTATCCCAGCCAGAATTGGTGATTTCACAGGATTACAATCTTGCATATTAAATTTCTCAAGAACTGCATCAATATACTCACTTTGACACATTGTGATCATGTTTCTTTCCTTATATCTCTTAACCTGAATTTCTAGAAATTTGTTGAGTTCTCCCAGATCTGACATTTTATATCTTCTCTTGAGCCCCTCCTTGCGATGCATCATAATATCCATGTCATTTGCTGCTAGTATGCAATCATCTACATAGATTGCTAAAATACAAAATCTGTCACCTCTCTTCATAATGTACACATTTCCATCATTTGCAAGTTTTTCATATCCCTGTTCCTTCAAGAATTGGTTTATGCATATATTCCATTGTCTTGGTGACTGTTTCAAGCCATATACTGCACGTTTCAGTTTCCACACCTTTTCTTTTCTCTTTTCAAAGCCTTGGGCCTGTTTCATGTACTCATCCAATTCACCATTGAGAAAAGCGGTACACACATCCATATGATGTAATTCCAAATTTAAAGCATTTGCCATAGAGATTATCATTCTTATACTTGTTAATTTGACTACAGGTGAGTAAGTTTCCTCGAAGTCTATGCCTTTCTTTTGGGAATATCCTTGTGCAACCAGTCTGGCCTTGTATTTGGGGCTACCATCTGCATTCTTCTTTATCTTATATATCCATCTATTTCCAATAACCTCCTTTCCTTTTGGTAAATCTACTAATTCATATGTGCAGGTTCTTTCAAAGGAGTCTATTTCCTCTTTCATAGCATTTTCCCACTTATTTGCTTTTGTACCATTTATTGCTTCATCAAATGTCTCTGGCACTCCTGTTTCCATAACCAAAAATGCTTCTGAGTCTTGTGCATGTAACTGCAATCTCGAACTTTTTCCATTTTCCTTCCTGCCATATAGGTTTGTGTCAACATTGGCCTCATCAATCAGCCTTTGACTTTCAGATCTCCTTTTCCTTATTTTTATTTCATGCTGCTTATGATTGTTTCCTTCATCTTCATTACCCTCCTGATTTATATCTGCATCATGGTTTCCTGTCTCCTCTGTATCTTTGTATGTGTCATGGTCTACATTTTCACTTTCCTCCACATTTTGTTTATGAATGTCCATGTCCTGTTCATTCTCGTCTAAATCTGGAGTAGGGTGTTATCATTATTTTCAGATTTACCATGAATATTATGCTTTGGCCTGTACAATTCCTTTTCCACAAAAATAACATCCCTGCTGATTATAATGTTTCTTCTCATTGGATTATACATCCTATAACCCATAGAATGCTCGTCATAACCTACCAAATATGTTATGATTGATCTATCATCCAACTTCAATCTATTTTCTTTAGGAACATGTGTGTATCCCAGACAGCTATATACTTTATATTTTTCAAAATTAGGTAAGTTACCTGACCATAAAAATTCTGGAGATGCTCCTTGTAGACTTTTTGTTGGCAATGCATTGTGAATCATGACAGCAGTCTTTACTGCTTCCTCCCAAGGGAAATTTGTCAACCTTGCATGCTTGAGCATAGATCTAACAGCATTTAAAATTGATTTATTCTTCCTTTCTGCAACTCCATTTTGTTGGGGTGTATGACTACAAGTATATTGCCTTTTTATTCCCCCGTTCAAGCAATATTTTGCAAATCTATAAGACATATACTCACCTCCTCTGTCTGAACGAGCACACTTGATTTTTTTTCCAGTTTCACACTCGACCTCTGTAGCAAATGTTTTGAATGCTTCAAAAGCTAAATCCTTAGTCTTCAAACAAAAAAACTTTAGTTTTCCTGCTGTAGTCGTCCACAAATGTTATGAAGTAACGTTTTCTTGTAATTCCTGTTACATTTAGAGGTCCACACAAGTCAGTATGGATCAATTAAAGAACATCCTTTGTTTTCTTCTTTGCCTTTGAGAAAGGTAGTCTTGAGTATTTTCCTAATTCACAACCCCTGCATGTATAATTTCCTTTGAATACATCTGCTGATTTGATCCACCCTTGTTTGATCATCATTTCAATATTTTGGAAGTTGTGTGGCCCAATCTTTCATGCCACATTTCAACATCAGGGTTTGTAATCAGATTTATGCTTCCATGTCCATGTATATTTATTCCAAATAGATTTTCTACTCTTCTTCCCAAGAATTTTAATTCATTTCCTTCATAGATTTTGCAATCCATTTGTTCAAAAACCACTTTAAATCCCATATCAACAAGCTGATAAATTGATATAAGGTTTCTGACTAGACTTGGCACACACAGCACATTGTTTAAATTCACACTTTTTCCATTTAAATCAAAGATTTCAAGTACACCAACATCTTTAATTTTTTGTAAATCTCCATTTCCTACTTGCACATGACCCCCATTAGCTCCTTTGCATTCCTTCAAGATTTTTGATGTGCATGCAATTGACGTTTCTGCTCCACTATCTTAAATCAGAAGATTATCATCATTGTGAGTTTCACATGTGGAAAACAATTTGAATTTTCTTACCTCATCTTCATCTTCAGATTTTTCTTCATCCAGGTATATTTCTTCTGCCACATTTGCCTCAGCATTCACACTTCGACCTCTGCCTCTTTCCCTTCCCCTGAAACTGGAATTTGCTCTTCCTCCTCTGCCCCTTCCTCTATTACCAGATTTTGGTGTCGAGCAATTTGATGCATAATGTCCCCTTCCTCCACAGTTATAGCAATTTATTTCCCTACTTAAGTTAGGACAATTTATTATAATATGTCCTAACTGGTTACAATTGTAACAAGGACCTATTTTTCCTCCCTGACGATTTTCAGACTTACCTTTTCCTTTTACCAGCAGAATTTGTGAGGTTTCTTCATCTTCCATCACCTTGGCTTGCTCAATCTCTGTTTTCAGCATCCTTTCAGCATCCATCCTTTGCTATAGTTTTAATAAATGTTGACACATAATATTATCAAAATTCTGAAAGAAATCATTTACGTCATCCTTTTCATGAAACTTCAGCCTCCTAAGTTCATTTTCTAACACATCAATTTGAGAGGATGTCTTTTCCTCATATGTAAGCAACATATATTTCCACATTTGCTTGGGATTCATTCCCCTTAGCTTCAACACTATGCTCGAGCTCACTTTGCTAATTATAATCCCCTGAGCTTCTCTTATCTTTGCACTCTGTTCAACTGATTCTCCCTTAGAGATCATCTCTACTTCTCCAATCTGAGTCTCCACTTCTTGTTCATTGTTTGAAGATGAGCTCCCTTGAGTAATCACAGCAGCATCCTACTTCTGGAGTTTACAGCAGCATCTCTACCTCTGGAGTTTACAACATTCTCATCTCCTTCAACTAGTTCCCATAGGCCTTCAACTTGCAGAACATGCCTTATTTTCTCTTTCCAGACTTGAAAGCCTGAGTCTCCTTTGAACAGATCATTTCAATACTTTCATATCCATTTGGGTTAGTTTCAAATTCCTTTCGATATTAGGATCATATAAATAATGCTTCAATGAATAAACCTTGGCCTTTAGCATATCATATATACATTACAATTGAAAATAACACTATAAGCAGTTCATATCCAATATAACTGACTTGATAATATCGATCAATGCTATTTCAACTTTCATTCCCAAATCAACATACAAACCTTAGCTTGTTTTACGAAATCGATCGACTTGCCTCTCTGTGCCCTTATGATTAAATCTATACACCTTATATTTACATTCTCAGCACACAGTTCCGGCGGTTAAGCCTAACCGCTGTGCCACGGTAATCGGTCCTGGCATCTGCATATTGGACCGAGTTTCAAATTCATATTTGGCTCGAAAGTAATTGGACCGAGTTTTCTCAAAGGTCAACTATATATATTTAGACCTTTAACCATGCAAATCTTAGGTCTAACTATCTCCTTCATTATTTTATCGTTAAGCCCAATCTTCCTTACACCTCTAATGCACTTAGTGTCATATAGACCACTAGATCTCACCATTAAGTTCAGCATCATCTTTAAGCCTCTTAAGACCCTAGTGTCGTATAGACCACTAGTTATAATGATGTTCTCATAACCATCAATTATTTTGCAACCTTCTGTAACTTATATGCAACTGTAAATCAACCATCTGTTTTCTTTTGCATATTGCATCCAGAGAAAATATGACACAGGATTATAATATGAACCTTTCCAACAGGTGCGAGATATGATGCCATTACACACAGATCTATTAAGACCCAAATATATTAAGTTTGCCCATATGCACATGAACAACGAAGTTATGCAACTCCGTCATATATCGAAGTAGCAATTAATACTGTTAAGAAAGAAGCCATTACATGGTTCAAGAGAAATCATGTAATCATGTAACTACTCAAGAACAATAAGAAATAGCTATAACTTGCTGCAAGAAAGCATTTTCCTGTAAGAAAAACTTGAGTCTATCTGCAAGCAATCCAACAAGTGTGGCTGCATATAGCCAAGTGGCAACAAAGGCAGATATAGTAATAAAGGCAGGGATAACTATAGCGGCCATGAAGGCAGTTTCAATTCCTGTATCAGCAACAATAACGCTAAACATTTTTGAAAGAAGAGCTCCAGAGGATGGGAAAAAAATGGGACAATCTAAAATTGCTAGAAAGTTTCTGGAGGTCAGAATCCAACATGCTTACCTCGATTTCTATTGCCACGTACCTGCAAAAACAGGCCGACACCCTATTTATGTGTGATTTTCTCGTAATCCAAATGCACAACCAGAGATGCCTCTTTATCTAGGCTGAGGAAACGGACCTTGCACTTGCATTTGTTTATTGAATATGATCTGAGAACTAAGAATGCCAAGTATTACTTATTGTCTACGAACCTAAAAGCTAGAAGCTAGAGTGATCAAATCCAGCTTGTTGCCAAACATGATTAGTCTAAGACGACAACACGTTTGCACTATAGAAAAGGGGCAAAAACAAACAAATAAACGGGGAATCACCCACTTGTACCCCGCAGAACCAAGCTCAACAAAAATCTGACCCTGCAAGATCTGAGTTCGAAGCATCCAGAGGTGACTGCTGACCGACACTTGTGGCTGTGAGAAAAATCTCTACCATATCTTCATAGATAATTTTTCCTTGATTGCCTTCGACTCAAAGGGGTGCAATTAATAATCCCTTATTTCGAGGAAGCATTGCCGGAGCAGGAGGGCGAGAATTTTGTGAATAAGAACAAAAAAATGTGGCATCCTTGAAATTTTGTCCCTAACTATTGTTTATGGACGGATTGCTGACATTGTTGTGGGCGCCCCTATACACATGAAGGGTTCTTGGCGCCTCGATACCGCTTTTGTTGCAGGAGGTCTGGCGATTAGAGCAAGGAGAAATCATACATAGCCAGGATTGATTGGAGTGAAAGAAAGGGGAACCACGTGTCAGCTTGAGGAGGCTTCAAACAAAAAGCCTCAAACAAATAAAGTGCAAACAAAAATTAAAACTGCATTATATATGAGTGATAGTTAATATTTAAAGTTAATAAGGATCTAAGGGTTAAAAATAGAACCTTTAATAAAAGGCATCGAAGCCTTTTCTAAAAGGCTTATATCGCAGGCTATAAAAGGGGCAGCGGACATATGAATTGGCATTGGGACATCTTGGCGACAGTACCTACTGCTACAGAAACTCTTAGACGGGCACAACAGTAGCACCAGCTTCTACAATAATTTCTGACGACCTGCGGCCTCAGCAGCTCCAAATCCGAAGACATGAAGACCATCAGCAAGTCTTTGGATTCCGCCTATTTTATCCCTTACCTTGATAAATTCTGTCTGATACTTATAACATTCAGTTAGAATACCTTTGCGTGGAGTTGGATCTACAAGTTCTTCATGGATAACCCAAATCCTATTCAAACCAATCTTTTAATTATTTCTCTGATTTGAATTTGCGATCTTGCTAGAGCGGATTACTCTAGTGTTCAATTGCTATTGCCCTTAAGCCAATACCTTCCAAAACCTCAGTCTTTCTCTAGAATTCTCTTTCTCAGGATAGCCCGATTGGGTGGTGATCTTAGCCTTGGAGGCTGGACTTTTGTTATATGACTAATCTTTTACGTCTTTATCTTTGTTCAGTGTTTACTATTTTACCTTATAATTATTAAATCATATGAGCTCAATCATGCAAAAGCATGTTTAGATCAACATCCTTTTGGTCTGTCCTGTGTTGAGAATCTCGTCTAGCTCAAAGCATGTCCTCATCTAGAGGCATCAACCTGCGTCTCTCGGCCCTGTGTTGGGAGCTATACTCCTGCATCAACTCATCTGGCCCCTCTGGAAAAGCCTCCATCACTACCTCTGGAGTCATTATCTGTAACATGTGCATAGTAGACGTGGCCTGCCTTGATGCTTCCCTGTGTCATGCATCAGACTCGTGCATGCGGGCAGCCATCGCTGGGTTATGCTGGCGAAGTGCTTGTCGATCACGATCGGCCTCACGCCGTGAGTCATCCCTTAGAGCGCCTACCCGTCCCACGGGCCTGTTGTCAAGCCACCAAGGTTGGGGATGCTTGGCCCAATGGTATGATCGAGCTCCGTCGGTGCTTAGACCCATAAAGGTTCCGTTGCTCATTGTCGTAATAGGGATTGCACCCCGAGGGCCGTGCAAATCCACTTTGTCTGCACTCTCGTTGCCTTATTGCTCTCTACTTGTGTCACCCTCGTGGTGATATACCATACGCCTCAGAACTTCTTGAAGATGCGAAACATACATTGGCTCGATGAATTCGAAGGACGATTCAAATTTTGAAATGAACTTGATGGGCAACTTCAGCTTCAGCTTATCTTGTAGACCGTTTTAATTAGCAATAAAAATTTGAGCTGGAGGAGATGAAAATTTGAGCAGGAGGGGCGAGGAGCTCTTCAATTAGCAACAGACTCAAGTAGAAGTTCTTCAATCGGCAACGGAAATTTGAGCAGGAGGAGATGAAATTTTGAGCAGGGGAGATTAGCTCGAGAGAATCAGCAACGAAAATTTGAGCAGGAGGAGATGAAAATTTGAGCTCAAGTAGAAGCTCTTCAATTGGCAACTAAAGTGAAAGAGGAGGAGATGAAATTTTGAGCAGGAGAAGGTCGATATATATAGAGAGAGCCTCACAAGGCTCCCCATTTGCATACGGATGGAATCAGGCATTTCTCGCAAACATAAAACATCAGAAAGGATTTTCTCCAAAAGTCGCGCTTGGAGATAATGGAGAATATTTGTGATTAGTTTGAGAGAATCACATGTTCTCTAGAGAGAATCACATTTCGATGGAAGAGCTCAAGAGTATTCATTAAAGATTTCTTCAGACCGTATTGAAGATTGTGTTAGGACCCACGATTTGGGGGAAATCTGCGATTCTCTCGAGAGAATCATAGTATCTCGTGAAGCGTGCAGAGTCAGACCCACGCCCAGGTGGATCTGTCGGATCTGCAGGTGCACAGATCAGCAGATCAAGGGAAAAAAATGAAAAAAAAAATGGGAAAATTGTAAAAATACCCTTGTATTTTCTTATAATTATTGAAATGCCCCTGTATTTTCATTATTTGTGAAAATACCCCTGTAACGAACCTGTTCCCTGTAGCAACCCCTGTAGCGAACGGCTATGGAGAAATTCCGCCAGATACGTCAGGAGGAAGACTCTTCAGGATACCCAGTACAAATGGGCAGATTGAGGTTCTCAACTACGACAGTATAATCCAGGCCTCTAAGGATAGAATTGCAAATTCAAAGAGCAGATTCCTGCAGGACTTATGGCAAATCCGAACTGAAGAATAGATTTTTTCTGCAAATTTCTATTCGACTCTATGAGCATTAAACGGACTCGTTTGAAGTACTTTTTTTTTTTTTTTTTTTTTTTTTTTTGAAGGTACGAATTTTTATATTTTATATGATAAAAAGTACAATGCTTCACTGCACATAGAGAAGCAAATCCTCTTTGTGCAGAAGCTTATTATCTGCTCTAAGAGCTAATAAACTTTAAGCGCATGAATCCTCCAACTTGGTAACCATAATATACAAGAAGATACTGGGAAAGAAAGCTCCCGAAAGATTCATGTAATCTTGAAGTGCCAAATTAAGCATTCAGAAGCATGAGGAATAGAAGAAGTACCATGGAACATCAGAGAAAAGCCATAGAATTCCAATCAACTTGAACATAGCAGTATTCAAGTTTGAATGGAATCTGTAATTTTGGCATATCAGTACCATAGATCGCCTTTCGAACATAGCGATGAAAGTGATCCAAATCGGATTGGATGGAACCTGGTATTTGGCATATTAGTACCAAAGAAATAGCTATTCCAAGCATAACAGTTCTTAAAATAGCCCCAGGATACAATATTTCAAGCTTCAGTGCTTGAATGATCAATGTATTTTGCCCTAACATACGACATGTTATTCTTCTTCAATAAATCAATGCTTCCAAAATCCAAAAGACATCCGTAGAACATGAAAATTTTCGATCATAACATAGTAAATCTGGACTGTCTTGCTAGTAAGAAAAGAGTGGGAGAAAGAAACAAAGGGACGAGAATGGCCAACAATTTTTCGGGCTCGTAGAAAATAACTTTGTAAGGCTAAGAAACCTCTGTTCTAGAAATCACACCGATCTGTTCCACCTTATGAGCATCCCTTATTTTTGATTGTAATCTTTTTGCAAGAAAGATTATGATGCCAACGCATCAGAACAAAATACCACGTTAGTGGTTTACACAATGAGATCAAGAACACATACGGAGATGCTTCCCAAAACCGAAAATCTTCGGACTAATGAGAGATGCAAAACCAAAAATGCTTGCCTTATCCACGCTAGCCATTTGAAGCCTCTCTAAATCCGTCGACCAAGCTAGCTGCGGTCTTGGGAAGGGCAAGGAAGAGGCGACCTTCCTGCCCATGCCGCCTAGCCCTAAGCATGCCAAGAAACAGCGGCATAATGTCCGTTTGAAGTACTTTGCATTAGGATAGCTTAGAATCCACAAAGGACAAACTCCTTTTTCCTTCAGGAATGCCTTTTTCCCTTCAGTTGGATCATCATAACTAGTTTTAATCCCTGTTATTCTTGCAAACCAAATGCTTAAAATGTCGGATTTGATAAAATACAGTGTCGATTTTACACAAAAACAGGATCTAGAAGCTCGAATGCTTGCTAATGAAGAACAGGAGTACAACTCAAGCATTCAGATTCTAAGCAACCCATATCGATTATAGAATGAGATCGATTATAGAATAAGAACAACGAAGAACCAGGCAAATTTGACAATTAAACAAGTTTGCTACAGGGAACATGTTCGCTACAGGGGTTGCTACAGGGAACAGGTTTGCTACAGGGGTATTTTTACAAATAATGAAAATACAGGGGCATTTCAATACTTACAAGAAAATACAAGGGCATTTTTACAAATTTCCCAAAAAAAATCCAGTCCACTTAGGCACCACATCATTGTGATTTTCTGGAGAGAATTTCTCTCGAGCAAACCCATAGATTCTCTCAAGAGAATCACACTGTGGCTTTCCAGTTAAAACTAGGGAGCCAATAAAGTGCGGGAGAATGTCCAGGAGAGGGAGGAAAATCTGCCATATGGCATTGCTTGATTAGTTTAGGCTGGAGAATGCAATCGAACGTGGTTTTACGTTGTGGAAATGGCCCTGGGCAAGGATTCTGGGCGGGAGCCCAAACAAGGTTTTGCTTGATTGTGAAAACCTGTTACAAATGGTCGGACAGATGTTGCGCACTCCATCGCGCCTGTCTCCAAGGCCCAGCCTTTCTCCGGTTTCATGCTCTACTGGTCGAGATGTGGTTCTGGTAGTCGGAGCTGCCATCCTTGGAGGCGCCGTAGTTGCCATTGGTGCCCCTTTGCTTTCTTCGCACACTCCTCACTTCCCATATGCTTCTCAGCCCCGAGGATGGTTACAGGGGATTTTGGATCGTGTTGTGTCTTTCTGGGTAAAAGTGTTCTTCCACTCTTTTCCTTTCATTTTCTTCTTTCTTCTTTTCTCATTTGTTCTCTTGCACCCCTTAGAGTGATAGAAGTAGAAACAGCGCAGGGCCAGACAAGTTTTGCAGTGAGGCAATGCCTAAATCTGGACACTCCGCAGTTGATGCCGGGCTGAGTATTGAACTTTTGAAGGAAAAGATCCTGGGTGACAGTGTCGACACGCAGGAGCTCAATTGGTTCAAATCAATTGCAGCAGGAAATTTGGACCATTACAACCCATGCAAACGTCAAGGGTAAGATACTCGCATTTCTGATAATCAACCCGTCAGTTTTAACGAGCTTACCGAGTTTGTGGTGTTCAGAGATTCGTACCTTAAAACCTAAATGTTCTGTAGGTTCGTGTATTTTATTAGTTCAATTTGTGCAGATACCTATCTTGGGAGGACTACTTCATGGCAATTGCTTTTCTCTCAGCACAGCGTTCAAAAGATCCTAATCGTCAGGTAACTTTATTCCTTGAGATCCTAAAGTATACGTCTTGGTGAAATCCAATATCAGTGAAAAATTTCCATTTGGAGGAAGATTCTGTGAAAAGAAAAACTGTTAGATCATCGACATTTGTTTGAATAGTCTCCATGTGTATATTAGCTAGCAAGTTTGGGTCCCAGGCCATGCTAAGTGTATTTCTGCTCTTTACCTTCATGAATCACTGTGTATCTATGAGGTTAAATTCTGCAGGTTGGTGCTTGCTTGGTCAGCCAAGACAATGTTATCCTTGGTATGCTCTCTCTACATCTTACACGCATGTGTGCATGCTATATGTGCTTTTATTGCCATTTTTTATAAACATCATGGTCCAATTGCAGGAATTGGGTATAACGGGTTCCCACGAGGTTGTTCAGATGATGAGCTTCCATGGGCAAAGGTTATACTATTATTTCTTTTTTTCGTCTGAAGGGGAGTTATATGATTAATGTTGCTTTGCTTGTGCAGAAATCTGTAGATGGTGACCCGCTGAAGACAAAATACCCGTTAAGTCTTTTTTCTTGCCTTTGTTTAGTATGAGGCTCTAATACACAATGGTCTTAAATTGCAGGTATGTATGCCATGCAGAAGTTAATGCAATATTGAATAAAAACCATGCATCTGCATGTGGTCAAGTAAGGCAATGCTATTATTGGTCTAACTTCTAAATCCTCCTGTATGAAGCTGGTGCTTGTATCCTGCGTTGGATATGTTTTTGCAGAAACTTTTTGTCACCATGTTCCCATGCAATGAATGTGCAAAGATCATTATTCAGGTAATCCTGGAGCTAATTATTTGTACAGAAAGTCATGCAGTTTTGAAATTTGGAACTCTAACCTTTAATTCTAAACAAATAGGCTGGGATTGCAGAAGTTGTATACTATACTGAGAAACTGAAGACAAGAGTGGCCTCAGATTTCTCATATGCTGCTTCACGAAAATTGCTATCGATGGCAAAAGTGAAGGTATAATATATTCCCTCGTGCTTTAGTGTTCTGCCTGATAATTTATTGTTTTATTGATCCTGTTTTGCATATCAGGTATCCCAGCATGTCTTTGCGAAATAAGCTTTCCAGCCTTCCTCCGGTTTTAAAGACAATACTAGCACGAGATCTACAAATTGAGAAGGTGAATCCATTATTTTTGAGAAAGAGCTTGTGTTAAGCCAAATAGCATATTGAAAAGTGAGAAGGCTAACGTGTAGCAATGGCATTCTACCTTAATTTTGTAATTTCAAACGCAGATTACTAGTAGAAGGTATGGTAGAACCATGACGTGTCTTTCAGAAGTATATGATTGCATATTTTGGGAAACTGTTTATGTATTTTATGGCAACTCAAGAGAGAATTAACAGTTCGGCAACAAACCCTTGAAAAACTCTTAGATAACACTGCTAGAATCAAAGAGCTTCAGTTTATAGCATTGGACGTGTTGTGAAAAAGGGAAATGTGCACTCAAAATGTTGTGTATCTGGATTTACTAAGGAATGTATTGAAGGATGCACTACTTGCTTGTCCAAAACTGCCACAACCCAAACTTACCTCTATTCCAGACCAACTACAATGTTTCGTTGTTTCCCTCCACCTTGCTTTAAGACAACTTTTTGTGGCACTAGATTGCAATCAAAGAGCTTCAGTATTGCATTAGACGTATTGTAAAAAGGGGAAATGTGCATATAAAATGTTATGTGGCACTAGATTGCAATCAAAGAGCTTCAGCTTTTTTTTTTTTTTTTTTTTTGAAGGATCAGATATATATTAATTGAAACTCATCATTGACATGCATATGACCAATGATATCATACACCTACATAACTTATTATGTAGGGATAACCACTCGACTATAAAGCTGAACTTTTATAAGAGTGATGAAAGAGAGTCGTGAGCTTGGGAAGCCCACTCCTCCTCCTCAAATGCTGCAAGATATTGGTGGACCTTTTGTTTCAAAAATGGCCATATGTTACTAGGGCATAGATATTCGTGGGAGAACACAAATTTTCTCCGTCTCTTCCATATTAGCTATAAAAGCCATCCTTTGCATAGATTCAAAGCAACTCTTTTTTCAGCTTGCCAAGATGATGGATACATGCCTAACAAGATCTCTTTTTCTGAAATAGAAGTCTCAAACTCGTCCTTCAATTTTTCCCATACTGTTCGGAGTTCCCTGCAGTGCATAAAACAATGTTCAATTGTTTCTTCTTCTCGCTCGCACATTAGGCAACTCGGTGATACATTACTGTTGAACTTGTTCACTAATATGTTTACCCTGCTTGCTCTGTGAATAATTTGCCATAGCAGTGTGGATACCTTTGGTGGCAGGTGGCTCCTCCAAACTCCTTTCCATATTTGAGTGACATGGTTATCTTCTAATGTTAACTCCCATTGAGAGGGGAGACTTATCAATTCATTCCCATGTAGGACCTTGTATGCTTTTGAAACAAAATGTTTTTTGTCAAGATTTTCCGCGAGGTAGAAAGCACCTACTTGTGGAACCGCATAAAAGGCGAAATATTATCACGTACCATGTGCCAAATTAAGCATCTGCGTTCTCAAGTTAAACTTGCTTTGGAATGACTCGGGAACATTGTACCCCGCCGATACCAATCTCCAATGCAAGATAAACCTGCCCCAATCCATCTATTTTGTGTTCTTTTGTTCACCACCGAGAAAAGTGGCACGCGGCCTCTGTTGGTTTCCACTTGCAGCCACCACAAAGGCATAGACACAGAGGTACAATTTTTGATATCCAGGCGCCATAGAACTTTTACTACCTCCCAAGCTTTTACTAGTCCTTTAAGAAATGGAAGCTCACGCATATGGTCTCAATTTATAAAAGAGGGCCAGGCGGTCTGCTTTATGAAATGGTTTTACGCAAGGCGTCTGATGAATTAGTGATTGTTTTAAAAGCTCAAGGCCCGGAGATTTTGAGTCCTATTGGAGAATTTTCCACATGAATTTACAAACTAGGATCTTACTGTGCAACTTAAAATCGAGCATCCCTAGCCCCCCTTGAGCTTTGGATCTCAGACACTTTCTCCACGCTACTTTGACATTTGCTCCTTCCTCATTTCCACCCCAAACAAAATTTCGCACCATTTTTGTTAACTCTGCTAGTTTTGATTCAGGAGCCAAGCGCCGCCGTCACGATATAAATATGAGTACTGCTAAGCACTGACTTAGCTACAACGATCCTACCTGCCATGGAGAGTTTACTGACCTTCCACCATCTCAAATATTTGTCTAAACTGAGCAAGATCTCATCCCATAAGTTCGAAGATGAAGTGCATACCAGATTGAAATCTTAGAGCAACCCGATGAAGACCTAGCGGTACTATGGTCCAAGGGAAAGTGGTGACGTGAGTCGGAAGGGGCTCATCTAATGGCCAAATAGCGACGCATTTTCCCCAATTGAGAAAAACCTGATGCTATAGAGAAAGAATCCAGTAACTGTTTCACATTCATGAGATTATCTTCCGAGGCTTCTAAGAACAAAAAAGTATCATCGGCATATTGATTACAGATTTGTTGCGATCCATCGACATCGTAGCCTACTGTTATAACCCAGTATCTTTCAACTGCTGCAAGTAGCACTTGAGATAGTCCTTCTGCCACAATGTTAAAAAGGAAAGGTGCCAAGGGGCATCCTTGTCTAATGCCTCTGCTTACGTTGAAGATAGGAGATGTCTCTCCCAAAACTAACACAGATGCGGTGATTTCAAGCGACTTTGCCACAATCTTTGGTAAACTCACGTCATGACCAAAAAGCAAGCAACATCTTATCAAAAGGACCAGCTCACCTTTGTCATATGCCTTCTTAAAGTCAAGTTTTAGGTAAAGCACATTTTGACCTGTCTTTCTTGCCCAATGTATAGCTTCAAAAGCAGCCGCAATATTACTGAGAATACTTCTTCCTAGAATAAATCCTGACTAAACATCAGATATATGATCCACCAGAATAGGTTTTATTTTTTCTGCATAACCTTTTGCTATAATTTTGTAAAAGGTTGATAACAGGGTAATAGGCCTCCAATCCCCTATGGACTTCGGTTCTTTCACTTTTGGGATTAAGGTGATACACCCAGTGTTTAATTTGCTATCAAGTTTATCTGCATGTAGAAAGTCCTGATAAGCATCGTACACAAGAGGCTGTACCCATTCCCAGTATTCTTGAAAGAATTATGTTGGAATGCCATCTAGACCAGGACATTTATTTTTAGCTAGAGAGTAGACGGCCTCACGCAACTCTTCAACGGATAATGGTTGTCCTAGTTGTTCCCTTTGTGTAGCAAATACTTTAGATACAACTTTTGAGAGAATTAACTCCTCAAAGCAATCTTGAAAATATATATTCTTCTTCTTAAAAAAGTCTTCAAAATGGTTAGAGACGAACTCCTTCACATGTTGTGGGTTTCGGATAATGAGTCCATCCTCTCGTTGTACTGAAGATAATATGGCTGCTTGTTTCCTCTGCTTTGCTACTCTAAAAAAGAAACATGTGCATTTGTCACCTTCCTTGATCCACGTCAATCCTGCTTTAGTCCTTGCTTGTTGAATTTTGATTTCTTCTAGCCTCTTAATTTTCTCTAGAACTATCTTTTCCCTTTCGCCTGTGCTAGTGCCAATTCTTTTGAGTTCTGTCAATTCTTTGTAAAGTGATAACCTTTTTACGAACCCAAGCCTTAGCAAATTTTTTGATTGCTGCCAGAGCTGCAATCATTGCTTCCATTCCTTGTTTATTTCTGCTAGCCGTTGTCCAAATGGGTCCTTTTTTATTGGTGGTGTACAATAAAGCAGTCCAGGACATAGGGTGCTTAAGGGGTGCTGATTGCCCTTCAAGCTACCCTTCATTGCCCTTCCCTTGCCCTTCATTGTCCTTCAAAAAATATTAGGATGTTCTTTAGTTATGTATAACATAATGAGCATATTAGTAATGTGAAGCCCCGATCACACATGTTATCTATGAAGGTGCTGATTTAGTGCTTGAATTTCATTTTTTTGTACAGCACCAGCAAAAAAACACCCAAATTTGCTTACATTGATCTTTAAAATCTACATCTTTAAAAGTCACGGGGGTTCAACTTGAAGACTATCTTTAGCGGTTTAGAGGTATTATCTCTAGAAGAGCATATGATATGCGGATTATGATCCAAAATAGAATTCTCTAAGAAATTATGATGGTATAGTGATATGTTCATTGTTTGCAAGACCTGAGAGTTTACATAACATCTATCATCTTTGTGCATATGCCGCCATCTCAATCCAACCATTACACCATGTGAAACACTGGGTCTCCACAGTAGTTCCATGAATCCCAATTTGTTAAGCATGTTCAGATACTTGTTTCTCTTTGAATCCATGCACAACCTCAATCGCTCCTATATAAACGTAAGCTCTTGGTTTCCACCATATTAAAGTCCCCAACCATAATCCACCATATATATATGTCAAAGTTTTTTGCGGTCATTTCTTCTTGGCCCACATGGAAGCTCTTTGCACGGCTTGATTATGTGCATAAATATTTATCACTCCCCATTTTCTACCATTAGCATACCATGTTACTATTGTGCACCTCCCAAAATGATGGGTATATGTCGATAAAACTTTCGGTTGTTTCTTCCAAGCAATGAAGGTTCTGCTTAGAGCTGCCACTAGAAGATATCACGCCCGCATTACTCTTTCCCTACTATATTGAGCAAAACTCCTACTTCTTCCCTTTTACATTTATGCTCCTGCAGACAAATAATATTTGGACAAATTTTTTTCAGTGCTAGAGAAAGTCTACTGCCTTTGGCCTCAGAGGATTTTACCCCCCTGATATTCCAGCTTAAGATTTTTTGCTCCATTAGAGAATATATTATATTGTTCGGGTGAGTGTCGCTTCACAATATTGTTTTTCCTGTCCTGATGTGATTCTCCTTTTTCTTGACGTTTCACCAACAAGATTCTCCATACCTTTAGGAATCTCCATGCTTTCGTCCATTGGCAAATCAGCCCATCTGTTATTGTGCACTGGGAATTCCCCATTAACACCTTGACATTCTATTGCCATATACTCAGTAGCCCCTTCCTTATCGTGGTTCTCTATTGTTGCTTTATTATTAGAACAATTGTAACCTTTGAGAATTTTTGTGGAGCCTATTGAATTGGGCAGCCTCTTTCGCATTTGATTTTTAAGTCTGCCTCCACTTTTGTGCTGCACTATCGCCCACTCTTCCTGATTCACTTGCTCCAATTTATTTTCTATGTCCTTCCCTCGCACTTGCTCCTTCCCTAGTTCTAGATTGTCTTCAGAGGTTGAAGTATTTTCATGTTCCCTTTCACCTGAGTTTATATGAGGGGTAAAATATTGGCTCCCTAACCAAACATTCAAAACCATGCGTATTTCGAGTTCGATATATGGCGTATATCGAGTTCGATATACGTATATCCGGCAGGGCGCCAGAAACTGGCGTATAAAAAAAAGCGTATAAAATTGATATATAGTAGTATATCGAGTTAGATATACTATAGATATCGAACTCGATATACTATAGTATATCTAACTCGATATACTACTGTATATCAGATTTTTTTTGTGTTTTTTCCGGGTTCTTCGGAGCGATTTCCGACGCGTTTTTTGAAGAGAATTTCGGGAGCAGTCATACCTGATCAGATCATGGAAGAAGCACCAGATTAGTAAGAGTATTCGCATCAAATTCCTCAAAGATTTCTTTACTTTTACATCTCGTTCTTGTATGAGCTCTTCAACCGTTTATTTTCATGCTTTTGATGTGATCGTTTAGGATCTAAAATTCAATTGATGTGATCGTTTAAGAGAGGTGGGAACTAGAATTAGGATCTAAAATTCAAGGAGATTGGTTTTGTTTTTGGAAAACGTATATTGAGTGCGATATACTCATTATATTCGTATTTTGATTTCATTATGTGAATATTAAATGTAAGATTAGCGTATATTGAGTTCAATATACGTCTTCCACATGTCTACAATGGTGCAACATGACTTACACATGTCGCTTTATGTTGCAACATGACTTACACATGTTAGCACATGTCGTGCACATGAGGTGACATCTATGATATTGCGTGAGCATGTGAGGGAACATAAGTTGACATGTCAATGGTTAGATAGGACATGCCAGCATGATGTTTTTTATGTTGCAACATGACTTACAAGCGTGAGCACATGCGTGCACATGAAGTGACATCCTTAGGAGGACGTCATAATGATCATTATGATAATTGATGATGTGGCATGTTAAAAAAGGCATATATTTTCATGGCGTGACATGTTAGTATTAGTAGTTTTTCAGTTGTAATGTTAATGTGATATGCTTTACACTCTTTTCTTTTGTGGATTATAATGTTATTTAGATGCTCCTACTTAGCATAGGTTAATGTTTTGTATCTTGATCAAATACGGATATTCGGTTTGAGGGCGAGGAGATGATGGACTCGGATCATTGAGCACTTGTCCCAGCAGTCCATTGACGAGTTTCCTACAGGCTTTGAGCTTGCTGCAGAGGATCGGCCGCATCAGGTTGGGGACATCATATGGAGGTCAGTACCTTCCTCTTTAGTCTTAATTGATTTTTTTATATACATTTTTAATTGGCTAAATGTTGTTTTCAATAATTAAAGCATTTATATTACATTGCATGAAATTTGTATGTACTTTCATTAGAAGTTTATTTATTTAAACTTACTTGTTATGGGAATTTGGGTAGGGGGTTTATAGTATTCTTTGTTGTCTAGGAGGAGAGTAGGGAGGTGGTTGATTCTTTAGAGTTTTATGGATTGAGCCAGGTCGTGTGGGTTCTCACCGCTCGGGTATGAGGATTACCATGTTCATGGTGTGCATCCATGATGGTTGCACACATCTAGCGTTGCGGAGGCAGCGAGAGCCAGCTTGGCTTGGGTTCCGTACACGGAACTCAGCCTGGGCCCACCATAGAGCTCATCACCCGGAGGAGACATGGCCTAGAGCTTCCATGGGTCGTCCACGTGACCCTGTCTCTGTTCGGGCACCACGTCAGCAAGACTATGAGCGGGAGAGGGCCCGACATCGTAGACTAGATCCAGAGCTCCGCTTGCGATACTCATATGCATCATCACGATCCAGGGATGCCGCCTTAGTTTCTAGTCTAGACCATAGAGCTACCACCACCTTGTCTCCAGAGGAGTTGTTGCAGGCCTTTCCAGATGGTCTTGATGCCCGGATGGCCGGTGGTGGCCTCGGAGGGAGTGCGAGGGGAGACTACTAGACCTCTTAGACCGATGGATTGAGGGCCCATCCACAGGGCGGTGGAGAGTGCACGCGGGGACGGGGGTTTGAGTCAGAGTGGTTTCAGAGACAGTTTGAGGAGCGTATGAGGGCAGGACGCTATCCTAGTCAGAAGGCAGACTTGGCAGGGTTTGTTCACGAGTTGAGAGGGACGGCGGCCAGCAGACACATGTAGGGGTTGATGTATGCCGCCTCCACATGATGGGGACACTCATGGTGCATCGGCCGAGGCTCCGAAAGCGAGGCGAGGCGGGGAGGTCGGAGACTGGGGCTCTTGGTGCAAGAGTCGTATATAGCGGAGGAGACGACAGCGGCGGGGAGGGAGGCGAGGCTAGTAGGACATCTACATGGTGTCAGGCTGCATTTGCAGAGAGGGTGGGACAAAGCGGATAGAGGGGCCTTGAGAGAGGGTGAGACACCCGAGGCTGAGAGGAGGCGGAGATGATAGCGAGGAGGAGACAGGCAGATGAGGAGGAGGTAGAGAGGATGACACGAGATGCATCGGAGGAGGCAGAGAGGTTGAGGCAGGAGGGAGGTAGAGAGATGCTTTACGGGGATAAGGAGATGGGCAGAGAGAGGTTGGGGGCAGGGTTGATGCACGGAGGAGGAGATCATTGGATCATTTAGAGAGTTGGAGGAGTAGTGGGGTGGATCCCAGTGCGAAGAGATGCATAGAGACAGTACACCATGGCAGAGAGAGGACATTCCACGTGATATGTTCCTGCAGACACCTCCTCCACTAGAGACACTTTAGAGAGGGATCACGATGCCTTAGAGACTCAAATCTTGCCTTGAGAGGGGTCATCGGGTCTTTAGTGACATCTTATGAGATGGGACCGGGGGCTTGATACTCTTTTGTATTCGGGGTGTACTTGGTATCATCGTAGACTTAGAGAGATGGGCCAGCATCAGTAGCATCTAGAGTTTGTACATTTATGTCATTGTAATATATCATGGTGGTTTTCTTGTGTCCAATTAATTGCAACCATATGAACAATCTCTTGCAAGCTGTCAATATTGTCAATAGGAGCACAATCAGACAAGGTTACTCAGAAGGTGGTGACATGGAAGAAAAACCAGGTAAGGGTGGGGCTAAGAAACAATCAATAACATCCTCTCGCTCCTCACAATACTCATGGAAGTCGCGAGCGGCTTACGCATAGTTTGCATGCAAGGACACCACCTCGGCCTTATGCATCGAGAGGAGCTCTCGGTTTGTTCTTGGCTTCGTCCATGCCCGCTTGCTTTGCCTCATCCCATCGACAGTAAGCAATAAATAAAGTAATTCCTAATATATACCAAGGCTTCAACGCTCGTTGCAGTGGTCCAAGATTGTGCCTCCGGTGAGGGCATTGAACCATCAGGAAATCAATGAGATGGGATACCAAAATACATCGTGGGTTCACTTTCGACACTCAAAGGGTTTGATGCTTGAGTGTCTTCCAATGAACCTCCACATAGTTAGGTGGTATCACAATTACAGCGAGGAACATCCTCCTCCTATGTATTTGCCGGTAGCCATTCCATGTTCGAACCTAACCAATTGTGGTTTAGATAGCTATGATATGGCGTGCACTAGTTAGTACTATGCCTTGTTACCTTAAGGAAACAAGTATAAGTAGATGCAACATGACTCACTTCATAATAGCGGATTCCTTCCATACACTTTCGCGAGGAATGCATGTAGTTTAGTATCATACATTAGGCTGGTTTGGCTCGAGTCATCAATGCGTTGAGCCGCATAAAAATCATCACGCATATCATGATCGGGGATCCTTGGGCAGAGATTGCGTAACCACGCCCGCTAGCAGTGGAACCAACATGAAATTACATTGCAGGCAACTAGCTCTCCATTATGCCAGCATAGTGGATCCTCTGCTATTACCTCTTCAAGAACAGTACGCTCTACCCCATCCATGTCGATTGTAATGGAGCGAGGCCTAACATTGCCCATTCGTTCAAATACTTTTTGAATGGCTATTTTTAGTGCACAATTTTGGTATTGTGCTCCTGTTTTAATTGTACACAACATGTAGAATACTGGGTACCCAACTCCACCAGCGACAGGTACAATTGCTGCGTAGAGTGGATATTTCCACATGTTGGTGCCGGCAGTTGAGTCCATTGCCCATCCACTATTGTGGCTATATCTCACAGCAGCCTCCAACATTGAATCATCTTGAATGACAAGTATCCATGGCCGTCTTTGAGGATCATGATGTCTTTCACAATACGGCTGATGGTAAATAACTTTCCAATCACTAATGCTACTCTCCAAGCTTTCCCAATCAGCCGCCTGTGGAACCCTACATGCAACCACTCAATATTCAACGCATACAAGAGCTCCACAAGATTTAAAAACAAGATGAATATGGAGTAATGAATTATCAAATACGCACCCTGGATACGATGTTGGTAACCGAAGCCCATACATCCTCCCGTGACATGACAAACCGGTAAATAACTTCGATCGATGCATGAGGCATCTGCTTCAATTAGGTCCATCTTTCCCTCACAAAATCCCAAACCGTCTTGACCTTGGAAACTGATGTTAATAAACTAGCAACCTCCTGGAGCAATTGTGGATATACTGGCATAGACCAATCTTCAGCACAGCTGAAGGGGTCGTGTCCTGAATGTTGAGAGCGTACCAACACAAATGCTCTCTGATCAATGGATGCGAGGATCTACTGGTTTATACAATGCGATTCGAAATGTACAACCACGCCTATGGGATCTCGCACTTGCACAATACGTTTCTAAGCGCGACGATGGCGAGGATGCCTCCAACGATGACATGCATAATCATCGGCGGTCTCCCCGAGTTTGTGTTTCAGTACCCTAGAGTGCGTATGGACTAACCGCACTCTATCTTGTGTTTGCAAGCTGGATGACTGCTCTTCTAATTGATCAATACTTATTTCAACCTTGTGATCAAAGTGCTCATCGCCTAGTCTCATTCTAGCTCCACATTGGCATCTTTGTGAGGCAATCACGAATGTATTGTCTTGGAATGCCATGAAATAGAAGTCCTACCTCCCACTTTGCCTCTAGTGTTTCCATGGTTTTATAAAATGAGACATGTGTAGATTCTTCCAAGTGATGATGGGCCACAATAGTGTCCCACATCTCTATCCATGGAATCCTACGTTGTGGTCCATGGTCGAGCCTATACAAATAGGACCCTCTTGGAGGGTCACGTATGAAGTTTAGACATATATGCATTCCAACGCTCGACCTTTCGATCAGCAATTGGGGTTGGGGGCCTATTTTTCCTTTGAGGAGTGGAAGGAAAGTTTGGATCACATCTATCAATGTCAGAAGACAAGGGATTACTATGATGCATTATGCAATGTCTCATAAGCTGATATGTTTCAGACGTAAATCCATATCCCTTAACTATTCTACTATCTAACCATGCAATAGGGTCAGGATATCTTGTTGCACACTCTATCAATAACTCTCGATGGCTTCTAGGAGGATGTTGGCTTCCTATTCCACTCACATCCACAGAATCCTCCCGTAAAATTGAGGACCTAGATACATCGTCCCCAATGCATAGTTACGGAAAACGAAAACGAAATGAAAACGGCGAGTCATTTTTTGAAAACGGAAAACAAAAACGGCAAAGTACTCAAAAGATGCAGAACAGGGTCATTTTACTAGAAAATGCTATTAATTTACTCAAATTTTGTGGTGGATCCCTATATCAGGTTATGGTTGCAGGTAAATTGATTCGAATAGGAGAATTACCTCTTAAAGAATGTCATGTTTTGTACATTTTCAGGATGTGGAAAAAGAATTATCTAGAAAGGTTGGGGCGAATGTCAAACACATAGATTATGAGAATTATGATGGTCACAGGCATCTATCAAGGTTGTGCAGGGGACCCCTTTGCATGAATGGTTCCAAAAATCTCTGGAAAAGGAGTCCTGTAACATGGAATTAATGGTGAATAGCAGCTATAGCTACCATCACCAGGTAAAATTGTTTATTACCTATAAATAATACTCAATGTTTTCTACTCAGTCTGATCGAAATGTTGTAAATATGATATTTATAATTATTTGCCTCCATTCGTAGGGTGTGAGGAGATTAGCAGAGAGGTTTACAGCCATGGCGCATGCTCCTGATGGCAGTTATGATCCAGATGTGTGCAATCTAGAACAGGGCCTGCATAATCATTGTAGCACCTGGGGTAAAACCTGGAGTATAATATTGATACAACACAAACTCCCCTGCGAAACGATGCATTCCTCTGGAGAATATCTTCTCCATAGATTTCTCATCATCAAATAATATTAGAAAAAAGTTTCGTAATAGCCTTGATGCTCAAACTGTGGCACTTTCGTGGCGTCCAAATGCCCTGGTAAGCCATGCTTGTAATTTCCTCCGATTATTTTGAAGTTGCCATGTTCGCCTTTACAATTTGATTGATTGAAGAAGTTGTTCTAAATTGATAGATGAATTTTTAGAAGAAAGAGAGTAATGCTTCTTCTACTCTGTTGCTATGGGAGTCATTAGAAAAACCTTTCTTAATCCACTCCGGAGAACCTAGGCCTTATAATCCTTTTCTGATCTTTCCCTGTTTCCATGGATTAGAACATTTTACCTCTGTTTTTTCTGGATTAGAGCTATTTACCTCTGTTTTTCCTTTTTCCTTTATTGTTTCAAACTTTGTCCTTTCTTCGCCATCATTTCATGTCTTGCCATGGTCATAGAATAAAATTACGCAACTCACCAACATAATCAGCCTTGTTTGGGGGCGAAGCCCCAAAATCTAGACTTCGAATTATTGCTAGAATCTCCTCTGACATCTACAAATCCAGCTTCCAAATTTAGGGCTTTTGCATTCCTTTTGCTAATCGATGCATCTAGCATCACGAGCGACTTTGGCGGCAAATACGGCCCATCACGGTTGAATGTTGATCCCTCCCGATTATATTTGTTGTCCTGTACCGGTGACTTGTTTTACCGCAACAACTCCATATTTGCATTGTCGAGCAAAGGCGTTACGAATCAGCGGAGGCCCCTGGTCATTCAACATGCCCCAAAGTAGCCACCCTCTTGTTGCTTGCCTTAGGCCGCTTTGGCGGTACGGTTTGTCGTCGGCGCCATCCTCTCAAAATCGAGCTTCAACTTATTGCATTAGGCGTGTTGTAAAAATGAAAATGTGCATATAAAATGTTATGTGTCACTAGATTGCAATCAAAGATAAGATAAAGATAAAGATAAGTTTTTATCGTCCCACGAGAACCCTATCGGGTTATGGGACCCAAACAAAGAAAAGAGGGCGTGAGCCCCCTCTGAGAAAAAAAGGCATACGCCTAAACAAAGCACAACATGGAGACAAAGCCCCATAACAAAACATGAAAGAAATAACAAAAAGAACTAACTAACTAATAAGGCACTACACGTATCCCAACCAAGGGTTCTCGGGGCCAATGGTCGCGAATGATAGCCGTGCCCCCTCTATATAACGCCCATTTGCTCACGCATCAGGAGCCTCTCGAACTTTGCGGCTCCCCCGTCGCCCTAGTTAATCAGACAGCGGGGAGAGATCCTCCCAAAGAGAATCTTGTACTCTTCAAATGACTGCGTCTTTGGAGCACATATAATCTTGTCACGAGAGGTGCTAAAGTGTCGACTATATGACGAGGTCAATGCGGTCTACGGGCCCCAACTCGAAATATTTGTGGCAATACTAATTTTATTGAATATACATGATATCGGTGAAAAACTTTGCTACTGTTCAAAGATCTGAGCAAGAATTGTTTTCGTGTAGCCAGCTATCGCGCAAATTGAGGCCTCTATCTTGCTCTCGGATCATCTATCGATGATGGGACACGCTCCCCATGCTTGTGAGAAGTCGTCCTGCGGGTATCAACTCCGGAGTTACCACATACATCGGGCCATTATAGTATCCTTGCATGAGGCTGGAGGTGTCTGGATTCGGCATGTGCTAATGTTCACCCTAGATCGGGCCTCGTTATTTTTGCATTCGCCGCCTGTCTAGTCAGAAATCGGTCAGATATCTTGCTATCCCTCGCTGCGAATTTTCGAAAAGGGTGGGGGCTCTATAGGGCTATTCTATGGGGTCTTGGAAGAAAGCGTAATCAATATCTGGAAGGAACTGCTTAGCTTCTATCATAACAAAGAGGGGCAAACATTGTTTTTCTAAGGCGTGAGATAGCATGTCATGTTAACAGCTGGGAAAAGACATGGGCAAAGTTTATCTCTAATTTCAAGGAGGCTGTCTTGGAGAAGATCCCCACCAACAGTGTGCTAGCATTTTTTAGACCCGAGCCCGCCCGGTCATGGCGTGAAACCTGCGTGCGTGCCACTTGCTAAGATAGATTAAGCTCGCGTAACTTCACGGGCATAAAGGAAGCTTGGTTCCAATCTAATGCAATATGGCATGCGTTTCGATTCTGGACAAGGGCAACTATGGGTCCGACAACAGCAAAAACCCCCACCAACAATCCAAAATAAAAATAGCACACAATCCAAACTGATTATGGGGGCCAAACCAAAACAGAATGGCAAAAGAATTCAATGAAGGCTCTTCTTTGGATCTGCTTGACTTATTGCATTAGGCGTGTTGTAAAAAGGGAAATGTGCATAAAAAATGTTATGTGCCACCTAGATTGCAATCAAAGACCTTCGGTTTATTGCATTAGACGCGTTGTAAAAAAGAGAAATGTGCATATAAAATGTTGTGTGATGTAAAAAAGGGAATTGTGCATATAAAATTTTGTGTGATGTAAGAAGGTGAAATGTGCATACAAAATGTTGTGTGAGTCTGGATTTCCTAGGAAATGTATTGAAGGATGCACTACTTGCTTAGGTCCAAAACTGCCACAACCCAAACTTACCTCTATTCTAGCAACTACATTGTTTTGTCATTTTCCCCTCTTCATTCGGGATTACAATTTCTAGATTTGCAATTACGTTGGCAAATGCTTTTTATAAAAATTTTGATTGGGAAAAATTTTTTAATCAAAAATACTTTTTTGGGGTTGGGTTTTTAAAGCTAGGGAAAAAATCCTTTTGATTTAAATGAAATTTAATGGCTAAGATGAGGTTGGGCAAGATTGATCGGAGGGCCAGAAATGAAACCCCTTTTCATTGAAAAAGGCCGCTAACCGATAGCGAGGCGGATGGGGGCACTGCAGAGCCGAGGTTTTCGAAAGTGGAGCGGCTAGTGCAGGTTTTGGCTAGTGTAGGTGTTTCTTTAGCTACCAGAAGAGCCTGAACATTATCAGACTGATGAAGCATATGGTCTATTACAGAGCATACCTTCTTGAATGCTTGGGTAAACATTGGTAACAAAGTCCTTGGCAGGAGCTTAGCGGCCAAGAAGCTTGGGAACTTACAAAACAAGATCCTGTCTGAAACCACACCGTTTCAACATGGCTATGGCGAAAATTATCATGTTTACCATGGGCTATTATTCGCAAAATTATGATGGTTTTAAGAATATCAAAGTGCTTACTGATGTAGGTGGAAATGTTGGTGTTCAAGCTTCAAAAACCGTGTAGACTTATCCTTATATTCAAGTTATTTGCTTTGATTGCTACATGTCATCTCTGTGGCAAATTGAAAGGCCGAAGGTCCTATTCTATATAAGTCAACTATGTAAAGAGGATGCAATATTCAAACTGAAGAGATGCATATTTGGAAAAAGATAGTTTTATATGGAGTAGTCCAAAATAATTACTGTTTGTTCATACTCTTGTTCGAGTAAAAGGCCAAATGCCCGTGGACATATTTGATCAGTACAAAAAATTTCAACAATCTTAGATATACACTTATAAAAGCACCAAGGAATCCTTTACCTTTTGCAAATATATGAGCGATGGGAGAATTCTCTAGTTATCGGGTGTAACCAACACACCCTACTTATTTCTTTAAAACATCATTCTACATGTTTCCTATTGAACAATCTTCACTGGGAAGGGGCTCAACTACATCAATTTCTCCTTAGGATGTCAAACGGATACTAAATATCGAATGCTGAAGCTAGACCAATGGCATGTAATCTAATTTTCAAACTGCAAAACTCTGTTGTCAATTCTTACTACTTTATATTAACATACAACACTACATTGCATTTTAGAAGCCCTTAACGACATCAATTAAAGACCGTTTTCATGTGAACTTGCTACTATTATTAACTTAGTTGCACCCTTGTGCTCAAACAATACCGGAATCAAACCACCCACTTGTGACTTAGTCATAATGTTTGTGTGTTTAAAAAGTACATGCATTATTTAAAACTACCACATTGTTGGACAAGGTCAGGCATAAAGAACATGCCAGGAAAAGATCTCATAATACCTTGTGTAACTGCATATGCATATGGTTCAAGCTTTAGAAAAGTCAATTTCATGTGTAATCATTCAAAATAATCAATGATCTCATTGTTTCCTTACATATCCTTGAATTATGTATCCTTAAGGGTGTTCTTTGACATGCAATGAGTGGCATGCCTAATATAATAAAAAAGATTATTCAATAAAGACAGTAAGCACTCATGTGTGCAAATGGAATACCCGAAATGGCATTAATAGAGCATGATGAAAGCTTTTTTAAAAGGTCTAAACCTTGGATTCAATGATTCTAGGATATGCCCATCTTGGGTATTTTTTTCTGCCCTAGAACTTTGCAGTAGAACTGCATACATGTAGAGAAATGCATACTGCTGAACTGTTTGAATGCACGTAGTATCATTTCCCTAGTATATGATGGGAGGCTGTTGGGCAGATCATTCAGGGTGAGTTGAAATGGGTGTTGCTCTTGGAATCATCCTTGACAGTTCTGGCAATTATTCAACAACTCAACTCAAGATGCCATGGAAATTGGAACAATTATTTAGGTAATATCTGCAGATTAATTTCTACCTGAACTTGGACCTGCTACGAGAGGCTGAGAATAGTGGCCCCCAGTCCAAGGAAACGGAACCAAAACCCACAAACTGTCAAATCAACAGAGGGACAAATACTGCTATCTTAAAAGAGAATGTTGTCTTTATTTTCAGTTATTTATGAAACTGTTGAAGCTTGCCATAAAAGCTCGTGAATACATTTGTCAACTTCCAATTGCATATCAATGAACATATATTCCAAAACAATATACAAAGAAAGGGAAGCATACCCATTGTGTAGCATTCAGACTGCAAGACCCTAAGTTTTTTGCTATGGCAATTAAAAATTCTGGATCTAGCATATCCCGTGGCAGTTGCTCTATCTCAAACCAACAGGGAAGTTTAACGGCGGACATTTTATCTGGGGTAAAACCTGGAGTATAATATTGATACAACACAAACTCCCCTGCGAAACGATCCATTCCTCTGGAGAATATCTTCTCCATAGATTTCTCATCATCAAATAATATTAGAAAAAAGTTTCCGCCAATAGCCTTGATGCTCTGAAACTGTGGCACTTTCAGGGCGTCCAAATGCCTGGTAAGCCATGCTTGTAATTTCCTCCGTTATTTTGAAGTTGCCATGTTCTGCCTTACAAGCTGTTGATTGAAGAAGTTGTTCTAAATTGATAGATGAATTTTTAGAAGAAAGAGAGTAATGCTTCTTCTACTCTGTTGCTATGGGAGTCATTAGAAAAACCTTTCTTAATCCACTCGGAGAACCTAGGCCTTATAATCCTTTCTACAGTCTTTCCCTGTTTCCATGGATTAGAGCTGTTTACCTCTGTTTTTCCTGGATTAGAGCTGTTTACCTCTGTTTTTCCTTCTCCAGATACCTGACTTATTGTTTCAAACTTTGTCCTTTCTTCTGCCATCATTTCATGTCTTGCCATGGTCATAGAATCCCGCTTCTGCAACTCACCAACATAATCAGCCTTGTTTGGGGCAGAAGCCCCAAAATCTAGACTCGAATTATTGCTAGAATCTCCTACAGCATCTACAAATCCAGCTTCCAAATTTAGGGCTTTTGCATTCCCTGCCTTAATCGATGCATCTAGCATCACAGAACGACTTTTGGCAGCAATACCTGGCCCATCACGGTTGAATGTTGATCCCTCCTGATTATATTTGCTGTCTGTACCAGCAGCTTGTTTTACCGCGCACAACTCCATATTTGCATTGTCAGGAGCAAGGCCGTTCTGAATCCAGCGGAGGCCCTGGGCTGTGCCCCCAAAGTAGCCACCTACTGTTGCTTGCCTTCCGACAGCCGCCTGAGCAGCCGGTTTGTCCGTCGACGCCATCCTCTCAAAATCAGAGCTTCAACTTATTGCATTAGACGTGTTGTAAAAAATGAAAATGTGCATATAAAATGTTATGTGTCACTAGATTGCAATCAAAGATAAGATAAAGATAAAGATAAGTTTTTATCGTCCACGAGAACCCTATCGGGTTATGGGACCCAAACAAAGAAAAGAGGGCGTGAGCCCCCTACAGAACAAAAAGGCATAAGCCTAAACAAAGCACAACATGGAGACAAAGCCCCATAACAAAACATGAAAGAAATAACAAAAAGAACTAACTAACTAATAAGGCACTACACGTATCCCAGCCAAGGGTTCTCAGGCCAATGGTCGCGAATGATAGCCGTGCCCCCTCTATACACTGCCCATTTGCTCAGATCAGGAGCCTCTCGAACTTTAACGGCTCCCCGTCGCCCTAGTTAATCAGATGCGGGGAGAGATCCTCCCAACGCAGAATCTTGTACTCTTCAAATGGCTGCCGTGGCTTGGAGCACATATAATCTGGCCCGAGAGGTGCTAAAGTGTATGACTATATGACGAGGTCTGTCATCGGTCACGGGCCCCAACTCGTCGGGGCTGTGGCAATACTAGGTCATTGAATATACATGATATCGGTGAAAAACTTTTTGTACGGCTCAAAGATCCGAGCAAGAATCGTTTCGGGTAGCCCCGCTATCGCAAATTGAGGCCTCTATCTTGCTCGATCATCTATCGATGATGGGACCCGCCTCCCCATGCTTGTGAGAAGCCGCGTCGTCATCCGAACACGGAGTTACCTCAGACATCGGTCATTATAGTATCCTTGCATGAGGCGGAGGTGTCTCCGCTCGCATCCTGCAGGCTCATGTTCGACCCTAGATCGCCTCTCGCGGCATTCGCCCGTCTAGTCAGAATCGGTCAGATATCTTTGCTATCTCGTGACTTGCGGCCCGAAAGGGTGGGGCTCTATAGGGCTATTGGCAGGGGTCTTGGAAGAAAGCGTAATCAATATCCGGGAACCGCTTAGCTTCTATCATAACAAATAGGAGCAAACATTATCCGTTCTAAGGCGAGAGATAGCATGTCATGTTCTGCCTGTTGAAAGACATGGGCAAAGTTTATCTCTAATTTCAAGGGCGGCTTTGAGAAGATCCCCACGGTGTGCTAGCAGTTTTTTTAGACCGAGAGCCCGTCCGGTCATGGCATGAAACCTTTGCAGCGTGCCACTTGCTAAGATAGATTAAGCTCAGCGTAACTTCACAGGCATAAAGGAAGCTTGGTTCCAATCTAATGCAATATGGCAGTCGTTCGTTGCCGTGGACAAAGGGCAACTATGGGTCCGACAACGGCAAAAACCCCACCAACAATCCAAAATAAAAATAGCACACAATCAAACACGATTGGGGGGGGCCAAACCAAACAGAATGGCAAAAGAATTGGGCTGAAGGCTCTTCCTTGGATCTGCTTCAGCTTATTGCATTAGACGTGTTGTAAAAAAGGGAAATGTGCATAAAAAATGTTATGTGCCACCTAGATTGCAATCAAAGACCTTCGGTTTATTGCATTAGACGCGTTGTAAAAAAGAGAAATGTGCATATAAAATGTTGTGTGATGTAAAAAAGGGAATTGTGCATATAAAATTTTGTGTGATGTAAGAAGGTGAAATGTGCATACAAAATGTTGTGTGAGTCTGGATTTCCTAGGAAATGTATTGAAGGATGCACTACTTGCTTAGGTCCAAAACTGCCACAACCCAAACTTACCTCTATTCTAGCAACTACATTGTTTTGTCATTTTCCCCTCTTCATTCGGGATTACAATTTCTAGATTTGCAATTACGTTGGCAAATGCTTTTTATAAAAATTTTGATTGGGAAAAAATTTTTAATCAAAAATACTTTTTTGGGGTTGGGTTTTTAAAGCTAGGGAAAAAATCCTTTTGATTTAAATGAAATTTAATGGCTAAGATGAGGTTGGGCAAGATTGATCGGAGGGCCAGAAATGAAACCCCTTTTCATTGAAAAGGCACGAACTGATAGCAGGGCAGATGGGGGCACACCGACCAGGTTTTCGAGTGGAGCGGCTAGTGCAGGTTTTGGCTAGTGTAGGTGTTTCTTTAGCTACCAGAAGAGCCTGAACATTATCAGACTGATGAAGCATATGGTCTATTACAGAGCATACCTTCTTGAATGCTTGGGTAAACATTGGTAACAAAGTCCTTGGCAGGAGCTTAGCGGCCAAGAAGCTTGGGAACTTACAAAACAAGATCCTGTCTGAAACCACACCGTTTCAACATGGCTATGGCGAAAATTATCATGTTTACCATGGGCGCTATTCTGCAAAATTATGATGGTTTTAAGAATATCAAAGTGCTTACTGATGTAGGTGGAAATGTTGGTGTTCAAGCTTCAAAAACCGTGTAGACTTATCCTTATATTCAAGTTATTTGCTTTGATTGCTACATGTCATCTCTGTGGCAAATTGAAAGGCCGAAGGTCCTATTCTATATAAGTCAACTATGTAAAGAGGATGCAATATTCAAACTGAAGAGATGCATATTTGGAAAAAGATAGTTTTATATGGAGTAGCCCAAAATAATTACTGTTTGTTCATACTCTTGTTCGAGTAAAAGGCCAAATGCCCGTGGACATATTTGATCAGTACAAAAAATTTCAACAATCTTAGATATACACTTATAAAAGCACCAAGGAATCCTTTACCTTTTGCAAATATATGAGTGATGGGAGAATTCTCTAGTTATCGGGTGTAACCAACACACCCTACTTATTTCTTTAAAACATCATTCTACATGTTTCCTATTGAACAATCTTCACTGGGAAGGGGCTCAACTACATCAATTTCTCCTTAGGATGTCAAACGGATACTAAATATCGAATCTTTGAAGCTAGACCAATGGCATGTAATCTAATTTTCAAACTGCAAAACTCTGTTGTCAATTCTTACTACTTTATATTAACATACAACACTACATTGCATTTTAGAAGCCCTTAACGACATCAATTAAAGACCGTTTTCATGTGAACTTGCTACTATTATTAACTTAGTTGCACCCTTGTGCTCAAACAATACCGGAATCAAACCACCCACTTGTGACTTAGTCATAATGTTTGTGTGTTTAAAAAGTACATGCATTATTTAAAACTACCACATTGTTGGACAAGGTCAGGCATAAAGAACATGCCAGGAAAAGATCTCATAATACCTTGTGTAACTGCATATGCATATGGTTCAAGCTTTAGAAAAGTCAATTTCATGTGTAATCATTCAAAATAATCAATGATCTCATTGTTTCCTTACATATCCTTGAATTATGTATCCTTAAGGGTGTTCTTTGACATGCAATGAGTGGCATGCCTAATATAATAAAAAAGATTATTCAATAAAGACAGTAAGCACTCATGTGTGCAAATGGAATACCCGAAATGGCATTAATAGAGCATGATGAAAGCTTTTTTAAAAGGTCTAAACCTTGGATTCAATGATTCTAGGATATGCCCATCTTGGGTAAGAACTTTGTGAGAGAAGCTGCATACATGTAGAGAAATGCATCTCAAATTGTTTGAATGCACGTAGTATCATTTCCCTAGTATATGATGGGAGGCTGTTGGGCAGATCATTCAGGGTGAGTTGAAATGGGTGTTGCTCTTGGAATCATCCTTGTTGACATGTATGTTAAATGTGATGTGATAGTTTTAAACCAAACGCAAATGATAGGTTAATGATAGCAGCCAGTTCTGGCAATTATTCAACAACTCAACTCAAGATGCCATGGAAATTGGAACAATTATTTAGGTAATATCTGCAGATTAATTTCTACGAACTTGGACCTGCTACGAGAGAGGTGAGAATAGTGGCCCCGGTCCAAGGAAAGCGGAACCAAAACCCACAAACATCCAAATCAACAGAGGGACAAATACTGCTATCTTAAAAGAGAATGTTGTCTTTATTTTCAGTTATTTATGAAACTGTTGAAGCTTGCCATAAAAGCTCGTGAATACATTTGTCAACTTCCAATTGCATATCAATGAACATATATTCCAAAACAATATACAAAGAAAGGGAAGCATACCCATTGTGTAGCATTCAGACTGCAAGTCAAAAGATGCAGAGTGTACTTGAATGTTTGAGCAATACAAATCAATATATAAGGTTGAGAGTTCCATAATGGATATGTAAATGGTCTGTTGTAGATGCAATGCAGAGCATGTGCGATATGCTAACCAAGGAAAAACAAGAATTTATACATATAGCTCTGTCAGCTTACATGCACAAATGAATACCTTTGAAACCTTGGGTCGAGTAAGAAAAAAATCATCACGAGTGCAATGAAGTATGTAATCTTGCCTACCAGAGGAAGGCTTTTTCAACTAGAATGCCTCTGTCCAAGCAATTTACTCAACATGATATAAGCTATCATGTTATGATCACCACAACTATGATCCGATCAACAAATGCCAGATCTATCAATGCCATATTGTTGATTCTGGATTCTTTAATGTCACATTGGGTGGATGGCACACTACAAGCCACACACAGGAAGTGATGGCTGCCTTCAAAAATGAATTTTTCCACATATAACGACAGCGCACTATGAAAAATCCATAGACATTGCAACATGAGTTCCAGTCTGAAAAATCAACAAACCTTGCTAAAATTTCTCCGACTTCAGAGCCAAAGTACTTTACATACTGCTGCACTAGTGGCCAACAAAGACCTCCCTTCTAATCTCTGCCCTCTAGTAGGGCACGATAACTTTGCATTCAACTAGGAATGCCAGAGATGAGTCCCTTCTGAATGAAGATGATGCAACCAAAGGGTGTTTTCATGAATTAGGGTTACCAAAGCCACTAAGCATAGATACATCTTCCATCGCGCGAATAACAAAGTAAGGCATAGTGGAACTGTTACACTTTCTGAAATCAGCAACTCATAAGTCATAGCCAAGGTAAAGAAAACCAGCTGAAGAAGAGGCTTCCAATGACTTCTATGGTCCAATACCTATGAATTAGAAACTTGCAACCTGCTTCAAGCTTTGTCTCTGGGAGGCAACACACTTAATGTCCTGAACTTTACTATTCCAACTGGAATTGTTTCTCCTTTATAATAGTACTAGAAAACGCGCCCAACGTTGCTGGGCTTTTTGTTGAAATTCCAGAATGAATAAAGTTATGGTTAAGTTCATCCTTATAGACTGTTATAAAATCTAACGGGGAGAAAAATGACGTACCCCATTTTTCTTGATTTTTTTTTGTCCTTTCCCACTATTTTCTGTTCAAACCCAAATCTTGGCATTTTTCTCTCTGAATTCATCAATTTCTGCTCGATTTGGATCGAAATTGAAGGAGATCTACCTGCTGCCCCTGTAGAGGGCCTGCATCAAATCAATTCCTCAAACTCTAAGCTCTTAATGGATATAAAAATCTTCACAATTCTCAAGCATGGACCGAGATTTACTTGTAGTTTTCTATCAGGATCCCCCTCGGAATTATAGAATTCATTGGTAACAAACAATCTCTTTCCTGATTCTTTATTTCATCAAGAGTATACCTTTGTTCCTAGCTGTGTTAAATTCGAAACAGAGATGCTTAATTCTTGGTTGGAGGAATTTATAGGTGACAGTAAGATCTCAGCAACAGGAATTTTTAGAGTTAATTGTGACTGAGCAGAAGAAAAGATCATTGTGAAGGTTTACACAGAGAATTAGAACAATTCAATTTAGCATTTTGTCTTTAGATTTGTCGTTTCATGGCGAATTCATGGTTAATTGATCCATCTTAGGTGTAGAATTCTGCTTCCTCTTCGATCTTCCTCATTTTTTCTGCTTTCAAGCTTCTTGTTTCTTTCTCCTGGCCTTTTTTCATCATAAATGGAGTCGACTGTTATTCCTAAAAAAGTTTTTTCCCAAAAAACCCTAAACATTCAAACTATTTCGATTCTCCATCAAGCCTTGCAACTCCCGCCTACCGACAGAGCCGATCTCTTTCTACAGTTAAGTGATCTTCTAAAAAACCCCTCTGGATTTTTTAAATTTGAAGACTTTTCTAACCTGGGTCTCTCGAATAAAGGCATGCATCCTCTTGATCATTTCCCTCCAATATGGGATAATTTATGCAAAGATCCAGGATACAATGGCACTCCAGCTCTTGATGCTAATGGTGTTCCCATCCAAACTGGTGTTCCTAGGCCTGTGGCTCCAACTCGAACAGACCGACAATGGGCAAATGATTTCGACCTTTTGAAAGCTGTGACCCCACCATCTGTGGATATGTTTAAAGATAGATAGATAGATAGATAGATAGATAGTAGTTTTAACGTCACGCCACTAGGCAGCATCCAACTGGACATGTGACCACACACCACACTACATTGCTTGGTTGGGCCCTGCCCCCAACCACCTTACATTGCGTCTGTTGGGATTTGACCCCCAACAGTACCGAGTGCGATTCTGGGCGGTCTCGAACTCGAGATCACATTGCTAAGGAACTAGTGTGTTACCACTAGACCAAACGCAAAGTATTACCTTAAAATCTCCTTTGATAGCCTCTAGAATTAAAACTCTGAAAAATAATGCTGTCATAGTGAGAGTTACCAGTGTTGGCCTTAAAATTGACAGGATGTGGGATCAATTACTCAAATTTCATAAGGGGATAATTATCAACTCTATCTTTTGGCTGAATTATCCTTATCTCATGATTGAATGTGCCAACACACGTACTGCTAACTATCTTCTCAAGATTGGGCTGTGACTCCTTTCAATTGTCTTTCCTCAAATGGGACCCTTCATTGTCTCTCAATAAGCTGGACAGACTTTGTATTGCTTCTGTATCAATGAGTGATCTGACTCCTATTTATTGGCATGAAGAATGCTATTCTTCCATTTTCAATTCCTTTGGGACCTACATTGCCTTTGATAATTTCCCCTACAGGCCTCCAAGATGTTATATCCAGATTGACCTTTCTAAACCTGTGTCAACCATTATTCCATTCACTGACTTCTTTGGCCACATTAATTCCCTACATCTTAGATGGATTGGTCTACCATGCCTAAAGTGCAATTCTAGACACTTTGCAAATATTGGTTGTGTTGAAAATAATAGCTTAAACATTGAGAAAGGGAAAGGGACAGGTGATGGCTACAACTACAGCATACAGCAAGATAACCTTCAACAAGGGAAAGGTTGTGAAAATATTATCTCAGAAAAGGTAAATGCATATTTTCAAAGAGGTCAGAATAAGAATACAAATGGCAGTTTCAGGAGGATCCAAAGGAAGAAAAAAGTTGCAAATGATAAATCCTCCAACTCGACTGCTCCCATTAGCTTCAAGAGTCAACTTTCTGGCTACTCCTCCTTGGAGCAACCACCAATTAAAATCTCTATTTTGAACAGAGGCTCTCTGGGCATGACACATGATATTTCATGCACTAAGGAAAAGGAAAAGATTTCCCCTACAGATCAAAACAAAAACTTGGTGAATGTCAGGGCAGATAACTCTGATAATTATAGGAAGTTTTTAAAAGGGAAATCAGTTATGGTCAATGATACCTTTGCATTGCACCAAACTCTAAATAATATTATGAAAGACAGTATGGTAACCTCAAAGCATCAAAAACCTATGGGGACCAGAAAAGTCAACAAAGGTATTGTTATCCACTCAGGAACTCAAACAAATGCAAAGGATACTACCAACACTACTCAAGCTAACAAGATGGCTGCTGCCAACAAGGTGGCTGCAGACTGAGATTCCATTAATTAAAGATCAGAAAAATCAAAATATGCTTACAGGATCCAGCACGAAATTGGCTACTCAGCAGAATTGGAATTCTGAAAAGTCGAGTTCTTCAGATAATGCAAATCCTCCTCAACATGATCAACAAAAGGGAAGTCTTCTTAATCTTGAAGATAACACAATCTCAGATACTGACATATCAGATAAAATATTATGCTCTAATAGCTTTAATATTTTAGCTGATCAATTGGATGAATTTTGTGCAGACTCAATTGAGCCAAATATCTTACCTACACCTAGCAAAACTTCCAGCGTCCAAAATATTATTGCATATCCTTGCCTTATTGATTTATCCCCTGATTCTTCTCCATCCCTCCCAAACACAAAAAAGGTGATATATTTCCCCAGACATTGCTCTCCAGAAGTCAGAACTGCAAGAGGATATTAATCGAAATTTGATCAGTTCATTAGGGCAGGAAAATCAAGGTAGCTCATTCAGAAATGAAGTCCATGATAACAAGACTCAGGAAGCAGGAAGTCAGGTCAACTTACAAGTTACAAATGAGCCAGATGCAATGGTATCAGATTCTGAGACAGTGTGTGATGAATTTCAAACTGGAAATACAAATACTGAAATGGTACCAGACACTCCAATAAGGGAAATCACTGCTGAGGCTAACATTCTCAAGGAAGATCATCTACTGGAGAGGCTTGAAACCAGGCAAGATCTGAATCCCAACTATATTAATAATTTAGATTCTAATAATCATGTTTTTAAAGATCAATGTATATCTAAATTTTGGGAACAATCACCTTTAAATAATATCCTTTATGATAAGGAAAACTCCAATCCCAATATTGATTGGGAAGATGATATCTTCCTTGATAAGCCTCCAGATTCCATTCTAGGTGGCAATAGCAAGGCCAATAGCAATGTCAAAATAAAGATCTCTGGTAATAAGAGAAATAAAAATCTCTGGAACCCAGCCAATACCAGACATAAAACTGGCAGAAAAACCAGAAGCCATCATTAATTGGCCTTTTTTCTTTCTGCTCTATTTTCTTTTCCTGTAACTCAAGGATGAAGATCATGACTTGGAGTTTTAGGGGAATTAAAGGTCCTCTAAAAAGAAGAAGAGCCATTGCCCAGATAAGGCAATATAATACTGATATCATTCTCCTTCAAGAACTCAGACTACCTCTGTTTGAATGCTCCAATTTGGCTGACTGGATTTCCCCAGGTTATTCTTCAACATGGATTGAGGCTAATGGAACCTCAGGTGGTCTATGCATTATCTGGAGAAATTTGTCTCATACAGCTATCTATAATAGCCCTTGCAGATCTTGGCAAGTTGTATCTTTCTCTCTAAATGGTATGTATTTTGGAATAATAAATATCTATGCCTCAACAAATCCCAAGGTTAGGGAAGCTACTTGGCCACAAATTGATAACTGATTAAGTAATCAGAATATCACATCTTGGATACTTGCAGGAGACTTTAACAACATTCCCTCTTGGGACCTCAAAATTGGAAAGCATATTAATATGTCTTCTAAAGAAAAAGAATGCTGGTCTACCCTATTAGATAATCATCTAATTCACCATATTCCTTCCTCTACTGCCAAATTTACATGGTCAAACAAGCAAAATGGCATCAAAAGAGTATTTTGTGCTTTAGACAGATTCTACATCACCAACTTAAATAATCCTATCTGGGATAATTGCTTGGTTTCCAGTGATGAAAGCACATCTATCTCGGATCATCAGCCTCAATTTCTCTCTACTAGGCTTGAAATTTCTCAAAAAAGGCAAGGTAATATTCCATATAAATTTACACCTCCCTTCTCAAATCTGAGAGGTTTTGTGTTGATTTTAGGAACTTCTACTCTAGTCTTCCTAGGGTTAAAAGCAATGATAATCATTCCATGAGAGATTTTTATGCCAATATTAAAGCTACAAAATCTTGGATCAAGGACTGGTCTAAAACAAATCATGCTCAGAAAAACAGAGAGAAGTTGTCTTTGCTTCAGGAAATTAAACAAGTTAGAATTCAGCTTCAACATGATCCCAAGAACCTTGATCTTCATTCGTTGGAGGGTAACCTTGAGAATGCCATCAAAATTATAGAGGAGTCTGATGCAAAAGGTGCTGCCATCAGATGTAAGCTCAAATATCATTCCAATATGGACAATGGCAATTCTAAATTTTTCTTTAAAATTGCCAAAAATAGACTCCTGAAATCTAGTATTTCCTCTGTTCTCCCAAATACTCTACCCTTTTAGTAGCGAAATGGCACTTAGATAGTTTCGCATAGAGTTGATACCTCCTTAGCTTCTCAAATATCTTCCTTAGTTGTTGGACGTGCTCTTCTAAGGACTTGATGTATACCAAGATGTCATCAAAGAAAACGATGACAAATGTGTCTAAGAACTCACGAAAGATATCATTCATGAGTCTCATGAAGGTTGCTGGGGCATTGGACAATTCAAATGGATCATTATGAATTCGTAATGACCATATCTTTTTCTGAAGGCAGTTTTGTGGATGTTTTCTTCCTTAATTCTGATCTAATGGTATCCCGATCTTAGATCTATTTTGGAGAAGACCCTAGTCCCTTGGAGCTGATCCATCAAATCGTCGATGTATTTTTTTTAATAGTGTGCTTGTCTAATTGACGATAGTCAATGCACATCCTCAAGCTTCCATCCTTTTTCTTAACGAATAAGATGGGTGCCCCGAATGGGGAGATACTACATCTTATAAATCCTAGGTCCAATAGCTCTTGCAATTCTTTCTTTAATTCTGCCAGCTCCTGAGCTGTCATTCTATAGGGTGCCTTACTTGTGGGTTTCGTGCCTGGTTCAAGTGCTATTTCACATTCGACTCCTCTGTAAGGAGGGAGTTCATTGATCTCGTCCGGAAAAAGATCGTGAAATTCTTTTATTAGCTTAGCTACTTGCTTCGGTAATTGCTCAATGTTTTGTCTTCTTTTTCTTCCTTTGACTCTGGTTCTTTAATTTCTAGCTTGAAGATATAGGCTACTTGCTCACTTCTTAAGGTCTTAAATAGTTTCTTACTGGACATACATTGCATGATTGCGGTGACCTTGTTACCTGTTATCTCACTTATGTTGCCATTGGGTGCTGCTAATGTCATCTTCCGCCTTCCGCAATCAATTATGGCGCTAGCTGGCCCACGATACTTCATGCCTATGATCAGGTCATACTTGGCAATGTTCATGCTTTGTGGCAAATTGCTCCACTTGCCAGACTATTGGCCTAAGTTTCGACTTTAGGGCTTTCAACCTCAGCATTTCCACCATTCTGGGGAAGGCAAAGTTGTGAGTGCTCCCCGTGTCTATGAGTACTATGAAGGATTTTGCTTTGACTTTTCCTACTGTGGAGATGACTTGATACTCTCTCAACATTCTCTGTATCAATGGCAGCATGGATATGGCACTCACCCTGGATATAATCGCAAGCTTCCTCGTCGTCATCTTCTGGGGGTGTCTCCCATCCTCCAAGCTCTACTAGCGCGGCGTTCATCACGTACGGACGGTGTGTGTCCGTTGTTCAGGCTAGAAGCATATGAAATGCAACTATTTTTATATACACTCCTACCATTTCTCTGTTAATATAGACTGAAGGAATTGCTTCACTGCTTTAGAATAGTTAGACCCTCTCGGTTGGCCTTTGTCCTTAAAGCTCACCTATTTCTTTTCCTGATTTCTATTGTTCTCATTGTATGGTGGTCTAGCGGGTGCTGGGCTCGTTACTCTGGGGCTATAGGCTCCTGAGTTTTTCCCCTTATCTTATGCATATTGCTTCTGCCCACTATCTTAAGAGCCCATCCCGTGCAAGCCCATTACTTTGGACTCTGCTTCTGCTACTGTCCTTGGGTTAATTGCACGGACAAGTTTTCTGATCCCATCATTGAGCCCTTCAATGTATCCTTCCACTGCATGTCGTTTGCTTATAGCTTGGACGCATAGAGCCTCAGCCTCATGAATTCTTCAGTGTACTTCTGCACCGACTTGTTGCCTTGTTCCAATCTATAAAACTGCTGCATCATGTGACGTTTGTATTCCCTGGGCACATAATGGCATTTGAATGCCTTGGCGACCTTTTTGAATATGCAGCTATCCCTGCTTAACCCATGTGCTTTGGCATATCCCATCCACCATATTCTGACAGCTCCCGAGAGGTTTGCTGTAGCCACTCTGTCCTTGTCCCTCATTCCATAGGCATTACCATATTCTCTCATTTCATCAAGCCATGCCTCTGCTTCCATCTCTGATTTGTTGTTGCCTGAGAAGTGCTCGAATTTGCGAGCTTTCCATACATTACTTAGAGCAAAATCTACTTTCTTTTGATAGTCTGCCCCTCTCCCTGGTCTGTCTCTATTTTGATCTCGTTGGTGGTCGGGTTGATATTCCACTTCTTCTTCCGATTCTGAATCATCTGGCTCCTCTTATTTCCCTTGCCCTTGGCCTGAGGTGGAGCCTGAGGCAATTGGACGTTCTGGTCTGTTGTATTTGACGCTCGCTCTGCTAACATTGCTCTTATTTCTTGTATGTCCGACTTTATCTGAGATAATTCCTCTTCCAGGGTCAGCATCTCATATTCTTCGAAGAGGTTGCGAGGTTGAAATTGTCGGGCCAGTGTTTCTTCCTCCATACGTTGGCGGTATTGTTCTGCAGTCCTTGCTATTCTTGCTGCACACATTGAATTATAAGCTTTATCATGAGTGTTTTTATGGTTGCCTATGTTTAGCGATATAATCGTTTGGAGAAGAAACATATATCAATTTAATATTTGCAAAACAAAGAAGCTTATATTGTATTAATATCCAATAAACTATTTTATACAAGATTTTGTGATTGCAACGATATGATCACCGATATTCTGGGTGATCTTCCAAAATTTTTTTGACCTGTGTTGTACCAACTGTGTGTTCCAAGTTCCTCAAAATGTTAATCGATGTTCCTCCTTGTATAGCCACTACAAGCTCTTCGGCTCTCCTTTCAGAAGTATAGGTAGCGGTGACTGCTAGCCTGCCAAACCGACGGTACAGGATGGCGAAGTCAAAGATACTCAGTGCTATTGATCTCTTGACCAGTATGATATGATCCACACTATGTTGAAGTCTTGCATGTCTACCGAAGCCCAAGAGTGCGATTAGCATGAATACGACTTCTTCGACACGTGGACTGAACTGCCGGTGGATGATTGCTATTCTTTCTTCAGTGAGGAGCAGGAGGTAGTATCTTAGAGCTCTATCTTGTCCTCCTTGTCTGTCTTCTATCTTTGTCTCTCTATTTGACTTGTGTGCCTGCGTATTCATCTACCGAAAATGTGATCAGATCTGTGTGGTCCGCAAGTTGAGTCCTGAAATTAGTTCAGTTGACAGCTCCTGCCTTGTAACTGAGGTTGGATGTTGTTGAGGAGGAACTTGGCTGAAGCACACTTGTGGTCTTTCCCCTGATGCCCATTCATCCTAGGATTGTTATAAATTCTTCTTCCGATGGTAGCTCTTGTTGGGTCATCATGTGCCTGATTCTGGTGTAGGGCTGGAGGTTTGAGATAGGTTGTCCTGTATACGAGACTGCGGATGTCAAGTGGGAAATCCTGTGTCTTTCGATTGATGAAGTCATCGAGATCTGTTTGCTATCGTAGGAGATGGAGAAGCTCGTCCACTCTATATCTCGGGTCTTTGCACTCTTGTAGGTTTTTGATGCCGTGGAGCAGGGTATTTTTTAACCTCCCTGTATATTTGGCGGGGTGTAAAATATTGGCCACTACTTACTTTGGATAATTTGCTAAATGTAGTTTAGCCAGCCCTTGTTTGATCTTTACACCAAGATGTTGTAACTTAAATGGCAAAATCATGGAGCTAATTTTTTCACAAAATTTTGAATTGGCCACATACATACATCTAATACGTAAAGATGATAGTCACGTAAGTAAGATGACCTCTAGTTCCTATGGTGCCCTATGCAATTGTCACAAACAAATGGATACTGTGCTTCTCTAACTAAGATTATTATAAGATCATTTGAATGTACAGATGAATATAGGCAGAAGCGCAAATGGATTTGGTAGGATGGATTTCATTACGGAAGCTAATCTTGATTTGAGTTGGGACAATGAAGAGCAGATTTGGGTTGAATGATGAAGAACAAATTCGGTATGCAAATTGCAAATTTTATCAAAACAAATTCGAACCGAAAAAAAATACTATATTATTAGAAATGTCTTTAGACTTTTAGGGCCTCTACAAGTGGAAAAATTATGTCCCTATACTTGGCCAAAGGGCATGGCCATAACCCTAGAAATATAAAATTATTCTATGCTTTAAATGGCCACCACAACAAGGTGATAATGCACATAATATTTTGGAATGGCCGCCCTAGGGGTTTGAAGATTTGGCTAATATCAAATTGGCGACATATGAAGTGAATTTCATGAGTTGATATTTTGAACTGGCCACCATGCTTTGCTCATGGTGAGAATGCATCCTACTCTGGCGTGGCCGACTATTTTATGAAATATGTGAATGTGTGGCCAACTGGCCCTCAGGGCCATTAGAAGACACCATGTCATTGAGGAGGAGGAGGAGGTATTCTTCACTTCCCATGATGATGGGTGTTAGGCTCGTGATGCCTAGCCCGAGTGGTGGAGCTGCTCGAGCTGTCCATAAGTCCGCATCAGACCTATGAATCTCTGGCTCCGCTTGGCATTGTTCTTTCGCATGGTCTACCTGGGTGATGTCCTCGATATCTTTGTCCTCTACACTTGTGATGTTCCAGTATAATATATGCCCCAAATACATATATTATACTGCCACGTCACGCATACATGTCATCATGACAAGTACGAGCGAGACGTAAAGGGTTGCACCTAAGGGGCAACCTCGTAAGTTGTGCATGTTTAATAAACATATGCAACTATAAACCCCCATGCCAAATGGCAAAACCCCATTTGGCCAATGTTAACCTAACCCTAAGGGTGTCTATATAAGGGCTTTCCCTTAAACCCTAAACCCTTTTTCATCTTTCGCAATTAGGGTTTCCCCTAAACCCTTCTCCCTTTTTTCGCAATTAGGGTTTTCTAGAACCATTTCGGCCAAGCCGGGACTCTAGTTCGCATTGCCAGGCTCTGAAAAGCCGCCTTGCACAATAGATCTCCCAGCAGCAGCAGTCTTCAGCAGGATCAGAAGCATGGATGCATTCCGAGGATCTGGAGCAAGTCAGGCGCCAGGTAAATAGTCATTCTGTTGTGCAAAGCCGCCTTTTAGCTTGGCAATGAGATGGTTTAGCATGTTAGTTTAGCCTTAGAGGCCTTATAGATCCCGAGATCATAAGCCCTAACAAATGAACCTAACTATGGATGTTTAGGTAGGTAGGTAGATTAGATGTTATTCTACAATTCAGTTCTTGATGATTATGGTGTTCATTCTATGCTCTCCCGTATATTGGGAAGGGGCATAGAGACCCTAAAAGCTTTGTAGCAGATGTTCCTAGAATAGCCTCATTAATACCCAATTAATGCGGCCTATGCACAAGAGCCCGCCTGGTTGTGGGTGGAGGGGCTAGATCGATGAAAAAGGGGGACTTGTCCCATCACTAAAGTATCCCTCTGGTGTGTAAAGCCTACCAGGGATCATAGTGAGCTAGGCTTAATGGTTTGCCACTGAGTGTGGGCAAGGCATGAGCTCAACACCTTTGGGGTGATGCGTCGCCTTCCATGAGGTTCAGTGGAATAAGGGCAGTGACCCTCTAGCCACCTGTGATGGGCATGCATGCCTCTGGAGGGGAGGTGACTCTCCTCCTGCCTCATCGGGACTAGGGAGATGCAACCCAGCAGTAGTCCTCTTGGCTATGTATCCGGCGGGCTACGGTCCGGTCCCAATACTTTTCAACCTACTCTGCAAAGTGTGCACAGGAGGGGCGGATGGAGTGGACTACCCAACAGCCATGTTCTTATGCCAGCCCAATTCATTGCCATGACTCGGTCTGCATTGACTTCTGGAGACTCAAGCCGTCAGTCGATCCCCTATGAGTCCGAGCCCTGGGTAGGATCTCTCCATGTTGATGCTATTGATGTTGTTGTACATGTGATGTTGTGATGTGTTCACCCTTCGAGGTGAGCTTATTGATGTATTGATGATTACATGCTCATGTTATTCACGCTTCCGCAGCTAGGACGGTCCCGAAGGAAGACGGGCAAATGACCCATCCACTCTTCCCTCATTGACCCAGTTCATGGGATTGGTGTCAGGTGGATGGCCCCTGCTAGTTTGGCTATCAGGGGGATCAACTCCGCCTTCGAATACAATGAGAGCATCGTAGACGAAGTAGGGGACATCACAGTGGTATCAGAGCATGATCTTGGTAGACCAAGGTCGAGCACTGACCATTCCCTATTAGGACTGACAGTAGACTTCCAGTCTTGGGAATAGCCACCCAAGCATGAACCTCGAAAATTGGGAAATTTTTTTCCAATTTCTAGTTTGTAAGTAGAAAAATGCTAAGTTAGAAAGAAATTTTAGCAAAAACCCTAGAAATCTAGGCCAAAAAGGTGTGACCCCTCACAGATTCTCGCCATTCTCGGATTTGCTAGACTCATATTGACCTAGATAGATGCATAATTAATGTAAATTGATAGTGCAGGGCAGCTTAATCCGCTTTGAGCTAGTTTTGCATGTTATAACACTAAGAAACACCTTGTAAATTGAAAATTGGAGTAAAAAAGGGATGACCTCTCACAGAGTGCGCCCAGGCCAAATCCGTCATTCTCGGATTAGCCTCTCGCACACTGTGTGAGTGGTGGACATTTTTTGCCCAAACAAACCTAATGTATTGATCATATAAACACTTATACCTTGCAGGATTGTACAACATGAATTTGCAGGTCCAAACCATAAAACCCCCAGACCTATAAATAGACATTTAGGGTTCCTCATTTACACTTTCCTTCCCCAGCTAGCCGCTCATTGTTCAAGGAGGCAATTTTTAGGCGCCAGGAAGGCGATTAGACCAAATCAAAACATGGCCCGGACCAAACAGACTGCCCGAATAGTTGTGCCAGATGACTTCGTCAGTGCCCAAGAGTTGGCTGCCCAACAGAAGGCGAGACAGACGCAGGAGCGAGCCAGGCAGGAGCAAGCCTCAGATGCCAATCCTGACACCCAAGAGGAGGAGCAGGAGCATCATGAAGAGGAGGAGTGCGCGCAACACACAGAGGAGCAGGAGAACCCTAAAACCCAGGGTGATGCAGGGCAAAATGAGGAGGAGGAGAGCGAGGAGATGACAGAAGAGATGCTGCAGAAGAAAGCAGAGATGGAGAAGAGGGGGAGGGAGAAGAGAGAGCTCAAGAGAAAGAGGGAGGAAGAGAAGCTAGAATTCAAGAGGAGAAAAGAAGAGCGCAGGAAGCAGAAGGAGGAGCACAAGAAGAGGAAGGAGGAGCGCAAGAAGAGGAGAGAGGACAAAGGAAAAGACCCAGAGCCGCCAAAGGAACCCCGCCGGAAGACGAAAACAACGCCGGCCAAGGGGATCGTGATAGCAGCGCGGGAGCCCGATAGGCCACCCTCATCTTCTGACACTGAGTCGGATGAGGATGTAAGGGTCCCCCACCCAACTGAAGGCTCGGGACCTTCGAATGCAGGTGCCGAAGAGGAGAAACCGGCAACAGGAGCACCCCCTTACCCTAAATGGCCCTCGCCAAAGAAGCCGGCAGCGAATTCTAAGAAGCCCAAGCCGGCGAGGGAATCATACGTACTCAAGCAAGAGCAGGAGTACTGGAAGAACTTGAGAGAGTACAACCAGTACATGAAAATGTACGAGGAGTACTCAAAGTACTACGAGCAGCACAAAGTCACGTACGTGGAGGGAGGCAGGCCATCGAAGAAGAACACTCTCAAGCCGCCCCTAGAAAGACCAGCACCCCCAAAGAAGCCAATAAAGAAAAAGGCGGATTCGTACTTCGCGAGAGCTGCTCGAGAGATCTGCCACTTCCAGAGGAGCTACGGGTTGCTGATTCCACGAGCTGCCTTTGCGAGACTCACCCGCGAAATTTTGCAGGAGTTCGACAAGTCAAAGAGAGTAACAGATGATATGTTACTCGCACTACAGGAGGCGGCAGAACAATGAATAGTTCAGCATTTTGAAGACTCTTTAACATGTGCCCTCCATGCAAAAAGAGTAACTTGTATGCCAAGATATGAAACTAGCTAGATACAATAAAAAGGAAGACTGCTAGTTTATTGTAAATAACTTTTTGTAAATACAAAATTATGTTTTTGACATGATAATGTGCAAGATCATAAGTAAGTAGGGTGTATTAATAGTATCTGCATTTGGAATTGCCAAATTTGGAGTAAAACTCAGTGTTTTTGGCTCCACCCCTCACAGAGTGTGCCAGGACCAAATCCGCCATTCTCGGATTAGCCTATCGTGCACTGTGTGAGTGGTCGACCCCTGATCTATGCCAAAGTTTGTCCAAATGTAAAAAGTAAGGGCACAATCCGATTTAACTCGTCGAGATAAGTAGGATTTGACCCTTAGTTTGCATGTGTTGAGTCGTCCTCGACCCAAATAGGGCTCCACCCCTCACAGAGTGCGCCCAGCTTTCCCCAAATTAGATGAAATTTGTTGCAATAGGATCCTTAGAATGTACTCTTTAACTAAGTTTGCCTATGAATTGCATAACACCACCTTAAAATCATAGGTATTCCCCATCTCTAAAATTTCCCAAAATTAGGGTTTTGTCTATAAATAGGACCACAACCCCCATTTGCACCCTACTCAATTGCTCTTCACTCCAAGGCGATTTTCCAGCTCCCAAAGGCGCTTTCCCATCTGTTTGACATCCCCAGCTGCTCAAGCATCATGGCAACATCTGCATTTAGGCGATGGTACAATGCCACTGCTCACGTGGCCGAGGCCGACATCAACTCAGTTTTTGCCATCTTTCAGAAGGAGATTGATGTGGATGCAACCATCAATGCCACCCTTTATTACCAAGACATTATGGCTGAATTCCATGCCAAGATAGGGCCTTCTCTAATAGAACTCCCACCTTGCATAGGATACTTTGCTCCAAGCATGGCCCTTCGCACAGCTCTGCAAGACATCCCTAACATAGACAAGTACTTAGAAAACAAGGCTAACCGCTTGCCTAATTATATATATGTATCAGTAAATAGGAGGAGATATTTTTCTTACACCGCAGCTGTAGCAATCTTTCTATCCCATAGAGCCCAAACCCAGATAGGGGAACCATCTGTCCAACCTTTAGACATTGAGCCTATGGCCATGGCAGCAGGTGAAGAAGAGCAGATGCGTCTGCAGTACGAGAGGGAGGAGCAGGAAGAAGAGGAGGGACGTGGGTCAGACACGGAAGACATCACTGACATCGATCTAGTAAAAGAAAGGCAGCAAGTAGAGCAGCAACTCCAGAGCTTTGAAGAAGGACTGAGAACCACGCGGACAGCTCCACCACTTGGGCTAGGCATCACGAGCTTAACCCCAGTAATCATCCAAGGAGAGGCCTACCTGAGCCTCCACGACATCAAGAACCTTCCAGAGTGTAGAGACAGGGGCTACAGGATAGACGAGTTCCTACATCTCCTATGCCAGCAACCGGACCTCGATGACTTCATCGACCGGGAGACACAGGACTTTCCCATCAGCATAAGGGAGGCCCGGACATACACTGGCCAGACATCGACGGACATAGAAGCCTACACTGGCATCAGGCAGATGATGGACCAACAGGAGTTATCTTCAGAGGAGGAGTTCTTAGCAATCCAAGAACGGATGGGAATTAGGGGGAAATCAACGAGTGCATTCTTACCCAGCAGCTCAGCAGCGGCACCAGCTCCAACCGAAGGCATCATCAACTTAGGTAGCATCAACTTAACGTCTTCCATGTACAGCGATTACAGGGAGATGGTAGAAGTACCAGTTGATGAATACTCCGGAAGACACAGGGGTGCATTTAGATCCGGCGAGGAGGCAGGGCACGACAAAGCCCTCAGGTTCTATCTACCTTTACTCATTGATGGAAGGATAGCGGTTATACACCGCCAATTTAGCCCACGGGGGGAAGAAGGAGTTTGTATGCTCATTGCTCTCTCAGAATTCGGAAGACATGCTCGCATGACCCCAAACATGGACCATGTCATCCTTGTCAAGAGGACAATAGCATTAAGCATTTTCGACTTCGCGGTCCCTTATAGACGACAGGGCAGGTTGGCACTTACCGCAGCCTATACATCAGACAGAAGGGTTGAAGACTTAGTGACCGCACTCCAAGGAGGCACGGCCACCAACATCCTGAGGAACTTAGGGCGAACGGTCGGCACAGCCCAAGTGAAGAAATTCTTGGAGGACAACCCAGACTATATCAAAAGATTCCAAGAATAAAACTTAAAATTTTCAATTTTCCATGTCTACCTTTGAACGTAAACATATTATATCTATGAATATTAATGTGATATTGATAATGTTCCCTTGATATATTTTGTCCCCACAATTATATCATCAAACAAATCAATGCAATGACAAAAACAAAGAACTAATCATCAGAGTACAATCTAATGTGTATGCAGCTAGAGTACCTAGGAATGTTGAGCAACAAGGACAACATGAGCAAGAGCACACATCGCCAAGGCACTTCCAGCTAAGAGCACTGCTGGCAGGAGCAGCAACAGGCGGACCAAACCAGAACGTACAATTGCCAGAAACACCAGCCGACCGAGCAGCTAAGCCAAAGAAGAGAAGCCGTAGAAGGAGGTCACCCAGCACGGATTCCTCCAACTCAAGTTCTGACTCCGACTCCGAGTCTGATGAGCAAGAGAATGAGCAACAGGACCGCCGGGAGGGTCCCAACCGTGACAGGGGCAGGGCAGAAGCCAACTATCAGAAGAAGGTTGACTCGGCATTGAGCAACGTATGGAAAGCCAGGAAGTTGGAGCAATTCTCAGGGGATAGCAGATCGGGAATGGAAGCCGAGGCATGGTTAGACGAAATGAGGAAGTATGACAATGCTTACAGCATGAATGATAAGGAAAAAAGCAGAGTAGCAACAGCCAACTTTAAGGGGGCAGCAAGGATTTGGTGAAAAGGCTATGCCAAAAGCCATGGGAAGCAGGGATAGTTGCAGGTTCAAGAAGTTTGCCAAAGCATTTAAGCGCCATTATGTGCCAAGGGAACACAAATGTCATATGATGCAGCAGTTCTACAGGTTGCAGCAGGGAAATAAGATAGTCCAGAAGTACACCGAAGAGTTCATGAGGCTGAGGCTCTATGTGCCGAAATTGAGTGAAAGGCATGCGGTAGAGGGGTACATCGAAGGCTTGAATGAAGAAATCAGGAAGCTAGTGAGAGCAATAAACCCCAAGACAGTGTCAGAAGCAGAGTCCAAGGCAGTAAGCTTGCAAGGAATAGGACCTCAAGAGAGTGGGCCGAGGCATCAGTACTATCAGGACAAAGGGAAGGGTACAGGAAGCTACAGCCCAAGAGCAACAAGCCCAGCAGCTAGCAGACCTCAGTACAACGCAAATTCTGGGAAGCAGGGCAACGGAAATTTGGCAAGCAGGATAAGAAACAGGTCAGCTTCAAGGAGCAAGGAGGTGGTTCAAACTAGTCCAAGGCAGTACAACAGTTCTTACAGTCTATTCCCAAGGAGAAGAGGCAGGAATGTATTGAAAAACAGTTGTGCTTCAGGTGCTTCCAGCCAGGACATCGGACACATAATTGCCCATTTGTGATGAATGCGACGTTAGCGGAGCAAGGATGGGAGACACCCACGGACGTCGACGAGGAAGATGCCCCCGACTACATCCAGGGTGAGTGCCACATCTTTGCCGCTATTGACTCAGAGAATGCCGAGAGTCAGTATCAAGTCATTTCGACGACTGGGAAAGCTCAAGCCAAGTCCTTCATAGTGTTGATAGACACAGGAAGTACCCACAATTTTGCTTCGCCAAGGATGGTAGAAATGTTGAAGCTGAAGCCTTTGAAGTCCAAGTCTAGGCCGGTTGTGTTGGCAAGTGGGGCAGTCCGACACACAGCAGGAAAGAGGATCAATTTCAACATAGACTTGCCATGTATCAATGTTGGAATAGGAGCAAAAGTGATGAACATTAGCAAATATGACTTGATCATAGGCATGGAATACCTTGGGCTGGCTGGAGCTGTGATTGATTGTGGGAAGCGGAAAGTAACCTTAACAACGCCAGAGGGCAAGATCATTGAGATAACAGGTAAAGAAGTCACACCAATCATGCAATGCATGTCTAGTAAGAAGTTACTTAGGTGCTTAAAGAAGGAGCAAGTGGCCTATGTCTTTAAACTCGAGGTTGACAAGCAAGAGACAGCGGAAGAGAAAGAGGCCAAAGCATTGAGCAAGCTCCCAAAGCCTATAGCAAAGTTGGTAAAGGAATTCCATGATTTGTTCCCAGATGAGATTAAGCAACTTCCACCTTACAGAGGAGTCGATTGTGAAATAGCACTTGAGCCAGGAACTAAGCCAACAAGCAAGGCGTCCTACAGGATGTCAACCCAGGAGTTGACGGAATTGAAGAAGCAGTTGCAGGAGTTGCTAGACCTAGGGTTATAAGACCTAGTGTCTCTCCTTTTGGAGCGCCAATACTCTTCGTGAAGAAGAAGGATGGAAGTCTTAGGATGTGCATTGACTATCGTCAATTGAATAAGCACACCATAAAGAACAAGTATGCCCTACCATGATCGGATGATCTGATGGATCAGTTGCAGGGAGCAAAGGTCTTCTCCAAGATAGACTTGAGGTCAGGCTATCACCAGATCAGAATCAAGGAAGAGGACATTCATAAGTCTGCATTCAGGATGAGATATGGGCACTATGAGTTCACAATGATGCCATTCGGTTTGTCCAATGCTCTAGCAACTTTCATGAGGCTCATGAACGATGTTTTTCATGAATTCCTAGATTCTTTCATCATAATTTTCTTTGATGATATTATAGTTTACAACAAAACCCTAGAGGAGCATGTCCAACACTTGAGAAAGGTGCTTGAAAAGCTAAGGAGGCATCAACTCTTTGCGAAGCTATCCAAGTGCCATTTCGCAACAGAAAGAGTGGAGTACTTGGGGCATGTGATCACAGCGGAAGGGATCTCCACTGACCCTGCAAAGATCGAAGCGGTGATTAATTGGCCGGCACCAAAGAACACCCATGAAGTGAGAAGCTTCCTCGGGTTAGCAGGATATTACAGAAAGTTCGTCAAGAACTTTGCAAAGGTGGCAGCCCCATTGACGGACCTCACCAAAGCAGGAAAGATAAAAGTTTGGGCAAGTCATTGGCAAAAGAAGGCCCATGCAGCGTTTGAGACCTTGAAAGAAGCTTTGACAACAGCGCCAGTCCTAGTCTTGCCAGATCCGGCCAAGGACAAGCTTGTAGCAACAGACGCTAGCAGGATAGCAACAGGCGTAGTGCTCATGCAGGAGGAAAGGGTAGTCGCGTATGACTCCAAGAAGATGAATGATGCGGAGCAACGATACCCAACGCATGACCAAGAACTCTTGGCCATTGTAAGAGCATTGCAAATTTGGAGACACTATTTATTGGGAAGGAGTTCCAACTAGACACAGATCATCAAAGTCTCCAATATATTTTCACACAACCACTCCTAAATTTGAGGCAAAGGAGGTGGATGGAATTCCTCGAAAAATATGACTTCGAGTTAGCCTACAAGCCAGGCAACCTGAACGTAGTCGCTGATGCGCTCTCTAGGAAGCCCTTGAAGACGAGGACGCATTGCAATGCCATATCAACACTCACAAGTGAGTATGGCAAGAAGATTGAAGAGACCTTGCCAATTGATTGCGACTTTAAAGAAGTATGAGCAAGCCTCTCTAAAGAGGCAAGAACAGATAAAGAAAGGGAGGCCTTCAAGAACTATAAAAAGGAAGGAAACCTCCTATACTATAAAAACAAGTTGTATGTACCAGAATCTTCGGGAGTAAGAAAATTAATTCTACATGATACACATAATAGCCCCTAGCTGGCCATGCAGGGTTTATGAAGACATACTTCAAGATCAGAAGCAGCTACTTCTGGCCCGGCATGAAGAAGTAGATAGCAAGGTACATTCATGAGTGCCAGATATGCTAGCAAACAAAGGCAGAGCAACTCCGAATACCAGGAGCCTTGGAGCCGTTGCCAGTTCCAAATGCTAAGTGGGAAGTTATAAGCATGGACTTCATTACAGGGCTCCCAAGAACAGCAAGAGGCAAGGATGCCCTGATGGTCGAAGATGGCACACTTTGTGCCGTGCAGGACAACAGACACATTAAATTCAATGGTGAAGTATATTTGCTAGAATAATATGAGAACGAAGTTTGCTTGAGACTTATATAAATGATTGAGGTTGTTTAAAAGTTCTTATAAAATTAAATCATCATGATCATTGATTATTTATATCTAATACTTGGTGATTAAGTTGTGTTAAGTAACATTGGTTTATTCTCTGATATTTTTTCTAACAAACTTATGAAACCGTGTAGCGTCCTTAGGGTGACCATGCAGAAACCGGAGTGTTTTGTCGTTCAGGCACCGCAGAGGCTCCAGAATGGCAATTCGACTTCGCCAAATCGTCCGGAATGCAAAATTACCCTAGTGATTAAGTTATAAGGTCAGTTTTGCAAAAGAAAAAAACACTTACGTCCTACACGGCAGTATTCGGCATCCACATCCTAAGCCAATTGACTACGAGTGTGCTAGACATGAGCTACTTTGGCGCATCTTGGAGGAGGCGTGGTCTTCTGGCCATGAAACTTGGTCCCCAGGGCAATGTCAACGTTCTGAGTCCATTGGCAGAGCCAAATCATAGTTCCGAAGAGGGGACATTGCCCGTCCGTCCCCAGGGCCTTGGGGGGGAGGACTTTTGGGGCAAGCGGCTTCCGGGGGGGGGGTTTAGGGTCCGTGCTCTGGCATCAACACCCCCCCCCTCTATGTTAAGACACGGCACAAGGTCCCGGCCGAATCTGACAAGGAGAGGGTCTCTGAAACGTAAACCCTATGAGTTGCCAGGTTCTAGAAGGGTTTGCATTTTGGGGGCCGAGTTTCGGTCTATTGCAGTTGGACGTGGCCGAGAAGCTGCAATTGAGAACGCGGAGCAAGGGGAACTGACAGAATGGAGTTTGGACATGTTCTCCTCCCGATGTCGCAACTAGAAGTGGGGGGGGTGCATGGGCGTAACATTCATAAATTCGTAATGAATGCATTATATGAAATTAAATTTTGATTTTTTATCAGCTGGATTCCTAATTCATCACCAGCACATAGCCCAATTTTCGGAGAAGGTCTAGATCAAAGGGTTAGCATTAGAATAGTCGGGCAGCCCGTTGTGGGGCAACCGAGCTGGCACCCTTCCTCACAAGGCCAGGACCTTGCACGGCTGCCTCACAAGAGGGGAGAGTCCGGACCCTAGGAGGCGGGATCCAAAAACGTTCCTGAGTGAGGCAGTCTTTCTTGACAGTCGTACGCTAATGACCACTCTTCCGGAGCCCGGTTCCCCTATCCGACCGTTGAATCATCCGTTCAAGGGCCCTTATTGGGAAAGGTCCAAAACTTTCCAAGATCGGTCCGGGGAAACTTATCAAATCGTGGAGCGCCCTGAGGTCGACCGTGTAGAAACTGGAGTGTTTTGTCATTGGGGCACTACGAAGGCTCCGGAATGGCAACTCGACTTTGCCAAGTCGTCCGAAATGGTGAAATTACCCTATGGAGCAAGTTACAAGGTCAATTTTACAAAAGAAAGGAAGACATAATCCCTACACGACAGTATTTGACATCCACATCATATGCCAATTGACTACGAGTGTGCTGGACATGAGCTACTTTGGCGCTTCTGGAGGGGTGGTCTTCTAGCTAGGGAACTTGGTCCCCGGGCAATGTCAACGTTCTGAGTCAATTGGCAGAGCCAAATCACGGTTCCATAGAGGGGACATTGCCCGTCCGTCCCCAGGGCCTTGGGGAGAGGACTTTTGGGGCAAGCAGCTTCCGGGGGGGCTCTTAGGGTTTGTGCTCTAGCATCAACAGCCCTCCTCCTCCCCCCATGTCAAGACACGGTGCAAGGTCCCGGCCGAATCGGACAAGGAGAGGGCCTCCGAAACGTAAACCCTGTGAGTTGCCAAGTTCTAGAAGGGTTTGCATTTTGGGTGTGACGCTCCCTGAATATACACGACCCCTGGTCGTATACATATGGGGACTTTCCCCTCCCATGGCGACCATCTCGCCACGAGCAGGGCCCTCCATCTAACCTGGGCCGTCTACATAGAGACGCCAGTGAAGGACACGGAGGGGTCATTCGCCCACGCCGATGGGTTTCACGCCGCGAAGCATGAATACAAGGGTTAGCACACAGCATAAATCACGTATAAATAACCACCACGAAGGGTGGCGCATCCATCCAAATACCAACGGCAAAGAATATGCATCTAAAACTAATAAAACACCCAAACCCCAGGTTCTACCCCGGCTCAGACTCCAGTGAGGATCGACTGACGGTTGGGCCTCAAGAGATCAGCAGACCGAATCTTGGCATGGCGTTGGCTGGCATAGAACATCGGCTAGGGTTGTCCACTCCATCCGCCCCTCCTGTGCACACTTTGCAGATGGGTCGATTCACGCTATGGCTTCGCTATAGCCTTCCGGAGACGCAGACTCCAGGGATCACCCTTTGGGTCTACTCCAGGTTCATGACACCTGGTCCGATGAGGCAGGTCGGGGAGGCGTCCCCTTCCAGGATCACAGTGGTGTCGTGGGTGAGCTAGAGAATACGCGGGTGAGCATCCGCACCGGACTTACTCACCCTAATTCTACTCAAAGTGCATGGTGCCCCATACGGGTCACACCACTACACCTGGGAGTGTCGGACCCATACCCGCCCTCCACACGGACCGGCCATCGCCTAGCCCCATCGTAGGAGTCTCGTGAGCCTTTTATGCTCGTGCAAGACCCCACCCCTACTTCACCATCGTGTCCCTTTGTCCGGGTGCTAAGCCGCACTATAGCGCCTATGACCCCGGTGGGCTCTTGTGCACGTGCCTAAACTACTAGGGTGTTAACGGAAGCACTAGGAGCATTCTAAACTCAAGCTTAGAGGCCTCTACCCCCTATTAATCCCTCAAGCATCAAAACTACTAACCCACCCATAGAGACATCGACCATCCCATAACAGTAACATCATTCATAATTGAGAAGTATTCCTAATTACCGTGAGAAAAATCATCCGTAAAAGAATCCTAGAGAGTTATTCTACAATTTGCAAATTAACTACCACTAACCGTAGTTTTCGGCTGGACCCGTTGTCAAGGGTGCTTCCATGGGCTGTTAGGGGTAACAAAGAAAATGAAAAGGGTGTTTGGCGATCCGGGGTAATAACAAAGAACGGTTCCCCGAGCCAACCGCCCTGGCTCCTTGGCTGGCCTGGAATTGGCCTGATATGAGGATGGCGCCGCCCCTTTGGTGGCCTAGTTTAGCAACCCTCATGCCGGGCAACCCGGTGATGCCAAATGGCGCCTTCCTACTATGGATTGACTTAATCACATGTCTTTAGATAATTATCCTTAATAATTTGGTTAACATAGCTAATTAAATCCATTGTGGTCAACCCCCTAGGTTATCATCCCCCGTGGCGGCCTTATACCAAGTGACGGTCCGATATATATACTTGTGGCGTGTTTTATACCAAGTGACGGTCCGATACATACTTGGAACGCCACATTCCCCTCCTTAGAATCAATGTTGTCCTCAAAGATTGGGGTTAGTTAGAAATGTACAAAGAAATACATTATGAAGGAAAGTAATCCGTTATTTTTCCGAAAAGTAATACATATATTCAAACTTTAAGGTTTGCAAAACATTTCAAGCACCGTGGTGCATTCAACATGATTATCATAATCAAACAGTTTAAGGATCGAAATCCAATACCAACATCAGTGGAACGATAAACAAAACATGAAGGCAAAACAAAACTGAAGAGGTCGGGTCATCAGTAACCCTCTAGCATGGGTGGCACGCATCGCATCGGCCCGCCGCATGTCGCCAGACATTACATATGATGAAATTGTGGTTGAAGGGACCACCCCTTATAATAATTAAAATATTCATCTATCGGGGAACCTATCATGTCTACGGTTTGCGGTTCCTTGCGGCATAGGGATTGGTCAAGTTCCCATTGTAGCCGAGAGGAAAGCGGTCTATCAACTATATGCTTTTGCAACAAGTTGTGGTCAGGTCACTATTGACAGTACACCACGTCCTAGAGAACACAAGGTGATCTCATCATCGGTTACTTGTTATTACTTACGATGCATCTTGCCCTCTCGAGGCGCTTATCCCCGAGAATCAAGCTTTAAGCTACCGATCGCTGGGTTGATAGCATCGTTGATGGTGCGGCATTGAGATTCGCGCGATGAAACCGGATAATGCTTGTCAAGGTCTATCTTCATCACCCACGTAGCATCTTCAACCGGGTAAGTGTTTCCACTTAACCAAGTATTGCAACATTTGAGTCCTTCCGGTTTGTTTGTAAGCTCGGTCAAGAAGAGCTTCGTGCACTATTTCGAAGTTGCTCTTCTATCATTTCTAGGAGGGTTGGGGTCTCCAAAACCTCCTCCCGATCAGGGTGTGTTGTTTCGTAAGACTCACGGAAAGACCTTGTGGATCTTCAAGCCGGGCGGCAATTCTAAGTTTATATGCCTGTTTCTCCAACGCTGGTCAATAATCTTGAATGGTCCAGCCCATCCGGGGCTAACTTTTGCAGTTGCCAATCTTAAGCTTGGCTTGCTTCACTTTAATTTTAAGCCAAACCGATTCACCCCTGAAAAAACGAGTGGGGTTCTCAGGTTTATCGGCTATGTTTTTCCCCGACGACATCGCCGCAGTACCAATAAGTAGCCCCGAACTTCTTTCGACCGAGCCCCGCAGATCTCCGTGAGGAGTTTTTGAGAAACTTCGACCTTAGAAACAGGATTATGCCACGTGTCTCGAGTAAGACATTGGTAACCATAGTTTATCATAAAGGGAGACATTCTGGAAGACTCCTGTTTCATGCTGTTATAGGCAAACTCGACTAGATAAATATAGTCAGCCCATTGTGATTGCTTACTCCACACATAACTTCTTAACATATCCTCTATAATACGATTGGTATGTTCTGGCCCGACCATCCGCTTGAGGATGATATGTCGTACTCATAGCAAGCTTGGTCCGAATGGTGGCAAAGAAATCTTTCCGTAATGCACTCACAAATTTGGGATCCCTATCCCATACAATTACCCGTGGCATTCCGCGGTAATCTGAAGATCTCCTTGGCAAATAGGAGAGCAAGATCAAAGGTCAGATCCGTGGTACGACATGGCAAGAAATGAGCCATCTTCGACAATTTGTCGACCACAACCATTAAGGCATCAAACCCCCGGAGAGTTCTTGGAAGGCCCACAATGAAATCCATGGTTATCACTTCCCATTTGGCGTTGGGCACATCCAAGGGTTGCAGCTCACCGAATTTTAACCGCCAGCCTTTGGTTTGTCGACATACCCGATTAATCGCTTAATTTACCTGGCAATGTCCTTTTTCATGGAAGGCCAGAAATAGCTGGATCGAATCTTAAAGTAGGTCTTCACAAAACCTGCGTGTCCAGCTATAGGACTATTGTGTGTATCATGGAGAATGAGCTTACGTACTCCTGAAGTCTCAGGTACACACAATTTGTCCTTGTAATATAACAAGTTGGCTTCCTTCTTATACGAGCGGAAAGCGTCACGCTCCTTATCAGTTCGAGCTTCCTTAGCGAAACTATCCCAAATGTCACAGAACTCTGGATCTGTGGGCAAGATCTGCTCTATCTGTTTTTCCCAAACTCACTGATGAGTGTAGAAATGGCTTTACAATGGGTTCGGGTCACCAAGGGATGGCGTGATAAAGCATCCGCAACCACATTGTGCTTGCCAGGCTTATACATAATCTCAAAATCATACTCCTCGAGAAATTCCATCCATCTTCTCTGACGGAGGTTGAGGTTCGGCTGGGTGGATAAATAACGGAGACTTTGATGATCCGTATCCAATTGGAATCTTCTACCAAGAAGGTAGTGTCTCCATATCCGCAGAGCACGGACAATGGCTAACAATTCCTGATCATGGGTAGGACATCACTGCTCTGTCTCATTCATCTTCTTTGAATCGTAGGCAATTACCCTCCCTCCCGCATTAGGACCCCACCTATGGTGGCAATTTTATCGCATCCGCCGCCACTAGCTTATCATGTTCGTGGATCGGGTAATGTGAGAACCGGTGCTGATGTTAGGCATCCTTAAGTGCTGGAAACTCGCTGAACTTTCGCCTTCCAAAGGGTCCATCCAATCTTTCACCTTCTCATGCTTTGTGAGATTTGTAAGAGGAGCTGCAATCTTCGAAAATCCTTTACAAAATTTTCGATAGTAGCCTCGCTAATCCCAAGAAACTCCCGGACTTCGGAAACATTCCCTAGAATAGGCCATTCCCTTACGGCCTCTAACTTGGCATGGGTCTCAGAGCAATTCCCTCTCAAGGAAATGATATGGCCTAAATAATCAACCTTCGGAGTGGCTTAACTTGCACTTAGAGAACTTGGCATAGAGTTGATGACGCCTCAGCCTTTGTAGGGCCAATCTAAGATGTTTCTCATGTTCCTCAAGGGTCTTATCAGATGAGAATGTCGTCGAAGAAGATAACAACAAAATCATCCAAGTATTGCCGGAAGACATCATTCATTAGTCGCATGAACGTTGTTGGGGCATTAGTTAATCCAAATGGCATAATCAGAAATTCATAATGCCCATACCGAAAAGCTTAAAAAGCGGATTTATGGATGTCCTCCTCCTTGATCCTTATCCGATGGTATCCAGAGCGTAGATCAATCTTTGAGAAATACTTAGCCCCTTGTAACTGATCCATTAGGTCATCGCCCTAGGCAAAGCATAGCCATTCTTGATGGTATGCTTGTTAAGTTGCCGGTAATCAATACACATCCTCAACGAGCCGCCCTTTTTCTTAACGAAGAGAATAGGAGCCAAAAGGGCTAAAACACTAGGTCGGATGAAACCTAGGTTTAGTAGCTCCCCCGGTTGCTTCTTAAGTTCCGCCAATTTGGGAGGACTCATACGGCACGGGCCTTGCTAGTAGGCTTGGTACCGGCTCTAAAGCTATTTCACATTCCACCCTCTCAAAGGAGGAAGCTTCAATCTCATCCGGGAAAAGGTCACCAAATTCCTGAGAAGACGAAAGCAATCCCTTTCGGCAAGGTATCGACATTTACTTTTCATTTAGCACTGACTCTATGGACGCAAGGGAAATGATGCAGAGGAGCTTTTCCTTGCGATAGCTTTATCCAACTGCCTAATGGACATAGATCGCATGATAGGGTTGAAGGGTTCACCTTTAATAGTCACGCTGGGCTCCATTGGTCGCGCCGAAGGTAACTTCCCTCTTTCGCAGCCTATGTTGGCTTTTATGATGCCAAGAATTCCATACCAACAATAAGGTCATATTTACCAATGTCCATCAACTCGGCACCCAAAGCCACCGGTGCACCGGGCAACCAGATCTTAAGATTGATGCGACGCCATGAGTATGCCCTCGACCTTACCATCGGCTAGAGTGATGTGCCTTGGTCGAGACCTTAATGTTTCTAGTCAGTAAGACCGAAAGTCATTCTAGGGGAAGCAAAATTATGTGTACTTCCCGTGATCCATAAGAATTACAAAAGGCTTACCGTCTACTTGACCTATGGTGGAAATGACAAATAGGCTGACTTTTTCGCATTTGCGGGTTTCTATAGCTGCAAGAATATGAGACGCACCATGAATATACTCTGAAGCCTCGCCCTCCATTGTGTAATGTTGTCTCCAGCCGTCCCAATCGAGGTCGGCCATGGCCTACCGCAAAGGCAGAACATAAGGACGGTTGTGCATAAAGTGCCCGTGTCGCATACACTGTGAACATGCCTTATCCCCGTGGAGCTGTTCTCGGCCTCCTTAGGAATAGGTGAAAAGGTTTCAGACTTCCTTGCCGACATTGCTCGCATTTTATCACCGCGGCCGAAAAGTAACTTTTTTTCCCCGGCTATAACGAAGTTGTTGGAGAAGGGCCCGGACTTGGCTTAACGGGGGTTTGTATGGTGTGGCTGGCCGGCCTGCGAATAAGGAGTCGGACGCGGATCGCGATTTCTTGGTGTGTCCTCCTCGAGGCTCAATGCCTTAGCCTCGCCTCCAAGAATCGATTTTGGGTCTATGGCTTTAACCATCCGTTTAATTGATGGGGCCAACCCTTCAATATAACCTTCTACGGCTCTCTTTTCATTCATTCCTCGAACATACAGCCTCAAGCACATAAACTCATCGGTGTAAGCTCGACCGACATACCCATTCGCTTCCAACCTATAGAAGGTCTGAACTGGCGGCATTTGTGCGCGACGAGGCACATAATGCGACTTGAACGCTTTGGCGAACTTCCCGGTTGCATCCGCTCCCTGTCAGATGCTTGGCCCTCGCATAGCCCCTCCACCAAATACGGGCAGCCTCGTAAGGTTGGTGGTGGCAACCTTTCCCTCAGATCCTTTTCCGCCATGCCATAAGACTTCCCGAACTCCTTCATTTCGGCCCAACCAGACTCGTGATTCAGTCCTTACTCTGGATTTTCCATCAAACCGGGCCAATTTCCTATTCTTCCATATGCTAGTTATGGCGGTATCAACCGTCTTACGGTACTCCTTATCCCGGCGCTTTGCATGGTCACCAGCTGATACCGATGAATCAGAAGACCCCGAAGTGGTTGAACGAGAGGAAGTGGAACTATCCTTAGAGGAACTTCGGTGACGCTTTTAGCATGAGGCCTCCTGCGTGTGCGTGGACTAGCTCCAGTGGGAAGATGGTCAAGCAGTGTGGACTCCGGTGGTAGCGGAGGTAACTCCGTCCATCTTCCCGGGTTTGTTGCGGTGGGTTGGCATGCAATACATAGGCCTGTAATTCGCCTTAACCGCCTTTTCATTAACATCAATCCTGCTCAGAGTCACTTCACCGGGCGTTGGAGGGTGTCCGCCAAGCGGGCAAGTTACGCACCGCCTAAATCGAGCATGAAAAAGGTATAAGCATATTTATAACAGATAAATTCTTACAAATTGTATCATGTCGAACAAAGAGGTAGAGAGAGAACACAAAGGGAATTTGTTATTATAAGAGGAAAAACTTTGCTATTACAGTTTCACACCAAGAGTCTGGTGACAAGAGTATTATACAAAGGCTTACATGATACAACTGGAATTTAGAGTGAACTCACAAACATCATAAAAAAAACGAAACTAGAAAGATCCGGCCTAGGGGTTCGCAAAGGGGTACAGAATTGAATAGCGAACACTCTCACGCCGCACCCTAACGAAGCTTAGAAGCGTGCCTGTGCTTGGACAATCACCGGGTTGGTATTCCTGTGTTGGACTAACAATGAGAAGGTTGAAAAGCCTTCGCAGAGCATAGAAGAAGAGTTGCCACCTGTGGTGGCATGCCCTCGAAAAGCCTCGCGGCTCGCCATACTCCAATAGTCCCAGTGCACGGCACGTGGTCGCCTTCAGTCCTCAAAAGCTCGGGTCCCTAAGGATGTTAACTATCTCCAACCCTTTTTCAAGATCATAAGGTTCTCCCGGTGGCGGGGTTCCATCTCATAGCCTTCATCCCATCGGGATATTCGCCATATCTCCGCCATAGTCCCCGCTCGGGCGCCCGGGATCATCCCTCCTTATCATGTCTGTAATCCTCTCCTCATATTCCCAAAGGGTCTCTTCTGCAAGACAATTGAAATGAATATAGAGGGTTGGATAGTTTTGTTATAGACCAACTCGAATAACCAGCAAAACACATGATAGAAGGAATAGTTTTCAATTGTATTCATAAAGATAGTACGATGAAAAGAAAGATGTATCATATTATAAAGTGGCTAAAGAATTTGCCAATCCAAAATTCCACAATCATACGCAATACAAAAATGCGTAGTACAATTAGTTTAAGAGCTAGGTCCTCCCTCTTCATCCGTAGGCCTAGGAGGTGGTGGAGGCGGTCGGTGTCGCAGCAGAGTCACCCCGGGGTCTACTGTGGCAGCCGCAATAGATGCAACCTCTGGTGGATAGGCAACGGCCAATGGGGCTGCCGTGAGGAGCTTCATGCTCATCCAGGGCGCAATATCCTGACCCAAGGCCGTCAGGGCAAGATCCCGTCGCACGAGTACATAAGTAAACGTACGATAGGGGAGCTTCTTGTGGCCGGCCAGTGTAGAGAGAGCACGGAGGGCCCACCATGAAGCTTCAGCCTCCGGCCCTAAATCCGGGCTATAAAAAGGACTTGCCCGCGGTCGAAAGGTCGACAAAAGCGGGTAAGGTGGTTGCCCGATACCTTCCCTTGCGGGGTCTCTGATGTGGCCACCTCCTTATCCAAATCCATGGAAACCTCCTCTTCCTTAAGTTCTTGTTGCTCCTCCTTCACATGAGCAGGGTTATGATATAAATCGTCTCTCTCGTCATCTGAACCCGAGGGAACCTCAACCATATTAATATTTGGGACGTGAGGTCCCATAGCCGCGGAAGGCATCCGGTGAGGGCTGAGAGGCCGGCTCCTCGCGATCACAAAGTCCCCGGCCGAAAGCAATGTCTCTGGGCGGGTTCGATAGTCTCCTGGCGGAACTGGAGCAGCTGCTGCACCTCCGAAGGTAGCTCAATAGAAGTGAAGTCGATGAAATCATCCATACAATACTCTGCAAGCTCATAAAGCACGTGGTCTTTACGCTTGCGCCTAAATCCAGCCACCATGTGATAAGTCCAGATAATATCATCCAGGAGAAGGTATTCTTGCCCTTGGAGATAGATAACTGGAAGGGCATCCAGCCCGGACAAGCCTACAGCTTGCTCCCGGCGCGGTGGCAGCTCTTCCGCTAACTGCTTCCAACGGGCGAAGTCGCCCATGCCTATGTGTTCGTCTTCCCCCTCCTCGGAAGACTCAGGCAGTTTGCCTTTCTCTATAGGCAAGGTTTCATCCTCGACGTATTGGTCCATGAGGATAGCTAGGGCGAAGGCAACCTCAAGGTATTGCCGCCCCTGATGCTGCACAACGGGCAAGTGTTTGCCCCATCGGAGCTTTCCCTTCAGGACATCATATGCATGAGTGTCTCCCCCGAGCATCTCTCGGACTACCTCCCGCTCCAGATACAGTTGGGGAGGATCCCCAAGAGGAATACACAGAGGGAGCATCTCCTCCTCAGAGAAATCCAAGAACTGAATGTAATCACGGGTGCCTCTCGCATGTTGGCAAGGAGATCAAGGCGCTGCATAGCAAAGGCCGCAGCAGGTCGAAAAGGGACTTATGGATCCCATTGCTCTCCGGCCATGGTACCAGGCGGCAAGGTCAGCGGCGGCCATGGCGCTAGAAGGGAGGAGGAAGCAAGAAAATGAAAGAAAACAAGTGGGAGTACACACTAAAAACCCCTTTTAAACCCTTTTTATTATTACGCTGATGTCAGCAATTTCATATTTTAAAATAAAATATAAGGTTCTCAATACATCTTCACTTAAAACAAAAAGAGTTTTTTTATTATTTATCGAAAAAAAATATGTACAATGGGAAAACCCCGGTAACACAAGGCTAAGGATGCTCCCCCAATCTGCTTGGCGCAGGGCTAAGTCCTTGGGCATAATGGTAACTCTTCAGGTGAATCGCTACAGAGGTTAAGCGCCACCAAAAAAGTGCCACCGTGATAGGCTTCAAAGCAGCCTCTTGGAGTGCCAAAATTGCAAAGGTCCGAAATGGAGGTCGGTCTTGAACGGGCCAAGGCTGATCTCCGTACCCGCCCTCACGGAAGGAAGCTTCCGTATTAGAAGGCGGGTGGATTCTCGAAACTTTATGATTTCCAGCAAGGCGCTGCATTCGGTCGGCACCGATGGGGCTTCCTTTGTGGGGCGGGTTTTGTAGGCGGCCCCTTGGTCTTGGCAATCGCCTTGCGCCAATGTTGGAGGGGAGTCATTCACCCGCCGCTGCCTCCGGACCGAGCTGGTATTCTTGCCAAAAGTCCGGAAGTCCTTAGTTTCTCCTTGTATTGATCGCCGGTCTTTTCGGGCTAAACCCTTCCTCGGTGCTTAATGGTCACATGTTCTGCCGAGGGGTTGGGCCCGACCCACTCCCCCTGATTGCCCTCCGGATCCTGCGGTTCACTGGTCCGCCGTTCCCTCTCATACATTTCGCTTCTCCCATTCCTCCGGGCTCTCCCTCGGATCTTCTTGAATTTGAGCAAAATGTTGGGCTTTCTTGGTGAAGAAGTTCAAGATGGTATGTGTGAGGTCGAGACCCATATCTATCCGAATGGTTGTCGATAGTCTATGCCGATATCGGGGATTTCCCCATATAAAGTCAAGGCTGGAATCCTCGTGCCATCGGTATGGGGAACCTCTATTGCTCTACCATCTATGACGGCAAAGCCATCCCAGAGATACCAGGTACTCCCTTCCTCGAAAGCCGTCATCATTTCCGCTCTATTTCCGGTGGTCATCCTCCCCGCCAAGCCTCGACACGGTCGGCCTCCTCCAGATCCGATGTCTTCCTCCCGGATGCCCTTCCCGCTTTGGGAGGATAGAATTTAATGAGCATCATGACCATGTCATGTTGCTCGACAATGGTGTAGGAGAGTCGGGCGGAGGTTCAGCCAGATCAGAAATGGCTCTGAGAAGTGATAGATAGGATAGGGGATCCTATCGTTGTTCTCAAACCGGTTCACCAACTCATCTAAAAGGATGTCGATGAAGGCCGGATCGGTAGCCATGTACCGGGCGATCATGGCATAAATCTCCACGATGCTGAGGGTAGAAGGGTCCGGGGCGCTCTTGGTATTGGCCATAGCGGTAGCACTAAAGTCTAAAGTCGGGCGGTGAGGCTGGTGGCGGAAAAGCTAAGGGAGGCGCTTAGGGTCCCCAAGACACAAGGGCTTAACGAAGCAACGCCAAGTCCTAAGTGGGCATTATGGCGGGCAGCGGCTCTAGCGAGGCAAGGCAGAACAAATATTAAGAAGAAATTTTAAACGGCCAGATAACTTTTGAAATTTTAAAATTTTCCTATTAACTTTTAAATTTTATTATTATAAAATAATTATACGGCGGAAATACGCGCGAGGCATAACTGGCTTCCGGTATTATGCATTATCGTGCTCCCACCTCGACTAGGGTCGCCGAAAGCAAGCGGCTCGAAAGTTGACTGGCGGGCCGCGTTGACTCCCGTCTGACCGGTCGGGCGCCGACTGCATTTTCGGCTCTTCTACCGTGACTGCAAGACGACAAAAAGCAAGCGGCGCCCGAGTTGGTTTTCGGGCCTGCCCTTGACCATTTTTCGCCTGGAGACGACCGTTCTAGGGTAATTTAAGTATGTCCGATCCAATGGATGCACCTTCTCCGTCATTTGAGCTACCCACTGACATTTACAATTCTTCCAATTCTTGGGCCCTCCAGTCGCCCTATCCTTCTTAAAGCTACAATTTCCTAATTTAACCTAACACCGAACCAAACATCAAAGAGGACTAACAACACATTAACTTAGCCTCCTCCTAACTACCGTGCTACTAGTTAGAGTTTGGCCAGTGCTATGATTTCGAGCAACCGAAATCACTGGCTCGATACTGCTGTGGACGCCTCGAATATATACGACCCTCGGTCGTATACATCTGAGGACTTTCCCCCATGGCGACCATCTCGCCGCGGCGGAGGCCCTCCATCTAACCTGGGCCGTCTACATAGAGACGCCGGTGAAGAACACGGAGGGGTCATTCGCCCACGCCGATGAAGCTACGTCTGAAGCATGAATACAAGGGTTAGCACACAGCATAAATCACGTATAAATAACCACCACGAAGGGTGGCGCATCCATCCAAATACCAACGGCAAAGAATATGCATCTAAAACTAATAAAACACCCAAACCCCAGGTTCTACCCCGGCTCAGACTCCAGTGAGGATCGACTGACGGTTGGGCCTCAAGAGATCAGCAGACCGAATCTTGGCATGGCGTTGGCGGGCATAGAACATCGGTTAGGGTTGTCCCACTCCATCCGCCCCTCCACATTGCACACTTTGCGGATGGGTCGATTCACGCTATGGCTTAAGCTATAGCCTTAGGAGACGCGGACTCGGGGATCACCCTTTGGGTCTACTCTAGGTTCATGACACCCTGGTCCAGATGAGGCGGTCGGGGAGGCCCCTTCGGGGATCCTGGTGGTGTCGTGGGTGAGCTAGAGAATATGTGTCGCATCAGCGACCCCGCATCCGTGCACTACTTTACTCACCCTAATTCTACTCAAAGTGCATGGTGCCCCATCACGGGTCACACCACTACACCCAGGAGTGTCGGACCCATGCCCGCCCTCCACGTGGCCAGGCTATCGGGCCTAGCCTTTGTAGGAGTCTCGGGAGCCTTTTATGCTCGTGCAAGACCCCACCCCCTACTTCACCCATTGTGTCCCTTATGCGGTGCTAAGCCGGACCATAGCGTCTATGACCGGTGGGCTCTTGCGCCTGGTAGAAACTACTAGGGTGTTAAAGGAAGCACTAGGAGCATTCTAAACTCAAGCTTAGAGGCCTCTACCCCTATTAATCCTCAAGTTTACTGAAACTACTAACCCGACCCATAGAGACATCGACCATCCCATAACAGAACATCATTCATAATTGAGAAGTATTCCTAATTACCAGAGAAAAACCATCCAGAAAAGAATCCTAGAGAGTTATTCTACAATTTGCAAATTAACTACCACTAACCGAGTTTAAATTTGGACCCGTTGTCAAGGGGTGCTTCCATGGTATGCGGGGGGGTAACAAAGAACGGCCGAAAGGGTGTTTGGCGATCACGGGGTGCACAAAGATTAACGGTTTCTGGCCACCGGTGCCCCTCGCTCCTTCTTTGGGTCCGAATTGGCCTCGATATGAGGATGGCGCCGCCCTTTAGTGGCCCTAGTTTAGCAACCCTCATCGGGCAACCCGGTGATGCCAAATGGCGCCGGTACTATGGATTGACTTAATCACATGTCTTTAGATAATTATCCTTAATAATTTGGTTAACATAGCTAATTAAATCCATTGTGGTCAACCCCCTAGGTTATCATCCCCCAGGTGGCGTGCCTTATACCAAGTGACGTGTCCGTATATATACTTGTGGCGTGCCTTATACCAAGTGACGTGTCCGTATACATACTTGGAACGTCACATTGGGGGCCGAGTTTTGATCTGTTGCAGTTGGGACGTGGCCGGGAAGCTGCAGTTGAGAATATGGAGCAAGGGAACTGACGGAACGGAGTTTGGACCTGTCCTCCTCCCGATGTGGCAATTAGAAGTTGGGGGCGCTTTTGCAGTGGCAAGACATTCATAACTTCGTAACGAATGCATTGTACGAAATTAAATTCTCATTTTTTGTCAGCTGAATTTCTAATTCGTCACTAGCACACAGCCCAATTTTCGGAATTTTCGGAGAAGGTCTAGATAAAAGGGTTAGCATTAGAACGGTCGGGGCAGCCCGTTGTGGGAAAACCAAGCTGGCATCCTTTCCCAAGGCAAACAAGGCTAGGATCTTGCACGACTGCCTCATAAGAGGGGAGAGTGCAGACCCCAGAAGGCGGGATCCAAAAAAGTTCCCGAGGCAACCTTTTCTGGCAGCGCTCCCACAATGGGCCATATGCTAATGACCGGTTCCCCTATCCGATCGTTGAATCCTCTGTTCAAGGGCCCTTCTTCGAGAAGGTCCAAAAGATTCCAAGATCGGTCCGGGGGAACTTATCAAACCGCAGAGTGTCCTGAGGGCGACCGTGTAGAAACCAGAGTGTTTTGATATTTGGGCACCGCGGAGGCTTCAGAATGGCAATTCGACTTTGCCAAGTCGTCCAAAATGGTGAAATTACCCAGGGGGCAAGTTACAAGATCAGTTTTGCAAAAGAAAGAAACACTTACGCCCTACACGGCAGTATTCGGCATCCACATCCTGTGCTAGACATGAGCTACTTTGGCGCTTTTTAGAGGAGGGGTGGTCTTCTAGCCACGGAACTTAGACCCCAAGGTCGACGTTCTGAGTCCATTGGCAGATCCAAATTACGGTTCCGGAGAGGGAAAATTGCCCGTCCGTCCCCAGGGCATTGGGGGGAGGACTTTTGGGGCAAGCAGCTTCCAGGAGAGTTTTAGGGTCCGTGCTCTGGCATCACCCTCTCCCCCCCTCCCCCCCATGTCAAGACACGACGCAAGGTCCCGGCCGAATCTGACAAAGAGAGGGCCTCCAAAACGTAAACCCTGTGAGTTGCCAGATTTTAGAAGGATTTGCATTTTGGGGGCCGAGATTTAGTCTGGTGAAGTTGGGACGTGGCCGAGAAGCTACAATTGAGAACTTGGAGCAAGGGGAACCGAGTCGGGGGGGCATTTTTTTTTGCAGTGGCAAGACATTCATAAATTCGTAACTAATGCATTGTACGAAATTAAATTCTGATTTTTTGTCGGCTGGATTCCTAATTCGTCACCAGCACACAGCCAATTTTTGGAATTTTTGGAGGTCTAGATCAAAGGGTTAGCATTAGAACGGTCGGGGCAGCCCATTGTGGGGCAACCGAGCTGGCACCCTTCCCCAAGTCAAACAAGGCCAGGACCTTGCACGGCTGCCTCACAAGAGGGGAGAGTCCGAACTCCAGGAGGCAGGATCCAAAAAAGTTCCCGAGGCCGCCTTTCCTGGCAGCGCTCCCACGATGGGCCGCACGCTAATGACCAATGGGTCGTACGCTAATGACCGGGAAGGTCTAAAATATTTCAAGATCGGTCCGGGGGAACTTATCAAATCGCGGAGCGTCCTGCAGGCAACTGTAGTGTTTTGTCGTTCGGGCACCGCGGAGGCTCCGGAATGGCAATTCGACTTCGCCAAGTCTATGGAATGGCAAAATTACCTTAGGGAGCAAGTTACAAGGTCAGTTTTGCAAAAGAAAGAAACACTTACGCCTTACACGGCAGTATTCGGCATCCACATCCTAGGCCAATTGACTACGAGTGTGCTGGACATGAGCTACTTTGGCGCTTCTTGTGGTCTTCTGGCCACGGAACTTGGTCCCCAGGTTCTACGTTCTGATTCCATTGGCAGAGCCAAATCACGGTTCTGGAGAGGGGACATTGCACGTCCGTCCCCAGGGCCTTGGGGGGAGGACTTTTGGGGCAAGCAGCTTCAGTGAGGGTTTTTGGGTCCGTGCTCTGGAGTCAACACCCCCCCTCTACGTCAAGATACGACGCAAGATCCCAGCCGAATCTGACAAGAAGAGGTGCTCTGAAACGTAAACCATGTGAGTTGCTAAGTTTTAGAAGGGTTTGTATTTTGGGGCCTGAGTTTTGGTCTGTTGCAGTTGAGACGTTGCTTAGAAGCTACAGATTGAGAATATAGAGCAATAGGAACTGACGGAATCGAGTTTGGACCTGTTCTCCTCCCGATATGGCAATTAGAAATCGGGGGGCGCTTTTGCAGTGGCAAGACATTCATAAATGCGTAATTAATGAATTATACAAAGTTAAATTCTGATTTTTTTGTCGGCTGGATTTCTAATTCATCATCAACACACATCCCAATTTTTGGAATTTTCGGAGGTCTAGATCAAAGGGTTAGCATTAGAACGATCGGGGCAGCCTGTTGTGGGGCAACCGAGCTGGCACCCTTCCCCAAATCAAACAAGGCCAGAACCTTGCACGGCTGCCTCACAAGAGGGAAAAGTCCGGACCCCAGGAGGGGGGATCCAAAAAAGTTTCCGAGGCAGCCTTTCTTGGCAGCGCTCCCACGGTGGGTCGTATGCTAATGACCACTCTCCCGGAGCCCAATTTCCCTATCAGACCGTTGAATCCTCCGTTCAAGGGCCCTTCTTGGGGAAGGTCTAAAAGATTCCAAGATCGGTCCGGGAAACTTATCAAACCGCGGAGCGTCCTGAGGGCGACCGTATAGAAACCAGAGTGTTTTATCGTTCGGGCATTGCGGAGGCTCCGGAATGGCAATTCGACTTCGCCAAGTTGTTCAGAATAGCGAAATTACCCTAGGGAGCAAGTTACAAGGTCAGCTTTGCAAAAGAAAGAAATAGTTACGCCCTACACGGCAATTTTCGGTATCCACATCCTAAGTCAATTGACTACAAGTGTGCAACTCTGACAAGGATAGGACCTCCAAAATGTAAACCCTGTGAGTTGCTAGGTTCTAGAAGGGTTTTCATTTTGGAGACCGAGTTTTGGTCTGTTGCAGTTGGGACGTGGCCGAGAAGCTGCAGTTGAGTGCGGAGCAAGGGGAACCGACGGAACGGAGTTTGGACCTGTCCTCCTCCCGATGTGGCAATTAGAAGTCGAGGGGCGCTTTTGCAGTGGCAAGACATTCATAAATTCGTAATTAATGCATTGTAGGAAATTAAATTCTGATTTTTTGTCAGCTGGATTCCTAATTCATCACCAGCAGACAGCCCATTTTCGGAATTTTCAGAGAAGGTCTAGATCAAAGGGTTAGTATTAGAACAGTTGGGGCAGCCCGTTGTGTGACAACCGAGCTGGCACTCTTCCCTAAGTCAAACAAGACAATAATAAAAGAAAGTAATCTTTGCAGATCCAACTGAAGAATGCATAGTATCTTCAAGAACCCTTCAAAGCATGTTAATGCATTAATCAATGTCAGATTATACACATGAAAAAAGATAATAGTGGACAAAATATAGCGTTAGTGAATAAGAACAACTCGGCATACTTTGGCAAAATATAGCGTTAGTGAATAAGAACAACTCGGCATACTTCTCACGAGCTTGGTTTATGGTCTCCATCGTAAAGTCCTCCACTTGTCCATCCCCTATGTTAAATTCCTTTTATAAATTACACGTTATAATAATGTAGTCGTGTGCTTGCAGGTTTGGATTGTGTACCATCCAAGTAATGTCTGGGAGGTATGTTGCAGGTTTCTGTGCCCTTGTGGGAGAGGCCCATAGTTGGCACAAAGAAGAGAGAGGAGAGAGAAACTAGTGTTGTAGCTGGAAAACATATAATGCGAATTTGGCTAGCCAAATTTTTAGTGTAGGAAAGTGCCATGTGGTAGCACCATATTAAAAAAGTACAACCTCATTAAGAATCGTAACTCGAGCTTTTGAAGAAGTTGTTGCTCTTTATTTCTCCAGTTCCAATTTCTCATAGTTCATTTGAACCTTATCGATCAAACATCTCTACCCGGGTGATGTTTCAAATGAAAAACAGTGGGATCTGGGCTAAAAAAACTAACCAATTCATTCGCCAAATCCAATTTTGTTTTTCACAAATCTACTAATTGATACATTGGGGTACAACAATTGATTTATTTTGTGACCTCACGTCTGAGATTTTTTTCAATCTTTCTAAAATCTAGTAATGGATGAAGCTCCACTTTTTGGAGCCATATTGCTCATTGTCTGATTGAGATCGGAGTAATTGATATGTTTATCTTTGCTTTTTATCGGATCATGGAGTAATTTGTCTCGGCTCTCAATGGATGTTGTAATGCGCTCAATGCGGGTTATATTGCAAAGAGTAGCATTTGTCGTAACTTATAGATATAACTACCATACCGAAGCAAGATCGATTCTTTTTAGTCAGGCCCCCATTTGGTCATTGCTCAAAAAGAAAAAGTAAAGGCAATTTGACAATTTCAAAAGCTGCAGAGCAACCCCATAAATATAAAGGGTTTTTGGGTTGCCCTAAGGGGCAAACCCTTGTTTATGTGGGTTTGTGGCATATTATAGGTATATGCCATTATATGCTTGGAATATGCCTATATTTGCTAAAAACCCTTATTGGTCCGTAAATGCTCGGTCGTTTTTCGTTGTTGGGCAGCCTTGTTGAAACTGGCTACCAGGAGAGGCTGCTTCCGGGCAACTGAAGTTGAAGAACCGTAACCGTGAACCGAACCGAACCGTAACCGTGAAGCAGGGCCATATACGATTTTGTGCGGCTTGAAAGATATCTGCGAGTTTGATTTTTCGATGTGTCCGTTCGATACCGCACCTTACCTTAAAACAAGCGAGAAATTTTGATTTAGGGCAAGATCGTGGTTTTGCACTTGAAATCATTTTCCTGCTCTAAAGTTAGTTTAATTGTGATTTTTGTAGGTATTGTTAGTCGGCAAGAGCCACCGGTCGGTATTTGCAGAATCCATTAGCTATGGTTGCTACCCTCTGTGGCCCAGGAAAAGAAATTCTGTCGCTCAAGCTTCATTCCTTGCAGTACTTGGTCAATGATGATGATGTCTACGAAGAGGTAGAGCGGATCATGATCACAATAATGAAACAGGTTGGAACTGATCTAAACCTAGCGGCATCTCATGAATGGCTCTTTGCTCCCTTGCAATTGAAATTTGGCAATGGGTTTTCTCAGGACTTTAAATCCAGAATGCGGCTTTTGAGGTTTTTCCTGCGGCTTGTGTTATGGTATGAGATATTGAAGCTTGAGCTCTGGCAGTATTATCACTGTTTTTATAAAAGGCAAACTCTCCAAATGATTTCTAAGCTTAACTGGTTGCAGGTGCTCAAGCTTCTTTTGAAGGACGAATTTTGTTTTGCAAACTACGAGCGTATGCTCTCCCCCATTGAGTTAGACTCTTGAAGGCAAATAGTATGCTTCACATATATTTTAAGATTGAGTTACGTGGACTGTTTCCTCTAACAACACGAGGTTCAGGTTATAGTCACTCTGGCATTACCTACAATCCTTTAACTGGCACTTGTGGCCCGTGACCAATATGTCATTCAGGTTAATCACTTTGACATGCCAATATGTCATTCAGGTTAATCACTTTGACATTATATTTCTTTAACTGGCATTTGTTGATATAAATTTAGATCTCTTATCATATGCTCTCTCTCTGGCATTGGGGAGTTGCGGTTCGCTATTTGGTAGTATACTCATTCCATAATACAATATCAGCTTTTTGAATTTCTCTAAATTGTAAGTTGTAAGGGATGTTATCTTTTCTTGCATGGCTTATATATCCTTAGAAACTGTTCGGTTTACCGTGAAATTATGACTTTGTTGTGAGATTTGTATTCTCTAAGTGGTATCTATTTCAGAGCATATTCTTTTTTTCTTCATTGAGTTATAAATTTATGTGCTTTATTTTGTGATTGTCCATGACTAATTGTAGAAAAGATGTGAACTTATGGGTTGTTTGTTTATTTCTCAGAGAGCTGGATCTTTAGAACGGGCTTCTCATTTGAGTGTTGCTTCACATGCAGCAGAGGTGGCTCTCCTCAAACATTAAATGGCAATTATAAGATGTTGCGATGCTAAGTAATTTAGGCTGTCCTGTTAGCAGATGATGTAACTCCACTAAGGGGATATTCTTCTGAAACGGCGAAATTGAGACAAACACGGGAAGATGAAGAGGGTAACTTCAAATTCTAGCTTTGTCAGCTCCGATGATATGTTTTAAACAAGTATTAAAAGTAATATTTACTTCAAGAAGTCAACGTCATTGCAGTTACTCTATCACGCTAGCGCTTACATCAAAGGTTACAACCAACAGGCTCATCTAAGACCCAATTAGCACGGTAGATGGCCACACAACGGCCAAACAATGTTCAGAGCCTGGATCTTCTGGATGAAAGCCTACAACAGAAAAGTTATCGTTGCTTTCATAGCTCCCAACTCTTCTCCTAGGGAGGCTATCTGCCAGGTTCTTTTCCAGATATCAAATATGATGGTAGTTGATCTTTCATTTTTCATGTACCTTCATGTAATGCCCTCATGTCTTGACTGTTCACTATTTTTCAGAACTCGCACTCCAAAGGTTGATGGGAAAGAGTTCAGTTATCAAGCCAGATCTGTGCCATAGAGCATCATTCATTGCCATCAATTTTCACAGATATTGTTATCCTTATTGAACATATTTTTGGAAAACACATCTAAGTTATAAACGATTCAACGCTTTCTCAGCCAACATTAAGGAGCTGAATGCTCACCATCAAATGCGGGAGACAAGTATAATTTTCGTCAGAAAAAAGAGTAGATTGTAGTAAAAACTAGAATTTGAGAAAAATATGCATGACTATGGTATAGCAGACTTGAAGAAAGCTGATGAAATATTTGGCCCGCCTTTATTAGCACTAGTGAGGTTGACATGAGTCAGTTGCCAATCTTGTAAGCACGATTGCAAATGCGTTCAAGCTTTATTACATATGCTTTTGGTTGGGTTTGACTATATTTTCCTCCACATCTGAAGGTCGCAAGGCAATCCTAGCATGTGGGGAATAGTCATACAAATCAATATCATCATGTGCTTCATGTATATTTGTTCAGTTCACAATTTCAGCAGTAAATTCATACGTTTATTTGGCGTGCCTTTTGAATCCTAAGCAGGAAGCATAACTTCTATATGAGGATTATGTTTTTGTGTATTTCCCATTTCCTTTATAATACATGCACAAATTGTTTGTAACCAATATACTTATTTGCGAATTGCGTTTTCTCGTTGCCTTTTATGTCTGCGCAGATTTCATTGCACGGACATACACGTTGACGTGCAGGTGTATACAAGTTGACGTGCATGTGTATACAAGTTGACGTGCATGTGTATGAGGTAAAAGATATTGAAATGTGTATGAGGTAAAAGATATTGAACATGGTAAAAAAGAGCTAATAGTCAAAATCTTCCAATTTACAAGCATGATTATTCAAGCCAGGCACAAAATATTATGGAGATGGTTCATAAAATTATTGAACACAATTTAGAAACATGAAAAGCTTCTTTGTTTAGAGTGTCAATTTGCAGCATTAGAATTGCATTCATTTCATGACAGTGTATTTAGAGATCAATTAATTCCAAAGCTGGAATAACAGAAGTATTTGACCAGCTCGAGCACATGTTACTGATGACTCCACGGTAAAGAACAAGAGAGCTCATATCCACGTATTAATCAGAAATGAGCATGGCCGAGTATTTCACATAAACAATGAACGATCTTGGCCCGGTAACATTCAAGCCTAAATTATGGAGTTTTAAGGTGTCATATGAAAAACTACGGTTAATTGTCTTTTGAACGCTAAAGCAAAGTACACTTTTATGCAGGCTCCTATAAGTTGGCCTTCAGTCCTCAGCACAGAAATCTCTCAGCATGTATATAGATTAGATTAGAAAGAAACCAAAAGCCAGGTTCTAACACTAGGAAGCAATTTCGATTTTCAAATGACCCTTTTTGGATTGCCCCTAAGGGGGCAAACCCTTGTTTATGTGGGTTTGTGGCATATTATAGGTATATGCCAGTATATGCTTGGAATATGCCTATGACTGCTCCAAACCCGTTATTGGCTGTAAACTCTCGGTCGTTTTCATTGTTGGATTTCGTTTCTAAATGTTCGGGGTTATGGTTTTGAATTGATTGTCAAAATATGACTTTGAACTATGATTTAAGCCACTTCACCCTCCGGCCATGGAGGGCAACCCTCCGTGCGCAGCACCTTGTTTAATTTTTCTTTTAATTCCTTAATTCATAACGCCCCAAACCCTATTTCCCTCCATTTTCCTAATGCGGCAGCGGCGGTGGAGCTGAGAGCTCCCATTTGGCTTCACCGGATGCGGCCATGCTCCACTTAGCAGCGGCCATATGCCCTAAAGGACGCCAATCCATAGCATAACATGCTTCTTTGAGAACAAGCATAGGCATGGCAGTTTTCCAAGGCTCTTCACAAAGTATAGGCATCCGGCCAGCGTCTTTCAGCTCTTACTAGCAAAACTATGAAGTCCACAGATGATTGCCCAGTAAGTAGCTCATGAAATTAAATTATTTCTGAAGCTGCAAAAGGATGAAAGAATCACTACCCTTCTATTCGATGTGCAGAGCTGCTATGTGATTCATTCTGACACGATATGTATCTGGTCTTTTATATTATCTTGTTTTGTTCCTTTGCACTTGCTTACTTTCAACATTCTTGCAGGGTTGTTGCACAGATCTATTCGCAATATTTTCGGATTATGATGCGTTTTTGCCTTACAGAACTTTTAGATCTATGTAAGGATAAAGGTTGGCCTTGCTCCGAGTTTTCTTGTATACAATTTTTTTCTAAGTTTTATTGATTCTGTGTATTCCTTATGGTATTGCAGCCTATTACAGATGTCAAATAGAAACTATTGTTTGTGAAAAACTGCTTTGTGGCATTCTTCAATGGATGTTTAGAAGCTATCAAGCTGGATCTTAGGTCCTTCAATCACGAGAAGCTCAATAAAATCTACGCTTAGTTCTTGCAGTGCTTTCTTATTTCTTTGATTTCTTCTTTTTTGAAGCTCTTGTTTTGTTGCATTAGATTTCAAGAACCACATTTGACTCCAGAAGATACTGTTATTGTCTTCAACAGTTTATTCATCTTATGTATGATCCGAACCTTCCTTTTTCCAGGGTTATTACTGGGGTTATCAGGGCCAAATGGCTTTCTTGCATATTACACTAGGTAATGCTCCTTTCTTTCCATGTTTGTTGATGTTAGAAAATGGGTTTTGGCATTTGAATGATCAGTAGGGTTATTATTATAGTTTCTTTCTATGGAAGTATGTTAGTCCTGTGCCTCCTGGTACAGGACTATTCATGCATACGTCAGACCAGGTCAAGCTCAAAGATCCTCAGTCAACCACGGGTCAGACATCCAAGCCTCCACAGAAGACTAAAGTAGGCCACTTGATCAAAGCCTTTGGCGATCAAGAGCGCCCTTTCGGACAAGTGGCGGCCCGTCCACTTGGCGTCGGCGTCAGCGTGATTCTAGGCACTTCAAGAGGCACCGCCAACATTCACACAAATCGGGCCTCCTTCCGTGAGTCGGCGACCGAGATCGGTCGAGTGTCTATATTGGGCCCAAGGCCATTGTACTATATATATGAGTAGAGTTAGCTCATAAGTTTGGAGATGAGTTTTGAGTCTTGTCTCCTTTCGTTTTTCTCTCTATTGCGAGAGCTCATGTATTTTCATCATTGATATCAAAGGAAGCTTATCATCTTTCTTTCATTTGTTCTGTTCTCTTCTTTTCTTCTCTTTCAGCCAAATCCCGGCGTGACATAGTCCCAGGACTCTCTGTTAGATCCACGGGTCCTCCGGAGGTTTGTCTTCAGGGAGTTCGAACCCGGACCCCAAACAGCATGCGCCCATTTTGCGGGTGCGATTTTCTCCTACTTTCTTACGTGCGCCATATGCGTCGCGAATTTCACGCCCGGAAGAACTCCTTTCTCGAGCGGCATCTGCAGGCAGCCATCATGTCGGGGAAGCTGTTGCGACATGTATGGATCTGCTTATGATGACATAGGGAGGCCATCGCCGGTCTAGGGCTCGATCAGGCCACCCACCCCTCGTGTCGGTCGTCGGTTCCCGCCCTAAGCGTGCAAAACGTACTCACAACCTCGGTCCCCTCATCATTGCTCCGGGGGCCTTATCGGCTCAACCTTCTCAACCGTACTTTCATACCCACGAACATGCCTACATCCATCATTCGCCGGGCCATACGCCACTTCGCCCATAACCATCATCTCCCCGGTGAGCCGCGGCTATCCACATGTCTCCTGCTTTTGCCGGAATATCCCTTTTCGTTTCCCCGCTGCTCTTCACGTTTACAACCTTACGGATCTCAAAACCAATGCTCCCGGCTGCCGGTTTCTCAACCGCGATCACCCCTTCATCGTGGTCCAGCGAGGCACAATGCCAAATCCACCTCAACCTCAATATCCTCACTATCCTGATTTCTGTCCAGCCCGGCACTTTCACATCTACCTTTGGGACTCGGCCGACTTATCCCACCTTTGGCAACACGAAGGCAAACCGTTAGACCAAAGTGCTTTCGGCCCACATGGAAGAATTTGAGGCTCTAGCTGTCCTAAATGGGACGCAGCGCAACCTCAACTGAAATTTCACATCTTTTCCACCACAACTGCGTGGCTCTCCTCATCAATGGCTCATGTCCAACAAAAGCCATTGGAAACAAAGACTGGTCGAAATGCGCCTTTGCTTTTACGTCTCATTACGGGACCACGGATGATGATCAACTTCATCTCAAGCAACTCAATGAACTTCAACAAAAGAGCCCACGAGTCTCCGCGGGGATTTTATGGATCGACTTCACATTACCTTTCGGTAAGCTCAAGGAGTACCCTACACGAGCGGATTTTGGTCGGTTTCTCCAAGGACTTCCTCACGCTATTCGACTCATGACGAATACTGCGTCCAAAAACTTTGGAGCGGGCTATCGACTTCTTGTCAATCACTCCGTCAATGTTTTCCTCGGCGTGGCTCTTCAAGAGCTCCGTTCATTCCACCGTCATGGTTCCCAAGCGGTACATTCAGCCTCAACACGCTAATCCAGTAGCGGTCAAATCGGTGCCATATTTGCAAATATCAAGGCCATTTGGCCAATGAGTGCAACTCCACCAATGGCCGCCTCATTGCAAGCGATGCAACATGTGCAATCATGCCACGGAAGAGTGCACTCGCACTCATCCCACCGTTCGCAACAAAATGGTTTATCAAGTACAAACCACACCTCGGTCCCAAGCGCACTCGGCCGACCACCTCTTGGTGCAGCCCGCGCGAACTCTATCGACGCGGGGACCAACCACGGGGATCCAACCAGCGTCCTCCTTTTGATCCTTCTAAAGCTCGGTGCTATCATCGCGCCAAGAATGGGGTCATACCACCACGGCGTGCCCTCAACTTCCACAAGTTCAGGTCCGGCTTCACGGCACAAATCAGACCACATCGGTCCGCCTCGCGGCTTACCAACTACGGCTTGCTAATGGCAAACAAGGCCCGCGACCGGTTCTCAAGAAGCCCCCAAAGGCCTCGGCAATCACGCTATCAACCAGCTCCGACCAAAATCAACCTCATTTGGATCAACAAGCCCAAGAGGAAATTTTTCGGGCACTTAATCCTCCCGCATACCGTCAAATTGGGTTGGTCTAGTTTTCACGCTGAGACCAAGGCATCACGTCCCTTGCCTATTATGGGAAGGACCACGCAACCTGCCTTTGCGGTTGACACCCTTCCTCATGAGGGCGAAAAAAGGTTCACTTTGCACCGACTTAGAAAAGCTCATGCCAAATGTCATGCCCAAAGTTAGCAAAAGCATTTTGAATCTCATGCAAGCGGTGAAGGCCGCACATTGGCAAATGTTCATGCCACCACTCGAGCTCAACAAAGACCACGATCCACCTTCAACATCTCAACCTCCACGCTCTCGGACATATCCCAATATTGCGGCCGAGGTTGACTTACTCAAAAAGTTCTTTGCTTCCCTACCACGCACTCCGCACCCGGTGGAACCGGCGGATCCTTTTTTCTCATGTACCTCTCGAACTCCAAGAGGGCTTGCCAAGATCAAAATTCCTTTAAGCTTGGCAGCCATTTTAAAACTTCGTCACGCTCTCAAGGACCGGTTACCACTCCCAAGCTGTTTTGGTTGGAACGTGGCATACCTCTACACCCCGGTCCATGCAGCGGGGGGAAATCAGCAAGTCAACCATGTTCAAATCGATGGAGGTAGTGCGGTCAATCTCATCGCGGACAAACTCCGCCAAACAAATGGGCATCACACAACTCTTTAGGTGCCCCATATGACATCAAATTGGCTAATGGCCATATCCACGAGACCTCAAGGCGTCACACCTATTCTACACATCAACATTGGTGATCTCCGCTTTCCCATGGAATTTGGAGTTTGGAAAGCCTGGTGAAGATCCGGTGACTATGAAATGCTGGTGGGAAGACCCTTTCTCCGCCGGGCAAAGAGTATCCATTCTTGGGCCACGGACCAGTTAGTCATCTGAGATGGTCATCTCAATGCCACAATGGACTTGCAAACAAAGGCGGATCATTTCCGTTGACAATGCGGAACCCTCTCTCTCGACACCGATTACGAAGGCGCTCGGAATAATAAATCAAGTTCGGGCTACCCCTGGCGTGCGCCTCTGTCATCCTACCCCGAATATGATCCTTGGGGAGAAATGACTCTTGATCGGGACAGGCGTGGCTGCCTTGCTTGACCCCTACGGCTCCTTGCAATCCGAATCCAGCGTTGATCACTTTTCGATCACGGACACTCAAAGAACTCTGCTGATGTACACGGTCATGAAGCAACCATTGCTAGATGACTTTGAGCAACCTCTCTTTTTTACCGCGCAAAGTGCCACGCATCCGGTTATGCTCCAACCTCCGCACACATTGTCGGAATGATGAAGTCATACCCCATATTGAGACTCACGAAGTCGAAATTGTGGATGTTGGCAACAATCAACTTTGTCCGTATTCTTTGCAAACCTTAGGCTCCTTATCGTAGCGAGGGGCGTCCGCTTTTTGTTCAAAAATTCAAACACATTTTAAGCACGGAGTTACAAAGATCTGCGGGGAATCAACAAAAGCTTGGGGAACTCACCATTCCTACCAAATCGATGCGACCCGATGTAGCAGCGGCCGATGCTCAACCCTAATTACAGTGATGCGTCGTGGAAATTGACAAACTCCTTGCTGCGGGGTTTGATCTATGAGGTCAAACATGCGAATGGGTGAGCCCTATCGTCATTGCCCTTAAGCACAATGGTAAGATCGGCGTGCGTGTAGACTATCGGAAACTCAATCAAGGCCACGGGCGTGATCATTTTCCACTTCCCTTCACGGACCAAGTTGGAAGAAGTGGCTGGACATGAGATGTACTCCTTTATGGATGGTTTCTCTGGCTACAATAAGATCTCCATCAAAGAATCTCGATCAACTCAAGACCACTTTCACCACCAGGTAAGGTCACTTTTTGCCTACAAGGTGGTTCCTTTTGGATTATCCAACTCTCCTTCAACATTTCAGCGCATCATGCTCGGGTTTTCATGATTTCATGAAGGAAAATCCCTTCTTGCAAATTTTTCAAGATGACTTCTCGCCTCTGAGTTCCATGGCTGACCATTTTGGATAAATTGGAACTTCGTCTTTCAGAAATGTGATGAGTCGGCATTAGTCTCAATCACGAGAAATGCACCTTTTTCGTCGTCTTACGGTGTTACGTTAGGCCATGTTGTCGACAAAGCGAGGAATCACCTGCGATCTGCCAAAATGGGTTATTGTGCTAAAAGCTCAAGCACCAGCCAATATCAAAGAGACCAGCTCTTTCCTAGGAAAGGTCAATTATTACTCCCCTTCATACGGGTGGCGACCATTGCAGATCCCATTCATAAACTCACGGGTGGTGAATCCACTGGGCTTGGAATTCCCGGTAGGCGCTTTCCAACGGTGAAGCTTTTTGCTTACTCGGAGCCGTTACTTGTTCCTCCTCAATGGGACAAGCCCTTTCACGTTCATGTCGATGTCTCGGCGTTTGCTATTGGAACTGTTCTTTCTCAAGCATATGATGCGCTGGCGATAAACCAAATCGCTATGCGGTAGAAAACTCAATTACTGGCTGGCGCAACTATTACGCCGCGGGCGTGAAGCTTTGGGTCTCATTTTACGTGTCCAGCGGCTTCGTCATTACCTTTTGGGCGGTCAAATCAAGTTCTTTGTGGACCACCAAGCACTTCTCTATTTGATCAACAAATCCCGCCCCCGGTGCATTGCTTCGTTGGGTCCTTCTTCTCCAAGAATTTGCTCCTTTTGAAATGGTTCATAAAGACGGCAAATCTCATGTTGTTCGGATTATCTTTCCGCATCCACCACGGATGATCCTTAGCGAGGAGTCTCGGGCGCCTTCCACGATGCTCAACTTTTTTTTTAGTCGCGGCAACACCACATTGGTTCCATGATTTTCAGCAGTACCTCCTCCACGGGTGCTCTTCCACCCGAAGATGAGGCGGCTCTCTCACACATGGCGACAATCCCGGCCATCAATTTCTCAGAGAGGTCAGGTGACTACACCATGGTTGCCGGACATCTCTACAAAAAGGTAAGGACACCATCCTTCGACATTGTTCTACCTCATGAAGTTCCGGACATTGTTAGAAGCTCATCAAGGGCCGGTGGTGGTCATTTTCATGGTGACACCCGCGACGCGCCAAAATTCTTCTTTAGGGTATTATTGGCCCCGCTCTTCAAAGATGCTCGCCCATGCGCCCCCCGCGTGTGGCGCTTGCCGGTGGTGGGGCGCCACGGCCCGTGGCAGCTCTTCCCTTAGCGCCGGCCCGCCCGCCTACTTCCCTTGACAAATGGGGGAATGGACTTTGTGGGACCTATAGACCCTCCCGTGGCGCTTTTCGTGCGATACATCTGGTTCTCCCGACTACGCCACCAAATGGGCGGAAGCTTGTGCACTTCCGGACAACACTTGCTGCAAGCCGCGGAAGTCCTCTATCAACAAATCATCAGCGATTCGGCTTGCCCCCGCGGGGCTGGTGGGTGATCGTGGTGTTCATTTCATCAATCATCATACTATCAAAGGCGGCGGATTATCTCTTGATACATCATCACAAGAGCACACCTTACTATCCTCAAGGCAATGGGTTGGGAAAGCACCAACAAAACTCACGGTCACCATTCTCAAGAAAATTTGTGGCGCTTCCCGCCGCAGTTGGCGGACAAAACTTCCTCAGATTCTTTGGGCCTACAATACTTGTTTCAAGATTACTCACGGGTCACACTCCTTTTAAATTGGTTTATGGTCGAGGAAGCTCTCATGCCCTTTGAATTCATTCTTCCAACACTCGGTTTCAGCTCTCGCTCATAATCCACCATTTGCTCTCAAAGAGCGGGTCTATCAATTAGAAACAGTTGGATGAACTTCAGCGAGGGATGCTTATATTCGTGTTCTTCATGGACAAGCGATTTGCAAAAATCTTTACATGACAAAGCGTTTGAAGACAAAACATTCAAACAAGGAGATTTGGTTCTTCTTTATGATTCGGTACAAAAATTTTTCGGGTAAACTCAAGTTTTCGTTGGCTTGGCCCTTATCAAATTGTTCAAGTGGTTAGACCAAGTGTTTTCCAACTTCATTTGAATTAGATGGCACTCCATTACCTACATTGGTTAATGGTTTTCGTCTCAAAGCATTTCAGCACCGAGAAAGTGAACATCCCAACACGTAGAGGCGGTTCGAGAATCAAACACCCGCGAAAGTGACTAGAAAGGCGGTGATTATATTATAGTGGAGAATTTTTACAAAATGTAGGCGAGCCCACTATTTCGCTATGGCTTTGCCCTATATACAAAAAGCGGGCCGAGCCCTATCTACTAAGTCCTAAGAGGAAAAACCCTCTACTCGGGGTTGGGCAGAGGTGATCTTGGGAGGAGATGGTAGAGGTTACGCTCCGGATCGGTGAAGGTCGCGAGAACCACCTCCATCCCGATTGGTCTTGGTCGGGATGTTCAGCCATCGGCACACCGGCGATCCATCACGAATACCACGGTTGTGGCGGCGCCGAAGAAGATCGAGCAGTTCATCTTACAAGTGATCCACTCACGGCCGGTTCGTCGGCATGGTGCAATCTTCGTTCAAACCGGCCCGGCGACCATCTTGGCGCCATCGGATGCCGCCGTTTCTCTCGGTTTCGTCTTATATAGAAGCCCGAGGACCTCCTTGTCGGCGTGGACCAATCACACAAATCGCTAGCGTGGTTTTGCAATGCAAAATTTTGTTTCTAAAGGAGAATCGTTCTCCCGTAGCATATCTAGCAATGGTACCTTGACACATTCCTTTTAATGATATCCGCCTTGAGTTACCGACATTGAATGCCATTCCTTCTTTCCGCGCCCGTCCGAACATTAATGGGTGTCCTTTGCCATCTGTCACATCCGATCTTTCTTTCCACGTCTCATCCTCCCAGTCCATTGCTTCTCCCTTACGTTTTTGGGGACTTAGCCAAATTTTTGCCTCTCAATCCCTTCTTAGCATCTCTTGACACCTGGCATCATCAGCGGTTCTGTTTGCACTCTTCATACCTCTTCACCTCGGTTATTGCGCCCTAAAACAAAACTTTTTAGTTCCTCTGCGCCTTCATCCTCAATTGCTTTCGACTTTTCGTCTTCCGCCTTTGGCATCTCTCTTAGTTTACGCAAATCATTCTCATGGCTGCCCCAAGATTTTCTACACTTCAAACTCACGCTCCCAGGATCGACCCTTTTTTGCATCGTATCCTTCTTGGCCCACTTTCCATGAAGCCCTTGTTGGCCCCAATAAAGGCGTCGGCTGAGCGACACCGACTTTTACGAATTTTCTCAAATGGAACTTAGGCTCCAAATCACGCCCGATTCTGCGGTTCATCGCCAATATTGTTAACTTGACCCGGGGTACACCAGCTTGTGGTCGATGGCACCACTATTTCATTGACTCAACACTTGATTTTAAAGGGTATTTCATATTCCTTGCACACTCCTTGTGTATCATGGTGCGCTTTATCGGGGATATTGATGTCCGCGAGTTTGGTGCACGCTTATCGCGCCAATGTCCATCGATCGACCAATATCGACAAGCCTCATGAGACCTTTGTAAAATTTTTGTGGCGCCAAATTCCTTGGGTATTCTATCAAGAACACCCATATCAATAAGCCTTTCTATAACCTGGTCCTTCTTGCTACACACTCAAGCACCACATAGATTGGCCCCAAATGATGTTCTATCGTCTTCTCCAAATGGATGGGCCTTGCCGGTACCACTTCCATTTCTGAAGTTTACGTGGGAGGGCACTTTCAAGCCCTCATCCGTCATTACTTCCTCCCACCACCAAATTCTCATACTTCCACTCAGCGCTCCCTTCGGTCAATCACCAAGTTGGCACATCCGCCCATCTTCCCCGGTCATGACCACGGTCACACTCATGTCCTTTGTCTCTTCCTCCAGCTACACCATCCACTTCACCATTTTTCACAAACCTCCCACACAGGCAACAGCCAATTCCACCACCACAACACCCCCCGTCGGTTGTTGTATCGATGTCGGCGAGGATGCTCAGGCTCTTTGCACTTAAGATTCTGAGGAATCCCAAGGCGCTCTTATGGCGGGGGTTCAGCGGGCACTAGAGGCCTACGATGCGGTACACCAAGACCTTCAGGTGCAACTGCCCAAGTTGCAACTTTGGAGGCCAAACTTCAAGACAAGCATGAAGCTCTCTTACGGGCTCATGCGGATCTCAAGGTACACAAGCTCAAGTCAGCCAACTTCGCGGTCGGGCTCGGCTCGGTCCGAAATTCAGACTCTATTGGAGCACAACAAGTCCAAAGCTGCTCTCACGGTACCAGGATGAAGATATTGCTAAACTCAATACCTTGTACCGGGCGTGTGAAAACTTCCGCACTCAAGTTCAAAATCTTTCGGCGAGATGCTCAAGTTGCCTCCTTGGCGGCTCGGCTTTCTACCACAGACCTCTCGGATCACCTCTCTTCAAGATCGAAACTACGAGGAGGTGCAGCTTGAAAATACCGATGGCCGCGAGGAGATTGCCGTGCTGCCGTCTCAATACACCGGGAAATCTTCCTCCCAGGTCAATCCTTCGAAGCGGGTCCGTGACCAGTCCGCCTCCCTACTTGAAAAAGGAAAATAGGATCAGTGATCTCGAACAACATTTGCAACAAGCTATTGATTCTGGCGATGAGGCTCAAACCAAACTTGGCCTTGGACTTCAATTCTTCCTGAGAATGCCGGTGGACTTCCCGGCTCCCTCACGCTATCATGATTATGTGGTTGCTCGGCGCCACCTCTTCCTTTCAAAGTGGCGCTGTGATGGCCACAATGGATATCCCAGCTGGCGGTGCTGATTTTTTCGGTTTGGCGAACTCTCCATTGAAGACAAAGGGTTGTGTTGTGCCCTTGTTGTCTTTGATCTCATACTGCTGCCGATCCGACTTTCTCACTTTCAGCGTGGTTCAGCCCATGGCTTATATTTTCATGATTTCTATGGGTGATACCGCGGAAAATTTTGGCAATGGGCCCGCGCCAATTTGTTCGGGGTGACCCCAGCTGCGCAATGGGTGCCGGGATAACAATCCATATCTTGCGGATCTGCTTTCGGACCAAAACTTTTCATCGGGAGTACATGCACAGGCTTGCCAATCATTTTATCTCTACGGCTGGCCCGGAGGCGTACAACAAATAAGGAAGTATCTAGGACATCAGAAGATCTTCCCTATGCACAAGTCTATATCGGCACCTGTTGGGTTACTGTCGATTACAGGCTACGTTGGGCAGCAAGGCGGTCCCCGGGGATGGGATAGCCCTCTCTGTCAACTCTCGACTCTCCTGCTTCTCTTTGGGATCCCGGGTGTCGGGCACTTGATCGGATCTTGTCGGTCAATTCGGGGCTGCTTTCGGCAATACGCCCACGGGCATGGTTCCCTTCTCCCTATGCTTCCACAGGTGTACCTCCGCCCGAGTTCACGACTCCCGATTGGCGCCTTCCTTTTTGGACCAAGGTCATGGATGGTCATGCGGGCTGGACACCACCTCCGGATCTCGGCCGGATCTCGGTGGGATCCGCGTTTTATTCGCCGATCACATTGGGAAGAAGGTGCTACTGCGGACAACACCTAAATTGGATCTACATTGCTAATGGCGTGGTTGTAGCGCGACGCGGATGCTTCATGGTCTCAACACCTTCTTCGCGAGCGCCTCCACTCACGATCCTTACGTCCATCTTCAAAGCGGGGATTTCTGTTGCCCTCAATGCATTTTGCTCGGCTCCTTGATCAATGGCGTCCATTTTTCAGCGCAATCCAAATGCGGTCGATTAGCACGGCCTTCGAACACATTGTCTCCTCATGGAGTGTCGGTACATTTCTTAACCCGGGCGCCCGCGGCGCGCCCGAAGACATGTAGTGCGGCTCTCGTTTTTCTTATTGATCTTTGCGATCGCCCTTGGCCCAAGACACCTCAAGCTCTTCCAATCGCGCCAAGATCTCATCGGCCCGATTACCATAATGGGGCGAGTCCTCCACTCGATGAGATCACTGGTGCGATGGCTTCAGCCCTCCGGCAACTTCCTCCTTTTCTTCCCTACTCGAGGTAATACCGTTTTGGTGGGGGAGTGTTGAATCTGTGCCTCACAGTACGGGACGCTATTCATCGCATATGTCCGGTCAGGTCAAGCTTCGAAGATCTCGATCAACCCGCAGATTGAACATCAAGCCTCCAGAAGACTAACTGACCCGCCTTGATCAAAGCCTTTAGCGATCAAGCCTTCGGAACAAGTGGCGATCACCGCCCCGCGTCGGCGTGATTCTAGGCACTTCAAGAGGCACCGCTGCCCATTCCTGCAAATCAGGCCTCCTTCAGGAGTCGGCACCGAGATCAGTCGAGTCGCTACATGTGGGCCCAAGGCCATTGTACTATATATATGAGTAGAGTTAGCTCATAAGTTTGGGAGATGAGTTTTGAGTCTTGTCTCCTTTGAGTTTTCTCCCCTATTGCGAGAGCTCATGTATTTTCATCATTGATATCAAGAGCTTATCATCTTTCTTTCATTTTGTTGTTCTCTTCTTTTCTTCTCTTCGGCAAATCGGCGTGACATAGTCCGGGACTCTCTGATAGATCCACGGGTCCTCCTGAGGAGAATTTGTCTTCAGGAGTTCACAGACGGACCAAACAAAGTAATAGTTTTTTCTGAGGAAGTGGTAGAGACGGTGACGCCAGCCATGGCGAGGGTGTTCTAGAGTTATTTCGCGGATAATTACGGCGATGTTTTTTTGCTTTTTACAAGCCATTAGACTTATATCTTGGATGTTTGATTTCCTCCATGTTTTTTCTTGAGGCCCGAGGGGCAGGGGCAGACGGTCTGAACCAACGGCGGGGTGGTTTTTGGAGTGATCTTGCTCATTACGTTTAGGAATGAACCCAATAGCCACAAGGGGTGGCTTCACAAATTGCTCATTCCTTTTAGGTGTCTGGCTCTTTAAGAACGTACCACATGACTAAAATCTGATCTAATTGTATTGTGAAGCACATGGTAGGTGTGGTTCAACTCCCACATGTTCATCTTCCATTGTAGTCACAAATTCCCTAAATCCTCTATTGCATTGTCGCCTGGCAGCTTTTAAATATCATAAGCTCAAAGTGGGTTGCAAATTATCTTGGTAAACTGTTGAGTAGCTAGCGTGGTTAACCATTTGGTATCATGCAAAAAAGTCATCTTATGCTTATCATATGTTGTTGTTACAAATTTAATCACTATAAGCTTCATTACTAGCAAACCTAAACCAATTACATTTTATGTTATGTTATTCTGATTAATCACTATAAATCGTAACATAGACACTAAAATTACTGCGATGTATATGCTAAGGAAGATAGATGGGATTGATAATCATTCTTTTAAACTAGACATATTAAGCAATAGCACATCATATATTATTTTTAGTTGTTATAAAGACTAACTATAACTATCATGTTCTACTACCATATAAAAAACAATGATGATCTTTTATCCGTCATTGGGTGTATTGATGAACTATAATGTATAACCAAATATGGACTTTGTAAACTTTTGGCCCACATATGGTAATGATTTTAAGATTTGGTTTCACTAATAAATCATTTCAAAAATCATCTTGATTCAATTTTGGGGCTTTATTGGCGAGGCTCCTGCGCTCCATCTCCAAATTATAGCCGAGGCAGCAGCTATTGCCGATGCAATATCATCATGTTAGTAGCTTACTCTTCATACTTAGCTTCAAGCCTAACCATCTCTTGAGAAGCACCCTCATCGTCGCTGCTTGTGACTCCACGAGGTCCCCAATGTTGTCGGTGCCTTCTAAGCCAATCGCGTACTAACTTCTTACCTTCCTGGCGGTTCCTCGTTTCCTTGGTCCTCATCTTCGGTGGAGGGTTCCGCGAGATTCCCTTCCCCTTCTCATGCTATCGGCGGCTCCTACACCAAGCTAGATTAGAAAATAGAAAATACAATCAAGTGTATAAACTACGAGGAGAATGTAGCCTTACTTATAAAGATGGGTTCCATTTTTCTTTGCTCATGAATGCTCATCTCCTCCTGAATGCAGTTCCAAGCGTGGACATATCTTCAATGGCCATGTATCCCAAAATAACAAAGAAAGCTCACACAACAAGCTATGATGAAAACTAACTTTTAGAGGATGGATTTATAGAAGCAAAGGGATAAACAAAAGGAACACTTATTATCCACTTTAGAAACCTTAAAGAGTGTATGCAAAAAAAGTAAAGAGGAAGCGCTTGCTCCTTCATCAACAAAAGAATAGGGTTTTGTAAGCGGAAAAATGAAGGCGGTGGCCCGGACAAATAGAGGGACGTTGAAAGCGAGCGTCGTTTAGCGGCGTGGTAGCGTCGTTTAATGGCGTTATCTCGTCATCCTAGCGGCGATCAATACTTGGCAATCTAGTTCTCTTTCACTTGTCATCAGTTCTCGCTTTATATGTTTCATTTTTCACAGCCACATTTTGTATCGCTTACTCAAGAATGGCCAAAGCGAGTCGTCGAAGGTTCTTACATTGTCAAAATGCGGCGTGAGATATACGGCTTTAATGCGGCTCATGTCAATGGTACGCAACCACGGTGAAGGGAACTCCAGCAGGCATATGGGAATGGAAGTCCACGACTGCAGCGGAAAATCACGAAGAAAGAATTCGGGGTTCGGTGTTCAGAATTGGAATGACTTCAAAGGAAGGAGCTTGCTCCTTTTCTAATATCTCTCAAGTTCCATATTTACAGGGCAAAGGCACTGAAGAGGCTGTTGAGAATGGATGATGTTTGGATCCACAACTCTTTGAAACCTATTTTCAGAACTCTTTATGAGAGACAACAAAGGCAGCGTGAATCTTTGGCATTCATCCTCTTGGATGCCACATCTCATCATATTATAGCCATAGATGGTTGGCTCGAATTGTTTAGCCGAGATAAGATTGAGGAATTCACCCTAGAAGATCTTATTAAGACAGAGAAGGATATATGTCTATCTGATGACTGAAGCCTATCATTTCAGAACGACTATGTATTTTCTTTACTATTTGAATAGAAGATATTTGCTTCACTATTCTATTTCTAAGGCACTTGATGCCACAACTATGCATTTCTTCGTCCTTATGAAAACAAAATATCATAGCCCTTGGGTTTCGTCGCGGTAGTTGGTTCGAGGAAGGGATATGGGGGCATCGGCAAATTTGAGAATCCCCGTCATGACCCGGCCATGCATACCCGGCGGTTGACTTGGCCACATTGTTAGGGCATTGCGAGCCGTCAGGCAGCCGATTTTACTTGCGGCCATGCGATCGACCGGAATGGTTAGAAATTACCTTAGAAGTTACCAATACTAATGTGGCTTAATGGTTTTGAATTATACACACAAATGAGCATGTCAAAGTATTTTTCTTCATTACGTGGGAAAAAATATAATAAATAATACAATAATGCGGGTTTAATGCGTTATTAGTCTCCTATATGACAATGAGTATAGCCCCTATTAAGAACCATCTCTTCTTGACCTTCAATCTCTGGTGAGGCAGAGTACGGCGGAACTTCTGATTCACCGCATCTTGCGGATGCGGGACGAAGGTGACCTACAAAACCTCTATTACATTAGTTCATTTATTAATGGCATGGCACGTTATTGCATCTAGTTAAATATGCTTGTTCACATTGCCTCAACCCTCCGCGAGGTGTGTCTTGACCACGATATCGGCGAGTGAATGCAGCGAATCCCAGGCCACTCAAATCTTTTGGAATTATTGTAGCGCAAACACCCACGATACACACAAAGATCAAACCATTAGGCATCAAACAACATTGTTTGAATGCACTCTGGAGCATCAACCTCCATGATAGTCTTTATAGTACCTTAATCCATTCCAACATTGCCTCGATTGGGTTTGATTACTTTTCCAATCACGGCAAGTTGTACTAAACTTTGCTAATATACCACAATCATAAGTCGTTTGCCATGATCCACACTTTAATAAATGAGTGGTGCGAAAAGAACCATGATGATGCATATGAATTATACTACAAAATTAAAGAACAAATGTTCAAAGTAACCATGAAACTCATGAATTATATGCTATTAAGTTGCACTTACACATAGTAATGCGCCTTTAGCATATGCAAATTCTTTACTAGAAACATGTTAAATCCACGTTGCCTTTTGCATCTCAGTTGTTGAACAACCATTTTGTTGTTTATCTCTCTCACTTGGCATGTGGCCTAGATGATGTCACGAAAATGGTTGTTTGCGTTCTCTTTATTTAATGCTTATCTTCTCTCATCATCTCTCTTTATTTTTTTTTTCTTCCTGCGTATTTTTATCCATTTCTCCATGGTAGTGGAGTTGGCAGATGGAAACTTATTGACTTTTCCACGTTCTTCTATTGTGAACAATTTCTTACGTGGTCTTCCTTGAGAACTTCTCCAATCGCCAAATTTGGAGAGTGTCTTCATCAGTCCATAATCGTGGAGCATTGGGTGTAGATCAGGTCAAGAACTTCGATGACATAGAATAATGACTCTCGTGCTAACCAACCCTCGCCATGCAACCCTCTTTGGCCTTGTCTTGACTACAGTCCTTGAGAGTTGCTAAGTTTTAGAAAGGAGTTTGTATTTTGGGGCACGAGTTTTTGAGTGCATTCTGATTGAGGAAGCGTTGCTTAAAGCTTCTGATTGAATAACAAAGCAATAAGGCCCATGGGGAATCGAGTTTGGACTGTTCTCCTCGATATGGCAATTAGAAATCGAGGCTTTTTCCCCTGCAGTGGCAAGACATTCATAATGCGTAATTAATGAATTACTACAAAAAGTTAAATTCCGGAATTTTTTGTCAATTTGGATTTCTAAATTTCATCTATCTTACATCCCAATTTTGGAATTTTAGTCCTAGTCAAGGTTAGCAATTAGTCGAGGCTGACACATTTGTGGGCAACCGGTGGCACCCTTCCCAAATCAAACAGGCGGGAACCTTGCGGTTTGCCTCCTGAGGAAAGTCGGGACCACAGAGGGGGGATCCAAAAGTTCAGAAGCTGACCTTTCTTGGCGGCGCTCCCGATTAGGTCATTATGCTGGCGAAGCCACTCTCCCGGAGCCCAATTTCCCTATCGGACGGTTGAGTCACCATTCAAAGGGCCTTCTTAAGGAGTCTAAAGATTCAAGATGGGTCAGGGAAACTTATCAGCGCGGGCATCTTTGAGAAAACGTAGTATGAAGCAGAATGTTTATCGTTTAGGGCGATGCGGAGGCTCGGGATAGCAATTAATTTCATAAAGTTGTTGAATAAGCGAAATTACCACAGGGAACAAGTTACAAAATTGACTTTGCAAGAAAAGCCGTTTGCATGGTTTGCGTTCGTGCTGGGTCCGGTGAAATGCGGTGTGCAACTCACGACAGGATGGGACCTCCAAAGATATGTAAACCACAATGAGTTGCTAGGTTCTGAAAAGGTTTCATTTAGAACATTTGATTACATTGCTTGATTGGGGCGATGGTAGAAAACTGCGGTTAGTCTTGAACAAGGAGGCAAACCGAACTGGAGTTTGGACTGTCCTCCTCACAGATGTGGCAATTAGAAGTCGGCTTTTGCGGTGGCAGACATTCATAAGTGCGTAATTAATGCATTGTAGGAATTAAATTGATTTTTTTTGTCATTTGGATTCTAATTCATCACCGGCGAGCCCGGCCCATTCCGAATTTTGAGGAGAGGTCTAGATCAAGCGATTTTGTGTGACAGCGGTTTGTACTCTTCCTAAGTCAAACAAGGCAATAAAAGAAAGTAATCTTCTTGAGGATCAACTGAAAAAGAATGCGTATCTTCAAGAACCGCTAAATCATGTTAATGCATTAATCAGTAATAGGATTATACACATGAAAAAAGATAATAGTGGACAAAATATGGCGTTAGTGAATAAAATTTCTTCGGCATACTTCTCACGAGGCGGTTTATAGATCTCCACTCGTAAAGTCCTCCGCCATCCATCCCTATGTTAAATTCATACATAAATTACGTTATAATAATGTAGTCGTGTGCTTACGGCAATACGCACGCAGTAAGAGGGAAAAGTCCGTGACCGTGAGGGGGATCCAAAAGTTTCCAGCAGCCTTTCTGGCAGCGCTTCCCACGTGGGTCAGAGCACGACCACTTTCCTCCTCGAAAGCCCATTCTCCCTATCAGACCGCTGAATCTCCGGTTTCAAGGGCCCTTCTTGGGAAGGTCTAAAGATTCCAAGACGGCCCCGAAACTATCAAACCGCTGAGCGCCCCGGAAGCACCGTATAGGAAACCGTGAAAAGTTTTATCGTTTGGCAATATGGGAGGCTCCTGAATGGCACCGACCGCCAGTTGTTCGCATTAGTGAACTACCCTAGGGAGCAAGTTACAAGGTCAGCCAAAGAAATAGTTACTCCCCACACACCTGCAATTTTCTGGGTATCCACATCCCTAAGTCAATTGACCGCCGCGCAACTCCCATACCAAGGAGACCTCCAAAATGTAAACCCCGTGAGTTGCTAGGTTCTAGAAGGGTCATTTTGGAGAACCCGAAGTTTGACCGGTTGCAGCTTGGGACGCGGGTCGAGAAGTCGCAGCTGGAGCGAGCGGGGAACCGACGAACGGAGTTTGGACCCGCCCTCCCTCCCGATGTGGCAATTAGAAGTCGAGGGGCGCTTTTGCAGTGGCAAGAGACATTCATAAATTCGTAATTAATGCATTGTAGGAAATTAAATTTCGATTTTTCATTGTTCCTAATTCATCACCGCTAATGTTCCATTTTCTAATTTTCGTGAGAAGGTCTAGATCAAGGGTTAGTATTAGAATTAGCTGGGGCAAGTCTCGCTAGACAACCGAACCGCACCTTCCCAAGTCAAACAAGGCAAGAAAAGAAAGTAATCTTTGGCATCCAACTCCAAGAATGCATAGTATCTTCAAGAACCCTTCAAATCATGTTAATGCATTAATCAATGTCGACATACATGAAAAAAGATAATAGTGGACAAAAATATATGCTAGTGAATAAGAAGAACAACCTCGGCATACTTTGGCAAAATATAGCCGCTAGTGAATGTTAAGGAACAACTCGCATACTTCACGAAGCTTGGTTTATGGTCTCCATCGTAAAAGTCCTCCACTTGTCCACATCCCCCATGTTAAATTCCTTTATAAATTACACGCTATAATAATGTAGTCGGTAAGCTTGCGTGTGTTTGATTGTGTGCCATCCAAGTAATGTCCGAGGTATGTTGTGTGTTTCGGTGTCTTGTGGAGAGGCCCATAGTTGGGCACAAAGAGAGAGGGAGAGAGAAACTAGTGCTAGAAGAAAATATAATGCGAATTTGGCTAGCCAAATTTTGTAGTGTAGAAAGTGCCACATGTGGTAGCAATTCATATTAAAAAGTATTAACCTCATTAAGAATCGTAATCGAAATAAGCAGGAAGTTGTTGTTTCATTTCTCCGGCCCAATTCTCTCATAGTTCATTCTGAACCCATCGCATCAAACATCTCTACCCCAAGTGATGTTTCAAATGAAAAACAAAGGACTGGCTAAAAAACTAACCACCATTCGCCAAATCCAGTTCTTTGTTTTTCACAAATCTACTAATTGATACATTGGGGTACAACAATTGATTTATTTGTGACCTCATCGCCCCAGATTTTTTCAATCTTTCTAAAATCTAGTAATGGATGAAGCTCCACTTTTGGTTTCATACAAGGTTTCATCGGGTTCTACTGGAGACGGAAAATTGATATGTTTTATACCGCTTTTAATTTATCATGGAGTAGGTCATTTCGCCTCTCAATGGATGTTGTAATGGGCGCCAATGCGTGTTATATTGCAAAGAGGCATTTGTCGTAACTTATGATATAACTACCATACCGGCAAGATCGATTCTTTAGTCGCGTCTCATTTGTCGCTGCCCAAAGAAAAAGTAAAGGCAATTTTGACAATTTCAAAACTGGTGAGTAACCCCATAAATATAAGTAAGTTTTTGCTGTTCTATGGGTAAACCCTTGTTATATGTGGGTTTGTGGCATATTATGGTATATGCTTATATGCTTGAATATGCCTAAGGACCGCTAAAAACCCTTATTGGTCGTAAATGCTCTGGCTGTTGTTGTTAAGGCCACTGTTGAAATCATAACCGGAGTTCGCCTCAGGGTAATCTGAGTTGAAGAACCAGAACCAGGAATCGAACTTAACCGTAAGCAGGGCCATATAACGACTTTGTCCGGCTTGGAAAAAGCGATACATCATGAAGCTTGATTTTCGATGTGTCCTGCTCGATACCGCTACCTTTTAAAACAACAAACGTAGGTAAATTTTGATTTAGGGCAAGATCGTGGTTTTGCACTTCAAATCATTTTTCCGCCTAAAGTTAGTTTGTGATTTTTGTAGAAATTGTTAGCTGCGCAGCCCTGGCCTGCATTTAATCCATTAGCTATGGTTGCTACCCTCAGGCCCGTGAAAATTGCCGCCAAGCTTCATTCCTGCGCATTGGTCAATGATGATGATGTTCAATAAGAGGTAGAGCTGGATCAGCGATCACAATAACGTAAACAAGTTGGAACTGGATCTAAACCCATGCATCTCGAATGTTTTCCTTGCTCCCTTGCAATTGAAATTTGGCAATGGGTTTTCTCGTGGACTTTAAACGTAATGCGGCTTTTGCTTTTCTCCTCGCGTTTGCGTTATGGTATGAGATATTGAAGTTTGAGCTCCCGCGCATTTTCGTCAACGCTTTAAGGTAAAAGGCAAACTCTCCAAATGATTTCAAGCTTAACCTGGGTTGCGTGCTCAAGCTTTCAAGCGACCTAATTTCGCTTTGCAACCACGAAATGCATGCTCTCCCCTTCATTGAGTTAGACTTGAAGGAAAAATAGTATGCTTCACATATATTTTAAGATCGAGTTATCGGACCGCTTCCCTCTAACAACACGTAGACCGTTATAGTCAATTCTGCATTACTTCATAACTCTTTAATCGGTGCACTCAGGTTCGCACCAATATGTCATTCGTGTTAATCACTTTCGGGACACACATGTCATTCAAAGTTAACCACTTTGGACATTATATTTCCTTTAATCGGTATTTGTTGATATAAATTTAGATCTCTTTATCATATGCTCTCTCGGGTATTGTAGATTAAGTGTTCGCTATTTGGTAGTATAATCATTCCATAATACAATATTATCGCCTTAAATTCTAAATTGTAAGCTGTAAGGATGTTATCTTTCTTTGCATGGCTTATATATCTCTTAGGAAACTGCTCGCTTACCGTGGAAATTATGACTTTGTTAGAGATTTGTATTCTAAGGTATCTATTTCGTAGCATATTCTTTTTTCATTGAGTTATAAATTTATGTGCTTTATTTTGTGATCGTCCATGACTAATTGTAGAAAAAGATGTGAACTTTAAGTGGGTTGTTTGTTTATTTCGTAGAGTCGATCTTTGTATCCGGGTTTCTCATTTGAGTGTGTTGCTTCACATGCCACAGAGGTGGCTCTCCTCAAACATTAAATGGCAATTATAAGATGTTGCGATGCTGGGTAATTTAGGTCGGCCCCGTTAGCGATGATGTAACTCCACTAAGGGATATTCTTCTGAAACGGCGAAATTGAGACAAAACACGGGAAGATGAAGAGGGTAACTTCAAATTTAGCTTTGTCAGCTCCGATGATATGTTTTAAAACAAAGGTCAAGCAATATTTAATTTCAAGAAGTCAACGCCATTGCAGTTATTCTATCACGCTTAGCTGCTACATCAAAGGTTACAACCAACAAGCTCATCTACAATCTAATTAAGACCTGCGATGGTTAATAACTAAGCAACAATGTTCAGGAAATCGGATCTTCCGGATGAAAGCCCACAACGTAGGTGTTATCGCTATTTCATAGTTCCCCAACTCTTCTCCTCTAGGGAGGCTATCCGCCGTGTTCTTTCGCATATCAACATGATGGTAGTTGATCTTCATTTTTCATAAAATCTTCATGTAACGCCCTCATGTCTTGACCGTTTCACTATTTTTCTAACCTCAAGACTCCAAAGGTTGATGGGAAAGAGTTCAAGCATCAAGCCGATCAGGCTATAGAGCATCATTCATTGCCATCAATTTTCACAGATATTGTTATCCTTATTGAACATATTTTTGGAAACACATCTGCTATAAACCATTCAACGCTACCAACATTAAGGAGTCAATGCTCACCATCAAATGCGGAGACAAGTATAATTTTCAAAAAGAGTAGATTGTAGTAAAAAAACTAGAATTTGAGAAAAATATGCATGACTATGCAGTATAGCGTAATTTGAAGAAAGCTGATGCAAATATTTTACCGCCTTTATTAGTTAACTAGTGAGGTTGACACGAAAGTCACAATAATCTTCTAAGCACGACAGGCGTTTCAAGCTTTTATTACATATGTTTTGGTTGGTTTGATTCATATTTTTCTCCACATCTCGGTCGCAAGGCAATCCTAGCATGTGGGGAATAGTCATACAAATCAATATCATCATGTGTTTTGTTATGTATATTTGTTCGCTCATTAATTTCTAGTGAATTCATAATGCTTTATTCATGCGGCTCTTTTTGAATCCTAAGCAGAAGCATAACTTCTATATGAGGATTATGTTTTTGTGTATTTCCCATTTCCTTTATAATACATGCACAAATTGTTTGTGATTCAATATACCCTTATTTTGCCACCGCGTCATGTCTTCTTTATGTTCCAAGCAGATTATTGTAATCTGGACATGCCACGCTTGGACGCAAGTGTGTGTATTAGCCACAAGTTGATCGGGCATGTGTACAACACAAGCTGACGCGGCATGTAAGCGAGGTAAAAAGATATTGAAATGTGTATGAGGTAAAGATATTGAACACGGTAAAAAGAGCTAATAGTCAAAATCTTCCAATTCTGATGCTACGATTATCCAAGCCGCAACAGCAACATATGGAGATGGTTCATAAAATTATTGAACACACTTAGAAAACATGAAAAGCTTCTTTGTTTCTCCATACTAGAAGCAGAGTGTCAATTTCCAAAGATAGAATTATTGCATTCATTTCATGACAAAGGTATTTAGAGATCACTAATTCCAAAGCTGGAATAATGTATATTTGACCAAACAGCACATGTTACCGATGACTCCACCTTAAAGAACAAGAGAGCTCATATCCATCGTGACATCGTAGTAAAATGAGCATGGCCGAGTATCACATAAACAATGAACCATCTTGGGTCTCTAGAATATTCAAGCCTAAATTATGGAGTTTTAAGGTGTCATCATAAGAAAAACTACGGTTAATTGTCTTTTTGAACGCTAAAGCAAAGTACACCCTTTATGTGTCTATAAGTTGGCCTTCAAATTCTCAAGACGTAAACTTCTCAAAGATGTATATAGATTAGATTAGAAAGAAAACCAAAAGCTGATTCTAACACTAGGGAAGCAATTTCATTTTCAATGACTTTACTGTTCCCTATAAGCAAATCCCTTGTTTATGGGTTTAGGTATATTATAGGTATGCCGTGATATGCTTAATATGCTCTTGCTATGACTCAGTTTCCAAACCTTATTAAATAAACTCTCTATTTCATTGTTGATTGCTTAAATGTTCTGGGTTATGGTTTTGAATTGATTCGTCAAAATATGACTTTGAACTATGATTTAAGCCACTTCACCCTCCAGCCATGGAGGGTAACCCTCCGTGGCGCGAAGACCTTTGTTTAATTTTTTCTTTTTAATTCTTTAATTCATAACGCCTCTAAACCCTATTTCCTCCATTCCACGCGGTAATGGGCGTGGAGCCGGAGTTCCCATTTCCTTTCAATTCCAGCGCCATGTTCCACTTAAGGCCGCCATATGCCCCAAAGGACGCCAATCCGTACATAACATGCTTCTTTGAGAACGCCAGGTACGGCGCTTCCGCGTTCTTCAATAAAGTATGTATCCTGGCCACAGTTTCTTCAGCTCTTTTTATTAGCAAACTATGAAGTCCACTGCATGATTGCCCGCAAGTAGCTCCCGCGAAATTAAATTATTTCCTCGGTCGCAAAAGGATGAAAGAAATCACCCTATTCGATGTGCAGAAATGCTATGTGATTCTCATTCCCGACACGATATGTATCCGGGTCTTTATATTATCTGCTTTTGTCTCCTTTGCGACCCTGTTTAACTTTCAACATTCTTGCGTATTGCTGTAATGCATCTATCTCGGCAATATTTTCTCGGATTATGATGCATTTTTGCCTTACGTAACTTTTTAGATCTATGTAGGGGATGGGTTATCTTGTTCGAAGTTTCTCAGGATACAATTTTTTTCTGTTTCTATTGATTCTGGTGGTATTCCTTATGTATTGTACTTATTACTGTGATGTCAAATAGAAACTATTGTTTGTGAAACCGCTTTGTGGCATTCTTCTCAATGGATGTTTAGGAAGTATCAAGCCGGATCTTGTGGTCCTTCAATCACGGAAGCTCAATAAAATCTATGCTTAGTTCTTGCGTTTTCTTATTTCTTTGATTTTTCTTTTGAAGCCTTGTTTTGTTGTATTAGATTTCAAGAACCATTTCGAATCTCGAAGATATTGTTATTGTCTTCAACAGCTTTATTATTCATCTTTTATGTATGATCCGAACCTTCCTTCCGTGGTTATTACTGCCGTCAAAATAAATGGCTTTCTTGCATATTACACTAGGTAATGCTCCTTTCTTTCCATGTTTGTTGATAGAAAATGGGTTTTGCATCGAATGGTCAAGAGGGTTATTATTATAGTTTCTTTCTATGTAAGTTGGCTGTAGTTTTTTTACGTGGCAAGTAGGGACAAAGGTATAGCCATGACGAGATGTTCTAGAGTTATTTTGCGATGGTTCGACGATGTTTTGCAAGTCATCTGAGTTTCGAGTATCTTGGATGTTTGCATCAACCGTATCTCCATGTTTTGCGTGTGGCGTGGCGTGGTATGTGGCCGACACGAACCAACAAATAGGGAAATTTTGGAGCTGTGATCTTGTTTCATTACGTTAGGAATGTATTATGCTTCTAAAGAAATTTGGTTTCTAAATTGCTCATTCCTTTTAGGTGTTCCGGTTCTTTAAGAACATACCACATGACCAAATCCATCTATAATTGCATTGGTGAAGCAATATGGTAAAAATTAGGGTTCAACTCCCACATGTTCATCTTCCCATTAGAAGTCACAAAATTCCCTAACTCTATTGCATTGTCATACAACGCTTTAAATATCATAAGCTCGCAACAGGGTTGCAAAATTATAATCAAAACTACCGGTAATATCGCGCTGGTTAACCATTTGGTATCATGCAAAAAGTCATCTATACCATCATGTTGCTGTTACAATTAATCACTATAAACTCGTACCAGCAAACGCAAACCACCGTTATTTATCGCATGTTGTTACTTATTAATCACTATAAATCATCAGAATATAGACACTAAAATTACCACGCAGTATATGCTAAGGAAGATAGATAGGATTGATAATCATTCTTTAAACTAGACATTAAGCAATAATCTATATTTTAAGTTGTTATAAAGACTAACTATAACTATCATGTTCTACTAACATATAAAAACAATGATCTTTTATCACGTCATGGAATTGTATTGATGAACTATAATGTATAACCAAATATGGTTTGTAAACTTTTGCCCAATATCTAATGATTTTAAGATTTGGTTTCACTAATAAATCATTTCAAAAAATCATACCGATTCACCTAAATCTTGTGCTTGAACCATAGTTCATGTCGGCATGTCGCAACATTGCTGCCGATAAAGGTATCATGTTAATGTTGCTCTTCATGGTGCTTCCTAAACCCTAACTATCTCTTCGAAGCACCTCATCGCCGCTAAGCAACCACAGTCCCTAGTAATGTTGTTTGCTCGGCCAATCTTGTACTTTTAACACCTTCTTATCCGCCGGTTCTCGTTTCATAGTCCTCATCTTCGAAGTGAGGAGGGTTCACGGAGGATTCCCTCTTCCTTCTTCATGCTATCGACGGGCTTCTCCTACACCAAGCTAGATAGGGAAAATAGAGAAAAATACAATCAAGTGTATAAACCACGGAGAATGTAGCCTTAGTATTTATAAAGATGGTTCCATTTTTGTTTCATGAATGCTCATCTCCTCAATCAAGGTCTGCCGCCTGAAAGTATACCTCGTAATGGCCATGTATCCCAAAAATAACAAAGAAAAGCTCACACAACAACTGCAATGAAAAACTAGCTTTTCGAGGATCGTTTTATAGAAGAGCAATGATAAACTTAAAGGAACACTTATTATCCACTTTAAGAAACTAAGGAATTAGCGCATACAAAAAAAGTAAGGGAGTAGCACATCGCTACGTCAACAAAAGGAATAAGGGTTTTTGTAAACAGGAAAAAATGAAAGATGGCTGGCCCAGACAAATAGAGGGACATTTAAAGAAACGTAGATGCGCCATTTAACGACGTGAAGTGACGCCGCTTAACGACGCGCATTGTCATCTAACCCACGCCAATAATCCATCGCCCTAGTTTATAAACAACGCTGTACCCGCTTTGTAAACTTTATATGTTTCATTTTTTTCCTGGCCATTTTGTATAAGCACTCCAAGAATGGCCAAAACGAGTCGTCAAGAGGTTCTTACATTGTCAAAAAATGCGCTGCGAGATATCCGAAGCTGGCTCGCTCATGTCAATCGGCCGCAGTCAATGGTGGGTGAGAGCGGAACTCAACGAGCATGGAATGGAGGAGGTCACGATCGCGCTTAGGAAACTCCAGAGAAGAGAGGTTGCCCGGTTCAAGTTGTTCAAAGAATTGAATGACTTCAAAGGAAGAGCTTGCTCTCTTTTCTAATATCTCAAGTTCCATATTTACAAGGCACCGGAGAGGTCGGCGGAGAATGGATGATGTTTGGATCCACAACTTTTGAAAACCTATTTTCTAACTCTTTATGAGAGACAACAAAGGCACAAGGACCTTGGAGAATCCCTTCCTTGGATGCCACACATCCTCATCACAATATGCTAGATTAGTTGGCTCACTGTTTAAATGGAGATAAGATTGAGGAATTTCACCCCAGAAGATCTTTATTAAGACGTATAGCGATATATGTCTATCCTGATGACCTAAGCCCATCATTTCGCATCCACTATGTGCTTTACTATTTGAATAGAAGATATTTGCTTCACTATTCTATTTCTAAGGCACTTCGATGCCAATAACCATGCATTTCTTCGCCCTTAAGGAAAACAAAATATCATAGCCCCGCTCGTGTGTAGTTGAGGTTCCGTATATATCGGGTCGCATCAAAGCCAAATTTCTCAGAATCCCAAGTCATGATCAGTATTGCATACCAAACGGGCATTTGATCTCGCCACATTGTTCTGCATTAAGTAAGGCCTCGTGAACAACGATTTGACTTCGGCCACGCCATTCTGAATTGGTGAAATTACCTTAGAGAGTTGCAATACCACGTGGCCTAATGGTTTGGAGTATACACACAAATGAGCATGTCAAAGTATTTTTTTATTCTTTCTGGGAAAAATATAATAGTAATACAATAGCGTGTTTAATCGCTGATGTCTCCTATCATGACAATAGTATAGCCCCCTATTCGGACTCCATCTCTTCTTGACCTTCAAATATACGCGAGCCAGCCTTCGGCATGGAACCACACATTCACCACGCGATCTTGCAAAGGATCTCGATCAAGGTGACCTACAAAACCTCAGGTTACATTAGTTCATTTTGTTAATGACATAAATAAAATTTATTGCATCTAGTTAAAGGTACTTTGTCACATTGCTCAACCTCACGAAAGTGTCTTGAACACGACATCGATTTAATTGAATCGTGGAATATAGCTACTCAAATTCATGCAGATGTGCGCACCAAAAGATACGGCTAAGATCAAACCATTCGCGATCGTTAAAGCATTGCTTAAATTTAATTCACCGACATCAAACTCAATGATAGTCTTTATAGTACTAATCCATTCCAACATTGCCTCGATTGGGTTTGGTCCAGACTACCAATCCGCAACCAGTACTAAACTTTGCTAATATACCACAATCATAAGTGTGTTTGCCATGATCCACACTTTGTCGTCGGAAGTGAGCACCAAAAGACCATATTGATGCATATGAATTATAATACAAAGTAAAAGAATAAATGTTCAAAGTAACAAAACGAAACTCATGAATTCATATGCTATTAAGTTGCACTTACACATAGTGACACGCCTTTAGCATATGCAAATTCTTTGCTAGAAACATGTTCACAATGCTGCCTCGCCATTTCTAGTTGTTCAACAACCATTTGTTGTTTATCTCACTTGGCATGGCCCCTAGATGATTAAAAATGGTTGTTTACATTCTTTGTTGATCTTCTCTCATCATCTCTCTTTATTTTTCTTCCTCGTATTTTTATCCATTTCTCCATGGGAGTGGAGTTGTAGATGAAAACTTATTGACTTTTTTCCCCGCTCTTCTATTGTGAACAATTTCTTCCGCGGGTCTTCCTTCGAAACCTCCAATCATAGCTAGAGTGTCTTCATCAGTCCATAATCGCGGAGCATTGGGGTGTAGATCGGGTCAAGAAACCGATGACATAGAATAATGACTCTCGGTAACCAACCCTCGCCATGCAACCCTCGCCTTGCCTTCTCGACTTACTAAGTCCTTGAGGACCTTTAGAAAGCCGCTTCTATAAAAACCATCCATCTAGGATTTGTTGTGCCCGCAAGCTCTACTTCATCCACTCAAATGCACTAGTAAGTGAGTTTTGTATGTCCAGAAACTTGCTGGGGAATTCTTTCTAGCATACAAACATGCCTCAACTTAACCTTAGTTCGCATGTCCGCAAATTTCTATCATTTTGTGATCTTTTCCTTATAATCCATCTAGATATCATTAAGAAAGAAAAGAGTTATGAGAGTTTCAAAGATCGAAAGTGATTTCAAAACTGCATTTAACCTCGAAAAACTCGATATGAGACATATAGCTGTAGTGGACCATCATCAAAGAAAGACGACCTCACGTAACAATAAACATAACAAACCGCATTAAAGTCAATGCAACGCTGTTGCTTTTGGAACTTGTAATGTACAATATAACGCAATTACAAATAATGGAGCATACTTGCAACATCTTTATGCCAATCATGGGATTTCAACCCGCTTAACTCCCCCTTCGTTAGGAGAAACAATTATGCAACTTAATGCATATATTCCTCACGGAGTTTTTTATTGCTTTGACGCTTTCTAACATGACTCATACATTTTCTAGGCACTCCATCCAATCGAATTGGTGGCCTTGTTCCTTCTTTCGACATTTAGCCATGCCTTTAGCTTTTGATCCGCCTTTCTTGTAAATCTTCTCGCAACAGGGTGTCCTTACGCCCGGCGGACGGCCTCCAAATGGACGAGGAAATATTTTAAAGATGTGTATGGGATCAAGAAGATGATGGATCTTCAAATTCTCGGCCCAATATGGTAGAAGGAAGAAGGATGCTTTCTACTTCATTCCCTTAACCTTATTTCCCTTCGGGCGGCATCCCACATGTTACCCTAATCTCTCATTGTCAACCTTTTTGGGAGGCTCTTCGCTGTAATGTTTTTCTTTAGACCCAATGAAGTTCCATTTTTCCAAAGGGGCGTATATATCTTTGAAGTTTGCATAGACATTCTTGTGCAATGCCGTTGACTGGCGAGAGTTCAATTGTTTAAACCCACACGAGTGCATGCCGCATATACTTGGAGTCCAGAGAGTTCATACAAACCAGGCCAATCGCTCGTTGTCCACATTAAGACTGCTCTCAAGGTAAATTTTCGTTCAACACGGAGTTCTCTTGAGACATGATAAACTTCAATACCTTCACTCCACAATGTCAGAAGCTCATCAGTAACTATTTTGAGATACAGGTCTAGACTTTCCAACTTCTTTGGTCCTGGAACTAGTAGTACTACCATTAAAGGCCACTATTGGAGGTGGAGGAGGGGGACTACTATTAGACGGAACATATCGCGCGAATGTGGTCTTCAGCTGTCGGACCATTGTAGCAAGATGAAGTAGGACAAGAACACTCAAAGGAAAGAATAACACGAGCTACTGAGGGATTAACTTATAAAGTGGTGTTAGGGTAAGGGCTAGGGATTGGGTTCCCTCTGCCAAAGTGTAACTCTCATAGAGGGGACCAATGATTTTTAGGTATTTTTCCCATGCAATATGACTGCCATATATTAACATGTAATAATGGTTTGACTGATTACTGAACCTTTGATTTTATATGAATTTTAAAGCAAACATTGCAAATGCACCTTTTCTGGTACATCATGTGACGACTTTAGTGTTAAATCAGATAAAAGAGACAGATTCACACACAATTTAATTTCTAACTATTTAAAGGCTTCGTGATTCTCGCAAAAAGGAACTTGAGGGGAGGGGAGGTTGCTTTATCTTATGGTTGCAAAAGACATTTTTCAAATGGGGAGCGTCTGGACAATTTGATTTTGAACCCGTAAACCCGATAGAAGAGGTGCTGATGCCAAGGCTGAATTAAAAGATGGAGGCTTGTTTGCATTGGTTTCTGCAAAACAAAAAAATTGCTTATCATTGCACCACACTCTCCCAAATCGGGTACACAATGTCTTTTCAATAATTATTTGGTCCCAAATTTTTATCATGGAAAAAGAAGAAAGCCTTCTCAAAAATTTTCCCTATTTGATTCAAGTCTTCAAGCATTTTATTTTAACACTTTTGTGATGACCCTAATTTCACTTCTTGTTAGCCCCTAATTTCACCTGAAATATACTATTCTAAGATTTTTTTTCTATATTTTAACAAGGGTATAGCTAATTTTTACGTTCTGAAAAAATCCGAAGGGGACTGCTGTATTTAGAGTCATATACCATAAACGTCGTTGAATGACGTGAAGTACACGTGGCATGACACACAGGCCTGCCAGTCTGGCATGCCCGTATGCCATGGCAGCACCTAGGGCACGTCAGACGCCATAGACATCGTTGAACGACGTCACGTACACGTGGCACCACACGCAGACCTGCCAACCTGGTATGCCGGTACGCCACGGCATCATCCAGGGCACGTCAGACACCATAGACATCGGTGAACGACATCACGCACACGTGGCACAACACATAAGTGCGCCAGCTTGGCAACATCCGCAGGCCACACAAGCAGGTATGACACGTCACATCTTAGATGCGTCGTTCAACGACGTCCACGTCGTTGAAAGATGTCCTCTTTGTTAAAAGACGACTCTGAGTCATAGAACGACGTCCAGACATCGTTTAAGGTCGACGATCCCTTGTAGTGTTGCGTGCAGAAGCAAGAAAGTTACATGCTTGGAATGCAATGTCTGATCTTAATGCACTTCTACAAAAATCATACTTCAGTGATGCAGATAAACAAACATTTCGTGTCGTGGTGAGTAACTTCGCTGAGGCATATATAAGAGCATGGGGAGAGTCTGAAGTTATGCATTACATCCATATAATATACGCACATGTTCCCTGGTTCGCAGATAAATATGGCAACCTTGCCATTTGAAACACTCAAGGGATGGAAAAATCCCATAAGCAGGCAAAAATGGCTTTTGATAAGAAGACTCAATGTGGTGGATGTCATGGAAATAGATCTAGCATAGGCACTGCATTAAGAGATCTTCCATGCATATTTTGCATCCGTGCAGCATGGAGTGAAAGCTCATACATGTTTTTCCATCTTGCAGCATGGAGTGCAGGCAAAATAAATGAATGACCTATGTGAAATACATCCTCAAACAATTCCAATTTGAAATTTCTATTTCGTGTCCCAGAGAAAAATTTGTTATCTTGCTAAAGAAGTAAAAAGATGACGTCAAAAAAAAGGAATTGTACAACAAGGAAGAGAAAGTGGTGTGAGAGAGAGAGAGAGAGAGAGAGAGAGAGAGAGAGAGAGAGAGAGAGAGAGAGAGAGAGAGAGAGAGAGAGAGAGAGAGAGAGAGAGAGAGAGAGAGAGAGAGAGATGCCTTGGCCACATGCGGACTTAGAGATTACGAGACACATAATGAGATGGGAGAAGAGGAGAGATGGGTGAGAGTGGGTTTTCTTGACTCTCATCTCGAGACAATTTCTCCCTAACAGGAGAGAGGGGCATTTTCATTGATTTTCATAGTTAAGGAAGTAATCCTCCCGAAATTATCTTCCCTTTGTCAGGAAACTTTTGAGGTGTTCGCCGTAATAGCAAAGGGGAAGCCTCTCACTGCAAAGGGGAAGCCTGGCCATACATGCTTTAATAGCATGATCCTTCTTCCTTTTTAGCAGATCTTGCAACCGGGTAAGCCCTCGCTTCGTGTCGAAGCCATGTCAAGCCGATAGCCGCGGTATGTGCCATGGCGGAAGCTAAGAAAAGGCCCCCGCTCGAAAAAGGAAAGGGATTTCATAACAGCTCATGTTTTTCCTATTTGTTTTGCTTCTCAGATCGCTGAGACCCTCAAAGAAATAAATCTTTAAAGCTCGTGATAAGCAAAGGATTTCAAAGAACGATTCTACTTCAAGGTGAAATGTGATTCACCGCCCAATTTTAAAGCAAAGGATAAGCAATGTGATTCGCCTAAAGTAATGAAATGGGCACCCATTTAGATCCGGGCTCATTGATCGAGAGTAAGCACGGCAAGGTGTCCGTAAGAAATAACATCTCGCGGAAAAATTCTTTTGCCATGGATTAGCTGGCGGAAGACATGCAGTATTCGTGGCTTCAACAAGCAGCGCCAAGCTTCAAGACTGAAAAAGATTTTGTTGCAAATAGGGCTTCTTCAAACCGAAGTTGCATTCTTATGTTCTTATTTTTCTACCGTCAATCCGATGCCCATTCTTATGTTAGTGTTGGATTTGCTTCTAGTGTTAGAGCTCCAAGAATGCCGGGAACGTGGGAAGAAGCAGACCGCTTTTGAGCACCAAGAAAATCGATTTTACGATATGCTGTGGGAAGATGCGTGGGAAGAAGGATCCGCTTCTTGAGCACAAAGAAAACCGGGATTTCACTGTGATATAAGGTGGGAAGATGGGAAGAAGCATCACTTTGAGCACAAAAACCGATTTCACGATATATATATATTTCGAAAATCCAATTTTGAGCTTATGAAGATCAAATTGAAGGTGAAAAATTGGGCTGCCTCGAGCTCTTTTGGCAATTCTTTGAAAACGTGGGGATCCCGAAAAGAAAACCCTTGATGCCCGAAAAGAATCCTTGCAAATTTGAACTGGCTACAGAAATTTTCTTTGCCATATGATTTTATATCATAAGTTTCCTCGCCAAGCTTTAAACCGACCGTTCGCGGACTATCCGCTCACCCGGGAAAAACTCTTCGTGGGCAACAAAAATATTCCTACAGATAGGAATTTCAGGCCAAACTAGGCCAAACCGGGCCGCTTAGTGTGCGAGATAATTGTTCGCCATCTCTCGCACATACGAAATAAAAAATTCGCCGTGATATGACGAGATAAAAAATGATCGAAAGCATGTGGCCGAAAGAGAGAGAGAGAGAGAGAGAGAGAGAGAGAGAGAGAGAGAGAGAGAGAGAGAGAGAGAGAGAGAGAGAGAGAGAGAGAGACAGAGAGAGAGAGAGAGAGAGAGAGAGAGAGAGAGAGAGAGAGAGAGAGGTGTATTTTAATGTCAGAGCAAAGCCAGCATCCTTAGGGACATAATCCTACGAGGTTCAAGGAGCACCACCCCCTACAAGGATACTGTGGGCCAAAGGTCCTAGGATGCCAAGATCCTAGTGAGGTTCGAACATATAGACCCCAATGTATATAGAGAGAGAGAGAGAGAGAGAGAGAGAGAGAGAGAGAGAGAGAGAGAGAGAGAGAGAGAGAGAGAGAGAGAGAGAGATAGAGAGAGAGAGAGAGAGAGAGAGAGAGAGAGAGAGAGAATAAAATTTTGTATTTATTTATTAATTTCTAAAAAGAATAAACAATGTATATCAACTTACATAGAGCAAGTTAACTCCCAAGGTAAAATGTTGAGGTGGGGAGTTATGGCAATAAGGGGTTGGGAGGAACCCAAATGATGGTGATACTAATTTGGAAGGGGGCGATAAGGAGGGGGAGGAGGAGGTGGAGGAGGTGAGGGAGAAGGGGGAGGAGATGATTGATATCTGAATGGAGGCCGTGAAGTAAGGGGTGATCCATATATGAGGTGGTGGCGAGGGGCGACCGAGGAGGTGGAGATTGGCAAAACACATGGAGGTGGAGTGGAAGGATGAAGGAGGTGGGGATTTATGGACACAAGGAGGTGGTGGCATTAGGGTGATGGAGGAGGAGGCAAAGTGATGCAGAGAGGGGACGAGTAGACATACGAAGACAAGGGGATGAAGGTGGCTGGAGGAGGTGGTGATTTATAGATCTAAGGAGGTACAAATTTGAGGGCCACTGGTGAGACGTGGGTAGGAGACATATGGAGGTGGAGAGGAAGGCATGGAGGAGGGTGGATCTAGGACGACATATGAGATGGTGCCGAGGGCACGGGAGGAGGCTGGGGTAGTATAGGAGGGGTGACGACAGACACATGGAGGTGGTGGCAAAGGTGATGGAGGAGGTGGACGGCAGACATGCTGGCGAGGGCAAGGGTGATGGAGGAGGGAGACGGGTAAACCATGGAGGTGGGACTAAAGACGACAAAGGAGGTGGGGATTTGTAGACATATGAGGTGGTGCCGAGGCAACGGGAGGAGGAGGCGGAAGGCCGACATAGGAGGGGTGACTATAGACATATGGATGTGGTGGCAAAGGTGATGGAGGAGGGTGATTTATAAACGTGCATGAGGTGGTGGCAACAAAGAGGTGGGGAGATGGCAAAACATATGAGGTCTGGAGGGAATGTGACAGAGGAGGTGGATCTGTGGTGACATAAGGAGGTGGTGGCGAGGGAAATGAGGAGGAGGTGACACAAAGAGGTGTGACTGCATACGGTGGATGGTGACAAAGGTGATGGAGGAGGTGGTGGTGAGGCCGACCGAGAGGTGGAGACTGCAAACATGGAGGTGGAGGGAAGGAATGGAGTGTGAGACCCCAGGCATGAGACAGGGCTGCATGGAGAGGGACAAGTGATGGAAACTAAAAAGATGGAGGTGATGGAACCAAGGTGGGACATAATTTAAAGGGGATGAAAAAATGAACTTGGAAGAATGAGGATTTACCTTGAATCGAAAGTAAGGTGGCCTTGGTCCAAATCATCTTGACCTGGGCCCAAGCTCCAACAATTAACATAAACAATAGTATGATGATCATCTTGTTTCATATTTTCTCCAACACTAATGCTAAACAAATTTATTTTCCTAAATAAATAAAAGATGGATTATGTAGGCCTCTCGGTGCTATTTTGGAGGTAAAAATAGTCCTTGTAGCTTACTATCTTGTAAAAATTTAGTCTGCAGAAAGAATATCTCACTATTTCTTTTTTTTTAGACATAAGCTTAAGTTCAAGCCGTTCATTGTTCAGGATAAAATAATTTGGTTAATAGATTTTATTAGCTGGGTGGTACTATAATTATCATATTATCTATCTATGTCAAAATGCTTGTGATATTTCACCAATCTACACTATATATATTTGTGTCAAAGTGCTTGTGACACTTCATCCATCTGCAATCTGCATCCTCCGTATCTGCTGCTCTTTCCATTCACCGGGCTATGTTTTTTTTTTTTTCATGTTTACTAAAGGTTTGGATACTCATATATAATAGCATAGTCTTCAATCTTCTCCCATGTTTCATTTGTATCATGGCTTTTATGATAGTTATTTTGCAAGCAGTGAATCTTACCGTTTCCTTTGCATCTTTTGCTCCTATTTGCTATGTTATCTCTTCCTCTCCCTCTCTCTCTCTGTTTTTTCTTTTTCTTTTTTCGGTCGTATTGCTTTATTGTGCTTCAATTGTACAGCATTTAAGGAGTTCTTGCGATGGTCATTGGCTTGAAGGTTGGTTTCCCCAACTCCTGCTAGTATTCTGCCAATGCAAGAGATTTATATAAAAGATAATGGATGATGCCAGTTGAAGGACATACAAACAAATCAGGCCGTCTAACTTATTAATGGTTGTATGCGAATATTTGAATAATATAACTGAGCTTGGTTTCCTGCCAGTGAGTTCTATGGGCAGATTCAACAGGGTGCTGGCACACCATGGTGTAAATAACTTGATCCATGCCATTTACTTTGCTTTAGCCACACATGTTCAACGGCATCAAGTAACATGTAGCAATAAACTGTGAACAATAGAATAAATCATGTTAAGCTTAGAGGAAATATCATGTAGTTTCAGCAGCTCAGATATTTCTTGTATTGAAAAATAAAACATGGCTTATTTTGCTATGGCAGAATCAAGAGTAAGAAATCACTTGAAGCAAATGGAATGCCCTGCAGCTGCCATAAAATGCATGCTTAATCATGCAGAATCAAAGGATCCGTATTCATATACTACATATGCAATCAAAATTGGCCTCCATAAAATCTTCACGCCGCATGTAGAATAAAGAATAGGGTCCTATGTTGCATACTTTTTTGTGCTTTAAAAGATGAAATCCGATCCTTGAAGCTGGAACCTAGAAAGCTAAAATGCGTGATAAAGAATGTAAAGAAATGTCAGTGCTTGATTTCAACTATTATTACGAGTTGCATAGTCTAAGGACAAATATAAGCATCCCATATATATGATATAAAAGGCATATTGACGATGTACAGAATGCAAATTACGTGTGGAAGATGCCTAGTTTTTTGTATTATAGTCTATTTCTTTGGTACCCTCTTGAAGAGATAAATCATAAAATGCCTATGCAGGCTAACCCACGGGCTGCGCCAGGGTAAAAAGTGCACCTCTCCATATATCGTCAAAAGTTCTCAATCCCTATGGGTGGCTATTTTGATAAGTGTTTGTACAATATTATTGTTCTTATGTCAGAGCAATTTGTAGAATATGTAACAGTTTATACAAATCAAAGAGCCACCTTTGAGGCAATCGTAGAGAAATGACTTGAGTCTCTTCTGACAGCTTTAGGACATCTTGAACAATTACAACATGTGGCTAACATGCAGAAAGAAAGTTATTGAAAGCCATCCAAGGAATAATTGAAAATGGTCTGTTTAGTGGCACTCACGGTGAAGGTTATCTAGATGGCATAGGAAATGGTAGGGGTAATGGAAATGGCAATAATGATACAGAAGTGGAAGGAAAGAGCAAATCCTTTCCTCTTGTAATTTATCACAGTTAGTAAGACCAGGGACATAAGAGAAAAGGGGAACTATGTTGCATTGCATGCTATTGATCATGTTCTTAAACTATTTCATCAGAAGTTTCTGTCACATAAGTTGCTCCAGTGTGATGATATTTTTGGCGTGAAAGGTAGAGGTAAGAAAAGGAAGCATGAAGGTGAGGAGATTAGTTATTCATCAACCCCAAATGAGCAAGAGGTATTGCCAGAAAAAATGATCGATGTAATGGATGTGTCAATAGACAAAATAAAAGAGAAATTTGGCGAGACTGGCCATCGTTTATTTTCTTTCTTTATGGAGCTTACTCTTCCAGTATTGAATGACGTTGAGAAATGTCTAACTTGCATCCATTAAACTGAGGCAAATAATGATTTATTAGATTCTCTTTCAAGAATCAAGGATCTGTGGGTTGCATCGAATTTCAGAGCTGTACAATAGTTTCATATGTATAATCATATAAAAGACACTTCTTCAAAAGCACATTTAAGATTTTTAAAGCAAGTTTACACTATTCTAATGGATATAGGCAAGTCAATACCTCAGATTTATCATGAATCTTGCAATAGAGTGAAATCTGGACATCTAATGAAAGATCTACTATGCAAACTTAAGGATGTGATCTCAACTCTGTTAAGATAGGTAATTTGTAGAGTGGGTTGTGTTTTGGAACTGGATTACCGTGTTGTTGAAGATCATCTATAAAGCATGCGGCAAATTCTTCTTTCTACATTCATTGTGAAATCAGAACAAACTACGATGACCCATTCTCTCATCTCTGAGGCTATTCAACTGGGATGTCATATTATGCATACTTTCAATGAGTTGCTTTACATTTTATTGCTTCAACTGGTTAATTTTGACTCTACATGCAGCTTGATCAGTCTGGATATATTAAGACTCTATATGAATTTTAGCAAATCATTTTAACATAATCAAGACAAATTTGCAGACAATACCTAGTAAGTTTGTAGCACCTTCAATACTGTTAAATAATGAAATAAAAACCAGCATAAAAACTTCAATGTAACTTCACCTTCTTTTTCACTAGTTTTAAGATTTTAATGACATAACATTGACTGTTGGCACAATTAATACCCTCAAATACTTCAGTATATTTGTCCCTTCCAAGTTTACGCATCATCTCGTAATCATCTAGGCATCTGAAAGATTAAAAAAAGCTCTGTTAAACCATGTAAATAAAACCCAAAGTCAGGCATCATGCTTACCCACAATGGACAGAAAGAGATTCATAATCTCAATATTCCTTAGGCTGGACTACATTCATATCGGCATAAGCCCAGGATTGAGACATAACCCTGATCGCCAGACGAATTTTCCAATCTTATGAGCCAGCTTTGCAAGCTTACTCAAGCCAGTGGATCTTCTAGCCAGTGGGTTTACGTTGTTGCATATATAAGTGAGAAATACAAAGATAACAAAGCAATTGCTAGTATCTAGACTTGAGTTGTAAAAGTTGAACGTTTACACTAGACCGTGGATAAATATACAACTGATGCAAGTACTTTCTAGCACAACCAGTGCCATACTCATTACGGAGTTCTCCATACATGGATGGAGCCAAAATGCTTCATATGGATGCCACATCCCTATCTCAAATAATCAAATACACGGATCGAAAAGGTATAACACTTATTGACCAGTAGATGGTATGGTATAAGAGATTTTTGAGGCTTCCAACTTAATGCATACCCAACCGGGTTCTAATGAATTCTTTTATTAATGATGAAGCAAGCAAAACTAGACACTGACCCAGACCATTTTTTTGCAGTTTTCTAAAAGATTAAATTCTTTGTTCCTCCTTTAATAACAGAATAAAAAGACCATATATTCTTATATGCCAAGTATCCATTTAATTTGATACAAAAATGCACCATCCAAATTAGCTTTCTGCATAAACAGTATAAAAAAGGACTTGGAACTTACGCAAGAGCGAGTACACCCAGAACGAAAAAATAAAGTGCAAGAACAGTGTTGATCAGGTCCTTCAGAGGAAACTTGGAAAGAAAGAAAAGTGAAAGAAGCACAGCATTACCAATAGATGGAAACTGCATAGCATTCTCCTTTGACATGGTTTCCCTATAAAGAAATAAATAGATTCGAACGAATTTTGCTATAACACAAACAAAGCTCACCAATGGCAGAGTTGCTTCAAAATATATGTAGCAACCTATAAAGACAGCCAAACGTGATGTAGCGACGACATTGAAATTGGGATTTACATTTATGAACAAAAGTGCCAAAGTTAAGCCTACAATGATTTCCCAAAAAAGAAAAATGTCACTAACTGCACACACTTTGCACATACTTAGCATAAGGAAAAAAAAAAAAAGATGTTCGTGGCCAAATAATCTCTGCAGAGGGCATGGCTATAGGATGTCCTCTTTTAAGGCGTCAAACTTCATGAGTTGTTGCTCTATTCTCCTGTGGGCATTGAAATCTTTTAACAACATAACTCAACCAACTTTTTGTATCTTAATGCATGCCATCATAAAGATCGGCATATAAATCCAGCTTATCCACATCTGTGTTGTAGCGGTAGAAGTTGGAATCTACATATGGAAAGTAGCATGCAGCCAGAAAGAGAGTGTCACTACTATGGCTGTCCACTCGAACCCATAGGTAATAATTATGTGCCTTATCTTCTGCAAAGATGTTGATGGTGCTAGGATTGTTTGGTAGTAGCAGGCAACACCCTCATGTCTCTATTTGCATGTGCACTCATGGAACAATGAGTAGTGTTGATAGCCTGGCAAGTCCTTTGTTTCCAGATCTCCATAAGAAAGATGAAATCCATGTCTGCAATTGATGGAGTTAAGACTAGTTCTCTTCTGCCAAGGAAAGTCCCTACAGTTTCTGGAGACCATCCCTAAGTACAATTTCTATTTCGGTGGACTCGAGAGGCCCCAACGAGGGGCTCCTGAGCAGCAGTGGCATTGGCAAGGGCAATGGTAGCAGTGTGAGCTCCAACAGTAGGTGCAGCAGCAACTTGGGCAGCATTGACAGTAGTTGTGGTAGCACTATCCAAGGCCTTTTAGCAACCCTGTGCATTGCATCATTGATCTCAGCATTGGGTGGCCTAAACACACGTGCTTTGCCTTAGACTAGAGCTGTTGCGCCTTCGATGTAGGTGATGGCCCTCACAAGCTCCTTTCTACATTATTCGTGTTGCAGGGGGGTGAGGTCATAGGCCACATACAATGAGATGCCCTTCAACTTCACGCCTTGGCGCAATATGCATCTCTTATTATTGCATCTACAATTGTGAATTTGATAATGCATGGACGATCCAGTGCTCGACAACATGACAAATGGTCCTGATAATGTGCATAGGAGCATGGAACCTCATGTGTGACAGAACTAATATGTGGAGCCGATCAATGAGGTTCTCCACTATTGCTTCATGGAGGCCACGAACTACTACATTATATCTCCTATGACTCTGCTCTCATTGCTTGCTGAGCTTTGTTGTTGGCTGTCTGTTGTTCGATGCATGCTGCTTGTGCATGGTGACTATTGGAAAGGGGTAGCATTTGCATGTCGAGACTGGTGGGCTTTGGTCATGGGAACATGAGGAGGAGCAGTTGATGCAGTGTACTAAGCAGCCATTACCCCCTATAAGATCTGAGCACTCTCTAGATCAAGAAAAGGGTTGGCCTAATAAAAGTCGTAGGAACATCTTTGACTACCATAATATTTTAGAGGGAATTTTCTAAACAGTGTTAATGACAGACGATAGGCTAGTCAACTCCTTTGTAGGTCTATTAGGAACTTGATTTTGCAGGTGCTCCTCGGAATCACCGATCGATTAAAAAGGAATTATAATGCGCATTACCATTACATGGTAAGGATGTCTAAAGGTATTTTGCTAAGAGGCTAGCAAAGGACTATCCATGAGAAATGGGTATTGCTAGGATAGAGGAGAAAGGATCTAAAACATCTCTAGTCTTCTCCAATTCAACTGAAAACCTTTTGTTTGGCCCAATATAGCATGGAGCTATAGCTATCAATAGCACCCTAGGTGTCTTTAAATGCCTATCTTCTATTGTTTAAATTTGGTTTTCCCGGCAAGTGGGAAACTTTTTAGATTTTTTTTTAGGCCTAAGGTTATAGAGAGTTTGGCAGCCGGAAAAATATTCTGATGACCCAAAAATAAAATTAAAAAATTTCCCCTTCGTTTGATTCGTGGATCAATTTGGATGATCTTTCCTCTTTCGGCCCTTCTTATTCGGTTATAGCTGTCACGAAGATGCATGCCACAATTTCCTGTGCTTCGTAGCATGCTAAAACCTGTCGCTTCAGGCTTCCGAGCTGTAAAGCTTTGGTTGAATTGGGTTTTTGCTTTTCGGCTCTTATTGTTGGCATCTTGAAAGCCAGGAAAATCGTTACCAGGTTAATCTGAGGAGGCCGAATCTATAGTTTATCCTATGCAAGTGAGTTTTGAAGATGCACCGCTTTTGTTGCAGCACATGAGGATGGATGACATTAATTAACATAACCATTGGGTCCAACACATTTAAATTAAAATCCCCATTAAACCCCCTTTGGTTTGGGTGCATATTCACACGGGGGTGACTCCGGCAACGAGAGTCGTTGGATAGGCATATTCACCCCTTATTCCTTAATCTATACCGCACGAAAGTTCCTCGCTTGTGGGGTATGCAAGTACAAAATTTGCTATATCAGATAATAAGATTCGCAAAATACTATAAGATTTCGCTTTAATACTATATGGTGTTGATTTCAGACGCGTAAAAATACAATTATGAGGGCTCTCGCCGCCTCTACGCCACCCCCGTGAATATGCACCCAAACCAAAGGGGGTTTAAGGGGATTTTAATTTAAATGTGTTGGACCCAATGGTTATGTTAATTAATGTCAATGGTAGTTATGTGTTGGTTGTTAATGTCAATGGTTGTTATGTGTTGGGGATTTAATTTTATATGTTGATGTTAATGGTTTGTGTTGCAAAATTTTTTGGTTCCTTCTGGCCTTAGGGACGCCCCATTATTCTCAAAGTCATAAAGTTTACAACACAAAGAAAACCCTCTGTTATTATGCTACATATTGTTACTTCCGCTACAACTATTTCTCTTTCACAATGACACCATTGTTTATCAATCCATATGATTTTGGATGCTCCATCTCTAGCTTAAAGGTAATGCATGATTCACCTTACGGCTCGATTAAAGTTCCAAACCTACAATATAAATATATTCTTGTGGCCACCGCTTGACCGGGATTCAAGGATATGGAAAAGGGCGGAATAATCCTACTGTTGTGTGCATAAGAACTGCTTTGTTGATTGAAGCTAAAGGTCGGGTCGCTATGAACAATCCGAAGCCGTAAATATCCAAGAGTTGAAAGCAAACTTGAATAAGGCCTAAACTTGAATCAGAATCAGAAAAATCATAGGAAGGAAACAAAAAAGGGGGTTTAGTAAAAGACTACATTGTAGAATCAAGAAACCAATACCTTGAAATCATAAAAAACATTATGCTAATCAAGAAACATTAAAAAACAAATACCTTTGTAAGTGTGAGCAAAAAATCCATCTGGTGGTAGTAAAATCCACTCCGGCAATAAGAATCCAAGAGGGCAAGTACACATGCACACATATGCACACATGCACATGCACTTGCACTTGCACATGCATATGAACATGCACATGCACACACATGCACATGCATGTGCACATGCACACACATGCACATGCATGTGCACATGCACATGCACACACTTGCATAGTGTTCATGCACAAACACATGCAGAGAAAGACAACAACCCTCGGATTTTTCCAACCAACTAAAAATCAACGCCCATAAAGGGTGCACTCTAGAAATACTATTTAGTACACCTCAACGAATACAACAACGAAATCATAGAAAAACCATATGAAAAAGCGTATAAAAATCTAAAAGTAACCCCCTGTTATTATGCTACATATTGGCTGTAGGGATGCATATCTAATTGGCCCAGGATCCTGTCGTTGTTGTAAGGTTTTCCTCTTGAATTATTGTCTTCGTTTTACTTCGATTTCTTCAGGTCAGAAGAAGCCTTGGGCTCCAAATACTTGAGGGAAAACATATGGAGCACATATGTCTGCCTATGCCATACGATGATTGCTCATACTCTGTGTTTTTTGGTGACGTTCTAACGAACTGTGTATTTAGCCCTGACAGATCATTACCTAAGGTCTATATTATCACAGGAGCTTTTATTGGATTGTTTTTTATTAGCTGCGGTAGGAGATTGGTTAGAACAAAGCTAGATTGGGCAGGTAAGTGGCCTCTAGATTCATGATCCAATCATTGTTGTAAGATTTTGCTCTTGGGTATGAGTTCAACATTCTTTCTTTTCTCATGGCATGAGTATGGTATGAGTTTGACACTCTCAAAAATCACGGCATGACAACTATTTACATCATGAGTAGATGTCGCTGTGTCTTCTCGCTGAATATCAGGTAAGAAAAAGTTTTCCCTTTTCGAAATTTAGCATGCTAAAGTTAGCTTAAATTCTTAGATTGGATTTGTATTGATTATAGTTCAAGCGAAGTAGGCAAAAGAAATGGGTTTTTGATGTGTAGTGGTCGATGTGAACTATCAGATGGCCAAGGTCAAGATGAGCATATTGATAAATTTTTATCGGGCTTCTGATGCAAGCTTCTAATGCAGGTAATGTTGGACTTGGAAGGTATGATGTTCTTTGGTTTTTCTCTGTTTTTTAGCACAATCTGGCCTCAAGGCCAACATTTTCTTGCTCCCAGTTTCCTTATAGTGCAATATCATTTAATTTCTATTGCAAGGGTGCTCTCATCTTCAATGGGTGTCATCTTTTGGCTATGGCGAGTTTTGCATTGGGCTCACTTACATTCAGTCGCTAAAATAATGGAAGGACATCAGATAAATCTTTGAATTCCATTGAACTGTGTGTGCACATCTGCAATCCTATTATTGTGGTTATTAGTTGCATGGTTATTAAAATTATATGCTTTTTTTCCCACCAGATAGAATCAATATATTGTTTGCTGGGTTAGAAGCTTCAACAGATTCATATAAGCATTTAGAAGGCTAATACAGAGGTGAACACAACCTATGATCCATTTCTTCATTGATATTCATTGTTGTACTGTGCTCATTGTTCATGGTTTTAATAATTGAGTCTATTGTGAATTGGTCCCTAAACTTGCAGTCTTTCTTTTGGAATGGACCTTAACCCTTACCATAATGGAAATGCCTCGAAATGACAGCGCCATGCCTCCACTTTGCACTTTTAGGTAAAGATTAGGATCAGAATTCATGAGATAAATTATGGATATACTAGGGTTTAAACCTGAATTTGTGCCACTAAACTTGCAACCTTTCTTTTGGAATGGACCTTAACCCTTACCATAATCGAAATGCTCGAAATGATATCGCCATGCCTCCACTTAAAACTTTTAGGTAAAAGATCGATCAGAATTCATAAGATAAATGATGTATATACTAGGGTTTAAACTTGAATTTGTAGAACATATATTTACAATTATTTTCATTATACATGCATGGAATTAAAGCTGCTTGGAGACCCTATTATCTTGACATGGACACTTAGCATGGGCTTTTATAGCCCCATATCTTTATAGGCATGCATGAATGGAGCGTGTTAAGAATTAGAGACGTTTGCATCTTAGGAATTAGAGAACAACATGAATTGATCCTTTGCATTTGCTAGCTGGCATGTGCTAGCATGTTACTTCTAATGTCTGTGACATTGAAAATCGAGATTTGGGCAACACTTTAATCTTCGTTGAATGGGATAAGCTATTTTGCAACACAAAGAAATATGAGCTCTGCAGTCTGTTGTAAGCAATGCTGTAACAATCTTGCTCTTTCAAAAGGTCAGTTTATAGTTAAAATTTTGATTTCTAGACCTACATTTATGCTCTGTTGAATGTGTGTTGTAGAAAATGTTTTGAATTATATCCAGATCATGCAAAAGGATATATGTATGGCCAATGAGTTGCACGCCCAGCATAAATCAGAGAATACAGGATCTCAAAAATTGTCCATTTATGTTGGAATACCTCACTTGAGTTATGTGAGCTAATAACAGAATTTGAAACTGTGTGCAATTGCTGAGTTTCATCAGGCCCATACTTTGTAGAGGACAAGACCCTGCAAGCAAATCCCTGATTTGATGACTTGATAAATGGTTGCCAAACAGCGGTACTTACATTGTTCAACCTGCCATTGGACATATAATCATACACCAAAAGCAGTTCACCCTTTGTATGGCATAGGCTTAAAAGATTGAGGTGCCTCAAATGGCTTACCATAGAACGCAATTGCAGCTCTGCTCCAGTTGTTTCTTGAAAGAGCACTTTCACAGTTACTGTATTACCATCTGCCAGGAAACTTCTGTAAACTTTTCCAAAATCTTCCTTTTCCAATCATCTCTCCCATGCTCAAAATTAGTGGCTGCATGATTGTATCCAAGTGTAAATGCAACAATCAATGCAGGTGAGGTGACTATACTTATGTTGCGAGATGATTGAATTCGTGACTATACTTATGTTGCGAGATGATTGAATTCGTAGATTTCCGCATCTTAACTGATGTCTTTTGACATATTGCAGTCAATGGCACTGGACCTGGGGGGGATTGGCAACATGGTCATGATCTCTGTTTTTTCCGTGCTGTGGTGGGCAGAATTGGCTGGTTGAACCTGTGAAGTTCCATAACCTGTCCTTTTTATTGAAAGGGATCGTTAAGATTTAGAAAAAACAAGAAATCTGCTGTATTAATTTATCAAATAAATTGAATGACGGGGTTATGGCCAATAAGCATTAATAGTCAATGCCTTGGGGCCCAAATTTTGATGTTACCTTTTATCTAATAAATTGGATTATGGAATGTGGCCAATAAGCATTAAGAATGGTTGATGCCTTGGGGGCCAAGTTTTGAGAAGAGGGGCCAAACGGCCTATATGTGTAATAGCAAATATGTAACCAATGGTTTTGAACAAATGGTAGCTACGGTTACTATGAAGACTGGATTGTGTTTAGAACAATCCATGGGATCTGTTAACATTAGCATGGGATACCAAAAGGTTGGCCAAGAGATGACAGATAAAACTCTGCTCATATAAAATCAAGAATAAAAAATGGAATTTATCGTATTTCTAATCATCTAATCATTTTAAGCAAGCTTACAACTTGACATTATGATAGACTTTTTGTAAAGATGTAACTATTATATTTTAAAATTAAAATTTTGTTGAACATTGTGTCCTCATGAACCACGGGCTGTCCATCGTAAACATTCCATATTTTGCAGAAATACGGGTCTTTCGTGTAAAAGGTGAACTTCCCATTAGATAAACTTTTCATATCCGCAAAGCCAAGCCTGCAAGCGATCCTCAAAAGCCCTTAGCTCTAGGTTGTGTTCCACCATCCAAATTGCATATAAGCTGCATATCCACCATTTAAATTGCATATTTATTCTCCTACCACCAAATACTCTTTGCAAGGCGTGATTGCAACTCATGTTCTTTTGTAGTTCATGTGAATGCCAACAGAAATTTTGAAGATATTAGGTAATATCATTTGCCAACTTCCTACTTCCTACTTCTCATATTCATCTATGTTTCTCCATTGTTGTTATGCTCTGCGACACTGGATGTAGTTCTCCTGGAAAAGATGTTACGTCAACTCTGTGACTCCATAGTAAGAGGCCCTCCAGTGCCAGACGTCGGCAGAGAGGGTATGCACATATGAGGTTTATCCCACCACTCCCGCTATAGGGCTTGGAATCACAAGGCGCCCAAAAATGAACTTCCGTATAAAAATAGTATCACATAAATTCTTTGAAAGAATACAAACGAATGGACAAGATGCCCTTTCACCCCCTTCAACTGCACATGAAGATTTCCTCCCAATAATGTATGCATATACCCTACTGTAGAAGATCCTATTGTTTACATTATTCCCCAACAGATAACACCCCTGCTTTGTTGAAGTCTGTTGTCCCACTTAAGCAAAGCACATGTCATTATGCTAGATTACACATTCGTCCCTTCCAGACCAGGGCAATCTAAGCCACCAGAACCACATTCAAGATTGCCTGCTAATCCTCATGAACAACACTAAACTCAACAATTAATTTGCAAGTTTAGTTCACACGGCTCTCTAATAAACATACAACTAATTTAACCTCTTTCAATCACGCATTCAGTAAACAAATGCAGTACAAAAACAAAGTAATAGCAATGAGTGACAAAATTGGCCTACATTATCTGTTCTAAATCACATCAAGGCCTCCATATTCAAACCCCTACAATTTGGCGTATCAACCTTCAGTTATATGTAGAATCTTAGCCATAATTTTGTATACGACAAGCAACCAATTGAACAAATACTTCTTTAGGTATTTTTACATCCTTGCCTACTAGCATGCACCTAAGCCCCACCTATAGAACATTATTGCAAAAATCACAACATACAAGCTTGCAAGGCATGAATGGTATTCATGTTTCTTTATACGCGAACTAGCAAGTCATTTCGTCATAGCTATCTAGCACTACTTTATTATAGAGGCCGTGCCAAACCAATATCAACTTAAAATTCAGCCAGTACTTGACTGGTACCTATGCCCGGCAACGCCGGGCACCCGTTACTAGTATCTTTTGAAATTGCTTTGGGCCTAAATTGATGTTTGAAAAAGCTAGCAATAAATTTCCTATTCAAAACCAATATTGCTAATGAAATCAATTTATTTAATCCTTTGCAGCATATGGATTGGAGAGTATAATATCATCATTTGGAGGTGTAAAAGGTGAAGTGGTTTAGTTTTCAATGACGAAATCAACTAGCCTAGATCCCTTATGAAGATTATTTGAATATAATATTTCATAAATTTCCTTTGGCATTTTTCAGAAATCTTTTGCAACATCAAAGATTAAATTATAATAACATCAAGGTTTTGGAACAAAAATTTGAATGGAGCAATTCAAGCCTCCAACTAAGGAATCATCCCAATAACACATGTGCTTGTAAGTGCATCTGTGGCTGCTCTTCGGGCACCAAATGCCACCTCCTAATCAATTAATTAATGCTAAGGTAAATTGGATAGATATACTTTCACCAAATCCTGCATCACATCTCAAGATCTCACCAATGGAAGTATAAAACAAGAGTATATTGCAGTACAAAAATTCCACCATGAATCTTATTTCTAGTATTGTACAAGGGAAGGAAAAGACAAACACATGTCTTACGTTTTATCTTTTTCCAATCTTTAACCCTCTGGCTTTAATGTTTTTTGACTAAGTTATACCTTACTATAAAAAAGTACCTTTGATGGAACTTTTAAAAACCTTAATAAGCTGCACCTCTATCTAGTTAAAAAGATATATATTTTGATCAACATGTAAATATACATATATACAATGTAACATCTTTGAATCTAGCACAATTTAAGTACCATCTATTTGATTAGATGATAATACATCTAATACGTATTCTATTTATGTTTGGTCTTATTAATCATTGAGATATGATTAGATAATATCTCTAACTTTGAAGAAGGCTAATATTCTTAGCTATATTAAGGTAGTATTAGATATTATTCAAAAGGATAATATCTCTAAGTTTTGAGAAGCTAAATCATAGTAGCCTTCAATTTCTTTATTTTTTGTGTAGTTTTCATGTTGGAGTATTTGCATTATCTCAAAAATTTTCTTTTTTGATGGTAAAAATCCATCTGGTTGAATTTTTCTTCTTTGATATAAATAGAATATGCAAATATACAAAACTAGATATTCCACAAGATGCGAAAGCCCAGTTACCCAAACCCAGTTGCCTGATTTTTATCCAAAAAACAACACCCATACATGTCGTGCTGAAAGAGAAGAAGATAAAGTACCACATATTTGAAGGATGACATGTGCTTATGTAGATACAATATGACTTCGACAACTAGATAATAATGTACCACAAGAATAGTAAATGGGTGAATACATGTCTTACCTTGCACATTGGGCTTCAACAAAAGAAAACATATTTTAGATGACAATATTTGAAGTCAAAACTATCATTGCACTTAATTGTTAAGAGGACACGTGTAGAATTAGCATGCAGATGCTAGCAAGTCAATCAACATATAGTTATATAAGTAAGAACACTAGCATAAACAATAGATGAGGGAGTGCATTATTTTCTACTGTGCACTTTTAAATGGTTCAAAACAGGTCATGAATGACGTTGTCATGGATGACAAGCAGGGGACATTACTAGCTGGAAAAGCTTGATTGATCGAAACGCAACAAGGTGTAGGGTAACATCAGAGGGTCAACACACTCCCTAGATTAGGACAATGAGGACAATTGAGATAAGGATGGAAAATGTCGGATGCACTGGTAGAATAGGAATGGAGGCAGAGGCCAGGATATTCGAGCAGGAGGAGAACATGACAGTGGCCGAGAACTCTGAGAAGTGGAGGAAAAGGCAGATGGAGTCAAAGGGGAACCTAAGTAGGGGGGGGACATGCCAACATGTGGGCAATTTAAAGTCAAACAAGTGGGGAATGGTTTGGTAAAAAGTCTCATGTGCAAATGGTGAATGCCATAATAGGCGGGGTAAAAAATAAATCAATGGTTCACATGAAATAAAGGTTCGCTTTTACTAACGAAAGAAAAAAGGAAAAAAAAAGGGTTCGCTTTTATAGAAAAGAAAAAGGGTCCGACGTGGCGCTCAGGGTCAAAAAAAACAATGGCAAACAGGAACGCCGTACGTCGCCCATCCTTGCCGTACGTCCGGCAGTCTCGATGCCTCCCCTTTATAAATGCCTGTCTTTTTCATCCAACGGTTCTCGTCGACCGAGAACGGATTTCACGGTTACGATGGGAGAAAGAAAGTAATAAACATAGCTTGCACGTGCACTGCCACGTCGGACCCACGTCGGCTGCCACGTGGGCGGCTCCACATGGTGCAAACTTTGAGCACTGTTTTTTGGAGAACAAAGAGCGGGGACGATTTTTTCTTCCTAATCGTTTGTTGATGATAGAAGAGGTCGCCGGAGTTGGAATTCCTTCTTGAATATGGTCCTTGCCGCCGCTGCAGCATCCCTTGACCTCAAAATAAGCGCCTCCAGTTCTTCGCGGAGTTTTTCGCGGCGACCAATTCGGTGCAATCAACCCCCGGAAGTGGTTATTGGAGAAACCCTCTTTTCCGTTCTAATTCTGTTGAATTTTTCTTCGCATTTCAACAAAGCTGCTTCTGACTCACATTTTTGAAGCTAGGATCAATTCTTGAGTTTTGACACATATTAATTCTGGCTTGTCCGCTGCATTTCTTGCTTTTTGGAGCAATTTTGCTTGATAATTACCTCTTTTGAACGAGCCAACAATTGGAACTCGTTCACTGCCTCTTTGTTGGTTTTTCTTCAGCTTCAAATTTTCGTAGAAGGATCTACTTTGCTACTGTTGGAGCAGCTTGTCTTGGCAGATTGATTTCCATCTTATTTTCTGTTGGCACCGTTTTTCTGTAAAAGTATTTGGCGGAAACATTGATCATTAAGTTATGGGGGATAAAAAGGAGAAGAAACAGTATTCTGTTATCTCTACAGATTATCATTTGTTGGAAGAAATAGGCCAGGGCAGTACTGGAACGGTGTACAGGGCAGTGTGTTTGCCGTTCAACGAAGTTGTAGCGATCAAGAAATTGGATCTTGAAAAGTGTTGCGGTAATTTGGTACGCCCACTAACATCTTTCTATAAACTGTGATAAGGTGTTTTGAAATCATTCATGCAGAGTAGCTTGAGCTGATTAAGCCCAGGCAAAACCTGCTTTTCTGCTGGAACAAAGGTTAAGTTAGTTAAGTCCAAACAAAACGCATGAGTGGTTTTATGCTCGAACAAGAGGCTCCATTATTCTGAAAATGTTTGCTCGAAGACCTACTGAGTCTGTTTGGTTTGTCGATAGATGATATCTATTGCTTCTTTCGTTGCAAGTTTTTACAACTTGCACTTGTTTATTCGACTTTCAGGACGATGTCAGGAGGGAAGCACAAACTATGGTTCTGATTAATCATCCAAATGTTGTGCGGGCTTTTTGTTCATTTGTTGTTAGTCAGCATCTTTGGGTCGTCATGCCTTACATGGGTGGAGGATCATGCCTTCACATTATGAAAGTGTCATTTCCTGATGGCTTTGAGGAGCAAATTATTGCTACAATTCTAAAGGAATGTTTGAAGGCTTTAGAATATCTACATCGGCAAGGACACATCCATCGTGATGTGAAGGTTATTTCTCTCCTCTACTATCTTATATTGCAGAGAATTATAAGCTACAGGAGTTTATTTAATTGAGTATAAGAATGGTAATTCATGATATTGTTTAAGGCTTAAAACGATGGCTATTGTAGGCTGGTAACATTTTGATTGATGAAAACGGAGCAACAAAACTTGGGGATTTCGGGGTGGCAGCTTGCATGTTTGAGAGCGGTGATCGCAAATGGTCAAGGAACACATTTGTTGGGACGCCATGCTGGTTCGTGACATGGATCAAGATTGTATAATCTATTTAGCTTAATATTTATCAGGAGTAATTTTCTGCAGGATGGCACCAGAAGTGATGGAACAACTGAATGGTTACGATTTTAAGTAAGTATTTCTTATCTTAATAGGCATCGGGTCTTTTTCAAGTATTTGTTTGCATGCGGTATCACTTCTCCAGGCTGAAGAATTTTTAGTCATAAATTCCAAATTGGTCCCATTCTTTTGGTTAAAAGTAGGGTATGCATGTCACATGTAGCTATAGAAGGGCTATGATATGCAAAATAGGGTGCTAGAATGATTGCATTTCTATCCTAGCCAGAGATTTTTTTTGTTAAGAGCTGGAAGGAGAGTTCATGTTTTCTATAATAGCTTAACTTGATAGTGATGTATTGAACAGGGCAGATATATGGTCTTTCGGAATTACTGCCTTGGAGCTAGCACATGGACATGCTCCCTTTTCAAAGTACCCTCCCATGAAGGTACATATCATGCAAGGTGCCATTCAAACTTCACTATGCATATTTGCCAACTGTGAAATTATCAGTGAGTTTGATTCAATGCATTATGGAACTTTTAGGTACTGTTGATGACATTACAAAATGCTCCTCCTGGTCTTAGCTATGCAAGGGACAAAAAGTATTCAAAGGTAGATATGATGTCAACTGTTTTCTATTTGTTATGTTTTCTGGCATGGAGGACCATCTTACAAAGGTCCCCTGAGAATAAAGAGCCAATAAGGGAACTGGATAGATGCTAAGATACGATGTTGGTGCTTGTTATTGTGAATAGGCATTTAAGGAATTAATTGCAATGTGTCTGGTCAAAGACCCCACAAAGAGACCAACTGCTGAAAAGCTGTTAAAGCACTCGTTTTTTAAGAGTGCAAAATCAAATGAATACATTTATCGTCATTTATTTGAGGGCCTTCCCCCACTTTGGGAGCGTGTCAGAAATCTTAAGGTAAGAAGTTATGAGAATTCAACTAATTTCGGTTTTGCTGGAAATTGTTCTTAGTGGATGACATGTAAAATGGGCAATGATTAACAGCTGAAAGAAGCATCTCGACTTGCTGAAAAGAAAGTGCCTTATGAAGAACAGGAAGAAAGGTCTCAGGTATTTTGCACATAACATCTTTGTTTTGAATCTTATTATGATAACTTGAACGTGTGGGATATTCTGCTTAGAACGAGTATAAACGTGGTGTAAGTGGTTGGAACTTTGATGTGGAAGACTTGAAAGCTCAGGCAGCATTGGTAAAGTTACTTGAGAAGTCTTTGCTTAACATCTCACATCATATCACTCTGTAGATTGATTGGATGTTTCTTAGACAGATTCAAGATGATTATGCTCCCATACTTAAAAAAGAAGATGATGAACAAGCCAAATTTTGTTCTCTCGAAGCTGATGGTTTTCACAGTCTTGAGTCAATTAAGTTGGAAAATATACCAGAGGTGAGTAAATTGTTGTTTTTATTTTCTCTTCTATTGAGCTTAGCAAATATGTGTCTCATTTGCAGGTAGTTGAAGTTCGCTCAGTGCCTGTGACAATGCAACCCAAGCTTGCAAATGCTCATAAGCACGAGTAGGTCTTTTTATGTTTCTAAAACCTTCTAATTCTTTTGTTATCATCAGGAACAAACATTTTGAATCCCTTTTGTTTTCAATACACATTATCTGTTATAAGTGCGTGGAGAAGGCTAGTGGCATATTGTATCTATAAACTCCACAATTTATCAAATAGTATTGTTAAACACCTTATGCACGACTGTGCTGTTCTTGTCAGTTCATTTGCTTGGGAAGATGTTCTGACAATGATCTTTTGAGCCATTCTTATCCATCACTTTTGTTGCTACGCCAGGAGTCCTTGCAACACTGAATTTGAGGAATCAGACTTATCAGACAGTCCCACATGCCTTGATCAGAAAAAAGCGGAGAAACATGAACAAGATAAAGATGATCAACTTCTCAAACAAGATGGAGTGAAGAAATATTTAGAAGTGGAGCATCCACAAGACGAACTCAAAACTAATGAAGTGAGAAGCAACGACAACGAGCGAGAAGAACATCATGAAATTAATTTCTCTGTTTCTCTACCGTCAGTTGACGAAAAAGAAAAGTAAGTCTGAAGGTGTATTTCTGCAGTTCATAGTTCTCATGGCGTGTTTGGTCCATGTATTGATAACATTTTTGTTCCTTCGTTCAGGGATCTTCGGCAAGTTGGGCGACCTGGAGATGAGAGTTCGCGCGTCACTACACAACAAGACAAACTACCCAATGGGTCTGTACCGGATCACCGGCCAGCCAATGGATCAACTGGTCTCTCTAGAATCCCGTCAGGTAAGTTGGGATTTAAAATCAATGGGTAACTTTGCCCCTGTTTTAGTTATTTACTAGTTATTTTATTTACTTCTTGCATTATGCTCGTTGTTGATGCTATCAGGCAAGGAAGAAGACAAATCAAAGGGCCACGTTGTACAGAAAAAGGGGCGTTTTTCAGTAACATCAGCGGATGTTAATCTTAAAGAGGTCGAAGAAATATTCACTTTGTTTGGATCTTGAATGATGCATATAATCTTATGCTCATCAGGGATCTTTGTGCAGAATTCTCTTCCCCAAGCAAACTTAAGGAGAGCTGCAAGTGCTCAGGTTTGCAAGTTTCTGATATATAAGGCCCCCTCCCTCCCCACAAAAGAAATAAAAATCCTGGATTTGTCCTCGGTTTATCAACTTTACTTTTGTGGATGCAGGGGCTAGTTAATCAATCTGGGATGGCTCAAACACCTTCACCTGTCGCAGTTGTAGCATCAGCTGCTTCAAACGTTTCCGTGCCCGCTGTACTGTCACATTTGCAGAGTCTTTTAAATCATACATCTATGCAGCAGGTAATGGGTTTATACTTTTACTCGTGTTAGTGAAGCATAGATGTCACATTGTGAATTATATTGCAGGACACGATACTGAATCTGATGATAAGCGTTAGCACTGGAGAAAACCCAACTGGTATGCATTAACTCTTAATTCATGAACTGAGGTATTGGAGATCATACTGAGAGCTTTCATGTTCAACAGGCCAGAAATTGAGCCATTCTAGGAGCATGCCGCCTGAGCACAATGTGAGCATTTGCAATTGCACTAACCGAGAATGCAATGACTTTGGGGTTTTACTTTCTGATTAGCGACAAATGTTAATTATTTTTGTAGATTGAGTGCTGGTCAGACCGGGAACGGGAACTGAGGCACCAGGTTGCTGAGTTGCAGGGGAGGTAGGAAAAGAATAAAAGATGGACATTTTTCTTGGATTTTGTCATCTGAGATGATTATATGTGCAGGGTTGTGCTTCTTGTGGATGAACTGCAAGTGGTAAAGCTTCGAAATGTTCAGGTATTGTGTTTCTTGGGGATGGAGTTATTATGTGATAATAATGCTTTTGAACGAGCATGGATATTGAACAGTTGGAGCGCCAGCTGAATGCAATTTTCAATAAGGAGGAGGAAGAAAGGATACGCAAAGAGGAGGCAGCCAGAGAAGACGGTTGATTAAAATGTTTGTGCAGTGTATTTTGTGAGTTGTACATTGGTCCGTCAATGTGGCGTTGTGTATATGATCTCGTCCCTTTTTCTGCGAGAGATTTGCCAAATTTATTATATGCAATATCAGAAACCTTACGTGCAGAGCCTGATGAATTTGCATGTAGCTAGTCTTTAAGAAGCCCCGCATTCACATTTATTGTATGCCGATGCAGGGTTCGAAAAACTTTCTAAGCCTTACCAGACAATTTGCTGCCTCTAGATAATACGTACCAGATTTAATCTAGAACAAGACTCGGATATACCGGATTTTACACTAAACTATGTTATTTTGTATTGGAATTTTGCGCGCATTCAGAAATCTAAACTTGAAATTTTGAATTCCAATCAGAATTTTAAGGGCCTAATCCCCACTTTTTCGAACCTTGCTTTTATTCAGCCCATGCAGTCTATTGATCTATGAATGTATATTGATCTATGCTATATTCATGACGTCTTAGAAGTTTGCAACAATATAAACATCGGTAGACTAGCATGCTCATGCGCATGATTGAGAAGACTAGTGCCCGAGTGCAGCTTTGTTTAGAAGGTTGGTTGCCCCTTGTGATTAATATTGCAATGTTTTCAAGCCTAGAATGTTGTTTTAGATAATTGTCAATTAGTCTTCGTAGGCGATGAAAATATGTTCGTTCATTTATTCATTAAAGTATGTAAAATACAAGGCCTTATGTCATATGTTCGTTCATTTATTCATCGTTCATGTATTCATTAAAGTAGGTAAAATACAAGGCCTTATGTCATGAGAGATGTATGCTTCATGTGTGGATGTATCCTAGGCCATTTGAAGATGCTTGCGGATGATTTACTCTTGCTCTTGCTTTTGTAAGGATGTACACAATGCTTTTGTAGTTCACCAGGAGTTCTAAAGAGGAACAGTAGGAGTTCTAAAGAGGATTATGTTTGTTCTATTTAGGCTAAAAGGTTGCCTTTTTTTGAAAGCAACAATCAACAGGCAATAAAAATTCTCAAGGAGTACGAAAGAGGATTATTTTGTTCTATTTAGACTAAAAGACACTCTTTTTTAGAAAGCAACAATCAGAGACAATAAAAATAGATTGCAATAGCAAAACCTTAGAAACAATGTAGAACAAGTTATGTCCTAAGACACGCTATTGCAAACCCTTTTATCTCGATGCTAGAAATGTAGGAGGATAGAGAGAAATCATAGTAAGATCCTTATGGTATTTTGAAACAGTGTATAGAACAAGTTATGTTATAAGATACACATTGCGAACCTTTTGATCTTGTTGCATAGAAATGTATGATAGTGACAGAGCAAGATAGTTTTATTCTTAACTCAGGGATTCTGGAGCAAAAGTTTATTGGCCATGGGATCCTCCACCTTCCTCCTAACGGATGTCGCTAACTCAATCCTCTCGTCTTTATCAACCCTTCTTTGTCATCGTGCATCTTGGCCATTAATCCAGATACTCTATTCAATTGGAAACCTTAGAAATATGGTCTGAATCTGCTCTCATTTGTGTTGACCAGGCGTGAGGAAGCAAGCTTAAAAGGAGAGCGCAGACGTACAAGATGAACATATGCCCAAGATCACACAAAATGCGTGGTATCTGCATCGCAGTTGCGGACAAGATCATGGACAGGATCGCAACTGTTATCTGGGATTTCCTTCAACGCAATTCTGGAGCATGAATATTCCACTATAAAGTACGATCCTGGAGCATGAATATATACCATGCATAGAAAACTAAGATTCTTTTAATTTGAAATTATTCCACTTTTCTTTTTTTTCCAACCCGGGTTTCTAACCTATGTTTTGAGTTAGAAATTGCATCCTGTAGTTTTTGGATAGTGTGTTCATTGCACCATTTATAATGTCCGCTAGAAATTATAGACAATAAAATCATGGCAAAAAAGAGAGTATAGACAAGAAAGAGCCAAGAGTGTAATAGTTTTCCATCAAGAAACATCTTCTAATATATAATATATAATTATGAGTACATAGTAAATTATAACATGCATGAAGCTTATGAAAAACATATTGAGGATGTGCTTACACAAGCAACTTGGTCAGGACGGTTTGATTCAGATGCAAATCAATTTGCAACATTGGTGTTGGACGCTGCAAAAAAGATCTTTGGCATGACAAAAAAGCGCATATTAGGAAGACCATGTAATTCGTGGTGGGATGCTGACTGCCAGGCTGCAAGAAACAGATTGCCAAAAAATTGTATAAACAAACCCAAATGGTATAAAAAGTGAAAGTGCTTAGGAGCAAAAAGCAAGCTTACTATAAGCGAGGGATAGATTTAACCACAAAATTTATGCAAACGCCAAGAACCTTTTGGGAAGTGTTCAAGGGCGATTTGAGCATACATGTTTGGATGAGAATGCTTTGCTAAAACCGGGTTCTGATGGATATTTATGAAAAGCATGGATATGATAACATGCCAAATTTGGCCTCCAACGCCTATCTTACTTTTACAGATGCTGAAGTAGGAGAGGTATTAAAAGATATGGCCAACAATAAGTCTCATGACCTGGATGGCATTTGTGTGGAGCTATTTAAATGGGGGCGGTGAAAGGACACCGGCATTGCTTACAGATTTGCTCAATAAAAGTATCAAGAATGGTCTACCTGCTGGCTGGAGGATTAACAGGGTCCACCCAATTCATAAACAAGGGGACAAACGTGATGTGGCAAATTACAGAACGATTCTTATTGGAAGCACTTTTGCTAAGATCTTAGGCAGTCTGTTAGAGCCTTGACTAAGCTCATGGGTCAAGAACATGCTAAACGCTCTCCATGCCAAGCGGGCTTCGTGAAGGGACATAACACTTTGGATCATGCCCTTGCTCTCCGAAAGTGTCAATAGAGAAAGCTAAGAATCCTAACGAAAATAGCTTATATGTGGCATTTATTGATTTTGGCGAAGCATTTGATACCGCTCCAAGAGGAAAGTTAAGTGGACGTGGATGATCCAAATTGAAGTTCCAATTAAATTAGACAAGCAATAGCTCAATTGTACTCTGAGGTACTGATAAAAATCTCTTTGGATTTAAGCGCATTAGTGAGAAGTACTATCGGGGTGCGGCAGGGGTGTCCGCTATCTCCAACTCTCTTTGGCATATTCATCGATGAACTAGAAGACTGGATGAAAGACCATTCTTTGCCGCACTAAAAATAGGTATATATCTCATTCAACTTTTGTTATATGCTGACGACGTGGTTCTTTTAGCCTATAAGAAACATGTGCTACAGAAGCATTTGCAAGTGCTTGAATCTTTTTGTCTTGATAAAGGGATGAAGGTAAATATAGCAAAATCGAAAGTGATGGTATTTGGCACTAGGGAGAGACCAGATTTCGTTTACCAAGGCCAAACACTTGAAATAGTGGACTGCTATAAATACCTGGGAATTGATTTTGCTTCACAATACAATTGGAAAGAATGTATTAAGAGAAGAGTTGCAGGAGGCAAATCAGCGTTGTATGGCATGCTAACAAAATGCAGCAAAGCATCATTAGTTGATTGGGGGCTAAAAAAAGTGCTTTTTAAGACACTTGTGCAAACGGTGCTATTGTATGGTGCGCCCATTTGGGGGCCAGGAAGCTCATCTAGGATGTGGAGCCAAATAGAATCAGTGCAAAAAATGTTCTTAAGAGAGGAACTCGGAATCAAATCCTGACATCATTGATGCAATAATACTTGCGTAAGTTTAAGATATGCTACCGTTAGAGCTTGAAGCTCTCTATCAAACCGTGAATTTTGTGAACGGACTAAAGAAGCAAGAATCATTTCGAATCTCATATCAGGCCATGATGGATGCGAGTGGGGGGATGGTTAAAAGATTTCGAATTGGGCAAAAAGTGGGGGCTTTTCGAGAAACTAAGCGGCCATCCGACAAAGAGGAAGCAAGAACACTATTAGAAAGGCTTGTAATAGACCTTTTATGGGCTGTCCTGTGCAGCAAGATGCTATACCTGAGGGAAAGTCAACCACATGGACGAATATAAGAGTCAACCATACTTAGATCTTCGATATTCCAAAGATATACAAACAAACAATAGCGAGATATAGAACTAGCTCACACGATTGGAGATAGAGACAGGCCGTGATGGTTTAGAGTTCCACGGTGAAGATAGGAAGTGTAAATTATGTGGTTCGGGTAGAGTGGAAAGACTAAGACCATGCATTTTACATTGTTCGGTTTATGCACACATTAGAGATGAGTTTGACATACACGTAGATGATTTCTTTACATTGCTAAATATGGAACCTTATTTTTTAGGTGAGTATCTAACCAAGGTTGATACACATCGGAAATTTTTGTTGACGTTGTAAATAGAGTGCTCCATGACCTCTCAAGGTCCTAAGAGAGCATCGACCAAATAAATAAATAATAAATAAATAAATAATCATTGACAATAATTTTTTACAACCAGATCGACATCTGCAGCATATGCTTTTCTTTGCAAATCTGGTCTATTTCTTAGGAAACCAGGCACTATGGGGGCTGATATGAATGAATCAAACTTTTTGAGCTGACACCCAATGCTCTTCATCCTTTGGTTGCCATGACGGAGGATTTATGCTGCTCTCTACATTCAAGCAACACTTGATGGGGTCATCATTCACCAAATATCTCTGGTTTTCATGAAATCCTTCTATCACCTCCAAGGCTTCATGTATATTTTTATGGAGATATCTTTTGTTCCACGTTGTAGGCGGCGAACAACTCTATAATTTCCTTGATCCAGAATTCACGTGAAAGTCAAAATCCTTCAGCTCAAGAATAACTGATCTAATCTCTAGTATATTAGCCTTTATTATAGAAGAGCAAATACCAATGCTTGCTCTGCCCTTCAGATGGTTCACCAGTTTCTTAACACTAAGTCTTGGATAAACCCATTTGGTCTTTGTCTCTAGAACCCTTGCTAGAAGAGGATGTGCAGCACCCTGCTTTGTTTTGGAGAAGGTCTTCAGAAAATCCCATGCAAGTCAAAGAGGTGTAGTGCCAAATATCTTAAATATATTTCTAAATATCAAATTTCACAGATCACACTGCGTACGAGACATCCGAATTAAATTTTCATTTATGAAAAAATATAGTAAACTCCGTTGCGCGCGAGATAACTTACTCTTTTAGTTCTGATGATGTTGGTTCTTCGCCTTTTCTGGACGTCTTATCTTCTTCTTTAGCCTTGATAGGTGAAGGATGAGTGTCAGTTTGTTCAGGAACAACATAAGCATTCTGTGTAGCAGGTTCCTGTGGATTTACCTCAAAAGCTCCCTCTTCTTCATACATGATCTATTATTCGTGGAGAATTTGTTGGTGGAGTTTTAGAGCCACTTTCATTTTCTTCAGGACCAGACTCTTTATCAGAGGCAGTTTCTTTGGAACTGCCATCCTCTGCCTCCTCCTCACTAGAGTATTTCTCCGTGTCATTCTTAGCCTGTGCTTCGTCTGTCTTTTCTTACCAAGATATGTTAGTTCATGCTTCTCCACATGGGGATAGAATAGCTCCAGGAACTCTTTGCTGCAAAGTGGCTACCCAACTTTGTATATCTTCTTTTTTATTTTGGCAGCATGTTGGGTTCCGTGCCAAGAGAACGCCGCATCTTACGCCGCATGCGGCGTTCCCTTCAGTTTGCATTCCCGCCTGCGGGACGCTGGTTGCCAGATGATAATTTTGAATCATACATCATTCACTCCTTCCTCTTTCCTACGAATTTCTCAGTTGATTTTTGCTTCCTCATCTTGGCGCCTCACTGAGTTGTCTCTGGATCATTTGATTCTTGGGCATTTCCTCCTTCCGGATCCTTTTTTTTTTTGGTGTACGTCTACTCTCTCTGCCGATTTTTTTTTTTTTGTGGTGTGCTTCTACTTGGATTTGATTCTCAGCTTTAAGCTTTAATCTATGCAATGCAATGACAATTTATTCTTTCAGCACTATGGCGATACATTTCCTCGGCTGAAGCCAATTATTATTCAAGCCAAAGGCAGAAAGTTCATAAGGTTTTCCCTTCTCGGCTTTGCTGGCAACGACAGTAAGATCCTTAGGGCTCTGTTTTATTTGAGGAAAGAAGCATTGGAAACAACATTACTGGACGTAGTAAAACAACATTTGAATAAGAATCCAAATCCGGAGCTGAGGAACCAGAAACGAGCAAAAAATTGGGGCCGAAGAGGAAGCATGATGAGATGATCGATACAGAAAATGAAGGAGGGGATGGCGTACTACATGCTTCTCTTTTACTCCTCAGAACAACTTTTCCTTTTGGAAGTTTTTCTGCTCCTTGAGCACTAGCTATGGCGAATGGATGTAAAATCTACATCTTTTCCTTCTAGAGTTCTTCTCAGATGTAATCCGGCCAACTTTGCCACTGCAGGTATGATCTGCCTCTGTCATTATAAGCCAGTTCTAGATCTTCAAGCATTGCCGATACTAAGGTGCGGCCAGCTACATTTTCATTGATTTTTATGAGATTTTACTTTGCAACAAACTAATCATTGCATTTACTTCCATTTGCATGTCAATCCTTTTCTGTTTGAGTTCTAGCTGTGAAGAAAGAAGTGAGCTACTGTCCATCCTAAACGCCATGCGTATTAGGGCTGACAACGAGATATGAAATATCAAGTAAGCTTGCTGACCTTTGCTTTATGACTTTCCCATAGTTATGTTTAATCTGTTGATCCAGCATCTAAATGTCCAAGTAGCAATTGCAGCCAACTATCTACAAGCCTTTAATTGTTGGCTTCCTTGGAGATGTTCATGATGCTTATGGGGTTTACATGGATTGCAAATGCAACAATGTCGTCTTGGAGCCATTATTTATATGTTTTTCATTTACTGATTTCTTGCAGATGTTAAAAGTTCCTAATCTTCTGTCTACGGTTTTCATATAGTGAAGCAGTTTCTCTTGCTTCATTTAACCTCCCAAAAACACTACATTTTTCTCATTGTCTCTTCTTTATCCCTGTACTCAAGGTCTCTGCATCTCTTCTTTGTGAGATCATGTTTCAATTCCTCATTTTGAGTTTACATGAAAAATCTGAAACAGTCACCTCTCTCAATTTGTCAATTGAAAGTGCAGCACAAATAACCAAATCAGCTGGTCCAAATTGTAATCTGCCTTCCCCTAGGCTTTCTGGAGTGTTACAAGTTTTGAGCATAGTTATACGGATGCCAGCATCCGGCTCAAGGCCACTATGACACGTTTGACAAAATAAGTGAAGAGCCTTTTATGAAGATCGTGATGTATACATGCATTTGGTTGTGTCAAATTTTGGAGATAAGGTATAAGGATCTCATTTTATGCAGCTAAGATATACAGATCTCATTTTTCTACCTTAGGGTCAAATGGCAACAAAACATGTCTTACCATATGTGGTTACAGATAATAGCAGAGAGAACATGAGGCTTTTTATCATTTGTCATCATGATGTTAGAAGCAAAAGCATTTCACAAGCATTATTCCATGATATTTTGAGTAGGGTTTATTGTGCTAAACCTGGAGGCCTGCTTTTTATTTTCAAACCCTGGCTTCCCTTCACAATTCTGCAAATTTGCATTTAGTGAACAGTCTATTTAAAATGCAGACACAACCAAAATGCTCAAATTCTGGATTCGCAGAGCCCATTCTGGATGCAAAGAGAAAAACAGAGAGAGCAGCTGGTCTGTGTGTAGTAATCTAACATTCTCTATGTCTTCAGATAAATCTTTCTCTATGAATTGGAGCAGTGGAATATTCGTAGTACACATTGGTTTACTTACTGTTCCAGAAGCATGTAAGGTGCAACCACATAAGGCTGCCTTTTATTTTCTCCAATATTTGATTTCTCATCCTTTGTAGATTGCTCATGCTTGAAAAGCCCATTATTCATTAGTTTAGAATTTGCAAGCACCTGCTCTTAAAAGCAACATTGTCATAGCATATTGATATAACTTTCATTTTGCAGCTAAGGTATACAGATCTCATTTTGCTACCTTAGAGCCAAATGGCAACAAAACATATGTTACAATGTGTGGTTACATGTAATAGCAGAGGAAACATGAGGTTTCTTATCATTTGTCATCATGATGTTAGAAGCAATTTGAGTAGAGTTCATTGTGCTAAACCTGGAGGCCTGCTTTTTATTTTCAAACTCTGGTTTCCCTTCACAATTTTGCAATATTGTATTTGGTGAACTTCGTCTATTTAAAATCCCTTTAAAATGCAGAATGTCTAGAGAAATAGCGTTCTTAGTTTGATATTGAAGTAGGCTCTAGATCTTGGCTGAATTTAGCATTGTCCCAATGTGCTCAGGGTAAGAACTGATTACTTTTGCATGTTCTTTTGCTCCTCTATAGTAACGTTGTAATGATTTATGTTGTTAGACCACATGTATAGGGTATGAACAATGGATTTGTTACATGCTTTCTGGAGTTGGATCAGTGAAAAGAGAGTTGGTTTCTTCTTGAAACCTATATGTGTACCCTTAATTTTATATGTGGCTATGTCGACTTGGTATTCTGGTATATTGAACTCTTCCATGTATATTCCTCTTTTAGTTCATGCTTTACTACTGTGGCTTTTTTTGTTGCATGTCGTATTGTTTACTTTAGAGTTATGTACTATTAGTAGTTTATTATACCAGGACTCAGGTTCTTCTTTTACAATTTTAAAGTGTAGTCTTCCACTAGAAAATGGTCATAACTGAAGTGTACATTAGGGCGGATTTGGGGTCTCAAAATGGCCTCAGCCATTCCACGTCATATTTCCGCTCCTTTTTTCCCATGCCACCTAGGATAGCAAAATCTCATCATTACAGATTTACTTGGAATATTCTCCCAGAATAAGGGGGACCGCGCATTCATGGCGCCATATGTATTTAATTCTGTTGGTTGTCAGACAGACTGATGCAACACGTGGCGCTTCTAAAAAGCCACTTGCATTATAGCATACCAAGAACTCATGGAATTGTCTCTTGGTTTGTCGGATACCAAGGCGCGCGGCGTCACGATTCTTGGCGCTTATTTTCATTTAGAGGCGTGGCCATACAAGCTTTCCGCCTTCCACATTTCAAAATTTGGATGTGTAGATTGAAGCTTTGTATCGGACTTTCATTTCGAGGAGGCGGTGCGCTTTATGGGTGGTTCACATGGAGAAGTTTAGGCCCTCCGGCCGAAGTTACGGTGAGTCAAAGATCGATTAAAAATTCATTATTTGCATCAGCCTACATAAGTTGGATCTTGCGAGGGCTGATTTTCCAAAATGGGGCTGAATTTTTTGCCTCGGCCCAAGTTCAAGATGTTTTAAGCGACGCCTGCTAGTTCGTCCATGTGAACCAAAGATTAACCAGGGATCTTTACTTCATCCCAATACGGGCTTCCGCCCTACAATTCGAAATTTGAATTTGCTTAATGTATAAAAGCATGGATTGTAGGAGAATGGACTTTTCAATTTCCATATGCACGTTGCAAATTTCAAAAACGAGGTTAATACGGATGTTTAGGCTCACACGGCTTAATTGTCTTTGGGGCATACAAATTGTACACCTTCATTTCAAGGCGTCGTGCGATCCACGCAGTATGGAAGCTCCAAATGATGTGTGGATAAGGATCCAACTGACTCACGAATATGCTCCAGTCTTCAATCGCAAAAAAGGAGGTCTAAAAAATAAGAACTTAGACCTCGACATGTTGCCTCTTGCAGGCTCAAAAAGTGTCGACATCTGGGCGGATGGCAGTTTATATCCATTGGATCCGTTGAGTGGCAAGAAACCGCTCATTCGGGGACGTTTCAAGTTTAGTCCGATTTTGTGGTGACAAAGAACTCGGCCTCCCGGGATATTGTGAGAGATTGAGAGAGGATGAAGGCATTCGGAATCGAATACAGTTCCTTGAGATGAGCCGCCAGATAAGGAAGGGAAATGTCCGTGAAGATGCTAATAAATGACATTATACTTTGCAATGCGAAGGGTTTATACATTCTTGAAGTACAAAGGTTATGGTGTTTGTGTTTAGATACCTCTAATACAAGAAGTCTTTGACTACTTTTCACAATAGATTCCTTTAAAAATCTATTGCTATTTAAATTATAGCAAAAAGGAGTCTTGAAACTCTTTAAGTAGTAGAAGAACTCTTTGACTAGTTATCCATTTGATGACTATTTTTTAAGAAAATATGATATGTGACATTCTTATATGCAAACATTCATAAAATTTATGAACATTGAAGGTCAAAGCCATCCTTGTTTAAAGAAAATCATATGATGCGAAATCTTCATGCACAGAAGTAATTGCATATAAGAAATTACCGGTGTGATCCTTTTGCGTAAAAAGTAAATAGAAACACAAATATTGAACTTACAACTTAGCGTAAACAAATAGTATTTTAATAAACCAACACTTTACATACTAATACTTTACACTTTAAATAAGATATTTATTTCTTTCCTTTTACTTGAAAGCTATTTTTTTTTCAAGATGGATCACACCAAGCGAATAATACATATGCAAAAAAAAAGGGACACACTAAATTCGCATGGTGTGATCCACTTTCTTATTTGTTGTCAAATTAAAATTAAACACAATTACTCAATGCTTTACCACTCTTAAGTACATAAGTCATTATCCCTTTTCAAAGAGCATATTATTTTTCAAGAAGGATCACATCAAGCGAATAGTACATATGCAAAAAAATGGAACACACTAAATTCGCATCGTGTGATCCACTTTCTTATTTGTTGTCAAATTAAAATTAAACACAAGTACCCCTTCTCATTTAATGCTTTACCACCCCAAGTGCATAAAGTTATTAGTCCTTTTCAAAGAGCATATCTTTTTTTAAGAAGGATCACATCAAGCGAATAATACAATGCAAAAAAAAATAGAACACAATCATTTCGCATGGTGTGATACGCTTTCTTGCTTGTTGTCAAATTAAACTTAAACACAAGTACCCCTTCCTATTTGCATCTAAAATACTTTACCAACTCTAGTAGTACATAAAGTTATTAGCCCTTTTCAAAAAGCAAACATTTTATCAATAAATGAGCACGTCACATATCCACACGTAACTTCAAATAAGACACACATATATATTTTTCTTTATTAAAAGATAATCAAAGTAATTTTACTATAGGAAGTCATCTTTTTTCCAAAAAGATCACACCAAGCGAATTTAGAATAAGCTAAAAGGTTGGAATATACTAAATTCGCATGGTGTGATCCACTTTCTTGTTTGTTGTCAATAGATAATAACACCAAGTCCCTCATCAATAGTCTCCCATTTGCATATAAAATATGTATCATTCCAAGTTATATTATGTTTTATGAAAACTTTTTCAAAGAGGGTCCCAAAGCAAAATACAAACACTTAATCAATAAGCCAACACTTTACCAACAAACCAAAGCTTTATAAAATAAGATTTTTATGTTATTTTATCAAACCTAACAATGTTTCCATATGTGACACTTTGTGTTAACTGATCCAAAGGCCCGACATCTGATAAATATAGCCCAAAGAAAAATATTTGATTCACTGGGTGAATATAAATCAAGAAGAGGGAAGAAAAAAGAAGCAAGGATCACATGACGCGAAATCTCACTACACATTTACAGAGTGCATATGCATTTTCGCATGGTGTGATCCATGTATTATTGAGGGTGCAAATTTGCAAATATCCTCCTCTTCAAATCCCTTTCCCCCCTCCCTTCCCTTTTTTTTTTGCAATATACTTTCCATAGCATTTATTTTGAACCCTATAGTTCTACCTATTCATTGCGTATGAATGTCGCTCCGGCGATGTAACTCCATAGTCACCCTTCGTTAAGAATAGCATTCTCACCCACGAGCCTATGGATAGATATCCTTCCACCGTCATGCCTTTATTGTTTTGTAAGTGATGAACTGCAGAAGCAATGTAGGAGTACTAGGAGCAATGATGGATGCAATTAGAGATACAGATCGGTCTTTGAATTGTAATGGGAAGAGCTGAAAAGTAGGAAAACTTCAGAGTGAAAATTTGGGTAGTAAAAACATGGCATGTAACGTACGTTTGCTTGTCCGCACATCGCCTCGCCGTTGTCGCTTAACTCTATGCTTGCCCCTCATCGATGCTATAACATACTCACCCATGAACCTTTGGAGACATAACCTCCTACTTCTTGACCTTGAGTGTTCTGTAAATGGGGCAAAAACACAGACACTATTGGAGACTTGGATTCCAAATGAAGAGTGAAGGCGGAGAGGATGCACGTAGCGGCGCTAATGTGAACAATGGAAATCTTGGTGCCAAAATTTGATAAGGTGGTTGGTGCATGTGGGCATGTGCACAGTAGGCGGAAAAAGTAGCCATTATTATGGTCCGCGATACGATTTTCGAAAAATGTGGGCCATTAATGTGGTTGCAATGAATACGATTTTCGAAAAATGTGGGCCATTAATGTGGTTGCAATGAATGCACAAACATGTCCTATGAAATTTTGCCATGTGGATGCCAAGTAAGCCTGCTCCTCTTTCTACTTGCCAACTAATACTGACTTTGGAAAAAAATGCGCAAACATCATTGGTCGCGAGAAACATGACGTGGAATTCTGGCATCCAAGTTATGGGCCATTTTGAGACTCCAAATCCGCCCTAGTGTTGTTCATGCATTGTTTTGATATATTCTAATCGAAGCCTTTTTTTTGCAGGCTTGGGAAGCTTCATGAGGAGTATCTTCATCTTTAGGCCCTGTGGAGTTCTATCAGCAAAAATATTAGCATATGAGTTGTACACATATGTTTGTCATTACTTGGGGGTAGGTTTTCTTTTTCTGCAACTGCTATTAAATGCCTTATTTATTTATTAACTGACCAGGCTTTTGCAGCATGAACCCAACATGTATCACAACATCTCCCAATGACTTCTGATTTTTTTGCGGAACTTGAGAAAATCCAACTTTTGCGATGTTGAAGGCCGCTCCAACGAGGAGGCAATGATGTATGATGAAACTGGAAGCTTTATCACTCCGAGCATTCTTGGTGCCTATAGTCAACTTCGATTCATATATACTCTACGGAAAATATGATGTAAGTGCATCTTCATTTTTGGTTTGTGGCAGCACTCATAAAAACTGTATTCTTCCTTAGATTGGCTGGTGACATTGTTGGTGCAAATTGAACCCGTATTTGGAAACGACGTCCATTAATGATATTTGTGAAGCTCTGATTATAAAAGCAAGCATTTAACAAAATTAGTTCATTTATAATATCATATTCTGTAGAAGTTGAGTTCATCAGATGCAAGTCATTAAACGAGAGATGTAAGCTCGAATTAAGGAGAGATACCATGGTGTTTGTGAACGGATTCTTATGTTCAATATTTCATTAAGTTTGTATTTTGTTGATGATTGAGGATTTGAATAACAGGCTAAAGATGAAAAAGAAAGAAGGTTGCACTCAAGGATCTCAAAAGGAATCTCTGACCTTCAAAGATTTGTTAGTAGTCATTGTCTTTGTATATAAATATTGGGAGGGTTTCTTCTTACTACAGTGGTTGCTTTTAAACACCCTATAGTAATTTTATTCTTTCTTATGGGGCATTCAAGCATTTAACCTTTCCTATTCACACACATTTAGTACTTTGTTGGCTCTTCTACCAACATAGAATTTGCACAGAATATGCGGATTTTGTTCTTAATAACAAGAGCAGATATATCCATGGTTTATTTCTCATAATTATCATTTGCCACTTTCCCTCACCCCTACCTTAACCAATATTTAATGGTTTATCAAACTATGATACAACTACTAACACATAGAGAATGGACAAAAGATGGATGTTATGACTGCATCAAGAGCTTTTAAACTTGGAGGTGACTCCAAAGGGTTGAATTGTCAGGTTCTACCTTATCAGGAAGGATTTTTAAGTTACAAAAGAAATAGTACTGAATCACATTAACTCACACGTGCATCAATGTCTGTCTCTTTGGATAATATTCAGGATCATCGAGCACCCTTTTACTACAAGCTTGACACATTCATTCGTGCACAGAAAAAATTACAATTCAAAGTCCACTGCATCTGTCCCTTCCACACTTCGATGACTTCCACACTTTGATGACTAATGCCCGGCATCGCCAGACACACGTTACTAGTTTCTTCTATTGCTTAAAGCTTCACATCTACCCGTTGATGAAGTAATCACAGATTAAGCCTCCCTTGGGTACAAATGTATCCAGCAGATAATATGCTAAGTTTGCACTTAATCTGCACTTGCTGACTGCACCTCCCTTTAGGCCAACCAACTTATATTCTGATTCCTTTTCGCAATCCTCCTAGATCATGTTGGCTATAATTCATCGGTCCAGTGGTAATCGTCCAAGCTGTCATTTTCTGTGAATTTGCATATCGGTTCAGGAAGCTTTTGAGAACCACAATTGTATGCTTCAAATACTACATCTGCTACTTTACTTATGATCACATAACTGATAATTATTATGCCATTACTGACATAAGTGTTGTTAGCAGGCATCCCATCTATCAGCACCCCATGTCTTCTTGATGGTATATTCGACAGTCCACTACAAACAATGAAGTTGTCTTTGGAATAGTCTCGGTGGAAACTACTAGAGAACCCTGACATGACCTCACCATGTAGGTTTCAGAGACTGTCTCACAAATATCCAAATCCCCACTGACTCTGCACTTCAGCTCCACACAGACTTTTGCGGGTAGATGGAATGGGCTGGTTTTTCCTTGTTTATGGATTTATATGTCTAAGATACCTTGCTCAGAAAGGTTTGTTATTCTAGACATCTCAAAGAGTTGTGTCTTCCATGGACTTGCAGGCTTCTGGAAAATATGGTACACTTTTTATTTTGAAAACCTTCTTGATAAAGACGTGTCCATCCAAAACTGACTGGAGCACCTTAAGTATTTCTTCCTTCCTTAAGCCCTGTGCACCCTAAGTTCTATAATACTGAAATCCCCAAGAAATTCTCTCTTAGCCTTGCCCAATTTTCCTACAAGCTCACCTGCTACCCATTTATCCCACACTTCACTCCATTTGTCCCACACATGATTAAGACTGAACACTATGTGGTAGGAATCAAAAGGCCCTTCCTTAGACTTCTTCTTCTTGGTGCTAGCTTCTTCTTCCTCCCATCGAGGGCATCTTTCTTCTTCTATTGTGTGATAACCTTGCTGATCATCTTTATTATGTCTTCATAAGAGTTGCCCTTCTTCTCCCCCTGCTTCTTTCTTGATGAAATTGGACGGCTAAGCTCAATCCATTGATTTCTAGCTTGCCTCAACCTCATGGGATAGAGCCTGAGACAAGGAAAGAAAACAACAAGTTAGAACCACCTCGATGTGCATGTCATGCTTAGCGCGATGGATACAAACAAAGAATACTCGCGCTATGCGTGAGACTGCAATCAAAGTATGGCTTTGTCTGTGTTTCTTATCATCTGTCGTTGATGATAAGAAACACCGATGATAAAAGCACAGAGTCCCTACGCTAAGCACGAGACTCTGTGCATGCTTTGACTGCAGTCTCGCACGTAGCGTGAGTATACGTTAGAGCAATACAACAAGGTAATTAGCTTACAAGGAATATTGTACCACCCTTGCAATTGTGTTCAGGTCTGCACTTATCGTAGTGAGTGCAATTTGAGGCGTTGCTGCACTAAGAATTTTGCATTGCATGTAGCTATAGTGTTCCGTATATTCCTTGGTGCCTATATTATTCATCTTCTCTATAAGTGCCTTTGTTGCTTTTACTGAGTACCACCGATCAATGACTATATAGCGAACAATGTCATTCTTCTTTAGGTCATCCTAGGTCTCCCATGGGTAGGGCTTGTCGGCAACTGTATCCCATGGTAGAATATCATCAGGATTTGGTACTGTGGTGGGATATTCTACCATGGACTTTTGTATCCTCTGGGCATGTTTGAGATCAAAGATCTTGGATATAAAAGATGCTCTAGGCGATCTTATTAGGTTATCAATGGCTATCCTTCTTATGACGTCTAAGCCAAGTGGATACCATTACGTGAACTTCAATAGCCTGTCTACAGCTTCCACCCTCGATTCTTCTCACCATCACTTTCCTTCACTGCCTTTGGTGGAGGCACAAGGGCTAGAGATTCTGACTCAAGTGGACTGTTGCTGCCACCAAAACCTGATATGTAGAAACTTGATGATGGTTTCCTTTGCAAGCTTCTTCGAATTGCAAACGCTCCCTCACAGACAAACCGATTTGTATGGATCGAGGCTTCAAGAGGTTAGCCATGCTTTGTGACGATGTCTGTTGACTTATCTGCCCTGAATCTGTCTATATTCGCATTGTATTTGCAAATGCTCAGATTCTTCTTCAATGTCTTCTCTACTATGAAGACATGGATACGGTAATCTAGCTCCTCGCATGAAAAGACCAGTCCTATGTTTTTAAAGGCCCCGTCTCTGTTCTCCCTTGATTGTAGGACCACATCATATTTTGAGTCTGCCCCGTTCACTGTTACATACCATTCACCTCCCTCGGGCAAAACTATCTTTGGTTCACATATTATACCTGTGTCGTCATCAGTGAGCTTGATGCTCAGAGTCGGATCTATATCCGCAGTTTCTTTTATCGCTTTCTTGGGGTCCTTCTGGGATTTCTTTGTTGGTGCACTAGTTTTTGCAACAAGTGATCTCTTGCGAGCTGCACAAGGCATATTTAAGCTAGCCATTTTTTGATATATTATAAGTCTAGGGAAAAGACAACAAGCACCCACGTCTCATGCTAACCGCGGCAAGGTAAGTGGAAAGATTTAAAAGAGGTAAGTGTGCGGGCGATATCTTATGATTCGCGCATAACATGGGTCAAAGGGCATTCCCCTCATTTTTAAATGTTATGAAGCATCGAATTCGTGCTTAACGCGAGCTTAACACAGTTTAATAATTTCCACACAGTTTTTTAAATGTATATGCCACTTCTCGCGCTAGCGTGAGAAGCTCTGGGGAATAGCTTAAAGACGTATTATGTAACATGACTCATCTTTAGTCTTCGCCCCAAAGCTTTTCGTGCTGCAAGAAGTGGCACATACATTTAAAAAACAACGTGGACATCATTAAATTGTGTTAAGCTTGCTAAGTGAGAATTTGATGCTTCATATTATTTAAGAATGAGGGGAACGCACTTCGACTCACGCTACATGCGAATCATAAGACATTGCCCTCACACTTACCTATTATTTTACACCCAGATAAGCATAGAAGACTTAACTATGGAGACAAATGCTTTACATAAAAGGAGCTTAAACAGAGAATCAAAGAATTCTAAAATAGATATTGGTCCGAGTCCTAAACCATTCCCCTCATTATAAGATATAATTAACTATCACAGTCGCACTGAGCACAAGTCCTACACCATTCCTTTATGATATAACTAATATGATATATGACATATGCAATTAACATGAGAATCATATATGCTTCTTTCAACAGAGAATCATAAGACAAGGAAGCATAACACACTTCCTTGTCTTAGATATATAAGCAACCACACAACTTAAAACAAAGAGAAGCACAAGGTAACTATCTATTGAAAACACTATAAATTACACAAACCTAAACTACACCCTTAGATCTTGTTCTCCCTGTTTTCTTTCTCTTATAGTTCCCTGCAACTTTGCTACTCTAAGTGTGCAGCTTAGGTTTCTATAATTTATAGTAATTTTAACATATAGTTAACTTATGCTAATCAACAGAGAACCAGGAGAACCCAAGTACATAGAAGCATTCAGATCAATGCAAAACATCGAGACAAAACAAATTCTTAATGTAATCAAAACAGAGTTGCTTATATGATCTGAAAAGAAAGACACTACAAAAAGAAGACACCATGAAAACAGGAATATGCGGGAGCTGAAACTGGAGATTAAACTCGAAGAAGCTCGAAAGCTTGAGATTATGTTGGAGATTAAATTGGAGAAGCTCGGAAGCAGGAACAAAGTTGGAAATGCTCAAATCGCTTCGACATTTTTGCAGGCGAGCCGAAAATCGAGCTAACAAGGTTCAATTAGTTGAAACGCGCGAGATTACTGTCGAAATAGGAAGATCGCTCAAGAAAACTGTCGGAATAGGAAGGCGCTCGAAAAATTTTGGTGTAGGAAGGAAAAGAGACGGTTCGATTGAGATAAATTTGCATTTATTACGAGATCGTACAAGCATTAATGGCGGATGGCCACTATTAAAACAAGAAAGCTATTCAGATTCCTATAGAAGTTATTTAAGATTTACAAACTTTTACCACGTCCGCCCAGAAATTAACACAATCTAAAAAAACTAATTTAAAATTTGAAAATATTTATTCTGCCTGCAACTATCCTTTTCCCTCAACTACTTTTCAATCATTGGCTTATAGTAACTACTTGTTTTAAATTGCCCTGCCATTTATAGCATTTTTGGCACATTTTGTTCTCAAAGTTTTGTGTTTCTCTCAGGCGCCTAGAGAAACACAAGAATTTTATGTTTTCATTAGCGAATTCGGATGCTGCCAAGAAGAAAGCTTGCTGAAGCTCTGAATTAAGCAGCCACATCTCAGGTAGCTATTGTGTCAATATATTGGATTCAAGTGCCAATAATTGGCTACTTCACTATAATTAACAAAGCTTTGCAGGTTTATAAAAAGCACAAACAAGCATTATATGCTCTGCAGCGAAACTGTGGGAAGGTGTTTGTACAAAATATGCATATGAAGAAAATGCTGTATAAGATCCTGGTCCAGTCAGTTGTCCTTTAAGGCTGCGAAGTTTGGGATTTGGGATTGCCAAATTGCTTGTGGGATTGCCTTTTGTGCACTGAACTAGGAGTGGATACCCAGACTCCCTATCAAATGATGTTAGCCGAAAGTGGAATGATCCCTTTAGAAGGTGAAGCTCTTATTCAAACCCTCATTTACTTGCATAAGACACAGAAATTGGACGAAGACAGATTGCCTCGTCTAGCTATGGTTGAGAGCAGAGAAAAAGGATGGTATAATAAATAAGTGGAATGGTTAGCAAAATGTGACATGAAACTAGAGGAGTGCCCGCAAAAAGACATCAGAACATGGGTGATAAAGGGACTTCAGTTATTTAGTTGGAAGAATCCAAAAATGAAAATGGCAGAGTATCAGAAATCCACGAATCCAATGCTTTAGGAGGCTAAACATGTGGGTAGTGATATTACATTAGCAAAATGCAGGGCACTAGCATGAGATTGAGCTCCCATAGGCTACATATAGAATTGAGTAGATGGAAGAAAATTCCAAGGGAGCAACGCACATGCAAAGTCTGTAGACAGGATGAGGTAGAAGACGAATCACACGCCCTTTTGCGATGCTCAGGATATGAAGGACTGCGTAGGAGATACAGAATTGAAGAGGTGGGCACTTTGGACACCTTGTTTCAGATGCTACCTTTGACCATTGGTAATTTTATTTTAGATATGCTAGAGGTTAGAAGGATTCATATAACTAATATAGATTTGCTACTGCAATGTAATGAGAAGGGGAGTGAGCTAGGAGAGCTTTTTTAGAACGTCTGATAGACCTGATGGTGGACGTAATAATTCAACATTTCATTTCATTTCATCTCTCCCCCCTCCCCCCCATTGGCCACATGCTCGTCAAAATACCAATCTCTCGTTCTATATGACTCCTCCAAAAAATATACGTATTTTTTATGAGAGGAGAGGAGAGATGATTGTCTCTCGATGGCTAACTGCCTGCCAAAGAACAGATTTATGGATCCATTTTAGTAGGAAAGTTATTGTGGAATAATTTGTCTTCAAATTTGAATCGACCTCCAAAATGTGGGATATTTCTTGTTGGTAGGTAGGCGCTAGAGAGAGAAGCAGAAAAATGGCCATACTTCCCAAGCTTATAACTTGAGCTCCGTATGTCAGAATCATATGATCCTGGGCTTCTTGGAAAGGTCGTTCAAAGAGCTTCATATTGGTATAAGGTTCAGCCTTAATCTATTAAGTGAGTATCTGCTTTTTGCACTTCTAAATTGGGGTGCCCCTTTTTGCCATGCATGCACTGCAGTGGGAAACGAAAGTGGGCAAAAGGCACAAGGGACAGTTCCAGAGAAAAATAAATAGCAGCAGCCATCAGATGAATTTTACAAGAACATGAAAACCGATACAAGGAGTTGGAAATGATAAGTTACAATCTCGATGGCACAGATAATCCATATGTGCCATAAGACAAAGAAAGGGTTAACAGGTTGGGGAGGAGAATGGTTTTTTCCCATCTACCATTCTCTTCCCAGATTTGAGATTGGAAACTGTCACCTGTCTTGTTAAATTCTTTGAAAAGATGTTAACCTTAGTGTTTAAAGTTGTGCTCACACCATGTATTCCAGTCATAGGGTCTCAGGGGCCAATGATGACGGGATCGTAATTCTGGGTTATTGCATTCGTTTTATTTTATATTTTTTGATTTGATTGGATTAATACAACTTGTGTTTTATCATGGCAAATCCAAGAAGATCTAGTAATAAGGTCCTATCTATGCGGACGATGTTGGCCTGCTGGCCCACACCCCAGAAGCTATGCAGTCTCATCTGGATGCCCTAGACACATTTTGTCAGGCTACAGATATGCGCGTGAATCTGGCCAAGACCAGGGTGGTTCTCATATCCTATCGGGTACAGCCTGTGGAGGTCACGCCCACCTACAAGTACCTAGGGGTGGAGTTCCCCTCCTCGCTCTGCTGGGAGGCATCTATCTTCTTGGGGTGACAGTGGTGGAAAGCGCTTTATGCCATGGGAACAGGTCACGGCGAGCTCTATGATTGGGGCCATGATCACATCTGTTTAGGGCATTGGTCGAGCATGTCCATCCATGCGGGGTCGGGTTTTGGGCCCGGTCGTCTCTTTGGCGACTGGAATGACTTGGAGCAAAAAGTCAAAAGGCATTTTTGGCATGGGCACTTGGGGTGAAACCTTCAGTCCCCTATCAGTTTTCTTTGCGAAATCAATTCTTGCGCTTATTTGGTAGCCCTTGATAGACATACGGTCTATTTTCGGAAAAGTGGTTACTATGGGTGATGCTTTCGGCCCCCCTTACTTGTGGCAATGGGCCCGCTGGCCCGGCTTAGGAGCTTGTTGGAGGGTAAGAGACTGGTGGTTGCCGGATGGAGCGTGCGGCGAGGAGCACAAAAGGCGTGCAGTGGACCGGCCCGATCGTGGGACTTCTTGAGAATACCCTAGGCAGCTTGCTTCCTTGGCAAGCTCACGGGACCGGCTCTAGAGCGAGGTCAAAATGGCCCATTACAAGGAGCACATCAACCCGTGTTAGCGGGCCCACTACGTTCCCGGTACGCCTGAAAGCGCAGACTCATTGCCTCCATTCGCCCGCGAGGTGCCCACCATCGCCGCCGACGAAGGCGGGCGGTGGATTGGGGAGCCCCGCCCGGGGCGGGCTCTGTCCGGTGCCGTCAGCGGGTGCCATTGAGGATGAGTCTCACACTTTCCAAAGTTGCCCGGCGTTGGTCAGTCCCGGGCGGACACGCTCCCTTGAAATGCGGCGGACTTGCCCTTACATTTGCCGATGAACACGCATCCGCCAAGACGTGCCCCCGGGTGCATACATTCGGGGAATCTTGGACTGCGAGGTCACCTTTGCCCCGCTGCTGCCACGATTAGGCACTCACGGGTCGCGGTATGCGTGAGTGTATTGGGTGTTTTTGCATTTTATATGTTAGGACAGTTTGTCAACATGCTGATTGCTGCCACGGTTTTTCCCTCGAAAACCCTTCGGGGCAGGGGTTTTTTAATCTGGGCAGTAATCCGCTTGCTGCGTTTTTGTATTGGGTCCCATAGACTGATTGGTCTCCGTGGACGATAAAAATACCTTCCTTCCTTCCTTCGTCCAAAATGAGATTATAATCAATGCAGAAAAGGTATTGAATGTTTTCCAAGATTTTAGATAAAAGATAATTCTCGTCTACTAAAAGATTTTCCCAGAATCCAGCTTCAGTCTGGCACTCCAACAGTGGTGGGTGTTCTACCTTGTAAACTATTCGGTCCCAGAGACCACTGTTGGACGAGAATAATAGGCCTATTATTGCAGGAATTTTTGCTCCCCTACAGCCACTGCCAGAGATCAGATCTGATATATTTACCTTACAAGATCGGGCGAACCTGCAAAGCACAACAGGAGAAAGGTCATTTAGCAACGTCTCTAGCGACGTCTGGGTCACGTCCATGCGACGTCTGACCACGTGACACAGACGTGACACAGACGTCGCTGGAGACACGTCGCATGCAGACGTGACACAGACGTGACGGATACGTGACACAGACGTCGCATGCGACGAATACTAGACGTCGCAGCCACGTGTACTATTTTTAAAAAAATCACGTGGAATATCAAAAAAATCCACGTGTAATTAAAAAGCCACGTGTATACGTCGCATGCGACGTTACGTAAAAAAAATTTGAAAAAGCCACGTGTAATAAAAAAAGCCACGTGTAATGAAAAATCCACGTGGAATAAAAAAAAGCCATGTGTATACGTCGCATGCGACGTCCAGGAAAAAAAAATAATAAAAAAAAAAAATTGCTTAGATATTTATTACAATATGATGTCCAAGAGGCAAAAGGGCATGTCACCTTTTTTTTTAATTGCAAATCGTGTATTGTATTTATATTTTTAAATAATCACAAAAGACTCGTTAAGGGGAGTATCCACCCTTTTAGCCTAGAGCTAATCTCTGTCAGATTCGGTGGAGTAGTCATCCGAGTAAGTAGTTTGAGGACCCCTCTGACCCTCAGCTTCAGGGTTGCGATTGGATGGCTCTCCACCATAGTTCGACGGTCCCTCGTCGACCCCCCGCCCCGTGTCCTCGTCTAGGGCTTGGTTCATCTCCTCCACTGCTTCCTATAAAAACCAAAAGAATATGGCATTAATGTAGTTCATAGAATTATAATAATTACATACAATGCACATTGGCATTCCCGTGATGTGGGATAGTTCCTTCTTCGTATAACTGTTGATATAGATAAATAGCTCCACGACTAGTGGCTATTTGTACGTGCTTCTTGCTAGGGGGAAACCCGTATAGCCAGTTCTATGACAATATGACGAGTATTAGCTAATGACATTTAAAGTTCTTATTAAAATTAATGTGAACTAATATAGCTCTTACGAATCTATGGTGAAACCCTTTCCGACCGCCGGAGCCCAAATGAGACGGAGTTCGTCCACTTGCAGTTGCTTTGTCAGTCCGAGCTCTATGTTTCTGTTCTGGATCCTTTGCACGTTTGAATGCAATCTGATTGCAAGGCACACAACATTATCACAAGTTAAAGTGAACGAATGGCAAAAAAAATAAGAAATACCTTGATATCTTCCTTGTGGAGATTAAGTGGTTTAGGGACTTTTGACCAATCGCTTGCAACTTTTTCAAAATCCGAATTCAGTTTACCGACCACTCTTTGCCTTTGATATAAATCGATAGATCAACGCAATATTAAAATAATAAAAACAAGACTATGACTAGGTCATGTACCTCCCTAGCCACCTCTACCTAAAAAAAGTAATAAGAAATGTGGGACTAGGGCCCGAACATCTGGTCCCCTCCACTCATGGTGGAGCCGACCATGTCCTTGCTCTAGCTACCTCTAGCTAAAACTGACAATAAACATGAACTAAGGCCCGAACACCTGGTCCTCCCCACTCGTGGTGGAGCCGACCATGTCCTTGCCGTAGCCACCTCTACCTAAGAATGAGAAGAAAAGCGGACTTGGACCCGGACACCTGGTCCTCTCCGCTCGAGGTGGAGCCGACCGTGCCCTTGAACAAGCCACTACAATTTTATTTTAAACCTAAAAAATAACAAGTGGAACTGGAAGTGGACTTGAACCCGGGTACGTGGTCCTCTCCACTCTAGGTGGAGCCTACCGTGCCCTTGAACAAGCCACTCCTTAACCTAGGAAAATTTTATGATTGTAGTGAAAGTGGACTTCGAACCCGGGTACATGGTCCTCCCCACTCTGGGTGGAGCCGACCCGTGCCCTTGAACAAGCCACTCCATCAATTTTTTTTAACCTACTTAAAACTATAAAACTAAAATGCAAGTGCGATCAACTACTTACCAAAAGAAGGACGCGTGTACAAGATTCTGTCGGGTCCAAATCGTAATAGAAAGCTGCAACAGAAGTAACAAAGCATTAGAAGAATAAGAACAAAGAAGAAAAAGATCGAAGAAGAGAGAATAGAAAACAAGAGATAGAAATAAAACAAGAGAAAGAAATAAGAGAAGAAATAAAAGAATAGAAAGAAAGAAATAAGGATAGAATAGAGAAGAAATAAGAGAAGAAAGAAGAAAGTGAAGAAAAATAAGAGGAAATAAGAGAAGGGAAGGGAATAGAATGGAAGGAAGAAATAAGGGAAGGGAAATAAAAGGATCGAATGGAAAGTGAGGAAGAAATGAAAAAGAATGAAGAATAAGAAACAAATGAAGAATGAAGAAATGAAATTAAAAAAGAATGAAGAATAAGAAATGAAAAAAATGAAGAATAAGGAAGGGAAGAGAAGAAAGAAATGAGGAATGAGGAATGAGGAATGAGGAATGAGAAATGAGAAATGGGAGGGGAAAGAATGAGGAATGAGAAAGCATGAGAAAGAATGGAAATGAGAAAACATGGGAATTAGAAAAGAAATGAGAAAGAATGGGAAAGAAATGAGGAAAAAAATTAGGGAGGAAGAATGAGGAAAGAAGAAATATAGGAAGATTGAGAAAGAATGAGGCATGGGAAGAAAGAATGGGAGGAAAGAATGGGAAGAATGGGAGGAAAGAATGGGAAGAATGGGAGAAAAGAATGGGAAGAATGAGGAAGAATGAGAAAGAATGAGAAAAGAATGAGGTAGAATGAGGAAGAAATGAAACATGGAAGAAAGAATGAGGAAGAAAAATGAGGAAGAAATAATGAGGAAGAAAGAATGAAGAATGAGGAAAGGAAATAAAAAAAATTTGAAATCTAAAAGACCTATTCGATCCAAAGACCTATTCAATCCAAAGACCTATTCAATCTAAAAATCATGATATACTAACCTTAAAAATAGTTCTTGCAAGTGGGCGGCCTGTTTAGCGCCAGAAACCGCCCAAAAAGTCGTCCACGTCGAAGCCTAGGAACGGGCCTGGAAAAGCCGGCCGCGGGTCTGTTATTATCTGTAGACGCCGCATGTGACGTTAATTCAAAACCGTATTATACGGTTTTACGTCGCACGCGACGTGTCTGCGACGTATTTTGTTATAGCGACGTCTGTCACTTTTTAATTTTTTGAGTGCCTTTTTTTTATGTGATAGTCATGAAAATTTGTCCCTAAGCTAATTTTGACATGTTAAAGCCATGTATGCAGTCAAATTCACATTCTGGATTTATCCAATATTCTATTGCTACTACTTACAAATGTTAACGGGCCTGGGGTGGCATGCTTGAGCCACTTGTCATTTTTTTAGCCTGGGGTAGCATGTTTGAGCCACATGCTATGTTTGAGCATGTTTCAGCCTCGGTGGCACGTTTCAGCCTCGGTTGCCTCGCAACGGGCTGCCCCAACCAGTGATCAACTTATAAGGGTAGGCCCACTATTTTTTTTAAGGGCAGATTTTAAAATGCCCTTATTTTGTCCTGGGATCCGGACTCTCCCCTCCTGTGAGGGATCCCTGCAAGGTCCTGGCCTCTTTTGACTTGGGGAAGGGTGCCAGCTCGGTTGCCCCGCAACGGGCTGCCCCGACCGTTCTAATGCTAACCCTTTGACCTAGACCTTCTCCGAAAATTCCGAAAATTGGGCTGTGTGCTGGAGATGAATTAGGAATCCAGCTGGCAAAAAATCAGAATTTATTTTCGTACAATGCATTAATTACGAATTTATGAATGTCTTGCCCTTTGCAAAAAAGCCCCCGACTTCTAATTGCCACATTGGGAGGAGGACAGGTCCAAACTTCGTTCCGTCAGTTCCCCTTGCTCCGCGTTCTCGGCCGCAGCTTCTTGGTCAGGTCCCAACTACAACAGACCAAGACTCGGCCCCCAAAATGCAAATCCTTCTAGAACCTGACAACCCACAGGGTTTACGTTTCGGAGGCCCTCTCCTTCTCAGATTCAGCCGGGACCTTGCGCCTTGTCTTGTCGTGGAGTGGGGGTGTTGACGCCCGAGCATGGACCCTAAAATCCCCAGGAAGCTGCTTGCCCGAATTTCCTCTCCCCAAACGCCACAGGGATGGGACGGCGACCTCCCCCCCTCCGGGAACAGCGATTTGCCCTCGCCAATGGACTCGAGCGTTGACATTGCCACGGGGACCAAGTTCGTGGCGGAAGACCACCCGACCTCAAGAAGCGCCAAATGAGCTCATGTCCATCACACTCGTAGTCAATTGGCCTAGGATGTGGATGCCGGATACTGTCGTGGAGGGCGAGAGTGTTTCTTTCTTTTGCAAAACCGAACTTGTAACTTGCTCCTTAGGGTAATTTCGCTATTCCGGATGACTTGACAGTGTCGATTTGCCATTAGGAGACTCCCGGTGCCCGAACGACAAAACGCCTGCGGTTTCTACAAGGCCGACCTCGGGGCGCCCAGCGGTTTGACAAGTTCTCCGGACCGATCACGGAATCTTTTGAGCCTTCGAAGAGGGGCCCCCGAGCGAAGGATCCAACAATGGGATAGGGGAACCGGGCCCGGAGGGTGGTCATTAGCGTCGCGGCCTCCCGAGGGGCGCTGCTAGGAAGGGCTGCCTCGGGAACTTTTTGGATCCCGCCTCACGGGGTCGAACTCTCCCCCTCTTGTGAGGGATCCACGGAAGGTCGGCCTCGTTTGACTTGGGGAAGGGTGCCGGCTTCGGTTGCCACTTAACGAGCTGCCCGACCCGTTCTAATGCTAACCCTTTGACCTAGACCTTCTCACGAAAATTCCGAAAATTGGGTGCGTCTTTGAGATGAATTAGGAATCCACTGGCAAAAAATCAGAATTTATTTTGTACAATGCATTAATTACGAATTTATGAATGTCTTGCCCACTTTGCAAAAGCCCCCGACTTCTAATTGCCACATCGGGAGGAGGACAGGCCCAAACTCCGTTATGTCGGTTTCCCTTGCTCAGCGTTCTACGCGGACTTCGTCGGTCCCAAGCGCAATGGACCAAGATTCGGCCCCAAAGCGCCAAACCCTTCTAGAACTGGCAACCCACGGGGTTTACGTTTGAGCCCTCTCCTTGTCCGGTCGGCGGGACCTTCGGCAGTGTCTTGTTTTGGAGTGGGGTGTTGTCGCCGACCACGGACCCTAAATCCCCGAGGCTGCTTGCCCCGAATTTCCTCTCCCCAGAGGCCACAGGGGCCGGACTGGGCGACCTCCCTCTCGGGAACGCCGATTTGGCTCGCCAATGGACTCGAACATCGACATTGCCTTGGGGACCAAGTTCCGTGGCCGAAGACCACCCGACCTCAAGAAGCGCCAAAGTAGCTCATGTCCATCACACTCGTAAGTGAATTGGCCTAGGATGTGGGTCTTGGGATCTTGTCGTGGAGGCGGGAGTGTTTCTTTCTTTTGCAAAACCAACCTTGTAACTTGCTCCCTAGGGTAATTTCCATGCCATTCGGACGACTTGGCGGTCGGTTTGCCATTAGGAGACTCCCGGTGCGACGACAAAAACTCTGCGGTTTCTACAAGGCCGACCTCGGGGCGCCCATTTGTTTGACAAGTTCTCCGGGACCCGTCGAATCTTTTGGGCCTCCCCGAAGAGGGGCCCTTGAGCGCGGAGGATCCAACGGTCGGATAGGGGGAACGGGCCCAGGGAGGGTGGTCATTAGCGTCGGCCCCCGTGGGAGCTAGGAAGGGCTGCCTCCGGGAACTTTTTGGATCCCGCCTCCACGGGGTGGGACTCTCCCCTCTTGTGAGGGATCCCCGAGGGGGTCCTGGCCTCGTTTGACTTTGGGAAGGGTGCCGGCTCGGTTTATACGCAGCAGGCCCCGACGTTCTAATGCTAACCCTTTGACGTAGACCTTCTCGAAAAATTCAAAATTGGGATGTGTCTTGGAGATGAATTAGGAATCCGGTGGCAAAAAATCAGAATTTATCTGCGTACAATGCATTAATTACAAATTTATGAATGTCTTTACCCTTTGCAAAAGCCCCCCGACTTCTAATTGCCACATCGGGAGGAGGACAGGCCCAAACTCCGTTCCTCGGGTTTCCCTTGCTCGCGTTTCGGCACGTTGCTTGGTGAGTCCCAAGCGCCAGACCAAGACTCGGCCCCAAAACGCAAACCCTTCTAGAACTGGCAACCCGCCGGGGTTTACGTTTGAGCCCTCTCCTTGTCGGTCGGTAGGGACCTTGTGCCGTGTCTTGTCTTGGGTGGGGGTGTTGACGCCTTGAGCACGGACCCTAAAATCCCCGGGGCTGCTTGCCCCGAATTTCCTCTCCCCAAGGCCACAGGGGCCGGGGCGAGGCGACCTCCCCTCTCCGATTTGCCAATAGACTTTCGAGCGTCGACATTGCCACGGGGACCAAGTTCCGTGGGCAGGGAAGACCACCGACCTCAAGAAGCGCCAAAGTAGCTCATGTCCATCACACTCGTAGTGAATTGGCCTAGGATGTGGGTCTTGGGATCTTGTCATAGAGGGCGGGTGAGTTTCTTTCTTTTTGCTAGGGAAGCCGAGGGGGGGAGCATTGCTGGGAAGAAAGGACGCCTCGGGATTCGGGGAACTTTTTGGATCCCGCCTCACGGGATCGGACTCTCCCCTTGTGAGGGATCCCTTCAAGGTCCGGCCTCGTTTGACTTGGGGAAGGGTGCTTGGATCAGCCGCTCGGTTGCCCATAGCGGGCTGCCCCGACCGATTCTAATGCTAACCCTTTGACCTAGACCTTCTCTCGAAAATTGGGAAACGTGTCTTTGGAGATGAATTAGGAATCCGGTGGCAAAAATCAGAATTTATTTTTCGTTACAATGCATTAATTACTTAATTTATGAATGTCTTGCCAGCGCAAAGCGCCCCCGACTTCTAATTGCCACACGGAGGAGGACAGGCCCAAACTCCGTAAAATCAGTTCCCCTTGCTCCAGCGTTCTTGAAGCAGCTTCACCGGTCATGTACCAGCGCAGCAGACCAAGATTCTGGCCCCAAAGCGCAAACCCTTCTAGAACACGGCAACCCACCGGGGTTTACGTTTTTAGGCCCTCTCCTTGTCGGTCTAGGGACCTTGCGCCGTGTCTTGTCTTGGAGTGGGGTGTTGATGCCTGAGCACGGACCCTAAAATCCCGGGCTGTCTTGCCCGAATTTCCTCTCCCCAAGGCCACGGGGACGGGACAGGCGACCTCCCTCTCAGGAGCACGATTTGATTGCCAATGGACTCAGAACATCGACATTGCCACGGGGACCAAGTTCCGTGGCGAGGGAAGACCACCGACCTCCAAGAAGCCAAAAGTAGCTCATGTCCATCACACTCGTGGTGAATTGGCCTAGGATGTGGATCTGGGATCTGTCATTGGGCGGGAGTGTTTTCTTTCTTTTGCAAAACCAACCTTGTAACTTGCTCCTAGGGTAATTTAGCCATTCAGGACGACTTGGCGGGGTCAATTTGCCATTAGGAGACTCCCCAGTGTTCGAACGACAAAACAACTGCGGTTTCTACAAGGCCCGACCCTCGGGGGCCCCGCGGTTTGACAAGTTCTCGGGACCGACTGGAATCTTTTGGGCCTTCCCAAGAGGGGCCCCGAAGCGGAGGATCCAATGGTGGGATAGGGAACAGGGCTCAGGGAGGGTGGTCATTGGCGTCGCGGCCCGGGAGCCGCTAGGAAGGGCTGCCTCGGGGAACTTTTTGGATCCCGCCTCCCGGGGTGGGACTCTCCCCTCTTGTGAGGGATCCCCGCAAGGTCCCGGCCTAGCTTCTTGGGGAAGGGTGCCCGATTCCGCTGCCCCTGACCGCTCTAATGCTAACCCTTTGACCTAGACCTTCTCCAAAAAAATTGGGTGTCTTTGGAGATGAATTAGGAATCCAGGCGGCAAAAATCAGAATTTATTTTTGCACAATGCATTAATTACGAATTTATGAATGTCTTGCCCACCGCAAAAGCCCCCCGACTTCTAATTGCCACATTGGGAGGAGGACAGGCCCAAACTCCATTCCGTCGGTTCCCTTACTCCACTTTCGGCCGCGGCTTCACCGCATTTGGGGCCGTATCAACCGCTTGACCAAGATTCGCCCCAAAACGCAAAACCCTTCTAGAACCCGGCAACCCACGGGGTTTTACGTTTCCGAGGCCCTCTCCTTGTCGGTTGGCGGGACCTTGCAGCGTGTCTTGTCTTGGAGTGGGGGTGTCGACCCAGAGCACGGACCCTAAAATCCCCCTAAGGCGCTTGCCCAATTTCCCTCTCCTAAGGTCCGGGGGCCGGGACGGGCGACCTCCCCTCTCCGGAACTGATTTGGCACTGCCAATGGACTCAGAACATCGACATTGCCCTGGGGACCAAGTTCCGTGGCCAGAAGACCACCCGACCTCCAAGAAGCGCCAAAGTAGCTCATGTCCATCACACTCGTGGTGAATTGGCCTAGGATGTAGATGCCTGACATCGTGTCGTGGAGGCGTGGAGTGTTTCTTTCTTTTGCAAAACCAACCTTGTAACTTGCTCCCTAGGGTAATTTCGCTATTATTCCCGGACGACTTGGTGGTCGATTTTGCCATTCCGAGACTCCCGTGCCCGAACGACAAAACACCTGCGGTTTCTACAAGGCCGACCTCGGGACGCCCAGCGGTTTGACAAGTTCTCGGACCGACTGAATCTTTTGGGCCTTCCCAAGAGGGGCCCCTAAATGGAGGATCCAATGGTGGGATAGGGGAACCGGGAGGAGGGTGGTCATTAGCGCGGCCCCCTGGGAGCGCTAGGAAGGGCTGCCCTGGGAACTTTTTGGATCCCGCCCCTGGTCCTGGACTCTCCCCTCAGAGGGATCCCCGCAAGGTCCCGCCTCGTTTGACTTGGGGAAGGGTGCGGCTGGTTGCCCCCAACGGGCTGCCCGACCGTTCTAATGCTAACCCTTTGACCTAGACCTTCTCCGAAAATTCCAAAATTGGGGTCTTGTCGAGATGAATTAGGAATTCAGCCGCAAAAAATCAGAATTTATTTGCGTACAATGCATTAATTACTTAATTTATGAATGTCTTGCCCATCGCAGAAAAGCCCCCGACTTCTAATTGCCACATCGGAGGAGGGACAGGGCCCAAACTGCGTTCCGCAGGTTCCCCTTGCTCCACCTTCCGGCCGCCTTTCTCGGCCGTGGTCCCAACCGCAATTGCAGACAAGACTGGCCCCAAACCATGAACCCTTCTAGAACACGGCAGCCCACGGGGTTTACGTTTGAGGCCCTCCTTGTCGGTCGGCGGGACCGCGCCGTGTGTCTTGTTTTTGAGTGGGGGTGTTGTCGCCTGACCTTGGACCCTAAAATCCCCGGAGCCGCACTTTGAATTTCCTCTCCCAAGGCCGCAGGGGCGGGACAGGCGACCTCCCCTCTCCGGGGCAGCGATTTGCGCCAATGGACTGAGAACATCGACATTGCCTTGGGGACTGGCCAGTTCCGTGGCGGTAAGACCACCACCCGACCTCAAATCTCGCCAAAGTAGCTCATGTCCATCACACTCGGTAAGTGAATTGGCCTAGGATGTGGGTGGGATACTTTGTCGTGGAGGGCGGGGAGTGTTTCTTTCTTTGCAAAACCAACCTTGTAACTTGCTCCCTAGGGTAATTTAGCCATTCGGACGACTTGGCGGGGGTCGATTTGCCATTCGGAGACTCCCGGTGCTAATCGACAAAACATCACGCCGGTTTACAAGGTCAACCCTCGACAGGGGCGCCTTGGTTTGACAAGTTCTCGGGACCGATCTGGAATCTTTGGGCCTTCCCCAAGAGGGGCCCCCGAACGGAGGATCCAATGGTCCGGATAGGGGGAACCGGGCCCAGGAGGGTGGTCATTAGCGCACGGCCCTGGGAGCCGCTAGGAAGGGCTGCCTCGGGGAACTTTTTTGGATCCCCGCCTCACGGGGTCAGGACTCTCCCTCTTGTGAGGGATCCCCGCAAGGTCCCCGCCTCGTTTGACTTGGGAAGAGTGCCAGCTCGGTTGCCCCCCAAGCGGGCTGCCCCGACCGTTCTAATGCTAACCCTTTGACCTAGACCTTCTCCAGAAAATTCAAAATGGGCGTGTGTTGGAGATAAATTAGGAATCCGGTGGCAAAAATCAGAATTTATTTTCGCATACAATGCATTAATTACGAATTTATGAATGTCTTGCCAGCGCCCCCGACTTCTAATTGCCACATTGGGAGGAGGACAGCCCAAAACTCCGTTCCGCGGTTCCCCTTGCTCCCCGTTTCTACGGCTTCTTCTGGCCGTATCAAGCGCAACAGAGACCAAGATTCGCCCCCAAAACGCAAAACCCTTCTAGAACCTGGCAACCCACGGGGTTTACGTTTTTGAGCCCTCTCCTTGTCGATTTGGCGGGACCTTTGCGTAGTGTCTTGTCTTGGAGTGGGGGTGTTGGCCTTCGCAACGGACCCTAAAATCCTCGGAGGAAGCTGCTTGCCCGAATTTCCTCTCCCCAAGGTCCCGGGGGCCGGACAGGCGACCTCCCCTCTCCGGGAACCTTGATTTAATCGCCAATGGACTCAGAACATCGACATTGCCACGGAGACCAAGTTCCGTGGCAGAAGACCACCCGACCTCCAAGAAGCCAAAGTAGCTCATGTCCATCACACTCGTGGTGAATTGGCCTAGGATGTAGATCTGGGATCGCGTAGGTGGAGGGGGGAGTGTTTCTTTCTTTTGCAAAACCAACCTTGTAACTTGCTCCCTAGGGTAATTTCGCCATTCAGACGACTTGGTGGTCGATTTGCCATTCCGGAGACTCCCGGTGCCGAAGCGACAAAACTGCTGCGGTTTCTACAAGGCCGACTCCCGGGGCGCCCAGCGGTTTGACAAGTTCTCAGGACGATCACGGAATCTTTTGGGCCTTCCCAAGAGGGGCCCCTAAACGGAGGATCCAATGGTCGGATAGGGGAACCGGGCTCGGGAGGGTGGTCATTAGCGTTTCCTGGGAGGCGGCGCTAGGAAGGGTCTGCCTCGGGGAACTTTTTGGATCCCGCCTCACGGGTCAGGACTCTCCCCTCTTGTGAGGGATCTGCAAGGTCCTGGCCTCATTTGACTTGGGGAAGGGTGCCATTTCGGTTGCCCCGCAGCGGGCTGCCCCACCGATTCTAATGCTAACCCTTTGACCTAGACCTTCTCCGAAAATTCAAAATTGGGTGTGTCTTTGGAGATGAATTAGGAATTCAGGTGGCAAAAAAATCAGAATTTATTTTCATACAATGCATTAATTACGAATTTATGAATGTCTTGCCACTTCTAATTGCCACATTGGGAGGAGGACAGGCCCAAACTCCGTTCCGTCAGTTCCCCTTGCTCCACGTTCTCGGCCGCAGCTTCTCGGTCAGGTATCAACTGCAACAGACCAAGATTCGGCCCCCAAAACGCAAACCCTTCTAGAACCTGGCAACCCACAGGGTTTACGTTTCCGAGGCCCTCTCCTTGTCAGATTTGGCCGGGACCTTTGCGCCGTGTCTTGTCTTGGAGTGGGGGTGTTGACGCCAGAGCACGGACCCTAAAATCCCCTCGGAAGCTGCTTGCCCCGAATTTCCTCTCCCCAAGGTCCTGGGGACGGACGGGCGACCTCCCCTCTCCGGAACCGCGATTTGGCACTGCCAATGGACTCAGAACATCGACATTGCCCTGGGGACCAAGTTCCGTGGCCAGAAGACCACCCGACCTCCAAGAAGCGCCAAAGTAGCTCATGTCCATCACACTCGTGGTGAATTGGCCTAGGATGTAGATGCCGGATACTGTCGTGGAGGGCGGGAGTGTTTCTTTCTTTTGCAAAACCAACCTTGTAACTTGCTCCCTAGGGTAATTTCGCCATTCCGGACGACTTGGCAGGGTCGATTTGCCATTCCGGAGACTCCCCGGTGCCCGAACGACAAAACACTGCGGTTTCTACAAGGCCGACTCGGGGCGCCCAGCGGTTTGACAAGTTCTCCGAGCATCGATCTGGAATCTTTTGGGCCTTCGAAGAGGGGCCCCTAAACGGAGGATCCAATGGTGGGATAGGGGAACCGGGACTCGGGAGGGTGGTCATTAGCGTCGGCCCTGGGAGCGCCGCTAGGAAGGGCTGCCTCGGGAACTTTTGGATCCCGCCTCCCGGGTCCCGGACTCTCCCTCTTGTGAGGGATCCCCAAGGTCCTGGCCTCATTTGACTTGGGGAAGGGTGCCAGCTCGGTTGCCCGCAACGGGCTGCCCCGACCGTTCTAATGCTAACCCCTTGACCTAGACCTTCTCCAGAAAAATTCAAAATTGGGTACAGGTGCTGGAGATGAATTAGAATTCAGCTGGCAAAAATCAGAATTTATTTTCATACAATGCATTAATTACGAATTTATGAATGTCTTGCCCTTTGAAAAAGCCCCCCGGCTTCTAATTGTCACATCGGGAGGAGGACAGGCCCAAACTGCGTTCCGCCGGTTCAGCTTGCTCCGCCTTCTACGACGCGGCTTCCGGTCGGGAATTAACTGCAAATTGACCAAGATTCGGCCCCCAAAACGCAAACCCTTCTAGAACACGCAACCCACGGGGTTTACGTTTGGAGGCCCTCTCCTTGTCGATTCAGCGGGGGACGCGTGTGTCTTGTCTTGGAGTGGGGGTGTTGGCCTTGAGCACGGACCCTAAAATCCCGGGAAGGCGCTTGCCCGAACTTCCTCTCCCCAAGGCCCCTGGGGCGGGACGGGTGACCTCCCCTCCGGGAATCGCGATTTGGCTCGCCAATGGACTCGAACGTCGACATTGCCCTGGGGACCAAGTTCCATGGCTGTAAGACCACCCGACCTCCAAGAAGCCAAAGTAGCTCATGTCCATCACACGTAGTGAATTGGCCTAGGATGTGGATCTGGGATCGTCGTGGAGGGCGGAGTGTTTCTTTCTTTTGCAAAACTAACCTTGTAACTTGCTCCCTAGGGTAATTTCGCCATTCGGACGACTTGGCGGGGGTCGATTTGCCATTCGAGAGATTCCCCGTGCCGCACAAAAAAACATCCCGGTTTTACAAGGCCGACCTCGGGGCGCCCAGCGTTTGACAAGTTCTCTCGGGCCGATCCGAATCTTTTGGGCCTTCCCGAAGAGGGGCTCGAAGCGGAGGATCCAACGACGGATAGGGGAACCGACTCCGGGAGGGTGGTCATTAGCGTCATGCCCCCTGGGAGCGCCTGCTAGGAAGGGCTGCCTCGGGAACTTTTTTGGATCCCGCCTCCTGGGGTCCGGACTCTCCCCTCTTGTGAGGGATCCCTGCAAGGTCCTGGCCTCGTTTGACTTGGGGAAGGGTGCCAGCTCGGTTGCCCCGCAACGGGCTGCCCCGACCGTTCTAATGCTAACCCTTTGACCTAGACCTTCTCCGAAAATTCCGAAAATTGGGCTGTGTGCTGGAGATGAATTAGGAATCCAGCTGGCAAAAAATCAGAATTTATTTTCGTACAATGCATTAATTACGAATTTATGAATGTCTTGCCACTGCAAAAGCGCCCCCCGACTTCTAATTGCCACATCGGGAGGAGGACAGGCCCAAACTCCGTTCCGTCAGTTCCCCTTGCTCCGCGTTCTCGGCGCAGCTTCTCGGTCAGGTACCAACTGCAACAGACCAAGATTCGGCCCCCAAAACGCAAACCCTTCTAGAACCTGGCAACCCACAGGGTTTACGTTTCGGAGGCCCTCTCCTTGTCAGATTCGGCCGGGACCTTGCGCCGTGTCTTGTCTTGGAGTGGGGGTGTTGACGCCAGAGCACGGACCCTAAAATCCCCCCGGAAGCTGCTTGCCCCGAATTTCCTCTCCCCAAGGCCCTGGGGACGGACGGGCGACCTCCCCTCTCCGGAACCGTGATTTGGCTCTGCCAATGGACTCAGAACGTCGACATTGCCCTGGGGACCAAGTTCCGTGGCCAGAAGACCACCCGACCTCCAAGAAGCGCCAAAGTAGCTCATGTCCATCACACTCGTAGTGAATTGGCCTAGGATGTGGATGCCGGATACTGTCGTGGAGGGCGGGAGTGTTTTTTTCTTTTGCAAAACCAACCTTGTAACTTGCTCCCTAGGGTAATTTCGCCATTCCGGATGACTTGGCATTGTCGATTTGCCATTAGGAGACTCTCTCGTGTGCGAACGACAAAACAACTGCCGGTTTCTACAAGGGCTAAGCCTCGGGGGCCCGCGGGTTTGACAACTTCTCTCGGACCGATCTGGAATCTTTTGGGCCTTCCCGAAGAGGGGCCCCTGAACGGAGGATCCAACGGTCGGATAGGGGAACCGGGCTCTGGGAGGGTGGTCATTAGCGTGCGGCCTCCCGAGGGAGTGTTGCTAGGAAGGGCTGCCTCGGGAACTTTTTGGATCCCGCCTCCCGGGTCAGGACTCTCCCCTCTTGTGAGGGATCCCCGCAAGGTCGGCCTCGTTTGACTTGGGGAAGGGTACCCGGCTCGGTTGCCCCCGCAACGGGATGCCCCGACCGCTCTAATGCTAACCCTTTGACCTAGACCTTCTCCGAAAATTCAAAATTGGGTCGTGTGTGGAGATGAATTAGGAATGCGGTGACAAAAATCAGAATTTATTTTCGACAATGCATTAATTACGAATCTATGAATGTCTTGCCACTGCAAAAGCGCCCCCGACTTCTAATTGCCACATCGAGAGGAGGACAGGCCCAAACTCCGTTCCCTCGGGGTTCCCTTACTCCGCGTTCTACCGCAGCGGCTTCTTCTGGTCAGGTCCCAACCGCAGCGGACCAAGATTCGCCCCAAAATGCAAACCCTTCTAGAACCTAGCAACCCGCGTGGTTTACGTTTGAGGCCCTCTCCTTGTCGATTCAGCGGGGCCTTGCTTGGCAGGTGTCTTGTCTTGGAGTGGGGGTGTTGACGCCTTGAGCACCGGACCCTAAAATCCCGGGAAGCTACTTGCCCCGAATTTCCTCTCCCCAAGGCCCCGGGGCCGGACGGGTGACCTCCCCTCCCGGAATCATGATTTGGCTCGCCAATGGACTCTTAACGTCGACATTGCCACCGGGACCAAGTTCCGGTGGCGTAAGACCACCCGACCTCCAAGAAGCCAAAGTAGCTCATGTCCATCACACTCGTAGTGAATTGGCCTAGGATGTGGGTGCTTGGGATGTCGTGGAAGGCGGGAGTGTTTCTTTCTTTGCAAAACCCGACCTTGTAACTTGCTCCCTCACGGTAATTTCGTCATATTCGGACGACTTGGCAGGTCAATTTGCCATTCGGAGACTCCCGGCCCGAACGACAAAACAACCGCGCCGTGTCTTGTCTTGGAGTGGGGGTGTTGGCCTTGAGCGCGGACCCTAAAATCCCCGAGGCTGCTTGCCCCAATTTTCTCTCTCCAAGGCCACGGGGCCGGACGGCGACCTCCCTCTCCTCCTGCCAATGGACTCAGAGCGTCGACATTGCCCCGGGGACCAAGTTTCGTGGCGGAAGACCACCCGACCTCCAAGAAGCCAAAGTAGCTCATTTCCATCACACTTTCGTGAAGTGAATTGGCCTAGGATGTGGGTCTGGGATCTTAAAGTGGGGCGGGAGTGTTTCTTTCTTTTGCAAAACCGACCTTGTAACTTGCTCTCTAGGGTAATTTAGTCATTAGGACGACTTGGCGGGGATCAATTTGCCATTAGGAGATTCCCGGTGCTGGAATGACAAAACATCATGGTTTCTACAAGGCCGACCTCGGGGCGCCCAGCGGTTTGACAAGTTCTCCCGACCGATCACGGAATCTTTTGGGCCTTCCGAAGAGGGGCCCCCGAAGCGGAGGATCCAACGGTGGGATAGGGGAACGGGCTCCAGAGGGTGGTCATTAAGCGTCGGCGGGAGCGGGAGCTGAAGGGCGGGCCTCGGGAACTTTTTGGATCCCGCCTCACGGGGTGGGACTCTCCCCTCTTGTGAGGGGATCCCCGCAAGGTCCCGGGCCTCGTTTGACTTGGGGAAGGGTGCCGGCTCGGTTGCCGCAGCGGGCTGCCCCGACCGTTCTAATGCTAACCCTTTGACCTAGACCTTCTCCGAAAAATTCAAAATTGGGCTGTGGCTTTGGAGATGAATTAGGAATGCGGTGGCAAAAATTAGAATTTATTTTCGCACAATGCATTAATTACTTAATTTATGAATGTCTTGCCACCGCAAAGCGCCCCGGACTTCTAATTGCCACATCGAGAGGAGGACAGGCCCAAACTCCGTTCCCTCGGTTCCCCTTACTCCGGCGTTCTCGGCAAGCGGCTTCACCGGTCAAGGTCCCAAGCGCAGCGGACCAAGATTCGCCCCCAAAACGCAAACCCTTCTAGAACTCGGCAACCCACGGGGTTTACGTTTGGAGGCCCTCTCCTTGTCGGTCGGTAGGGACCTTCTTGCCGTGTCTTGTCTTGGAGTGGGGGTGTTGGCCGTGAGCACGGACCCTAAACCCCCCGGGAAGCCGCTTGCCCGAATTTCCTCCCCAAGGCCCGGGGGCCGGACGGCGACCTCCCCCTCTCCCACGCCAATGGACTCGAAGCGTCGACATTGCCCCGGGGACCAAGTTCCGTGGCGGAAGACCACCCCGACCTCAAGAAGCGCCAAAGTAGCTCATGTCCATGACACTCGTGAGTGAATTGGCCTAGGATGTGGGTGCTTGGGATCTTTGTCGTGGAGGGCGGGAGTGTTTCTTTCTTTGCAAACCGACCTTGTAACTTGCTCCCTAGGGTAATTTCGGCCATTCGGACGACTTGGCGGGATCAATTTGCCATTAGGAGACTCCCGGTGCGAACGACAAAACAACACCCGGTTTCTACAGGTAGACCTCGGGGCGCCCGTGGTTTGACAAGTTCTCCCGGACCGATCTGGAATCTTTTGGGCCTTCGAAGAGGGCCCTGAGCGGAGGATCCAACGGTCGGATAGGGGAACCGGGTTCGAGTGAGGGTGGTCATTAGCGTGCGGCCCCAGTGGGAGCGGGCCTCTGGGAAGGGCTGCCTCGGGAACTTTTTGGATCCCGCCTCTTAGGGTCCGGACTCACCCCTCTTGTGAGGGATCCCCGCAAGGTCCCGGCCTCGTTTGACTTGGGGAAGGGTGCCGGCTTCGGTTTGCCGCAGCGGGCTGCCCCGACCGCTCTAATGCTAACCCTTTGACCTAGACCTTCTCAGAAAATTCGAAAATTGGGGATGTCTGCTGGAGATGAATTAGGAATCCGGTGGCAAAAAAAGAATTTATTTTCGTACAATGCATTAATTACTTAATTTATGAATGTCTTGCCACCGCAAAAGCCCCCAACTTCTAATTGCCACATCGGGAGGAGGACGGGCCCAAACTCCGTTGCGTGGGTTCCCTTTACTCCGCGTTCGGCCCGGCTTCTCGGTCAGGTCCCAAGCTGGAACAGACCAAGATTCGGCCCCAAAACGCAAACCCTTCTAGAACCTAGCAACCCGCAGGGGTTTACGTTTGAGGCCCTCTCCTTGTCGATTCAGCGGGACCTTGCGCCCGTGTCTTGTCTTAGGTGGGGGTGTTGGCCTTGAAAGCAGGACCCTAAAACCCCGGAAGCCGCTGTCCCCCATTTCCTCTCCCCAAGGCCCCGGGGCCGGACGGGGCGACCTCCCCTCTCCTACCGCCAATGGACTCGAGCGCCGACATTGCCACAGGGACCAAGTTCCGTGGTTGAAGACCACCCGACCTCCAAGAAGCGCCAAAGTAGCTCATGTCCATGACACTTCGTAGTGAATTGGCCTAGGATGTGGGTGCTCTTGACAATCGTGGAGGGCGGGAGTGTTTCTTTCTTTTGCAAAACCGACCTTGTAACTTGCTCCCTAGGGTAATTTAGCCATTCGGACGACTTGACAGGATCAATTTGCCATTCGGAGACTCCCGCGTGCCCGAACGACAAAACATCAAGGGTTTCTACAGAGGCCTCGGGGGCTTCGTGGTTTGACAAGTTCTCCGGGACCCGATCTGGAATCTTTTGGGCCTTCGAAGAGGGGCCCTGAGCGGAGGATCCAGCGGTTGGGATAGGGGAACGGGTTCGGGAGGGTGGTCATTAGCGTCGCGGCCCCGGGGGGGAGCCGCTAGGAAGGGGCTGCCTCGGGAACTTTTTGGATCCCGCCTCTTAGGGTCCGGACTCACCCTCTTGTGAGGGATCCTGCAAGGTCCTCGGCCTCGTTTGACTTGGGGAAGGGTGCCAGCTCGGTTGCCCCGCAGCGGGCTGCCCGGCCGTTCTAATGCTAACCCTTTGACCTAGACCTTCTCAGAAAATTCGAAAATTGGGCTGTGTTTGGAGATGAATTAGGAATCCAGGCGGCAAAAATCGAATTTATTTTCGTACAATGCATTAATTACGAATTTATGAATGTCTTTGCCCTTTGCAAAAGCCCCCAACTTCTAATTGCCACATCGGAGGAGGACAGGCCCAAACTCCGTTCCGCCAGTTCCTTTACTCAGCGTTCTCGGCCGCAGCTTCGGTCCAGTCCTAAGCCGCAGCGACCAAGATTCGGCCCCAAAGCGCAAACCCTTCTAGAACCTAGCAACCCACGGGGTTTACGTTTGAGGCCTCTCCTTGTCGATTCAGCGGGACCTTTGCGTGTCTTGTCTTGGAGTGGGGGTGTTGACGCCAGAGCACGGACCCTAAAATCCCCCCGGAAGCTACTTGCCCCGAATTTCCTCTCCCCAAGGCCCTGGGGACGGACGGGTGACCTCCCCTCTCCGGAACCGCGATTTGGCTCTGCCAATGGACTCGAAGCGTCGACATTGCCCAGGGACCAAGTTAAAAGTGGCGAGGAAGACCACCCGACCTCCAAGAAGCGCCAAAGTAGCTCATGTCCATCACACTCGTAGTGAATTGGCCTAGGATGTGGGTGCCGGATACTGTCGTGGAAGGCGGGAGTGTTTCTTTCTTTTGCAAAACCGACCTTGTAACTTGCTCCCTACGGTAATTTCGCCATTCCGGACGACTTGGCAGGGTCAATTTGCCATTCCGGAGACTCCCGGTGCCGAGCGACAAAACAACTGCTGTAGGTGTCTTGTCTTGGAGTGGGGGGGTGTTGGCCTTGAACCGGACCCTAAAAATCCGAAAAGGAAGCTGTTTGCCCGACAATTTCCTCTCCAAGGCCACGAGGGGCCGGTCGGCGACCTCCCTCTCGGGTGCCAATGGACTCGAGAAGCGTCGACATTGCCACGGGGACCAAGTTTCATGGCGAGAAGACCACCCGACCTCAAGAAGCGTCCAAAGTAGCTCATGTCCATCACACTTTCGTAGTGAATTGGCCTAGGATGTGGGTCTTGGGATCTGTCGTGGAGGGAGTGGAGGGGGAGTGTTTCTTTCTTTTGCAAAACCGACCTTGTAACTTGCTCCCTAGGGTAATTTCGTCATTCAGGACGACTTGGCATGATCAATTTGCCATTCAGGAGATTCCCGGTGCCGAATGACTCGGTTTTCTACAAGGCCGACCTCCAGGGGCCCCCGGTTTGACAAGTTCTCCCGGACGATCTGGAATCTTTTGGGCCTTCGAAGAGGGGGCCCTGAGCGGAGGATCCAAGCGGTGGGATAGGGAACAGGGCTCGAGAGGGTGGTCATTAGCGTCGGGCCCCCGGCCGCTTTCTGAAGGGCTGCCTCGGGAACTTTTTTGGATCGCCTCACGGGTCCGGACTCTCCCTCTTGTGAGGGATCCCCGCAAGGTCCTGGCCTCGTTTGACTTGGGGAAGGGTGCCGGCTTCGGTTGCCCGCAAGAAAGGCTGCCCCGACCGTTCTAATGCTAAACCTTTGACCTAGACCTTCTCAGAAAATTCCGAAAATTGGGGCGTGTCTTTGGAGATGAATTAGGAATCCAGGCGGCAAAAAAAATCAGAATTTATTTTCGTACAATGCGATCACATCGGAGGAGGGACTGGCCCAAACTCCGTTCTGCCGGTTTCCTTTGCTCGGTCAAAACCAAGCGCCTTGAGACCAAGATTCGGCCTCCAAAACGCAAACCCTTCTAGAACCTGGCAACCCACAGGGTTTACGTTTATGAGGCCCTCTCCTTGTCAGATTCGGCTGGGACCTTGCGCCGTGTCTTGTCTTGGAGTGGGGGTGTTGGCCTTGAGCACGGACCCTAAAACCCCTAAGCCGCTTGCCCGAATTTCCTCTCCCCAAGGCCACAGGGGCCGGACGGGCGACCTCCCTCTCCGGAACCGCGATTTTTGCCAATGAACTCAGAACATCGACATTGCCCTGGGGACCAAGTTCCGTGGCCAGAAAACCACCCGGCCTCCAAGAAGCGCCAAAGTAGTTCATGTCCATCACACTCGTGGTGAATTGGCTTAGGATGTAGATCTTGGGATCGCTGTGGTGGGGGGAGTGTTTCTTTCTTTTGCAAAACCAACCTTGTAACTTGCTTCCTAGGGTAATTTCGCCATTCTGGACGGCTTGGCAGGGTCGATTTGCCATTAGGAGACTCCCGGTGCGAGCGACAAAACAATGCGGTTTCTACAAGGCCCGACCTCGGGGCGCCCGGTTTGACAAGTTCTCGGACCCGATCCGGAATCTTTTGGGCCTTCGAAGAGGGGCCCCGAGCGGAGGATCAGCGACGGATAGGGAACGGGCTCGGGAGGGTGGTCATTAGCGTCGGCCCCCTGGGAGCTAGGAAAGGCTGCCTCGGGAACTTTTTGGATCCCCGCCTCACTGGGGTCCAGGACTCTCCCCTCTTGTGAGGGATCCTGCAAGGTCCGGCCTCGTTTGACTTGGGAAGGGTGCCTGCTTGGTTGCCCACTTAGCGGGCTGCCTGACCGTTCTAATGCTAACCTTTTGACCTAGACCTTCTCGAAAATTCCAAAATGGGCCGTAGGCTGGAGATGAATTAGGAACTAACGGCAAAAAAAAATTAGAATTTATTTTTAGGTACAATGCATTAATTACTTAATTTATGAATGTCTTGCCATCGCAAAGCGCCCCAGACTTCTAATTGCCACATCGGAGGGGAGGAGGAGGGCCCAAACTCCGTTCCGTCGGTTCCCTTGCTCGCGTTTCGGCGCAGCTTCGGTCGGTATTAATCGCAGCAGACCAAGATTCGCCCCAAAAGCGCAAACCCTTCTAGAACACGGCAACCCACGGGGTTTTACGTTTTTGAGGCCCTCTCCTTGTCCCGGTCGGTAGGGACCTTGGGCGTGTCTTCTCTTGGAGTGTTGGGGTGAAAGCCTTGAACCTGACCCTAAAATCCCCGGAAGCATCTTGCCCCCGAATTTCCTCTCCCAAGGCCACGAGGGCGGGCCAGGCCGACCTCCCCTCTCAGGAACCCATTTGGCACTTTGCCAATGGACTCGAGAACATCGACATTGCCACAGGGACCAAGTTAGTGGCGAAGACCACCCGACCTCCAAGAAGCCAAAGTAGCTCATGTCCATCACACTTTCGTGGTGAATTGGCCTAGGATGTAGATGCAGGATCTTGTCGTGGGGGGAGTAGATGTAATTTAAGCCATTCGGACGACTTGGCGAGGGTCGATTGCCATTAGGAGACTCGGTTAGCGAGCGACAAAACAACTGCCCGGTTTCTACAAGGCCCGACCTCGGGGCCTTAGCCCGGTTTGACAAGTTCTCGGGCCGTCACGGAATCTTTTGGGCCTTCGAAGAGGGCCCTTGAGCGGAGGATCAGCGGTCGGATAGGGAAACCCGGACTCGGGAGGGTGGTCATTAGCGTCTGACCATTTGGTTTCTTGCTAGGAAGGGTTGCCTCGAACTTTTTGCGGATCCCGCCTCACGGGGTGGGACTCTCCCTCTTGTGAGGGATCCCTGCAGGTCTGGCCTCGTTTGACTTGGGAAGGGTGCGGCTCGGTTGCCCACCAGCGGGCTGCCCGGCCGTTCTAATGCTAACCCTTTGACCTAGACCTTCTCAGAAAATTCCAAAATTGGGGTGTGTCTTTGGAGATGAATTAGGAATCGGTGGCAAAAATCAGAATTTATTTTAGGTACAATGCATTAATTACGAATTTATGAATGTCTTGCCAGCACAAAAGCGCCCCAATTCTAATTGCCACATCGGGAGGAGGACATGCCCAAACTCCGTTCGTCCCGGTTCCCCTTACTCGCGTTCTTGGCGGCGACTTCTCGGTCAGTCCCAAGCTGCTTGAGACCAAGATTCGGCCCCAAAAGCATAAACCCTTCTAGAACACGGCAACCCACGGGGTTTCACGCGCCGGAGGCCCTCTCCTTGTCGGGTCGGCTGGGACCTTTGCGCCGTGTCTTGTCTCTTGGAGTGGGGGTGTTGGCCTTGAGTACGGACCCTAAATCCCCAGGTGCTTTCCCGAATTTCCTCTACCCAAGGCCACGGGGGCCGGGCCAGGCGACCTCCCCTCTCCCTGCCAATGGACTGGAAGCCCCGACATTGCCACAGGGACCAAGTTCATGGCGAGAAGACCACCCGACCTCCAAGAAGCGCCAAAGTAGCTCATGTCCATCACACTCGTAGTGAATTGGCCTAGGATGTGGGTGCTTGGGATCTTTGTCGTGGAGGGCGGGAGTGTTTCTTTCTTTTTGCAAAACCAACCTTGTAACTTGCTCCCTAGGGTAATTTAGCCATTCAGGACGACTTGGCGGTCAATTTGCCATTAGGAACTCCCGGTGCGAGCGACAAAACAACTGCGGTTTCTACAAGGCCGACCTCATGGCGCCCAGCGGTTTGACAAGTTCTCGGACGATCACGGAATCTTTGGGGCCTTCGAAGAGGGGACCTTGAGCGGAGGATCCAGCGGTCGGATAGGGGAAAGGACTCCGGGAGGATGGTCATTAAGCGTCGCGGCCCGAGGCGTTGCTAGGAAGAGGCTGCCGGATTTGGGAACTTTTGGATCCCGCCTCACGGGATCAGGACTCTCCCTTGTGAGGGATCCCTTCAAGGTCTGGCCTCGTTTGACTTGGGAAGGGTGCCATTTCGGTTGCCATAGCGGGCTGCCCGACCCGTTCTAATGCTAACCCTTTGACCTAGACCTTCTAGAAAAAAAAAGGGTGGGGGGTGTCTTTGGAGATGAATTAGGAATCGGTGGCAAAAATCAGAATTTATTTTCGTACAATGCATTAATTACTTAATTTATGAATGTCTTACCCAGCGCAAAAGCCCCCACTTCTAATTGCCACACGGGGGAGGAGGACAGGCCTAAACTTCGTTCCGTCGGTTCCCCTTGCTCAGCGTTCTTGGCGCGGCTTCGATCATGTACCAACCGCACAGACCAAGATTCGGCCCCCAAAGCGCCAAACCCTTCTAGAACACGGCAGCCCACGGGGGTTTTCGTTTTTAGGCCCTCTCCTTGTCCGGATTAGTAGGGACCTTGCTGTAGCGTCTTGTCTTGGAGTGGGGGTGTTGGCCTTGAGCCCGGACCCTAAAATCCCCGGAAGGCTGTCTTGCCCCAATTTCCTCTCCCCAAGGCCACGGGGGCGGGGAATGAGGCGACCTCCCCTCTCAGGAACCGTGATTTGGCGCGCCAATGGACTCAGAACATCGACATTGCCACAGGGGACCAAGTTCCGTGGCGGAAGACCACCCGACCTCAAGAAGCGCCAAAGTAGCTCATGTCCATCCACTTTCGTGGTGAATTGGCCTAGGATGTAGATCTTAGGATCTTGTCGTGAGAGGCGGGAGTGTTTCTTTCTTTTGCAAAACCAACCTTGTAACTTGCTCCCTAGGGTAATTTAGCCATTAGGACAATTTGGCGGGGTCGATTTGCCATTCGGGGAACTCCCGGTGCGAGCGACAAAACAACTGCGGTTTCTACAAAGTAGACCTCGGGATGCCCCCGGTTTGACAAGGTCTCCGGACCCGATCGGAATCTTTGGGCCTTCCGAAGAGGGGCCCTTGAGCGGAGGATCAACGGTCGGATAGGGGAGCCGGACTCGGGAGGGTGGTCATTAGCGTGCGGCCGGTGCACTGCTAGGAAGGGTTGCCTCGGGAACTTTTTTTGGATCAGCCTCACGGGGTCAGGACTCTCCCCCTCTTGTGAGGGATCCCCGCAAGGTCACGGCCTCGTTTGACTTGGGGAAGGGTGCCGGCCGGTTGCCTGCAGCGGGCTGCCGTTCTAATGCTAACCCTTTGGACGAGACCTTCTCAGAAAATTCCAAAAATTGGTAGGTGTCTTTGGAGATGAATTAGGAATCCAGTGGCAAAAATCAGAATTTATTTTAAGTACAATGCATTAATTACAATTTATGAATGTCTTGCCCTTTAAAAAGCCCAGGCTTCTAATTGCCACATCGAGGAGGAGGACAGGCCCAAACTCCGTTCGAGTCAGTTCCCCTTACTCAGCGTTCTTGGCTGCGGCTTCGGTCGGTCCCAAGCGCTTGAGACCAAGATTCGGCCCCAAAGCGCCAAACCCTTCTAGAACACGGCAACCCACGGGGTTTACGTTTGAAGGCCCTCTCCTTGTCCGGTCGGTCGGGGACCTTGCGCCATGTCTTGTCTTGGAGTGGGGGGGTGTTGGCCTTGAGCATGGACCCTAAAATCCCGGGAAGCTGCTTGCCCATTCCCTCTCCCCAAGGCCACGAGGGGCCGGACCAGGCGACCTCCCCTCTCCGGTACGCCAATGGACTCCGAGCGTCGACATTGCCACGGGGACCAAGTTCCATGGCACCCGACCTCCAAGAAGTGCCAAAGTAGCTCATGTCCATCACACTCGTAGTGAATTGGCCTAGGACGTGGGTCTTGGGATACTGTCGTGGAGGGCGGGAGTGTTTCTTTCTTTTGCAAAAACAACCTTGTAACTTGCTCCCTAGGGTAATTTCGCCATTAGGACGACTTAGGGGGTCAATTTGCCATTCAGGAGACTCCCCGGTGCGAGCGACAAAACAACTGCGGTTTCTACAAGGCCGAGCCTCATGATTTACGGTTTGACAAGTTCTCGGACCGATCTGGAATCTTTTGGGCCTTCGAAAGGGGCCCTTGAGCGGAGGATCCAGCGGTCGGATAGGGGAGGCGGGCTCAGGAGGATGGTCATTAAGCGTCGCCCAGGGGGAGCGGCGCTAGGAAGGGCTGCCTCGGGATTCGGGAACTTTTTGGATCCAGCCTCACGGGATCGGACTCTCCCCTCTTGTGAGGGATCCGCAAGGTCGGCCTCGTTTGACTTGGGGAAGGGTGCGGCTCGGTTGCCCATAGCGGGCTGCCCGACGGATTCTAATGCTAATCCTTTGATCTAGACCTTCTCGAAAATTACGAAAATTGGGTGTGTCTTTGGAGATGAATTAGGAATCCAGGTGGCAAAAATCAGAATTTATTTTCGTTACAATGCATTAATTACGAATTTATGAATGTCTTGCCAATGCAAAAGCCCCCAGGCTTCTAATTGCCACATCGGGGAGGAGGGCGGGGCCCAAACTCCGTTCGTCAGTTCCCCTTACTCCGCGTTCTCGGCGCGGCTTCGGTCGAGGTCCCAACTCCAACAGACCAAGATTCGGCCCTCAAAACGCAAACCCTTCTAGAACCTGGCAACCCACAGGGTTTACGTTTCGGAGGCCCTCTCCTTGTCAGATTCGGCCGGGACCTTGCGCCATTTCTTGTCTTGGAGTGGGGGTGTTGACGCCAGAGCACGGACCCTAAAATCCCCCCAGAAGCTGCTTGCCCCGAATTTCCTCTCCCCAAGGCCCTGGGGACGGACGGGTGACCTCCCCTCTCCGGAACCGCGATTTGGCTCTGCCAATGGACTCAGAACGTCGACATTGCCCTGGCGACCAAGTTCCGTGGCCAGAAGACCACCTAACCTCCAAGAAGCGCCAAAGTAGCTCATGTCCATCACACTCGTCGTGAATTGGCCTAGGATGTGGATGCCGGATACTGTCGTGGAGGGCGGGTGTGTTTCTTTCTTTTGCAAAACCGACCTTGTAACTTGCTCCCTACGATAATTTCGCCATTCCGGATGACTTGGCGGGTCGATTTGCCATTCAGGAGACTCCCGGTGCGAGCGACAAAAAACTGCGGTTTTACAAGGTAGACCTCGGGGGCCCAGCGGTTTGACAAGTTCTCGGACCCGATCTGGAATCTTTTGGGCCTTCAGAAGGGGCCCCTGAGCGGAGGATCAACGATGGGATAGAGGCCGGAGACTCGGGAGGGTGGTCATTAAGCGTCGCGGCCCCCTGGCTGCTAGGAAGAGGCTGCCTCGGGAACTTTTGGATCCGCCTCACGGGGTGCGGACTCTCCCCTCTTGTGAGGGATCCGCAAGGTCGGCCTCGTTTGACTTGGGGAAGGGTGCCAGCTCGGTTGCCACCGCAGCGGGCTGCCCGGCCGTTCTAATGCTAACCCTTTGACCTAGACCTTCTCCGAAAATCCAAAAAAATTGGGGCATTGTCTTTGGAGATGAATTAGGAATCCAGTGGCAAAAAAATCAGAATTTATTTTTATTTACAATGCATTAATTACGAATTTATGAATGTCTTGCCCCGCAAAAGCCCCGACTTCTAATTGCCACATCGGGAGGAGGACAGGCCCAAACTCCGTTCCGTCAGTTCCCCTTACTCCACGTTCACCGGCCGCGGCTTTCTTCGGTCAGGTCCCAACTCCAACGAGACCAAGATTCGCCCTCAAAGCATAAACCCTTCTAGAACACGGCAGCCCACGGGGTTTTACGTTCGGAGGCCCTCTCCTTGTCCGGTCGGTAGGGACCTTGCGCCATTTCTTGTCTTGGAGTGGGGGTGTTGGCCTTGAGCATGGACCCTAAAATCCCGGCGCTTGCCGAACTTCCTCTCCCAAGGCCCAGGGGCCGGGCCGGGTGACCTCCCCTCTCAGGATCAGCTGATTTGGCTCTCGCCAATGGACTCGAGCGTCGACATTGTCACGGGGACCAAGCCAGGAAGACCACCCGACCTCCAAGAAGCGCCAAAGTAGCTCATGTCCATCACTTTCGTAGTGAATTGGCCTAGGATGTGGATCTTGGGATCTTTTGTCGTGGAGGGGGGAGTGTTTTCTTTCTTTGCAAAACCAACTTTGTAACTTGCTCCCTAGGGTAATTTAGCCATTCAGGATGACTTGGCATTGTCGATTTGCTATTAGGAGACTCGGTGCGACGACAAAACACTGCTTGCGGTTTCTACAAGGCCGACCTCGGGGGCCCAGCGGTTTGACAAGTTCTCGGACCGATCACGGAATCTTTTGGGCCTTCGAAGAGGGGCCTGAGCGGAGGATCAGCGGTGAGATAGGGGAACCGGGCTCGGGAGGGTGGTCATTGGCGTCGCGAACTCGAGGGCTGGCGCTAGGAAGGGCTGCCTCGGGGAACTTTTTTTGGATCCAGCCTCACGAGGTCCAGGACTCTCCCCTCTTGTGAGGGATCCCCAAGGTCATGGCCTCGTTTGACTTGGGGAAGGTTGCCCATTTCGGTTGCCACAGCGGGCTGCCCGACCATTCTAATGCTAACCCTTTGACCTAGACCTTCTCAGAAAATTCGAAAATTGTCTTTGTGTCTTTGGAGATGAATTAGGAATCGGTGGCAAAAATCAGAATTTATTTTAGGTACAATGCATTAATTGAATTTATGAATGTCTTGCCTTTGCCAAAAAGCCCCAGACTTCTAATTGCCACATCGAGGAGGACATGCCCAAACTCCGTTCCCTCGGTTTCCCTTACTCGGCGTTCTGGCCACTGACTTCTCGGTCAGGTCCCAAGCGCAGCAGACCAAGATTGGCCCCAAAATGCAAACCCTTCTAGAACACGGCAACCCACGGTGTATGCGTTTGGAGGCCCTCTCCTTGTCGATTCGGCGGGACCTGCGCCATGTCTTGTCTTGGGTGGGGGTGTTGGCCTTGAGCAGGAACCTAAAATCCCGGCCGCTACTTGCCCCGAATTTCCCTCTCCCCAAGGCCCTCGGGACGGGGACGGCGACCTCCCTCTCCGGCTGCCAATGGACTCGAGCGTCGACATTGCCGTGGGGACCAAGTTACGTGGCCGAAGACCACCCGACCTCGGGGAAGCGCCAAGCAGCTCATGTCCATCACACTCGTAGTGAATTGGCCTAGGATGTGGGTGGGATCTTGTCGTGGGCGGGAGTGTTTCTTTCCTTTGCAAAACCAACCTTGTAACTTGCTCCCTAGGGTAATTTCGCCATTCGGGGACGACTTGGCAGGGTCAATTTGCCATTCAGGAGACTCCCGGTGCCGAGCGACAAAACATTGCGGTTTCTACAAGGTAGATCTCGGGGCGCCCTTCGGTTTGACAAGTTCTCCGGACCCGATCCGGAATCTTTTGGGCCTTCGAAGAGGGGCCCTGAGCGGAGGATCCAACGGTGGGATAGGGGAACCGGGCTCAGGAGGGTGGTCATTAGCGTCGGCCGGCGAAGCGGCGCTAGGAAGGGCTGCCTCGGGGAACTTTTGGATCCCGCCTCACGGGGTGGGACTCTCCCCTCTTGTGAGGGATCCCTGCAAAGGTCCCGGCCTCGTTTGACTTGGGGAAGGGTGCCGGCTCGGTTTCCCCATAGCGGGCTGCCCGACGGATTCTAATGCTAACCCTTTGACCTAGACCTTCTCAGAAAATTCGAAAAATTGGGCTGTGTCTTTGGAGATGAATTAGGAATCCGGTGGCAAAAATTAGAATTTATTTTCAGTACAATGCATTAATTACGCAATTTATGAATGTCTTGCCACTTCTAATTGCCACATCGGAGGGAGGACAGGCCCAAACTCCCGTTCCATCGGTTCTCCTTGCTCAGCGTTCACCGGCTGCGGCTACCGGTCGGTACCAACCTTGAGACCAAGATTCGGCCCCAAAATGCAAACCCTTCTAGAACGACAACCCCAGCGGGGTTTCACGTTTATGAGGCCCTCTCCTTGTCGGTCGGTGGGACCTTGCGCCGTGTCTTGTCTTGGAGTGGGGGTGTTGGCCTTGACACACGGACCCTAAAATCCCGGGCGCTTGCCCCGAATTTCCTCTCCCCAAGGCCCCCGGGATGGACGGGCGACCTCCCTCTCGGGAACCGCGATTTGCACTTGCCAATGGACTCGAACATCGACATTGCCACAGGGACCAAGTTCAGTGGCCAGAAGACCACCCGACCTCCAAGAAGCGCCGAAGTAGCTCATGTCCATCACACTCGTGGTGAATTGGCCTAGGATGTAGATGCCGGATACTGTCGTGGAGGGCGGGAGTGTTTCTTTCTTTTGCAAAACCAACCTTGTAACTTGCTTCCTAGGGTAATTTGCCATTAGGACTGGCTTGGTGGGGGTCGATTTGCCATTAGGAGACTCCCGGTGCCGAAAAACACTACGGTTTCTACAAGGCCGACCTCGGGGCGCCCTTGGTTTGACAAGTTCTTAGGACCGATCTGGAATCTTTTGGGCCTTCCCGAAGAGGGGCCCTTGAACGGAGGATCCAACGGTGGGATAGGGGAACCGGACTCCGGGAGGGTGGTCATTAGCGTGCGGCCCCCCGGGGGAGCGCTGCTAGGAAGGGCTGCCTCGGGAACTTTTTTGAATCCCGCCTCCGGGGTCCAGGACTCTCCCTCTTGTGAGAAATCCCTGCAAGGTCCTGGCCTCGTTTGAGTTGGGGAAGGGTGCGGCTTCGGTTGCCGCAGCGGGCTGCCCCGGCCGATTCTAATGCTAACCCTTTGACCTAGACCTTCTCCGAAAATTCAAAATTGGGTCGTGTCTTTGGAGATGAATTAGGAATCCGGTGGCAAAAATCAGAATTTATTTTCGTACAATGCATTAATTACGAATTTATGAATGTCTTGCCTTTGCAAAGCCCCAGACTTCTAATTGCCACATCGGGAGGAGGGCAGGCCCAAACTCCGTTCCGTCAGTTCCCCTTACTCCGGCGTTCACCGGACGCGGCTTCGGTCGGTCCCAACCAGCTTGAGACCAAGATTCGCCCCCCAAACGCATAAACCCTTCTAGAACTGTCGCGGCGTGTCATCGGATTGCAGTAATGTCATTGACGCCATGGCGATGTCCGTGTATATCCACGGCATGACACATGCCGCCCACCTCGGTGCCCAAGTCCACCGGCATGACAAATTTGCGTGTCACACGGCGTCGCATGCGGCGTCACGCCGAACATTCACAGTGTGGCGGTACCGCGTCCACACGGTCCCGACGTCCACGGGCGTGGCAGTTGCAGTCCGCGATGTCGACGTCGCGATTACCGCGCCGCATGCGGCGATGGCTCGGCGACGCGACGCCGATGACGTTGCATGGTCACGTCAAATGTGGTGACCCAGACGTCGCAACCCCACGTCGCTAAATGACCATTCTCTTGTTGTGAAGTGCCCTAGTCTTGCAATTCAAGGTTTTCTGCCTCCACTTCATGATCAGATACAAACTGTTTATTCTGAGGGAGAGATGACAGCCACATCTATGACCGTGTCTATTGTGAGATGGACACAATTGTTACACAGTTAATACATGCCTTGATCCCAGACTCTAATGGCCAGTATATGGGAACAAGTGATGCTTCAGTGCATACATTAGAGTCAGAATTACCGCCACAGCAGAAGCATTGTATTGATGCAGGAGTGCAGAAGGAAGGGAACATTTTGATATGGGAATACAGCCATCTCTGCAATCCGTAATGGATCGGGAGCTGCGACATCAAACTAGCAAACATGACCACGCTGTCTCAGTACCTGCTGCTACTAGTATCTCGACCTTGTGTATTATAGGGGTTGCAGAGGCAGAAACTGATGCTCATTCAGCTGTGGATGAGGCTCTGCATTTCTTCACTAACATCATGTATGTGAAGGTTGCTAAAGTTGTCTGTGCTACTAGTGGGAGCGGTAAGACCAGTCCGTCCTCAACATCTTTTGGTTCGGTTTCATGATGCTTTTATTTGCCTATATATTCTTCAGCAAGGTAGTGTTTTAATACAAGAGAACCTCTCTCCTCTTCAATTGTGTAACCGTACGGAGAAACTTTGCAAGGTTGGGGCAGCCTGCCTGCAAAAAGAAATGGGCAGTGTACAGGAGAGGCGCAACAATCATTCCAGATCAATGGCCTTTTAATCCTTGGATTAGCTATGTCTAGATAATTTAAGTAGCACGAAATTACCATTAGCATTAGCATTAGCATTATCTTTTCCTTGGGAAGGCTTCCATGCCCCTTTTGTTGTTTAAGTCCTATGGTCAATTCGGTTTTCGTGGACATTAAAAATCTATCTATTTATTTGTTTATTGCCTTTTTGCTTAGGGTTGCATCTTTGGCCAAACATGGATCCAGTCATTCTAGGTATGATTGTCATGCTTCTGGGGGCTCTAACAATCGGATTTGCCTTTCAAAGATATTATTTACAACTTATTGAGCTCAACGAGCTTCAAGACCCAATGAATCTGTTAGATGGCGATGCTTTGCAAGATAATAACAATATGTTCTTTTATGCCTCTTCATCTTTGATGTTAGCTGGTTAAAAGATCACCTAGAGGATTTTGGATTGCTCAAAGGCAAAGAACACAGTGGGATAATATAGATAACCATGCATGGAATTGTCTGCCCTTATTTGAAGATGATATGTGGCACCAATTTTATAGAATGAAAAGGGCCAGTTTTGAGAGACTTGTAGGTTTAGTTGTGCCCTACTTAGTTAGGCCAGGGGTCAAAGTTAGACCCCTTGTTGATCCTAGGAAAGCTGTTGCTATGGTTCTTTACTTTCTTGCACACAGTGACATGCCATTGCATGTGGGATATTTTATGTTGGCAAAGCTACAGTGCAGAAATACACAAAGAAAATAACACCAATGTTGGCCTCCAAGACAATGCTATATAAAAGATTTGTTGCCATGCCTACTGGAGCAAGATTAACTCAACATATAAGGAAATTTTATGATGCAATAGAGCTGCCAAATATCTTCGATGCAGCGGATGGTTCCCACATATTTTTATGGAGGAAACGAAAAAAAAAAATTCACAAAGAACATGACTATTACAGTCAACATAAAAGGCACTAATGTCTACTACAAGGTATTGTTACACATATCATGTTATTTATATGTTGTGAAAAGACTAGGTTCAGTCCATGATTCAAATCAGTTCAAGAAGACCTCTATATACAATAAAATTGCCTCCAAACAAATTCTGCAGCAACCAATAATAACTTTGAGTGGCAAAAAATTAAAGAATAACCAAATTCAGGTTAATATCCCTTCACTTCTACCTAGTGATTCTGCCTATGTTAGCAGACCATTCATTCTCAAAGTCTTGCACAGACTCATAGTCTTTATTGTAAGTTTAACAAAAGGATTTGCAGGGGTAGAGTTTGTGTGAAAAATGGATTTGAGATTATTAAGGAGAAGTTCAGAATTTTGAAGCATCTGCATGTCTATGTTGGAAAAGCCTCCAAGATCATATATGCAGCTTTTGTTCTTTGGAATTTTTACATTATGGAAGATATGGGATGAGACATGTTGCCAATTGAAGAAGACCCTGAACCAGTTTACGACTATGAAATTGAAGCTATGAATAGGGATTGAAAAAAGCAAAGAGATTAGATGAAGCATGTGTTGTTTAAAAACTTGGATGGCCATGTTTACTATAGAAGCATTGTTGTTCTTTGATATGTTTTTATCTCAATCAAATTTCGAGTACATTTTTTCTATTACCTTGTCTCAAATGTGAAAAAACTATTTTTCCTTTCCCATTTCATGAAAAATCAATTTCCACAAAAACTCATATAAATTGCAAAAAATTGATTTTTTTGGTGTTGTTTTTTGGATAATATAGGTATGTGAAATGATACGACATGCCAAACCAAAACTTGCTGAATTCAGTACAATGGATATTGAGTTACAGTTACTTGAAATATAGTGAAAAAAGGTCAATGCGGGTTGAGGAAGATAGAAACACCCTAATCTGTGCATTGGACATGAGCTTTTCTATTCTTTATGTCTAATGGTTTGGGATTTTCTTTTTTCATGCACAACAACATCAATGAATTCTCAAGTTCCAAAGATTCGCTCACAGTTGTAGCAGAGGCTTGGATTTCGTTTAGAATTCGCTTGTCTATTTGTTGTCAAAATTGGCTCAAAATTCCTGTCATTTTTTTCTTGTCCTACTTGGAGCCATTTTCTCCACATGACGAGACACAAATGGTTTGCTGCCTGCCTACTTGCTGGCAAAGCAAATCTAGTAGCTTTCGGCATTTGATTTCAAAGAATTCAAGGACAACTAACAAGAAAAAGTATCTGCTGCAATGGAATTTGAGATTAGTATAGTATATAAATGCTTCGAATTAAATTGCTAAGGATCGAAGAAGCTAAGAAATCTCTCTAGATCGGAAATCAACAAGGTGGATCCAAGAATTAGTGGAAATTCAAGGATTTCCGCAGCCTTGAAGACCAAGAAATAGGGGAAAATGGCGCCCCAAATTTTCGTCGATGGAAAGTTTTCGGGGAGTTTTTTCAGGCAACATAATTTTAGGGGGATGGTTAAGTTAGTGGGCAATGAAAATGCCCCTACTGACATTAAGGGCGAATCATTTCTCAAGGTGAGAATTAAGTTTTTCCACTCTCATCCATCTCTCCCATCTCTCGTATTCTCTTGTATTCTCTCTTATGCTCTCTAAGACAACATGTGGAAAGGGATCTCTCTCTCTCTCTCTCTCTCTCTCTCTCTCTCTCTCTCTCTCTCTCTCTCTCTCTCTCTCTCTCTCTCTCTCTCTCTCTCTCTCTCTCTCTCTCTCTCTCTCTCTGTGGATGTTACTTGTTGGCTAGGAAGATGGGATATCCATTGGGAAGAGGCAATCTCAAAGGGCAAGAATCTAAGGCAGTGGGTTTTTGATAAGTTTCAAAGAAAGATGTGGGCACAACCAAAGACGAAGATGATTCTTTATAGACAAGACATGAATCCTAGACTGGAAGTGGCCCAGTATTTGGCGGATAACATCTCTATAAAGAAGAGGCATGCAATTGGTAGGATTATTTTTTAGTTTCTCATCACTTGGGTGTGGAAACGGGTAGATGGGGGCATATAATCCCTCGGTCTGAAAGATATTGTAAGGTGTGTGGTGAAGATGAAGTAGAAGATGAAGAACACACACTACTTAGGTGTGAAGCTTACTACTCACTTCGGGTTCAACATGACATTCTTGCTGAGGATCTTCAAACTTTCTTCTCCATGGAAGGGGAGAAAATTGGTGCCTATTTACTAGAGCTTCTACAACATAGAGAGATTTGTTTAAAAGGGTTGAATAGTCTTCTTGAAGAAGAAGATATTTTGAGTGAGAGTGACGAGCAAGATGAGGATTCTGAGACTCATTTGCTCTTTTATGATTGTATCTAAACACGGGAGTCTTTTAGGCCTTTTAGGCCTCCCAAAGATTTAATACACTTTCTTTCTTTCTTTCTCTCTCTCTCTCACTACATGGTTTAGGCAAGAGACCTTCCCTGGTTGCCATGTGTTCTAAGGGTGTGTGTCACATATTCTTAAGCATAACTTGAGACCTTCCCTGGTTGCCATGTGTTCTAAGGGTGTGTGTCACATATTCTTAAGCATAACTTGAATCCAGAAGCAGAAGCACCTTTCTTCTTTATCACCTCCATTCCAAGCTTCTAGTCAATACCCAGCTATGATGGATTTCTCTTTGGATATACAAATAATGAATTTGGAAAAGATTGCCAAGTTTCGGAGGTATTTTTTCTAAAGAGGGTTGCCATAAACTACTTAGAGTCAGTCGATTGCCAAGGAGTAGTAGCAGTTACAAGCAAGTGACCAAACACTAGAGGGACACAAATAACAAAGGCAAGCACTAGGGTAGTTGATAAAGACCATCTTGTGGAAGCGGAAGGAAGCCTCTTTCTAGAAAACATCCTACATGCATTGAAGAATGCTTATCTAGAAGAAATTTCATCATGCATGGGGTGCACCACTTACTGAGATATAACTGCATCATGCACATGATGGATAGCTTATGCAAAACACCTCCAACATGCATTTTAAAGTGTAGCATATGCAAAACTCTGTCTAGTACGCACAAGAGGTGCCCTCCATCTCAAAGAACCTCTAACATGCATTGGATTGGATGCATCCTGTCCAGAAGTCCCTTAGCACATGAGCCACCACCTTGTCTTGAAGAAACTCCATCATGCATTGCAAGCATTATCTGTTACCTGTCCAAAGAATTCCACCATGTGTTACTATGAAGTATTGCCAACGTCTACAAGTCTGACAATACCAACCTTTTAGAGAAAATATGGGGTCTCCAAAGGGGCCCCTAAGAAATTATAAATTGTTTTTATTGTATTTTTTTGTTAAATATAATATGGGGATATGGGTCAATTTTTGGCATTCCACCCCCATTTCAAATCTCTTATTCCTTTTTACGCCCCCTTGCTGCTACGTGGATGCCAAGTTCGTGTGGATTAGCTGGGGAGATCTTCTCTTCTCATGAACTGGAGCTCCGTGGCCATCTGCATTTGTTTACGATCCACTAACCCACCATAAACTAAAAATTGATGGCATATGAACTCAAACGAATCTGAGTGCTGCACCTCTTGGATTCAAAATCGGGTCGTGCATACCCATCTGATCCACCAGGCAGCTCCTTCCTCCACCCGATTTGCTTTGATGTTTTCACACTTGAAATTCAAATTCAAATTCAAATTCAAATTCAAATTCAAATTCAAATTCAAATTCAAATTCAAATTTAAATTCAAATTCAAATTCAAATTCAAATTCAAATTCAAATTCAAAAATTCAAACCTTGCGCCTTGATCAAAAGCCAACAGGGTCATGGCCCGGGCAATTGTCCGTGCACTGTTGCTTCCACTGCTTGCTTCCACTGTTATGGCTCAGATCACAATTAACCTCCCCTCAGTCGAGTATGCTCAAACCACAAATAAGCGTAGGTTAATTACAGGACACCTTGAAGATGAGAATGCATTGCGCAATTCTGGAGCAAAGCATGCAAATATTTGGGCAAGAGGAGAGATTTACCCAAAGAATCCTATGACTAGACATCATCCAGATTTTAATTTGGTTTCCAGCTTAGTAAAGTTTGCTTGTGAAGGTAAATCAAGTTTGCTTGGATATTGCACAGACATGATGCAATACAGTGGCCAGTTATTGGCTGAAATTCACATATTATTAAGTTTCATGCATGCATGAAATGAAGAATTCTGTAATTTAGCAGGAACAAGCACGTCAATGGAAAGTGCAATGAAGGAGAGAGAAGACAATCACAAAATTAAGAAATGACATATTTCAGCTTGAAGGCGACAAAATGCTTGCTAATTGTGTGCTGAAATTGACACAACGAGAATCTGAGGCGGAGAGTAATCATGCAAATGACTTGAAGAGAAAACTTGTATGTGCTGAGAAGAGATTGGCTCGGAAGAGGACCTCTCTTGGATGGCGAGAAAGGAAGAAAGGAAAAAAACCAATTGAGGACTTGAGTATGAGGTGTGGTGCTGCCAAGAGAAGAATTTATGCAATCAAGAATATGTTAAACACAAAGAGGCCACACAATGACCAGTAGGTTGTCAGGGAAAATGTAGGACAGATTGTTAACAATTGCTAAGAATGATGAGATAATTTCCTTGCTTGATGACCTTTCAAATATTGGCCTTAGGAAAAGAGTGATTGAACATGTAGTTGGCGAGATATACTCTAAAATTGATGCATCCAAAGTTCAAGAGGTTTGTGATACTGCTGGATTAGTAGGCAGGGCTACAAGTTGTTGTTCAAGCCATTTTATGATGCTTTGAAGTCACTGAGCACAAAGAAAATGGTCACCCCTAGACCCTACAACTTAGAGCTAATCAAAAGGAGAAAAAACATTTCAGTAAGTGAAATCTTAGGAAGCATGCATGACTTGACATGCCCGATATATTTATAATTCATCATGTTTATAAACCTAACCCACAATGTGATTCTTTATTTCATATCTCAATCAGGCAGGAGCCACAATTCCAAATTCATTTTCCCCATGCGTGAAAAGCACATGTAGTAGAATAAGCACATAAAGGGTAGGAAAATAAAATTTGGCCATACCTTTTATTTCTTTTGTTTTTAAGGCATCTAGAGGAGGATGGATTAATGTGCCAATTTCATTACCTTTGGTCAACTGGTTGTTCACTTGCTTCAAGCCTGTCTCTTGCACTAACCTTGCTTTCTCATCTTCCTGAAATAAGGAGTCAAAACAGAAACCATGTTAAGGCTAAACTACTTAATAATTATCTTCTCGTTTTTATTTACCAAAGGGTAAGGCCATTTACAGTGAGCATGCCACCAAGCTTTGAGCATAGATGTAGTATCTCTACAACGTGGCGGTCCACCCAGGATCGTTGTCTGAATACTCGTCTTCTTCATCTGACATGGTTGCACCAATTCCCTCTCTTGGTGACCCCCTGCAGAAAATATTGCCAGAATGTATAACCTGTATTTTCATTACTTGCACCAATTCCCTCTCTTGGTGACGCCCTGCAGAAAATAATATCACCAGAATGTATAACCTTTATTTTCATTACTTATATATGGACAATTGTATGTCACTAAAGTCTCAACTAAAGAAAAGTTTGTAAGTTTTTCTTCTTAAAAGTCCTCTCCTCTGGGAGAGGCTCCTTGTTTGGAAAGATACATTGCCCTTGCAACTTGATCATAACAACTTTAAAGATTATAAACAGATTATCCACATTCCGACAATCAGGTATTACTTATTCTTCATCCATCTGAAACTTATAGGTCTCAAGCCTTGTTTTAAACCAGAGTTCTCAAGCCCAAACCAACAAGCGTGCATTTGTTGTTCTACCACAATAACCACTTGGATTTGGATGTGTATCAATCATGATGAGAAGCAAAGAGAAGGGTCAAGGGGAAGGAAAATAGCATGCAAACTTTTCAAGGATTATCGTACTCTTGAGCTATGCATTGCTCAAGATGAAGACAAAGGTTTGCAAGTTATAACTGCAAGATTTATATACAATATAAGAGATCTTAGCATTAAGGGTTTTGTCATCTTGTAGTCCACCATTCATAAAACATTTGATCTGTGGGATAAGTTGGCATAGATTCTAAAAGTCGGGTATAATATGCTTATTCCAAACTGTGATAGACTTAATGAGAATGTTATGTTGAGCACGCATTTACTCCATTTGATATATTAATGCTTGAGAGTATCTGTATGAGCGGATTATGATGATTTGAAACCAATACAAATCTTGATGAATTGGAAACCAAAAGCTTGATTATACACAAACAGACTGTGCATTCAATATGTTTTATTTTGAAAAAAGTAAACAGTTCACAGAAGTATGTATACAAAGTAAGGCTCGCATAATTGTGTAGCTTTTATGAATACCCAACAGCCCAACTGGCTAGATTGATTCAGCAGGTAATTTTCATTGAAGAAGTAATTTGTAACATGAATGGGATGGGGGCAGTTAGTCAGGTGATGGATATGTAAGCATTTCTTTGAAGGTTGTCTATAACGAACCTATTACTTCCTCACATGATTATCTACTAGAGCATATTGGTTCTTTTGTGAGATGGAAGAAGAGCAATTTAAGACCACATGTTGGGGAGGCACTGGCAATTGAAAATCCTGCTTCTAGTCCCAAAGACATGCCATTGCCAATAGACAATAGTCAAAGTTTGATCGAGATAACAAGACTACATGGCCAGGGCATAAGGTCATAGTCCTAGACAAAATGAAAAATAAGTTGGGGTTTGCTTTCATTATTGTAGTTTTTACAAATGAAGTTGTTGATGGTGCCTACTTAGGAGAAGATGACCTTAAGATTACAATATTTGAGATGATAGTTGGTGTTAACCCATTTGAGATTGGAAGACTGATATGATGGCCAATCAATAATTTGGCATTGTTCAATGAAGAACCATTGCTTTGGCCAGTTCATGCATCTGATGAAAAAGATACTAATGTGGAGGACAACCTGAATAAGTACAAGTGTCCTTACCATTTTATAAAGAGGAAGAAGGACAAATTAGTAGTAAAAGAAGTCAAGAGCAACCCTTGTGCTATGGAGAATATTGCTAATATGGCATCTATTGATTGTTGTCCAAATCATTGTTGCCAATACGCTAATTGAAAAAAAATCTTAATTGCTTGAACTGAGTATCATTCTTTATGGTCAAACAACTTTCACATATCATAGTTTGGCCGAAAGTGTTAGAGACGAAGATGGAATTACCTGGACTACCACAATCGTTAGGTTCATTGATCCTAGGGCCCAGACTGTATGTTGGGGCCTCTGGACACCTCTCTTTTTGTTTATGGTCATTTATTATGCCTATGACTTTTGAGTTCGCCTAAGGTTTTGATGGAATATCGAGCCTCTATATGGCCTCATCTAAGGTTTTAGAATATGAAATATGGGGGCTCGAACCTCTATCAAAATAATCAATGTCCTAATAAGACTATTTTGACCAATCTAGCCAGCGAGCTAACATGATTATTTTTTTTATCTAAAATCTATGTTTGTTTTAGAACAACCCATGTTGTTTTAAGGATATGGTCCATGGTTTCAGGAATTATATCCATAGCAATTTCCCTTAGAATCCCTTGTAATTGTGCTACATATTCATAATTCTAGAGCATTGTAAAGCTTTGGCTTTTGAGATGTTCTCAACTTAAATCGACCATCTTATTAATTTTGAACTTATACCCCGCAAAAAGCCCAGTAACGCTGGGCACTTTTTCCAATCATAGATAATCTACATCTACCATATATAAAATGCCCTCCTTTTTAATAGAGGGAATTAGATCATTCATTTCCAAAATTCATCTACAAGCACATGTAATCCAAAACTTCACAAATATTATCAGCAATAAATATTATGGTAGTTCCTCTAAAGTAGTTGGGTTGATCATGTCTGACAACAAAGCAACCAGATCTTCTGATAGGTCACCAATGTCAAGTTTTGAATAATCTTTCTTTGATCCGCATGGAACAAAATTCTCATCTACCTCTTCTATATTATTTGTAATATTAGAAACACAAGGATGAGGACCAAGATGCATCTTCTTTTTGCTTTCCATATTTAACCCTGTTAATTGTTGCACTACAGTCTTGAAATTCTCCTTACTAGTTTGTACTTTCTGTGGATATATGTGCCTAACCAACCCTGGAATTCCAAGCTGTGAATTCTGCCATGGCATTCTAATTCTTCTCTTTTTTCTTATGGACAAGTGCAATTTAGGCTTCGGAGAACAATCTTGCTTGCTTGTCATGTAAGCACAACATTAGAAGAAGCAAAAAACAATTTTTACATCATATCACATTCGCAACAAGTAGAACATATATATATCCGATTAGATTATACAATTTCAAAATATCAAAAAGTGAAGACAATTTCAAATCACATATGAAAATGGTTTGGAACATTAGTGACGAAGGTGGTAGGACAATTTCAAAGCAAGACCAAAATTACTATATCAAATTTTGCATCGTCAAATTAAATTTATTATGCGGGACCATGAATATCAAAGACCGAGAATGGGCTATAAAAGGATATCGTGTGGCCAAAGAAATCAAACAATGACCATTAAAAAAAACTAAACTGTGTTTTTATATTTGTAGACAATGGTAAAGCATTGAGTAAGCACGCCAAACTTACCTTAAATTACCAAATAAAAAACAACAACATAGAAATGCACACTAAAACGTGGATAAATTGATCCAATCAAGTAAAACCACTTGACTAGAGAAGAACAGTAATAAGCCTTGACAAATTTAGCTCATGCATTACGAAGAACCTGCTTATATAGGAACCATCACACCCTTAATATACGTAGAACAAGGGCAACCAAGGCAACCACCCGATAACAAGCTGAGGGATACACAGTAAGAACAATTTCTTGGCTTGTGAGAGAGACTCCAAAAAACGGTTATCAACCAAGACTTCCCACCCTAAGATGCTTATACAACAAGAAACAATACTAAGTCGTTTCCATCCTATGCATGCAAATAGAATATAGCTTTGAAATCCAAGGAGGTTGAACTAGGATGTTCACCTAAGAGCAACAATAAATGATTTACCACCACAATACTTATGTCTCAGACCCATCTCACACACTTTTCCATTGAAGCTGATGAAATAGAAGTTGCCACTTACAAGATGGAGGGAGAACCTCACACCATGAAGAAGCAGATTGTACATTGACAAGCATTGAGTTTGTTACTGCCCAGTTTTTCACGTAATGAATTCGCCCCCCAACCCCCTCAAAATCTCTCTCTACACGTCACTTCAATGCTTTGTATATATTCCTTGGTACGCTTATTATTATCATGGTTTTTTCCTTAAAAATCCTTTCGGGGTGGGGGGTTTTTAATCATGTCAGTAATAGGCTTAATGGTTCTATAGACCATTTTGGTCTACGTGAACAATAAAAATCAAATCAAATCAATTTAATTTTATTCAAGTCTATCCTATTCTCAGTTGATTAATTTATAGACGCTTCCATATGGGCATTATAGCACATGAACAATTAATAACTTAGCGTCACTTTCATAATCAGCAAAATAAATGATATTTTATCTTCATATATAAGATTGCTTCCAATACATAAGATTACTAGACTCCTGCAAGACAACCCTCTATGAGGACCCGTGAATCAAACAGGAGAATCCGGGAGCTATCACGCGGGATTTGCAAAAGAACAAGAGGAAAAGAAAAGAAGAAAACAAACGAAGCACAATGATGTGAAGGAAACTTCTTTTATATCAATGAGAATACATGAGCTCTCGCAATCGAGAGAGAAAATGACTAGAGACAAGAACCAAAACGCATCCAGCCCTTGAATGCTAGCTCTACTCATATATATAGTACAATGGCCTTTGGCCCAATATAGACATTCTGACAGATCTCGGCGCCGACTCCTGGAAGGAGGCCTGATTTGCAGGAATGCTAGCGGTGCCTCTTGAAGTGCCTGGAATCACGCTGACGTTGACGGGCCGTCATTTGTCTGTTCTTTGCTTCTTCTTTGGCTGAGTCTTGGGCGTGGCCTTCTGCGTGGTCTTTGACGGGGGTCTTGATGATTGACCTTGACCTGGATTTGGCGCCTTGTTCCTGGTCTGTTCCGAGGTGTGCATGAATAGTCTGCACCGGGACGTGCAGACTAACACTCCCCCCCCCCCCCCAACTAAACGACACTCAGTGGAGAGAAAAGGTGGAACAGTCTCAGGTGGTGGAAACCTAGCAACTTCAAACTCATCTTGGCGTGTGTGAGGTCGGTGGCCAGAGTGGTAGTTGGCAATGAGGTCTTGGCGTGCCATGAGAGCTTCAGGAGTGTTGAGACCAATTGCTTGAGTAGCTTCAATAAGAAACCCAGAGTGCACCATATCTTCAAGGGCATGGTGTGCCTCAGCAGGGACAAACTGGCATTCCATGAGAAGGCAGGTCTGAAGGCCAAAGGCACTGGTGCTGGCATTGGGGTTGCAATAATAGATAAGACGCTTTCTGGCAAGAGAACTCAATAGTAGGCACTTTAAAGCAGCACAAAAACCTGCTTGTCTGTGAACTGAAGGGTCCGGGGAGGTAGCAGCACGCTCCAAAAATTGATCGAGACCCCAGATATATAGTGTGAGTAGGCGTCTGCCACCCTCGTTCATTAGGGATGAAGATCCAATTTCTGGCGTTGTCCAAGGTAGCGCCGTCCTCCCAAGCAGAGCGGCGAACAAAATGTGGATCCCATCGAAGATCTGTGGAGATATGAGCAGGAGTCCAGTCGGCATGACCTTCCATGACCGCAGTCCAAAAGGGAAGACGACAGTCGGAGGTGAGATAGCGAGGGCGTGGGGGTGCGCCCAAGGAAGCATACGGAGAATGATCGGTGCCTGTTTGCGTGGGCTTCTAGGCCTGCTCCCTGAATTCTCGAACAAGATCTGCATCAAGAGTGCTGCACCACTAGTCCCAATCAGAGCAGGATAGCATAGTGTACACTGGAAAGAAACCCAACCCGTGGGTATAGTCTGACTGTCCAGAAAGGCACGAAGCGTGTTGTAGCCGCCCAGGTGTTGTAAGTAAATTTGGACAAACTAGAGATCCTCAGCATCAGATAAATTTTTTCGCACCTGTTGGAGCGTCTCTGCTTGCCAAAGAGGGAGGTGATGAGCAAGCTCAGACATGTACTCAGCTCTGAAAGTGTTTGCATTAGCAGTATCCTGTAAATACGGATTGTCTTGTAATAACAACCAGTGAGCATCAGGGTTCCCTTGAAAAACGCGATTGGGCCCAACTGAGAACCTGTCCTGTGTATCAGCCAGGTAGAAATCATGAAGGACATAAGCCATGGGCTGGACAACGCGGAAGAAATACGGATCAACACAGTGGAGAAGACCATAGATCAACAGAGCATAGAGTAAGCCTTTATCTTCAATGGAAAGGTCAGGCCAGATCGTGAGAAAATCTGTACTGCCACGGGGCTCATGAAGCTTGCCTTGTGCCGAACACCACTTCAGAAGAAAAAGATGGCGGCGGGCAACGACATAATCCAGATAGCTGGAAGGAGTCGAAAAATCCCGTGGAATGGTGAGAGCAAGCTGAATATACGTCTCATGTTGACTTTGAGCTTCTTCCGCAGATTGAACAGCTTGCTGAACTTGATGCTCCAAATCGCGGATCTTGTTATCTTTGTCAGCTAGGAGACGGTATTGATCGCGGAATCTTCGGTGAGAATTTGTGGCCTGTGAAGAGGATTGCCCGTGAGTTGAGAGTTGAAGCCGAAGTGTGGCGATGTCATGATCAGTATCATCAATAATTTTCTGCGTCTGAGCTTCTGTAAATTGATCCTGGAGGGGCATGACCTGACTTTGTAGCATGGAAAGTTGGCCTTCTAGATAAGTGATGCGCTCATTGTGCACTTCGAGCTGTTTGAGCTAATTGTTGTAATTCTGTAAGAGTTCCGTGTACATAGTTCAGAGATCAGCAAGGAGTTTATCCTTGTCCTTTAACTGAGCCAACAATTCTTGAATAGTGGACTGTAATTGAACTTGCTGATCAGCGAGCAAGTTAGTCTTTTCTTGTTTAGCGTGGAGAGTTTAATGTGCTTGTAAAAGAGCCGTGTGCTTTTGTTGAAGACTTTCTTCGAGAGAGTGAACTTTAGTGGTGCTGCCTGGAAATCTCTGTGAACTGCCTCCGGTCTCCATGTAATTTTGAATGCCATTCATGAAGGTTTCTTGAGATTCCTGAAGCTTGAGCATAGATGCTTGGACATCCTGTTCATATTGGTAAAGGGTCTGTCTGGAGGGTGGGTGTAAAGGGCAGATTGGGATTCCTGGGAAACATTTTGAGATCGGGAGTGCGCAATTTCTGTGGATGAAGAGGAAACCGGTATGACAGTGTCTTGGTGTGGATCACGATGAGGGGAAGGAGAAGGATGAGGGCGTGAAGTCTCGTCATGAAGATGTTTGACAGCAGAAATGATATTTGAGGGCTGCTTAGTGGAGGCTTGAGAGGCCGTGTTCTGATGAGTGGGTGAACCAGGACTTGGGGCGGGGAGGCAATGAAGGATGACGGCCTGCATGTGGGCACCCATTGCAGATTCTAAGCCAGAAGAGGGGGTAGCGCGAATGCGATCAATTTCATGAAGGAGGCGGAGGAACAAAATTTGAGGCCAATTAATAAGATGTGCAGAGTGGATGGCCAAGATAGCAACATGAAGAAACTGCTTATTGATGTGGGTGTTCTTGATGGAATACCCATAGCACTTGCGCCACAGAAATTTGACAAAGGTATCATGTGGTTTGGCAATGTTTGTGAGTTTATGAGTGGTGGCCTGATAAGGAGTTTGGCCATACTGAGTGACATCCTGTTCCTGTAAAGCAACCCAAGATAAAGAAGGCGTGTGGATAGGTAACTGGAATACCTGAGAAAGAAGAACCGGAGTGAGCAGAATATCCGTCTGATCGACCCTTGTGGCGTAACCATCCATGGTCTTGATCATGTGAGCAACAAATTGTCTGAGTTGGTGCGGATTTGGTGCAGGGGGGTCCTGCCTGGAGAATTCATACAGCCCTGAGCGTTCTGCAACTTCGCGGCTTGGACCCTCCAGGGAATCGAGGTGGGAGTTGAGAAAATAATAGACTCAAAGAGAGCCGGATCCTTGGGAGCGGTAACTTGAAGAGTGGGGAATTGGGTAAAGCAGCCATGGCGAGAATCAAAGTGAAAGAAGCCGGAGGGCGGAGAGCAGAAGACGAAAACGGAGTGATGCGAAAAGGTTTTAGGGCACACAACTGTGGCGAATGGGTATGATGAGAGTGGAAAGGGAACCGTGGATGGTGCCAGATGTCAACAGATCTAAAGGAGACGATTGAGAGGCAAAATTTTGGCTAAGTCCCCGAGCAGTGAAAGGAGCACAGATGAACGGTGGAGATGAAAAAATGAACGGTAGGATGTGACAGCTTGTTGAAGGTACAAATATAATGGCAGACGGGCGTAGAATGTAGGAATAGCATTTAATGCAGGCAACTCGAAAGTGGGATATCATAAAAAGGAAGTGTCAGAAGGTACCATGACTAGATATGCGGGGGGATAAGAGATTCTGGAATTAGAAATGGCCTTGCATGCTACCACGTTAGCTAATTTGTGATTGGATCACGTCAGCAGAGCTTCAAGCGGTAGGGCTATATAAGGCGAGCAGTACATCAGTTTGCAACGATGGACAGTGAGTGCACTATGCCACGAAATTGCCAAGAGTGGGTGACTGCTAAGATGAAGGCGCTGGACCTGTGGAAGTGCCGCAACCGCGGCATACCGATGGATGGCTGGTGTGGCGGGATGGCTGAACATCCCGATCCCTTGACTAATCCGATGGAGGTGGTGATCCATCTCCGCTGGGACCCTGAGCACTGCCTCTACCACGTCCTCCGTGTGACCTCTGCTCCAAACCCGGAGTAGGGGTCACCTGATAATTTAGGATTTTGTAAATAGGGCTCAGCCCATAGCGGATATATATGGGCAATGCCCACCTTTTGTTTTGCGCGCTAAATATAATATAAATATGCTTTCTACTCACTGTGTTCCAAGTCTGTATGTGTGTTTTGAGCTCCAGAATCTTGTATGTCTTCTGTACGAAATTGTTTGAGGCGAAAGCCATTAACCAGAGTAGGTAATGGGGTGCCATCTAACTCAGCAAGCTGGAAAACACTAGGTTGGACAACTTGAAGAATTTGATAAGGACCAAGCCATCGAAACTTTAATTTGCCCGGAAAATTTTTGTATCTGGAATCATAAAGTAAAACCAAATCACCTTCTTGAAATATCTTTGCTTTGAGATGTTTGTCGTTCCTTGTTTTTTGCAATTGTTGCCCTGCAAGGACACGAAGATAAGCATCTCTTCGAAGTTCATCCTAACTGTTCAAGTTGATAAACTCTCTCTTGAAGTGCTGCAGGTGGATTATGTGCTGTGGCAAGCTGGAAACGAAGAGTTGGAAGAATATATTCAAAGGGCATGAGGGCCTTTTGGCCAAAAACGAGCCTGAAAGGAGTGTGGCCCGTAGCAATTTTGAAACTTGTGTTGTAAGCCCAAAGAATAGTAGGTAGTTTTGCTTGCCAATACAAGCGAGAGGCATCACAGATTTTTTTCAAAATGTGGATGAGAGTTTTGTTGGTGCTTTCAGCCAAACAATTCCCTTGAGGGTAGTAAGGCGTGCTTTTCCGGTGATGGATCTGTCAGTTCCGAAATGAACACCTCGATCACTGACGAGTTCCGTGGGACATCCAAAGCGCGTGATGATTTGTGTGTAAATGACCTTGGCCATGCTGGCAGCTGTATTGTCTGGAAGGGCACAAGCTTCTGCCCATTTTGTAGCATAATCCGTGAGAACCAAAATATAGCAGGCACGGGTGTGCCACGCAGGTGGATCAATGGGTCCCACAAAGTCCATACCCCATTTGCTGAAGGGAAGGGGAATGGCGACGGGAGTCATGGGGAGAGCGTCACGGGCCGTGGGCCTACCCACACGCTGACAAGCATCACATGTGCAGGCGTGAGCCTGGGCGTCTTTGAAGAGCGTGGGTCAAAAATAGCCTGCGAGAAGGATTTTGCGTGCCGTTGTGTCACCACTGAAATGACCACCACCAAGGCCTTCATGTGCTTGTTGAACAATTTCATGCCACCAAGTCTTTGCCTCTCTTGTAGAGATGACCTGCAACCATGGTATAGTCATTGACCACAGGAAGAAACTGTCGACGGCATGAGTGAAGCGTGGCAGGAGGGAGCGTGGAATCCTCTGATGGAAGAGTGCCTGTGAGGAGATATTGTTGATAATCATGGAACCAATGTGGCGTGGCAGTAACCAAGAACAGCTGAGCATCCGGAAAAACATCAGATACACCTGTGGATATATCATCAGTGTGTATGCGTGAGAGGTAATCAGGCACGACATGAGATTTCCCTGCTTTGTGAATGATTTCGAAAGGAGCAAATTCTTGAAGGAGAAGGACCCAACGAGCAATGCGACCCGTGGGCGTGGCTTTGTTGATCAAATAGAGAAGAGCTTGATGATCGACAAAGAACTTGATCTTGCCGTCCAATAAGTAATGACGGAACCGTTGGATACAGAAAACTAAACCCAAAGCTTCCCGTTCCATGGCAAAGTAGTTTCGCTCCGCAGGATTGAGTTTTCTACTAGCATAGCGGATAGGTTGATCCGTGTGCTTATCATATGCCTGAGAGAGAACTGCACCAATGGCAAAGGCCGAGACATCGACGTGAACATGAAAAGGCTTGTCCCATTGAGGTGGAACAAGTATCGGCGCCTAAGTAAGCAACAGCTTCAGCTTCTGGAAGGCGGCCTCCGCCTCGGGATTCCAAGCCCAAGAGGATTCATCTCCCGTGAGTTTATGAATGGGATCAGCAATGGCCGCTAGTCCAGGAAGGAAAGTGGCATAGTAATTTACCTTGCCCAGAAAGGATCATGTCTCTTTGATGTTTGATGGTGCATGTGTTTTAACACACAACTGATTTTTGCAGACCCTCTTTACTAACCAACCACATGACCCAAAAGAACACCTGAGGTGACACAGAAGGTGCATTTTTCAGGATTCAAACTGATGCCAGACTCAGTACATTTTTGAAAAACCAGCTCTAACTTGTCCAGGTGATCATCCATGGAACTGTAGGCTGAGAAATCATCTTGAAAAATTTGAAGAAATGGATCTTCTTTCATATAGTCTTGAAAAACAGAAAGCATGATGCGCTGGAAAGTGGACGGAGAATTTGACAACCTAAAGGGAACCACCTTGTAGGCGAAAGTGCCCCACAGCGTGGTGAAAGTTGTCTTGAGTTGATCTTCCGGTTTGATTGAGATTTGATTGTACCCTAAAAAGTCATCCATGAAGGAGTATCCTGCAACCTCTTCAAGAACCTGGTCTGTGAAGGGAAGCGGGAAGTGATCACGTTCCGTGGCCTGATTTAATTTGCGGTAGTCCACGCAAATGCGGATCTTACCGTTGTGCTTGAGAGCAATGACAATAGGGCTCACCCATTCTGAATGTTTGACCTCATAAATCAAGCCAGCAGCCAGGAGTTTGTCAATTTCAGCTTTGACACGGTCATGATAGTTGGGGTTGAGCCTGTACTGTCGTTGCTAAACAGGGCGTGCATCTGGTTTGGTAAGAATGGTCAGTTCTCCCAACTCTGTCTTGATGCCCCAAAGGTCTTTGTAGCTCCATGCAAAGATGTGTTTGAATTTTTTGAACAAGGTGACAGCACGGGCCTTATAAGTTGGTGGAAGGCCAGCAGCGATCCGAACAGGTTGATTGGTACCAAGATCCACAATATCCACATCGGGAGTGTGAATATGTGGGACAACTTCCGTGTCCTGAATAATATGAGCAGGTGGTTGTAACAGGACTGGAGGTGCAGCATTCTTTATAGTGAAGAAAAGTGGTTGCTGAGTATCATCAAGTAGAGGTTGCGTCATGACAGCTTGAACATTGACAACATCAAATGGAACAACCGTTTCAGAAAAATGATCAATGCATTGAATGCGATTGCAGGGGGCCAGATAAGGGTCGAGCAGAGCGGCCACAGCCTGGTCCTGATCAAGTGTCATTTCACTCCACGGATCTGCATACTCCGGATAGGAGGAGAGTGAAGATTTGCAGGTGTAGCCTGGACCTGGTAAGTGTTTTGAGCGTCTTCAGAATCACTATCAGATAGTGTGGGTTCCGCATGTTCATCAGTGATGATCTTCCCAGTTTCCAAATCCATAGTGGCATTGAGATGGCCATCAGTGATGACCAATTGATCGGTAGCCCAATAGTGAATGCTCTTAGCCTGGCGGAGAAAGGGTCGTCCAACTAGCATTTCATAATCACCTGGGTCTTCACCAGCTTTCCAGACCCCAAATTCCAAGAGGAAAAAGCACCGAAAGATTCAGATTTTAAGCAGAAATGTGAGGAGAGCAATTGAGTTGTATGATTTCTGGGCTGCCTCATCAAACAACGGATCCTCTGAGTTCTTGGCTTTTTCCCCTTCCTCTTGCTCTTTCTTTCTAGCGGAAAGATCTGGAGGTGTTTTCTTGGAAGAAGTTGAGTAAATTCTTGATCTCAGATTACAGTTTTATAACAGAATGTTGGGTTATTTGAGATTGCCGAGCTAGGGATCTATTGTGCCCAGGCTGATGCTTCCATATCAAGACCAGATATCATGAGCCAGGATTTTAGGGAGAGTTCTGGTGGCTGGGCTGTGTGTCTAGCCAGTTACAGGTCGGCTGACTGGCGCATCCCGACAATGCAGCATCTCCTTTTGATCTCACATACGGTAATAAAATTGTATAATTTGATCATAGTTTGAAGTATGGGATTCCCTGAACAGAGCGGGAGACTGTTCAGGTTACTCTTCATCTCTTTCCATCCTCATTTCTAGTTTTGCAAGAGGTTTTTGGAGCATTCAAGATTTGTTTGCAGCTGTGGAAAATGGGTACTTGGCTCCCATAGTACTCTGTTTAAGACAGAAGAAGAGGTTGAGAGAGGCTCATGTGTTCTTTAGCTACAGACATGATTCAGATCCAGATGGAATCCTTTGTACTTAACTTATATCTGATCCATAGAGGGATCTCTGTATTGTAATTCTTCCTATCTGATTAATACAGAAACTTCTTTCCTTCAAAAAAAAAAAAAAATTGGACATCATCAATATTAATGTGAAGGAGAGTTGTGACGCCTTGAGGGCGCGTGATATACCATTGGCCAATTTGATGTCATAGGGAGCAAGGTTGAGTTGCGTGATGCCCAATTGCCTCCGAAGCTTATCAGTAATGAGATTGATAGCACTCCCGCCATCAATTTGCACATGATTGACTTGATGATTGCCCACCGTGGCATGCACCGTGGGAGTTGAAGTAGCCACTGCCCCGACCATCATAGTGGGTAGAGGCAGCTGATCTTTGAGAGCAGGACAGAGTTTGAGGATAGTTGCAAGGCTCAAAGGAATCTTAATTTTGGCAAGCTCTTCTTGAAGTTCCAAGGGAACATGAGAAAATGGAGCAGCAGGATCCAAAGGGGCTGGAGTCTGAGGTAGTGAAGCTGAAACCTCCTTGAGAAGCTCCACCTCTGCAGTAATATTTGGATATGTCTGAGAGCGTGAGGGGTGTGATGAAGTAGGGGTTGCCTGATTGTGCTGAGCACGCATGGTGGCATGGACATTTGCAAGGGTGCGGCCTTCAGTAGCTTGCATGAGCTTGAGGATGCTCTGGCGGACTTTGGGCATAACATGAGGCATGAGTACATCTAGTTCAGTTGCAAAGTGGACCCTTTTGGGATCATCATGTGGAATGGTATCGACAGCAAACGCAGGTTGTGTGTCATGAGGAATGTGAGTCAAGGGACGGGAGGCCCTGTTCTGGCGCGAAACCAAGCCAACCCAATTTGATTGCTGCACTGGAGGATTGAGAGCCTGGTAAATATTTCTTCTTGAGCTTGTTGATCCATGGGAGGAGCAGACGATGCGGCTGGTTGATAGCGTGATTGCTGAGGCGGCCGGGGTGGCTTCCTCAAAACTGGACGTGGGCCTTGTTTGCCATTGGCAACCCAAAGTTGATATGTCATGAGTCTGACTGAGGTGGTTTGATTGGTACCTAGAAGTTGTACTTGTACCTGAGGAAGTTGAGGACAGGCCGTGGTGGTATGACCCCATTCTAAGCAATGATAGCACTGAGCTTTGGAAGGATCAAAAGGTGGACGGGATCCGGGGTCCCTAGATGGCTGAGATTGTTGAGCTTGTTGATACTGCTGAGGTGGGTATGATTTTTGCTGTGACGACGTGGTCTGCACTTGATAAACCATTTTTGTCTGAAAGGTGTGGGGTGTGCACGAGTACATTCTTCAGTAGCGTGGATGCACATGTTGGACCTTTTACAATGAGGAGGACCACGGTGGAATTGCATTCATTGGAAAGATGACCTTGATATTTACAGATGTGGCACCAAATCTGACTGCGTTGAGGGGCAGATTGTTGAGGCTGAACTGCAGTCTGGGGATTCAGAACAGGAGGCATGAAAGGTAACTCCGTGAGGGCAACTCCCCGGGGGGAAACGTTGACGGAGTGGTTGACTAATTCAATAGCCTGCTCCATGGTCTTGGGTCGAAGGTATTCAGTCATGAGACGAATAGCAGGTGGGAGTCCCTGCAGAAACCAGACCAGAATCTGGCTTTGCGTGGGGTACTCCTGGAGTTTGTTGATGAGTATGTGAAGGCGATCCGCAAAATCATGGGCAGACTCCGTGTTCTCTTGCTACAAATCATTGAGTTGCTTAATAAGAAGTTGATCGTCATCCGTGGTACCATAGTGTGAAAGGAATGTTGTCTTCATCTCCGGCCAGTCTTGTTTCCAGTGACTTTTGTTGGCCATGAGCCATTGATAGGGAGCGCCTCGCAGCGTGGTGGAAAAAATGTGGAACTTGAGGTGAGGTTGATCGTGGCCATTCAGGACAGCCAATGCCTCGAATTCTTCCATGTGAGCTTGAGCACGTTGATCCAATGGTTTGCCTTTCGTATTGCCGAAGGTGGGGTACGTCAGCTTGAGAGTTTGAAAACGGGATAGAGATGGACCTTGCGCATAAACAGGCTGAGCATAAGCCGAAACATAGGCATGTGTGGGCTGGGAATGAGGCGGCATTGGAACAGAAAAACCAGGAGGGCCAGATAGAGGAGCATCCTGGGGCGAAGGAGCATGTGAGCCTTCCTCATTAAGCTTGAGATCAAGGGTATTTTGAAATGAAGGGGAGTGTGGATATTCATGGACCTAGGGAGGCCACAGGAGACATGTTGATAGCCCATCCCAGGGAGGGAGGAAGGTTGTGAGGCAAAGGGGTGTGACATGAGGGAATATGAATGTAGGTACTGTCCGGAGTGTGAAAATAAGGCGGAGGGGGTTGAACTGGTGTCTGATGGGGCGACTGAGGTTGAGAGCAATGTTTACAGGCTGGGGGAGAGCCGGGACGAGAATGAACACGAGGAGTAGGTGGCGCCGACTGAGCTCGTGAGCGGATACGGCCGCCCTCAATATCATAAGCAGTGTCATACATGTCTCGGACAACTGCTCGATGCTGATGGTGCTCTAATCGAGACGCCGTCTAACAAAGGAGTTCTTCAGGGGCGAAAGCACGATTGGATATGGTGAAAGAAGGAAAAGAAGGAAAATCATCCCCGGCAGCGGCGACAGTGTTTAGGGTTTGGGTTCGGGAACTCCTGCAAGACAGCCCTCTGTGAGGACCCGTGGATCAAAAGGAGAATCCGGGAGCTATGTCACGCGGGATTTGCAAAAGAACAAGAGGAAGAGAAAACAAGAAAACAAACGAAGCACAATGATGTGAAGGAAACTTCTTTGATATCAATCAGAATACACGAGCTCTCGCAATCGAGAGAGAAAATGACTAGAGATAAGAACCAAAACTCATCCAGCCCTTGAATGCTAGCTCTACTCATATATATAGTACAATGGCCTTTGGCCCAATATAGACATTCTGACAGATCTCGGCGCCGACTCCTGGAAGGAGGCCTGATTTGCAGGAATGCTAGCGGTGCCTCTTGAAGTGCCTGGAATCACGCTGACGTTGACGGGCCGTCATTTGTCTGTTCTCTGCTTCTTCTTTGGCTGAGTCTTGGGCGTGGCCTTCTGCGTGGTCTTTGGCGGGGGTCTTGATGACTGACCTTGACTTGGATTTGGCGTCTTGTTCCTGGTCTGTTCCGAGGTGTGCATGAATAGTCCTGTACCAGGACGTACAGGACTAACAAGTGATGTCACACAGTAGGTTGCCCTCTTGAATTTGTACTTACGTAGAAGGACAGGGTAATGGAATTGAAGGAAAAAACACACACACTAGGTAATTTCATTATTCAATTATGAACTTATTTCTAGTTTGTGAGCATATGTGAGTTGCAACCTCCAGCGTGCTATAGCCAGTGACACACAATCCCACAGATATAGACCTTAGCATGTTCACCTGTATAGGAGTTTAGAGCAGTCGTATATCTTGCACTTCATTATAGTTTTACTATCATAAGTTACTCAAATGAAACTTGCTACAGATCCAACTCGATATCTAAAAAATCCAATTAGACCAATCAAATACAATAAGGGATATATACCGATGGGGTAGAGGATCTGAATGCTAACTTATGGAGTTTAAAGATGTAGGGCCGATTGTATCGAGCATAAGTATATTGAAGGATGATGTGAAAGGGAGGCTCAGGTTCTTATGTTATGTATGTCGATAAAGAAGGATGCTATATGAGGGGAAAAAATGAGGAAAATGTTTAATTAGATAAATATATTAAACAAAACAATCAGAAGACCATACTTGGTGGTTGGGCATGTTTCAAGTCAGAAAGAGAACTACAATGTTTTGAAATGAGTTTTTGATTAGACAGACATCCCAAGAGTGCTAGGTATATATGGCAATGGTGAGAAATTAAGTGTTGCAGGCCATGGTTCCTTTATTGTTAATTTCCATTTGGCATGTCACTTGAAGACAGAAAAGGCCATATATAACATAAGTCCTTCAGGGTCCAAGAGCACTCTTGAGTGTGATCAAAACATGTCTCATGATCGTCACTTGAAAGATGATACCTTTGATCCAATACTCTCAATACAACTAGAAAGAGTGCATATTTGCACTCTTCATGCACTGTCAGGATTGTGGAAAAGATGATACATCACTCGGAGTGTTTTGTATGGAATATTTGATGGGAGAAGGAAAGAAGAAGGCAATTTTGAGCGGGTTGAAACAGTATTGTCCGAGGCAGGCATGCACGGTGGATCTGGAACAAGACCACAAGAAGTCGGGTAATAAAAAAGCTGCCTCAGTCCCAGCCAAGGTATCCATTGATGTTGTTAGCTAGGCATTTCTTGAGCAGGCCTGAGAATGCTAAGGGTGGTGTTTATGAATTTGGGAAGAAATTAATTGAGGCTGAAAGGGATAGTATAGATGGCGTGAATGGTACTGTGGGAAAAGTGACTGCATGGAATGCACTGTCAAATTTGAACAGCCTTTTACAAAAGACATATTTAACTGAAGCTGAAATAGCCAGGTTTAGGGTGGTGGTCAGGAAGTTTACACATGCATGCATACAGGCTTGCCAGGTTTAGGGTGGTGGTCAGGGAGTTTACACATGCATGCATACAAGCTTGGGGTGAGACAGAGGTCACTCATTACATCCACATCATATATGCTCATGGGCCTTGGTTTGCTCAGAAGTATGGAAGCTTATCAATTTGGAACACGCAAGGTATGGAGAAGTCCCACAAGCAAGCCAAGGTTGCATATAACCGGAAGACTCGGAATGGAGGGTCACATCCTTTGTCAAATCCACTCATATAGATGGCACAATGGTTCTATATGAGAGTGATTTCTCGTCATGAAGAGAATGTGGCGAGACAGGCTACTCCACAGTTGTATACGGCATTGGCTGAGGCCTCAAAGAAAAGAAAAGGAAAGGTTTGGAAAAGTTCAGCTGCTAGCCAAGGCTTGTTAGCATGGAAGCAGAAGAGGCAGAGAATTGTAATAGATATTACTTTGAAGTTTAATGAAGACAACTTGTAGATCATGTGTTAAGAGACAACTTGTAAATCATGTGTATGGTTCATTCAATTGTCTTGGCATATTGAGTGCTTTCTGTCACAAAAGATTTAAACTAAATAGCTATCTTTAAAAAGAAAAATCCCTGCTTTTTTAGATATTATCAGTGCTATTTCAGATAAAATCTCTGCTATTATGTCTGTTTGGTACAGATACTGATATCACATACTGATAACAGAGCATACGTAACCTGAACTTATAGTAACATGAACTGAAAATATAACGAATTGAACATGAACACGTATAATATCCAGCAACTGAAAAAGATTTGCACATTGATTTCCAAAAATGGTATAACATGAACTGATACTAACATGATCTGATAACATAACAAGTTTGAACATGAACACTTATAATAGCCAGCAACCAAAAAAAGGGATTTGCAGTCCATATTAGCCGAGACTTTTTTTGTCATAAAAGGTTTGCTATTTATAACTAGTCCTAACAAAACTCACATGTGTAGGAAGGGCTGAGGACTTCATATATGCACCAGGAATCCACATGTCTCACAAAGGTTACTTCCACATGCATCATTTGGTGCAGTGGTGCTGTCTCATGGCCCAAGCTAGAATCTGATCCTCTATTTTTATGCCCATGTCCAGGTACGCCAGCACGACCCTTTGGGATATAGTCTAGTGGTATCTCTTGATATCCAAGGGTGGCATTAGATTCCTGACTACCCATACCTCTCTCTTAGAAGAATCGACAGAGCAGAAGAAACGACAGAGCTATCCGGATCACTTTCAAGGGTCGAAAGGATGAACCCTAAACCCTAAGACAGACTTTTTCTGCTAGCATATGTCCCACATGATCGAAGAGATGTCTATATCTAAGCAATTCCATATCAATTGCAGTTGGATTGTATCTTCGTGGTGAAAGGAATCCCTTCACCATGGAGATCCATTCCTTTTGTCAACATGTTTGTTCAACCCACATCCTTTTGTCAAAAAATTCGTTGAATCTACTTTGTCTACGTTGATTCATGTTAAAAATTTTCGTTGAATCTACGTTCATTCATGTTAAAAGTTTTTGTTGAATCTACATTGTGTATGTTCATTCACGTTAATTTCTTTACTGAAATTTGGCATTAGATGCATGATTCAAAGCATGAAGTGCAAATTCAAAGTAAGAATTCAACCCATGAGATGTTAAATCAAAGAAGTGATTCATACCATGGTACTCTAGGCATGGTCACATTGTTTCATGTTAATTTAGCCTATTATGGGCACACCTATAGTTCAACCCATGGGATGTTAAATCAAAGAAGTGATTCATACCATGGTATTCTAGGCATGGTTACATTATTTCATGTTAATTTAACCTATTATGGGCACACCCATAGTTCAACCCATGGGATGTTAAATGTAAGAAGTAATTCATACCATGGTATTTTAGCATGGTTACATTGTTTCTTGTTAATTTAACCTATTATGGGCATACCCATAGTTCAACCCATGGGATGTTAAATCAAAGCAACATCCCATGTTGACACGTGTATTATGCCACTCTGTTCATGGTGAATAGACTACTTCTATTTGGTATCTACATAGTGAATAGATGACGTGAAGACAAGAAGCTACTATACGGACCCAACTACCAACCATAATCACCAATCATAATCAGGAAAGACTGGATAGTTTCTTCTCAAGCAGAACCCATGCAACCAAAATAGCTCGGCAACCCCAAACACTACAAACTTTAAAAGCAGCGCAACAATGAAGATGATTCCATAGTTTTTTTTAGATTTGAGCTTATAAATGGTCTTAAAGTGTTATTGATCTGAAGCACGAAGTAAAATCATGAGATCCATTGATCTTAAACCCATTGGGGCTTAATCTAATTGATCGTCAGCCCATGGGATAATAAGATATTGGACATGGGGAAAAATATTGAGGTGGGTCGCTCGGATCCCGAGGACAAAAATCGTATGCCTGCAAACTTCCCTTTCCTCTCTTTGCTTCATTCCCAAACTTTTGCCTCTTCACTTCAGCGCCAATCCCTTCGTCTGCCTGCCCCGATTTCGAGCTCCATGGCCAGGACAAAGATAACACAATCTGCACCTACTCCGTCCATTGTTTCTGCGAGTTCGGCTCCAGCTCGATCAGAGTCAATCTTTTCAAGTGGAGGCCATCCGGTTACAGTGGTGGCTAGGTTCACTCCTCCTGAAGTTGTGAAGCTTATTGAGGCTGGAGCTGCCTGTTCTTGTAGGGTCCTTGAATGGGTTGATCGAGCTTACCCAGATCAGGAGCGTCTCTTCGAGATGAAGATGTATGCCATGGAAGATGACCTGTATATCGAGCTGAGGATGCCCCCGGGCATGAAGATCAATCCTGCATTAGCTTATGTATTAGTTTATAGATTTGTGTGTGTGTGTGTGTGTGTGTGTGTGTGTGTGTGTGTGTGTGTGTGTGTGTTTGTGTTTTTTCTTCCCCCAGGCTCATCTTTCATTTGTATATTTTGCATACTTCACAGAAGAAGCATGATGACTAGACTATTTTTGTAAAGCGTCCTTGTGACATTCTTTTTATGAAAAGCTTTGTACACGATTTGTTTCAATAAATGACAGACTTTTTTTTCTGAAACTATTCTCGTAAATACTTTCAGTAACTGTTTTATGTAACCCCTTTTGTACTGTTACTGTTGTTTTAGTTTCCACTGTTCTTTTAGTTGACTAAAATGTCTATTCTTTTCTACTGTTACTGTTCTTCTATTGTTACTGTTTCCAACTTGAATTACACACAAGTGCTTAAAAGTACAGACAGGAATTTCACACAAGTACTTGGAAGTACAAGACAGGAATTTCCTGTAATAACAGACTTAAAAATCATGTAAACCATGTTTGGTATTTAACTTGCAACTGGTATAAGACATGCAACTTGAACTTGGCAACAAGTATTTGGAAGTACAGACTGGAATCATGTAAACCCTGTTTGGTATTTAACTTGCAACTTGCATTTAGCACAATTACTTGCAATAACCGACTTAAGAACCATGTAAAACCTATTTGGTATTTAACTTGCAACTGGTATAAGACATGCAACATGAATTTGGCACAAGTATTTGGAAGTACAGACTAGAATCATGTAAACCCTGTTTGGTAGTAATTTGCAACTGATATAACAGTCATGCAACTTGAATTTAGCACAAGTATTTGCAATAACAGACTTCAATCATGTAAGACTTATTTAGTATTTAACCTGTTTATCAAAACTTGTTATTACTTACAATTCAAAATCAATATCAGGTTTAGTACTCACCTACACTTGTAGGATATTCTGGAATCACAAACTTAGAGCATATGAAACTGAACTTATTCTTATCTTCAGTTTGCTGGAATCATGGTTGTCTGGATACAAACAAGCAAGTGAAACATAGAACAAGCAATCAGAAAACTTGGTGACTAATTTCAAGCTGAAAACTTGCTAAATTCATGGAAGAAACTTGTTGATATAACTTTAACAGAACTTGTTGACATGCATTTTAGAGTATCAGGATTTGAACCTGATTTCAATCAGTATTCTCAACCTTTTTTTTTTTTTTGCTACACTTTAGTAACAGAAATCACATCACATTGATCATGAACAGCCACCTACTCTATCATTATCCAAGATTACAATGCTTAGAGTGCTCGGGGGCTTGCAGATCTTGCATTGCATGACAGATTCACGACGGAAACCAACCCTTTTACCATCCATATAGAATTGAAAATCACCATAACAGCAAAATGACTCTACTAGCTTCTTGCACTCGAATAATGTCCAATCTTCCTCCACATTAAAAGTTCTGTCATCCATACTCGTACAAGCTATTGAGAGCTCCATTGAATTTGAAGTGGCCGAATGATCTTCCACCGCCTTCCATTCCCAATGATCTTGTTTCCAAATGCGTCGTTTTCTCTCCACAAAGTAATCTGCATACAATATCTGCTTGGTGATTTTGTACCTGCAGTAACATGTGCCAAAGATTTCAGACTTAATTAGACACTAAAGTGAATCAAGCAACATACAATCGAGGTTTCAGTCAGTTGCCCTCCACTTTCATGCTGCCTACTTTTCCTGTTACTTGGGAGCAGCAAGTCTATTGCTTTAGATGAGAGTTTGCTGACCGTGAATGTTACTGTTGCCACACTAATCTTCTCATGCTTAAAAAAGAAAGCAAATGCAGCAATTGGTAGAAATACTTTGAATGCACATCTTACTCCCACCGCTTTCTGTCAGTGTTCTAAAGAATTCATCTCCAATACATTCTTGATACATTGTTACAAGACTCCTGTCATAAAAATCAGCACCAATTTGCTTCAAATTTGGCTCTCCAATCTCGCCCAACTTTCCAATACCTGTGTAATGATATTTGTGAAAGAAAATACCTAGAGCTCTCAAAGTGGATGTTGAATCATGAAAAATCAATTGACCAAGCTTGTGATGATACACTTCAAGCACACTAGTAATGCTGCAGACAGAAACTCTGTCAGTGTAATCCGAAGAACAAATGGTATTGGCTTCAAGATATGGGCTTCCAAAAAATTTCTTGTTGGCCAAATCAGAGCTAGTGTAGCCATGGTCCACAATGACCTCCTTCACCTTAGTGCCTCTTGAACCAAATACAATTCCTTTTACACGGGCTTTTTAGTGGGCATTCACATCCTTTGGCTCTTTTCACTGCATGAGTACCTGTGGATCTAGGACGGAGGGTAACCCAGCAGCCAACAGAAACAACAAAGTCAAGCCATGCACCATTGGCATCCTTGATATTGTGAAGGACTACTGTAGCCTTCAGATCTATTGCCCATACTGCATGAATGCCAAGAACTAAAAGTTAGTTCTAGGGAAATTTGAAATGCCGGATCCATACCTTACCCTGTGAGCTTATCACTGGCCTCTGTTCTTCAAAAACAATTTGGCAGATCAAAACCGAATCCTATCTCGAGTATATCTGTGCTTGAGACCCGATTTGGAGCAGCTGTTGTGCTTCACAATAGGTCTTCCTATGCAATTTCGAAACCCTGTAGTTTCCCACACCAGCTCGACCCCGCCAAAACAGAATTCAAAAGTAGCAACCAAAATTAACTGCACGTAAGTAAATGACCTCAAATATCCATTGGGAAATGCTCTTTATGGGAAAATGGGGTAGATTTGGAAGTCTCCCTTGGGAGAAGGGACCCTATCTAAATCCGACACGTGGCTACCAAAGCTAACATGGCATGGCAGGCATGTATGGATTAAGAACAAAGGCACTCATTTCTGATTGGCTAGAGCAAAAATCTGATGTGGAATTTCTTTATTTTCATAAAGGGTCCTTTGAAGACCCCATATTTTCTCAAATGATATGTATATCTATTGTACTCAGGTGACCTAGTAGCGTAGTGTCGGGATGGGTCCAAGTCACTAGGTGAAATACAGGTGAAATACATGGAGGTGTTAAGATATCCAAGCCTCCATGGGTTGATCTATACACACAAAGGAAAAAGAAAATACCCTTCTACTTTGAAGAGGAATGGGTCCTTCGTAATAACTCCCACCCAAATGAAGAAAATTTCATATATTATTAGCATGAAATTGATGGTCGAAGTTTTTAATTGAACGCATAGGGTGTGGAATCAGTTTGAATCCAATCATTCAAATGGCCCATTCATCCACCATAGCATGTTTTGTAGAAATGACGATATGCTATTTGAGGAAGCAAGCAATGGAAGCGGTGCATTATTTCCTAGGGTTGTTTATGTATGACCTTGTAAGGACTGTGGTCAAGATGGCTCAAGCCTTAAGAATGTACATATATAAGAATGTTTCTTTACCCGATATTTTGCTTCGGAAGCACTGCCAACGCACGGAGGTGGTGCTGATGCAGCAGAACGTCAGGTAAAGAAACATTTTTATAGCCTGGAGACAACTTAGATTAAATTCCGCGTCACATGGCAAGGCGCAATTGGATGCGGTTTGAAATTTGCACTAAAAAAACAAAATGTGAAGTAAATGTGAAGTAAATGCAGACAATTAATGTGAGGCAAAAACGTACCTGACATTCTTGAAAAGAAACATGGCCACAATATGATTGGAAGCTCGCTTTTGAATTCATCTTATGTAATCTTGCAACTAAATTCCTTTAAGCCCAGCAACCTTATATCAATAACTTCTTCTAAAGTTACACATGTGCGCCAACATCATAAGGTCAGACCAGACTATTCATTCTGCTTAAATAACATTATTGGCTGCAATTACAAGCGTAAACTACAGCATTATCCAATTCAGTTACAGCCTTGGGTCTCTCCCTCTTCCTCTCCAATTAGGATTCCCAGCATGCAAGCAACACTACTGTGTATGATTAAGATTGTGCCATGTTAACAGAATAAGAACACTAACACTATGCTTAATCACTGGTCTTAAATCTGCAACGAGGATGCTATTTAATGCAAAAATAGCACAACATTCAAGATACACAACACTTCTTTGTTTCAAAAGTCAAACTAGCAATTCTATACATCCTTTCCGAGTTATTTAAAAGACTCAGTGGTCCATGACCATACTACTGAATGTCCAAGGCAACCTTCTCAAGAATATCTATAGTTATAACATTGTGTATCCAAAGTTGATGCTTTCAAATACCATCCCCACAAATTGGTACATTCAAACAAGTTAGCAGCGCACTTGACTTGGTTCCAAATGGAATTGGAGACGCCTAAATGATTAGAAGTATTGTCTCCTCTCTCTCTCTCTGGCTAGAAGCTGAATGTTGAAATATTCAGCAAGGGATGCATCAAAAACTGTTTTATTTTATTTTTTCAATGAATAAAGAATGACTAGTAAAGATATCATAAATCCTCTTCCGTAAATTTGTAATTTTTATAAACACCAAAGAGCATCTCTCTGCAATTCACTACTGATTTTAGTTTGATGCAGGCTAGAAATGCACCGGATAGCTTTCTGTGCAAGCTGTATACTTCTTCTGGTGGTGGTTTCAACCGATGGCGCAACATAGTTGCCCCCAAACTTGTAACTCTCCTAGTCAGATCAGTGGACCCAAAATTAAATCCCCCAGCTTCTGCAAACGGAAGGCCTACCACGAATGAAGCTTCTGTATGAGCATCTAACATGATTCTTGACTCCTCTCCTGTTAGGAACCCAAGCTTTATAGATGTTTTGACAACTTTATCACGGTCTTTCTCTGCACATGCAACTACCTGCATTTCATTCATTCAGGTACATAATTAGACTCTAACCTACTGGGGCATCCACCACAATCATCACAACTAAAATGTTATGTCCCTTTTACCAATATAACAATTAGTAAATTATTTTCCAGTACCAGGTGCTTTCTTAGCACTTGCTCCAATTCATTTTGAGATTAAATCATAACACAAAAAATTTCAACCACATGAAGCTTACCATCCTTAAATAGTTGTCCACAAAACTTTTTGGATATTCACGGGCAGCTCCAAAGTCAATTAGGTTTATGGTGTCAAGAGATTCATCATACAAGAAATTGCTCCAATTTGGATCAGTCTGTAGAATAGACACACATAGTCATACAAGGAGAAACACCATTAGTATTTATGCCTTACCTGCATGAATCGGAATTCAAATAATTCTTGCAAGGTAAGCTTCAGCAACAGTGATGCAACATGATTTCGCACATGTTGATCAAGCTCGACCACTTTATCTATTGGAACTCCTGCATATACATAAAAGAAGTTACTCACATCTACATGCAAGCTTGTTCAAACCTCACAATCCTGCTTGTTTAAATGAATTATGAATTGAGCCTTTCTTACTCCTTAGTATTGAATTGATGCCATACCTTATCATACCTGATACTAGCTCTGTTGTTAAAACGCGTTTACTGCAGAGTTTATCAAAAACTTTTGGCACATAAAAGCCTTTCTCTCCAGCTATTAAACTTTTGAATTTCTTTTGGTTACAAGCTTCCAGCTCATAATCACACTCCCTCGCAAGTTCTGCTTTTGCAACCTGCAAGTTTGGTGTTTCCAAGTCAGAATTCTACTCTGTAATGATTTACATTGATAATCAAGAAAAAACAATCAGAAGATACATTCTTTCATCCTCCCAACATAGTTAGCACATCACCTTCATAGCTTGTTCAAGGTAAAGGCCCTGTGGAACAAGATTGGAATAATCCAACAACCGCCTAACATTGTCTATATCACTGTCAATGCTGTCAGCAACTCCAGGATATTGTATTTTAATAGCCACTTGTTCCCCTGTCTTTAAAACTCCCTTATGAACCTGCATCAAAACCTTAGTCACAAACTGCAATCATCTAATACAACTCATGGTTTGATATGAATAAGGAAACGGCTAAAGTACTGGAAGCTTGGCATTCAACTGCTTTCTACTTAAACAGCTAATTCATTTTGTTTTTGACATTGGTTGAGGTTGATCTGCATATATAATTGCTAGAATCTTAACCTATCAAGAGTAAGGCAACGACAGGTATACAAATTTAAAAGTGGATCTGCAGTTCTAAATCCTTGAGGAGAGAATCTTCTTTCGGAATGCAGACTAGTTGTCACCAATTTCATAGTGAAAATTCAGGACATATGTGCAGGATGTTTCAAGTATACAACAGAAGATCGTCTCAGAAATTACATGAAAGGAAGCTTCCCACGTGTTTTAGAGCAACAAGTCATGCTGTTGGACAGGCAATTGTTATTCTTCACCTTCAAGGTGTTGTAAGTATTAATATCTCAATGCTCTGTGCTATGTCTATAATTTCTATAACTATGGTATAATCTTGCAAAGCGCAGAAAAAATATAAAGTCTACTTTTGTATTTAATACTGCTTATTCACTACATTCTGTTTTGTGAGATTATAGAGTATTACAGAATCTACAAATGCACATGTGCTAGACGAGTTCTGAAAGGACTAGCACATATTTTTACTTGGACGTCTTATCATCATTCATGTACCTTCTGCGGGGGCTTCTGCAACCTTTTATTAAAAAGGTCAAAGGGCAGAAATCTTGAATTCATTGGAGGATTGCCCCAGTGATTGGGGCCATGCTGATAATAGGATTAGGCTTCACCTGGAGCCATCGGTAATGATTTCAAAATTACAGAATGCAGAAAACTATACTTCAATTTATGTTTTGAATTCAGAATTATTAAACAACATGATATGTCAACCAGATAGAGGTTTAAATCCATTAAAATTACATGACAAAATAAAGCTGCATACTAAAACAAGTAATATGTGAAAGTTTGCTACCTGACCTATACTTGCTGCTGCAATGGGTTGATCATCAAAAGTTTGCACGTGGTCTTTCCAGTCCAGACCAAGTTCAGAAGATATGACACGATATAATTGTTTTTTTGGCATTATATCAGCACCTTGGCGAACAGTTTCAAGAGCAGCTAGTATCTGGTTAGAACCAGTAGCCCAATGAGAAACATGATTATGATCATAGCATTACTAACAACACACTGCACATTTACCGATGGAGGAATGACAGCTTCATCCTGAATGCTAAGCATTTGCCCCAGTTTGAGTGCAGCTCCACGCATCCTACAAAGCCCCACAGCAAGACGCTCTGCATTGTTTTCGTTCAGAAATGGGGATAGAAGTGACTCCCCAGGTTGTAAATTCCCAGTTCCTCCCCAGAGTCTCTTCATGGATTCTTGAACAGTCCCCCAAGCAAGTCCAGCTCCTAAACCTGCGAATCTGCATCATTGTGAACTAAATGAATACATTCTCATGACTCAGCTACCTTAAGCATATAAATAATGTCAATGCATAGCAAACAAATTACACACCCCAGAACTCTTCCAAATGGAGTAGCGGGAACCCTTCTTTCCCTTGCCCTTCGCTTATTTGCACGATTTGTGCTACTGGTCCCCCTCGCAGTAGTTCTATTGGTGGACGAAGGTGAAGCAGAAGAGTCTGAATCTACCCCCGTCTCAGGAAAGGAGTTAGCGCCCTTCGATATTGTAGACTCAGCAATATCTAAGTGCATTTGAGTTTTTGCAGGAACGGGCTCCACCCCTGGTGCTGCAATATCAGTAGCCTCTCTTGAGACATCATATAGCTCCTCAAATCCACCTGTTTGATCAGATTTGCCCCAGGATTGTCTATGACCAACATTAATCCTATCCTCAGCAATCGACCTAATATTAGAACCAGAACCATTTTGCAGAACTGTAATGCGTGCAGATCCCTCTGAGTTTTCAGGATAAGGATAGATACGACCTCGTGTAAGACCGGTAATATCCGCTGCAGTGTCTATAAATTTTCTCAAAGCCAAGGATGCAGAACCACCGAAATCTCCAGATTTAAGCTTTGAAAGAACAGGTGCTGTTCCAACAGACTCCTTCAATATAAGCGAAACGCCTATAGCTATACGAGTTAAATCCTGCGCTCCGAGGCGGGCAGGCATTGCCGATCAATCGACCATGCTAAGCTGGGGCATGAGCAAGTATCAAAAAGAAGATTTCCGGCGGTTTTTCAGGTACCAGGATGATCTTTTCCGGCATCTAAGACCTTCTCTTTAACAATGAGGGTTGATATAGTACCACAAATTTGTGGCAGTCGTGGAAATCTCCACACGTTATATTTACCTATCGTATTTGAGGTAATCGTAAATTTTCGCCTAAATTAAGTTGTGTAATTCCATGTCCAATATGACACTAAATATTGTTTGCACCAGATTATGTAATCAAGACATATATTACAGATAGAGGGAAGATGCGTTTCTTAGATTCCCTCAGGATTCCTGAGTCTCGAAAAAAATAGCGAAAAAAAAAGAAAAAACACACCAAAGTTCTGCCCTGCTGCCAACTGGGCATTAGCCATGGCAGCTGGGCATTAGCCATAGCTCTTCTGGTGCCAATACAAAAACTTACCAATTAGCTATGGCGCTTATTTTCTTCCCTTCTTTGGTTTTTGCCGCTCTGGGTGTTATGTATCCATGTCGCAATAAAAGGTGTTAACATGTTCGTCAGGAAAAAGAAGATAATCGAGGGAGTTTTTGAAGAGACAGAGAAGGGAAGCTCTTGTTATGGTAGATGAGCATAACAGAGTCTTATATCATAACTATCATGGAGAATTACTCCTTAATATGGAGAAGGGGTTGCCGGACCCATACAGCTTCATCAACCCAAACAGGTCCCTGAGATAACTCGAATGTTAACAAGCCAGTAAGTCTATGACTCCAACTATTCAAGACACATCATATAGCACAATCTCTTCTTGCATTTATGTACGTCTTATTATCTAATGTGACTTTATAGTTGTCCCCTTTTACTCTAGGGGATCTAGCTCTGGAGAAATGATGCAAAGGAGAGAAGTTTGACAACATAAATAAGGGTGATGTTCATCGTAGACTGGTGGTGGTGGTTTGAGTACAAACAAGGATATTACTAGTAATCTTTCAATAATATTTGCATAGCCTGCATGTTGTAAGTTAATTGTCCCTTACATATACAAACTCAATAGATATGGCAGTAGAAATTGCCTCCTTATCTCCAATAAGAGCACCTTCAATTAGCTTTTAGGAGATTTCTTGCCTCTCAATAAAACTAGAAGGAGATGGCTACTTGTCATCCCAAAGGATCAGAAGTCTTTGTCGGATATGCCTACCCTCATACTCTAGCTCTACTATTTTCTTGAACATCCTAAGCATAACACCAAAACTTTCAATCAAAAACAAAAGCAGAAAAAAAACAATACGCTATATGTTGACAAATCAACCTGAAGAAAAATATTGCCTACTCTTCGACTATTGATATGTTTGGACCCAAACGTGCAGGGAATTGAATGTAGCATTCTACCGTCATGGAATGGTTTCTTCTGCTTCTGCAGGAAATTGAAGGTAACATTCTACTTATATATTGAGTCATGAATTGGTTTCTTGAGCCCTTTTCTAATGCGTTGGTGCTTTACATGACTGACATTGGACCCGATTTATTAAACATCATGGCTCTTATTTTTCAATGCACACATGCCATTGTAGACTGGCCATTCATGAATCTTGCAATGCAAGCGACTATACCAGAGGATGAAAAATTAGAATAGAATAGATTTGTAACGTCAACGAAGTCCAAAAGGTTATGGGACTATACAAATAGCATTTTAAAAAATACCTGCCTTCGAAGTATATGATCCAATCCAAAGTATTTTCAAGGGCCTAGGTGATGATGAAGACAATGAGAAGTTTTGCCAGGGGGCTTGAAAGCATCACTGAAGCTCCGCAACTCACAACTTTTGAAGTATAGGTATCCACTTAACTTTTGAAGTTAGGACGAACATACTCCTTTGTTGTTATTTGCAAAGAATGGGCACGCAAAAGCATTTTTCTTTTGCTAGAATATAATTTAACTAATTTAAGAGGCTAAACACTGTTATTTTTTTTATTTTTTATTTTTTTTTATGAACGTGGACCTTTATTACTCAAAATAATACAAAGACTACATGGGGGACTCAAAACCCAGTGGAGAAGATATCCACTAGAGCAACACTACCCACCACATACATAACATAGAAAAGCAGAGAACACAGATCACCATGAGCACAAGTGTTTGCTATGAGTAGGTGTGAATCTGAAGATATTGCTCCCAAATGATACTTTTGATGTCATCCTTTAAGGAAGAACACTTGTACGCCTTCACAATGCGACTACGGGCATCGTTAAGCACTTTGCGTATGACGAAAAGAGTTGTCCCTTGAAGATGAGGAGATTTCATCTCTTCGGATGGACCAGATGATCCAAGCAGATGTTAAGTGGAAAGCCCTCTTTGCCAACTTGTCCCAAGAAGTAGGATAGACTGACAATAGGACCTGCTAACTATTCAAGTCACAATGGAAAAGACTCAGAAGCCACTGCCAAGCAAGTCGAACATGGTGACACAAAAAAAAGCAGTGCTCAATTGTCTCATCCCTCTGCGTGCAAAGAGGGCAGATCACAGAGACTTCTGGACAAAATCGATGAACAACGGTGTTTACCCAAGACGCATCTATGAGTGATCTCGCCACCATAATGGATAGCTTAGGATGAAGCAATTTATCCCATACCCATCGCCCGGAATCGCTTTACGATGAGGCTCTGGGGATAATTAAAAGCCACTTTGGCGATGGAGGCAACACCTCGAGGATGAAGCGGGGACCACATACATCGAGTGCACGGGTGCTCCTCCTTAATGCTTGGCGTGAACCACCCGTAGCCGGGGAGCCCGTCTTGTGGGTGTGGAGGAAGTGTAGCGGCTACTTTTTTCCCAAATGGCGGTCCCACCCAAGGAGAAGGAACTTCAATTTGAACTCATTCCACGCCAACAATCTTGTCTCATTATACCATGCAGATACCGTGAGCACACACTGTTGCTCGCCGACGCGCTAAGGCCAATGGATGGACGAAGAGACCGGGGGACAATGCCGGCCGTCACCCAAAGGGATCCACCAACAACCGGGTCAGGATCTGTGTGGGCCATTGGATGGAACTCAAAACAAAGTCGCGATAGTCTTCCAAGCAGCTAGCAACCCCTTGAGGAAAGGAGATGCATTAGGATATGGAGAAAGTGGATAGAATAATGCCCATGGGAGAAGGACTTAATGGATGGAGAGCCAAAGGAAATGCACATCTGTAAAGACTGGTGAATGAGACGCAGACCTGGAGAATTATCAGCATTATTGAGAATCCGCCATATGAACTTAGAAATCAGCACCTTGCTCTGGAGAAGAAAGTGAATCATCCCCAGCCCCCCACAAAGTTTAGGCATAATGCACTTCGCCCAACTAACTTTGTTATGCCTAAATATTTTACAGACCATTATTGAAATTTTGCATGCATGCTAATGTTGGCATAATAGAATGTGCTATGGTATTTGTGCCATAGACGTGTAATGGTCGCATGTTGTTCTCTAGTCCAGGGTATGGTGCACCTAGTAGATCCTAGACTAGGGGCGCAACTAATTATCATGTGGGAATTAGTTGCGTGGTTGCCTAAGCACCCTATGAAATTATTGTAAGGGCGGGGCAATGTTTAATGGGTTAAATAACCCATGGAACAAAGGTTATAAATGGTTTAAAAACCATTAAGGTAAAAAGTAAGCACCCTTAAAGGGCTCTTTGAACGCGGGTCGGGTCCACGAATCCAGAATGCGGGGATTCCAGCGTGAACGTGAGCGCGGATCCGGATCTGCGCGGGGCGTAAACGCCGAATCGGCCCTGGTTGCCGTGGTCTTGCCACTGGCTCGCCATGCGGCCCGCCGGAAGATGGGATGGCGCGTGCACGAGCACCGAATCCGGAGGCTGTCAGCGGATTTGGGATCCGAAGCAGATCACCGCCTGTTGGGGGTGATGCCCGTGGTCTAGCCACGATTGGCGTGCTCTAAGATCGAGGGTAAAGCCGCATCGTTAGAGGGCAGTGGGTTAAGGAGGAAGAAGCCTAAGATCGCAAAAATGGGTTGGGTTATCGGACAGAGAAATCCACTTGGAAGGAAAGAGATAATTGAAGGTGAAGCGGTTACAATCTATTGGATCCGAGTTGCTTGCCAGAAGCCTTATCTTGGTAAGCTTTGAGCTGGAGGTAATCCGTGGTGGTCTTGGGGCCATGTAGTCAGAATGGATACGAGTGATTAGGATTACCATTATTGATAGGCTTCAGTAAACCAACCGGTAGGGCGAAATTTTCGTAATTACCCCCGTAAGTTTCATACAGGTAATCTTGGTTCTTGATCTTCGGTGGCGCCGCCACGGCACCGCTAAACATTTCTTCGCCGCGATTCTCGCCCGCTGATTACGCTTGGTTATTTGGCTATTTGGTCTGCTTGGTTATTTGGCGATTACGTTTCGGCAAAGACAATAATGAGCTTCTAACTATTCTCTAAGCGCCGCCATAGCCATAACCGTTCTCTAAAAGCTTAGCCATAGCCGGATCTGTCAAAGCCATAGCCGGATCCGTCAAAGCTTAGCTCAAAGCCAAGCATGCGGGGGCAAGATCTTCGATTTGAATGATGAAGAAACCGAAAACACGACACAGCCGCGGATCCATGGGCCATCGCCGAAATGGAGGTCCCGATGCATGGATTTTGTCGAAATTTTTCCTTCCGGCTATGGCGGTCCCCGCCTCCATCCCATTCAAATATGAGCTTATAAGTAGAACAGGGAGGAACTGATGAACGAGAACGAGAGATGAACCAAGAAACGAGAGAAGGGAAACGGAGAGCATGGACGAAATTTCGCCCTTATCAGGTCCATCTACGGGAACCCATGGCCAGTCGAGGGTTTCCGGAAATCGCTGGCTGGGGCGCCCCTTCGAAGGGCGCCCCCGGGCCCCTCACGAAACCCTCTCCTACCGATGGGTTCCCTAGCACATAATAACTAGTGTGGGCTAGTTCCCTAAAACTAGAAGTAAACTGTAACCCGAAACCTATGAATTGCTAAACCCCTTCCCTTGAAGGCTCAGAGTACATGCCGAAAAGGTGAATGCTACTTGGTTTCTTACGGCCGTGAAGAAGGTGCAATAGCAACCCAGTGGGAGGGTTTGGCGGGCCATTGCTTGAGATATTTTAGAGCTGCTAAACCTCCTCTTTTGAATACCCTCTGGGAGTGTTGCCTTAGTGTAATGCTCGCCTGAAGGGATCTCGTGAGTGCTAGTGCGATGTGATGTAGTGTTGGTATGGGACGACACTATATTAACAAAATGGAAGTTGGTCGCTGGAATTGGTTTTCATTGTGCCACGTGTCCTCCATTCCATCGCGGAATGGAAGTTGGGACGAGCTTTCCGCTCATCCGGTAATAAGAAACCGGCAATCCGCTCATCCGGTAACAAGAAACAAGAAACTGGTAAGAAGAAATCGCGCTCTGCTACTGCTTAATCCGGCGCTCTGCTCTGCTACTGCTCTGCTACTGCTTAATCCTTAAGAATCCGGCGCCATGATGCAGCAACTCAGTTTCGGCCAAGTACAGGAATATACAGACATTGAACCAGAAGGAGGTCCGCCTTAATCATGGCGCTCATTACTTAGTCCAAGAATCCCATTTCTGCTCTTGCTTTATCGCGCTATCAAGTATTGCTTAATCCGGCGCCCAATGCTCTGCTTAAACCATTAGAAAGTCCAAGAATCATACAGATTTAGTCATTTGCAGCTTCAAAATCCCCTGTTTTTCAACTTGGGCGGAGCCTTTTGGACGAAAATCTCAAGCCTTTCCCACCAGAAATCGAAGCTTCCACCAGAAATCGAGGCCTTTATCTGCACAAACAAGACCAGCTCCACCAGAAATCAAAATCCGGCGCTTAATCCGGCGCCCAATGCTCTGCTTAAACCCAGCTCCACCAGAAATCGAAATCCAGAAACCAGAAACCGCCTTTATCTGCCGAAATTGAAGCCTTTATCTTGCCAAGAACCCAGCTCCACCAGAAATCGAAGCCTTTCTTGCAGAAACAAGAACCCAGCTCCCAACTTCCATTTTGTTGGGGAATGGAAGGGGGTCGCCCCTTTCCGGTTTGGAAGGGACCCCCGACCGGCCCAAACCGGAAAGGGGCTCCCCCCTTCCATTCCCCAATACATCAATAGTCTAGTGAAAGCGAGACCTCTAGCATTGAGTTATGCTCAGTATGTATCTTGAAGATACTGGGGTTAGCATGATGAGTGCTGACCCAAGGGAGTTTGTGCATGGCATTGTTACACATGAGTGTGGCTGGTCTAAATAAGAACTATAGGTACTTGTGAGGTAAAGCTTGTCGCTGGTATGGGACAGTGGCATGCGGAACCAACAGTCGAGTAGCCTGCGTCCTTATGATGCCTGCAGTTTCTCCCTTACCTTGGATCCACCCGCGCGGGGGTTCTAGACGACGTACTATCTAGATATGGCGGGGTGTGTCTGCTTGGCAGATACTATGGTGCGTGTGGTGGATTCCATATGTGTGTTCTTGCAGTCCGTCAGTCGTTGCTTCATGTTGACACTATTGGATAACTCTTATGCATGTTACTAACACGTGTAAGCTTGTGCGGTGTTTTGATATTTGGCGGGGCATACGTGTATTTATAGTTATCTTTGTGTCATCTTGTTATCTGTATACATGGTTTTTATGTATATAGCCTCGTGGGAGGCAGTACTTGTTCTGTGTACTCTGATGGTTTGATATGAATACAAATCGAAATTTTTGGTACTAAAATTTTGGTTAAATGAATGATGGTATCGAGCCTAAGTTGCGGCTTGGACCTTGAGTATTTGAGATGGAGCACGGGCGAGACGAGGCAGTGCTGGCCTTTATCTTGTAGCGAGGACAGGCGACTCCTATGGAGGAGGAACGATGTACATGGGCTAGGCTGCCACAGACAAGAAACCCGAGAGGAAGAACACGGAGACCCATGCGAAGTGGGGCCGAGGACTTGCCGGTGTGCAGCAGAGCCCTCAAGGTCGTATTGGACACTCATTCGCCATGAGAATATTAGAGACCCCTTGCCGCGCACGAATGGCCTAGGGAAGTCTGCAGAGAAAGGGAAGTCTCCGGCAGTTGTAGTTGTGGACCCGGATGTACCTGGTGCTAGTGCTGTGGAGGGAGCGATCCACGAAAGAGTTCCAGATTGAGCAAGGAGGACATCCGCAGTCTTGAGCGCACAAAGATCCCGGATTGGGATGGTAAGGGCACTGCTGAGGAGGCGATGGCTTGGATTGACAAGCTAGAGACCTTTTTTGAGGCTACAAATAAAGGTGATAAGGCGCGGTTGTTTATCGCGCAGATGCGACTGAAATCGGACGCCTATAGTTGGTGGAATGGTCCTACCATGAAAAAGGAGGTGAATACCTGGTCCGATTTCAGGAAGTACTTTATTGGGGAGTATACACCTCAGCATGATGCTCGTGATGCGCTTGAAAAGTTGTGAGTTAAATCCTGCGCTCCGAGGCGGGCAGGCATTGCCGATCAATCGACCATGCTAAGCTGGGGCATGAGCAAGTATCAAAAAGAAGATTTCCGGCGGTTTTTCAGGTACCAGGATGATCTTTTCTGGCATCTAAGACCTTCTCTTTAACAATGAGGGTTGATATAGTACCACAAATTTGTGGCAGTCGTGGAAATCTCCACACGTTATATTTACCTATCGTATTTGAGGTAATTATCAGCACTGTAAATTTTCGTCTAAATTAAGTTGTGTAATTTCATGTCCAATATCTACTTACTTTTAAAATGTTTTTGGGGGGTGGTGTCCTCTTTTTTCGGCCGTGAGTAACGTTGCGCAGTGCTCTGCATATCAAATAGTTTCGGGCGAAGCTGATTCCCCTCTTCACTGCATATCAATCGATGCTCTGTTTTTGGGCGCTCCTCATTTGAATGAAAGATCACAGATTCAAAATGGCATGGGTAGTCGATTGTGCGGAGTAGCACAGGCGAGTAGCTTAGCCGAGTAGCAAAAGTGTGGTGATGCTGATTCGAAAGTATGATGATGCTGTGCACAGGCCGAAAGCCTAGGCCGAGGTTGATTTCCGGGAACAGGAGGTCCGCTCATACCTTTGGTTAATGTTCTGGCAGGAGATAATTCTGATAAGGCCGATTCTGGATGCATGATGTGCTCTGATATAAGGTCCTAATTATTGAATGGGAAATCAGATGGGGAGGGTGGCCATTGGCTGTGCCGTTGCCAGTCGAGCATGTGTAAAATTGCCATTGGCTATTATCGAAGTTGCCACGTAGATTATTTAGGGTTCCATTACAAAACAACGAAGGCTTTTTCGCATCACCATAGGCGGCACTGTAGCGACCACCATAGCCCGTAGAAGTGACCATCATAGCCGGGCTTTCTCGCATTTAATGCTTTATTTCTATTCAATCTCGACACTCTCATATTCTCCTTCCTTTTGTGGTGGTTTTGTTTCCAGTCGAATTGTATTTCCTTGGTAAACTCGAATTTGCTTATATTTCGTTTGTTTGTCTTCATTATTTATTAATATGCTACAGCTTGTGATTTAGGCACAACAGATTTAGGCACAACAGGTGCTACTACTACTGCTACTCTGATCATGGTTCAGACAAGAAGAGCCAATACATTAGCGTGACAGGCAATGAAGAATTGGCAAATGACTTAAAATTCAAGGGAGCATTTTAAGATGACGATACATTTGTCCTTGATGAATATAAGCAATCTTATGCCTTTGTTGCTAGCTTTTGCAATGCTAAGTAGAGACTGTTGTGAAACCATCTGGTTGAGCTGCACTATCTGACAGTTATATGTGCACAATTGCTTGTGGCACATTTGTGGAGCTTATACAAAACTGATGCACAAAGGGCAGCACTTTTCAAGCTTCCAATGTAAGTACCTTAGCAAGATGTGCATAGCTAAGCCTCATCCTGTGCCAAAGGTATGCTACTGGGTTTATGTGCAAAGTAGCAAAAAGGAACATCAAGCATGTTAGGAAGAACATTTTTCTGCTACTATGGAAAAGAATACAGAAAGTGAAGAATACCCTTCTGGCTTGATGGTAGAAGTGTTATGGCAACAAGACGAAACGGGAGCGCTTTGCATTTTCAGGAATTCAGAATTAATACCCCTGCCACCACATATTACACCAGAAGGCTATGGAGTACTTGTCTCCAGCTCCAATAGAAGATCCATGTTGCGGAGAGGCAGTCTTCAATTGTCTATGAGAAGCCAGGAATGACTTCTTTTGTAACATTTGTCTGTCTCCACGGATGATATTATCTTATTTGTACTACTATACTATCAAAGAATCCTAGGGCGGTTTCTTTTTCTCGGGCTGTTTCTATTTTAACCAAGAAGGATTGGCATCCCGATAAGATTCTTCGCTCTACAATGATATCTGGCTTGGAAGTGGTGTATTCCCTGGAGATTGATGACCAGTTCTTAGTTGCCAAGGATAAACATGCCAGTTCTCAGGAACAATCAGAACCCTTGTTTATAGTTAAGTGATTGTTTCCAGGGGTTTTTGTCCTCTGCTGAATTCCTTTGATCCTGTGTTTTTCATTAGCACCTAACAATTATGATATGACAATATCATCTGTCACTGTCAGACACTTCCAAAGTACAGAATATCTATATCTGAGGCCATGGGCCATCTGATTCCAACATTTGCTGGTGCAATAGTAAGAGTGATTGTGGTGCCTTTGCCAATTTAGAGTGCTTGAGCCAATTTAGAAGCTAAGATGTGGAGCACATTATAAGTTTTTAAGTCTGTTGTTTGATTATACAGTAATATGATAGATTTTGTGATAAGTCTGTAAATCCAATGATGATTTCAGATATTATTATGAAAACCCAACATTGTTTCAACAAATTTGAACACGATTATTTAAAAATAGAAGTGTTTTTTTTTTCAATTCTGTGCTGTGTGCTCATTGCAGCCTTCCATGGGCTTCTTGATATCCTATGGGGGCAGTACCGCAGCCCTGGTGGTACCAATACCCCTTTAACTTTGACGTCTCATATCTTAAACTGGTTTTGTCTATTTTGCATGTTACTAGCCTTGTAATATAGGCTATCTCATTCGGCATGTTGCTATGTGGCATGTGCAGCCATTGAGGTTCGTACCTGAAAGCTATTAGAATTTTGCGCTTAAGTCTTGTGACCAATGGGCACCCCCAAGCTCATGGAAAATGGCGATTTGAGCCGGTACGCTAAGCCTGGTGAGTGCTAAAATTGTAAAAATCTAGATTTGACCGAACCTTAACCAAGAGATCTAAACGAGCACAAAGAAACAGAGCAATAAGCCACTATTTCCTCACGGTCCAGGTAATTCAGTTCATTTGTTGAGTATTTTGGAATGCAACTTGAGAGCAGAATTTAAGGAGAAACATTTACATACCTGCTATGATCATTGAAATTGATTTTGCTGGATGATGCGCAATTGATAACATCAGATATTTTCCACTGCAACAATTTATAGGCTTTGCTTAAGGTTAGATCTTAGAATAAATTTATAAAAGAACATCATAGCCATCATTTTGTGGAGATAATGTTGTTACTCCATATGTAGAGAATAGTGGTTGATCTTTCTAGGCATAGATCTTTTGTGAAAGCAGAAAAGCCTTTGGATTCAATGAGAATTGCTACCACACACAGGCATTCAAGACAAAAGGATTCAAATAAGCCCACTAATGGGTAATGTTGAATAAACTATGTCTAGAACCCATGATTTTCTCCGTGGGCGATGAAAACACATTCAATTCAATGCGATTCAATTCTAAAAAATAAACTGAAATTTTAGATTATATTGCCAAATTCACACGCAATATTGTATGTTCTTAGTGATATTGGCTCTTAGACTATTCTCCAAGTGAAAAGACCAAATGAAACGTGAATGCTAAAGACTGTCCACAACAATATAGAGTTATGTAAGATATAAAGTAGGTATTTGGGTATTTTGGTATCGCTTGAGACGTCGAACAAGCTAGACTAGAAAGGTAACTTTAAATCACTAGTCCACATCCTAGAACAACCTGAAAGTGCACATTTCCTCTTACATTACATACAATCCCCTATAGTCCACTTTCAGAGGATATGAAAGGGTTATCTTTAATACCAAATGTGTCTCACACCATTTCAGATAACAGTTTGGATGTTAATAGGAGGTCAAACCTCACAAGTTTGGAACGAAAGAAATGTTCGCGGCGGCCAAGGCGCGATAAATTTCTTGTATAATTTAACATTAAGCTATGAGCAATATCAGTAGCATATCCTATGGGATTTGAACATATTATATCCCAATTGGAAAGCCTCAAAATGTCCTCATTAAAGTGGCATTGCGTAACCTAAGCAATGCTACACTTCTATTATCAACCAAGTTGGAAAAGTAAGCCTTTTGTTTTAAGCAAATGCAACCTGCAATATTATGTTCTATTTGTAACAATGGCTTGCAGCAGGAAGCATGACCAGAGCAGTTTTACAGGAGAAAAAAATGCACCTCTGAGCTGAGTTAACAGAAGTCCATTTAATTAAAGTGGATCAAATCCCGACCCTTGAGCCTCATGCAAGAAAATTGAACTCATACAAAAAAAATAAAGCTTTGCATTGAATGATTGATAGAAATACACATCATAGGAACAAGAACTGGCTCATTTATTTTTCTCATAAAATTTACAAACCATGAATTGAGAAAGTTCTCAAGAATTTCAAGCACAATACACAAATAATAATATCTACCTCATACAATGCTATAGCATAGAGGTTGCTCATGGCTTTGTCCATTTCCCTCTTGGGGATCTTGTGGGTCTTGTCCTTTGAATATGACAAGTAGGGTATGACCATATCACACACTCCATCAATTCTCTTCTTTGAGGATCAACATGATTTGCCCTCCACTTCTTCTCCCAGCAGTCGGTTGCTCCTTCAAGTTGCCCCTGTTATGCCTCCCAACAGGCTCCCAATATTGAACTTGAAATCTAGGATGCAACTCCTCCCCATCAGGCATAGTGGTGGTAACGTCAAAAAGTGCCATTCCGAACCATATTGGACAATCCTCATCGTCAGGCCTTACTAGCGCAAAGTATTCTTCCCTGATGTCCTCGAAAGGATTCCACTCAAGATGGTCAAACCACTTCGGCTTTGAGGCCTCGCTTCCCACAAACCACTTGGAGCCATTGTTGGGACCAAGCCAACTTTCTTTGATGTGCTTGCTCCATGAAAACCCTCCCACCTAGTCTCTGGCAAGAAACCGTCTCTCAACTTCCCTCCACATGGTTGTTCTTTTTCTAAGCATTTCATAACTTTCCCTTAGTAATTGATTAGAGAGTTCATGTGATTTTTCTCTCAGCCAACTTTCCTTTGAACCTGATGGGTCGTGGGTGGCTCACACATAAATTGATCCCGAAATAGTTCATTGGTGGTTCCGAACATCTTCCAGGATATAGGCCAGAACAGAATGAAGGTAACATTGGTGTCAAACAAGATTGCCCTTTTCTCTCTGATACTTGGTCTTTTTATTGAGGATTTAGAGAATTGGCATGCCTATGAAGGGATTGAAGGAGTGTAACTTGCCAGATTTCTAGTTTATAACCTATTGTATGTGGATGATGCAGAGAAAGTTTATGTGAATTTAGGCAACCTACTAATATGACCAAATACAATATTAATCTCGTCTTTTGCCAATGTCAGTGAAGAAGGATTACTTTGTTTGGAAGAGAATAGGATGCTTGTCATATTTATCTTGACCAACCACCAACTTGGCAACCCTATTCATCTCAGATGGCTAACCTCAAACTTGGTCTCTCTATTTATTCTAGATGGCAAATTCCAACTTGGTCATCCACTCCTTTTTTGTTGGAGCCTAAGCAAAGGTTTAAACGAATAAACAATTACTATGCCATCGTCCTTTTTCTTGTTAAGAGTGTACTATTGTTTGAAAAGTTTTCATAGTCACCCTCTTAATCTCATATAGAACGAGGTTATGCTGGTTTTGCTTGTATTATTGTTTTTTGGCCGTCCAATGACGGCACCTTCCACAGAATATGCCGCCTGGAGAAATCCAAGCCGCATGTGCGCAGTCAACCAGGGGTCAAATTGACCCCATAAAATAGGGGCACAAAAATGCCCACAAACCATTGTCTAAAATCACAAATGAATAAATGAATGCTAATTTATGACAACAGAAACATTTTGTTACAGTAAACAACCGCCATTAATTCATCACAACAAAAACATTTGTCACAGTAAACAACCGCCCTTTGTTCATCACAACCGCCAACGGGCCTGTCAATTTTGCCCTGTAAGTTCTTGGCACAGATTCAATCTTGGAATTTAGAGTAAGCTGGGCCTTTGTAGATACAATAAATATAGGCAATTGCTGGATATAGGCCAAGGACCGCAACGAAGGCTCGAAGCAAAAAAAGAACAGTGCAGAGATTCTTTGTATAGGAAAATTCCCAAAGCTAATTATCCTCACAGAAGCTCGGTTCCCAGCAAAATGTTGGCCTTGTGTACGCCAACTCGAGCTGGCTATTCGGATAGCTAGAATGAGACCCACGAATTTTTGACTGAAAAGGCCGATCTGTTGCTGGTCTATTGTTGAATCCGGGCCAATATTTCTTGAACTAGGACGACTCGGCCCAAGATTCCAGAAATTTTTGCCCGAAGCTGGGCAAGAAGAAACTAATTCCGGCCTGAATCCGGTCAGAATCCTCCTACCAGATAGTTAAAATCTAAATTGAATCTTCGAAGCATCGGCCCCAACCCGCCACCTGCAACAGGCGCAATTGGCCAACCCGTACCCAGCTACCACCTGTGCAAGCCCCACGCCCGCTCTTATCCCAAATCCGACCATCCCCTAACAGCAGAATACGCCTTCTGGCCCTAACTGAACTGCCATCGTCAGCATTCTACCATTTTTGCTACGAATACATTGAAAAACCACTAACAATCTTATGTTATAAAACTACGGAAATTGATCGGGCCAACATTATTAACATAAATCTTAACTTATACATCTGGAAACAGTAAAAAGATGCACAACAACATGCAAATAAATGTATTTGAACATAAGGAGTTCAAAACATTTGAGACATTTGAAATAAGATATCTCCTATATTATATTGTCTCAGTTGAATCACTGGATAATGAGGAATTATAAAAGAATATTCAAAACAAAACATTCAAAAGTGTGGGATAATGTCCTTGGATAGGGGACCCAAAGTCTGGAGTAATGGAAACCACGCCCAGCACACGAAGTTATGTCGACTATAGAATCCTGAAATTTTATTGCCCACACATCTGCAGAACTTCTGGAGTAATCCTGAAAACCAAAATATCCTTGGGAGAGACTCGGTCGGGAAGTTCAAAGCCTTTCTCTATGATTTTCTGAGCAAGGCAACAATCAAGTTCTACCTTATGCCGTAGGTGCTTAATCTAAGCAAATTTTTTAATAAGGTTTGAAAGAAGGCCTCTGAACACGCAATTTATAACCTGTATGTGCTACCAATTGGTGCCAAAACTACACGTGAGTCATATCAAGCCACGTCCCGTTTAGCTGCTGAGACAAAGTCTACTCTTTAAATCTAGAATTTTCTTCCCTGGTACATCACATTGCAAAACTTGATTCATTCTTGTCTGAGATCTATAATGGCGTATGTTTTTTGTCAGTGGAATATGTTACATCCTTGAGTGAACCCAGACAAATATTAGAAACAACCTATGCCCTCATGAACAAGTAGCATAGTTTCTAATCAAGTAGTAAAAAAGAAATGCCAAATAAAAGCATACAATATTCCTTGGTCACAAAAGCAGACTGCGAACATCTGAAACCATTCAATCTTGTCGAATCAACTGCTTCCTTTAAAAATTTTCATAATTACCAAGTATTTTTACAATCACGGTCATAAATTCCAGGTCTAGTTTTTTCCAATCTGTAAAATTTGCCTATTCCCTGCTTCATGCAAAGTTTTTCTGAATCTTTATTGATGGTTTTAAATGAAGCCTATCAGGCCACTATGCTTCACTCCATGGCCCAGTTACAGCTTTTTCACAGCCGCCAGGGCAATGACATTGACCTCCAAGGAAGTCAGGAAGATCTTCCACATTTATGGTGTTCAATAGATCTTGCAAGCCATTCCCCTTATGTATGCCTATCTTTTTGTTTGTCTGATCATCAATAAAAGGTCTTATCAGATCCCATAGAACTTTAAAGGTTGAAGGCACATTAATGATGATCAGACGTCCAAGGTATTCAGGATAATAACGAGAAAAAATGTGTGCCAGTCTCGTCAGCAATCTTCTAGCATGCGCATTCGCAAATCCTGTTATACTCTACAATGTGGAAAGCAAAATGTAGTCACTACGTCTGTGCACGATATATATCCCAAAGAGCATTAAGGTTTGGAATTTCTATTCTTTTAGTTTTTTTGCAAGACTGATATAGAAAAAAGGTTTGAATAATTGATAACTTACAATATTGTTAAGGTCAAGAATAACGGTTGCCCGTCCAACCACATGACCTGCTGCTTTGGAACATGCAGGAAGCTTCCTTTCATGTAACTCCTCAAATACCCAGAGTGTTCTCATCAATAAACGATCCTCTGTGGTATGCTTGAAAACATCCTGCACGCGTGTCCTGAAATTTGCAATAGATGTCAGCATGAAAATTGGTCTTCTAAGTGCCTGTGGAAAAAATAATGTTAATAAGGGCTAGGATGGCAGATCCAATCCTAATCTGTATGGCTTCTCAACCAGGTTGAAGAGTTAAATTATGATAACAGGTTGAAGAGTACATTATGATAACAACAATTATTTGTGCATATAAAATTAACCAATGTCAAAAAACAAATTGAACTAGTTGTCTAACCTATTAAGCAATTGAATGTTCACAGGGCGGCCACACTTGTCTGTCTTGTGCCAGTTTTGAGGCCAAGCTTCTAGTACTTTATCCAGCTCAGGAAACGTGAATGTCTAGCAATGCAATGCACCAAGTAAAATCATGTTGAACAGAAAGATCAAGAAAATATAAAATCTATATAAAACGCAATGCATACCTCCAAAATCGTATCAATCTTGTTTTCAAGGCGCCATTTTATATATTCTCCATACATGGTTGCAGCAGCTCTTGGATCAAGTTGTCTGGCCCTCAAAAACCTCGTTAGAGTGTGGTCATCAGATCTTTTTGGGTAACGAAATCCCCGAGCCATTATGATGCCTTTGAATTTCTTCAAAGCATCAAGTTCTTCTGGAGTTATTTCATCTTCACAAACTTTCTCACCAGTCATTTTCCCCCCTGTTCAAGATTGCCAAGAAATTGTCCAAATTTAGGACAAACAAAAACGGGCTTCCGGAAAACGCAAAAGAAGATCTAGAAATTTGGGGGCACCAAAACCCACCTCGAAAATAAAATCCCGATCCGGCAAGTTATACCAATATGGGAAAGAAACAGCTGATAAGATTAGCCAGGGGAGGTGAAGATCAAGATCAAAATACGAAAAACTCCTGAATAAAAAATTGCCGATGCCGAGACCATAGGTAGATCTGGCTATGGCTAATGTCTCGAGGGAGAAGAACGGAAACAAATGGAGGCTCTACACACGTCATGGAACGAAGGCACACGTCTGGAAATCGAATGCAATGCTCCCACGAATTTGCTTTATTATAACAATTCTTTGTAGTTACCCCGGGAAGGTTCTATCAAAATCAAAATTACACCTATTTCCTACATAGTTGTTCATATTGAACATACATATTAATATCTCTCTCTTTGTGCTTCCTTACGGCTTCCCATATATTTAACACAAATATTAGCATTTGTTTTGTTGATGCTTCCTTGAAACAGGGTCTCTACATCAAATATTACATATATAGGAACTTTCATGCTGTGGAAACCTGCCGATGCGTGGCATTGTGGAGGCAGGTTGACACAGCAGGGAAGTCCATAAATGGACTTCCCTATAACGTAGAGGACAGTTACGCGTCCATTCTGTGCCATGTGTCACCAATCTAGCAGTCCAGGTAAAAAATGTCACAAAGAAATCAAGAATGTAAGTAAGTACATGCATTTCCAAGGAAAGAAAGTATGCCACATGGCGGCACACCATTGGACGCCAAGGCAGAATGGCGTCTAACCGTTCTTTACATATTTCTAAAGATAGATAGATAGAGAGAATTTTAACATCCATGGAAAGAGAAGTTTGAGTTCATACTTGACTCATAAACTATCAAACTCCTCTGATCTTTCCTTTCTGTATGCCAAACACTATTAAGGATAAGTTGCAGACATAAACACAATTAGTTTCACCTCTTTCTGCACTGTTGTTATAAACAATAATCATGTAATGCCTTTCAGTTTGTTTTAGATCATAATCAACAACGACTATTTTCTCTTCTTCATTTTTCTTTTCCCTTTGTTCAGCACACCAATTTATATACAAAAAGGTCATGAGCTCGAGGCTACTATGGTGCATTAATATTGATTGGGGAAAGGACTATGTTGGTTGTGTGCTCCTCCTCCTCATGTGGAAGACCACAACACATCTGGAATGAGATATCCTACCTTTATGACAATCTCATGTTAGTATGATCTTGAATTTGAGATTGTATGTGTGCAGTTTTTGACTAAGAGGAAGACGTGATAAGGTGCCAAGGCACTACAAATGTCCCAACGGATATGCTATTTCTTTTACTTTATATGTATACAAATGCAACAAATTGTAAGTGTCTCTCATCTCAATTCAACCAACTTTTATTAACACTTACACCCCAGGAAAGGACTGCCTTTTACAATTTTTGATGTTTCTCCTTCATTTGGTGTCAGATTCATGCATTTTTTGTTGCATTGGGGAGTTTGCTCTAAGGGTTTTCCAAGATGTCCCACACTAGTACTTCTTCTACTGACTTCAGTCCCAGATTTATCTTTTTTCATTTCCGCCATGATGGCTTCTTCTTCAGGAACACAAATACAAGCTTCTACTTCTATGCAACCAATCTCTGACTGAAGTTTGGTACTCCGTGGCAATCCTTTGGCTTTCCAGTCAGGCATTGATCAAGTTGCGGGCGCCTCAGTCCTTTCTCCTTCTAATTTTCCTAAATTGCTGTCTAATAAGAATGTTTCTAGCGTTGTTATTCCACATGCTGCAAATCCTCGGCCTTTGGCATGGAAGCCTTATATATCTGGTGAAGGAATAGTCCTAAAGCATTTCAATGAGTGGATCAAGAAGGATGTGACTCCTCTTGTGGCAACATCTCATATGTTCCGATCTTATGCTCCATGATAACAAAAACGATCTTAGTAATATTCTAGGGGAGCTTAAGGCAAAGGAGTCTCAGTTGAATTTCAACTGCCTCTAGTGGATGTGTTTTATCAGGCAGATGTGTATAAAAATACTCTTCAAGCCTCAGGTTATAGTGTGGCAGAGATTGATCATGAATTACATAAAAAGTGCATTACCAATCTTGTGTCTTCTTCTGTGGTGGGCCATACGTTGGTGCTTAGCTTGACTCAAGAAAACTTGGCTATTAGTTGACTGATTTACTTGCTTATATTGAGGATGTTAGATAAGAAGTTCTTTTTTATTCTATTTAATGATGCGAATATTATGGATAAGCTTGTGGCTTGTGGTATAGACCTGATGTTGAGTGATTATATCTTATATCAACCATATTCTCCTAGTTTTACTCTTGGTGTATTGATTGTTTATTGAAGGACGTTATTTTATTCATCATCACATCATGAGTACATTCTACACCACTTTATTCTACATATCACATGGAAGCCAATCCACTAGGAGCTGCTTTGCATGTAATTATCGAGTACATATGGCATGTTTAAGGTCTCTATGCCTTCAATGGAGCAGTGCCTTTTACGACTTGATTTTGGTACCCAGTTCACAACAGACATTATTCTGCTCGTTCTTCAGTTCGTTTTCAAGGAGAACCATCGATATTTTTTCAGGTGGGACGTGGCATTCGCCAGGGCTGTCCTTTGGCACCGCTGTTTTTTACAATTGTGGCAGAGATTCTTTCTCAGGTCTTTTCTCTTGCAGTGCAGGAAGGCTTCCTGCATGGTCTTCCCATGAATAATGGTTCACAAGAGATTTGTAATCAGTACGCTGATGACACTTTCTTGTTCTTATTGGCTGATGGGCAGAATTCGCAGAATGCCATTTTCTTGTTGGACAGTTTCTCTTTGGCTTCTGGTATCTTTGTGGGATGGCAAAAGTGTACTGCCTTGTGGGCCCTAGACTCTCCAGTGCCGTCTTCTATGGTTGCATTTCCATGGAAGGTTCTTCCTCATGGGAAGGCAACTAGGCTTCTGGGCATTCCAGTTGGTATACACCTTTCATCTGGAGACGCGTGGGATGTCATTATTAAGGGGTTGGAAAGGCATTTGTTCTGGTGGTCCACGGCTAAGTTATCCATGGCTGGTCATGTAACTGTGGCAAAGTCAGTTCTGAGTGGCACACATGTCTATATGGCATCCATCTTGCTGGCACCCCAGACAAAGATGCAGCTCATTGTTCGTACTGTCAGGAACTTTATCTGGGGTGGTACTGAAGAAGGAGGTGATGTTAATATTAGTTGGGCAAAGTGGATTATGCTCAAACTTTGTGGGGGGCTAGGGATGATTCACTTTCTTCTCCAGAGCAAGGTGCTGATTTCTAAGTTCATATGGCAGATTCTAAAGAATGCTGATAATTCTCCAGGTCTGCGTCTCATTTACCAGTTTTTACAGATGTGCATTTCCTTTGGCTCTCCATCCATTAAGCCACTCCTCCCATGGGTATTATTCTATCCACTTTCTCCTTTCCTCAAGGGGTTGCTAGCTGCTTGGGAGACTGTGCTCACTTTGTTTCAGTTCCATCCAATGGCCCACACAGATCCTACAGTCAGTTGCTGGTGGATCCCTTTGGGTGATGGCCAGGCAGATTGTCCCCTGGTCTCTTCTGTCCATCCATTGATGCAACGTCGATGGCGAGCAGCGGGTGTGCTCACGGTGTCTGCATGGTATAATGAGACAAGATTGCTGACGTGGACTGAGTTCAAATTGAAGTTCCTCCTCCTTTGGTGGGACTGTGGCATTTGGGAAAAAGTAGCTGCTACATTTCCTCCACACCCACAAGACGTGGCTCCCCAGCTCTGGGTGGTTCATGGCAGTGTTAAGGAGGAGCACCTGGTGCACTCGATGTATGTGGGTCCTGCTTCATCCTGAAGTGTTGCCTCCATCGCCAAAGTGGCCTTTGGCTATCCCTGAGCCTCATCGAAAAGCAGTCTGGCGATGGGTATGGGATAAATTGCTCCATCCTAAGCTATCTATTTTATGGTGGCAGGTCATTCATAGATGCGGGCGGGTAAACACTGTTGTTCATCGATTTCGTCCAGAAGTCTCTGTGATCTGCCCTCTTTGCATGCAGAGGAATGAGACAATTGAGCACTGCTTTTTCTTATGTCACCATGCTCGACTTGCTTGGCAGTGGCTTTTGATCCTTTTCCATTGTGGCTTGAATAGTCAACAGGTCCTACTATCAGTCTATCCTAGTTCTTATGATAAGTTGGCAAAGAGGGCTTTCCACTTACCATCTGTTTGGATCATCTGGTCCATCCGGAAGAGGCGAAATCTCCTCATCTTCAAGGGACAGGTCTTTTCAGATACACAAGTGCTTAGCGATGCTCATAGTCGCATTGTAAAGGCGTACAAGTGTTCTTCCTTAAAGGAGGACGTCAAGAGTGTCATTTGGGAGCGATATCTGCAGATTCAGACTTACTCATAGCAAACAGTTGTGTTCGTGGTGAGATGTATTCTCTGCTTTTCTATGTTATGTATGTGGTGGGTAGTGTTGCTCTAGTGGACATCTTCTCCACTGAATTTTGAGTCCCCCATGTACTCTTTGTATTCTTTTGAGTAATAAAGGTCCACGCTCATAAAAAAAAAAAATGTTTAAAGTCTCTATCACAGGACCGATTGGTCACGCTTGAACCCATGACCCTATTGATTTTCAATTTCGAACTCGTCTCTTGATCTTCTGATGTCTGAGTTTCTAGCTGACAGTGCCAAGATATGTGTTTCTCTCCCTTATGGTCGTGCCTCACCTGAGTGTGTCATTGTGTAAAGTGACCTGTTTTTTTCAAATTCTAATGCAACTGCTTAATAGTCCTCAACTCACCCTACCTTTCTCCATCTTGCTATGTTTGAAAAATCTCGAGCCAAAAGAGATTGCCTTTTACTAGTTCTAGCTGCGCCTGCAACTCCCTCTTCTAATGTTCCTCTGTTGTTCCCTTCACACATAGATTCACCCCCTTGCATTGAAGAGAGGGATAATATTCCTCCCCTAGAGTGTGACAGACTAGTAAGGACAGGGGGAATCTATCCAGCCCATTTTAATAGTTTTGCATGCATGCCATCTAAATCTGCAACCTTGTCATTTGCAAGGCATTGCAAGCTTTTAGTGATATCTGCCTTTATTATAAGTAGTGATGGGCCTAGTTGTATTGGCATCTCATTCCACACTCTGTTAGGATCATAAAGCTGCACCAAGTATTGCTCCCACTGTCCTTCGAAAATGTTCCCAATACGTTACATGGGTCTCTTTAGCATTCTTCTCTATAATGTTTTGGGGTGATGATCAAGGAGATAGAACATTTCTTGCTGACTCTCTATCATATACTATACCTTGTTGTCCTTGAAGAATATTTTATAGTGTTCGATCGCTTGCAACCTAAGAGTTGAATCAGTCTTTTACCTCATCTAATATCCTAGTGGCTCGTATTTCTATCTCGATTACTAGTCTTCCCACTGTATGTCCCTTCTGCTACATGCATAGCTTCACGTTCTGCTACGATGGGTTCGTCTCGTATTGTTTAGCTGGTTTCTTTTGCCTCTATCCCTCCTCTAGTGTTTGCCCCCGGGGGGTTCACCTCTATATAAGGGGCATATGGCATGTGTGTGCATCAAGTCAGGAGAAACCCCTCTGTATACAGCTGACCCTCCATAGAAACCCCTATGTATACGGTCCCATACTGTCGAAGAATCATACCCGATTCCATACTTTTACACCCAGTCTAAGCACTTCTTGCCCTACCCTCAACCTTATTTTTACGTCCATTTTTCATTCATGTATCCTACCCTCTACCGTATTTTTACATCCAGTCCGCAAATGTTACATCCAGTCAGTATTTAGGGTTCTTCCTGGCGCCATTTGAGTGTCTTATTTGCAATACATGCGCATTCTTTCTATAAACATAGAACTATCAGACATCCATGGCTAGCATTTGAGTGTCTTATTTGCAATACATGCACATTCTTTCTTCTTCGATATGTTCTTTCCCAGATTACGTCAAAATATATTGTATAAACATATTATGATTACATTCAGGGAAAAAACAGCCCAACATATCCACCCTGGGTTTTAACCAGGCCACAACATAGGTACCAAATACGTTCAACCAGTTATTCTAATCTTTCTTTTGTAAATAAAACATATAATATTTTCATTGCTAACTTTCTCGTGACAAGCAGCAAAATATTGTCCAAGTATCTCTGACAATATCAGCATACACCATACCATATATGTTTCAACATCTACTGTAGTGTTTAATAATCCAGATAACACATGAACCTGAATATGAAAAGATCTCACCAAATAGAGACCAATATTAGAGTCTTGTTCAAATGCAACAGCAGTAATATCGTCTTGAATGCACCCGTATGCATATGACAACAATGACAAACTCAAGAGAAAGCCTAGGTTACCTGCACCCAACCAATACCATAGTTAGCAAAGAAATTGGTAACACGGCAAGGGATGACAGGTAAGCATTTAGACTTTCTGGCTCATCGCCCTTCAACTCTAGTTTATCAAGTATTCCAATTTTTCAGTCAATCATTTAACTAGAAGTTAAAGCATTACTCCACCTATTGGTTAAAGCATTACAATATTCTAATTCAGCCAACACATATTAGCCAGATCTTAAATCGTTATTTGTTGCAGCCATAGAACCACTGAAAGGGCTGCTTACCCCAACCCATAAATGGACAAGTAAACAATCATGGATATATCTAGAATTCAACCCTTAATGAACTGTAGGAGGGCAAAGTCTTGTACTGGTAACATTTATTGATCATTTATCAAAAGAAACTGCTCCACGTTTTTCTAAAAAAATCTGATCAGACATTATGTTGATATTTATAGTGGCCAAAATCACAAAATTCATAATTCTGCCCGCATCATAGTCATAACAGATGCACATAGTCATATCAATACATAACATTTGCGCAAAACCACATATCCAAAATAGGCACCATGGCATATGGGTTCAATAGCATGCCACTAGCACTACCTAGCTAACAAACCTAGCCAAAAAGGAAGGATAAAAATCTAGAAAACTAGACTACAAAAGCAACACACGACCCTTTTATTATTAAGCAAAAAAAAAGCAGAAATAGCAGACGCAGCACCTTATTAGAGCGCCTAGCTGGTCTAACTACACTAAATCTTAAGGCACTTTGCAAAGCAGATAAAGCCACGCCAGATATCTATACAATATTACAAGCAATAGCCATCTATAAGAACATTCTATAAACTACCCATTTTCGCTAAGCATAACATAATGCAAGAACAACTACCCCTAAGCAACCCCAGCCTGCCTAGCCCTTAGCACATGTAGCAGAGAAAAATATGATTGAAAATAACATCTTAGAGACATTGAAACATTATAAAAACCTGAATAGTTTCGCCTCCAGATTTTGTGAGTAAATTTGCATGTTGTATGAGCGTAGTATCATGCCTGAGATGCCCATGAACTGCCAGCTTTAATGAATCTGCCATATTCAGTCTATCCCAGTCATCCTTTTCTAAGCATTATGGCAAACGTTTGAGCTGCCCTGCACAGCAAAGGAGATCAATGACATATATTAAGGAGACCTCTATGGCATATATTAATAACAATCAATCAAATAAAGAAATATCTGAGTGAGTTCAGGGCATAATATTAATCACCAAACATTTACTCACGCCCATGCCATATCAAGCCCATGCCATCCACATATGGGAAGAGCTAAAGAGCCTGCAGAGAATCTTCCTAAACCATCACGAAAAACTCCTGGGTTAATCTGAACTCAGAAAGGGAAATAATAGAGCTTTGGAAATGGCAGAGTCATCAATGAAAGAACTTTAGACTTACAATGCAGTTACTTGATACAACCAGACCAACAACCGAAAAGCTTTTCCTACAAAATGAAAAAAAAAAACGTTTAAATGTAATAGATGCGCACATGTAAAGCTAATTAGATATGGGAGCATGCCGATTTATTCTGTGATGTATCCACAGACTAGGTATCGACCATCAAATCCGGTCCAACCATCAAATCCGCCATTCTGTTATGGCCTTACAGATCTGCCATCAAATCCGCCATTCTGTTATGGCCTTACAATATACCATTAGCCTGCTTTAACATCAGATTGTTCCTTTGCAAAATAATGCAAACGGGCGACTATTGAAGATACCATCGCGGTGAGTCGTTTTGGCGGTCCAAAGATTCGCCACAAGCAATTTTGAATTTGAAAATCTGACATCCATCAACAATAAGCGATTCACGATAGAGGAAAGCGTATGCCTATGCCGGTTTCGACTTACGCCATGCAACTTTTGCATTTTTCGCAATGCAAATCGCCAAAGATGAAGTATCGGCATGGCGAGTTCGTCTTTAGCTCATCCGTCCATAACCCGAACCTCAGAATAGAGTTTTATTTTATGAGGCAAGGAAAATGACAAATAAGCTAAAAGATTACCTCAAACACCAAATCCCTTAACACGGCAAAGAAGCTTGATTCCCGGACCTCAAAACGTATTCTAACGCCTTACGTCGATCGAAGAAAACCCTCGAGAACCGTGAAAATGCATACATACCAGTCCCAAAGCGTATGACACACCGCATGTATACAGTACCTTTTTTTCGAAAAAACCCCTCTCCCGTCCACGCACATGTATTCTACGGAATACATACGTGAACCCCCCGGGTGTTTGCCCTAGCATATGGAGCTCTCTTCATAGGCCTGGGTCACTCTTTGCCAACTGTAGGTTCTACAGCTCCTTCTTTCTCTTTGGATATGGTGCCACAACTGTTATAGACGCTCCAGTTTCAAATGATTGAGATCCAGAACTTGCAGTCTTCACTTGCAGCTAATGCTTTTGCATATAAGTAGATTGAGGTCCTCCGGTGAGAGGTTCGGGAGCATCTTTGTTACGTTTTCCCAACTTTTTTGAGAGTCATCCGCCATCGATTATAAGTTTTGTTTTATGTGGTAGGATTCGAGTTCCAAAATCGCATATAAATTTGGAGTATTTACCTTCTCATGTTCCTAAGACAGTTCTTCAAAGAATCGAAGAAGGTAAAATAGCTACTTTGCAAGGAATGAAATTTCTGATTATTGCTAACGACAAGGGATATGATATTGCTTTGGATTTTGATGGTTCTATTAAACATGCTTTGTCTGCTAATGATTTTGAAAAGTTAAAGTTAGTTAAACAGATACATCATAATTGATGTCCTCCACATCACACAAACCTGGCTCTATTTTCATGTCAGCCTCCCTATCTAGTTTGCTTCTGCCCGATTTGGTCGCCATTTTATACTTTTTGTGAATGATTTAATCATCGCGTCAAGATTCGCCACACTTACAATAATGTTGGTGCTCCCATTGCTTCCTCTATGGTATCTTCAGGTCCTTTAGTCCATGTTCATGCTTCATTTTTTCCTCAATAGCGGATCATATTTCAAAATTATAAAATAGTATTCATTATAGATTTTAGATCTGTTATGCTCTTTTGCTTGTCGTATACCACAGTTGCAAACTGGATGGAGTGCGAGGTTTGGTGGTTTTTGGTTTCCCTTAAACCTTATAGTATTTTGCAAACCTCAATATATAGCATACAAAAACTTGTACAGGCATATCACGCAAACGAGGATCGCTACGTATGGTCCAGATCGAGGAAAAAAGGGCAAATATGCCCATGTGACAGCTCTCGGTGCCCGGAGTAATCCCCCGTGTGAATATGCACCCAAACGAAAAGGGGTTTCAGGGGGATTTTAATTTAAAAGTGTTGGATGTAATGATTTGTGTTTGTTAATGTTAATGGTAGTTATATTTTGCTTGTCAACTCGATCTGCAAATTTTAGCATTCTGTCTGAGACAATTCTTGATTGTTACTTGCAAATCAGTGCCAAAAAAAAATACTTATATTGATTCAAACTACAGTTTGATCTTTTGCCCCTTGTTTACTCTATTTTTTCTACATATTGGCTTTAAAATATCTTAAAAAAATTCATCATGCAACTCAAAATCCAAGTTTCTGAGCATTGTTCTGCAGTTTGACCTTTATTGACCAAAAATTGACTCAATTGGGCTTGATTTCATTAGAGATCTGAACTTTGACTTGGTCAGGATTTTCACCATATTGCTCAACTTTTTTTTCTTTGCCTGAATCAAGAAACAAAATAAAAAATTCAATCCATTCCTGCAAGCTATACCTATTTGACCATTGCTACCTTTTTCTGGAAATGGGAAAGGTATGAACTTACATTCTCTGAGCTATTTCAGTGATTTTTTCTGGTGAAGAATGATCACCTTGAGTGATCTGGAGGTTCTAACACCAACTTGAACATAGTTTCAAGTTGGCTTCTTGTGTTTGACTCTTAAGCCAGGTTGAGGGTCAACACCTTGTTATTTTATACCAAAAGGATGTGTGAAAAGTTTTCGGCCTCTTTAACTATTGAAAAATCGAGCTTTTCTGTGCAAAAACAAGAAAATCGAGCTTTTCTTGTTTACACATTCCAAACAAAGTTATAGTCCGAAAAGAATTTTTATTCATAAATATGGTTACAATGTATATTACGGTGGATGAAGAGACCATGGCAATCGTGCTGTCACTAGGATTACATCTGTTCTATCTTAGAGGAACAACCCATGGGGCATCTTGTTTCCTTTTATAAGTCCTGGGAGCAACCTAAAGAACATGTAAAGCCTCACGAGGAGGTGCCTCGCGAGCCACTCGCTGGCCTGTCCAACCGATTTCCACACCGTCCTCTCGCATCCTTTCTTCAATCGCGGGGTCGAAAATGCTTGTTCTCCAACCACCGTGGATCTCAAGCAATGCTTGCAGGATCCTTTGCGGTTCCTGGCGCTGTGAAATCTTCTTCTCTCCTCCTCATCTCTTGAGGTTCTGTAGCAAGCTTATCAAAAGCCTTGGTAAGAATGTAGCTTGAACGGGGTCTATTCGGGTCGTAGGTTTCCTGTGACCTAGAAGAGAGAAAGTCCATAATTACAATTATGGTGCCATTAGCCATGAATAATAAAGAAAAAGTTGCAAAATTGAAATAGCTTGGAGATCATTCATTCCATTTAGATGCATCCAATCACACACACATACAAATGGGTTCACAAATTTCATCATTTGGATAAGCAGTGCCTTTCTCGACTCGCGAGCCAAGAAAGGCTCTCAGAAGATAATATACAAGTTTTTTCAATTACAAAAAATAATACAGAGTATAAAAAGAATACATCTTGGATATTTTTCACAATTTTCTTTTCCCAATACTCAGAAATCATTGATCTTGATCACCATAATATTTTACCTCCATAGCCCTCATGATTTCGCTGCTCTCTGTATCAATCTCCTTGTGCTTCGAATAGTTTCTTAGTACATCGGCCACCAGAATGGAAAACGGGGACTCAACCAACACTGAAATGAGATCGTAAGACAACCAGTTATCCATTTCATACTCTTCGGCTCGATAATTTTTTGCAATAATGGCATTATTCGAGTTATGATAACACTTGTAGGCACTGTCATCTATAATAATAGTGTTGTGTTTGTTGAAATCCTGGTAAGCTTTATAAAAGTTTTCGAGTTTTTTCACTATAATAGGCTTCCCTTTTGTGATGGTGCATCGAGACCATTCACGTGCTTGACCTTTTCTCAAACAAATTTGAACTTCAAAATGGGCAGGCCGAGAACGCCAAGGACGTTGACAACATTTCTCTTCATCGTATAAGACCATATGGCCACTTCGAATCCCCAGTCTAGGCACCAATCAATATTTTTTTTTTTGCTTGGGGCTGAGGATAGACGATTTTATTTTGTCTTTTTGATGCCTTCTTTGAGATATTAAGCTTAGGGACGTGATCATCTTGGTACACTGCAGCAAAAAAAATTACAAGTTTTGTGGGTTCCTCTGGATCCCAGTTCGAGTTCCGCTCTGATCAGATTGGGATCTAGAGCTGAGATCTTGATTCTTTCAGGTCCTTTATCCTGGCTTGTAGATGTTTCTGTAGCTGTGTCTTCTTGTGGACTGTCTTTTTTGGAAACAGTATCCTCTTGTGCACTCAAACTTCGTATACACGTGATCAGCTAGTTCCAACTCTCTGGCATGATAAAGGGACGATTTCTTTCACACGCATGCAATCCTTTATCATCTATTCATTGAGAAATAATATTGTCAAGAACATGCAAGAAAAGCAAAATATAACCTCGCAATGTGACTTTATTTAAATGCTATAAAAACTAGGCAAATATACACCTGCGATAAAAGAATAGGTTTGTTCAAAGAGACTCCACGCAAAAGATTATGTAACACATGGATTGGAATGAAAAAATGGAATCGAGTCTTTTAACCGTCTACTGTACAAAATCCATGCAAGCTTTTTATACAAACTACCAAACAAAGGAAAAGAATGACTCGAAGCCTAGAGATTCGACTCCACTTACCCACCAAAGAATCTTCCACGCTTCTACACAAAGTTGGGTGCCAAGCAATCGCTTCAAAGCAAGTTTGACAACGAATGATTTGTGCAAGAAGTCTCAGCTTTCAAAAGGAGTTGAGGTCTATATTTACAGATCTCCATGTGCAGACTATTTTGACCTATGTCCACTTATTTTGAAATATCTCTAAGAAGTTATGAGTGGTGCCGCTCCAATTCTGAAACTAGACTTTAAGATCTTTTCAGAAAGGTAAAATAACCATCATTCATTTAAATTGGATTTATGCCAGGATTTTGGACCATTTTGGCACTGCAACTTTTTCCCGGGCTAGTAAATTTGCATCGAGAATGTGATTTTTTTTTATAGTAGCACTTCTTGATTGCATTAATATAGAAATGTTTTGCATATGTATCTCTTCAACCATATTGCCAACTATTTCTCAAAGATACCCCCACCCTGCTTGCCATGATGAGACTCATAATAAAAGTTGGTTGTAAGAAGTGTGAGCTGAAAAAAAGAAAAGCAGAAACCTCAAAGTCAGTATCATATCACATTTTTTAAATTGCATTACGAACCCAAAGCTATAATGCTATGCCAAGCATGGTTTCATATTCCAAAACAAAAGTTCCATGTGCTTTGAGTAGGTCTAGATATAAGGCCAAAATGCTCCCACAAAATGAACCAAAAGTATGCAGTTTTGCAGATACTAGAATAGTGAGCAATTTCACCAAAAAAACCCTCACAAATAAGCCAAAAGCATGCACATTTTGCAGATAGTAGAATAGTGAGCGGTGTCACGATTTGGCCATAAAATTTAAGCCCAAAATGCCTATTTAACTCAAATTTGAAAACAAAATGCATAAAATATGCCAAACTCCCATTAACTCAAACTTTGAGGAAAAAAAGCACAAAATATGTCAAAATGTATGCACGCTTGGCGTGCCTAAAAATTCAGAATTCAGAAATCAGACTTACGTTTTTCAAAATTTTGCTCCAATGTGGAATTTTTTTAGCTTCAATGCTCTTCCGTGAAGCTGGAATTAGTTGAACTTGTTAATATCGGCAATCTGTATCTAATTTTGAATCCTAAATTTGAAACTTTTGTGCTTCTTCTTGGTCGATCTTTGGCTTCCCCTTTCATTTTATTTCGTGGTGGAACTGTGCTCCTTAACGCCGGATTAGTAACGCCAGATTCATGTTTTATGCTTGCTCGGCTGATCCTGCTTCTCAGGCTTTTTCTCATGGGTTTAGGAGCATCGTTCCTAGCCTCGCCCATGAAAAAGCAAACAGATATAACATGAGCGCAGGTGGAAACAAATCGGTACTTCCACTGCAGCTGCTGGCTTTGGATATTTCCATTCTTCCAATCTACGGATATTTCCATTCTTCCCAAACATAAAACAGAAACCATGGCCCTTACATAAACCACGTTCGCCCCAGCTCTTTGAGCTCCTCGCATATCTGCACTGCAAAAGATCAACACAGATGCAAATAAACAAAAGAAACAAGACGCAAAAGGGGAATCGACAGAAATCGAACCTGAGAAATGGTAGGGAAGCTCCGTAGAGATTGGAGCTGCAATTTTTCATCGTCGGAATGCAACCTTATCATTTCAGGATATTTCTGTTCTTTCGATCATATGAATGCTACCCTGTTCTTCATGTCCAAGGCATCCCCTGTTCCATACGGCCAACCAAGGTGAGATTAATCCTCAGATTCTTACGGTTTGTTTCATTCTGTGCCCATCTTGTGCTTCTTTTTTGTGCTTCCTTCTGCAGACTCTTCATCGATCCCTGGCTTCCCTCTTCATCCGTTTATGTTGCAGATGTATTCCTTGGATTGCTTATGCCCACAAGAAGACATTAGCACAAGATGCACTAATTTTGTGCTTTCTATCTTCGGATGATGAAGAAATCGAGTCTGCAAAGCGCCCATGAAATCACATTCACCATAGCCGTAAGTTTGGATTGGACTACAATACTAAATGATTGAATCGACATAAAGGAAAAGGAGGTACCGATTTGGTATGTTGTCCAATCATTGCCCAAAATCTCTAAACTCCATTGGTTTTGAATCTCCAATCCGCTAACTTTTGCAAAAAATGGGCTTCTGAATTCAAAATTCAAAATGGGCTTCTGAATTCAAAATTCAAAATTCGAGTTTGTGCTTCTTTTTGTGTTTTCTTTGGAACTTCTTGCTCAATCCACGATTTCTCCTTTCATCTTTTTCGCTGCAAATTGGATTCATCATGCCGCTTTGATTCATATTATCCGATTGCTTCTCAAAAATAAGATTCAAAATGCACACACAAGCGGAAGATTGCTTCTCTAAAAATCTTCTTTTTGGAAAATCTACCACGGTTTGTGCTTCCTCTTGCTTGGGTTCTTGATCGATCCACGACTTCTCCTTTCATCCTTTCTTCTTTGCGGGTGTGCTTCTTGATTCGTCATGAAAGAAATCAAGGGCTTCTTGGATTCTTGGCATCCGGCAAACATGCCATCTCTCTTCATAAAATGCCCAGCCCTATAATGCCATCTCTCTTCATATAATCTCTCTGTATGCATCTCTATAGGTGAGCGGATCCGGCAAGTTTGTTTATGCCGTAGCCTTATAGAGCCGAGGATGTGAAACTGCCTGGTGGCGGACAAAGACGCCTAATGAAGCATTCCACATGACATTCTATTTGAAGCATACCTCTGCTTGTAGATTTGAAGCATTGCACATGACACTATTTTTCGTGGAGCCCCGTCAGCGGCACAAGTCAGTTTGATTCAAGAGACAGCCAGGTAATAAGCATGATTTTGTTGCCAGCCTCCTGCTAAAGTTATTGCCCTTTATTTATTTAATCGAAGCATTCAGCTTCTGGGTGGAGCCGATTGCATATGCCTGCAACTTGCAAACTGTAAATGCCGGGGAACTACCCAGCCTATAATAGTACTATAGATATATTCATGAATGATGCTTTTGAATTTCATAAGTAGTAGGACATCCTGCTCTACAATTTAATGATTTTAAGACATTTTTTAGTACAGAAGTTCCATTTGGAGGCAGGTGCTTGGGGAATTATTATTGCCAACAAGGGCTTTGGTTTTACACATTCTCAAGTTGTAAAGCACGCCAAGCGTGATTTGTAAGAAGAGCAAATCCCTAGATTTGAATAAACATGATGCTATTAGTTTACTTTATTTCCAAACGCTTGTTTTATTTTAGCCTTCATATATATCTTCAATATATGCTTTTTAGTATCTAATCTTTGCATTTGCACAGAGGATTATTTGCTTTATGTGTTCTTATTATCTTATATAACATATTCTTCTAGTTTTCCTGTTCAATATAAGTTGTCCGTCTATCCTTCTAGCTTTCTTACTGTTACTTATTCAATGGAGATTTTTAAAGTGAATAGAAATAGGTAATTCCTTTCCTAAATGCATTGCCCATTGACTTCAATTCACGCCAAGCGTGATTTGCTGAATAAACATGATACTATTAGTTTACTTTATTTCCAAAATGCTTGTTTTATTTTAGCCTTCATAATATCTTCAATATATGCTTTTTAATTTCTAATCCTTGCATTTGCACAGAGGATTGTTTGCTTTATGTGTTCTTATTATCTTATATAACATATTCCTGTTCAATATAAGGTGTCCATCTATCCTTCTAGCAATCAACACACAACTACCATTAACATTATTAACACAAACCATTGCATTTAACACATTTAAATTAAAATCCCCCTTAAACCCCCTTTGGTTTGGGTGCATATTCACACGGGGGGTTACTCCGGACAACGAGAGCTGTCGGATGGGCATATTTGCCCTTTATTCCAAGATCTGGACCGTACATAGCGATCCTCGTTTGTGGGGTATGCATGTACAAGTTTATGTATACTGTATATTAAAGTTTGTAAAATACTATAAGGTTTGAGAGAATGTACTTAATAGTGTTAATTTTGTACATGTAATGTAAATATATTTTTGGGGCTCTCGCTGCCCTTCGTAACCCTCCGTGTGAATATGCACCCAAACCAAAGGGGGTTTAAGGGGGATTTTAATTTAAATGTGTTAAATGCAATGGTTTGTGTTAATAATGTTAATGGTAGTTGTGTGTTGATTGCTATATTAAAAAAAAAAATTGGGCCCTTCGGGCCCTAACAAAAGCAAACGTAGATAAACTTTAAAGGCCTAAATCGTTAAACAACCTACTCGTATGAGCAGCAGTTTAGTAAAACTAATAACAACGACATTTGCCATTACTTGGGCAGTTCTAAAAATTTGTCTCCACTACCAACGGCCCTAACTAAAGCAAACATAGGTAAACTTTATGGCCTAAATATTAATTACTAAAAAGCACAATAACATCAAGACAAACATTAAATGTTGGTCCAAAGGATGCATTAAAACATCATCTATGGATATGGAAATGATGAGTAATATAAAAAAAAAAATGACAATGGTCACAAACCATTGAGCGGATAGATAAGTAAGAAGAAAAATATGCAACCACAGTAATATAAAGCCAAACTGTAATGTGGAAATCAAGCCAAAATGTCTCAATATCTGTTGAGCTGGTTTTACTCTATCTCTTAGAAATATCGTGTGCTTCTAAAAGAATAGTTTCCACGATTATATTTGGAGGCCCGAACCACCAGGAGCATAGGTGCTACGCCCTCCCACACGGAAGACAAGAATTTGGCTGCTTCCCCAAATCTTCTCACCATGCCACACTTACTGGATATGTAGCACAACTGGCCTAAACTGGAGTTGAAAAGCATAATGCAAAATCCTCAAATTAATTGTTACAAAGAACCAAATAGGTCTTTGCATACTAGGTAGAATCAGATCTTTCCCTTTTGCAATTATGTGGTTTTCCAAGACCTGTTTGATTTCTGTCAGTCAAAATGATTCTATGGTTCTGTCAAATTGTGAAATTTCCCCTTTGAGCAGATTTGTTCAAGGCGACGTGGTGCATACCTCTAACTTCATCGCACATCTCTAGCTTTGCAATTGAATGAGCTAAAAGCAAAGATGTAAAGGCGACATTAGTGTAACGGCGAGAATATCAAGGTGTGGCGGGTTTGGATATTGAATTAGAGGCAACTACAAAATTTGGAAGCGGTCTTGTAATGCGCAACAAAGGCAAATGCTCAATTTTTAATCGGATAAAGAATTGGTTATATTTACACTGCGATCCGCGTGATGCAACATGGGATCTGAGGCATCCCTAGCGACACACCGGCCAAGAAGCGTCCTTGCGGTAGCAATCCAAAGCAGGCAAGCCGAGCTTGTAACTTAATAGTGCACATGCGAACCATCTTCATACGAGAAGAAATCCCACATCATTGTTTTACGGCTTGTACTAGCTCGCTTGTAACAAATCCAGTACGCTTAATAAACCATATAGACACATGCACAAAACCCGGATGCTATCACCACAAAACTTTAGATGTTGCCACCACGAAATTGTAGATCTTTGCGCTAATCGAGAATCGACTCTGCGTCGGTGCAAATGAATTTGACATACAACCATAGTTTACCGATTATCCGTAAGCAATTAGGATTGGTAGCGAAATGCTTACCCACAAGTGGGATAGGAAGGAGGCACGCAAAACGCCCTCTTTTGCTCAATCTTTATGAGTTTCAATGATCGCCATAAGTTACCGCTGCTTGCCGGTGATCGGGACTAACAGAAACACTGTTGTGAGATCGCCCAAGTCATGCCCACTTGGCCAAAGCAACTCTTATTTCTTAATTTGAGGTAGAGGTGATAGTACCTCCCAATGCGGGTTTCTGCTTAGTCATGCATGGTGTTTGTGAAGCTAGGTCTCCAATCAATCTCATAGTAGCAGAGTGTGCATCGGTGAAAGAGTATGCATCGATTGGATTCTTTAAACCCATTGTGGAAAAAGGGGGGCGAGATCCCATCCAACTTCCTTGTATCAATTCTTACTATCCTCCATTCGCCTTTTCGGAAGAGATTTGCATAGCATTGTATTGTTGTCTTTGTGCTTCTTCCTTTTGCAAGAGTAGAAAGGTCGGCTATGGTGGTGCAAAAATTTCCTTGAAACGACCAAGTAGTAGGCTGATAAGCGAAGGTGCGGAATCTGACAGTGAATTGCTTAGAATCGCCAAGAACATGGCAAGGCCGGGCCGAATAGGTCGAGACGGCCTAGACCTAAAAAACAAATTCCGACCGGGGCATTCTCATGTAGCCCTATAGCTTCTGTAGCTCTTTTTTTTAACGAGGCACGCATGTATTCTCATGTAGCCCTATAGCTTTTCGTAGCTCTATTTTTTTTTTTTTTTTAACGAGGCACATGTTTATTTAGGGTGAAAATCAAAGAGAAACCATGGCCTCATTTTTTTTTTTTTCCCTAATAAAAATCATTAAAAGCGATGCGCTCTAGAAATACTATTTAGTATGCGCACTGAATACAATAACAAAATCATAGAAAAACCATATAGAAAAGCGTATAAAACATCAAAAGGTAACCCCCTGTTATTATGCTACATATTCAGTGGAGATTGTTACAGTGAATAGAAATAGGTAATTCCTTTCCTAAATGCATTGCCCATTGACTTCAATTCACGCCAAGCGTGATTTGCTAAAGTTTTATATACAATTTTTCTATGAGTTTTTTACATTTGCAGGCACATGTATTTTAGGACAATTCCAATGTTAAAGTTATTATGGAGTGTCTAACATATGGCCAATATGCTCTATATTTAATCTAATGGAACCACTTTGAAACATTTTGTTGGATTTTATTGAGCTTTTATATGCAACACTATGAATGCCTGTTTTGTCTTATGCTACTGGTATGACAGTAGCAGATTTGTCAAAGTGCATCCAGGATTGAATAGAAGTAAGGACATGACCCCTATCTTGGGTCTTATTTGACTAAAAAGACATTAGTTCCTCCGTGATGTAAGCTTTATATCCAGTCAATACAATGTAAAAAGTGTTTTGTACATAGCAATGTGTTGTTGTCTACATATGCTAATCAAACGTCACTTTTCTCTCGATAATCAAAGTAGTAATTAAAATACCTGCTAAATATATAATAAAAAATGTATTCTTGTATAACAACATCTCATACACCACAACACAACATTAAGAAAGGGGTATGCAAAAGTGGCGTGCTTTTGGAACAGACATAAACCCAATTTAAATGAATGATGGTTAAATCGCTTTATTATGATCATTAGTCGCTGACTTATAACGTTTTGATTAGAAACGTTTTGATCTGCCCTTTCTATAATTAGAAAATATCTAGATATTTAAACTATTTCGAACTTAAAGGTTCAAAATGGCCATAATATCTTCTCTATTTTAGTGATCAAATATCTTATTCTATTTTCAACTCAAATATCTTCACTGTTTTTGGAAAAAAACACTACTTCTTTGCTCCACTGCTTGCAACCTAGAATTTTTAATGTATTAATCTATCATAAGGTCAATACTTGTACTATCCTCTTACCAATAACCTGTGTCACAATTTATTGTAATTGACTCCTGGGAGACTGCCCGAGTAGATCTTGATGTGGCGTTTCTTGATACCACTAGGTGGGATGGATTTCGCATAAACATTCGGATGTTTTGGCCAGTTTATTAAGCTGGGGTGGTTAACATTACAAAAACGTTCCTCTACTAAAGCCCACTTTTGGGCTATTATTATATTTACGCTATAGAAATGTTTGGATCAATTATATACATTTTCCCTCCATAAGGTGAATATCCCTGTTGAACTATGGTAAGTTTGCAAACAAAATCTTTGAATTTAAGGCATGACAAAATGTCTGTGGTGCCAAGCATAAAAAGTAAAATAAGTGCTAGATGCAGTGTAATGGAAAACTCCGGTCCATTGATAATGGTCAGATTTAGCATGTTAGATTGCATCGTGATGGGATCAATTTCCATTGTGTTACCCATCAAGAATTGAATTCCATTTGGCTATTGTAGGTTCATGACAGATATATGATGCAAACCATAATTTTCTAATCAAGGCTCCCATAACCAACAAATACTCTCACTTTTCATCTCTCTGTTTTTACAATGGTTTGAAGTAGATAGCCGGACACCTGCAAATGGCTTATTGGAAGATTAGAAAACATTGCCTTTTGCATTGAAAAAAATAGTGATTAACCCTCTATCGAGGCTTATCTACTAGCAACATTCCTCCTGTTCTAAAACATTAATAGCACGAGATCTAGTTAAGACCTTTGTAATTGTCTTACAAATTTGAGGAGGCTAAATCCACATATCTTTCAAAGTATATTGTGCACATTTTTAAAAATTGTTTTTGTATTCAACAAATCTAGCTATTAGATAATGCCCCTTGCTATTCTTTGAGACAAGAAAGGGCTTATGACCCATGTATCTCTTTTTCCATTCAATAGTCTGATAGTTGAAAAGGTGTAGAGTCCAACAGGCAACCCATTAATATGTTAGCATTTTGTTTTTGTTAAGTTACGTTAGCATTTTATTTTTGTTAAGTGAAAACAATGGACGCCCTCCTGTAACTCTAACTTCACCCACGAATAAAAGATAGCTTTGATTAAGCCCTAGAACATGTATGTCTCGAGTTCGAGAGCGCCCAAAATTGCATTATGTATAGACCTATCCCATAGCTCATAGTAGGGTCCCCATGGATGTTAAAATTATATTTATCCATCCATTCTATTTTGACTACATTAATTGTAATATATATGGGATATAACGATGCTCGATAAACTTGCCATATTTTCGTTTTGTATTTGCAGGAGGAGCTTCTTGCAATGGTTGGGACTATGATTCCTAGCACTTATTATATGCAAAACTGTACTTTTTGGCATGTTTGAGCAGCTTAATTTCAATTAAAGATTCACAAATCCGGATATGGGAAGGCTTGGTCGGTAGACACAATGTGTCTTTTGTCTTTGCCCATGCCGATACTGGCGGGAGATTTTGATGATGCAGAAGTGGAAGCCTGCAGGATGGAACGAATCAGCGAGGGTCTTCCCTTTTGATGCGCTGCGACTTTGAACAAGCTTGAAATCCAAGGTGTTATTTTTTTGGGGGTTCTGGTGAGGCCGGCTAGGCCCGAGGTTCTAATCGTCCAAGCCCTGTCTTGTTTTTTATGTTATAAACAGTTTGAGAGGCCAGGGGATTGCTGCTAGTGTGGGTTCTGGGCTTCAAAGACACCCATGGAAAATCTGGCATGCTTGGGGAGCTCCGACTGTGTTGCAAGGGGGTTGCTTGCTTGGGCTGCTCCGAATCCTGCGCCCTGATTACAATGGATGGTTGCAGATGATGCAGCCGGGTAGTCCATCCAATTTTTTTTTTTAACTCCAAGCCTCTCTAAGTCCATCCAATTTTTTTTAACTCCAAGGCTGTATGTGTTTTCCATTTCTCAAAATATTGCACCTTTGGTCTGTTTTACAAAGTTGAAAATGGTAGGGAGATTTCAGATAAAAAATTTAATGGCCTTTGATCTGGCATAAAACATGCAACATCCTCCAGATCAATGGTTAGAATTGAAAGATAGAAAAAAAGACCCAAAAAGAAACAAAAATAAAGATATATATAAAGATAAACATTGCTAGATAAGGCTTGAATTCTACAAACTCATCAACATAATTGAGGACGGAGTTCTTTCAAAGTCAAAATAATTATTTGCTACACCCAGTGTGCAACAAAGTCTTAGGATTGAATCAAAAAATCTGGTTCAAATTAAAAAGTTCCGATCCACATGAAATACTTTAGGATATACGGCCGGTCGAAAAAATGGCATATAAGGATTTGGGCCGGTTGAAGCCATAAGTCCTAGGATTTTTTCCTGTTATTTTTTGCACTAGTAGAAGTTTTCAAGTATTATGCACTAGTAGGATTTTTCACCTGGGTTTTTTGCTCAACGTTGATTGGGGGCCATTAATTGGCGGCATATTCCTAGTATTGTGCCAGATCCATGGCTATTGACATTTTGCCAAAAAATCACCATGCCATTCCCTATGGTGTCGATTAAAAATAGCATTTGCATAATAAGCCATAGCATTAACAATTTTTACAAAACCATGGTCTCTGTGCTAAACAAAACTGCCTCAATGGATTGCTTCCCTAATTAATCCTGCAGTCAATCCAAGATTTCGAACTGCTTGAATGAATCATGCTGCCAAAATCAATCCTGCGTTGCTGCTGCAGACAGTGTTGGGTCGCAATCAATCATCTTCATAGCAACTGGATCCACCTGTACAACATACAGAGATGGTTGTTTACACCAGGGATGGAGGATTCGAACCTCCAGGCCATGTCGGCCTCACCAGAACCCTTCTAATTTCATCTTACCTATTCTGCAAATGGCATTTAGATGCATAAATGCTACAAGCAAGCAGCAACAAAGCCGACATGCCACAAATTAGCGCTGCTCATGATTTTGTTACTTTCTCGGGTTTCCATACCACGAACCAATACATCAGCTGGTCAGTAATGTATACCTTGCTGAAATCTCAGATCAGAACAAAAGCTGGTTTTGCATGTCAAAATCGTAGGCGCCCAAAGATGGTATTTTTTAAGCAAACTGTAAGCAGATTGATACACCTGGAAAATCTTGTAACAGTATTACTCATCCGTGGTTATTCTGTACACAAAACATTGTGGAAACATTTGCTGAAAGAAACAACATAGGTTATCATGCCATAATACTAGTGGTGCATCAGGTTAAACAAATTATTCAGTATTGGGTTAACCTAATGCTAAATATACACATATGTTATATTTATCTTGAACTGCTTTTCATTCTTCGGTTCAATGGAACAGTGCCAGCTTCGAAATGCTAGAAAGGAAATTTTCCTACTGTGAAAATGGTGGGAACTATAAAGATAAGGAGCAGCCGATCAATCCATAGATGTCATAAGTAGAGCTGCCAGATAGGGCAGGCTTGGGCTCTCGGACTTGAGCTATTAAAGTTTATTCAATCCATCTATCTCAAGTAGTGTCAAGACGAACTGGTAAAAGGGTTATTTAATCCTTTAGTTGAAATACTGAGTTGAGACTTTTGCATATGAACATTGCAAATATGCATTAAGTATATGAGCTTTGACAATTATGCAATAGATTAAATTGGACTTCAAAACTTCGTAGTGCATTTTGTCAAGCTAATCTTTCAATTGGTATCAGAGCCATGTCTACTAGGTTTGGAGCATCATTACTGAGTGCCATAGATGAATTCAGAGGAGGATCTAGATTTCAAATATGGAAAGAGAAAATGAAACGTGTGTTGGTGGCAGAAGAACTATGGGATATTGTTGATAGCACAGGTGAAAAGATTGGAACAAGCTCATTCACTGTTGTGAATAATGGAGCTGCAAGTGCAGAGCAGGAAGGAGCTACTTCTGCAAGTAGTAGTACAGTAGGGACACCAAGCAGTAGTAGATCTGTAATAAATGCAAGGGGAAGCAAATCAGAAGCTAAAAAAATTCGAGAAGCTGAAGGCATAATCACTAGTAAAGTTGGCCCTACTATTTTGCTTAAACTTAAGAACAAAACTCCAAGAGAAATGTGGCAGTACTTGCTAGAGCATTTTGAGAAGAAAACTTCCTCTCAAATTGATGTACTGGAAAGTGGGTTAAGGAAACTAAAGTTTCGAGAGAAGGATGATGTGGATGCATTTTTTGAAAAACTTGACACTATTGTTGCTGATCTAGAAGGAGCATGTATCAAAATGACACCCCAGCATGAAGTTAATGCTATTTCAAGATCGTTAGCTGAATTTGGGCAACTATCCTTATTTATCAGGAATGTTGCAAAATCAAGAGAGGAGGCGGAGAACATTTTAAGAGCAGAAATTGAGCATCATCTCTTGCTTCAAGAAGATGAGCAGAAAACAGCAGAAATACTCTACACCAACAAGGCAAGTAGAGGTCAAGGAAAAGGAAAGATTGGTCCATGCTATAATTGCAATTCATATGGTCATATTAAAGCCCATTGTCCTAAGCTAAATGACTCAGATCCAGCCTGCTATAATTGTGGAGGCAAAGGACATATGTCCAACAATTGTTCTAGTCCTAAGTACTCTAACTTTAGAGGAAGAGGAAGGGGAAATCGTGGAGGGTCTGCTGGAAGAGGAAGAGGCGCATATAAAAGAAAGAGTGCTAGTGTACACTTCACACAAGAAATTTCGAAAGAGGAAGAAGAAGGTTCAGACCATGATGCTGAGGTAAGAATTCAAGCTTTGTCCATTTCTGAAACAAATAATGAAATTGATGATGATTTTATAATCTTAGATAGTGGAGCTGAGAGGTCAGTGACATGCTCAGTTAAAATGCTGAAGGATTGCAATGGAAGAAAATCAGGATACGTGCAAGTTGGCAATGGAGAAATGCAAAGAATTAAAGATGTAGGCATACCTGAATTGTATGATCTAAATGGAAAAACTGTGAACTTAAAAAATGTCTTGTGTGTTCCTTTGTTAGTAAGGAATTTGATTTCAATATCTCAGCTTGTGGATTTGGGATTTAGAGTTGTCTTTGAGAAACTCGATTGTAAAGTGTCTTTTGGAAATGAATTAAAGTTCACTGGGAAACGAGTTGGCAATCTGTTTGGGTTGAGCAGTAAATGTTTGTCAAGTATAAATCTGACCACTGTTTGTTCAACTAGGACATGGCACGAAAGATTAGGCCATACTAATATTACAAATATAAATACTATGGCCAAACAAGGTCTGATCATAGTTTCAGAAATTGTCACAGATCCGTTTATATGTGTTGGATACAAATTGGGAAAACACACCAGATTGCCGTTCCAAAAATCAAACAAAATTGAGCAAAGGGATTACTCAATCTGATACATACAGACCTGTGTGGCCCTCTGAATGTGGTTGGCATCATAGGTAAACGGTACTTTATAACATTTACTGATGATTTTAGTAGAAAAACTAGATGTTATTGCTTACGGACTAAGGATCTTGCATTTGATGCATTTAAATTGTTTGCTAGTGAAGTTGAGTGTGAAACAGGAAGAAAAATAAAATGTGTAAGATCAGACAGAGGCGGAGAATATATGTCAGGTAAATTTATCGCCTATTGCAGCGAGAAAGGAATAAAAAGGCAATACACTTGCAGTCATACGCCACAGCAAAATGGAGTGGCTGAAAGGAAAAATAGAACTATTCTAAATTCTGCTAGGGCAATGTTGAAACATAGCGGCCTTCCAAACTATCTATGGGAGGAGGCGGTCATGACTGCTGTCTATATACAAAATCTCTTGCCATCTGCAAGTTTGAACGGAGGAATACCTCAGAAACTTTGGTCAGGATCCACGCCAAGCTATGAAAATTTCAGAGTTTATGGATGCTTGGCCTTTGTGCATGTTCCTGAGGAACAACGAGTTAAACTCGATGATAGATGTTGGATTGCATACTTGGTAGGGTATGACCGACACTCCAAAGGTTACAGACTCTATGATCCGCAAAGAAAGAAGATTATCATAAGCTGTGATGTAACATTTGACGAAGGGCAGCTTTACAAACCTAGATCAATAATTGACAAAGCTGAATCTACTATTGTTGATGCAAGCAATATTACGAGAGCTAATACTCATATGAGTATGCATGCTAAGAAAGAAAAATTGTTGCAGCAAATTGTTGAAGATGATAATGATCTACTTATTTCCAACTTTAATGCTAATCATGAGAATGTTAAGACAGGTCAAAGAGAGGATAAAGGAGCATATATTGATCTCCCAACATCAAATGAGGACTGTACTGCACCTCAAGCTGCACCTGTTCAAGAAAAGAACGCAGAAGTACATCGAAGAAGAAGAAGTGAGGGCCAAAGATTGAGAGATGAAGCAGCTATTGATACTACACAATACGGAAGAGAAGATCAAGGCAGAAGTAAACGGTTGGCCAAAATTCAAGGTAATTCTTTGAACACTAAAATTAATGATATTGATATTTTAGAAGCATTGATGGTGCTAGAACCTAGTGTGCCAAAAAATTATGAAGAGGCAATTAGTTCCTCTGATGCAGCTAGTTGGATAAAAGCTATGGAAAGCGAAATGGAAGCATTTGATAGAACTCAGACATACGAAGTAGTAGACAGTCCTCAAGGAAAAAATATAGTTGGAAACAAATGGATATATAAGATTAAACTTGAAGAAGATGGCGTAACACGAAAATATAAGGCGAGATTAGTGGCACAGGGTTTCTCCCAAAAGAAGGGTCTTGATTATGATGAAACCTTTTCACCAATTGTAAAAATGACAAGTCTTAGGATGCTAATTGCTTTAGCAAATGCACTTGATTTAGATCTGCACCATATGCAAAGTTACAAGAAGAAATTTATATGAGACAGCCCCCAGGATTTTCAAAGGGAGATAACAAAGTATGGAGACTCAAGAGAGCAGTTTACGGGCTAAAACAATCTCCGCGAGAGTGGTACAGGTGTATGAATTCATATTTACAAGAGCAAGGCTTTACAAAGTTACAAAATGATGGAAATCTATACATGCTTAGACAGGGAGATGCATTTTGTATAGTGGCCTTATACGTAGACGACTGCATCATGGCAACAAGTAACATGGAGACAATGAATAAGTGCAAAGGTATTCTCAAAAACAGATTTAAAATGAGTGATTTGGGTGAACTACGTAAATTCTTGGGTGTGGAAGTCAAACGTGATAGAAAATTGAAAGTTCTGGCACTTTCTCAGGCTCTAAACATTGATGGCATATTAGAAAGATTTAATATGCAACATTGCAATCCGGTTAATACGCCGATTGTACCTGGCAGCAAGATCTCAAATGAAATGTGTCCTAAAACAGATGAGCAAATTCGTGACATGGAGAAAATTCCCTATAGAGAACTAATTGGATGTCTACTTTTTGTAGCAAATAGCACAAGACCTGATATTGCTTACAGTGTTAGTTTGCTCAGTAGATATCGTCATAATCCTGGGAAAGGTCATTGGCTAGCTGCAAAACGAATTCTTAGATACCTTAAAGGAACAAAGACTCATGGACTAGTATTTTGTTCAAAGGATTTGAAGCTGCAAGCATATTGTGATGCAGATTGGGCAGGAGATTTAGATCTCCGAAAATCCACCTCTGGATATGTCATCTTATTAGGGGGAGCTCCAATTTCATGGAGATGCAAAAAACAGACCTCCACTGCCATGTCAACAGCTGAGGCCGAATATGCTTCCACAACTCTTGCAGCAAACGAAATTGTATGGTGTCAAAGATTGCTAGCAGAGATGTACAAACCTTCTAATATTCCAACTATTTTGTACTGTAACAGTATGAGCTGCATATCCATGACTAAAAACCCTGTTATGCATGAGAGAACCAAACACATTGAATTGAAAATGCAATTTATTAGGGAAACTGTAAACAAGCAGTTAATTAAGCTGGAGTATGTGCAAACAGATGACCAACTTGCAGACATCTTCACAAAGGCTTTGCATTTTAACAGGTTCTCGAAATTAAAGAATTTGCTGAAATGTACAGGTGTTACAGCAATATAGGTAATGTTGAAGTCGTCAATGCTTGTTGCTAAGGCATAATAATGTAACTGAAGAAGTTGTTGTTAAAGGTGAAGTTGCATACAGTTCTGAGGTACAGAAGTTCTATGATTGTGTAAGACAATGATGCTGCATAACAGAGATGCTGAGTCAAAGGTTGTGTAAAAGTTCAGCAAGTTATAACAGATATTCACAGTTGATCAGAGATTACTGGATCTCGTTGAACAGACAGAAATTATGGTGATATTTTTGTGAAGTTGCTTAAAGCTCTGAAGTACAAAAGGTTCATAATTAGTTAAGACAGTTAAGCTGCATAACAGAAATGCTGACACACAAGTTTATGTGAAGGTCAAGTGCAAGCTATAACAGTTGCTCATTTTTATCAGAATCCTTTTTACTGAACCTGGTTGAACAGACAGTAATTATGACATGAAGGGGGATGAAAGAAACAACATAGGTTATCATGTCATAATACTAGTGGTGCATCAGGTTAAACAAATTATTCAGTATTGGGTTAACCTAAAGCTAAATATGCACATATGTTATATTTATCTTGAACCGCTTTTCATTCTTCGGTTCAATGGAACAGTGCCAGCTTCGAAATGCTAGAAAGGAAATTTTCCTACTGTGAAAACGGTGGGAACTATAAAGATAAGGAGCAGCCGATCAATCCATAGATGTCATAAGTAGAGCTGCCGGATAGGGCAGGCTTGGGCTCTCGGACTTGAGCTATTAAAGTTTATTCAATCCATCTATCTCAAGTAGTGTCAAGATGAACTGGTAAAAGGGTTTTGCATTTAATCCTTTAGTTGAAATACTGAGTTGAGACTTTTGCATATGAACATTGCAAATATGCATTAAGTATATGAGCTTTGACAATTATGCAATAGATTAAATTGGACTTCAAAACTTCTTAGTGCATTTTGTCAAGCTAACCTTTCATTTGCTGCAACAAAAGGCCAGTGTTTTAAAAAAATCCGTTGACGGTAACAAAAGCAGAGATTGCCGAATTTGCAGAGCCGCTTAAAGAACTTTGAGAAGGCTTTTGCAAAGCAGAAGATTTGTCGATTTGCAGGGCCGATTTGCCGCTTAAGAACCTTGGGCCGCGGAAGAGAACATCATTTTTAATATGTGGAATTTGTGCCACAAGCCTCCATTCAGGCATTTGCTGCATCAAGCTGCCCTCTCTGCCTAAACGTTCTCTGCCTTTGCTCCGCTGCCCTTGCCAAAAAAAGAAGGGAGCATCCGTTCTTCTCCACGCCCTAAAAAAAAAAGGCTTCCAAAAAATTTTATTCTTTTTTTTAACCTTTCAAAAGAAAAGCTATCTAAAAACCCAAAAAAGCAACATGACCTGTAAATGACATTAAGCTCCTCAAACATGACAAGATATACGATTTTCTATACAATACGCCACAAGAATCTTAGCCCAACCATACAAGAAAACCCTTTCACAAATACCAAACTCAAACATTGGAAGTTTTGGCTTATTTCCTTATGGCTCAAACATTGGAAGTTTTGGCTTATTTCCTTATTTTTATGGCTTTTTTTTCTCATCTTGTGTTTATGACCATTGATCTCCCGAATATTTCGTGTTTTATACCAGATCAAAGGCCACTAAATTTTTCATCAAGAATTTGGCTGCCACATCCAATGGTCCAAACCGAGCAGAAAAAGAAAGCGAGAAACCTACTGGAAAACGAAAAAAGCAAATTCCGAGTCCACTCCAACCTTCTGATATCCGCCTCAATCCTTGCCCCAAATACCAGATATGGTTGCAAGTCCCCAGGCATCCTGTGTCTCGCCCCAGATCGCCCCATCTGTGTTCGATGATTTCAAAAGCAACGCCCAAAGCATGGATTCTCAAATGAGGAGCGCCCAAATGGATTCTCAAAGCATGGATGCACAAATGAGGAGCGCCCAAAGCATGGACTCTCAAAAGTAAGCCCATGGCGTGACAAAGGGGCACAAGCTTGCTCACATCATCCTCAAGTGAGCCTTAGGATCTACACTGTAAACACAGAGATCTACACGTAAACACCCAGGATCTACTGTAAACACACCAGGATCTACCCGGACAACTCGACACGAGGCGGAGGATTGAACCTCAGGCCATCTGAAACCTCACCAGAACCCTTGTAATGCCATCTAAGTAAATAACCGAAATCTAAACTAAGTAAATAATCGATCGAGGACACCTCTTTTTGTCTCTCAGACAAGTAATTCCCTGTATTCCCTCTATTCTAAACCGCCCCTGATGTATTTGTGTAGCAATATTTTGTCAAAAATTAGAAATAGAAGCAGAGAGCTTTGCATAATCATGCTAATAGGCATAGAACCCTTTCCATCTCTGCGTCAGAAGAAGATTTCACAGCATCCAGAGCAGATTTCATCCACCATAGGCGCTAATTTGAAGAACTGAATGAGCTTCAGCCGGAACCCTGGCCTGCAAAGCCACCCCTGCCCAAAGAAGAAACGGGCATGCATTCTTATCCTTCCATTCTCAGACCATCCATAATAATAATAATAAAAAAAAAAAAAAACTTACACACACACACCTCAGATCCAATTTTGGAATGCTCCTTTGACTGGCCAACAAGCAGCTCAAATCACTCAAAAACTACAATCCGACTACGATTTTGCATACAATACACCCTCAAAATCTAGGCAAAACCAAGCGTGAAATACGGTCCCAAAATACCAAATAAAATAATTAAAAGTTTATAGGAAGGAAGGAAGGAAGGTACTTTTATCGTCCCACGGAGACCAATCGGTCTATGGGACCCAATACAAAAGCGACAAGCGGATTCTTGCCGGATTAAAAACCCCGCCAGAAGGGTTTTCGAGGAAAAACGAGTGGCGACAATCGGCCCCTATTTGACAAAGCTATCCTAACATATGAAATGCGAGAAACACCCAAATATATACAGTCATGCCTTTGCACCGTAGTGCCCTGTCAGTGGCTGACGGCGGGGGCAAATGTGACCTCGCGAGGTCCGGTACCCTCTGAATGTCACGACCCGAGACGCGTCTTATCGGCGGTGTGTTCATCGGCAAATGTAAGGGCAAGTCCGGTCGTACTAAAGAGGGGCGTGTATGGTAGGGATCGGTGAAGTATTTGGGCAACTCCCCGGAATGTGAGACTCATCCTCAATGGCACCCGTTTGACAAAGCGGCAGAGAGCTGTCTGGCGGGGCTCCCCAATCCACTGCCCGTCACCGTCTCACGAAGATGGTGGGCGCGTCGCGAATGGAATGTCAATAATATATTTATGATTATGCACCTACATACATTATTAAATGAAGTTCAACAATCACCTCAACATTTGATTTCATTGCACGCATTAGAAAGTAACTTTTTTTTTTTTATTTCATCGTAAACATTTGATTTCATTGCACGCATTACAAAGTAACTTTTTTTTTTTATTTCATCGTAACACACAATGCAATGCAGTACAAAGTAACTTTTTTTCTTGAAAAGTAATTTTTTGATGATCCTTTTGCAAATCTTTGTTAAAAGAAAAGTTCCTACTGAATTTTGTAACAGAAGGGCCAATGTTTCAAATTAATATAATCCTAATGGTTTTGTGAACTTAAGGGTTTTTTCCTATTTAACAAAAAAAAAAGGTTTGTTATACACTTGCTATACCCCACAAAGGCTCGGCATCGGCAAGCAAAGCATTCGTTTACATATATCAATTTAGCCATCGTATAAAGACTACCCAAAACAAAAGCTTTTCGGACTTGAAACATTTTACATATAAGCCTGCCAAAGTTCTTATCATGCAGTATAGAAGGATCTATCGCTTTGTAACAGCAACTTGCTCTTCCAATCTGCCTTTTTAACAGTTTGGATATTCTGTAGTATAACTTGATGCAGGAAAGCAGCATAAGTCTAGTGATCAGTTATTCTTCATGATTTAGAAAATGCAAAAAAAGGAACTATAAACTTGATTGTAGAAAGAAGATTCACTTTGTCAGAATATGAAGTTCATATAGCAAGCTAAGCAAGTTTTACATTGGGGAAAATGATAGCATCAACGTCACTTGAAAACATAAAAACTACAGGCAGAGATCTGTAGAAAGATCTCCAATGTTTATGAGATCCAATGCAACAAACTTGCGCGCAGATGGCTCAAAGAACGCATAAGAGCAAGTGAACTTATGAATGAAAAACACCGCGGAAAGATGAAAGCATAGTTCCATGCCAAGTAGGGCTAAATATGAGCCAAAATTCTCAAATACTCACACTTGGGCATCTGCTGCATTTGCCACAAGAGGGAGCCTAGGAGTCTTGCCCAAAAGACATGAGATGACCCCAAATAAGAAACATGCAACAAGGAATAAAAATACAGTGTTGTAGAACATCACAAAGACGCCAACTGCAGCTCGACTTCCTGGACTAAAAGTCCTTTCTAAAAGTCCAGGTATGATAGTGAGAACATCAAGAACAATTGCCTGCATTGCATTAAACCTGACATATCTGCTAAAGCTCTGATTTCTCACCACAAGCAGATAGAGGGCAAAAAATGCCACAAAGCTTGCATAAGGGAAGCTCTTGTACGCATTCAAAACAGGAAACAATGGCTCGACAAGTCTTTCTGCTTGAGGGTATTGCATGAAAAGATAACGACCATATTGTATGCCATCAAAGAAGGGCAGAAAATAACCCAAACCTGCCACAACACGATCTTGATACTCGACTTTAGCTCGGACTCCGCGTCTGTGGGCTTGTTTCGCCAGACTGGGGTAAGAAATAGGCATGGCAATGTTTGGGCGAGAATGGAGAGAAGGAAGAAAGGGAAGGCATGCCGGAGAGAAATTCTGCAATGCCATGGATGTTACATGGGCTTTGGGCTTCCAAGGCAAAGAAAACGAGCATTTTTGTGGACGAGAAATCGAATGCGATGGCGTTTGAACTCCAGCGGACGATAGAAGGAGCCTGGCGCCGGAGATAGCCGCCATAGCCAACAGGTTAGGTTTAAGAATACCTATCACTTTCTAACACTAAATGGAATGCAAAGGATCAAGGATTGGATGCCACTTGTCTCAATTTTGGTTTCATCATTCTTAAAACTACATGGTCAGGACCTTAGATGTAGCATGTATTTACACTTGGATACCTCATCCTTGGTGGTGTTTAATCTAAAATATACAAGTACTTTATTGCCAGTTTTAGTATATGACTAAGAATAGTTTCTATGTGTCATTGTGATGGAGATGTACAACTTCAAATCATATTGAAGTTTATATTAAGGTTTGCAATGGATGATTTTCACCTGGTTTTTCGAGGTTGGGGGGTTTTGAATATTTAGGCTTTGCTTGGGTCATGTGGGCTCCTATTTTTTGCCAGACCTGATTTTCTTACAGGGCAATGGCGCCTACAGGTAGCACTCCTCTGAATTTGGTTGGACTCTTCTGGATCATTCCTCCGGGCAAACCCTGGTTTGGTTTCACCAAGGTTCAACTCCTCGATCAGTAGATCCACTGCAGGGCCATGGCCATACTCTTGAGAAGGGCTTTCGGCACTTACTTAGAAAAAAGTTTCGATTTTTTTGTTCTTGCTTCAAATTTTCATTTTGGATTTCATTCTAGATTTGTATGTGTCATTTCGGTTGTTGCTTCAAGTTCCATTCCAGATTATTATCTCCGATCTGATGCAATGCTTTGAGAGGAATTTCCATCATGGCCATGCTTGGTTATAGATCTTGAAATGAATGTTGATATTTGGAACTGGCAGTGACGGATTCTTGGCTCACTGGACTCATCAGATTGAAGCTCTAGTTTGTCTGATTGGAGCTCATCAGATTGAAGCTCTGATTCATTCTGTTATGCATTAGTCTGCATCTATTTATACATTTTTCATGTATTCAATGTTTATATTTAATAATCCAATGGTTTAGAAAATACATAAAAAAAATCACACAGACAATAAGGAATCTTGATAACATAATCCTAGCATGTCGGATTCAATGTTATCAATTTAATTGTTATGCAGCATCTAGGCATGACATTTTGCAATAGGATTGATTTCTTCATCTAAAAGTTGCATACTTGACAAGCATTGCATTCAACATCATTGTAATAACCAAGAATACCGAGTGCATTGAAATTAACTTTGTACCAAAGGGACAACACATACCAAACTATAGTGAGATATGTTTCTTAAATTTGAGAAAAGTATGAAAGAAACAAGTTTACAATGATATGTCAAAATAACTTTTGATTTTTTTTTTCAATCCAACATATTCAGTTTACTCTGTTCCTTCAGCACTTGAGGAAAGCCTTCAGCCCACAGCCCTCACAATCCATTTGCAAGCATTTTGACTTGTGCCAAGGTGTAACATCATCTTTTCGACATTTTATAGACCTCCACATATCATTCACATTGTTAAAAGTGTGCTTACATGCCTCACATGTTTGCCCTGAACCACAAATAGCACATTTGCATCTATAGCTAGGCCCATGAAATTTAGAATATTCTTACCTTATTGATTGCTTGCCATAGAAAATCAACTAGCATGTGTTAGATGCAGCAATGTCTCTTGCTCTTTAAGTCATCTCATAAACTTTGGATTCAAAGCCGTTGATAACCTTATTCCATCCTTTATGTTTGGAAACTACCTTTTGTAACATTTATAGGGATTTATGAAGACCTACTTCAAGACTAGAAGTAGCTACTTTGAGCGGGGCATAAAGAAGCAGATAAGTGAAGTACATTCAAGAGTGCTAGTAATGACAGCAAACAAAGGCGGAACAACTTCAAATTCTGGGAGCCTTGGAACCATTGGCAGTGCCAGACGCCAAGTGGGAAGTGGTCAGCATGGATTTCATAACAGGCCTACCACGAACAGGAAGGGGCCGAGATGCCTTAATGGTAATAGTCGACAAATTGTCCTCGATGGCACATTTTCTGCCGTGTCGAACCACAGATACAACTTTAGACACCCTTTGCTATTCGCAAAAGAGATCTTTGAAGAATTGCAATAGCAACAAAAACAAAAAATGAAAGAAACGGAATGGAACGGCAATGAAATTGGTCCATCAGATCTGATGTCTTAGATCTAAGTCGTCCGATCTATGGCTGAATATAAATCCAAGACTTACAAAATAACATTATAATGTAGGATTTTTCTATACAGTTGAGGGCATTTAAAGTTTTCCTCTTTCAGCCGTGACAGTGAAACCATGCACTTTCAGATCGGCTGACAGCCTAAATTGAATATTGTCTCCTTCCCACTCTGTAAAAGAAGAGGAAAAGCAATGACTTTTGTAATACAAATTAGAATGAGTATGAGGTCATCACAGGAGGATTCTGTATGAACAAGTTTGATAAAAATGCAAGATTGGCAAACACTCATTACTTTAACCAATCAAAGGTATGCGGCAACTCTACTTTTGTTAATGTCAAGTGTAACTGGTCTACTGAGAGATGCTTGCTCAACTCAAACAACTAACTTCTTTTTATGGTTCTTTCTGGTTGTTTAAATGTTTGAAGAACCAAAGATATAGTTTTATGCAATCACATGACCTAAATGAGCTGAATTCGATATAATTTTCTCCTTCTCATTCAACTAAACTATTAATTTTTATTGTGCTAAGATTGTATCTACATCATCATCCGGCACGCCTTATTTTGAGTCTAACTAGGACACGCATCGAAGTTAGTTTGGCTGTTGAAACTTGAATTGCTTGTTAGACTTGTTGTGAGTCTATGTCCTTAGCCCTATCTAATTTTGGATGCACTTTCTAGTAGCCAGAGGCAAAATTGGCGAGTAGCAAAAGACAAAACAGGCATTCATTATTACGGCAATAAAAATGATCTCAGATTCTTGGAAAATCTTCTATGCTCATGTATGGTAAATGATGAGCAGTTTGGGATGCAAGATATTTTTTATAAAATTAGGAGCATCTACTCCTTCAATATTTTGCTTGCTGCTTATAGCGACAGAGGTATGCTGCATGATGTTTGGGAACTGTTTATAGGGCAAATTTTAGATGCTTTATTTATGTGGAGTGAACATTCCTCAAGTGGTCATTTTCTTTTTCTGCAACATTTTATTTTATTTTTGTAAACACGTATTTCTACTTTTGTTTTGTGCGTAATGTAGAATGAAAAGATTTGATTTTGAAGCTTATCAAAGTTCAAAGGGATTCTGCTATACATTCACATGGGCTAATCACATTGCTTTTAATTGGGGACCTGTCGGCATCCATGAGAGTTTCCTTGGATGGTCTTTGTTTAATTATCTTCCTTTGCAGATTACTTACGTCTTCAGACTTTGCCTATTGGCTGTTGAGTGGCTGAGGTTGTTGCAAAGATTTAGGAGGTCTTTGCTTATTAGTCTAACAATTGAAGCAGCGGTCTCCTCCCTTAATACAATTTACTCCCTTAAAGCGTCTATTATAACCATCGTAGTACTTACACAGTAACATGCAAATTAGCAGCATAATAATTTTTATTGGGCCAAGATCAATACTAAGCACCCTAATCTCTGATGTAAGCTGAAAACCACCCACCTTTTTGTGTCTATGCTTGCAACAAAGCTCTAAGAATCCTTGCAGATACTCATGCCCCAAAAGACCTGCTTCTCGCTCCAAGGATCAATCTGTATAAGAATTTACATGCGCAGTCAATTCTAACCCATCATCACTATTTCGGCCATAACTCTGGCATACCGATGAATTTTTGCTTTATCAGACCCAATCCGGAAAGCTGACTTGAAAATCTTTCCAGTAAAATAAAAATCACCTGAATTGGATCTCAGGTCGCCGAGAGATGATGCTCCAAATTTTGGACAGCAAAACTGCCAGAAATTGCTCCTTTTGTCTCCTTCCAGAAACCCTCATAAAAGTTGATGCCCTTTGCTTTTATCACTTGAACTTTGTATAAACTTCTCATATATAGTATGTATTTCTTATGTAATGACCAATTGAAATAATCTCAATAATTATCAATAGGAAAATGTAAATTACATGCCTGCTAACGGGCTAGGCTCCTTACATTCTCCCCTTCTAAATTTCAACCCATGTCCTTATGGGCGAACTGAGAACATATGCTCCTATTAAAAGCAATTGCATTTCTTCTTTACTTTTTAAATATGAGGAAAGCGTATACATCATTAGGGCTAGTATACAAACATCAAGGATCTATCCTGGAGTAGACTTCCAATTTAAAAGTTATTTCCAACTTTTGTCATTCACTTATCTTAACCCACCTATAATGGTCCATTTCTTTGATTGGATGATACTACTAAATTAAAATCAATTCATATCTGGTACTGATACTTGTTATTTGATCATTCACAACTTGTGCGTCTGAAAATACATAAATCATATACATATTGGTTAACCAAGTTCCCATTCTAACATATCAATTTATATCTATGTTACAGCGATATCACATAACAGGATGTTAATCCTTGCAGAATGACTTTCCCTAGCTGCTATAATTCCCAAATCAATATAGCATTCCTTCTCTAGAGGTACTCCTAATTTTGTTAATCCTCAATTCAACATGCTTCTAATTGAATGAATTTTTCTCCTCCAGGGTTAATCCATCTCTGTCAACACACTCGCATCATCAAGCAAGTCTTGCGAATTTTAGTACTACCTTTCAATCCAAGATGATGGCTCTCTAACTTGAAAGTTCAAAGCTAGCTTGATACAATTAATTTAAGCTAATGGAAAGATACCTACTAGATAGCCCCAATGCATATGGCATTTCTCGGACACTCTATATACCTCCAAATTGGAATTAGCTCATATATTACTGAATAAATATATTCTATGCGTCCACAATGGGATGAACAGAGAAACATGTACATCCAATCCAATATAACCTATATAATGCAATCAATGCAACTTTTCTTAGGGAAGATGCTATGTGCCATAGAATATTAAACCCACCATTCAAGAGAGATATTCAGCTCGGACTAAATATGTAATTACATGAAACCCTTTTGGATGGCCAGTCCAAAAAGTAACAAGTAAAATACATAGGCCAATCCCTCAATCTATGTACCTTATAGCTATACATTCGCATGAGGTAATATCAGAGGGGCAAAGAATTACAACATCGGTCTATCACAAAGTATCTCCGAAGATCGTACTCCATATGTGAGCTATCAAATACTCCAAGTCATAAATTTAATTTGCATAAGCACTACTTGATTGCTTTTATATATCTATTGCAATTACACTGATCAATTCTTATGAGCACTGCCTTTGCGCATCACCACTGTCCTTACTGTCAATCAAAGCATGAAATCTCACTTTTATTAAAACTTCAAATCCGCATACCTTGCATTACATTCAAATTTACCAGTCCTCCAAGGTATATGCAACCCATTTTCAATAAACCAAAGTGTCGTTCATCGTTGTAGCACTATCCCAACAACTCTTATGTCTTTTTACTTAAATAGTCGATGGGAAAACATTATCTTGATTTATGACAATTGCGTAAGGCAACTGAACAAGATATATAACCGTGCTTATGCTATAAAATCCCCAAGCTAACTTCCTTATGTACTACAAGATTCCTGCTTTCCAATGAAATACCATTATTATAGCTACCAATATGTCCTTTTGGCCCAGTACTTTTATTTGGCACATCTTACCTTGTTCTTTCCCTTGGGCCTTCTAAATAACATGGCCACTCTACACAAGTTTCAAATTATCCATAATTCTCATAGTCTCTTTAATTCTTATCATTACTACCTTTGAACCATCTTGATTGTAATTCACGATCATCAAGTCAATAGGTCAACCAAAGAAGAGAGAGAAACCAACATGTACATGGGCACATCTCATATTGCTGATCATTACTACTTCCCTATCATGAACTAGAGTTCCAAATATGGCACTTCCCATTGCTCAAAAATTTTCTTTCCATTTCGCTCTAATACATTCTCTCGTCTCATTTTCCAATCATATATCTTGTCTTACGTCAATAGCTACCACCAAGTATTGCCATTCTAATCGACTTTCACAATATGGATGAATTTGATTTTCCTACTATACATCCACAATAACTCAAATAATCTTCCAAGTTGTTATGATTTATATATCTCACATCATTCTCCACATTCCCAATTCTTGATCAATTTAGTTTGTAAAAATCACTTCTTATACCCTTAACAAACATGGAAATCTCTTAGAAATCCTCCAAATAGGGTGGTGATGATCAAATTGTGTCATTTCCTTCAATGTCAACACTATTCTTCTCTACACATTCTTAAAGCAACCATCTTGCCTCAACGATCATCGTAATATCAAATGATATCAAGTATACTTACCCTTAGCTGAAAGATTGTCTGGCAACTATATTGTTGTGATGTAAGCATAGCCTATTTGAAACCATCTCAACCTACTCATGGTGTGCCAACTCTTACCTAGAGGCTCTTAAATCTCAGCTTCTAGGAACTTATTATATTACCTACTTGTAATGGAAATACAAACAAGCCATCTCAGTATCATGGATATTCGCTTCAATTGTTCGCACAAAGACCTCTCCTTAGCAACTTGCACAGCTAGTGCATAATCTACTTTGTTTATAGATCCACCACTAGACCATCTACAGTTATGGAAATTTGTAGCAATCTTAAAATACCATACCTCCACCATTACCATGGCTCATTATCCATGCTCCACATGAAAATGTCTATCTCAACATCCCTTCATAATATGTGCAACTTCCAACCAAACTTAGCTCCTTCTTGCCAGCTTTTCTACCTTGCATAATATAGATTAGCAACCAAAACTAAGATACTATACCATCAACTTCACATACCTTTGGTACTCCTCCATTGAGGCCATCACCTCTGCATCTTCCAAAGGAATAACAGTATCATCATATATCCACAACTTAGATCTATAATCCAATTAGAACTCACTGATCCAACTATGCTCTGATACTAATTGTAACGTTCGTAACTGACATGCCCTTAACCAACTGGGCAGAGCCCTCTAGACATTTATGAGGAGTCGCTTCTACCCATTTATGCCGGTGCCTGGGGAACACGACACCCAGATCTACTCGAGCGGTCTCCCATGGGTCCGTTACAATCTCTACCACTAGAACTATGCTCGTCCTCGAGCATCACAAACCATAGATCACACCATCCCGTGGTGTCCAAGACCAAGTCATGACCTACCGTCCAACGGTATTCCGGGTCATACTTGCCCCCATGGAGACTCGAACTCGAGCCCTTTTCTGATACCAAATGTAACATTCCTAACTGACATGTCCTTAGCCAACTGGACAAAACTGTCAAGACGTTTATCAGTAGTCGCTTCTACCCATCTATGCCGGTGTCTAAGGAACGCGACATACAGATCTACTCGAGCGGTCTCCTATGGATCTATTACAATCTCTCCCACTAGAACTATGCTCGTCCTCGAGCATCACAATACCATAGACCACACCATCCCATGGTGTCCAAGACCAAGTTATGACCTACCGTTCAACGGGATTCCGGGTCATACTTGCCCCCATGGAGACTCGAACTCGAGCCTTGCTCTAAGACCAAATGAACGTTCCTAACCGACATACCCTTAACCAACTGGGCAAAACCATCTAGATGTTTATGAGTAGTCGCTTCTACCGATTTATGCCGGTGTCGCAGGAATACGACATCCAGATCTACTCGAGCGGCCTCCCATGGGTCCGTTACACCTACTGGGATACTTCTACCTTGGACACGGGATTGTGCCAAGTGTCTGGGGTCAAGCATTGGTAGCCGTAGTTGATCATGAATGGCGACATTTGAGATGACTTCTGCTTGGTGCTATTGTATGCACTCCACCAAGTGAATGTAATCGTCCCACTTTGATTGCTTGTTCCAGACATAATTTCTCAGCATATCCTCAACTATCTGAGTACGCTCCGTCTGAGGGTGATATGCCGTGCTCATCGATAGCTTCGTCTTGCTCCTTCTTTATGCATCTAAGTAACTTCTTACTAGACATGCATTGCATGATTGGGGTGACTTCTTTACCTGTTATCTCAATGACTTTGCCATTTGGCGCCATTGAGGGGCCTTTCCACTTCCCGCAATCAATCACAGCCCCTGCCAAACCAAGGTATTCCATGCCTATGATCAAGTCGTACTTGCCAATATTCATGACCTCTGCGCCCATTCCAATGTTGATACCATGCAAGTCTATTTCGAAGTTGATCCTCTTTTCTTTGTGTTTCGGATTGCCCCACTTGCCAACACAACAGGCTTGGGCTTGAACTTCAAAGGCTTCAGCTTCAACAACTCTACCATCCTTGGGGAAGCAAAATTTCCCCGTGTCTATCAACACTATGAAGGACTTGGCTTTGACTTTTCCTATTGTTGAGATGACCTGATATTGACTCTCGGCATTCTTGGAGTCAATGGCAGCAAAGATGTGGCACTCACCTGGATGTAGTCATAGGCATCTTCATCGTCATTCTCCGGGGGTGTTCCCATCCTCCTAGCTCTGCTAGTGCCACAGTCATAACAAAAGGATAGTTGTATGTCCGATGTCCCGGTTGGAAGCATCTGAATCACAACTGCTTTTCTATACATTCCTACCTGTTCTCCCTCGGGATGGACTGCAAGAACTACTTCACTGCTTTGGAGTAGATTGAACCACCCGTTTGCTCCTTGTCCCTAAGGCTGACCTGCTTCTTGTCCTGCCTTCCAAAATTTGCATTCCCTTGCTTCCCATACTTTGCGTTGTACTGAACTCTAGCAGTTGCCGGGCTTATTGCTCTTGGGCTATAGCTTCCAGTGGCTTTTCCCTTGTCCTGATAGTACTGCTGCTTTTGTTCACTACTTTGGGGACATGTTCCTTGTAAGCTCACGGAGTCACGGCCTTGGATTCTACTTCTGACACTGTTCTAAGGGTTGATAGGTCTCACAAGCTTCTTGATCTCCTCATTCAAGCCCTCAATATACCCTTCCACTGCATGCCTTTCGCTCAACTTTGGCACATAGAGCCTCAGCCTCATAAGTTCTTCGGTGTATTTCTGGCACCATCTTATTGCCCTGCTCCAACCTCTAAAATGGCTGCATCATATGGCATTTGTGTTCCCTCGACACGTAGTGACGCTTAAATACCTTGGAGAACTTCTTGAATCTGCAGCTATCCCTGCTTAACCCATGGGCCTTGGCATAGCCTTTCCACCAAATTCTGGTCGCTCCCTTGAGGTTGGTTGTTGCTACTCTGCCCTTGTCCTTATCTTTCATGCCATAAGCATTCCCATACTCTTTCATCTCGTCTAACCAGGCCTCGGCTTTCATTCCTGACCTGTTATCTCATGAGAACTGTTCTAACTTCCTGGCTTTCCACACATTGCTCAGTGCGGAGTCGACTTTCTTCTGATAGACGGTTTGGACCCTCTCGGCGGTCCTACCGATTGTTATCCTACTCTTCTTATTCTGAGTCGGAGTCGGAACTGGTGTTGAAGGAATCCGTGCTGGGGGATCTCCTTCTTTGATTTCTCTTCCTTGCCTTATCTGTTCCATCAGCAGGTGTTTGAGGTAGCTGGATGTTCTGGTCTGGTGCAATTGTTGCTCTTTCTACCATTAAAACTCTTATCTCTTGGATGTCCGATCTTATCTGGGATATCTCTTCTTTTGGGGTTGGTGCCTCAAACTCCTGGAATAGGTTCCTTGGTTGGAATTGTCTTGCGGGGGTTTTCTCTTCCTGAGGATGTCGATTTTTGCTCCATGTTCTTGGGTGCTCTAGCTGCATACACATTAGATTGCACTCTTATGATTAGCTTCTGTTTGTTGTTGCATTGGTTATTTGATAATACAGTTGTGGGGACAAAATATATCAAAGAACATTCATAATGCCAACAAAATATATCCATAAGATAAAATTTTATTACAATGTTTTGATATGAGAGCCAGAGGCTCTTCTCGATTGTGCATATAAGCAAACACGAAGGACTCAAATTTTGCAGTATTTGGTGAAGCGGAAGAACTTACCAATGGAAGATGCTACATGGGTCCTCAAAATGGATCTCGATAAAGCTTACCTGGACTTTATGTATGTGAGAATGCCAGGAGCGCACCATCAACGATGCTATCAACCCCGACACCGAAGGTGAGCACGGTTTGTTTGAGCATTAGATCCGGCAGGGATCATGCAGGGGATAGTAAATAGTCTTTTTTAGCAATGGGATCGTCATCGAGGCATGTAAGATGCATCTATCTACGACCATTATGGGAATGATGCCACTTCTTACGCCGAGACAAATCGCTAGCCATAGGCATGTTAGAAATCCCTCTTTCAAATTCTTTCCACTATAGGAGGCGATCCCTACAACCACAATATTATATATACTAAAATAGTAATGTGATTCGTCAGGCCAGTAGCTGTTAGCTTCCTGCCCGCGGGTTTCACCATGGTTCACTAAGGGCCTATGACTTTTGCTTATAGATATATATTTAGTTGTGTTGTTTTATGTGTATGACTATGGTCAGAACGATGACCATATATGATCACTTTATCTTTTTATTACCCACTTCAATAATGTAAATGTATGTCTATATAATGTAATCATTTTTTCATTTTTCCTTGCTTTACTTTACTACACCCCAATGCTGAGCACATCATTAATCGGATGTGACGATCCACGTATTTTATATGCTATACATACAAAATACATGACACATCACCATGGGTATGTAGTGGTATGTTGACCACCTAGGGAATAAATCAATGAGGCAAAGTTAGCTATGCTAAATTGACATTAATTAAATAAGCTAATTATATGATATTAGTTAACTAATAACTAATTATGTTAACTAATTGTGTGCATAATGCGATTGGGCCTAAGGTACTTGTTAATCAAGGGTTAATCGAAATTGGGATCTCATCCTCAATTTGCCCCAAATCGATTTGGGGGATTTTGGAGGAGGAGGAGTAGCTTGCTCAACCTAGAGAAGATGAAGAACCTGAGAGATAATAGATCCAGTCAAGATACCGATTAGTATAAATAGATAGCTTGAGTTTTTAGCTAGGAATTAAATTCTTGTGTGCTTAGATGAATGATTAGTCTTATACTGATGCTCAATTTGAAGTTGTGGATGGATTTATTGTAGTTCCTTGCTACACCCCTGTGCTTGTGGGAGGGTAGAGACCTAAAGGCCAGTTGGAATAGAGATGTTTCTAGCTAAAATCCCAATAATTGTGGCATGTGCACAAGAGCCCATCTGGCTGGAGATGCTATGCTGTGATTGAGCACCAGATAACAGAATGGTGAAGTGGAGGTGGAGCCTTGCTGAGCGTGGCTACTGGGGCCCCTATAGTGTGCTAGGCTTATAGTCAGTCACTGCATGTGGGCCGAATATGGGTCTGGCACCTTCTGGGTCGCAAGTGTCGCCCAAAAGGACGTCCTAGAGACTTGATAGGCGCAGGTGATCTCGACCTATGGATTTTGAAGGGTTAAGTCGAGTATGGGCGTGTGTCGCCATGATCCTCTAGCCACCCATGGAACCATTGTGCTCTGGGAAGGGACTTGTCCCATTCCTGCCTCATCGGACTGGGGAGATGCAACTTGAAGTAGTCTCTTAAGGTGACTCCATGAGATTACGTCTCCAGAAGGCTATTATCACGCTACATCATGCTTTAGCCTATCTGGAAAGTGTGCACGGGAGGGACAAATGGAGTGGACTACCCTAGCCAATGTTCTATGCCAGCCAATGCCATCGTCATGATTATGTCTGTTGTGATCTAGAGACCTTGATCGTTATTTTATCTCTTTTTGAGTCTGAGCTCGGGGTAGAACCCTTATTTATGATGTATTCGTGATGTTCGTGTTGTTGATGGATGGGCAACCCTTCATGGTGGCATACTATTTTATGCGTATTGTTGCTAGTGTTAACATGTATGTATGCTTCCGCAGTATAGGATAATCCTATAGAAGACATGGGATGAATGACACCTCCGTGTCCTTCACCAGGACACTTAGCCAATACAAGTGGTCTGAATCAGGTGGAGGGCCTTTTTCTGGTGATAGTGTTGCCAGGGAAGGGTATTTTTTATATTTCTATGATGGGGGCATCGTATAGGTTCGGGAAGCATCACAAAACCTGGCCACAGTCTTTTATGTAATGTACTGGAAGACTTATGTTGGGCAGATGGTGCCAAACAGAAGTTATGGCAGCTGGTTGTACCTATAAGGAAGCTTCTATATGCATACCACCACAACCGTAATTAACATTGCATAAGTTCTATAAGACATACAAAAATTAATCTCAATAACTATTCAATCCAAGGAGACTGAGGCTTGAAAAGTGAGCTCTAATATAAGGCATATCCAAATTCTGATCTGACATGGTAGCAAGCTCAGAATAGTCCATGAGAACTTAAGCTTCATAATGTTATAGGAGCTTGGCAAAGAATTGAATAAAACCAATATTAAGTCACTTAATACAATTAAGGATCTTGTTCAACCCTCGAAGTTCTAAAGGTAATAAGAAGCAAACTCAAGCCTAAAGCCTTTGCATAAGCCTTTCCAATCTTAAAGTGAACGTCACGGCATTGCTCTTTTTTCAAATATTGAATACGATATAGATATACTTGATGTACCAAAAAATATCAACTGGCAGGAAAAGATATCAAGTGATGTATGCAGTTTCACTTCTATTTAACAAGTTTTGAGAGTTTACTTGATAGAATCAGACCACAAGTTTCTACGGCATGGTCCTAGACATAGCAAGTAAAAAAGAACTCTAGTAGGAATATGCCTGCAAAAATTGCAAATCATGAGCGTTATTTTCATACATTATAATTCGCTATTAATTAGCATGTGAGTAGTACCATGCCCTTATATCATGGCAATGGGGCCGCAGTGCCTCAAGGCCTGCTGGAGGGAAAAGAGAGCTCAATGGTTGGCTAGATGGAATGTGCAGGAGCACAGGTGCATACATGTGCAAACAGAGGCAAATCGCCATAGCTTGAGGCAATATCTTGATGCTCGCTTCCTCAGCAAGCTTTGGGATGCCAATGCCCTTGAACATGTCAAGACAGCACACTACCAGTGCCACATAAATCCCACATTGGAACGAGGCCCGCAATGCTACCTGCGTACCCACTTGCCTATGAAAAGGCGGAGACTCATTGCCTTCATTCGCACAGGGGCACATCATCTTCGAATTGAGACGGGCAGATGGATTGGTGAGCCACGCCAGGACAGGCTCTGTCAATTCTGCCAAATGGGAGTCATTGCGGATGAATCTCATACCCTTCAAAGTTGGCCAGCCGTTACATGTGATATTGAGCACAACATCCGTACAGGTGCTGGAATCATCCCTTCAGGAGGTTATGGACATGCGAGATCAGCTATGTCCTCGGGCACACACTTGACATGTATATATACATTTATTTCATGATATGTATACTTGTACAGTTTGACGGCATTCTTATTACTGCCACGGTTTTCCCTCGAAAACCCTTCGGGGCGGGGTTTTTTTTACCCGACAGTAATAAGTTTGCTACGCTCCTTCTGGGTCCCATAGGCCAATTGGTCTCAGTGGATGATAAAAAATCATTCTTATTCTTATTCTTATTCCTAATTTACAAAAATGCACCTGGGCTTTTAAATATTATAGGAATGCCCCTCGGGCAGCTCGGACAGGGAGGGGCTGCTGGATGGAGCAGTGAGGGACTGCTAGATGTAGCTATGACAGACCTTGTCAAGCTGTGGACTGTCGGAACAGAGGTAAGGGTTATTATATCTCAAACTGGATCCTCGATTTAGGGTTACACTTAAGTGGGAAGTGAATTTCTGTAGTTCCAAAAACTTTTGTAACTTGTGCGAAGCAGATTTCTATGCTTCTGAAAATCGTTGTAGCTCGTGTTTGGAAGCAGTTAGATATGGCTATAAATCTCATGTCCATAAACATGAACAAGACTTCATGGCTTTTCCACAGGCAGAAGAAAACTGTGCTAGATTTGGTAGATATTAAGCTTGTAGGTAGGGTCATAGACTAGTGGATATAGAGATGAAAACAGATGAAATGTTGTCCAAAAATAGATGTGTCTATAAGAAACTTAGCACATGAGTAGCAGCAGACAAGCACAAATCAGAACACGCATTTTCTGTGTTCAAATCACCGTAGCCCCATTTGCCATTTCCCTATTGTCAAAAGTACCTCGCAAGAGCTATTGATCTAGTGAGTTTTGACGGTACCTGGTACTATTTGATTCACATGCTAATTACAAAAACAATGAAATGGCAATAGCTAACCTTATGATATAACTACTCTTAGTACTTAAGATGTTGTTGTGTGATAAATATATGTGTTGTGAAAAGTTTTGATGAGTAAAAAATGGAGACTCCTGTGTACCAGACTCCAACACATGTTGTGAAAAGTATTTGCTAAGCAGCACAGAATGAAGAGTCGAACGAAGATTCCTGTATAACGAACTCCAAGGATACAAGGATGTATAAATCCATTTACTAATATAAACATGAAGCATGAACTTGAGTATTTATGTGACTGGTTGAATTTGTCTTTAGATCCATATATATATGAAGCATGTATAACTCACACGACAATGGAATAGCAATAGAACAGGAATATCCATGTGATACATTCATGCCATTTTCACATAAACCTTATTTAATAATATTGCAAACTACAAAGAGAATAGAGATTATATTCCACCCTTTTGTATATACATTGACAGCAGGGACAAATTGCAAACAACGCAAAAACATCGCAACTTCTGTACCATCAAGAAGAAGAGAAGCATGAACCATCCATGGACAACCTTCAGCAACATACTTTCCCCTGTATCTTGAACGATCAGACTTAATCACAAACAATTCTATATGGTCTTTGAGGGCTTAATTTCGCATTGCAGTCTTGCACTCAAACTTGGCACCAACACATAAGTCCATAGCAAATTGAAGTGAAAAAGAAGAGCGGAAAGCATCTGGAATTGGGAATTACCAGGAAGAAAATGGGTTGGACATCATTTTACCTTCAAATCCAGAATTTTCTTGACCCAATTCAAGGTTTTCTTCAACGTTTGGTGTTCTTGACTCCAGTTATTACATTCGATCAACAATTTTGTCACTTTACACTACGAATCCCTAATTAACCATTTAGGGTGGCTTAACCCTCTCTGCCCGTAGCTGCCCAAGGGCATTCTTGTAATTTTTAAAAGCCCAAGGGCATTTTCGTAGATTAGAGAAAAATTAAGGGCATCTTCATAAGTTTCCCTTTAAAAAATGAGGTTTGATGGGGTTTCTGCAGGGCCAAGGGCTGGTAGAGGGGAAGGTAAGCTAATCTTACACAAAGACCATTGACCTACGAAGTGCTAAATCTGATGTTGGTCGAAATTTCTACAATTATTGAATCAGCCGATGCGTGCTTGATACATTAGAGGTGGCCAGACCTCACTACAATGTCCTCCCATTCATTTCCTTCTATGAGATAATTTAGCCTCATGGAACTTCTGAACAAATATCCAGCATCATCGACAATTTCTTCTTAAATTTCACAAAGTCGGCCACAGACTTGTTCCTGTTGCATGCATGCAAACTTCAGTGCGTTTCACACTTCGTTCACAACTGCCACTCGATTTAGAAAATTTCCGGTGTTTACGGCTTTCAACTTGAGCTTAGCTCTAAATCTATCTCAACCTTCGATTTTAAGTTCTCCCACAATCTTAGCCATCTATTCAGAATATACAAAGCATATTCCTAGTTCCTCGGGGTTTGCCCTTGGGGCAACCCAAAAAATCATGTTGACAAAACCAATTTAAGATAAGGAATAATAATACCATTGGCCGAGCATATCACGATAGATAGAAGGAGAGGCTTCCAGTAGAGACTATACTAACCGTTGAGAAAGTAACCTTAGAGTCGATCTTCCACTTCCGCTGGCAAGAAGTAATTGATCAGTATGTTTCTTAGACATTCGTTTTCTGTTCAAGAGTCAGTTTCGATGAGACCCATTTGCGGCGCATAAGTATATGTATGTTGATAGGGCAGGGTAGGCATGGAGCTGGGTCTTGTAGGGGTCCATGAGCCAAGAAATCAAGTGGGCTTTGGCTCTTGGAGATGTAAATTTGATGCTAAGTTTATTTCAGGTCCTGATAGGGCTCAAGCAAGAGCAAATTTAAGTCTTTGTAATTGGGTATCAACTGGCTGCTGTTTAAGGAAAGGAATCAGAAAATGCAGGTTCAGATGCATATTTACGATTACAAGGAATCGAAGAATCGGTTCCATACACAGTGTATTATCGACAACGCTCCCATCTACTGCCAAAGTTGAGAGGACTCTGCAACTTCCTATCGATTATTATCAGGTGGGGGATTTTATGTAGGCATTGTCTTGTCTCTGGTTTGCAGAAATGAATTAGGTTATTACCAAATAACCAATGGAGGATGGCTTCAGCTTTAGAAAATTGTTTTATTGTCTTGGACTGCAGGTTCTTGGAGCAGACACACATAACCTAGCTGATGCCATCGTCCGGGCATATGAAGCCCGTGTCAGCAATCCTCCAACAGAGGGATATAGCAAAGAGACTTTGCGGGCTCGCCAGGAAATCTTATGGGCAGCTCGGAACACATTGGCAGATCCAGAACTGCGGGGAGAGTATAACAATAATCTTTTGGAAGATGAAGCTGGGACTCTTGTTGTGGAGGTTCCATGGAGTAAGGTACGATGAATGGTTATTGCTGATAAGTCTGATGGATATGTTGTCTACAATCAGCATTCCGTTTAGCATTTTTGGTTCTTGTAGGTCCCTGGAGCATTATGTCTTCTTCAGGAAGTTGGAGAGGTGGAGGTTGTTTTACAGGTGGGACAAGCACTGTTAGAGGAGAGATTGAGTGCGCCTTTTAAACAAGATGTGATATTAGCAATGGCTTTGGCATATGTTGAATTGTCGAGGGAGGCTATGGCGCAAACTCCTCCAGCTATTGTCAAGAGTTGCGATCTGCTTAACACGGCGATGAGGCTGCTACAGGTTTGGGATCTTGCATTATATAGCAAAGTTTAGAACAGCATTAACATTTCATAGCATGCTTGCCAAACTGTCAGTAATACCATAATCATTCTTTTTACAGATCTTGCATTTTAAGCTTAAGAATGGCACTAGCATTTAAGGGATGCATGTTAAATCTTTGGTAATAGGCCATACCTTTCATCTCGGTAGACTTTTCCTTAAAATGTCTTGTATCTAACACTAACATATTCTTGATATAAATAACATAATATGTATGTACAGTGTTATAGCAAAGTGCTTATACCATATTAGAAAAGCTACTGTATGGTAGATGAATTTTATCTGGTCTAATTTGGTCTTCCCCTTATTGCAGGAAGAAGGGGGTGATAATCTGGCCCCAGGCTTACAGAAGCAAATAGATGAGACTTTAGAAGAGATAACACCACGATGCATCCTTGAGATTCTTGCCTTACCATTAGATGCAGAACATAAGTCCCAGCGTGAAGTTGGTCTACAAGAGCTCAGACACTTGTTATGGGATGGAGGGGATGTGACCTTTATGGTTCCAGGTGGAGCATTCACACGTGAGCAATTTATGAAAGAAGCTTTTTCAAGGATGGCTGCCCCAGAGCAGGTAATACATAATGGCAAATGCGCCAGTGGTCCAATAGTTAAGGTATGCAGTCAATAATTAAATGCAGAAAATAATTGCTGCTTGTGTGCCTGCTCCAGGTAGCCTTATTTATAGAAACACCAAGTACTATTCCAGCAGAACGGTCGGAAGTTTATTCTGTAGCTCTTGCCCATGTAGCAGAAGGCTTCAATGCTAAAAAGCCCCAGTTGATTCAAGAAGCAGGAGCTTTATTCTTACAACTCCAGGACGCATTTGCATCAGTAAATGATCAGAACACCATTCCTACTCTAGAGGAGCAACGTGATGTTGCATTGGGGAGGGCAATGTGCGCACTTTTATTGGGAGAAGTTGACAACTGCAAGGTGCTACTGGGTCTGGATGATGAAAATTCTCTTTTGAGATATCCGGATGTTGTGGAGTTTGTTTTTGCTAAATCAGAAGGAAGTGAGGATGGTGACTTGCTTCCTGGCCTGTGCAAACTTCTAGAGGGCTGGTTGTCGGAGGAGGTATATGCAAGTTTTCGAGATACAGAAGGCCTTGAGGTCAGGCTTGGTAGCTATTTTGATGATCCAGATGTTCTCAATTATTTGGAGAAATCAGAAAAAGGAGGGGGATCACCCTTAGAAGCAGCAGCTGCTATCGTGCGCATTGGGGAAGCTTTTAACAGTGTTAAAGCAACGCTTCAAAGAGCTTTTCCAATAGGGAAATTAAAGGAAAGTCATCAGGATCACAAGGATCTGAGGTTTAAAGGTTCCTCTTCAACACAACTTCAAGATAAGCGTGATGAGGGCCATACATCTATTGGATTTGATAGAGGAATGCAGGAAGAAGGAATTGTTAAATGGACTGATACAGAAAGTGATAGCGATTTGCCGAATTTGGATCCAAGCCTGGTAAATAATGAGGCTAGCTGGGGATTATCGGCAACACAGATTGTTTGCTCAGGCGCAGTATTTGGGCTATTAGTTATGGCAGGAATGCGATTTCTGCCTGTTCAAAGCACCCTTGCAAAGCTTTCTAGAAGCCTTGTAGGGACATCCGGTCCTCCATCAGGTAGGGCTTGATTTTTGAACTATGGTTGTTGTATCCGAGAGCAGTTTTCATTCTGAGTACCTTTACTGATTGGCTTTGAAATCAGGCATTTCGGAGAAGTATGTTTCTACTGAAGAGCCAAGAATGGATGCCCACCTAGCAGAGCAGCTTGTGAGGAAATGGCAAACTGCAAAAGCTCAAGCTTTGGGTCCAATGCATTCCATTTTTCAACTGAATGAGGTTGACTTCTCCTTGCCATGTGCAGCTGTATGAGATTATGAGATGGCAGCTTTTTGTTCAGCCCCAATTTACAAACTGCCAGTCCAATTTTCTTTAATCACTTACAATATTGTGTGTTTGCAGATTTTGGATGGACAAATGTTAAAAAGCTGGAGCGAACGTGCCGCAGATGTTTCAAAGCGCGGATGGTATTGGGATTACAAACTTCTTGGTTTGAGCATTGAAAGCGTCACTATAAGTGAAGATGGAAAGCGGACAACAGTGGAAGCGACATTGCAAGAAGCAGCACGTCTTTTTGATAGTAAAAACCCTGATCATGATGACTCTTATCGGAGTACCTACACAACAAGGTATGAATTAGTTTATCGGGAACATGGATGGAGAATAGTCGGAGGTGCTGTTCTGCGGTCATAACAATATTGCTTCAGATTCTTTGGCACCAAATGCAGTGCTATGTATACAATTGTAGAATAAAAATTTGTAGGTGATGCTGTAGCGTAGATTCACACAAGCAGGAGATTCCTTGGCTGGTATCTCCTTTGTAAAATATATGTTGATGGGTATCTTAGTAAAGTATAAATATAAAAATATATGGTGATTTATAGAACTGACATAGCTCAATGAGAACATGCAAGTCAAGCTGCAGCTGTCAGCTGCCTTTTCAGATGGACCAGGTGGAAGACAAAAAAGGAGCGGCCTGGCAAAACAAAGAGAAAGGGAAGTCCCTCTTTTACCGAGGCCGTTGATAAAATAAAAACTAAGAATGTCAAAAGAAAAAAGAAAAAGAAAAAAGGAAAACTGATGGTTGTTTGAAACCAGATTATGTGGACAATGTAGCGTGGGCCTTTTCTTTTGGGCTGCTGATTTAGACCATCATTCTAGGGTATTGCCTTATGACATCCTGCTCATCTACTACAAAACATGCATTATCATAATTTGATTTTAGAAAGACAGACTCCTTACTTAAATTGCCTAACATTCCATGGGCAGCCAGAAAGCAAAAACTACCATTGTGGCTATTTATATCGAGACTTGGGCTTCTTATGGACATCATCTGTCTAATCATGGTAAAACTTATTCTAATTTTTACATTGAGTCGAGCAATGCATCATAACTTGCTAGGCCTTCATTCTTCATCTATGTAGTCTTGTTAGCAAGCAATCTTGAACCATTAAATTCTTCTTTGAGGCAAGTGCTGACTTTTCTAATGACCCTTTATATTTTCCTAAAATTGACAAATGCCCTTGGTTTAGGGGATATTTTTATGGAAATGACCGTAACTCTTTTGTGATGATCCAAATGGGAACGTGTTTTTTAGATGCACTGTAGAGGAGGTTGCATTGTAGAGGAACACAAGATCTTTCTAATAAACTAAGATCACCTGAGTCGGAGTATGAAATTACATGTTATGTTATTTTCTATGCACAAAAAAGTCGTAAGGATTTTGTGACAAACATTTAGGTATTATACTCGTATTGTACAAAGGTGGTTGTCATACGAATAGTTGCACGACATGGCGTTCGAACTGGCAACATACTTTTGCCAACTGAGCTATCTATATTCCTTGCAGATATTACCTTACATCTTTCTCATATGCGTATATGTTTCGAGGAGGCTCTAGAACATTCTAGAACCTAGGTACATGTGCAACACTTGGCACGATCTCATCAATTGGACTCGTGCGATCTTGACTATTGGTAAAGGTATATATATAGAGGAGCCTTATTCTTGTCAACTATTTCGGTTCAATCTCAGTCTTGAGCCTTCTAGCTCGAGTCCTTGTATTTTGCTCAGTTATATCAAGTATTTTTGGCATTCCAATGTATTCTTTATGTATTTCCTCTTGTTTCCGCGTAGATTCATGACAGTTTGAACCGGAATCCCTTAACAGTTCTTGCCTGCTCCGAGCCTAAGTACTTTGCCCATATTAGGTGTTTTTTGTCTCTATAGAGGATCCTCCATACTTGTGACATCAAGTCTAGCAACTTGTTCAAGTATGTCAGTAATTGCAGCTGGATAATACGGAGCTCAGAGAATGAGTAGCGTCTTATAAGTCAGCTTCTAACTCCGGGAGGAGGCCATGAGAGCCTAAGATTAGTTTGCAGGAGAAATTTGATGGCACTAGATCCCAGCTCCCCGGCTCGTTATTCAGCTCCACCTGTACAGGTATCCTCAAATCAGAAACAGGTCGGATAGTTGACTCTCTACTTTCTGGGTCAGCTTTGAGTTGGTTTGTCCCCCTGTTAAAGAGAGGGACTCCAAGTTACAAAAGTTTACCGTGTTCATTGCTGAATTTGAGGCGTGTTTTGGAGATACCGATCGGTAGCATATAACAGTTACTAAGCTTGACAACCTCAGACAAGGTTCTTATCCAGCTTCAATTTATGCTTTTGAGTTCTGTCAGATTGTGATAGACATGGCTTGTGACGATGCAACCCTTCGAGACTATTTCTAAAGAGGGCTTCGCGAGGATGTGAAGGATATGTTGCTAAGTATGGAGGGTCCTAGAAGCTTGGATGAAGCTATAAAGTTTGTGGTTTATTGTAATAACCATCTTTTCGAGCCCGTTTCTTTAATTTCGCAAGCTCCAGTAGTTACAACAGCTTCTTCACCGTCTGATGCCTATGCATATTGATTGTGTGGTTTGAGGGCGCTTGTTTGCATTCGACAAGTAGCACCAAAAAGAGACTAATCTCTGCCTCTACTAAGCACGATTTCATTAATTGGAGAAAATAAGCCCATTTTGAGAATTTTAAGCACACCTAATTTGCTCTAGCACGAATACTTTCACCTACTTCTCGAGCACAAGAAACATGAGGTAATTAACATACACATATACATACAAATACACATATACATACACATACACATATACTCGTAGAAGCTCAATAATGGCCCTACATTGTACACCAATAATTCACATCAATAATTTAACTTCACTATAAAAGCGGCTTGACGAGGGGGTAGAGGCCATTCATCTTCCATGGCTTCCTCGATGCCCCTTCGAGCACATTCTGCTCTTTCAAGTGTTACTTGAGCTACAACGATCCGGGCGAATGCGCTAGAAATGGCGTTAAGCTTGATCCATGGCTCTTATCTAAAGCTGATGGACACCGCTAGTGCTTGCGGGGAAGCTCACTTCGTGTTAAAGTCCACATTTTGGCTTCGATCGATCGGAGATCTATGTTGAATGGCATCCACGAGCTTTGATGTTGATGGCGAGTGAATGCACTTTTGCTAATAATGTAATAATGACATGGGTACCTAATAACTAAGTAAGGATGTAATAGCATTCTGATTAAGGATGTAATATCATTACCTTAAGCGAGTATATTGTAACGATGTGCTATCCCACCTCCACTTTTACGCGAAAGCCGTCATTGAATTCAATCATAGCTAAATTAGATCAAAGCAAACATGTTTTTCAAACATCGCATACTAGTATGAAATAAGTATTATTCTTGTGCGTATACAATGGTCCGATACACGTTCAATAATGGTGAACTCTACCCCAATAATTCACCTCAATCATTCCACTTCACTATAAAGCTTCTCTCACGGGGCTACATTTCATTCATCCCCATGGATTTCGCCTTCTTGATTCACCACATTGAGGCGATCAAGTGCTCAATGAGCCACCTTGAGATCTTGTTGGTTGCCTTGGCGGGCATCTTCTTCTTGATCCCTACCTGCGAAGAAAAGCTTTCTTTAATTTGAGATTCATTGCCCTGCGTCAATTAGGTGTTATGATCCATCTGATTTGGCTTCCCGAGCGCATGAGCTATGAGATATCGGGGATCACTACTACGGATCACGAAGATGAATGAATCACTGTTTGGCATTGTATAGTGTAAGAGCTCTTGTGTTGAGATGAAAAACACAAAGCCTAATGAATAATAACTAGTCTATTGTAAGGTGCATGTCATGTATGATATAGTAATTATGTAAAAGAGCATTGCATACCTCAAGAGTTCTCATCCCCGTCGTTAGCTTCTTTAGCCACTAATTCTTGCAACCTGAGACCCCCCACACTATGGGGATCACATTTGTCAATGGCCTGGTCCCTCTGGCCCAACCATAGTCTATCGTTTTCAAATGTTGGTAGCGTGGCGGGTCATTAGGATTCGGTCTCTAATTCTTGCTCCGGCAATCCCTATCTTGCATTGCATATGAGGTACCCTTTCTTGCAACAGGCTCAAACCAAGAAACAAACACCTCTTCATAGTGAGGGAGATTAGGGTCCTCCTCATGGGTCCTCTTCCGCTTAAAGGCCATCCACGTCAGGCGATTATCATGTGGCTGATCGGCAAGAGCATTCCTTTCTTCACATCTTGGTAGGGGTGAATATTTCAATAGGGTTCTTGGGTTTTACCGGAGAAAGGCGGACATAATGAGATGCACCAATGTGTTCATCCACCAATAAGTTGTCGGGTTCTTCTAATGCGGTTTGTCTCGTCTTTGGGCCGAAATCTGAATGGCAGTTCTACGGGCTGAGCGTCCCCAAGCTTTCACGCAACAAGGTGGACCAGTAGTCAATAACTTCATTCATATATGTGTTAGACCATGAGTTATCGCCGGCTCTAGAAATAGCTGCCCAGTGCATCATGTACTTGGCAATTGAAGCTCTCAAGGCACCTATATCTGTCAAGCTCTGATATGGCTGCACGACCTTAGGTGACCCTCTAGGAATCATAGGTAAGCCTTGGGCATCCTCCTTCCACATTTTAATTCCCTTTTCAGGTAGCCACTCCCTATGCCCTGGCCTCATCTTGTAGAACATTAGTGGCCATCCATCATTCATGCAGAACTTGAAGAGTAGAGGTTCCAAATGACCACATAAACGGTCCTTCTTATCAGGGATAAAACCTTTCACGAATTCTTTCCAGTTGGGAACCTCAGACACAAGGTAGGGCGTAGGAGACTTTGAACTACACTGCCTGAAGAGTTGCATAAGCTCCGGAATAGTCAATGCATCTGATCTTCTCAATAGAGTAGAGTAGTTTCCAAAGAGGGCATCTATGTCATCGTGGGTGTGTCCAACCATCATGAGAAGACACCTAACCAGACCAAGTATGACAAGTAAGAGAAAAGATACCTGTTCTTGTTTTGTCCTGAGCAATTGTCTAGCTGCAAGTAAAGCCTCCTAGGCAACTTCTTCGGTATCAGAGGGCCCTTGATAGGAGGCATAAAATCATTTCTAGTGCCATTCACCATTTTTGTCCTAAGGGCTTAGGTGTTCATGATTGCTCCACCCCCAGGCTTCCTTGATGATCGTATTTCTCAAATGACCCCGGTTGTCCTCAGATTGATTCTCTAGTGTTTTCAAGGTATGATTTAAAGATCCCACATGAAAATTCGAATCATCGGCGAGAGAGGTCCAGCGAGAAGTGGCCCAAAGCACCTACACTATGCCCATGCATGAGAGCACCGGTAAGACTCACCTTCAACCGTTCACCCCTCCATCTGATTTTTGCTAGCTTCTCCGGACGAGGAACCATCGTCTTATTCACGATCCATCTTATCATGTATAATGGTTAAGGCATTTTCAGGAGATTGATGAGACAAAGCTCTCCACGACCGGTAGAGACTCCTGCCGGGGAAAGTTGGTGTCATGTGAGATTTCCTTTCCACGGCGAGCTCTCTTCTTTCTCTCGGATCCCTAGTCTTGGCAAGTTTCTCCTTTATCACAATACAGGTATTACACTTAGAAAATGCTATCCTTTTGGCGATTGCTACCTCTGAGTGGTTCTCCTTCCATGTTGACAAGAAGGACGATTGAGAAACATGTTTTCTGTCATCTAGTGTGGACGGTTATATCTACCTCTTGATGTATGTCCTTTTTAGTCAAGATGGAAGGTAATCTCTTCACATTTTCTCTAGTTCCCCACTTTCGTAACCTTTGGAGGTGTGGCATAGTTTGACATTTTCATCTATGTACATAGATAGCACAGCACCTCCGGCCAGTGTATGAGACCTTGGCTTCATGGACCCGGAGTTTCCATGCTCCGCAATCCTGTGCCCTTCCATAAAAAGCTTCCTCCATTTGTAAAATGTAGAAACTGGGATACCGTATGCACTATGCCATGCCTTCACACAGACTTCCCTGTTGTTCAGCATTAGCTTTTTCACACATCCATTCTCTGAACAAAGATCTAGCATATTTGTGCGCCAAAAGTAAATGCGTTCGAGCTTTTCATGTTCGATAGAAGGTCCTCATGGCGGATACCTCCTTAAGCGTGAAATTAGCACAACATCTCTTCAAGCAAACACATCGAGGACTGTGAGCGCAAGATAGCCGGTGTGGTTTTCCTTTCACCTTTTTTTTTGGGGTCGGCGTCCTCGCCTTCACGTTCACCATGTGAGTATTTGTCTTTTTTGTTACTCCAGCCTCGGGCTGATGGCGTAAGCTTCCTTCTCAACCTCGGTCTCCTTCGGCGTAACTAGGCTAGAAAGCTGGAATCTTGTCGCGAGAACCAATGCTATTGGCCATCTCACCAAGTCATGCATCGTGGCATTTACGCACAAAGCGGCGGAGCATAGAAATCTTCGGGCATTGGCAACAAATTCATAGAGAAACCCTATCCATGCTTCACCCAACTTCATGTCGGATCGGCATCGTTTGGATCTGCGAAAGCGATATTTTTGTAGCATAAGCCGGTTTGCGGCACTTTCGTCGCGAGTAACTCACATGTCTTTTCCACTAGTTTATCCACCCAAATCCCGCAATTCAATTGTTTCATTGTTTCCTTCCACGGGGAGTTCTTTGGAACTTGCCAATTTATCCGTTTGATCGGCCCGGTGGTGTGCTAACATCGGGTCTTTGGAGTGATTTCATCATGAGCGTCGCTTTTGGACCAAAGAATGAAGCTACCAACACCTCCTCTAGGTGGTTCAATTTTCGCTACGAAAGCGGCAAATTGGTATCGCCCATCAAAGACAACGACTAGAGAAACTACTATCAATTAAATACGCACGGGGCGTTGTGGTGATTTTGAAGTTATGCACTCGCCCCTCGGCCACCTTCTTCCCCAACGGTAGAAAGGCGTAGAGCTTCCATCCTGAATAAAGTCAACTTCGCCGCAAACAACGGCGATGGCGTCTGCTGGACCTCATTAGAAGAAAAATGCACGGTACTCAAAGACCCAAAGGGGCGACATAATACCTCGGGAAGATCGCTAAGGCGATTCTCTTAAACACATGGGTATAAATGACGAAGCACAAGACAATCGACGGCCGGGAGATCGCGAAGGCGATCCATCCGACCTCTATGGTGGACCTTCAATCCTTCAAATCTACCTAGAAACTTTGTCTAATCTAACTAACCATTTAAAACCACCTATCCACTAGACTTACCTCGAAAAGATCGCAATCGCGATTAATTTGAAAGTAATCTCGCCGCGTCATAAGCGCTATGCTCTCGGATGAACGCAGTCGCGATTCTTTCATGCGACATCCAGAGTGGTCGTCCCGAGCAAAAATAGATGCTTGAGTAAGTCTCGCAAATCAAATGTCTATGTGAATATTAATTGCGGTGTTATTTCCACAAATCGAAAATTGCCTTTGTCCGGTTAATTAAAATGGAGATGCTGGCGTGAATTGAACATTTGGGGAGCAAAACCATTAGCACTACCATTAGCGGAACCATTATGTTACCGTGATATTCCCTCACTATCAATTAGTCCAGAAATAAACAATTCAATTGGGCCTCGCTAACCGGATTATCTGGATCCACGAGCAAAGATATACCAAGAAAGAGATGGTGCATATGTTGTTATGGTTGTGAGGGCACTATTATAACCTATACATAAACAACAAATCGAAAATCTCTCTGAGATTCGACAACTTCTATTTGGATAGGCGTGTAAGGCATTAGGATTTTGTACCCTCAGAGCTTAGAGTAGGCGCGCCTTCAAGATGAGCACTATAGCCCCGATGAGCGTCATCCGCCTCCAAAAACCCAACGAAGCGGGCCGAGAAGAACGAGCGCCTTCCAGAACACCCTGCTCGATTACAAACTGGAAATCCCGCCCTCTTCATCGAGCGCGAAATTCAGGTTTAAAATTTGAAATCAGTTGTCTCTTTCAGGCCTTCAACCGCGCTCCAGAGGCGTCTTAATTATGGTTCCGTAGGGCCTTTATTACGTACACTTTTTGAATTTGGAGGTGCACTTTATTACGTACTTTTTTTGAATTTGAATTTGTGTGTCCATTAATACGGGCGGCTGCATTAATGGTGGGTATTTATGAATGCCGGCCGTATTAATGGCTGCCATTTATGGCGTGTCAGGTCCCGCACGTGCCGGATTAAATTAATCCGGCTTCCCCGACCAGTATTTATTCTCGCGATCCCTTGGACTTTCATTCCCGGCCCGATTTTGGTGGCGCCTTAGCGATTCCCAGCGCCTTCGCCTCCTCCGAGCGCCTTCCACCACGGTCGAAATCAACCCGTTTTTCGAAAGCTTCCCGCGCCGGCGATCCATGGCACCAAAAGCCCACCTCAGAGAAGGTTAGTTCCAACCCCCTCAGCTCAAGAAGATCGCGGGCGCGATTTCTTTCGATAGTGCATGTTCAATTAGACTCTTCACCTTTTCGTAATGTAGTCATTAGAAGGTCTGGAACTCAACGAGGGATCGTGATGCGATCCGCTCGATATTCGGACGGATCGGCGTCCGCGATCTATTTGATTGCTTTCAGAGGTAGCGGCCGCGATCTTGTTGAGTGGTCAACAACATCGCGGTCGCGATCTTCTTGGATACTCACCACACAAGCGACTGCGATCTTCTGAATCACTCATGAGGATCGCGGTCGCGATCGGTCTAAACTCTCTTGAAGATCTTGCACCGCGATCCTGGCGATGTTACGGAAGAACTTGTGCATTAGGGAATCTTGACCCACTTCTTACTTGCGGCTCGGATTTGTATGCGCCCGGGCGTTGAACCCAATAAGATCATCACACCTTCAAATGAAAGAAAGTGGTGTATAGAAATTGCCATGGCAATTCCACTGGCGAAAGGCGCACCGCCAGTAAAGACCTCTGCTTGTTCCTGATTGGCAAGAAAGGCGATGACATACAACCGGTGGGAATTGCAATCGCTATGTGGGAAGGAACAAAAACAATGTCCAAGGCGCTATTATATGCGTGTAGAGGACACACCGTAATTTTGCGATTCATTGAGTATGTCCTTAAATGGACAAACTATGATCCCTCGCTCATGGCAGCTAGCAAATTAAACAAACACCCCTACCAATTGGAAAGAATGTTGACCAAAGGCTAAAGGATACGGCCGGTACCGCTTGGTCCCCACGAATCAAATTCTCGTCTGCGAATAACGCAATTGGGATATATTGTCCGGGCTTCTCGACATGCGAGAAAAAGGTTTGCAAAATGGATAAGAAACCACCTAGCATTGCAATCGAAAGCTAAACGAGATGAGAAGATGCCTTCAGAATGGACACCGAATTGGTTAAGGGCTCGGGCAAAGAAAAACATGTTCTAGTATCTATAAGCGTAGGCCTCTTCGAACCTGAGCCCTCTCTCCGTTGAGCCCTGTTTCCACTTTGCCCAACCATCTGTTGTTATAAATTTTGCTCAACCTCACGGCTATTTGTGCTCCCCCCTCGTCCCTAAAGATTCTACCATCCCAAAGTTAGAATCAAACTTCGGCAAACTCAATATTTCGCCGATAGCCTAGAACCTTCTTCTTCCAACACCCCCCTTCGGGTCTCGTGCCGTGATCGTCCAAGAGGCTAGCATTTCCTATTGCGAGCGAATCTGCCGACGGACCTCAAATTCAATCTGAAGAAGAAGAAAAATTGGCGAGAACAAACCGCATTGAAGCTTGAACAATTCAAAGCGGTTCTACCCGCTTGGTGTGAACTGGTTTATGAAGGTTTCAATATTAGATTGCGAACCAGCTCACTTGCTAACCTCACGATCGAATCGCGTCAAAGCGACCAACGTCTGCACTCTGCGTGAAGAGTTTCAAGGCGTATCCTACGGAGGTGCTCACACCTACCGATGTTGTCCCCTTCGACCCCATTACGAGGGTGATTGTTATTGTTCATGATTTCGGTTTGTGGTCTCGAATTTACAAGTGCACATTATTTCCAGGAAGAAGATCACATGGATAATGAGGATGACTTGAAGGGCAAGAAATTTTGGATAATATCTGGTAACCACAGTATATGTGCAGCTCAACTGCTATGCTGTCTTGTTGGAGAACGGGAACAGCAGATGGAGTTTGCTAAAGCCTACGCGAGGAGAAGAACAAGAGTGCTTAACGGAAACTTGACAGATAGAGAATATATTGAGTTGAGCATTTAGTGCAATGAAGTCATGCGGAAAGAGATTTTGTCATACGCTTCCACGCTGCTTCAGAAAGATTACACTTTTTGGGAGGAGTTGCTTTCTGACTTTCCTGCTTTCACGGAACAGCGGATTCTGGATATATCTGATTCGGATACAGAGTACGTGAAAGCCAATTACAATAAGGAACATGTTGTGGGTAATTTGCCCGTTGCATTTCTAGAACCCATTAGATCGATTTTGAAACCTGAAGAGGCTATCAAGATCAAGGAGAAGAAAAATGTTGTGCATGCTGTAACAAAGGAAGGGATTCCCACCTCCACTCCAGTGTCTGAGAATGCTACTATGGTGTTCATAGACTTTAGAGGATTCTCTGCATTATGGACGTGCAAGAAATATATGGAACTCTTCACAAGAATATCCAGCATGACAACTGCTAACATTTATCACCTTGTGATTCTGATGCGGTCTGCGAATTTGCCAGATTGCTTGTACAGCCAAAAACAGATTCAAGGCGGGTCCCATATTTCTGTAGGTACATATGACGAGCCGGGATGGGTGAACAAGAAAAGGGTGAAGGAATATCAGTATTACATCACCCATATGTGCATCAACAGAAGCGACTCCAGGGTGAACGCGAGTATGCCGGAGCTGGAGCTTCGTTTGACACAGGTGAGCAATGCACCACAGAAGACGCCCTTGCCACCAATGCCTGTCAGTGGTGACGAAGATACTGATGAGAAAATGAAGAAGAAATGGCAGACATATTTCACGGGTAAACCCAGGTACAAGTTTGTCGGAATGGAAGGTGACCACGTGATGAAGTGCCAGTTGAAGACATCATATGCCTACTACCTGGTTGACAAGCTTGTGCCGAAGGATGGTTGTGTTCTTGATTTCTTCTCAGCAGGTACTGCTTCTCGTGTCGCCTTACTGCAGGGAAAGAAGAGTATTGCTTTCGAAAGCCAGGGTAAAGTGTGCCGATTTCTGAGGGCTTTCTTGGATAAGCTCGAAAAAATGGTCGACAGTATTTGGAGAGACAGATGGCGAGGATAAGGCGAGCCCGAGAATGATCCTCATCGCGATCAATTTAAACATTACCCAACGAACAGATATATCTAACATCGATTCAATCTTGGATCAAATGGATGAGAAAAGCTACGAGGAAAGAATGCAGGAAACGAAAAGACTTCTGGAGGCTACTGAGAAAGGTATTATCGCTCTTGGAGCCCGTGGTTTCAAAAATTAGGGGCTCTAAATGAAAAAATTGATGCCTACATGCCCTTTTTGACAAAGCGGGTCGAAGTTTGAATACGTAGGTATGGTCGAGGACCCCGCGGATCAAGAGGGTGAGCCATCGAGCACACAAGAGCATCAGGTTCGGCAAAGAAAAAACCAAACTCTTCCATGCACCCGATATCGCATGTCCGAAGCGAGTGGCGCGGATGTCGAAGGACCCCCATGGATCCCGACACCGAAGGACCGGATCCACATGTCCAACTCCTTACAGCAGCCGTATGCGTAGAAATCCCGGATAAAAAAAGGCTAATCGAGATGGACAATGAGTAAGATGTTTTCAAAGGGGCGGGGAACATGTAGCTAGGATAGGCTGCCGAGCTCGGTGTTGTACACGAGACCGTATCGGAAACCCGGATGGACTAATTTACGCCCATATGGCAAAAGAAATGTACATTGAAATGTTTGAGGAATACAAATTACAATGCTTTGAGTTTAATATTTCAGTTATTTTGTCTAAACATTCCTTCACACGACAACTCACAATGTTCGCCATCGCGATCCTCATTATCACTTTCAATTCTTTTTATCCATGTGAAGAGCTTAACGGAATTGTAATATTACATCCATCGGCTGCCTAGGGCAGCTTCAAATCTTCGCCCGTGGCGATCCCGGCGAGTGTTTTCACTCTTTCCACGTGGACCGCTCTTGCGGGAAGGAGCTTGGGATAGCCTTATACATGTCCAAATCGGATACGTCGCTGTTTGTGCCCAAAAAGCAGCGGAAAAAACGTCAACTTTTACTCCGCTGCAACCATTTGCGGTGTTTTATAGACACCCAAGAACCTATTTCATGCTAAACGAGAATTCCGAAATTCTCTAATTAATTAAATCGTGCAGTAACTGCGGCTGTTCGTGGATGTCTTGTTAAACGATCAAAACAGTCGAAAAACTTTCGAGGTTAGCCAAGTAGCAGGTATCTCTCAACGGCTGGCCGACATTTCTCAGACTCCTTTCATATACGATGAAAGTTTTATTCCTTTAGATAAGGTTAGTAAAGAGTTTTTTATATCTATATCATTGCAGTTGCGCAGTCTTTAGAATGTACTGTACCCCTCCAAGATCTGTTCGAAGGAGCTTCTTGCAATATTTTCTTCAATCTCATTGCTAACCCACATGCGCCAATAGTCTTAGGTCTTCCCTGATTCGAGTTGCATAACCCACAGACTGATTGGTGTTCTAAATCATTTTGGTTTATTGGTTCTAGATCTAGTCCCAGCTTATCTGTTGCTCTTGCCTCTACATCTACTCTAGTCCCTGCAGTATCATGAACTCCAAATTCCACTCTTGTTATACTCCAGTTCATGTTTCTGCTCTGTGTCCCTATTCGGTGCCCGTCTTTGCTTTAGTCCATGTTTTGGATGATGTCATAGTTCCTGCTCCAGTCCCTGCTCCTGCTTATATTCATGTTCTTTTTCCTGCTCCTGCCCCTGTTCAAGTTCATGTTTTCGTGGAATCTTCATTCCAATCACGCCTCCATATCTCAAAGATTTCTCTCCACAAGTATGTGGAATCTGGAAGTCAAGATCCTAACTCAACTTTTGCAATTCAAGTTCTAGCTTTATTTTAGTGATGCTTGCCCTTGTCCTTCCTGATCAGTACAAACATTTTGCCGATATTCTTGATAAAGTCAAAGCCAGAAAGCTTCTGAAGCATCGTCCCTATGATTGCCGCATTGATCTCCAACTAGGTACAACCCCACCATATGGCTCTATCTATGGCTTCTAGTCAACAAAGTTGGAGGTTTTACGGACCTATCTCGAGGAGATTCTTGCGACTCGCTTATCCGACATTATCAGTTACCTGCAAGAGCTGCTATCTTCTTTCTCTTCAAGAAGGACAATTCTTTGCATTGGTTGTGGATTACCGCGGCCTCAACAAGATCATTGTACACAATTGTTATCCTCTTCCTCTGATTCTAGTGTTACTTGAGTGCTATAAGGCGCACAATACTTCACTAAGAGCCTTATCAATGCTCCAACGATCTTTCAGAACATGAATAATGATGTCTTCCAGGAGTTTTTGGGTCTCTTTGTTATCATCTATTTGGACGATATTTTGGTTTATTCGAAGACTCTAGAAGAGATGAAGAACATGTCTGGTAGGTCCTTTAGAAGCTACAAGAACATGGACTTTATGCTAAGCTGGAGAAGCATTAGTTCGAGCAAAATAATGTCGAATTCATTGGTTATTGTATCACTCCCCAAGGTGTCTCTATGGATCTAGAGAAGGTTAGCATAGTTCTTGATTAGAAAACACTTTTCTCAGCTAAGGATGTATAGTGCTTCTTGGGGCTTGCCAATTTTTATTGCGAGTATTTGGAGGTTGTCTTGCCTTTGACACGTCTCACCAAGAAGGATGTTTCTTTTGAGCAAGCAATTGAAGCATAATCAACATTCATTACTTTGAAGCATGCTTTCACGACAATACCCGTCCTTACACACTTAGATCCTTTGCATCAAAATGTTCTCGAAGCTGACACGTTAGATTTTGCTCTTGGCAACATCTTGTCTCAGGGGCAGGGTGATCATGAGTTGCATCCGATCGCCTATCATTTTCGAAAGTTCCAGGCTGCTAAAATCAACTACTGTATTTACGATAAAGAACTTTTGATGATGGTTGACTTTTTTTTATGAGTAGCGATAATTTCTTGAAGGCTCTCCTTATAGGATGACTGTGTATATTGATCATAAAAACCTGGAGTATTTCTAGTCTCCTTGAGTTCTCAATCGTCACTAGCTCACTAGCACACATATGTGTTCTTTCGTTTTGATTTTGTCATCAAATTTCAGCTTGTAATGCATGAAGAGAAACCAGATGCTTTGTCTCGTAGATCATATTTTGAACCTAAGACAGGGGAGCCAATATATGATCAGCAACCCCATATCATTCTTAGTTCCAGTCGGCTTCTAGCCATTTCTTTGTTTAAGATCTTTAATGATAGCACTCTGCTGGATGCAATACAAATGGTGCTTACCATGGATTTCTTGGCTCAAGATATCCTTCCCCATCTTGGTTCGGGCTCTTCCTTGAATGCTCCAGTTCAGTGTTTAGACTATGATATTTTTTTTACGTTTGTGATGACCTGATTTTTCAGCATGATATTCTCTATGTTCCTGATAGTGCTTCTCAACGTCAAGTTCTGTAGTCTTGTTATGATTCTCCTCTCACTGGCCACTTTGGGATTGCCAAGAGCTTGGAACTCGTTGCTCGAGATTAGTGGTGGCCAGGTCTCCATCCACTTTCAAGACCTTTGTATGCTTATGTGACACTTGCTGCCATGCAAAAGCTCCCAAGGACCTTCCATATGCCCTGCTTCAGTCTTTACCAGTTCCAACTGGTTCTTGAAAGAGCATTTCCGTAGATTTTATTGTCGAGCTTCCATCTTTTCAGGGCCATAACGCCATCCTTGTTGTTATTGATTGTTTCTCCAAGATGTCCATTTTATTCCTTGCAGCACATCCATCTCCAACAAAGCCACAACTTATCCTTTACTTCGAGAAGTAGTTCGACTTCATGACTTACCAGACATTACCCAGAGATCAATCGGCAAGTGGAGCGCACTAATCAGACACTTGAGCAGTATTTGTGATGCTTTATTGATTATCAGCAGGATGAATAGGTTGATTGGCTACCCCTCACAAAATTTGCTTACAATAATTCTATTCATGCGTCTACGGCCAAACAGCATTCTTTATTACTTTTGATACGCATTCCCGATTTCCTTCATTGCCCCCAAAATATGATTCAGTCAATTCTAGTGTCAATGCCCAACTCAAAAAGCTCCATACACTCTAGGACTACCTTAAGCACTATCTACTCCAGACCCAAGCATGTTATCGTCATCATGTAGATCAACGCCCCAAGATGCTCCTCCTTTTTAAATTGATGATCTTGTCTGGCTCTTGCGTGGGGATTCGCCGACAGCTTGTCCTTGTAACAATCTCAACTATTGGCATTTGGGTCCCCATTGGATCATTGATCGAGTTGGTGATGTTGCCTTTCATCGGGAACTTCTGCCGTCAGTTTGAACATGTTTCTTTGTTGGAACCCTATACGGTGAATCCATTTCCAGGTCGAGTACCTCCACCTTTACCACTAGTCAAGATTGATGCTCATGTGGAATTTGAAGTTCGCAAAATTTTGGACTTCAAATTCCTGTGGTGCCGTCTTTATTATTTGGTCAACTAGGAAGGATATTCTCCAAGAGATCGAATGCTCCTGGCAAAATTGCAGAGTTTCACTGATATTACCCTGATAAGCCAAGTCGAAGTACTTCAGGTTCAGCTCCACAGAATAGGAGGGGAATGGTGTGATGACCATATGGGTATTATACTCGTATGTGCAAAGATGGTCGTCATACGGATACAAAAGAGTAGTTGCATGAGGCCAAGTTCAAACTTGCGATTCTCTATTTGCAAGCCACATATCTTTGCCAACTGAGCTATCTAAATTCCTTTCAAATATTACATTGCATCTTTTCCATATATCTGCCAGTCTCCAAGAGATTCTAAAACATTCCAGAACCTAGTATATGTGTGACACTTGGTACAATCTCATCCATTGGAATGGTGCAATCCTGACCCATTGGTTTAGGTACTTATAGAGGAGTCTCTCTCTTGTCGTACCATTTTGGTTCAATGCCAATCTTGAGGTTTCTAGCTCGAGTATTTGTATTCTGCTCAATTATATCAAGTATTTCCAACATTCCAATGTATTCCTTGTATTTCTTGTGTATTGCCTCTTGTTTTTGCATAGGTTCATGACAGATTTAGAATGGATTTAAAAAACCATAACTTAAATATTCAAAGTGCTTTCAGGTGATCATAACTTTAATGAAAAGATCTCATTCTCCTCTACAATATATCCAAATGATACATTCTCATTTAGATCATCGCAAACAAGTTACAATCATTTCCATAAAAATACCCCCAAAACTAGGGGCATTTTGGCAATTTTAGCAAAACATAAGGGTATTTTAGAGTTTCGGATGGGCATATATGCCTTATATTCCTTGATGTGGACCGTAGATAGCGTTCCTCGTTTGTGGGGTATCCTTGTATGAATTTTTGTATACTGTATGCTTAGGTGTGCAAAATACTATAAGATTTCAGTTAATATACTATAAGGTGTGAATTTGATACGTGTATAATATAATTTAAGGGCTCTCGCTGCCCTACGTGACCCCCCGTGTGAATATGCACCCAAACCAAAGGGGGTCAAAGGGGGATTTTCCTATGTTCTTTTATAGTGCAATGGTTTATGTTAGAGTAAGAATTGAATTTTGAAAAATATTGCGTAGAGTTATGAAATACAATAATTAAAATATGAAATATGAAATAAGAAATTATAAAATATTATAACTAAAATATTATAAGATATCAAGTCAAATTTGTAAGCTTTGTGGGATTTGAACCCACATACATAATATCCATGTACATCTATGTACATCTGTGACAGCAGTAGCACATCTTATGGGATTTGAAGCCTATATACTACTAGTAGCAATTGTAGATACGAACTTGTGAAAATCGCAACATGATTACCATGACTAGACATGTACTGTAAGTAAAACCAAAGAAGTGCTAGATAGGTGATGTTGCAGTAGCTCTAAATTTTTCGGAGCAGCCCGTATAGAACACCTGCATGCTTCTCTGTAGATTCACTTAAAAACCCCCCTCTTTTTCGGTTGAGTGTATCCAATGCACTGAATCTATCAAACTTAATAAGTCGCAAAAATTTCTTGCAAGTTTTTCGAGGCATTCTGGTCACCTCCTTCCAAGACTTGGCACTCTTTGGTGTAGTTGCGGATATAAAAACTTTCTCAATTGAATTCTACGCCACCAAATTTTCCTAAGACCTCCAACCATGATTGCACATCCACCATGTTAAAGAAGGTAAGGTGCTAACACAAAGATCAGTATGCCATAACTCTAAGTGGAAAACAAGCACGACAATACAGAGATACCCCTTATAAAATGGTTTGCGGAGAAGTTGACACCAGGGGGTCTTAGCATTGGCTACAAGTTTCCATGCATAAGTTTTGAATCATATACCCTAGTTGTAGAGTCGTTTCTCGAGGAATAAGTCGCCACTATAACTTTAAAGCTTCGAGCTACAACTAAAGCATGCAAGAGATGCCACAGGAAGGTTTTGTAAGGGGGTTGCGCATCACTGAATGTGTCACTACTCGCTTATAAATCGCGGAAATAGAATCAAGCACAAGTTAAATTTAGAACAAATGAAAGCCAAACCGCCATAGAAAGCATCTGTTTTGAACCAGGGAACCCTAGAAAAGTGCTCCAAATGAAGGGAAACCATGGGAATGCTAAGATGAAGCAAAGGGCGGAAATCTTGGGAAGGAAAAACGGTAATGCAAGCATGAAAGGGGAGATGGAGAGGGCCTACCGTGGTTATGGAACCCTAAAGTTTGGGCACACGATGGTTGCATGGCAAGGGTTTTTCTTGTTTTTTTTTTCCTTTTTAAAGAATACCCCAATTGTAAACCGTTAAATTTAAAACCATGCATTCAATCAAGGCCATTGAAAAGAGTAAGGTGCCAATTACAACCCTTTTTAAAAAAACTTAATAGACAAAACATTATAAATTTAATCGTGACCGCTCGATGCTGCCTCTCATAAAAAATGAATGGTCAAGATAAGCGTCACTCTAGAAATACTGTTTAGTATGCCTAGATGAATACGGCAATGAAATCATAGGAAAACCTTTGTAAATATCGTACAAAAACACAAAGATGACCCCCTGTCATTATGCTAGATATTAACACTTCATTGTCTAGTACATGTTTCTTATTAATTAAGCGGTGGCCAGTTTGGACAAAGTCCTTAGGATGCACTGAATGACACCCCATTAATCAATAAGGGTAATAAGTGGTATGCCGCATGGACCACACAAATCTTCTCTTTCCATTTTAAAGCTATTTCTGAAAATAATACCAATATGCCAAACCATTTATAGCAATGCTTGAATATCACAAAAGAGTTGGGTGACACAAAAATGTGGGGTTGTGGGTGGGTTTCAATCTTGTAACGAGTGAAAAATGTTTGTTCAAATCACGCTACTCAAAATACATAGATTTAAAAGGAAAAAAAAAAATAGCCATACTTACTTAATTGGCATGTAGTTTATGAGATGCTTTACAAGTACTATTTTCAAATTCGACAAAGTTTGAATCATCTTGCTATAGTAGTCCGCATGTCTTAATACAAGGGCATATTCATGTGAAATGGAAGGGTTGGAACCATAGGAATTCGTGAGATGCATGTTGGCATGTTTAGGATCGTGGCGCACATGTATGACGGCCCAAGTTAGCGCTTGTCTCATCTTAAATACACACAATGTGGGGGTTGTAGGGTGGGTTTCAACATTGCAATGGGTGAAAAGTGTTTGTCCATTTGAGGCCACTCAAAGTACAGAGAAATAATTAAAAGAGAAAAAAAGGGACGAGGTTGACGATGGATAAAATAACAGTATGAACAAAAAAAGAGATTGATAAGTGATAACATGACAATACCTAGTTAATTGGCATGTTGCTTATGAGATGTTTTATAAAATACTACTTTTAACTTATTGGAAGTTTGTATCATTTTGCCATAGTAGGCCCCATCTCAATACAAGGGCATATACATGCGAGATTGGAGGGAATGGAAATGTATGATTTTTGTAGACATAAGGAGGTGGTGACGAGGGCAATTGAGGAGGAGACAAAGATGATACAAGAAGGGGTGATTTATAATAGAGGTGGTGGCAAAGGTGATGGAGGAGGTGGTGATTTATAGACGGAAAGAGGTGGTGGCGAGGGCGATGGAGGAGGTGGAGATGGGTAAACATATGGAGGTGGAGGGGAGGTGGTACAAGAGGGGTTGATTTATAGACATATGGAGATGGTGGCAAAGGTGATGGAGGAGGTGGTGATTCATAGACATAAGGAGGTGGTGGTGAGGGCGATCGAGGAGGTGGAGATTGGTGAACATATAGAGGTGGAGGGAAAGGCGATGGAGGAGGTGAGAATTTGTAGACATAAGGAGGTGGTGGCGAGGGGCGATGGAGGAGGTGGCAAAGGTGATGGAGGAGTGGGGATTTATAGACATATGGAGGTGGCGGTGATGGAGGAGATGGTGGTGAAGGTGATGGAGGAGGTGGCGGCGAGGGCAATTGAGGAGGTGGAGATTGATAGACATATGGAGATTGAGGGGAAGGCAATGGAGAAGGTGGATATTTGTAGAGATAAGGAGGTGGTGACGAGGGCAATGGAGAAAGAGACATAGATGTTACAAGAATGGGTGATTTATAAACATATGGAGGTGGTGGCAAAGGTGATGAAGGAGGTGGTGATTTATAGACGGAAGGAGGTGGTGGTGTGGGCGATGGAGGAGGGGGAGATGGGTAAACATATGGAGGTGGAGGGGAACACGATAGAGGAGGTGGGGATTTGTAGACATAAGGAGGTGGTGCTGAGGTCAATGGAGGAGGAGGCGAAGGTGATACATGAGGGGGTGATTTATAGACATATGGAGGTAGTGGCAAAGGTGATGAAGGAGGTGGTGATTTATAGACATAAGGAGGAGATGGTGATGCAAGTTCAATCTACAACACCAAATTACTCTCAAATGTTAGTGACTCTAACAAAGAACTCCAAGTAGATTGAAGTCCGCATACAACTCTCAACAATAACTTCAATTAGGGTCAAAGCATACAACTATTAATGCCCAAATAAATATTAGTGACTGTTACAAATAACTCCATGTAGATTGAAGTCAACTTTCAACTCCCGACAATTTCAATTAGGATTGAAGTATACAACTATTAATGCATTATAACAACAAACTTTTTAATTTTCATACTCATGTGTAGCTTTGACTGAGTGCCAGATAAATTTAAACATCAATTTTCTCTGCATCACTGTAGATCTACTTTATTCTTGAGTGCATGCAGTGGGCAACATTCTGAAGGAACAATGTCTGTAAAAAAAAATTATAAAACTTAAATTCCTTGTCCAATCCATCTGTATCTCATGGAAAAATCAAATTCCAAGTATTCTCGCCAATGGAATTTTAATAAAACCTTCACGCTTTCATCTCGGCTCCCCTCCCTTCAAAACCTAAAATCAAACTCAAATCCACAGAATTATCTAAACTACTATAGTACGAAAATCAACTTGATGTTGCTCCATCCCCTTCCTACCCCAATATACCGACTCTGATGTAGGATTTTGTTGTCAAAGCCTGACAATGCTGGGCAAAACTTAGTAAACATACATGATATCTGCTCCATATATTCATCCAATATTTGAGAGGCACGCACCTATAGCTCTACTTTCCTTTGCAATTTGTTTAAAGTTTGCTTTTGGCTTTCCATATCATTACATTTGATAGGTTATAAAAATTTGACACAAGTACAATTTTTATATTGCATATGTCCAATTACAGAGCAAGTCAACACAAACCATGCATTAATACCCTTTTTTTAGTATCACGTCCAATGACCCAACCAAAACAGTTCAATACAAAATGACCCCAAAGTTAATACCTCCTCTCATTTATAATGTTAAACAATACCATTTTATTATCCACCCTTGTATTTATACAACTAAAATGAAGAAGAGATAATCCAAATGGAATAAGAGACAATATCATCTACAAATGCAAGGAATTAAATTCAATTTTTACAATAGAAATGTGCATAAATTAAATAAGACTTTAAACAACATAAACCATCAGTTGACTAGAGTGCATAAGATGATTCTTTGAAAGATTAGATGAACCCCTTTGCATCTCTCAAATTCTCTTCCCATTTGATTTATCACCTGCAAGCGTAAATATATTTATGCATCTTTGGAAAGTTCAGTTGAGCTACATATTTCACTCAAATTGTGAAAATGTTTTCACAAGAGAAGAATTCATATATACATAATGTCTACAATGAAATGGAATATTATTGTCTATATGCAAAACTTCTAGGTAAAACATTTGTCTATTAGTGAAAATCAAATTAGCTTGCCAAAGTTCAACATCTATGCATGATGTTATGAATCTTGAGAATTACTTTTAGTGTTTTAATCAGTTGATGACTAGAGTGCCTAAGATGATTCTTTGAAAGATTAGATGAACCCCATTGCATCTCTCAAACTCTCTTCCCATTTGATTTATTACCTGCAAGCATAAATATATTCATGCATCTTTGCAAAGTTCAGTTGAGCTACATATTTCACTCAAATTGTGAAAATGTTTTTACAAGAGAAGAATTCATATATACAGAATGTCTGTAAGGAAATGGAATATAATTGTCTAGATGCAAAACTTCTAGGTAAAATGTTTGTCTATTAGTGAAAATCAAATTAGCTTGCCAAAGTTCAACATCTATGCATGATGTTATGAATCTTGAGAATTACTTTTAGTGTTTTAATCAGTTGATGACTAGAGTGCCTAAGATGATTCTTTGAAAGATTAGATGAACCCCATTACATCTCTCAAACTCTCTTCCTATTTGATTTATCACCTGCAAGCATAAATATATCCATGCATCTTTGCAAAGTTCAGTTGAGCTATATATTTCCTCAAATTGTAAAAATGTTTTCACAAGAGAAGAATTCATATATACAGAACGTCTGCAATAAAATGGAATATTATTGTCCAGATGCAAAACTTCTAGGTAAAATATTTGTCTATTAGTGAAAATCAAATTAGCTTGTCAAAGTTCAATATCTATGCATGATGTTATGACTCTTGAGAATCACTTTTAGTGTTTTAAGAATTTATTAGGTAAGTTAAATGTGTTCCAAGACTATGTATAGCCTAAAGTATGCTATGACAAGCATTTTTAGCAAATATTTAGAAAAGGCAGTTATGTATGAAAGGAGAAAAAATTCCAAGAAAATCAACAGAAGAACTAAAAACAATGAAAAACGGAAAGAACTTTTACTAAGGTTCATAAGGGCCTGAAGACATGTTTATAATTTGTAAATACAATTACAATTACATTAGCATAAATGCATCATAAAATAAAACGTGATGATTACTACAAGACAATTTGAACTTTCTCATTAAATCTAGCATAGGCACTACATTAAGAGATACTCCATCCATGTTTTGCATCTGTGCAGCATGGAGTGAAAGCCCATGCATGTTTTCCCATCTTGCAACATGGAGTGCGACAAAATAAATGAATGACTATGTGAAATACATGCTCAAACAATTCCAGTTTGAAATTCCTATTTCGTGTCCCAAGAGAAAAATTTGTTGAATTGGGAAGCTGCAGAATTGTTGCGTGACATCTTAAGTATACGAAAGTTTGAAAAAACCCCTTCTTTGCATTATTTATTTCTTAATTTCTAGAAAGAATAAACAATGTAGATCAACTTATATAGAGCAAGTGCACTGGCAGGTAAAATGTTGAGGTGGAGAGTTATGGTAATAAGGGGCTGGGGAGGAGCACTCAAATAATGGCGATACTAATGTTGAAGGATACACATAAGGAGGTGGTGGAGGAGGAGGTGAGGGAGATGGGGGAGGAGATGATTGGTATTTGTATGGAGGCGGTGGAGTAAGGGGTGATTCATATATGTAAGGAGGTGGTGCTGAGGGCGATCGAGGAGGTGGAGATTGGTAAACATATAGGGGTGGAGTGGAAGGCGATGAAGGAGGTGGGGATTTGTAGACATAAGGAGGTGATGGCGAGGGTGATGGAGGAGGAGGTGAAGGTGATGCAGGAGGAGGGGATTTATAGACATATGGAGAAGGCGGTGAAGATGAAAGAAAAGGTGGTGATTTATAGAGGGGAGATGGGTAAACATATGGTGGATGTGAGGGCGATGAAGGAGGGGGGATTCTTTAACATAAAGAGGTGGTGGTAAGGGTGATAGAGGAGGGGATGATTTATACATATAAGGTGGTGGTGGCAAGGGCGATAGAGGAGGAGGAGTTTTATAGATATAAGGAGGCAGCGGTGAGGGAGATCGGGGAGGTGGCGATGGGTAGACATAGGGAAGTGATGGCGATGGGTAAACATAAGGAGGTTGAGGCGAAGGGGATAGGGGAGGTGGTGAAGGGGAGACATAATGTGGCAGAGGAAGAGGGGATTTATATACTAGAGGTGGAGGTGGGGACGCGTAAACTAAAGGTGGAGGTGGTGGCGAGGCATATACAAGGGGTGGAGGAGGAGATGAATACACAAAATTCGAAACTGGGATAGAAGGATGAGGATATACGGGTTGTTGAGGATGTGACCAAGGTGGCAACCACGGTAAAGGACGAAAAAAGAACTTGGAGCTTTTTCTTCTAGCCTCCGTAACTGAGTATGCAGTGCCTTGATCCAAATCATCTCCGGCAGCCCAAGCTCCAGCAATTAACACAAACAACAGTATGACGCTCAGTTGCTTCATATTTTCTTCACTGTTCTGACTTGTTTTCCTAAATGTGAAAGGTGGATTATGTAGGCCTCTCAGTGCTATTTTTGAGGTAAAATAGTCCTTGTAGCTTACTATCTTTTCAAATTTAGTCTGCAAAAGGAATTTCTCGCTATTTCTTTTTTTTAGACATAAGCTTAAGTTCAGGCCGTTCATTGTTCAGGATAAAATAATTTGGCTAATAGATTTTATTAGCTAGGTGGTATTATAATTATCATATTATATTTATTTATTATGTCAAAATAATGCTTATGATATTTCACCAATCTACACTCTATATATTTGTGTCAAAGTGCTTGTGATATTTCATTTATCTGCACTCTGCATCCTCCATATCTATTGCTCTTTCCATTCAGCTAGCTATGCTTTTTTTTTTTTCATGTTTACTAGAGGTTTGGATACTCATATATAATGGCATAGTCTTCAATCTGCTCCCATGTTCCATTTGTATCACGATTTTTATGATAGTTGTTTTGCAAGCAGTGAATCTTACAGTTTCCTTTGCATGTTTAGCTCATTTTTTCTATGTTACATTTCTCCCTCCCTCCCTCCCTCTCTCCCTCCCTCTCTCCTCTCTGTTTTTTCTTTTTTCTTTTTTTCTTACGGTCGTATTGCTTTATTGTGCTTCAATTGTACAACATTTAAGGAGTTCTTATGTACAGCATTTAAGGAGTTCTTACGAAGATCATTGGCTTGAAGGTTAGTTTCCCCTGACTCCTGCTAGTATTTTGCAAATGCAAGAGATTTATCTAAAAGTTATTGGATGATGCCAGTTGAAGGATATACAAACAAATCAGGCCATCTAACTTATCAATGGTTGTATGTGAACATTTGAATAATATAACTGAGATAAAATATCCATTATGAGTTTCACATACTAATTGGTGGTCTCTACTTTGTACTTCCCCATAAAACTGTCATGTTTTAGTAATGGGCTGCTTCATAATGGGCTGCTTCATAAGAAAGTAATGGGCTGCTTCATAAGAAAGTATTTAAAGGCAAATTGAGGCTTCTTATTAACTGAGCATCTTCATCCTACCTTTCCATCATTGCATGGAAATAGTCTAGAAATGATCCTCTAGTTTAGTGAAAGCAAAAAACTCATAGAAATATGTAACATCATGGGAATTTATAATTAACTGTTTGGAGTATATAGTTAAAAAAAAGATTAGAACCAATTTATTTCGAGTTTGCATAAATTAAATAAGGCCTTAAACAACATAAACCATCAGTTGATGAAAAGAGTTCATAAGGAGATTCTTTGAAAGGTTAGATGAACTCCGTTGCATCTCTCAGACTCTCTTCCCATTTGATTTATCACCTGCAAGCATAAATATGTCCGTGCATCTTTGCAAAGTTCAGTTGAGCTACATATTTCATTGAAATTGTGAAAATGTTTTCACAAGAAAAGAATTTATTTATATAGAACATCGCCATTTGCTTGCAAGGAAATGGATCATTATTGTTTAGATGCAGAACTTTTAAATGAAATGTTTGTTAGATATGTTTTGCGTCCTTTTTATGAGTGCTTTTAAAGTTAAATCTTTTTTCATAGTATCCAGTTACATATGCCATATATTCAGAAACAAGAGTATTTCAGAAATACCAATCATCTATTGTGAAAATCGCAAATTGGAATATGCTCATGAGAATGAAGCAACATGATGACCTACGTATGAGAGTTATGCAAACAAACTGATGTAAATGGAAAAGCGGATGAAACAGAAGACCTACTTTGGTTTCATCTAAGTACTAATTTTCCCATTTATGGAACCTTCAAAAGATCATGTAAGTATAAACCCACATGTCTAAATCATTCCATGTGTGGATGTTTACTTAGACCATGCTTTGATAAGGAGCCACAGTTTACCAGTTGGTTTTCTATCAGGTGAATTACACAAGTTGGCTAGGTGGGCCGCCTCAAATATGGCGTAAAGATGCAGTACATTGTGAATTAGGGTCTCCAAAATGTGTTGATCATAACACAAAGTTGCAATTCAAGTGCATGTGGATAGCTTCCCAATTTAGCAAGATATCCTTACTACATGTTTCCTTTCTTTTGATGTAGTATGGACAGTGATCACAATTGCTTTGGTTTTTGAGAAACATCTTTACTAACTCTTGTCCTTTCGTAGTACATATCCCAGTTACATACAATTCTCTAGATTATTATATGTTTCTTTTCTTCTGACGTAATATGGACTCACTTGCTTTTAATGCTGATATTCTGGCTATATATGTGGCATGATCCTTCTAATTCTTTGACAAAATATGGATGGATGGATTGGGATGTCCTATATGTGCAATGCTATGGCCTGCTCTCAACACATCACAAATTTCTTGCAGTTCCAATCCTTGCATATTATGGACACGAAATCTACTACACATGGTTATATAGAGATTGTAGCAATGGTTAGCATGGTATTTCAATAACTAGCAGCTTTTGTAGTTGTGGAATCTACGTACTCTAGTTTGAAATTACCTTGATGTTTCCAACAATAGCATTTAATTCTATTTGAGGAGCTTGCATTTATGTTCTCTGATTATAATTATGGACATTTTTATGACGATACTTGAAGAACCTAAACCAAAGATGGGAACTTTAACCCATATTGTGACATGGTACAAGGAAGCGGGATATTCAAGCAGGTTCTTGGTCGTATAGGACCTGGTACATAATTTATGCTTCTATCATGTTCTTGATTTGCTTAACATGCATTCAATATAACTAAGCAGACATGCTTTGGTTACTCCATAGTATTCTCTGGCCTCTTTGCTATATAGGATTATGTCTATAAATGCTAATCATCCTTAACTATATTCTACAATCATATTGTGCTATTGTATTAAATTAGGTGACATGATAAGTCTTGACATATTATTTGTATCATACAATTGTATCCTTTTGCTTGATTGTGCTTTCAAAATGCTACCGCTTACTTATAGGCACAACCAATTATATCCATGTCACGTGCTTCAAGGCTTGATCTTTTGTCTAAAAGTTACATGTGAAAATGAGGCCACATAGAAAGATTTGCACCCAGATCTACCAAAGATATATTCAATTCGTAAGTTTTTTCAAGAGTGCTAATTAGACTAATCAGGTTATGATGTGTTTATATTTTTCCTTCAAGAAGAGAGCTTTTTATAGAGATGGAGAAAAGATATATCACCAATAAATTAGAATGAGGTTAATATCCATTTTGTGTGAGGTTAATATGTGTTTCAATAGGTCATCAGGTGTGCTTTAAGTTTGCATAGTTTCAATGACATAGCTCTTAATTGCTTTAATGTTTTAACATCATGGTTTTAAATTGTTTTTCTAGCTACATTTAATATTGCAGCACTAAATTTCACATTGCATAAAGACAAATATCATTCTTGCATACATGTGTGGACAACAACAATTAATGATGTAATAACAATTATTGAAGACATTCATTGATACGTCTGATGTATGCAATTTAAAGAAAGTAAAGAATGTGATGTGTTGTGAAATGAAAAAAGTCTAGAGAATAATATACTCACTACATGATGGCATATAATTTGCTCATGACACTGCATCAATATCAAATATGAAACTATTCTGATTTGTTGAACATCATTCTTTGATGCAATCAAACAACACTACTTCGATTCGTTGAATGTTGTCTAGTGGTGATTGTGTGTCTGTTCACAAGGCTCATTCAGTTAGTTATGGAGCAAATATTTTCATATAATGGATTAGGCATCATGATGACATTTTAGATAAGTACTTCTATTGTACAGTGGTAGTGAATACTCTCCATTTGGTACTTTACTATAAAATCAAAGAAGAAGACTTATGTTATGTCATTGGATTGTAAAAGCAGCAAATAATTGTAAAGCCGTAAAATTGCGGCATTATGTAGATGACTAAGGTAACGAACCTAAACACCTAACAATATATTCTAAATTAGATGATCACCAAGAAACAAATCACATCTCTGCTATTTATTGCCATCTAAGTATATGTAGAAAAACAAAAAGATTATTAAAAAGAAAAAAAAAAAACAATGCTATAGTTATGGACTTAAGGTAACTACATGCCCACATACAATCAGAACTTACCCTTCACTTATACCGAAACTTAGAGTGATGATAACTATCTTACAAAGTTTATTCCAATATTGTTAGCACAAGATGAATTATTTACTGCATGATCCAAGTTAAACCATGTACATCACAAGCATTTTTCACTAAAATAGAAATTGAGATGGCCTATTTGTTATAATTCCACATGGGTGAATGCGTTGGTACTTTACATCCTAAAACTACAATGTCTTGCATCAATAAGCATTCACATCACACGTCATTCAACATCCCTCTCTTAACCACTAATGACTTTGTCATCCACGACTTAAATTTTCCAAAAAAAAATAGCCATTGTTATTTCAATATACATAGATTCATAATATCATTGGTGCAGTCTACAAATGCATAAATTAGAAAACAACACAAATGATTATCATATTGGGGCAACTCAACACACCCAGCACCGACTTTTTTGTTAAAACAATGGATCTAAATCTACAACCTCATCATTCCTTGCCATGAAACTGTACTTATGCATGACATGTGTATGTCAAATGTGTTGGTCTAGAAGTAGGGTTTCGTTGCAAGGAAGGAAGAAAGGAAGAAGTTTTAACGTCCACGGAACCCAATCGGGTTATGGGACCAGAACAAACAAAGGGGGCATAAGCCCTAACAGAACAGAGGAATGATGACTTCTTATGATTGATATTGTTGGACATCTATTTTCTGCAACCCTATCGCCCAATATAGAAGATTGTTGCTAAGTCTGGCAATGCCAATTGTTGCAATAGAGATGCCCAAATCGTTGTACATGTGGCGAGAATGCAAATTTGGTGCTTCGTCATTGCTCCAAATACAATCAATCAGTCTACCTACCTATCTACATACCTATATCTATCTATCTATCTATCTATCTATCTATCTATCTATCTATCTATCTATCTATCTATCTATCTTCAAATACAAATTTTCATGGTCCAGATCATTTTTTGTACTAAACCACCTTCCAAATAGTTACTAGGCCCAGCAACGCCGGGCACCATAATTAGTATGTATTAAGTGCATCGTGCAATCAAAATGAAAAAACAAACCATTACTTTTTAGAAGTATATTCAAAATATGTTCCTATATATATTATGTAATACGTATTAGCGTATGTGGACGCGGTGACCGTTGCTTCTATTTTCAAACTTCGTTGCACAGCACCGCCGGACTTGCAGCATCTGGAGCATTTGTTATTCACCATACAAGCTCAACTGCTCATAATGCTGCCAAATGCATGACTAGCGGCCGTAAGATAGATTCTTTTTGGAAGGTAACAATCAGATCTACAACAAAGTCTTAGAGATGGAAGTTCTTATCTTGGATTTCATTTCGTTTTTACACTGTTTCTTCCTTAGAGAAACTTGATCGCAATTTTCGACACAAATACTTTTTGGGAAAAAAACGCCTGAGTTTCATTGCCATTCTGATGCAAGGTTGAATCAAAAGACAACAAAGCTTAGGGATATTGAATCTCAGTAAAAAGATCCTTTTTAATCAGCTGATTTCTGATGTTAGGGAGAGGAGACTCATGGATGAACTGGTGATATCACAAGAATGATTTAAGCGTAACGGGTACTTATTTTGTACCTTATTGCTATGTAGGAGAGCTTCCAACTCCGTTTTTTAACGGCCTTGGTGTTATTTGCAGGAAATATGGGGGATCAAGAGCCAACCAATAAATCTAATCAGACTCCAGTTACGCTGTAAGCTAGCCAAGGTTATTTTTTTTGTTATTCTGTACAAATTCTGGTTGTAGAAAGCTCCGTGCTAAAGCAAATTCACTCTTTTTTGCAGGTTTATCGAAAGCCCTACAAGATGCCAGGAGCCGCTTTATACGCTGTCGTCAATTGACCACAGCATGGAGTTGTGTCCAGGTTCGTAAATTTGGTTTTATTTTGCGCTTGTTGCTGCTCTTAGAAAATTCTCCAAGAACTGCAATGTTCCAAGCATGTTTGTTGAGTACTTAAGCATTCTATCTAATGCATTATTTGGTCATTTTCAGGCCCAGCAATAATGAATGACGGGGAAAAGGGAAGGGTTTCATCTCCTCAAATGGAGGATGACAGCAAGCTGCTTCATTTGCTTGATTCTGTTAATATGAAACTCAGTAAAAGCACCAAAGAAATAGAGGAGTTAAAGTGTGAGCTGCTTAACTCAAAGATTTGCATATCAGGGTTAGAGAAGAAATGCCAAGTAGTTCAGGGGGAAGCAGAGGAGAAAGCTCGTCTAATCGACCGATTACAGTCCGAGCTTGAATCTGCTACAAGTAAAGTCATCAGCCTTCGGGACTTCCAAAGCCAGGCTGAAACTTTGAAGATTAAACTTTCTGAGTGTCAGAGGGCTCTTACTCAGGGAAATGCAGAAAATGTGCTTGCAAGTTGTGCGATGGAAGAGTTTAAAAAGAAAGAAGAATATTATATACAGCTGGAAGATGCATACAGAGGGCTTGAGCAAAAGGAGAAGTGGGAGCACGAAAGATTTCAGCTATTAAATAATGCACATACGAAGCTGAAAATGGAGCTGGAGGAAAAGAAGAAGCTCTGGGATGAAGAGAGAACAGCAATGTTATTGGATATGGATACCTTGCAAAAAGACTTAGATGGTAACAGACAAGCTGAAAAGGAAAGGCATACTGAATTACAGAGACTTTGCCAGTTGCTTGCTTTGGAAGAAAAGCGACGCAAGGCAGCAGAAGAAACTATTGTTGAACTTAAAGCTGGTCTCGGTGATGCTGAGGTTATAGAAGGTCTTCAAGAGAAATTGAAGCTTATGGAACTGCATAGAGAAAAACAAGTAAGGGAACTGGAGGAAAACCTATCTGCATCAATGAAAAAACTCAATAAAAAGATGCAGGAGGTTGAGGAGGCTAATTCAGAGAAGGAAGGACTTATTGCAGGCCTGGGTGCAGCAGAGGCTACTTTGGCTGAGGTACACATGAAAAACAAACATATCCAAGAAAGAATTGGAATTTTGGAGTCTGCAAACAAAGTTCTAGAACAGAAAATATCAACCTATCTATCACAGAATGAAGAGACAGAAAAGACAATGGAAGATATGCGTAGAAGGCTGGAGATTGCAGAATCTGACCTTGCAGCACGTGACTCTGAAATAAAGTCCTTACAAGTTAAGATTGATAATGCTGAGTGTCAGAGGGCTTCTACCCTGGGAAATGTGCAGGCAAGTTGTGCTCTGGAAGAGTTTAAAAAGAAAGAAGAATATTATATACAGCTAGAAGATGCACATAGAGAACTTAAACAAAAAGAGAAGTGGGAGCATGAAAGGTTTCAACTCTTAGATAATGCACATATAAAGCTGAAGTTGCAGCTGGAGGAAAAAAAGAAGCTTTGGGATGAAGAGAAAACAGCAATGCTATTGGATATGGATTCCTTGCAAAAGGAATTAGATAGTAACAGACAAGCCGAAAAGGAAGTCCATTCTGAATTAGAGAGGCTTTGCCAGTTGCTTGCTTTAGAAGAAAGGCGGCACAAGGCAGCAGAAGAAACCATTTTTGAACTTAAAGCTGGTCTTGGTAATGCTGAGGCTATGGAAGGTCTTCAAGAAAAAGTAAGGCTTTTGGAGTTTCAGAGAGAAAAGGAAGCACTGGAATTTGAGAAAAAACTGTCTGCATTGACTAAAAGCCTCAACAAGAGAATGTTAGAGGTTGAGGAAGCCAACATAGAGAAGGAAAAACTTATTGCAGGCCTGGGTGCAGCAGAGACTACCTTGGCCGAGGTAAACATTAAAAACAAAGATATTCAAGAGAGGATTGGATTTTTGGAGTCTGCAAACAAAGTTCTAGAACAGAAGATATCAACCCTTCTATTACAGAATGAAGAGACAGGAAAGACAAGGGAAGATATGTGTAGGAGGCTGGAGATTGCAGAATCTGACCTAGCAGCACGTGACTTTGAAATAAGAAACTTACAAGCAAAGATTGATAATGCTGATAAATTCAGTGAACAACTTGTGGAAGCTGAATCAAGGGTTGAACATTTGGAAAATTTATTGGAAGCGCAAATCAATGCAGTTCAGGAAAAGGAAGAGAAGCTAAGTGCATCAGAGTGGACAGTACAACAGTTGGCAAATGAAATTGGTAAAATTAAATCTGAACATGGTCAAAAGGAAAAGCAAGAAGTGATTTTGCACAATAAGATTTTAGAATTAGAAAGACAAGTAAGGGAAAGGGAGGGAGAGTTTATTGAGATTGAATGCTTTATGAAGAATCTTGTTGCTGAGGTAACTGCCAAACGTGCTGAAAGTGAAAAATGCAATCAAAAGATTGCAGATATGGAGAAATGTGCAGCTGGATGGGAGCAGAAAGAACAGGCTTTGCTTCGGGAGGTCAAGGAACTTGAGTCTCTTTTTGAGGAAAAATCTTCTGCCCTTGACTCTTCTGAATTAGAGCTTCGACGAGCAGGAGAAGTGCGTGAAGTAATGGAGGCTGCAATAACCAATCTAAAGGCGCAATTGGTAAATCAAGCAACAGCTTTTGCGCAAAAGCAGACTGAACTGGAACAACTTTGTGAGGAACTTCAGAAGACAAAGGCAAACGAATATTTATTGCTTCAACAGCTGAAGGACCAGGCTCAAAAGTTAGAAAACTTGGAGAGAAGTTCAGAGGAACAGGTTCAAAAGTTGCAATTTGAATTAGAAGTAGTTAATCAGGAGCGCATAAATCTTTTATCCCAGCTAGAAATTTCAGAGGAAAGGGTCAAGTCATTAGTGGTGGAAATTGTTGATCAGCAGGCCATCCACAAAAGTATGGTGGAAAGTCTTAGCACCAGAGACAGATCCTTGAGAGAATTGGAGGAAAAGGTCATTCAACAAGAGGCTTTGATTAATAATAATGTCACCATTGCAGAAGAGAGAAAGAATGAGGCTGAGGCTTTGCAAAAACAGCTTCAAGATAAGTCACTAACGGAACTGAACATGCAACATGCACTTGTTATTTTAAAAGATCAGCTAAGTGCGTTGGAAACCCGAGAGAAAGGGTTTCTGATTGAAATCAGCAGTATACAGGCTGAACTGCTTGCTTCTAACAGCAAACTCACAACAAAAACCAGAGAAATGGAACAGCTTGAAATGAAACTTAAGTTGTTTGAGGATCAAATGGTAAGAGAAGATGACTCGGCTGCATTAACTGCAAGACTTACGGAAGAGCTGAAAAGGTGTAAGAAGACTGCACGTGAGCAAGCTGAGGTTGTTTCACGTCTTCAGCAGGAGCTTAATGAGACTAAAGAAAAGCTTATTATTGCAGAAAATAGTGCCGAGATGAGCAAAAGGGAGCTTGTAAAACTGCAGGATGATTTTGCTACAACAGAACTGAATTTGCTCAAAGAAAGGGAAAATGTTCAGTCTTACGCTATTAAGTTGGAAAGTCTGAAAGCAGAACTTACAAACAGTACCCAGAGTGCGAATGAAAGGGAAATGCTTGAGAAGGTAAAACTAGATGATGCTATGCACCAGATCAATGTATTGGATAGTGAGCTGAAGCTGCAGAAGGCCAAAGTATCCACTTTAGAATCATTAAACCAGAAACTGCAGAACGATGTTGAGGTTGCAAAAGAACAGGGAATTGCAAGAAAGCAGAAGCTTCTGCAGGTGCTTGCACAGCTAGAAAATACCAACGCAAGCAGTATAAAGATGGAAGTTTGCAGTCCTGGTATTTCTAGGTCTTGGACTGAGAATGGAGTTTTTTCCCAATCTGTTTACCCAACTGATCAAAGGCCGGGAGGACCTGATGTTGCATATTTTGACGAACAGCAGAGATTCCTCTTTGACACCCTCCTCAGGTACATGTAGTCTAGCAAGGAGAAAATTTTACAGAAAATTTTACTAGGTTTTCAACACTAACCAGCCATATGTTTATTGCAGAAAAACCATCGGACTGGAGAAGCAACTAGAGGCTTTGCAAAGGTGGGTTCCTTGGCTGCAAAACTCAATATGTGATGCTTATTGCAAGTTCCTCCTTTCATCTAACTTTTCGTGCAGGAAGAACAGCACGCTGTCCAGACAAGTTGAGGATTCTGATTCTTGTAATGACGAGAATGCTGCACCATACGAGGATCCCCATCACAAAGCTCTTTTAAGAAAATGTCCTCTGCTTCAGTCAAGTCCAGCCAAAACTCACAAACTAGTCGAAGTCGAAAGATCGCCGCTTCAGGTTTTGCAGCAACACTAAGTTTTTTATCTGCAGCAATGCATCAGATGATGTTTCACAAGTTCATGGGTCTCATGAACCTGTTTAAATGGCACTACTACAAGCGACCAGCAATGTGATCATCCTCAACTTGTAATATTGTTACGTTCTTGTTCACAACACTTGTTGATCCTCTTAAATATTTAAATCCTCTTGAATATTTAACTTAATTGATAAGTGGCCTTAGACATTGAGAAAATTGAAGATAGAATAGAATAGAATAAAACAGATAGGGCCTAAACTAAACTTGAAGATGGGATGATTTTAAAGAATATTAGAAAACATGTATTCCGGATTACAAAACATGAGTTTGCATAGCCTAGAAACAAGGTCATCGAATTATGGGCATCAAATGCCATGTCCACAAAACTACATTACATAATACATGGTTGTTCATATTTCTAGTCTAAGCGTAGTCCATCTTGGATTAGATGATCATGCTAATGTGGCTTCTGTCTTAAGCTAGCTTCAGCTGTTTGTTTTTTTTTTTTTTTCTTCTAAATATTGTAGGACATATGTGAGTTAATGATTCTAAGTATATTAATAAGGTTCTTTGAAATTTGAGTGGCTTCACAAATGATTTTACATTACTCTCTAATTTGGGCGCTTGTTTATGCAAATAGCATGCATCTTGAACAAACTCTGGTTATGATGACCACTGAAGGCGAATTCACATGAAGCAAATTTGTTGTAGCGCTTCATGGCCTGGGGCAACTGATGTGCACGCCAATAGCTGTGGCCACCATTTAGGGGGTGGGCATATGCGACCTAGCTGCTGCAGTTTGGGGCCTGGCTGCTCTGATGGCAAACAATCTATAACCACACTGCAGTATATCATGTGAACTAGATAGTAGCTATCTGGCCAACTTGAAATCCACCAACTGCTACCAGCACTGCTAAAAAAGTCCATGTGAATTTAGCAAGAAGCATGATGTAATGGATTTGGGATCTAAACTAGCCAAAATAAAATTTAAGCAAGGGCATATGTTCTACTCTTTTTATTTAACTTGTGCCCTTTAAGATAAAGTACTACTTATTTTATTTATGAAAGGAAAGATTTTGTCTTTAAGACCTACTTTATTTCTACGAGATATGTTCGCCGCGAATATTTCTCTCTATTGGCTCACTTATTGGATGGAATTTTGTTTGAACTTGTAAGGGACAGTTTTAAAAGCTATAATGGCCAGCAATCTTGGCATCGCAGCAGTGGCATGTGCTACAGGACAGGGTGATCTGGTTGGATCATGGCAGCAAGCATCAGAGCAGGATAAAGATTTCCTTAAATTCTAGATTCCCTTAGGTTCTCAAGGATTCTTAGATTCTCATACGACTCCTCTAATTTCTCTAAGATTCTATGAAGATTTCCCTCATCTCTTAAGATTTCTCTAGATTCTTTAAGATTCCATGAGAATTTCTTAAGATTCCTTTAGATTCTTTAAGGCTCTAGGAAAACCCCCAGATGCTCTTGAGATTCCTCCTGATTCTCCAAGATTCTATAAAGATTTCCCTAGATTCTCAAAGATTTTATGAAGATCCCCTAAGATTCTATACGGATTCTCTAAGATTCTCTTAAGATTCTTCTAGACTCTCAAAGATTCTCATAGGGTTCCTCAAAATTCCTTGAGAAAGTGTGGTTAAGGAGTTGGATGACACCATTCGCAATTTTGTTTGGGGAGGAAATGAGGAGGGGGCTACAGTGAAGGTCGCATGGTGGAAGTGTGTGCGTCCTAGAAAGGCGGGGGGCTTAGGTATGCTTCATGTGTCGTTGCACACGAAGGTTCTGGTGTCGAAATTCATCTGGCAATTGTTGCAGGAGCAACAATCCCCAGGTTTGGCTCTGTTGGCACAGTCGCTTCGCCACTCTATTGTGTTTAGAAAGCCAACAATTCTGGCTCAGTTGCTGTGGGCTCTATTTGAGGATTTGCGGCCATTCCCTCATGCTTCGCCTTTTCTTAAGGGTCTCCTGAAGGCCTGGAAGGTGGTCAAGGTATATGGTAGCAGGTGTATGGTAGCCTCATCGCCCTTTCTCTGGGTACCCTTGGATTCTGCATCTCCCTTGGCCTCTTCCCTACACCCGTGTACTCGGGCCCCGATGGATTGTCTGCAGGGTAACATCCATCCATGACCGGTATTGGGAGGGTCATCCCCGCCGTGGGAGTTTTAGGAACGCGATTTCTACGGTGGGACATCTGGACTTGGGCGGGATTGCTAATGCTATTCCATTGCAGTTGTCTTCTCAAGTCAATCGCGATTTGGAAGTCGATAGTGGACTTGATGCATCTCGGTTTGTAGCATCGGCTTATGGGCTTCTAGCGCCTTGGGACGCGTCGCGATTCTGGATAAGTGGTCGCTTAAGCTTCCGGGGAGTAAGTGGGCCCGCCATGTGGAAGTGGGCGTGGAATACATTGCCTCCTCCTAAAATCCGCACCCTTTTATAGCAGATCTTGCAATCAGCCTCGGGGTGAATGTCCGAGTCCACGTGTTCAAGCCTCGGTAGCGGAAACATGCCCTCTATGTGGGGGCGTTGAGAGACCATTGAGCACCGCTTTGTCCTATGCAATGCAGGTAGGGGCAGCTTGGTCTGGGTGAGAGCCCTCTTTGGGTCTTCTTTGTGCGGTCGAGAAGATTCTCTTGGGAGTCTTTCCTAGCTTGATTGGCCGTGGCCAAGCAGCGGCGTTCCATTTATGCAGAGCTTGGCTTCTGTGGTTGATTTGGAAAAGACGGAGAGTGAAAGTCTTTCAGAATGCAGTGCTTAGCCCTTTTCGGTTGGTTCCGATCTTGAGGCATAAGTTGTGGCAGGCTTACCAACTCTCAAGCTTGTCTGGCACAGTTAAGCGGGAAATTTGGTCGACATTCCTACAGATTGTGAATCATGATGGGCACTTCATTTCTTAGCACCACACTTATCATTGTACTTGATCGCATTCTAGTGGTTTAATATATCCCTATATTCTTAAAAAAAAAAAAAAAAACCCCTGAGATTCTACAAAGATTTCCTAGATTCTCTCAACATTCCTTAAGATTCTATAAAGATTCCACATGTCCTTTAAGATTCCACAAAGATTCTACATTTCGATTACATTGGCTCCAACGGTGACAAAACGATAGCAAATTACTAGTCCTTGGAAAGATCTCGATGAGAAGAATCCGATGACGCGGGTCTTGCCTTGATTTGTCACCCCTTTTAGGAGATATGTCCATTTGAATTCGAGGCACAAGAAAGAAGCTTCCTAGAAAGCTATGTAATACATGCAACGCCATCTCACTCCTTTCCTCGTTAATTGTAGTGCCCCTATTTAAAATTTCATACACGTGTCTATTTTTTGGAACAAAATTGTTGATAAAAATGATGAAGTGTCAAATTTCTAGCAAGCAATCTCTAAATCGTTTAATCGTCTGACACTTGTCTAAAATATTAAAATTCATAGCATTTTTTTCCCATAGTTCTTCGCATAAGTGACGAACCTTCAACCACTATAATGACCTTTTTTTACCCCTTTTTTTTAGAAAAGGGTTTCTATGTAACTGCTCAAACAAATGTAATTCCTGTTAATACACATTAACGTGCATAAATATTGTTGTCAGCATGAATAGAAGGACAAACGTATTATCATGTAGCAGATCTAAGTAGATAATAAACTTGGTACAGTCTGTATCATTATTTAACTGCAATATGTATTCGCATATTCTAAAAAAATCATAGAACCTGACTACTATATCAGACCTATACAAGAGCCTGATCTATAAATTCGTATATTATGCAACAACTAGGAGCTAGTGCAACATAAATGGCATTAAAATCCTGCAGAATACCCCTCCAGCATTAATTCTAGATAACTATCGAAGACATCTTGCTAAGCGCAAAATGCTGTTATTATTTCATGTGCAGGTCTAAGTTTTCAAGTATTCTAAAACTGGGAACACCTACCATTATGCATGCTTGCTCAAAGATGGTAAAAAACCAAAGAATGAAATATGCATAAAACCTACCTATTTTTTCCTCTGAAATCTAAGTGTCGTTTTTAGATGAAAGCATCAATCAAGAATATACTAAAAGCATATTTCTATAACAGTTATATATTTATCATGCAACTAATGCATGCATGCATGCCTAGTGACCATTTGTCATTGTTTGAATAGAAGGGTTGCATATGGTTTTATATAATTCTCGGGTTTGAACCCGATACCAAAGTATAGCTTCCACTGTTATTCTAGATGCCTTAAAGCTTTGGCAAATGTAAAGGAAAATGTCATTCTCTGTTTATTCGGTGGCTGCTCAGGAGTAGCCATCGTATAAATAGGGAATGACAGATCAAATGCCATTCCTCTACAATACAGAAGTTGGGAACAATTGTTTTGTATCAGGTTTTCGCAGATTCAGATTTGGCAAGAGCTTCAGATTTCAATAAACAGAGCTTCAAATTTAAGTGAACGAGCTTCAGCAGATCCGACGATGCTTCAGATGCAACAAAGAGCTTCAGGTCCTAGAAAATCAAACTATAAAATCTTCTGCTCGGAATGGTTCTGCGAAGATCCAGCAAAGCTCTGCGAACATTTTCTCTCTGGCAAAGCTCTGCCATAGCCGTTCTATTTCCCTGGATTGTTGAGCGGCTGAGAGGCTAGTATGATTTGAAACCTAAGGTTTAACCTAACTCGAACACAACATAATAGGTTCATGACCTGTTGAGCAGAATGGTTCTGCCTACATAAACAGGAGGGGGGGGTGGGGCTTTTCCCTCCTGGATTCCAGTTTTTGTTTACACTCTGGAAACTTCTGTTGGTGGCAGAGCTTAAGCGGCGCCACCAGTATTCTTTTGTACAGAAAATTGAAGGTATAGACGAGACACAGTAAAAACAATTTTATACACAAGAATTCGAGCCATATTATCCCTTTTTTTTTTGAAGAACGACAAACTTTATTGAAACGCCAAGCCAAAAGCCAGATACACATGCAGAGGCGGGACTAAAAATTCAGAGGATAATCATCATCCACTGAATAGAACCACCAGCCTATGCATAAGACAACACACTCAAATAGGACTCAAATATCAACTGTCGCTTGGCAGGAGCAAGCGAAGAACAATGTAGGCCTTAGCGATTCTAGCTTGTGCGTCCTGGAGGACTACTGCAGGGGGAATATCCAATCCCTGAAAGATACACAATCTTCTGCGCTTCTAGATGGACCACAGCAACCATCCTGATGCCAAATGAAATGCTTGACTCCGCACCTTATTCCAAGTATTCGGATAAACAGTCAGAAGCACTTGCTGACTTGTCAATGTCACATGAAAAAGAGAGAGCAGCCAAGACCAAACAGGCTGGAGATGATCACATAAAAAGAAACAATGCTCAATGGTCTCAACCCTTTGCTTGCACAGTGGGCAGAGTGCTGACACTCGAGGATCAAATATGTGGACAAGCACATTCACCCGAGGGCATCTGTGAAGAATCTGCCACCAAAGCACATCCACCTTAGGATGGAGTAGTTTATCCCAAGCCCAAGTCCACATACGTCTTCAACTAGGAGGTGAGAGCTGAAGGGACCACTTAGTGGATGGCGGAAGGATATCACCATTGACAAGCAGCCTATACATAGAGTTCACAAGCCTATGCTCGTGAACACTCTGGTGGGAAACCCATATGCACCCTTCGATAGCCTCCTCCGGCGACCAATGGCGAGTCATGGCAACCTTTTGCCAAATAGGTCTATCCCATCGAGGCAATAAGAATTTTGTTTGAAAGAGTTGGCAAGTCGCTAAGCGGCCGTAATCATACCAAGCCGCAATGCTTAAGATCCCTCGCTAACCTCCGGTAGCCGTTGAGTTAATGGATGAACTGAGGCACAAAGTGGGAGATTATTTTCCACAGGTATCCACCAACAAGGGGCACTCAACTGATGACATGCAACAAGATCAATATAAAATAAGGTCTGTACTGTCTCCCAAGACTCCAGCAAGCCTTTCAAAAAAGGGGAGGCATTAGGAAAAGGGCATAGCTGATAAAAGAGACTCCAAGGAAGAAGAGGTTTTAACGAATCTTTCCCAAAAGGAAGACAATGACCAAGTGACTGCTTCACCAACCGCACTCCAGGTGAGTCAACCATATCCTTAAGGATCCTCCAAATGATCTTAGAAATCAGAATCTTACTCTGTATATGGAAGTCTGTCATACCCATCAAAACAACCTATTAACTTTTCACATTTTCAAGGCAGACAATGTGCCTTCCGACACAACTCTAGAGGATCCATTCCCCTGTTTCACAGCGCCTTTAGGTATCTTGATAATTCCCCTTCTTGCACAGAGATCCCCTACGACTTCTGAACATACAAATCAACAAAATTATAAGCCCGAAATCAAACAAACAAGAACGCAAAATCCAATCAAATAAGAAAATCAAGATACCATCATATGTGACAAGGCTAACACTGCATGCAAGCCAAGCAACAACTATCCTCCTCGATATTATCGAGGACTGCAAGAAACAAACAAGAAAGCGTTAGAAAAAACTAAACAGACTTCAATCCACGAAAAAGATAAAAAAATTATCTTAAGAAGCTTGAAAACTCGCTAAAAATCGCCGAAAATCCAAACAGACCATAAATTTACACTAAAAAGCCAAAACAGTCGCAGATCTTCTCGCCAAAACTCGCCATAAGTCGTCGGAACTGGTCGGAACTCGAAAAACAAGAGAAAGATCAAAGAACTCTTTGAAACTCGTCAAAAGCAGCTCCATATCCGTCAAAAAAACAATGCAATGGATGCTACAGGCTGAGGCGCCTCCACAGACGCAAGCAGGGCAAACGCCACAGCAACGCCTCAAGAAAATGCCACCACTACCGAACTATGCCATAGCCAGACCTCGGAAAAAAGCCTCCTCCCCCTCCCGGTTTGTTTACGTACAGGAACTGCCACGTGTCAGAGTTTCTGCCACGGAAACTCGTCCCCGTGGCGGTCTCCTATTACTTTCATTCTGCAATATCGAGATAGGCACGTGGTACAACCATAATGCACGCCAAAAAAAAAAAAAAAAGAGCCCAACTTTTATATTGTGTACCAATTAAGTCCAAAGGAATGTTTTTGTATAGAGTTGGGAACCGTGACTAGGTGCAAAAGCCATTTGAAAATTTCTTCTGAAAATGCAAGCGCTTGGAATACAAGTGGCACCATAAATAGAATTCATCTGCAAACATGCATTCGACCCGTCAAGTAGCATTTTCTATTTTGTAGAAGGCTTGAAAAGCTATTATGCACTTGATGGTGCATGATCATCACAACCAAAGGCATGGTTAAAAAATGAGCTTTATAGGTCAACTTGTAGGGAAGAGTGTATAGTCTAGAAGAAAAGCTTATGTGATGCAAGAATAAGTTGAACACTGCTCATCGCAGTAACTTCATGGCCAAGGAACAAGTTCCTTATAACCAAAAGCATAAAACTCAGTGCTTTGAAGGCTTTGGAGAAGTGAATGACAATGATCAGGTAACCCTTCTATTACAGTTAAAATATAGGGAATACAAAAGTGAGTGGAAATGATTAGGTAACATTTTTATTACAAATAAAATATAAGGAATACAAAAGTTACTAGTTATGGCTTGGATAGCAAGCAGGTAACAGGGTTAATGTGCTTACTTCAATAACAAGTGTTTGAGAACTGATTCCCAACATTAACCTTAACAAGTATTACAAAGGGTGAAATGTTATAAACTAAGAGTTACTACATATACCTTTTGGCCCTTCAATCATTACCAGTTTCATGCTAATGTTTTGATGATTGCCTGTAGGTAGGAGTACTCTCCTTCCATTGTCGCGTTTTTGCATTTGAAGTTGGTCTTTAGCTGGTAGATTCAAGACGCTATAAGCGAATGCATTTTAACAACAATGGTGGACATGACTATTTCAACAATAACGAACACGGCATACACTCTGTCCTCTCTTTGGAAAAAAAAAAATACATGACAAGTTAGCTGCTCACATGTTTTTGGAGCTTAATTATATGATATACTTACTGTTTTTTCCATGTAGGAGACTAATTTATACTGTTCAGTATGATTGGATATGATAAATACTATGATCTGAATTCTGCCATAACATTTTAATGGAAGTGGTTAACTCTTATTTGCTGTGTAAAATAGGCTGCATCCATGTAAAGTTGCCATACTGTGATATCTCATTTCTATTCATTCTATTCTATTCTATTCTATTCTATTCATGTCGAATAAGCCATATTTCATGCAAGACATGTTTGTTTAGCCTATTATACATGACGACGTTGTAGAAGGGAAGTTTCTTCAATGCTCTACTTGAAAACTAGCTAAGTCATGCACCCACAGATTTCCTACTTAAATATCATGGAAACATTACTATTATAGTCAGGAAGCAAAGTATAGTGAGTACTTAGTCAAAGATGTCTTGCGGAAATAAGGAATGAATTTTTATTGTGAGAAACATGTTGCATGCACATAAATATGCCATAACATGGTATTCCATCTCTTTTCTATTCAAAAATGTTACATTAGATGCAAGATATGCCTTTTCAATCTCGTTTGTATTTCTAAACTAAGATAATAGGCCTTTAACCTTTGGAAGAAAATACATGGTTCAAATACTTTATATGCCACCTTAGGATTTTGGAATTGGGAAGACAAAGCGCTAGGTAGAATAGAATAGAATAGATTTTTTTAACGTCCACGGAGACCAATAGGTCATGGGACCCATACAATGGGCTAGTAAAATCATTACTACTAGGATTAAAAAACCCCTGCCTCGAAAGGTTTTCAAGGGAAAAACCTTTGCAGTAATGATGGTACTAGACAAGCGGAGATAATGACTACTGAGGGCTCAGTAATTGCAAACGTTTATCTAGAACCTCAAGTATGTATAATGCCAAGTCATGCACAGATGGTGCTATGAGAAGTTGTGGAAGCGTGGAATGGAATGCCAAGGTCAAAAAATGATTCCGGACTATCTCAAAAGTAGGGCAACTCAGAAGAGTATGGCTCAGAGCAGGTGACAAGGTATATGTATATCAAGGTGTGGTTGATAACGGGGACATTGTATAGCCACTAATGATTGATATGGGGAATGTGTAACATGGGCGTTACAATAGTAATAGATAGATGGTAATAGACAATATAGAAGTCCACTTCGTTGTCATTGTCAAGACAATAACAAAATTCTATACACGCATAAACTGGACTTCTTCATTTTACGGGAACAAAGGGCCTCCACGAGTAAACGTAATCGTTCTTTGAAAGAGATATAGACTCTGGATACGTGTGGTGCAATGTGCGGTGCAATGATAACGAATAACTCACTGCATATCATTATTGGTGGATTAGTTGATGGCAAATGAAATCACGATTCAGTGTCTCTCATGTAGATGTGATGTTTTAGCTTAGATGAAAGCGAATGGGAATCTATGACCCGTATTCATTTACATTCTTTTGAAGAGAACTTGGAAAGGAATACTCCAACTCTTAGACTCTGGATACTTGTGATGCATGATTTAGCAACTTGTGGTGCATTGATAACAAATAACTCACTGCATATCATTATCGGTGTCACTTTAATTAGTTTTGTTTACAATCACGCCCATGTGAAGGATTGTCCTAGTCTAGATAAAGCTAAATTGGGGTACACATTAGCATCTTATTAAATATTACCTACATGTGGCAAAAATAGCAAACATATGGCAAAAAAACTTGTCATGGCCATATTTTGGGCATATCTAGACATGTAACGACTAGACTTTGTTGTTCTTTTTTCGGTAGTGGAAACATTTTTTAGATTTTTTCAAGAAGTATGTATAGTTTTTCCAATGCCAAGAAAAATGTGACACCCACCAAAAATAATGAGACATCCGAATTAAGATTCAAAAAGTGAATACGGAGAGAAAATAGAGACAAAAAAATTGGAATATAGAAAGAGAATAGATAGAAAATAAACCTTGTATGATGGCATCTCTTACCTAAAGTCAGAAATGGACTTAGTTATCTCTAACCTAACAAAGGCTCTTAACTACTAATGTGAAGCACCAATTCATTATAAATGCTAAGTTAAGTTTATTTTACGAATTTAACCTAAGTGATCCCTAACAAATATAGTGGGAATGTATACCTTCGTATTCCGTTAAGTTAGTCTTAACTTAACGACCTTAATAGAAAACCATAATCTCTTTTTAGTTAAGTAAAGAGATAACCGACTGGTTATATTAACTTAACTTAATGACGAGTGGGAAATGGCCCTCCCTAAGTCTGTTAAAAGTATTGTAGGTTATATAAACTGCTATTTTTGCTCCATCTAGACCTATGCAATTTCATAATAGCTTTCTTTTTGGAGATAAACGCATGCAAACTGAATATGCCATTTATCCTTCAAATACAATTGCTCTATATAGTTCTTCGTAAACCTCCTTAATTTCCTTGAAGCAAAGACTTCTACAAGTACCGTAAATCAGATAGACAAATAATCATATCAGAAGGTTACAACATTCAAGAGCCCAGGATTGGATGGTATACCAATTGAGTTCTTTCAAGAATAATGGAAATGGTTGGAGCTAGATGTGTTTGACACTTTTTGTGGCTTTCTTTGGTCGGGCTTTGGTCTACCGCCTTGGACAAAGTTTTGAATACATGTGCCATCTCGCGGATCCCCAAGATCAAAGATCCCCAGACTATTCCAGATTGGAGACCAATTACTCTATTATCATTGGTATATATAAATATTTTTCAAGGCATTTGCAAAGAGAGTGAAGGATATTTTCGCCGAGTCCATTTCTACAACTCAGTCGGGATTTCTTCTGAGATGATGCATCGTTGATAATGTTGCGGGATATGAGGGGATCTGTTATTGTGCTACATATTCTAAACAAGGTGCACCGTGGACTACCAGAATCGTCGGATCTGTCGATCCTACAACCCAGAATGTATGTTGGGGCCTCTGGGTACCTTTCGTTTCGCTTATAGTCATTTATGATTGGATGTGTCTATGATTTTGAAATATGAAATACGAGTTCACCTAAGGTTTTGAGGGAATATCGAACCTCTAATATGGCTTTGCCTAAGGTTTTAGAATATGAAATACGGGGGCTCAAATCTCTAGCAAAATAACCCAATGTCCTAATAAAATTATTGTAACCAATATACCCAATGAGCTAATATAATTATTTTCCATCTTGAATCTATGTTTTTTTTTATAACAACCTATTCAATTGTTTTAGGGATATATGGTCTATGGTTTCAGGAATTACCATTTTTACATCTATATCAAATCCCCCTGGAACCCCCTGTTATTGTGCTACATATTGGGCTATTGTTCATCTGTTTGTATATATTGTACATATTGGGCTACACTTATTCATCTGTTTGTAGTGCTATTGTTATAGTCCAGAGTAAGATATTGATAGCTTATAAGTCTTCCTCCCTCATGGAAGAAGTGAAAGACCATATTTGGATTCAGTATCTTCAAATTAATTTTATCATTAATATCCTATGTTGGAATAAGTATATAATGCTTTAAGCTTGTGTTTCAAAAGCATTTTCTTGTGCTTACTTAGCTAGATGAGATATGTACTCTTTGAATTGAATTGAACTAAATTGAAATATTTTAAAGTCATCAGGGGTGTGAGCACATATTCAAACACCAGAGCTTTATACTAGATATTTCATGGGTGACTGATAAAACAGTCATAGATTCAAGGAGGTGATAAAAAAAACCCGCCCCTCACAGTGTGGGTGGAAAAAAATCATCTTGCTCTCCTTTGTACCTTATGACGCCCTTATCAATAGAAGATGCCATCGGTCCTCCAAGTTGTTTAGTTGATTTTCTTTTATGTAACGATCCTAGGCCCTAAGACTCCAGCATTGGTATTGCACATAAAGCATATATCTAATAGATTGGGATATATGTATTGGGATATATGCATGGCATATATCCAATATCCACATAAGCCAAACTAGAAAAAAGAAAAATTGTAGAAGAGGGCTTTGTTGGTGGTACGTGAGGTTTCTTTTGCAAGAGGAGCTCGAGAAGGAATTTGGGTTCTTGAGAGGAGTCGGAGGAAGCTATGGGAGGCAAGAGCTTGCGTGAGCGGCATCAAATCGTTCTTCCTTTCCAGGTGGGGTTTGGGTTTTGATTGATGGGATTCTATGCAATTGCATATGATGGCAGGATTATGAATTGATAAGGCTCTCTGTAATTGATAAGGACTTTAAATGTTATTGCTTTATAGAGCTTTATCTTGGGAACTCCGTATATATCATCCGGGATGTGGTTAATCCGGACAAACAGTGGTTAATCGGACATCCGGTGATCGCGAGGGTGGTTAATCAGGACATCCGATATCAGCCAGGGTGGTTAATCCGGCCATCCGATATCAGCCAAATGGTTAATCCGGACAAAAAGTGGTTAATCCGGACAAAGAACCAAGCGTAGAACTGTGCGGCGGGGGCAGAAATTTTGATCAGATCGCTCTTGCTGCTCCGTAGGCGGTTTGATCCGCTTTAAAAACCATGCCAATCGCTTTGTATGCCTCTTTTATGTTAGATTGATGAAGAGAGGAAGAGATTTAAGGCTAAATAGAGCGTAATCGATCAAAAAGGGCAAAAAAAGTGGTTGGTTTTGGGCTTCAAACCAAGCAGTCCCGATTAACCACAATGGCCGATAACGGGTGTCGGGTTAACCACATCCCGGATGATATATACGGTCTTCCTTTATCTTGTATTTATCTGAGGCAAAGCCTGTGTTAACCAAACCGTGATGGTCAATATATGGAATCGAATAGCAAGGAGGCAGGGAAGAATCAATTCATAGCCGCCAAGAAGTAGTTGGATTTACGAATAAATGGTTACTTTGATTGAATCATAGATGGATATGAAGTTCCCGCACAGACTCAAAAGCTTGAGTGAGTTGCCGACCCCAAATGGGAATAGGTTTTGAATCCTTTAGAAATTGCATGAAAGAGGCCGATTTGGTGGAAGATGCATGAATAGGAAGAATCTGGAGGTATTTGGATCAACAATTTTACTTGTAAAACAGGATTGAAAGGGGAAGAATCTGTGCATGAATCGTGAGGGGTCAGCTTGGAATCATTCGGGAGGCTGCTCTTGAAACAAGATGGGTCGAAATTGAAGTTAGAGGGGCTGTTTTGATGAAAACAAGGGCTGTTATGATCATCCGGCAAGATTCGAGCTGCTTGCTAGCAACCCAACCGCTGAAAAATTCCGAAAACGGACATGGGTCCGGAGGAATCAGGCCGAAACTAAAAGAGGAGGGCCGATTTGGGGCATGCAGGGGTCGATTTACCACAGGAAGGACCGTGTGAGAGGAATCGAAGCCATTTTTGGAGCTGCCCGATGGCTGGAATTACCTGTACCAGTTTTGTGTTGGTGCTATTTCTTGGTTGATCTTTTTGTTACACTAGTATTTTGGAAGGTGTTAAACAATAAATGGAAGGGCCATGACTCTAACATTGGCAACATATGTAAGAGTTGGTAGAACAATTGCAGGAGGTCAGCAGCATGGCAGGGATTTGGCGGGGAAAACCCATAGTAATTCCTTTTAGAGTTTGCTTCGCTGTGAATCTTTGAACTTTGTAAATAAGAAATAATAATGTCTAAGTTTAATAAATCTAAGACACATGGGTTAATTGTAATTTGGCTCCTAGAGATGGGCTTGCCTGGGGAGCTGCTTGACGGGAGTTCAGTGAGCCAAGTCGAGACCTTATGGATTTTTAAGCAGAAAAAACGTAAATCGGATACTCTAGTTTGAGTGCACCATTAATTCATTAGCTAAGGAGTAAAACTTTGATATTAAAATATTAAAACCATATCTAAGGGAGCTATAATAAATAATGTTGTGGAGTGAATCCTGCATCAACCTTATAGGGGTGGTTTGAGCACGCTACATCAACATTTGAGTTGTCATTATAGTTTTCATCATCGATCTAGCTACTTCGGCATAGTTAGGTTGTATGGGCAACCTCGACAAGGGCTAAGAGTATGATCTAGGCACATTTATAGTAAATTCTCTAATGAACACATGTTATGGTCTTTGAATTGTTCCAATCGTTGTTCTTGATATTATGTATGTACTTGGAACCTCCGGGTCGGGCTTCCGTGTTGATTGGCCCGGGTAGTTCCGGCATTCTCATGTCATCTGTGTTCTTTGTATCTATGCTCGCGGACACGGCGTGGCCTCCTCATGGGCGTAGCTTCCGGTGAGGTTGTACGCCAACCCCGTGACTCCATGGTAAGAGGTCCTCCAAATGGGCGTGGGGAAGGGTATGCGATCTTGCAGGTTCACCCCACCAACTCCGCCAATGGGGCTCGGAATGTGAGCTGGCCGGGCATTTCTCTCGCTAACGGTGGCCCGCTTGTAGGTCGGGCCGAAGCTTCCCACCGTCGGGAGCTTGTTATGTTGTTTTGGTACTTTGACTTTATATTTTGCCCCGATGCTTACGATTTTCTTTATTGTCATTGTCTAGCACCGCACCATAGAATCTTGTGTTTGAATTGTCTATGTTCTTGTTATCCAAGATGCCCGAAAGTGTTTCCATGTATGCAAAACAGCCTATGGGATCCCCACTTAGTCACGAGGACTAACCCCGGTGAGTGCATGTGCGGTGAACCCGCAAGGTGGCGGTCAAGTTGATGGTGGCAATGTGGCGGGAATCGTGCTTGAGTTCTAGAGCTAGCATTTCGTTGATTCGCCTCGGTGTTGTTGTATATGGATATTGATAACACATTGTAAATATTTACGCTATTGATTTGTCCAGTTAGAACTTGGAATATATTAAGCTTGTGAATATGTTGAATGCATGAACCAGGGTTGTTTGTTGAGCCTAAACTGTGGATTTAATTTTCAAAGGAAGATTTGATTCTTCACCTAAATTCACCTGTGCATAAATCTAGTTGTAAGTCAGACAAGATCCCGAGTTGCCCAGAGGGTCAACTCGGCAGGCTCGTCACATTTTATCTGCTTCATGTTCCTCCAAGATTTCCAGACTGCTGTCCAGACTGCTTTCCCGGCATCTCTTATCCCTTTGTCCACTGATACTGCCCAAGACCCCATTTCTGTCTTACTCATGTATAAGCCAAGCACATGTTCCATACATGCCTCTCATCCTCAATTTTCGCCATGTGGCAAAGCCTGCACAACCTATTTCCCCTTGGTATCATGGGCCTTTTCCATCTCCCTGTCCCTATCAGCAGCTTGTAGTTTCCTGTTCTAAATCTGCAGTATTGTTCTTGTTGTTTTTGTTTGATTATTGTTTGTATATACCATCTGCCCTAGCCTCCGTTTCGAATTCATGATATCCCTGTATAATCCTAGTTTTTGTCCAGTTGCATTTCACCATCTTATTCCTGAATTGAGGCTTTTTCCCTTGTAATATCTTGTTATCTACCTATGTCCATAGATATACCTCGTACAAAATTCTTGTTAGCCTTATTCTTGTACAAATTTTTCCCAATATGTCAAACGTGCAATCCAGTTCAATTCTGTCTGTTGCCATCATGATCAGATCATCTGCATATAACATGCTTGGTACTTTGATCCCCCCAATTCTGTTGCATAAAGATCCTCTCTAAACTTCTACCACATACAACATTGCTGGTGTCACTATCATCTCAACCATTTGTGTTTTTATGCCCCAATCTATTATAATGTGCTCCACACACATCAATTGCATCTGCTAACATTATATGAGTTTCTCCTGCTAGCTTGAATTTCGAATGGCCCAAATTTGATGAAGATTCTTCTATTGTCTGGTATAATTGAGGAAGATATTGATAGCTAGCGGGGCCGTGCAACTCTGACAACTTGATTTTTGAACCTTGTGTTACATCCTTGTAGAGTTATCTATAAATCTTTCCACTAGTGCTAATTTCATCTAAAACAGAGCTCTGGATCAATAGTTATGAAAAAACATAATACCAAGTCATTGAAAAGCAACAAAACTCTAAATCCGACTGTAATTTTGTTGTTTTTATTCTCAAATCTTCTCCAACATAGGCCATCTCTAGAATGATTTTTGAGATAGCTTTCCATTGGCACAAATGTCATTTGAAGCAGAGCTACGGGTCAAAAGTTATCATAAAAAACAATAAAGCATCCATATATTGAACCAGAGTCACCTAAAAAAAACCCCATAGGTAAGAGTATATGTATGGTCCAAGCTCAAAATCAACCATTTTGGTTCACTCACCTAAATTGTACGGCTATAACTATCTGAACCCCCCTTGAGGTTCAAGTATAGCCAGCATCCATCTAGTAATGGAGACCTTCAAATCCATTGCCCAAGGTTATGGGTTCAAATATGGCCAACAGATCCTATGATAGAGACCTTAAACTTGCCGTTTGTACTAGATAATCACATGCAAAATAACTTCTAGCTATTTAGATTGGCTATGTAGAATGTGACGAGCATAAGGTATTGCAGCTAAGTGGCGGATTAGTTTCCATGTGAGACATAGAATGCAATGTAGATACCTTACTCATATGTGATGGTGAATAGATTGATATCCTTCCATTAAAGAAAAAAAGGTTGTCCACAAATACAAGGATAATATATGTATGTCTTACACTGATTCACAGAAATTAATAGTGATGGGTATCTCATATAACATGAAAATTCCAACACTCCCGTCTAACAAAATTGAAGGCTTGTTCAAAGCAATACAAATACAAAGATAACAGCATATATCTATTTTACACTAATTCATAGAAATGAATAGCGATGGGCATATAACATGAAAATTCCAACACTCCCATTTGACTAAATTGAAGGCTTGTTCAAAGCAATATATTTCAGTTGCATAAACAACTTAATGTGTATGCAATCAAATGATAATAAGATAAAGTTCACATGGCCAAATTGATTGAAAGCTAATGGGAATCTAGCTGGCCATGAAGTGAAAATGACATGATAGAAGTATGGGCAAATTGGGGCCCATGTCGAATGGTTGTCCTAGTCTACATAAAGCTAAATTGGCTTATACATTGGCATCTTATTAAATATTGAATGTGGCAGAAATAGCATCTTATTAAACTTTTACATGTAGCAAAAGAAGGTCACAAATTACACATTAAAAGGGGCATATTTCATGAAGCCATCATAAGCTCGAATAGCGAGAAAAAGGGGCATATTTCATGAAGCCATCATAAGCGCATGAAGTCATCATAAGCTCGAATAGCGAGGAGCAACAGTGGGAGTACAATACATTTCCTCTATCTTTTCTTATGTTCATTTCTCTAATCGTGTTATGTTTTATTGGTCTATTTCCAGAAACTAGCTGGCCGAACATGCAATGAGATTATGTACTACTGCTCGTGCCGGTGTAGAACTAGCATAGTTCCTGATCTCATTGTCTGTTCGGCCAGCTTTTTGTTGGCTGCTCAAGGATGCCCAGATCTTCAAACTAAATCACATGTTCATCTCATATATCATAGAGCTTAAGCTACTCAAATTTTCTAACTGTGGGTGCTTTTATTACTTTTCTAAATTTGGGGCCCTGATTCATTTGGAGATCACTATTTCTTGCAGGTTCTTCATCGACTTCTCAACGGCGTTTTCTCCTCTCTCAGCAGTTCCCTTGACTATCTTTCTTTGATACCAAGCAGGAGAGGGGCTTCTCCCTGCTTGGTTTTCCAATTTGGCATCTCTTTCCATGTTGTGATATGTTCTTCCTCGATCTTGTCCCTTTTCTGGCCATCTTTCAACCTTCGACCTCGATCCCGTTTTAATAAGGAAGTTCTCTTTTTGTCGAGAGCTTTCGTCTGTTTTCATGCGAGCCCTTATTCGAGAATGCCATCGATCTGAGCCATCGGATCGGAATTCTCGAATGGGCGAGCATGCATCTTTTCCATGCACGCATGCATTGCATGCATTTTTTGGGGCCCTGATTCATTTGGGGATCACTATTTCTTGCAGGTTCTTCATCGACTTCTCATCAACGTTTTCTCCTCTCCCAGCAGTTCCCTTGACTCCCACCCACCTTCCCTCATGTGTATATTATTATAACTGTTGTTTTTTGTCGCGTGGCGCGCAGCGTGATCAGCCCCCGCAGCTCTTCGAGGTGTAAATGTTGTTTTTGTCGCATGGCGCAGCGTGGACCCTCGCTTTTTGAGAGGCTTTTTTTTTTCTCACTTGGTTTTTGTTGGTGATGTGTAGGTCTAGGGGCTTTATCCTTTACTCTAACTGCTTGCACTGATTTGAAGCACTGATTTGAAGCAAATCATTGATTTGTCTTGCAGAGCACCACTTTGAAGAAGATTTGAGGGAGCCAATAAACAGAAACAGAAGCAGAGCTCTGGTTAAAGCAACAAAGCATTGGTCCTTCCCTTGAAAACCTTTCGAGGCAGGGGTTTTTTAATCCTAGTAGTAATGATTGTACTAGCCCATTGTATGGGTCCCATGACCTATTGGTCTTCGTGGACGTTAAAAAAACTATTCTATTCTATTCTATTCTTCTCCGACTAAGTGGAATTGTCGACTCGACTTTGATTCTGCATTGAAGGGATTGTACATGTAGCAAAACAAGAACAATCTTTTTCCGAAAAATGCAGACCCAACTTCTGTTTTGTTGCTTGGCTTAAAGTATGTTGTATGTTTTAAGAAACCAAAAATAACGTCTAGTAATATTTAATATGTATAATAGTGTGTGAGGAAGTAAACTATTGATATAGGCACATTGCCCTTTCTATAATTCTATACTCGACACTAACCAATGATTTTATAAATAACATTTTGATGGACACTTGGCATTTACTTATTGCTTTTCTATTGCCAAAATATTAAGGAGGGGCATGCTTATAAAACCATTGAGTAAGTTGCGGGATTGTTGAAAAACCTACATCACATTTTTATTACATATGCTAATTATTCCTTGTGCCATTAGCTAAGTACATTAAAGAGCCAATAAATTGCCTATACATGCCACATTTTCCATGCCCTTCATTTCTATTTCATTTATAGGACATATATCCTTAAGTATTGCACCTTAAAAAATCATGAAATAATACGACTAATTGGATGTCCCAGCAACACCATAAAACACTCGCTCTTCTGGTCTCTTGAAGATTGATGAAGTCTTGCTTTGGTTGACTGTTGAGAAGCTGTGAAAGTTTCTGCATCTAAGGGGACATAGGATGTAGTCAGTTTTGCAGTACTTGCAACTCATCTTGACACGATTCTGCATGAAGTAGATGTAAGCATTTTACGAAACGTGATACTAGGTCCATTTGGAGTTTCAACATCTACAAGTTCTGGAATTCAAGATTCTAGAACAAAAAGTGGCAAGGTAGATGTAATTTCCAAGTCAGTTGATGTTCTATGAAAGAATGTGTGCACAAGAGGTTTGTAAGTGGGAGAGCAGCCCTTTATGGGATGCTTTCTAGATGTCATAAAGCACCCTTGACTGATTTTGGACTTAAGAAAATCCTTTTCAAAACACTAGTGCAGACTGTATTATTGTATGGTTGGTGTTTCAATTTGGGGGCCCATGAGGAGCTGGGCATTAAATCACAAATTCCTTTTGCAATTATATTTGTTGAGACTGGCATGATACCTTTAGAAGCAGAGGCCCTGTGCTTGTCAATTAATTTTGTTAGGTTGAGAAAATTGGATGATGGCAGGTGGTCGGAGATGGGATGAAATCCAAACACTAAATGGTATCAGGATGTGATGTTTTGAATTGGGCATTTTCGAGGCAAATTGCCGAGGCATTTCCGAGGCAAATTGTAGGAGCTCAAAACTTGGTACAATCTCGAGCTATAGATAAGCTTTGGACAATAAAAGGTTCAAGGCTTGCTTTTTATCAGAATGAGATTAACCCGATGCTAATCTATACTTGTCGGTATCACTTGCATGCTCATATATCTCCACATTTGAAACAGGTAATTGCTCGATTTCGATGGAGCTCGCATAGATTGCATATCGAGACAGGAAGATGGGCTAAGATTCCAAAAGAAGAGAGATTAACTTTTCTTTGTGATATGCAGCAGGTTGAAGATGAAGCTCATACTTTACTATATTGTCCTTGTTTTGAAAATATTCGTGAGCAGTAGTATGTATGCTATAATAATTTACAGGCATTGTTCTCTATAGAACCAAAGGTTCTAGGATGTTGGTTCTAGGATGTTACATTAAAGAGATAACATATATGAAAACTTTATATTTAAGCTATAATAACATTGATGTATTGTGTTGCTGCTCTATGACCCTTGAGGTCCAAAGGGACATGAATTATTAATTTACTAATTTATTTTATTTATTATATTTCAACAGAAACTATACATAGTGCATCTCTGGGCGATCCAAGAGTCATAGGGACATGAATTATTATTTTACTAATTTATTTTATTTATTATATTTCAACAGAAACTATACATAGTGCATCTCTGGGCGATCTCGAACTTAAGATATAGCTGCTCTAGGACTAGTGCATTATCACTAGACCAAAGGCCTAGCCACAATAAAGAGGAAAGAAGAAAGAATAAAAATAGTACATTTTGGTGAGAGACTCGTCTGGAGGGGAAAACCGGCCGATCTAGGCATCTCTTTCATCACAGCAGTGTACAAACATTTGAAAAATATCTAAAGGGCTAGACGACCACACCAATGTGGTCTGACTACCCACTAATAATAATAAAGGGGACCTGCCATAGGAACAACCCAAGCCCCTTTAAGATGGCGTAAAATTAGAAAGGCAAAAAGGAGGCAACGCACGAAAGTTTATCACCGGGATGAAAAACCCCGCCCTTTCGGGTTTTCGAGGAAAACCCTAATGATAAACCTTCGTCCGATGGCTCCAAAGGAAAAGCCCGGGCCATCAAAGTGGAGATCATTGATGAAAAACTCGAGGAAGCACAAGATGGAGGTCGCAAATAAGACGATTCCGCTCGAACCCAACACGAGAGCCATAAGAAAGAAACAAATGGCCATGATCACCTGAAAAACTTAAGGCAAAAGAAAACGAACAAAAATGCATTAGACATTAGAATAGAATAGGAGGGAAGTAACTCAAAAAAGTTCGAGTTCCCCACAGTTGGATGAGATGGCCTGGAAACAAAACAACGTAAAAAGAAGCATGTAACTCAAAAATATAAGCCATCATGCCGGCTCGGCGAAACCCCCCCACGGAGGCTGGTCCATAACAAATCACAATCCTTCAATAATGGAAGGGGTTGGTAACGCGAGCCACGCGATATAACATCATACAGCAAAACCACATAACCTCTCAAACACAAGGGGGCTATACACACGTGCCACACGAGAAATGACAAATACTTCAAGAATAAAAAAAGGGTTGATCACGCGAGCCACGCAACATAACATCATATCTTAAAACAACATAACCTCTCAAATACAGAGGGGCTGGCCACGCGAGCCATGCGATATAGAATCACAAATAAAAATGAAAAAAAAACATGAATGTAAATAACTGAGGGTGGGAAGGGAGGGAACTGAGACCAAAAACCTGCTGTGAGAAGACGCCGATAATGGATAAAGAGCCCTACAACATATATATAGCCTCGTCTCTCCCCAAAATGGCGATCCGACGGTGTCGAATCGCATGCATTTTGGTGAGAGACTCGTCTGGAGGGAAAAACTGGCCGATCAAAAGAGAACTTCCATTTCGAAGCCCATGAGCAATATTGAAACACAAGAAAGAGGGCTTATGACAATAGAGAAAAATGCAAGCAAGACTAAGTTGGACGTGGTAAAAGGAAATAAAAAACTTAACAAGCAGTCAAAGAACACAGACGATAGACTAAATCCTGAATGCACTCATAGCAAATACAACGATAACACCAACACTCAACAATATATTTGGAAAGTCCCATAGCTAGAGAACAATTAGGCATAAAAATGGTATGATAGAGGAATTGACGGGCATAAGGAACAAGGGCAAAAACAATTTCCAAATGTGCCATCACGGATATTGACCAAAAGATAAAAAATATCAAGTTATGACAAAAGACAAGACGAGAGGGAAAAGGAGACAATATACGATGACAAAATAAAGCCTAACCATAATTTAAAAGCCGCACACCCCATGAAGGGAATATACGTTAGTAAATGTGCAAACAAAATATGCCAACACTAGGATTCGAACTCTTAACCACAAGTTTAAAAGCCCCACATCCTAACCAATAGGCCAACAATTACTACGAAATTAATAAAGTTTTATATTAGTGTTGTAGAATGCAGAAAATAACCTGCACAAGCGAAAATAGAAAGGGAAGGACGCCTGCACAAGCGGAAATAGAAAGGGAAGGACGCCGTTAGACAGAACGGCATGCCGTTTGATGATGGCCGAGGGATCAGAGATGAACAAATATGGCTTGAAGAAGGAAGCACCAGTCCAGAAGGTAGAAGGCAAAGGGCAAACCCATAGACATAAGATAACAGAAAAACAGACGGATCAGACCAAGCGACAGGAAGAAAAGTAGACCAGATATGTTAAAGCCATAGGAAACAAAGGAGATTTGAAGGGATGATTTGATCAAGCGATCTGATAGGGAAAATTCGGATTGGGGATCAGATTTACAGTAATACAAAAGAACACAGTAGCTGCAAATCCACAGCAAACCATCATATTTTATACTGGAAAAGCCCTATTGATGCTATCGAAAATATATGAAAAGTCTAGGCTTAGGCAAAAAAGAATCGTTGTAGATCAAGAAGCAATCGATGCTTGGCACAATTGACATGAAATAATCTGAAAATGCCAGAAGAAAATCGATGCAGCATAAGAGGAAGCCATCCATGCTTGCTATGCTTTGCTATGCCAAAGCCGATATACATCCCTGCTAAATGACATGAAATCGAAAGTGCACAAATCCAAAATCAAAGAAAAACCAGTACAAGGTAATTGACACTGTAGAAAAAAGAATATGAAGATCACAAAAACCCTTGCCGAAAGCCAAAGATCAACAATTCAAAATTTATCTATCCGCCAGATAAGAATAAGCACTACCGCTAGCACCAAGAAGAGACAAGAACGTTGATGAACAGAGTGAATTGACAAGACAAAACTAAGACGAACTGGGACCAAAAAACTGCTGTGAGAAGACGCCGACAATGGAGCAAGAGCCCTACAACGTATATATAGCCTCGTCTCTTCCCAAAATGGGTGTCGAATCGCATGCACTCTTTCAAGGTGCCTGGTTGTCGTTCCCATAAAGCATGTCGCATGTGCATGCGACATTTGCATGTAGCATGCTCATGCGACATGTGCATCGTTTTTTCCTTACAATTTTTTTTTTTTTGCCAGGAAAAAGATAGTGGGAAGGGGGAGGGAGGGGTAGGGGATCATCTCCCCGAATCATATGCGGTGGAGGATGGCTAATATGGAATTGAAAAGGTAACAAATCGAAAGATTTATGTCAGCTATGTTACAGTATTTGTTTTGACATGAATCATTATCAAAGGAAGTACTTTTATGCTTCGTCTTTAGTCATGGAAGACTCTTGAATATTTTCTCATTTAATCAAAGAAAAGTTTTTCTCACCTGATGAAGGATAAATCCTCACTTTATAACAATAAGGGAGTCTTGATGGCCCCAATAAACTTCTTCCAAGTATTAGTCTCGTTTTTTTGAAACCATTTTCTGCATTAGTATGGGTTGTACATATTCAATATAATATACTATTATTCTAGAGTGTCACTTCTTACATGGTCCCATAATCAATTGGTCTCCACAAAAGATAAAAATCAATTTATTCATTCTTTGTAAGAGATTGCACTTGATTTTAAGCATGTTACGAGATATCTGCAATCCAGCAAATTTTTGTACGACATGCTAAATTTGTAAGTCGAGATCTTCCTCATCAAATGAGATACTAGAGGCACCAATAGAATAACTTTTCATTCTGGGAAGGGACTCGCAAGAGACACAAAATCGGCCGACTACCAGAGAACTTCCTCAACTATAAGCCCAGATGCCGCGAAACCTCCAGGTGTTGAGTCGGGTCACACGTAGCGAGAGTGAGAAGAAGAGGAGCGCCAGTGGCTGTGAGCGCGCGCAGCATCATGTGGAACCCCCCGAGCCGCAGCTGCCGAGGCCCCGCCGCGACGAGCAGAATGTGTACTATATTGGGATGGCGATAGCGAGAAGACAATCCCTCCACCATATGCGGGCAGTCAGATAGGATAAAGGACGTATAGAGAAGGGAGAGGAGAGAAAAAGAGGGTCGCCAGACGGAGGGTCGAGGAGATGATAAGAACCGGTGGAAATCAGCCGCTGAAGGATAGTGACGGGGCATGCGAGCGACGGCAAGCGAGCAAAGGAAATCGCATGACCGCGGGCAAGTTGGCTGAGAGATGATAGGCTTGTCATTCATCACAGCAGCAGTGTACAATGTTTTGAAGAATAGAGAGGGGTAGCCGACCATAGGAACAATATCGGACTACCCGGTAAAAAGAAATGTGCACAGGCAATATAGAAGGGTAATGGCGACAACTTCTCATAAAAATAGAATAGAATAGAAACCCCGCCCTTTCGGGTTTTCGAGGAAAACCCTAATGAGAAATGGTCGCCAACAACCTTGAATGTGTTGCCTGGAGAACCGAAGGAGATGGGTTGATGGCGAACACAAATAGAGCAGGACCCCAAAAGACGGCGGAATCCTGCAAGCAACACAAAGAACCCTAAAAACACCCGTGAATGGTTAGAGAAAGCAAACATGCATGGCAAGGATGAAGCAAGCCGCACAACAATAAGCTCCCAAAGATATGAGCGATGAAAACAGATGAAAAAGAACACAACAGAAAAGAGATAGCATCACCCCTAGGGTGGAAAAGCATCGCCCAACGGGTGGAGAACCATTATATGAAAATATGCATCACCCTCGAGGTGGAAATAAACAGCATCACCCGCAGGTGGAGAATAATGCGGCATGATGCCGATGAAAAAAGAAAACATGATTATAGCAACACCCAAGGTGGACAACAACAAAAAGTGCATGAACAAAAACATAAATGAAAAAGAGACGCATGCCCCCACGCAGCAGGGCGAGAAGGGAGGGAAGCAACGAGAATGGAAGAAGTGCTGCTGTGAGAAGACGCCGATAATCGGTCCCAAAGGGGAAGTGGCCTTATATAACAGCTCGTCCCTCCCCAGAATGGCGATCTGAGGGCTCGGATCGATGCGATTTCATATGTATAAATGTTAAATATGATCTATGATCCCGCCCATGGAATTGGGTAAGGATCAGGCAGTTAGTAACAGGTAGTTGGTTAAGAAGCAATGAGCTAATATTTGTTTGTTGACCACCGAGCTATTTCTGCATACACTGTTATCTATAGACATTACCAATAACATTCTCTTTAGATAACAATAAAGATATATAGATATCAAGATCCTCTAATATTGGTGTGTCGTGATACGTCAACTAATTGGTATGCTATGAAAACATGTCCCCGCTATTTTAATAGGAGCTTTTGAAAGAAATAGTTCCAATATGTGATAACTACCCTCATGGGGCATGGAGAGTGGGAGAAAAACACTAGTAGAACCGGGTCTGTGGAACCAGGCAACAAGCTAATCGAACGACCCAGCTGCTTCTTCCAGGGCAGTGATGTGTAAAATAAAAAGTGAAAAGAAGCTAATCTAATGATGTGCGAAGAGCAGAAGGACTAGCTCACGCTATTTGCGCGCGGCACTGAACGAGGAGATAGATAGATAGGTAGGTAGGTAGGTAGGTAGGTGCACGCCATTCCATTATTGGAAGGAGATGGCAAACATCATGCTATTATTTCATAGCGGTTTCCCTTTAACTCCTCCCCTCCAAATCAAATCGGGGTGTGGGGGTATAGTATTTCTCCCAACAATAATGTTCGTTCCTTTAGCTAACTCCATTCTTCATGCTCTGATATCTATCATCACCTCTTGGTCATCCGTCAATCATACATAGTGATGCTGGAGTGCTCCTTCTCGGGCACGTCCCATTGAACAGTGGGGCTGAGCCCCACACATCAATCTGAACTGATTACATGAATTAACCACTAATCACATTCCAGTGAATGTTTATGATTCTATACAGTTCATCTATCTACTTCTTAATTCGGTGACGAAAACAGTCATTCACAAGGTGGGATCAGGGCATAGCAACCTTGAAAGAAGTGATTGCATCGACTGAACTGGCTCTTCCATATCTTGGAGTGAACAACGTGAATATTACAGCTTGTTTTTCCTTGTTCTTGTGGCCGCCTTTACTAACGGAACAGGTGTCGCGTCAGAGCAACAAAAAGAATGCTTATTGTTGCTGCACGCATGAGATTGAACAGTTACAATGCATGCGGGGCCTGAGGTTGATTGAACAATTCATCCTCGCCAAGATAATAAGGACAACCTTGGATTGAGTGGAAACCACCATATCTCTCTACCGCGGACCACTACCTCATCTAAGGGTACCTAACTGAACAAGGATCTATTTGGGTTGGTTTACTTGAGGCAGATGCAACCTACAAAGTAACAGAGGCTCACAAAGTTAAGCTCATCAGCGTAATGGTATAAACCTGCATGACTGTGAGATTGACCCGTTGAACAAGGACGAAAGTCGGCCACAGTAATCCGGGAGATATGCTACGGATGCGGGAGCACCAGCTTTGTCTTCGCGGGTTCCCCAAGAGCGAGAGAAACTTTTTAAATTCTATGAAAGGTTTTCAGGTCGTGGAGAAACCCTGCAATTGCGAGGTACCGCTGCGAGTCCAGCATACAGAGTGTCATTCCGTGAAACCATCATACCAAAGACTGAAGCGATGCTCGAAAAAATAGAGAAAAGTATCATAGTTTTTGGGTTGCCCCTAGGGGAAAAACCTTTGCTCATGTGGGTTTTCGGCATATTCTAAGTATATGCTGAAATAGGCCTAAAATATACCAAAAAATGCTATAAACCTGTTGTTGCCTGTAGACTCGCCATTGTTGTTGGGTGGCCGTTGTGCAAACTGGCTAACCGGCTGTGGTAGACCATTAACATGATGCCAGTCTTCCTCTGCACATCAATGCATGGCCTTCGGGTTTTTCCTGCAGCTTGGTCATTCGCGAGGCGTTCGAATTTCCATTGTAAATTTGCTCAAGCAAATGAATATGATTGGGTAATCATATTCATTTGCTTGACCACATTTACATTAAAATTTTGTTGTAGCTGATTACTCTTTACTTGCATTACATCTAGCTGCATTTTTCACGTCTCTAGCCTAGGCATGTTAACGAATAATAAATGCGTGGCCAACAATATTTTGTAACTAATCATCATGAAGACCAATTAACAAAGGTTGGATTCCTAGGTCTCAATATTATGGGATCAACAATGGCTCGAAATCTTATCCATGCAGGTACGATGTTACTGTGTAGAATAGATCTCCTGAGAAATGCCAACAGCTTATTAGCCATGGAGCAAAGTATAATCCTAGCCTTAATTATCTTGAGCTGTTAACATTTGTTGAGCCTAAGAATCGCCTTTCTCTTGCAGGCATGCAGTCTCACCAGCTGAAGTAGCTAGAAAATGTGATGTTACATTTGCAATGCTTGCAAATCTTGCGGCTGCAGTAATGTTTTCATAATTATGACAATCCTTATGGAATATGCTTAACTTCTCAAGAATTAACCCTAGAATATCAAATTAGTGTCCAGTATGCAAGCGTGGATCTGAGACCATTGAGCATTGCTTTTTCATGTGTGAACACCTTAGACAGGTATGGGACTGGTTGTTTTCCCTTTTTCAGGTTTCACTAACAAGTCAACAATTGCTTTTGGCAATTTACCCAAGTACCTGGACAGAGTTACAAGGCCAGGCTTTTCATCTAGCAGCAGGATGGTTGCTTTGGACTATCTGGAAAAGACGAAGATTGGTAATCTTCAAAGGTCTGGATGTGGCAGATAATCGTGTTCTCCAAGAAGCTCAAGGTTACATTGTAAAGTCGTATCATTGTTCTTCACTTGCCCCTCGCAAGAGGCGATTGATTTTTGAGGAGTATTTGGATGTGCACTCTTATGCTTAGGCAGGTTGCTTCACTCGGTGGGTCTCTGCTTATCCGCTGAGATTTTATTCCTGTCTCTGCATTTATACTTGTATTTGACTCTTTGATTGAATAAAGTCTGACGTCCTTCAACAAAAAAAAAAAAAAAACTTCTCAAGAATTAATATTCTGTCTTCCAGATGGATGTTGCATGCGGAAGCCAAGGTGCTACTTCAGGTTTGGGAGCAAACAAAGGGTAGTTTTTATTTTCTGATCTCCATGGTATTGAACTCTTTACTATTTTCTAGCATGGACCCTTCAAGTTTGCTTGTTCACTCTGGAGTGTGTCACGTCTGCATCAGTAGTGTTGTTGGACAAATTCTAACTGTACTGTAAAAACAAGTACAAGACATATTCTAAGTATACTGTAAAGACAAGTATCTCTAGGTGCACATCTCTTGTCTCTTCAAGTTTTATGCATGTTTTACTCGTCATGCTCATGATGATCATCATATAGGGGTTGTTGTTTATAATCTCTAAGTTTTACATATTTTTGTTGATTTTAAATTACAGCTATGTGGATGCTTCTACTGTTGATAAAGAAACCTCAAAACCTATTTGCAGTTCAGTTAAAGCTTCTGAGGCAAGCTTTCGGGAGGTAATGTTCTTTTTCGAATTACTATGTTCGTAGCAGCAGAGAACCAGTATAAAATGAGCTGTTAGTTTTATTTTAGGGGAAATTATAAGAATGCCCTTGTATTTTGACAAAATTATTAAAATGCCCCTATATTTTAGTAAATTATCAAAATGCCCCTGTTTTTTGCCTGAGACAAAAATCGACGGCAAATTCTACTTTGTGCATAGAATACTCTTCTTAATCAGGCCACGAATGCTCTTCTTGCGGTATGGCAGATGGCTCTAAAAGCCCTGGTTCATCCACTGAAGAACCTGAAGCTCCAAACGTTCTGAAGCTCTAAAATTTTCTCGCAGGTTGAAATGCAAAGGGACGCTGAAGAAGTTGAAGCTCCATCGCAGGTACATATTGCCGGGGGTTTTCTTTTTGTTATTTTTCCTTTGAATCATTTAGTTTCAGTTTCTTGATGATAAACGCAGAGCATACATGATAAATCTAAGAATTATGGGTGCATGCACAATTTGAGACTTCTATTTTAGACGTTTTTTCTGCAATATTGAGATGCTATCAGAGCATTCCTTCTAAGGCTTGAGCAGTCCAGCAAGGTAACAGAAGAAATTCTACAGAGATTCTTATACAAATATAAGGGCATTTTAACAATTTTACCAAAATACAGGGGCATTTTTATAAATTTCCCTTTATTTTAATACGAGCATGATAGAGGACTATCTCATGTCTTTATCAATTCCTTGTATAAAGATAAAGAACTAGTTCATAGAGCAAGTTTACTATATCTAAAATTGCCAGCTTCAAAGGGCCAATAACAAGTGACCTAATATCGAGCCCCCTCTCCACCCAGGCATCATATATTCTAAATGAAATTTATTAAGTTATCTTTTCTTAAATATGAATGACTTAAGCATTTTAATTTTTTGAGAAGGCTCCAGTTTCTGGCTGAGGAAGGAAAGTTAATCTTTTTGACAGCAGGTATATTAGTCTATTCAGGAAGTCGTGTATGTTTTATATTTTGCACATAAGATCTGGAATTTCCATTAGACATTGAGCATAGAAACATTGAAGTTCATGTCTATGTATAGAATACATTAGAAGATACTTCCAATTAAGATGTGACTTCCTTCATTCATCTTCAATTGTTAGAAAGCAAAACAATTGTGACCTGTTATTTTCTTGAAGGTAACTTGGAACTTTACATTAGAGTACCATCTATGCTAGATATGAAGGAAAAAGTAAGGATACCTTGAAAGCCCATAGAGTTTGAGACTCATTGTTGCTATAAATTCAATAAAGAGATTACAGAAGTCACAACCATCACTGAATTGGAGCCCTACAACTGCATGCATTGTATCTCTTCCATTACATAAAGATAAAGATATTCCTCTTCTCTACATCTTCTTCTCCTATGCGCATGTATTTAAGTTTTGGACGTCCAAGAAGTCTGCATGTGGTTGGTGGTAACATGCCTCCAATGGCATCATCATGCGCTAAAATCACAAGAAACACTGGCTTCTTGTAAGTGTCACAACAAGACTGTGTAGGGATATTTTAGTAACTAAGTTTGATGTATATGGCATTTTAATAATTAAATTTAGTGTAGATTGATCAAAATTGGTATATAATGCCATTTTGGTAATTAAGTTTGGTGTGTAGAGGTATTTTTTGGTAATTAAGTTTGGTGTATGGGAGTAAATTGTTAATTTATTTGTATATTTATTTGGATCAGGGGCATTTTGGTAATTTTGAAACTCGTAAGGGCATTTTGATAATTACATAAACTCATAGAGGCATTTTGGTAGTTTTTCCTATAAAATATTTCTTCTCTTCCCCACATTCTTTTTTATGCAGAATTATCTCTTCATCCAGGTCTTGGCCCAAGGTGCCATCAATACACCTATGTTTGCAATGAAGGGTCCGTTGATGATAGTGGATGATTATCCTGCTGCATTTCCTCTGAAGCACCAGCAAAAGGTAATATGTTTATATGCTTAAACTTTTTTGCAGGTGTGCATGAGCTATAACTTAATGCTGCAGGATTTAAGATTGGCTTTAAGAATGGCGGAGACGTAGAACAACATACCCCAATTGCCTCCGCTTCCAACGAAATTTATAAACTGGCCAAAGCAAATGGACTAGGGGATAAAGATTTTTCTGCAGTAATAGAGGTTATAAAACAGCTGCAAACTAGTTAATATATGGCAACCCATAATATTTTATGTTCATCAAAATTGGATTCTTGAAATAGTCAGTGACTTGCACACTGAATGGAAGTTTCTAGATGTGGCATTAGCAATAGATTCAAATAAGCCTTTGATGAGCCAGTAAGGAAATATGAACTATGTCATATATTCTCCATACCCAATCATATATACCAACTACAAAAGAAGCTACGAACTATGTCATATATTCTCCATACTCAATCATATATACCAACTACAAAAGAAGCTAACGCTTGAAGCAAAGAGTAACATCATCTTCTCTACATGCTGCAAGCAAGTTATCAGTGACAAGCAAGTAGCAAAAATGCTGTCTGAAAGGCCTGCAACTACCTTATAGCACATGCTTGCTTCTAAAACAAATAGCGATGATAAGAAGGGTAAAAGAGCAGAAAGCCTTACTCTTTCCCATGGAATCAAAGGACTTGTTCTATCATCATCTATGTCCCCAACAAAAAATGATAACTGCAAAGGCGTCTTGTGTTCCAAAATCAGTCTCCTATAGCAGCACAACAGCATGCTGCTTGGCCGTCCAAAATCAGGCTCCTGTGGCAGCACAGCAGCATGTTGCTTTCGCTAAGCCTAACTAGCTGCTTTCTAAAAGCATAGTGCATATTGCAACATAGTTACAGATTGTCTCTAACAAAACCTCAACTGTAATGAAACAATGGTATATTCTAATGTCATATAAACATGTCCACAAATTTCTTAACAACAGCTACCATTTCATTTACTTTTTCTGGAAACACGAAGGTGCAAACCTTAACAAAAGCATGGTCTTTCACTAATCATTTTCTACCATCTCTAGAACTTGCAACCCAGGATCAATTATTCGTCTTGTGTGATCTTGCACTTCCTCTTTCTTGTGAATGCTACACTCTAATACAATATACGATCATTTTGGATATATTACAGAAGGCATATAAAGATTAGAACTAATGTGGTTGGAGACATGAAATTATAATTACAAGGCATCTCACAAAAGACATGTCAGACACTACAATTTATGTGCTTAGAGACAACATAAGTGGCAATTTGTGTAAGTGCTATCAACACACTCCAACTATCAGCATGCAGCACCACCTCCAACGCTTACATAAACTCATGAATCGTATGAGACGAAGCATGGAGAGTTAAATCCCTCCTCGAAGCGAATCAGTCATTACTCCACCACGGCCTAAAACCTGAGGGTGGGGAAAGGGGTGCTATCTCCATGCAGTTATGCTCAAACAAACATATGCAGATGTTATTGGGATGCCCCTAGGGGGGCGGACCTTTGCTCATGTGGGTTTTTGGTATATTCTAGGGATATGCTAGTATATGCTTAGAATATTCTAAAAACCGTCCAAACCTGCCATTGCGCTTAAACTGTTGTTCACCACCATTGTTGCTCGAGGTCGGCCACCAGTGTTCACACCGTGTAACCGGCCCCCAAATTTGTTGCTAGTGGCATGTGGTGCCGAGATATAGATCCGTCAAGGATCTGGATTCAATTACTAAGAAATAGAATGTCTTCTCTCTTGTTGTTCCGACATGGACATAGACCTCCTCCAAATCTGTTATTTTGCAAAGCACAGGAAAGATGGATTCGATTACTAAGAAATAGAAATGATAAACAGATTTCAAATGGACGGATTTTCTTCATTTTCAGCCTGTTTGTAAAGGTGTGTTGGATCATCTTTGTAACTTATTTTTACAATTATTTTCTAGATAGTTGCGTATTCTGCTCCAAAGCAGAATTTATGTTTGAAGGTTGTTGAAAACAACTGTTGTGCTGGTAAACAAGTTAGGCAGTCTATTATCACAATCTGTGTTAGAACACATAAAGGGAGCTATTAAATTTTGATATTCTCTTTGCATTCTTTTATGATCACACATAGAATTAAAGCACAAAGATAGGGCATAGAACATTGAACAGATGGCCCTTGACCATACTAGATACATGTACGCATATCTACATTGCCGTTGTGCACATTTATGTGCTGAGATCTATTACCTAGGTCCTTGACTAGATGAATGTCGAAAAAAGCTATACTTTGCAAATAAGGCACTTCTGTAGATTTGGTATCACCCATTTAGTGATAATGCTCTTGCAGGTTACTGTATGTGTAGATATGCAAAATGCGGATTACTTGTTGAGACATGCACAAGGAACTTTTTATCACCTACCAATGATGGATGTTGTATTATTAACACGATGATTAAAGAATACGGGATGACTATGAGAATGCTATGGCTCTAATGAAATGCAAGAACAAGGTGTATCTCCAGATAATATTACATTCACATACCTTCTTACTTCATGTAGTCGTGCCAACCTGGTATTCGAGGGGCTAGTCCTTTTCAATGCAATGATAGAAGAGTATGGTATTATACCCATAGGATATCATTATATGTATGTTGTAGACCTCACAAAAGCTCAATGGGCTCAGCCTAAACAACATAAATTAACAGTACTATCTGCAAAAAAGGTTCTTCTTCATATCTACATGTATATATTCCTCCTTCAAATCTGCAATCATCGTGCATTTAGAGCATAAACACATCCACCACACCAATTGCTCATCCTCAAGTGCATTGCTAATACCTTATCTTCTTCTCTGCCTCTGATTGTCACCGCTCCTTCATGTACCCATATCATTTCCACATACAAGTACAAAAAACCATTTCCAACAAACCTGAACAGCTTTATAAACAAAACCCAGAACTCCTGCGCTAACAAAATGGCACCCAGTGTTCATAGCATTTACACGGCTCCACACAAAATGACGAAATCGAAACCGTGAAAACACTCTCTCGGGCCACCGAAGGCCAACCCGTCGTGCACAACACCTTGTTTTTATCCGTTTTCGTACGCACCCCCTCAGCGAGCATTCTAGAACGAAACTTCTAGAAATATTGGAACTACATCGAAACTTTATGACCCTTTTGTTATATTTTGTATTAATAAATCTTATAATTTGTCAAATTTATCTATTGTTCCTACTTATGGATCGGAAGCTCATTCACCGGGCCGTACGAAGTGCTCCTCAGACCATGCGGGGTAGCCACCTGTCACACGGCGTACTAACCCGAACCTGACATGCACCTGTCCAGCAAGCGTTCTTGTTGCTGCTGCAGCACATGACATGCATGCAGCGCAAGTTCAGACCATCCCATCCCGTCTAGCAATACAATATTAGGATTGCAAAAAAGGGCAAAGTGGAGGCCTCCTGCACTTGAAGAGGGTAACTATAGAGACAACCTATAACCTTAGCTTTTTCAAGGGGCGTGCACCCTTGAGAAGAGCGAGAGTTAATTTTTCTAGTTGTTTATCTGAAAAACATTGCCTTTATTCTTGTCAATCTTAAGTCAATGTTTATGATTCAAGAACCATCTACAACACTTGTATAACAAAAAAAGTAGTTACAAATCCAACCCACTTACAGCAATATACAATGTTTTCCTTCTTGTCGGAAAAGAAAACAAGACATAAATTGAGAGCATGTCCATGTTCAAGCGGGAGTTGTGGTGAAATGTTTGAATTTATTGCAAACAAGAGGTTATTCCACAGCACAAGTATGAGACTTCTCTCCTCTCCTTCTTTCAAAGGCGAACAATATACACTAGCATGCAAGATATTAACAGAGATGCATCTCAAGAATGTGCCATCTTTTAAGACGAGGTCTTCCATATACTCAACTCCCGACCTTTGCTCGTTTCTGGTGATGACAAGAGGGCATGATTGTATATCATACATCAAATCATCATTCCAGACTCTCATGATATCAACCTAACAGTCTAAAAGAAACGAGCTTTCTCAAAATGTTAATGTTGGGAGCTAGATTTAGAGCGTTCCTTATCACCTTGTTCAGAGTCCAACCTCCACTTTCTATATCGCACTCCAAGTTTGTCATAAGCCACTGGAAGATTCCATATATTAGCACCCCTTTGCATTCTATCCTGTTGGCCTTCCACCAGACGCAGGTCTTCTGCAAGGACCTGTTAGATGTTCTTAAGCATATCAGTTACTAATGTATTTGGATCGTACAGCTACTGCTTGAGCATTAAGCTGCAAGTTATTACCTGATTTGCTAGATGTCTCCAGACTGATTGTATGAATGGTACATGTCGCAACCAATGTGCAAAATCTAAGGACATGCGGTATAGTAACCTTGTCTTCCCCCTTGAGGAAGGAATGCAAACGTGCAATTGGTGTAGGTGTCTTTGACATTCTTGAACGCTGTTTCCTTTTAGCACTCCTGGCTTAACAATACCAATTGTAGAAAGAACCATACATGGTGGCTTAAATTCCATGTCTATTGGATAAGGGTCCCAGTATCCTTTCAAGGTCGCGGCTGGAGTCTTGAATTTCACAGAGCTAAACCATGAGAAGAAGCCCATTAGTCCATTGCTTGGACACTACATGTGAATTTTCATAGCAACTTATACTTACTTGGGGACAGCCCAGCCTTTGGCAAATGTTGATGTGTGAGTAAAGGGAGCATGTGCAAGATCAAGAAGATTTTCCATCAACAATCCATGTTCCACATCCAGCTCTATTGTAATCTTTAAGGACAAAAATTACAAGCATCAGATACTTTTTGCAACGGAATTTGTGAAATCGATAGAACTTTTGTTACAATATTATACCTGAGCATGCATGGTGAAACCTTCTGGAGGCATCAAACTGGGAAGGTTGTCTGTTGGAACTGCAGATCCAGGCCATATCCAGATAAATCCATCATGTTCAATGCATGGCAATGACTTCACACTTGCATGAACATGCCTAGTTGATGGCATTTTCTCACAACGTCCACTTGTTGAATACTCCCACCCTGTGATGCTTGTTAGTTTGCTGTAGCCAAAATGATTGAAAAAAAAAAGGAATTGTGAGTCCTCTGCCTACCATGATATGGACATTGGATACATCCATCATTAACTTTGCCGAGTGAAAGAGGACATGCTCGATGTGCACATGCATCATATAAGCATCCTGGTCTACCATCCTTCCCACGGAAAACAACCCATTTTTCCTCAAACATTTCAATTGCCAACTGCAATAGATGTATTCAACTGTCAAACCAGAAATTTATCACTACTATACTCGGTCCACAACCATGAAATCAGGTTAGAAACTTACAGTTGATTCTGTCTGAATATCAGCAGAGAAGGCTATTGGGTACCAGAAGTTCTTGAGACTTCCAGAATAGGATGTGGTAGGCCCAGACACATTCAGTGTTCGTGCTTGATTAGTTGGCGTTCTTTGAGAGCTTCCTTCCCTTGTATATGAAGAATCCAACTGCTCCTTCTCTAAATTTTTCTCTGTTAGCAATCCATCATTCACAAGCTGTTCCATTTCAGTCATTTTGCGAAGGGTATGCGCAACCCTTGCTTCTGAAAGATGCACCTTTATGAAAAGATAATCTTATCAGAAGTCTGGAAATGGATTCAACATTAACCAGAAAGATAATGCCTATTAACATCTATGCGCAGCACATAGATTACATTAGAAAGATTGGCTTCAGAACTTAATACCTGGTCATGTGCCTTGGATAACTCTTTCTGAACATTTGAAAGCTCCTTTCTCAGTGTTTCCAGGGACTTATGCTCTCTGGCCAGAGGATTTAAAGTCTCAACAACCTGTAATTACATGTAAACTTTAGGCCAGATCCTACATATTGCGTCAAAGTGCTTACTTCGATGATGTGATGGGCAATATAAGATGGCCGTCAGTTTTAATATTTCCTTAACAAGTTTGTAGTATAACAGCTCTGACACCATAGAGTGACCAGCTAAGACTAGGGCAATACTTGATTTCCTCTTTTATTTCAATATGCCATCAATCAAACCAACAACAAACAAGAATACGTCTTTCACCTCCATGACACATATGCCGCTGGATTAACTAATGGTTTAAATTTGCGTGTCAAGAAAAACATGCTGAGAAGGATGGATGATGTTCATCTTCTAAGGCATAGACATCCAGGCCAATCTAAAAATCCACTATTTAAGCATATTTTCCAACAGTACCTTATCATGTGCAGTTTTGATGGCCCATACATCTTGACGGGCTCGCCAATCTAGATAAAGAACATCTTGCCTTAGAAGCTCCCATGCTTGAGCTGGGCTGCTGTAACTTGTGGAAGCTTCATTCTCTAGATGTGCGTTGTCTGGAGTATCTGCATATGCATTGTCAAAGGTGGAACAACAAGTTCTTTTTCCTCGGTATGTTGATGCCTTTCGTTGCAAATTGAGTAGCCCTCCATTCAGTTCAAAATTCCAAACTACATCTGTCCGAGAAAGGCAACTCAATTCTGAATGCCATTGCTTCTTATGGCTAGGATTATGTGTATATGTACTACCCAATACGCAGTTGCTACGCCGCAGTGGAACCTGATCTGAAGTACAGGCTAAACAAAATCTGGGATATGACATCTCCATCATGGATGCACCAATTCCAATCAGATGGCAATTGGTTATAACATGAGCCATGGATGCATCTTATGCTAGAAAAAATTCCATTCATATATTCTCTCAAAATCTGAAGCTGATTCTGTTGGCAACAATTAGTTCTGCAACAAGCAAAGTCTGGGTATTAAAAGAAACAAATAGGCGCATACCAAGGAGGTGAACTGAAGTAATCATACTTGCCCATGTTTGAAGATGGGCTCCTCCGAACTCTGGCAATGAAGAAGGAAGCAATTTGTCCGGCGGCCTGCCGATATTTCTCGACCGAATATTCGGCTCCAGTTCGTTTCCCGATAGGGTATATTCGGGGAGATAGAGTTGGGAGGATGATGTGGCAGTTTAGAAGCACGCGATTGGTCGCCGCGATTTGGCCATATGGAAGTCCTAGGAGCGCGTGTGGCCTCAAAAATGTGCACGTATAAATGCGTGGTAATTTTGCTGCCACGTCAACTCCTCCCTTTGGATTTGGATTTTTGTATTTTTGACTTGTGAATTCGTATTCGTAGGTCTTCGTATTCGTATACCTTAACTAGGCCTAGTATTTTTTCCTGCTTGACCAGCATTCAATAATGTCTAATTATAAAATCTTAAGGTATCTCCATCGAATATTACCCCTCGTGCACTGTGATAGGTTTAATATCCATGCCCACTATCTATGTTTAGACTATTTGTTCTAGGGAAAATTACTTGAATGCCCTCATATTTTGAGTATTTTATCAAAGTAACCCTTGTATTTCAGTTGTTTCCCTAAATGCGCCTGATGAACAAAATACTACTGTATTATAGCGTTTTTACCTAAATGCCCTCCAATTTTTTATGAATTGCTAAAATACCCCTCAAGTACTTAATATTTACCAAAATGCCTCCCCGCCCCCTCCCCCAAAATAAAAATCGACACATTAACAAATAACTTTGATACAAGATGCCATTTTAAGATAATTGATTACCAGAACATACATTTTGAACCAATAGAAGTAAATACTTTTGAAAATATTCCATGTGATGTCTCATGCTGATGGTGCACGACAACTATGATGATTTGCCCAACCTTCTAGCAATTTTTACATCGTAATGGCCTCTGTTGTGAACCACCATTCCTCAGTATGAATGCAACTCTTTTTTGGATACCCTACTTGACGACGAGCAACTGGCAGTAATGTAACATACCAATTAACTTCATCATCATGTGTTTTATGGTGTTTCTATTCTAGATACCATATCTTTATGGGATTTGCTATTAGAATTTGCCAGTATGTGTACTATCTAGAATAAAAACACCACAAAACACATGATGGTGAAGTTAATAAAGATGTTATATTACTGCCAGTTGCTCGTCGTTAATCAGGGCGTCCAAAGAAGAGACGCATCCACACTGAGAATGGTGGCAATTACGATGTAGAAATTGCCAAGAGATTAGGTCTAACCATCGTAGTTATTGTGCACCACCAGCACGGGACATCACATGAATATTTCCCCCTTAAACCCCCTTTTGTTTGGGTGCATATTCACACGGGGGGTGACTCCGGGCAACGAGAGCTGTTGGATAGGCATATTCACCCCATATTCCTTAATCTACACCGTACACAAAGTTCCTCGTTTGTGGGGTATGGATGTATAGAATTTATTATACTGTATAAGAAGATTTGCAAAATACTATAAGATTTCAGGCAATATACTATATGGTGTTGATTTTGTACGTGCAAAACATAATTACAGAGGCTCCCGCTGCCCTACGTCACCCCCCGTGTGAATATGCACTCAAACAAAAGGGGGTTTAAGGGGGAATTTAATTTTAAACATGTTTAATGTAATGGTTTGTGTTAATTAATGTTAATAGTAGTTATGTTGGTTGTTATATTAGAAAAAACTTTTCGGCCCTTCGTGCCCCAAAAGAAACAAACATAGGTAAACTCTGAGGTAAAAAAACAAAATAAAAATCAAAATAGAATAAAAGTACAAAATGAATGATATGTTATTGCAAACCATATATTTTAAATTGCATAATTTATAGGCTCCAAATTTAGACTTTGAGCCTGAGACTCCGAATACCCTACTTTGATTAATGGAGGTGCTAAAAATCCTGCTAGTCAATGCTTTTTAAGCTGTTTGGAGAAGATATGGTAGACAGAGCAGTGTCAAAAGCAGTGGATCATTTGGCTGGAGGACATATTCTTTACCAATACTATGTACCTAAGAACATAACATCAGATCCCTGAATACATTTGAACTTTGAACTTTTCAACATTTGAAATGTCAACAATGTGTTTCTAAAAACACTGTGATACAGAAAACCACTTTGGATAATGCATTTATATTGAATGTAACTACTTCAAAAGCCTTAGGAACATAACCATGTTTGTATCGTGATTGACTTTACACATTGAAATTCACCATTACGAATTGAAGTTATCTCAACTGCTGTGAACGCAAGGACTTTCAATACAAGCAATCACTTCTGAACATCATAGCTTCCAGACACAACAAACATAATGAAATATCCTGCCAAACATTTTCAAAAGAGCTCCTGCACTATGAGATACCTTAATCAATAAAGAAGAAGATGTATTGGCAACATTAGATACATCATGTAATAGTAACAGAATCAGGCGTCACAGGGTTCTGTTAAAAGACAATCCCTTCATTAGCAGATTTCATTGTATACAAAAATGTAATTCAATCATAATTCTGATATCATTTTCATAGATAAGAAATTTACCAAGCTCGGATGAGTATGAAGGTGCGGCATATCATCATTCTTTCATTCACTTCGGTCTTAGGCCATATGTTCCACAAAATCCTCCAAAGCCCTTTTTGACAAGCCATCTTTCATTTGAGCTTTCTTCACTGCATCACGAAGCCTTTCCACATTATTCCTGGCAACCTTTCCTCTAGATCCCCTCATTAGATCTTCACTAGCTTTCTGAACCTTCTCTTTAGTTATTTTTTCCTTTGAGAACGTTATGCCTATATTTCTATCTTGAACAATAATCTTGCAGTTAGTACTCTGGTCCACTTCAAACGGCCATCCAATCATTGGCACGCAACTGTAAATGCTCTCCATAACAGAACCTCAACCGCAATGAGTTAGAAAGCCAACAATAGAAGCATGGCCTAAGACCAATTGCTGGGGCACCCAAGCCGCGATGCGGCCTAGCCTCGTCACTTCTAAAAATGTTTGTTGGAATGCAGAAAATTCTCCAGCAACAGAGCCAGCCCTCATCACTCATAAAAATGGCTGCCTGCTAAGTATTAAGCCCCTAGCCAATGCAGTTACAGATACTACCATGGGATTTGAACCCACAAATCAGAAAGCATCATAGGCGAAAGAACAAAAGGGCAACAAGTTGAACTACAACCAGCTGAAAATAGACTTGCTCAATACCATCTACAGTCCGCAACTCTGTTGCAGTTCAAAATCCCTGAAAGAAAACACAAGAACCAACAAGAAAAGAAATCATGGTCGATGGAGTGCATTAGACCAGAGGTCACATTTTTTAGTGTTTTACAAGCATATACATGCATAGGAGCAATAGAGAATGGCAGACTTATTCACAAACAGGTTATTCAATGCAAACTTGAATTACATGATGTTCTAGGGAATACTGCAACAACAAGAGTGCATGATGCCTACTGAATACTTGAATTAGATGCTGTTCTAGGGAATACTGCAGCAGCAAGAGTGCATGATGCCTGCTGAATTGTCTTTTTACAAGTCTGCTTAACTTATGTCGCCATGCAGGAGTAGATGAAGGTTACTGGTACTTCATGTTTGGTGTCCCGTTTCCCGAAGTTTTTCTTGTAGTTGGCCTGACATTATGGTCCTCATATCAGATCAAAAATTATCATCCTGATGTTTACAAAGGCTCTGAAAATGCTGAAGCTATTGCCCAGTGTCTTATAAATGCTTACAGGTGTGATTTTCTCTATCTCTGTTTATCATTTATCTGCTATTTGAATGATAAAACCTTTTTTGTTACCTTAGCTACTGATGGAAAATTCGAAAAAGGGAGTAATTCCAAGGTTAGGAAAATGTTTTCAGAGTTTATTTCCCCATTTGCTTTATAGACTGGAACTCAAGACTACACATGTCCTAAAGGAACACTCATTTTATAATTTTGCTAAGAGAATCTGGACTTTGCAGGAAAAACTTTGACCCTTTTGAAGAACCAGAAACTGAAGCCGAGGACATTTTTGTTGATGAGCTGCTTTGTATAGGGAACGATAGTCTTTTTTTTTAGTGTGCCTACATTGTCGACCTTTATAAGCAGAACAAAGTAATGGGCTTGTGCCGAAGACCACTTCCCGCGAAAAAAAATTAGCTGTTCTCATGCATCTTATATTCTACGACAAAAATTAAGGGCAAATTTGCAATTTTTGAGAATAGTGGGGCATTTTCGCAAATACCCCAAACTATAAAGGCATTTTAAAATTTTCCCTTATAAATAATACGCTTTCTGATTTCGGCCAGATTATAGCTTGAGACGAGTAGTATTTTATTCACAATTACTTAGCGAACCAATGGTTTGAAAAGCCCGCGAGGTTGGCTCCTTACCCGCCTGCTCTTCCCCCTCTTCACTCCCGCCTACCGTTGCCCTATATTTTCCATCTGCCCTTTTCTTCCCTCTCTTTCTTACTCGGTTACTCCGGCGCTGCAAAACGCTTTTGATTCTGCTTCTGTGGATCAGTGGTTCCTCGAATCCCTTCTTCGCATTGAGGTAAGAACGCACCCTTTCTAGCTTCGCATTTCGTTACTGGGTTTTTTTTTTCATATTCCAACCCCGCTTTGTTTTCTGCATTGTCAATCCAGTTTTATGAAATGAATAAACGGACCCATTTGTTCTTTAAGACGAAGCTAGTTTGAAAGCTCATGATTTTGCTATCCGCCCAGTGTGCTAAAACGTTGGGCTTAGATTTCTAGTGCGAAGAATGGAAAGCAAGCCGTCACGAAGGCATTTCAGATCGAACAAACAACTCTTAGATCATGTGAAACCAGAACCTGTTGATAATGAGTGGGCATCATTTCTTCACTCTTCAGGGCGTTCACGACGTAATCAAACAACATTAAGGGATTGCAGCAACTGTGGGAAGTGCTTGCATTGTCTTCAAGCAGTTCGTAAGAGCGGAGCCTGTTTGTTGAGTTCTCGAGATATTCTTTCTCATATTTTGAGTGGCCTTGATGACTCCCATCTCGTTAGAGTCAAGCCTGAACCTGTTGATCCTGATGAAGCATGTAGCCATCAGGTTGAGCCTGATCAGGTGTTGCAAGAAAAAAAATTGCTCTCGGTTGAGAACACAAATTCCCCACAGAAAGATAGGCATTCACAGCAGCTGCAGGAGAAACCTTTGAAAGGATCCCGAAATAAAATTAAATCCAAAAAAAGATTAAGATGTATTCAGGATATATTGAAAAAGGATAAGTGTTTTACTGAATCCCCAAACAGGAGTTCGGATCTTGAAACCTTTCCAAGCAACTCTGCTCCTAAAAGTAAGTCCTTTTTATCTAATGAGCATAAAAGGTCTAAGGTAGATCAGAGTGGCAATATGGCTAAATCTAGAGGGAGAACACAAAAGCCATGTTTTTCCAGCTTTGATGGAAGTCCAGAACATGAAATAGCTAATGGAAAGGATGATGATGTTGTTAATGATAATGCTGATGATGGTGAGGACGATGATGATGATGGTCTGACACTAGAAGAATTTGTTAGGAAAAATAAGACGCTCGGAAAATTGAACAACACTAGTATGACAAATATCAGCACGCCGCCAGAAAATTTGTGTGTTCCTTCCTATTCGGGATTTGATGGCCCTCATAAGCTTCAGAAGATAGAATTCTCACATGAAGAACTGGCTCCAAATGGGAAGTTTGCTCATAGGGCTGAGAAACACGGTCATGATTGTCAATCCAGAGAAGTGTTGAATAATATTAGCAACATTGTTTCTGATCAGCCAGAAGCTGCTCCAATGGATGACATAATTAGCATGGCTAAAGCTGCACCACATGTTTGCGAAGCAGTGTGGGGAGAAGGAATCATGTCAGTGCAGACAGAAGAGATTATGCAGGCTATTGATAATTCATCACATGCAGTTGACGATGTTCAGGATGTTAATATATCACAGATGGATGTTGACAGAGAGGGGACATTGGATGATGAAGAAAACCAAAGTGCGCTCAGGGATTCCTTAAAAGTGTGCGAAGCATCTCCACAACAAGAATCTACGACTTTAGGATGGTTAAGTAATTGGGAGGATCGAGATCCATCTGACAAGTTCCTAATCTGTACAGAACACATGGAAAATCAATCAGGATGTATAGTTAATACAGATCTTAACTCGAGTTTGGATCTATGTGTTTTGCTGCCAGTTGAAGAAATGAATGATACTGGGCTGGTAAACGCAGATGCTTCTAGTCCAGTTCTGTCAGAACCTGAGAAGATTGAATGTTCAAATAGTTGTGTTGCTGGTGTACAAGATGCCTTCAATGAGAATGCAGCACCCAATGAGAATCCAGACTGCTGTAATAATCGCACTGAGAATCCACCTGATATAGACATATCGATTATGCCTGTGAAGTTTCCTAGTAGGAGGAAGGTAAGATTTTGTTAATTTTTGATAAAACTCATTTCTTTCCTTCTCTTTCTAAATTTATTCTTTCGCTGTAGGCCCTGTCTCCCCAGTCTCAGCAAAAACTTATTCAGGCATTATCAACAGAGGAGATGGTTCAGGAGGATGTCATCTATAAAGACTCTGAAGGCAGGTTCTTGTCACTTGTTTTTGAAATATTGGCTTTTACTTATGCTTGTTTAATCAATCAGAAGCAGGATCTCATGGATCACCTAGCAAAAGATGTCCAACATATGAATGCCCAAGTATTGTACAAGAGTCAGTGATGCCTTCTATTTCCAAAAATATGTACAGACTTATTACATCGCATCACGACGAGGCTATTGTTTCAGATCCTTCAAGTGGAAGCAATTTGGGGTCACGTTTCCATTATCATGGATTGCCTGCCATACACCAATCTTCAACCTGTATTCTAGAGAATGAGCTTCTTGAACATCTTCCATGTACACGTGGTTCATCTCAAGAACGATATGCAGAACCAGAACATATATCACAAGTGGCAGATCTTGATAATATAGATACTCTCTCGGCAAATTTTGCAGCATCTCAGTCTGAACTATGCACAAATGAAGGTTCATATGAAGGAGCATTGGAGACGAAGACGCCTACTCATCCACCAAAGGGAATTCTGAAGCAAAGTTTTAAAAGCTGCAGAATGTCTTGCAAGTGTATTGAATGTGAATCAGTTCGTTCTCGAGCAGAAAAAGCTTCTAAGTTTTCACAACAGCAAATGCATGATATTGAAGGCATAGCAAGCTTGCTTATTAGGGAGCTGAAAAGCATGCGCACTCTAATGGAATCTACATTGCTTGGTGAAGGTAGTCAACCAACTCTGCCAAGGGAAGAGGTCAGTTTTGGGCACTTGCAAATAACCTAATCTGTTTTGTACTTTCAATTGATAAATCCTCTATTTGCTTTTAGGTGAAAACTGCAGCAGACAATGCATGCAAAATAGAAGGAACAGCAAAGAAGTGGCTCATCAAAATGGCTCGTGATTGCAATCGTTACTGCAAACTAATGGTAATTTTGCTTCTGTTCTTTCTCATTTAAGTGATGGCCCTGAACTATTGTTTATAGATATTTCTTGACCTTTGCAGGAAACGCAACAGAGAAAGCTAACGTTTGCAGATGAGGCAGGAAAAGAACTATGCCATGTCAAGCTCTTCCACAGAAGCAATAAGGCGCAATTAGTTCACGAGGATGAGACTGGAGCTTTAGAAACTTGTACACAAAATTAACCATGTCGGATCTGTATTTTGCAAATGGTAAGCTTGCCAATTGGGCTTCCACAGCTCATTTAGTTCGTCAGATGCTGGTCAAATGTATTATACATTCAAATTTCTGTGCTAGCACAAATAAGGGGAGTCTAAGAAGGCTAGCCAAAGGTATGTATTCTTGTTGTACTCAAAGATATGTTTTACAAAGTTGAGGGATCTCCTCTATCATATCTTTGAATTTCTATACCTTACATGACATTAATGGGCGTTCTCCCATGCATCAGATGTACTTCAGATTATTTTGCATGGCTTATTGTGATTGGTAGTTGCCAATTCATGCCTTTCTTCCACCTCTAAGCTCAATGCTAGATGTAATTATATGGCTGCAACAACTTCCATATTATTCATTATGGTAAAACACGTGTTCAATAACCAAATCCACAACATATATGCATGAAAGTTATAGCACTACTACGACATTTTTTGGGGCTCAAATATCTAGTGGATGTTTTTGTTTTATGTCTATGTCTACTAGAAAATGTCCACCCTAATAAAGCTAGTTTCAATTCTACATGCATAGTAAAGAAAACAAAGAATAACGTTCCTTAAGCAACCACAAAAGATCCCTTTGTATACAATACTAGAAAAAAAGCTCAGTGTTGTTCTGCCTCGAGCATAGGTTCAAAAACTATGAAGATGATGGACTTATGTTGCGTACAATGATCAATGTCATTGGAAGTACAATGATCAATGCTTTGCTAGAGTGTGAAAGTATATGGAAACCTATAAAATGTTTTTAATATTGGCATAATGACGTTGTTGCTAGAAGATTTATAGGGTTGCATGCTTTTATTGTCTATAATGGGATTCTTTATGGAAAACCGAGGGAAAACATGTGTAAAACAAATTGCGGCGAGATTATATTTCTTGAACATTGAAAATTTTGTCTAGTCTCATCTTGTGCGGTGTGTCCCTTTAATTAAATTTTTTTTTTTTGGGGCTAACATTGAAATACATAAGTAGATAAATAGACAACAAGAATCTAGTTCTTTTTAAGCTTTCTAATGTTGTGCATTTGGCATCACCGTGCATAACATTAGATTATATTATAAAAACCATGTTTGAAGTTGTTTATTTAAACAAGTGTATATGGACCTTAACTCTGATTTATGGAAGTTAGCAAGATATCTTTCTAAAAATCTAGAACATAACATACACATGGTAAAAAAAAATCCATCAAGCATTATCTCTAATTATTCATTACGTTAATAATGCCTGATACAACCCCTATGACTTGTTGGAGCATGTCTATACATTTAGGATTGAGATGCTTGTATTGATGTTTTCAATTCACCTAAACCCATGGACTTAGGGGCAACTCTTGTGTGCCTTGTTCATCTTCGCAAGTAGCTGTCGATGAATATGAAAAGGACAAGGACCATCTTCAATAAGTGTATAATATATCAAAATTTCTTAAAAGAATTCTTATCATCATGAATCATCATCATACAAAACATCATTCACATTTGCCCTTGATCTCTAGGACATTCTCTTTCAACCCATAAGCATCCATGGCAGGGCTGAATTCCAACTTGAAAATTGCAATCTTCATGCTTTAGAAAGCATCCTTTGAAGTTTCCATGTAGCAAGAGAGGCAAAATTTGATGGTTCCATTTTTATCACCTTTTTCATGTTATCTTCCTTTGATGACTTGCCCAACATATTTTTAACATAAGAAAAACAATGTAGACGAATTTGACCACCTGTTGCTACCTTACAAAAATATGAAAAGAGGACAGTGTATTCTAGAGTTCTATTTCATTTACAATTCAAGCATGTGCTACATCCAAAAGGTTTTAAATTATTCTTTATTAGAAGAGCTAACAATAGAAGTGTAAGCAAGAAGTAGATTGCCGACAAAATCTATTTGCATTTTTCATTACCTGGCAAACAAAGCAACCCTTCTCTGAATTAGACATAAGCTTATGCTATGAACGTAGTACAACAAAAAAATTAGTCGTCGTAAGGCTTTAAAAGAAAAACTGAAGCACTCCACTAACAAATATTTGTTACATAGTAAGACATCAATCATTGCTAGATACGTGCATATGTTGCAATACCCTTCTTGCATCTTGTACACTTTCAGAATTTCCATATTTAACTATAGCATTGGCTATAAGCATACTTGATTCCAATCCCATAATAAATTATCATGGCATGTAAATCTGTTTGCTCTGTTAGACCAAAAGCTTTGTTGAAACTTTTGTAGCTTTGTCAGGCAGTATTCTATACTTGTATATCTGTAGCTTGATAACTATTTGGTAAGACACTACTGGAAGCATGAGCATTGGCAGTTTCATATGCTTTTAACATATGGTTCAGATGCAGCTTTCTTTCCATAACAAATGTTCTCATATATGCCTCCTGCTTCTTGAAAAGAGAGTCTTGCTGAGCAGGTTCAGTGACTCTATATTTAGTTTTCCTATATCTTTTTAAAAAAAATATAGAGCTTTTTATAGTGCCCATTGTAGACTGCCAATAAATCCTTTGTTGTGCATCGGCATGAATACTACCAAATACAAACAATCTCTTGCTAATATATAGCACAATAACGGGGGGTTGTTTTTGTATTTTTATACTTTTTTCCGTAAGGGTTTTATATGAATTGGTGGTGTAATCTCGTGAATGTACTAATCCGTACATCTAGAGTGCACATACTTCATGTTTTTTTTTATGGCAGTTGCCAATGGTTTGACCCCATGTTTAAAAAAGAAAAAGAAAAAGAAAAAGAAAAAGAAAAAGAAAAAGAAAAAGAAAAAGAAAAAGAAAAAGAAAAAGAAAAAGAAAAAGAAAAAGAAAAAGAAAAAGAAAAAGAAAAAGAAAAAGAAAAAGAAAAAGAAAAAGAAAAAGAAAAAGAAAAAAACGAAACAAAACAATATCTGGGCTGGTTCGCCTGTGCAAAACCAGAAAACCGCCAGCGAACCCGCAGGGCGTGGCGCAGGACGTGGCATTCTTTAGGGGGTTAAGCGCAACCCAAACCAGTTAAATTAAGTGTCGCGCCGGGGATCGATCTTTTGCCGCATTGTGTACGACGTGCCCGAGAACCCGGGTTCGCTGTCGCGAACCCTGTGTCGACAGATCGGCGAGGTTAGATTCGGGTCGATCATGTGAGATGCAGTATGCGCTAATAAGAGCGCCCCGCCCATCGTTCGCTTGGGCGAACCCAATAGCATAGGCAGGGGGTGGGGTCCGGTCCACTACCGACCGCGCAGCCCTTAATTGCCTTAGAATTATCATAAAATCCATGATGAAGATGATGTTTTGCTTTATGTCCATCATCTTTTGTGCGGAATAATCTGGCCCATATACCGAGTATCATCAATCTTTTGAAATTTACCGGCTTACACTTATCCGAGCATCACATGAATCGGGGTTGCTCAAATTCACATAAGGAATCAGATCTATTCCAAGAATGTAAATTCTATTTGAATTGAACAATATTTACAAAAATACATATCGGACTACTTCATGAACCGGCAAGAAATCATTTTGTGATAAGCCAATTACAACAAATATCTGTCTTTTTTAAGCTCGGTAAGCTAATTACAAACAAAAAGAGGAGATTTCGATGCGGGGATCATGAGGATGATAACACAAAAAAGAAAAGGCGCCTGTTTGAGCGGCTTCAATCGAGAGAAAATGGAAAAAAAAAAAGGCAAAAATGCGTAAGAGCTGCTAAGAGATTGAATGGGCAAAGAAGAAGCAAATTTGCACCGGATTTAATCGAGAAGTGGGGAAAAGAATGGAGCAAAGGAAGGATGGAAAAAGGCGTGTGGAATTAGTGGGTAGAAAGCAAGATCCATCACGTGGTGGGAGGTAATGATCCAACCTCAGAGAAAGCAAAGCAGAGGTGGAAGGCGCCATAGCCGGAGGATGCCCGGAGAGGAAGGATGCTAGGGGTAATAAATGCCTTGATGAGGGAGCTAGGGGTAATAAATGCCCCTAACGGCCCGGGACAAGTGCCTCCGGTGGGTTCGCTTTAGCTTAACCCGGCTAGGTAATAAATGCCCTGCGTTTGCGGTTCGACGGCGGTTGGTTTAACCCGGTTCGGTTCGTTCGGCGAACCGGCGGGTGGTGCCACGCTTGGCCCACGCCAACATGGTGGGTTGGCTTGAATCCTGTGGGTTCGCTGGCGCGAATTTTAAGGGTTCGCCTAAGCGAACCCTACCGGCTCCCGAACTCAATTTCGGGAGCCGATCGAAGCAAAGATATCTGGATGCATGCAGGGCTCGATAGCTTAACTTTAGAGTTTGTTTACAGCCTAGGTTAGGGTAAATGGTTTGTTTGGTTAGTTGGAAGGCACGGAAGGCATCTGGGCTTTCTCGATTTGCAGTGATACAAATCGGCCAGAGTGATTGTTTTGCAAGGGACCTTTCCTTGCAAAGGAGCAAATAGGCAGGATCTCGACTTCCAACCACAGTTCAAGATGCACAGTTGCAGATTCCGTTTCCGGTATTCTTTAAGTGTTTCCTATTCAAATGTTTCTCGCATATGAGTTTTTAAATTTGCCAAAGCAAGCAGAATTTGTCTTTTAAGGAACCGCCTATTCTGTTTACGTTTTGGATAATATTCTGAGATATGGTTTGTGAGGATATTTGGATAAGCTCTGGAATACAATTCGTGAGCAGGATGTGAGCAGAATATCTGGCCGATACCCTATGTAATAGGTGAGAACGAAAGTCTCTACCAAATTTAGAAGATGAAACAAGCATCTAATTTCTACAGCAAACAAGCCTGCTCTGTCGCACAAATCAATTGCCTCATTTGATTGTAAATGGGGATCCGAAACATTTAGGAGAAGGCCTCTTTGAGTTACATGCTTTAGTAGATTAGATGACTTCATGAAGCCTTACTTGTTCAAAATACTGCATGAAGCTTATGGCTGAAGAGGTCTTATTCGAAGTTAACCATGCCTGTGCTTCCTGGATTGGTGTAACATATGCCAGAAAACCATGCTTATGCTTCCTGGATTGGTGTAACATATGCCAGAATGCAGAATTGACGCTTCTGCAATGATTTTATATTATCATATGGAGATTGAAATAATGGCATCTGTCGCACATGTTCTCTTTACTATTTCTCAGAATAAGACGCTCTGTTTTACTATTTCTTATCAGGACAAGATGCTATAGATAATGCTGCAATTTCTATTCACATAGTATTCTCTCATGGATATTTATATTTGGTGGATAATTTCATTCATAGTATTCTCTCGTGGATATTTATATTCTCTTTGGTGGATAATTTCATTCATAGGCTTGGGAACCTATAATCCAATAGTTCAAAATGCTGCACAATGAATCTTATGGCTGAAGAGATCTTATTCGAGGTTAATCATGCCTGTGCTTCTTGGAACGGCGTAATATATGCCAGGATGCAAAAATGACGATTCTGCAGTGATTTTATATTATCATATGGAGATTGAAATAGTAGTGTCTGTCGCACATGTTCTCTTTACTATTTCTCAGAACAAGACGCTCTGTTTTACCATTTCTCATTAGGACAAGATGCTATAGATGCACACAATGCTGTAATTTCTATTCACAAGAGTATTCTCTCATGGATATTTATATTATCTTTGGTGGATAATTTCATTCATAGGCTTGGGAACCTATAATCCAGCATATGTGATTTGTGTGATTTGTGTTTGCTCGTAGCAGAATCCCATCATGCAACTAATGCACACCATTGTATATATTAAAACAAGGCAGTTTTGTCATTCTAGGCTTGTCTTATGTAACTGGATTACACATGCACAAGTGTTTTTAAAATTGTTAGATGCATTTATGCCATTCTTAGTGCCCGAAATGACCCTGAACGGCTTTATTAGGGCCCGAAGGGCCCAAAAACATTTTTAATATAATAACCAACACATATATACCATTAACGTTAATTAACTCAAATCATTGCATCCAATATATCTAAAACAAAATCCCCCTAAAACTCCCTTTGGTTTGGGTGCATATTCACATGGGGGGTGGGGGGGTTACTCCAGGCACCGAGAGTTGTCGGATGGGCATATTTGCCATTTATTCCTTGATCTGGACCGTGCATAGCGATCTTTGTTTTTGGGGTATGCCTGTACAAATTTTTGTATACTGTATATTGAGGTTTGCAAAATACTATAAGGTTTGAGGGAATGTATTGTACATGTATTGTAAGTTTTAGGGGCTATAAATTCCTTTTACTGCAGAGACATCAATATTACAAAATTCGAACAATCTCTTGCCTATAAAAAGGTATATTGTGGTTATCTAAGAACCTGCTTTTTTTTTGTGCTCAATGACTTTATGCAATTCTCCCTCTGGTCTGCCTTGCATAGGCAATTAAGGTAATGGAAAGTAATTTTTGGAAACCTGTTATGGCATCTCAGTGATGTCGAAAATGACTTATGTGTATAGTGCATGGAATGACCCAGGCCAACTTTCGTCATGAGAGGCATTTCAGTTGAAGTTTTTGTTGGGGCGATGGGATAGAGCTCTTTAGAAAAATATTTTTTACTATCTACAACCTATTCTGCCACACGAAGAAGATATTTTGAGATGGGTTTGTCATGATGAGGTTAAGGAATGCAAACTTGTGAACTCTATGTATAAGTTATTGCTTGATACTGATATTCTTCCTCCTTCTAATAACTGGCCCCTTCAACTGCAGACATGGTCTTGGGCATGGGATAAGCTACTTCATCCTAAAGTGGCAATTCTTTGGTGGCAGATTCTTCATAGATGTCTTCGGGTTAACGTGATTGTCCACAAGTTTAACCCCAAAATATCAGATTAGTGTCCAGTATGCAAGCATGAATCTGAGACGATTGAGCATTGCTTTTTTATGTGTGACCACCTCAGACAGGTATGGAATTGATTGTTCTCTCTTTTTCAAGTTTCATTAACAAGTCAACAAGTGAGTTTGGCAATTTATCCAAGTACGTGGACGGAATTACAAACCCAGGCTTTTCATCTTGCAGCAGGATGGTTGCTTTGGACTATCTGGAAAAGTTGGAGTTTGGTAATCTTTAAAGGTTTGGATGTGGCCGATAACCGTGCTCTCTAAGAAGCTCAAGGTCACGTCGCTAAGTCGTACAATTGTTTTTCACTTGCCCCTCGTAAAAGGCGATTGATCTTTGAGGAGTATTTGGATGTGCGCTCTTATGCTTAGACAAGTTGCTTCACTCGGTGGATCTCTGCTTATCCACTGAGATTTTATTCCTGTCTTTGCACTTATACTTGTATTTGACTCTTTGCTTAAATAAAATCATGCAATAAAATAAATAAAATGACTTATGTGTATAGTACTTCTTTTTTTTTGAAGAATATAAGAATATATTAAACCACTAGAATGCGATCAAGTACAATGATAAGTGTGGTGCTAAGAAATGAAGCGCCCATCATGATCCACAATCTGTAGGAATGTCGACCAAATTTCTCGCTTAACTGTGCCAAGCTTGAGACTTGGTAAGCCTGCCACAACTTATGCCTCAAGATCGGAACCAACCGAAAAGGGCTAAGCACTGCATTCTAACATTAGAGGTAATTTGAGATCTCCTTTTGTCCCCATAAGAATCCTCCAATAGAATGACTACTCTACATCAAACTGCAATTAATGCAGCATTAACAACTTCATTGCTGTCGTTTTTCCCTATAACTTTTGATCTACTCATGAAAATGCTGCGGCGTTTGTTGCATTAGATGCAGAATGAAAAGATCTTTCAAGTGATATATGGTTATGATGTATTTCAATACAAGCCATATGTGTTAACCTTAAAAAATATGGTTTTTTGTTCTTTTCTTATATATTTACATCCCAACAGATATAACAATGGGTTGTCATTAGAAAGATCTTGAGGAGACGAATCCATTGCCACAAATAGTGTTCGAATCGGAGTTTTTGATCAAAAGTTATAGTAGAAAAATAACACCGCAAAAGTTAGTTAGAACCGCATTAATTATCACGCCACATAATCTTTGGAATAAAATACACTGGAGCTCTTCTCTTATTGGACAGTTTAAAAAGCTGATGTGGCTTTTTAAGCATCCCTTAATGGGACAAAATGAGATCTCAAATTACCTCTAATGAAGACCTTCATTCTCCGTCTTTTCCAAATCAGCCACAAAAGCCAAGCTCTGCATAAATGAAACGCCTGCCGCTTGGCCACTGCCCACCTGCTAGGAAGGACTCCCAAGAGAATCTTCTGACTGCATAGTGAAGTCCCAAAGAGGGCTCTCACCCAGGACCAAGCTACCCCTACCTCTGTGCATAGGACAAAGCAGTGCTCAATGATCTCACGTCGCCTCCCACATAAAAGGCATGTTTCCGCTACCTGCGGCTTGAACCTCGTGGACTCGGACATTTACCCTGAGGCTATGGTGCAAGATCTGCCACAAAAGGGTGCGGATTTTTAGGAGGAGGCAATGTATTCCACACGCCCACTTCCACATGGCGGGCCACTTACTCCCCTCGAAACTTAAGCGACCACTTATCCGGCTGGGCGAACGCGTGTCCCGGTGCTAGGAGCCCATAAACCCGATGCTACAAACCCGAGATGCATCAAGTCCGATTATCGCGATTTCCAAACGCGATTGACTTGAGAAGACAACTGCAATGGAATAGCATTGGCAATTCCGCCCAAGTCCAGATATCCCACAGAAGGCCAAATCTTTCCCTAAAACTCCCATGGCGCCGGATGACCCTCCCAATACGATCCACGGATGGATGTTACCCCCGCAAAGAATCCATCTGGCCGAAAGTACTCGGGTGTAGGGAAGAGGCCAAGGGAGATGCAGAGTCCAAGGGTACCCGAGAGAAAGGGCGATGAGGCTACCATACACTGCTAGGGTCCAATGAAAAGAGAACCTTGACCACCTTCCAGGCCTTGAGGAGACCCTTAAGAAAAGGCAAAGCATGAGGGAATGGCCGCAAATCCTCAAAACGAGCCCACGACAAGCGAGCTGGAATTGGCGGCTTCCTAAACACAATAGTGACAAAGAACACGGGGATTGTTGCTCCAAAGCAATCGCCGGATGAATTTCGACACACGGAACCTTGTGCAACGACACATCAAGCATACCCAAGCCCCCCGCATGAGGGCGCACACTTCCACCATGCGATCTTCTTCGTAGCCCCCTCCTCATTCCCTCCCCCAAACAAAATTGCGAATGGTGTCATCCAACTCCTTAACCACACTTTACGGCGCTAAGTATGTAGGAGGCTGCGTAAACATGAGTGCTTCTGAGCCGACTTGGCTACCGGGAATCCTACCAGCCATGGTGAGTTTACTTCCCCTCCACCAGTTCAAATCTTTGCTTAAGATTACAGAATGTCTCGCCCAAATTGCCTAGCATTAATGTCCAAGCCAAATGGTATGCCTAACGGTTTGGCGGCCGTGTGTGGCGATGTTAGAGCCCGTGGAAACCGGCTCAACCACGCAGGAGGAGGTTCCTCCAGTACCCACATGGCGAACGCCCGACCCGGTTAAGCAAGCATCCCGGCTAAAGAAAAGGCATCAAAATATTCTTGGCTGCACGGAGATTGGACTCATCGCATGAAGAAAGAGGAATGTATCATCCGCGAAATTATTTGCAAACTGTTGCGACCCATCATCCATGCGGAGATCTTGCACCACATTGTCGGCAATTGCCACCGAAAAGCGCGCGAGAGAGCTTCAGCCACTATAGTGAAGCGAAGGGGGCCAACGGACATCCCCGCCAATGCCTCGGCCACGAGAGAATATTGAAGAGGTCTCACCGCGACACCACACCGTCGTAAGCCCCAAGGCACGCGTGCGACTTCATAATTGTTTCCTTGAAATTAGGCCCGCACCCAAAGGCACGCATCATATCTGCCAAGAAGCGCCCGGTGACATTTGTCATAAGCCTTTCGCAAAAATCCAGCTTAAGAAAAACAAGGGGCTGCCTCATCCCTCTGAGCCCAATGCACTCCCTCAAAAGCGGCAACCACATTATGAAGAATATTATTGGCGAGGTATAAAACCGGACTGCTTTCTACGCTAATGGCGTGAACTAAAATCTTGGCTTAAGCCTCTCGACCAAATCCTTAGCATAATTTTATACACTCTGAGACAACGAGTAATAGGCCTCCGGTCATTGATGGTTTTAGGATGCTTACACTTGGGTATAAGTGAAATAGAACAAGATTCAAGTAGAGGATGCATCGAGTTATTCCCCAAAAGATCCACATACACCGCATCCACCGAAGTCCCCACCCATTCCAGATCTTCTTTGAAAAAACTCCCTTTGGTATTCCATCCAACCCGGGACACTTTTCCGAGCCAACGGTGACATCGTCTCCCAACTCACCTGCGCCATCACGCGGCTCCTCTAAGCTCTCGTCTTTGAAGGGCTGAGATTCTTGGCGATACCTTGGCCGGACCAGCTCTTGAAAAACACCACGTGGAGGGAAGCGAAGCTCTCCTTGAAAAATGTTTCATAGTCTTGTTGCTACAAAGGCCCCGATAGCATCGATTTTTCGCAACAACAACACTCCACTGGGGTGTAACTATGTCGCCCATGTTCCGCCGCATACTTCTTTACGGCGGGCTGCTCGGAAAAAAGACTTTAGAGCAAGTGTCGTTGCTTCAGCCACGTCAAACCCGCTTTGACCCCGGCCTCATGACACCTTGGCCTCCTCCTCAACCTCGATCCGACGAAGCACCTGCGCTCACGCAAGCCATCGAGACCCACCCTCTAAGAGACTCGGTTCGCATATAAGGCATCCAACTGCGACGTTGAGCCAAAGACTTTTTCGCGCCCCATTCTTTTGCAAACTATTTTACCATAACCAATGCTGTAACCATTGCACTCATTCCGTATCGTCTCCGAATATATATTTGCCAAATGAGCTTACAACCTTTGTGAACTCTGGATCCGAAGAAAGCTTGTGTTAAGCTTAAAACCCGTCTGAGAGGCCGGGAGGGTGGTCATGAAGCCGCCATTTGAATGATCACGGGGAGTGTGATCGCATTGCAGGTGGCGTAACATTCACCCTAGAAAGGGCCGGAGCATAATTCAAGGCTATTTGGAGTGCCATAAACTCTATCCGCCCTAGAGTATGCCCTACCATGCCCCAACCAATTATTGCACTAAGTAAAATTCGATCCCGGAGGAAGCTCTGTCAAACCCCCTCCCCGCACAAGCCTAAGCCATTGGTCACGCTCAAAACCCATACAATAACATCGAACCAATACCATGCTCGTCCTCTGGGAGCTCCACCATGTTAAAGTCACCCGGGACAAACCATGTAGAACCCATACCAAAGGATTTGGAGCTTATTTCGCAGATTGTGCCCATAAACAACCTCTCCAGTGGCCCCAATTGGTGCATACACATTTACTAAGCCCCCCTCTCGGTGGCCCTCCTTCCATTTAATCCTTGCTGGCCACGCCCTGCTATCTCGTGGGTGAGAAGGTTACATGTACACCCATTTTCCAACAAATCAAAGTACCTCCCCTGGCCCTGCCCATTGTAGCAGTTGCAGCTACATACTGATTACCCAAGATATTCATTAGGTTGTTAATATCACCCCTGGCACATTTATGCTCCTGCAAACACAAGATATTTGGATTAAGATTCTTCACAGCCATGGCGAGACGTGATCACTTATTCAGAGAGGATTTGATGCCTCTCACATTCCAAGATAGAATTTTCTTATCCATGTGGGTCCTTGTGCACCAAGGGGTCGGGATCCCTTGCAAAGCCCTCACATGCCTCCCACGATCAGCCCGGGAAGAAAAGTTGGACTACGATTAATCACCATTCGATCCACTTGAGGAGGGGCCAGCACAGTGGGCTGCAGATGAGCTAAATGACCCTCTTGAGGAGCTTTCACTTGAGCTCGCCTTCTAGAAACAACCTGTTGCCACCCTTCCTCTTTCTGATGCAACTCTTCAATCTGTGCAAGTCTCCTACATAACTTGGGATGCACCATACGAGAGAAGGGTTCAGGTTGTGTCTCTGGACTGCCCACCTGCTCCACAGCCTTCAACGCAAGGGAATACTCACCACTCTGAACCACAAGACTCTGAGGTAACACTTCATCCGCTCGAATACCTACACATATCTGTGGTGCACCCACAATCGAGTGCGCTATGTGAGTTCCCAGGCCTTTGGCCATGGCCACTAGAAACTCGAGCACCATCATCTCGAGGCGGATCCAGATTTGAAGCCAGATGGCACTCTAACTGCAGCAGGCCTAGCAGAAGAGAAACCTGGAGCATAATGCTGGAACAAAACATAGGCCCCTCCCATATGTGCCACTCCATGCGAGACCAACTGCTCCACCGTGGCCTCAGAATCAACCATAATAAGAAAAAAGTTATTACTCAGAGACTTCAGGGTTGCATATGGAGGCAACCCCAGCCTCTTAAACCGAGCCTGTAGCCAGTACCCAAGCCTCTGCATATCCAAAAAGGCCCCAGTGAAATGGCCTAACACCAAAGATGCAACAAAATTCTCTGTATACTGCACATGCTTCTGGTGATTAATTTTTACAACATGAGGTAATGATTTAAAAACTTGCTGCAAATCCTTCTTGTTATTCTGCTCTAAGATAAGCAGTGCCTCTGTCACCCTAGAACTTTTCTCTGCACTTTCTGCTTGCAAGGGTTGCCTAATCCAATCAGAAAACCTAGGTCTAGAAAGACGGGCAACAATGTCATTACCTTTCCATGCATGAGGAGCTGGGGCTCGTGGTGGTTGAGGCATCACCTCTAGGGAGCATACTCGAAAGGGGTCTTCTGGCAGCAAACCACCATTCTCACCAACCAAAGATGACGAAGTTACAAACTCCAAAGGTGGCATTGAGCTGGGCACCACCTCTCTATTCTCCATCCTCTCTGAATTTCCAAAAGCCAGCTCCCGGAAATCCACCGGATGCCTACTGGATACATCCTGGCTAAGAATTGGCTCTTGAAGATCCAGCACCAAGCTGATGCAGCTTTTGGATATGTCCTTGCCTCCTTTCTTTCCTCTCGCAGCATCTCTGACACGAATCCCTGGCCCAGCCTTCTCGAGGCCCAAAATCGGTGCAGAATTCCCCGCCATCACCATATTCAGGGGTTTACAGCAGGAGGCCGCAACAGGGGTATCAAAACCGGCCACCAAACACAGCAAGAACCAAAGAAAAATATGTGCAAGAAGAAGGAACAATGAAAGAGCTTTCCAACGAACCAAAAATCGCTGAAAACGGAGTCCGGATGCAGAAGTTATAAAGGATTCACCAAGCCACCACTGCCGCCATCATCATGGCGCCCATCTGAGCGCCCCATTTGAGGCTGGTTGTAGCAAAAGTTCGATTCCAATCCTTATGTGTATAGTACTTATGCTGACTTGATATTCAGTTTTTCAAAAAGAAAAGATAAATTTTCCACCAACAGTATAAGGTATAATTTTGAGTCTTAAGTGCACAAGGTAATATGCTACTATGCTCAACATATATAGACATACAAGATTGAGTTTTGTTCCATATATTAAAGCTGTTAACAACAAAAAAAACAAGCATTTCTATTTGATTTTTCATGTATATGGCTTTTTAAGCTACCTAGTTATATGGCATCAAATTACAGAATATGAGGATGTGTATTGGACTGAAAATATGGGAAAACTTTATGATTCTAAAGTCCTAATGCATTGTTCTTAATATTAGTTCTTAAATTGTGAAAAGCTCACTGAGTTAATAGGAACTAGAATACAGCCAAAATGCAAATGCATATTATGCAATAGCATTTGAGTTAAATAGACAAATGGGATACAAAAAGGATGAATGAATATGCCCTTTGAATATATCATATGCAGGTGAAAGGCATATCTTAAAGGAATTTCACTTATGAAGCAAAGGCTGATTGAAACATTAATAAGTTTGGGCTCTTGTTTCAATAAAAGAAAGGGCAATGGATACTTGATAAGGACCATACAAGGATCTAGATCCAAATGTCGGACCATAATAAGAAAGATCAGGTAACTTCTAGATCTTAATATATATTTTGTAAAAGGCGAGACGCATGATAAAACATGTTACACGTGGGTAACATGCAAGTTACTATCAAAAGGTGCATGGGTGGCATGCAAAAAAGTATTTTCTTCACAAAAGTAAGGTATATAGATAAATATTTATCTCACAAGAGTCCAAAGACAGTTGACTTGTGCACCATAGTAAGGTGTATCATCTATAACATGCTCCGTTGTTGTACGGAATGATTAAACTACTGAAGGATTGAGTAAGGTAGTGTGATTGGCTAGTAGGATTGTTGATCGTGCTAGCTAGTTCATTGCATTGGACTTATCAATGCCACATCTTATCTATTGGTACTAAATGAGCAATATTATTTATTTTCAATTGTACTTAAAATTTTTGATCAATGCTCACGATGATGAGGAGACCCAAACCGATATAGAGTTTGTGCCACTAATGTGGAACAAAAAGATTTCAGACCAACTGGGTATGCTATAAGCAAGACTACATGCCCAGGCTATGCTGTCCAAACACTTCTAAGTTGCATAATGCACATGTTTTTGTTAGAGAAAGAGTGAGAAAACCTAATTAAGTGTCTGCCATTAGCCATTTGAAGCTCAACCATTGGCTAGTGCTAGTGACTAAGTTAGGAACAGAATGGGGCGAAGCTATAAATCTAGTGGAGCAAATGTATGAGGATCTACCTAGCAAAATATACAGTTGAACTATGCAAGAAGACAAAGCTAAAACCCAGCTCTATATAGGAGTTCCAGCTCTAGAAAAAGCTAATAAGATAAACCATCTAGGGAGTGCTAGTATTGAGAAAGGCATGGTAAGTAATAACTAGGATTCGAAGAATGGTCCCTTCGAGGAAAGTCTGCTATCATAACAAAATAAAATTGCCATGAGCAATAAAATAGCCAGTGGGAGTGAGAAAAGGAAAAAGAGTGTAATTTTACGCTCCACAATTATCATATCTTTCGTATTACACCATTCAAGATTGGTAGAAGGCCACTCCTTTTTCTGCAATCAAGGGATATGGCGCACCAAGAACTTTGGAGCTTTAACACCTATCAGCCGAGAATCTTGTATCATGTTAGGTGACATCATACTTGAGCAGGGAAAAATTGCTAAAGCTGTAGCAGGAAAAATAGAAAAAATAGTGCACAAGGAGAGAATCAGATTGAAAATAGACATAGGTTCTTTACAAAAAAATTACAGCAATAGAAAAAATAGTGCACAAGGAGAGAATCAGATTGAAAATAGATATAGGTTCTTTGCGAAAAAATTACAGCAAAGATGATTGCATTTACGTAACAACAAAAGGCCATATGGCATACTCAACAGTTTACAAGGATACATTTTACCGTAAAAGATTATCAAAATCTAGAGCTCTAACTATAGGAGCAAGTAAAGGATATACTCTACCTCACATCGCAATACCACTTGGAGGAAGCAGCTCGAGTATAGCAGAAAATTATACTATAAAGCAGTATCAAGATCCCAAAAAAGCAACAGATAGAGTTGTTAAGCAATTAAAGTATGATAAATAAGTATGAAAAAGCCTCTAACACGATTGCAAATTAAACGGGAGTGTTGCATCACTCCCGTTTCAAAGATTCCCTTTAAAAAAACACCAAGTTTCTAAAATAAGCCTTTTTTGATAGTTGTTAAGAATTTCTAGAGGTTTGCATTTTTTTTCATGCCATTTTGGCCCATTATTAGACGAAAACTTTGTACTTATGAAGGAAACGTAAATCATAAAAAATAGCTTAAATTTAGGCATAGACTTGAAGAGATCGAAAAGCATTACAAAAAAACAAGCATTTTAATAGAAAGGAAAAAAAAGTACTATGTTTTTAATAAATTGTTGTACATCAATATTGAAGATTCATTGTAATAAATAATGATAATTTTAATATGCGATGAGTCAAAGATCTACATCATAGTCCTCCTCATTCTTTTGTTTGCTCAGCGCCATCTAGGCCCTTCGTTTCTATCTCGCTCCTTTCTGGAGACTTGAGTTTTGTATCCTCCTTGTCCTCTGGAATGGTAGCTAAAGCTACTTCTTTAAGCTCTACAAAGGTTGCCTCATCGCCTAGTGAGTGGAGAATGGAGGTTTTGATCTCTCGAGGATGTTAGTTTAGCATAATCGGATGAAGACTTGGCCCCTAGCTCTTGATGTTCATCCGGTAAAGTAGGTAAAGGCAACCCGGTCTCATCTTCACAAAATTAACGTCATCCTTATCAATATCCGGCTACACGGTTGCGGCCCTTCTTAAGTGCACATGCGATAGTAGAACTGGAGAAAGCATCAAGCACCCGGTCTCTGGACGAGAACATGTCCAGAGATGGTTGATGAGCTTTGTGGTTTCCGGTAGTGATTCACAATCCCCGCCTTTGTGCGGTTGGGTCCTACAATTTTCTGTAAATCTTTGGAAACTCAAGGGCGTTTGAGAAGTTTTGATAAAGGCGGTGTTGAAGTGTTCCATGGTCCTCTTCCCATCAAAACTCCAATAAGCTACATGAAGGTACTCTACCTTGCTAAGCAACCTTGGTCCTCCACCATGGTAGTTGATGTTCGTTTTGTACCTAGTAAAACATTTAAAGTGATGTTTACTTAGCAAAACAAGAACACACTTCGAAAACCGTAAGGCGAGGAAATACTATTAGGAATACACTACGTAATCAAAGAGAAAAGTAATCAGATTACGGAATAAGACTTACCGCACAAAGGTTTTCATATCCCGCCTGAACCGGAGAACCAAAGTGGTTTTGAAAGCCGATTCTACCAAGCCGCATCAAGATGCTCGAATGGAAAGTAACTAAACGCCAATGTTTAGCGGATTTGTGATCCGCTTGATTCCATCAATAAAAGCATTAAACTCTGAAAATTTGAAGGGCTGGTCGTCATATCTGCTGTCTTTTAAGCTTAAACCCGTGAGGGAAGATCAAAGAATAACCAAAGTGAAGTCCTCGCGGGCTTAACCCCGTTCCGACTAGCTTCGTTGCAATCACCATGAATGATTGAATATAAATTGTTTTGATCAAACATCTTTGAATCTCTCGTGTCGGATGGTTCTAACTCAACAGTTCTTCTTTCAACAATGACCTCTCTTCCCGTCTTTGTTCTAACCAAATGCATGAAGCCCCGGGAAGGTCTTTGTTTTTCTTTTTGCTCTCGAAAAAACATGACAACAAACTGTAAGGAGATCGTGTGTGCAAAGGCGCAGTAATGTTGAGAGTACTTACCCTCAAAATTTGGTGCATATTGCACAATTCGCTCGTCGTAAGTGGCTTGGCTGTGGTAGAGTTCCTTGCACCTTTCCCATGTCTACGTTTAGTTGCTCCATCAAACATGTTTGACATGTTATGACGTTCTTTGGCTGCAAGACGTTAAGGAAACAATGAGTAAAAAAGTAAGAAACAAGGCAAAAGAAGAAGAAAACAAATAAAAGTCAAGCTAAATGTATTCGGAATACAAACCGTTAACTGGTGATGTTACCTCGAACAAAATGCATTAGGTATTCGAATACACATTGCTTTCTGAAAAAGCAATGTGTATTCCGGAATACACAATACTTTTTAGAAAGGACATGTGTATTCCGTAATACACATGGCTTCCTTTTACATGGGCAATGTGTATTCAAAAACACATTGTTTGTCTCTAGAGAAGCATTGTGTATTCCGGAAACACGGTGTGCCCAAGTGAAGAAAGGTATGTGTATTGCTCGAATACACTATCTACCCCGATGTTTTTGGGACTCTAACGTCTGAAGAGTAAAGTTTGTGGCAGAGATCTTACTTGTGCAATTCCTTTGACATTTCTTCTAGGCTAAACTCCTTGTCAACAACTTTTTGGAGAAGCCTTTCCAAAATCTCTGTGTCGGAGAAGCCCTGCATTTCCCTCCAGACGGTAATGGTCATTTCTTTTTTGGGCACGTCCGAGGTTTTTTTCTTGGCTGTCTCCTTGCCCTTGCTCTTTAACTCCCCTCGCTCGAACATTGTGAATATCTGGTCCTGGAGTTCCCAAATCTGTTCAAGCAGATTTCACGTCAAATAGTTGGTTTGCTATTCTGGAATACATTTTGTGCTTACCTTGCCATCTCTAAAAGCTAACTGGAACCGGTTATTGTCGGGGAATAAGAGATCGCCTTTTATTGGCCTCGTCATATTTTGCAAACATTCAATGGCACACGCCTCCGTAAGCTCAAGGAAAACGCTGGCTTTTCAGTCCTCACCCATACTTTTCCTTGAAAATTACGTACTTCATGCATAAACCGGATCTTGTCGACAAAGCTCATCTTTAGTTTGTACTCGTTGTAAAGATTGTGGGTGTTGGCAACGCATTTTGCTTCTTCATCCAGAAGACCACGCGATGAGACAAGTAGAGGACTCGGAGAGGTACCTCGGGTTCTTCTTTTCTTTGTAAAGTTGCCTTCTTGCCTTGAAGCTATGATTCCCTCCCAAGACGTAGTGAGTGTAGGTGTCGTGTATTTTCTCCTCATACTCACGGGGGGTTGAAATCGGTCCCCCATCAACAAGGACAACTATTGGGGCCACATGAGCATTTGATTGCTCCTTATTCGCATCTTCGAGGTTCCTCAAGTGATCGGCATAAATTTTGCGAACCCGAAGTGGCCTTTCACCGGCTTCATTTTTCGGAGGAAGCTTCATTGAAGTGGTTGGCAAATAAATGACACCTTGCACAAACTTGTGCGGGTTAATCTCTTCCATTTTTTTCAGATGTTTTATCAACTTTTTTTTTCTTTTAATAGCAACACCAGGTGCTTTACCCTTTCCCTTCTTCTTCTTAGGTTTCTGGGGACTTCTATGATTTCAAAGCTGGCATGCTTTCCGATTCTTTGGTTCTTTAGCAGCTATGGTCTCTCTTGGCGTGCTAAGTTTCTTTTGGCCGCCACAGGGGTTCTTCCTCCTCTTCTTCCTCAAAACCTTTATCCGATGACCTCCCTCAAGAACTAGCGTAACTAGGAGAAGGTGGTGATTGTGATCTTTCTCCATCTGATTGCTCGGACTCATCGAGGAAAGTCCTCGCTAGTCTGGAAAAACATGTTTAATTAATGAACACAGCTTCGTTTTAGCGGTAGTGTGAAAAAAATTTTATCTGATGCCGGGTTGCAATCGACAATTTTAAAGAATGCAAGGTCCACAACAATGAAGTTTTGGGAGGTCTTGAAGGATAGCCTCCCCGTTTGACCTCCTTGTCCCAAGCAACCTCCGGAGACATCTTTTATTGTCCCAAGGTTAACAAACATGGAGTCGGCATACCTTTTGTTACCAAGACTTTTACCGGGCGCATAAAAACGCGATTGTCTTGTATTTTCCATCTGCACCTGATTCGTTACGAACCACCTGCGTTTGAAAGTTTTCAGTAAATAGCAGGTTCGTCCGTGTCGTACGGTGTGCTTTTTGTGGGTGTGGGCGCTTAGGCTTTTGAGATTTCTTTGATGCCCTCTTGCTTCCTTCTTCCCCGCCAATCAAACGTTTAAAACAACCATGTTAAGAGTAAATTCAAAAGAAATTTGTATTCCGTAATAACATTTGCTAATCTTATGCCCTAAAGGCCGAAAAAGACAAGAAAACAAGCTAAAATGTTGTGGGTCTAAGTCAATTTAGGTACCTAAATTAGACTTAATGCGAGTAATTTTAACATAAAATGTTGTGCATTACTGACTAAAAAGTGTGTGATTTTAGTAAAAAGCAAAGCGTTCTCAAAACTACATAAGCAAAATGTATTCGAATACACTTTGCCCATCGAGAAGAGCAAAGTGTATACGGAATACACTTTGCTCATAGCGGTGCAAAGTGTATTCGAGATACACTTTGTTATCGGGGAAGACGAGCAAAAGTGTATTGGAATACACTTTGCCCTTCAAAGTAAGTAAAAATGTATTCGAATACACTTTACTCTTCACCGAAAGGGCTAAGTGTATTCGGAATACACTTTGCACTTCGATGAGGAGCAAAATGTATTCCAGAATACACTTTGGCCTACAGAAGCAAATCAGAAAACAAAAGAAAGACGTACTATGTACTTTACATGCTTACCTGTCCATTGTTTTCGCTATGTGAATCGAATACTGACAAATATATATATATTAATCTGGCGCTTGGGCTGGCGACTAAATCTCAAAGCCGAACACGAACCCGAATCGAATTTTCCTTTTAAAGGTAGGCAACTGTCAGTTGTGTTTTTCTATGTGATGCGGAATACGTCTTGTCCAAACACTCTGGATAAGTGTATTCTGGAATAGCATTCTTGCACACCAAACAAATGTTTGCCATGCGTAATACTATTCCAGAATAGCATTTGTATTCTCGAATAGCATTAGTCCAATCGACTTGTGAGTTAGTAACAAGCCCACAATTTTTTGCAGTTGTTTGAAATGGTTAACCGCTTCGTGAACAAACTTCCACCACCATTTGTTTGCCCAAGTACCTCTACTTCGGATGGAACACAAGACGGAGATGCTTCTTCAACACCTACCTCGACAAGGTCTTTGTTACTTCTAGAAGAAACTCCGAGTCCAGTAACTAGTAGACTGCCACCACCTTTCCAACCCTCTCCAAGTCCTTATTCTGTTTTAAGCAATGTAGCATTTGAAATAGATAGTTTGTTCCATATTTATAGGGAATATGACTATAACTATATTCTGGAAAGAGGAGGGTAAAATAAAGTCCGAACTTTCTTATTGAAGAAAGAATCAATTGACAAAATTAGTTGGCATGCCATTGCTCCATGCCATACTAAAAATATGCCGCTGCGGCATCAAATTTTAGCTAAAAAGAGTTTGAACAACACTAATATAAATAGGGCTAATAATGAATGGTTTTATATCTAGAAGTCAGTCCGTAGGGATTGCCAAGATAGGTTGTATAGATTTGAAGCAAAAAATAAGTGCAAGAAGAAAATAGTACACTCCTTTCCTGTGCAAAGTATTGGACAAAAAATGCATCTCCAAGATCATAGACAGGAATATGAAGATGGTACTAAGGGAAACATGGGAAAAGATAATGGAAAGTACCATGTTCACATGGGATATATTGAAAGTCTTAAGCAATTAAACTACAAGCCTTACTGCATCTTTGCACAAGAAGATGAGCCCATTTGCCCCTGCTCAAATCCCAATTTGAAAAACTTTATTGATCCTGGTCACTCGGATTGACCCGTTCTTTTCCATTTTATCCAAAAATTTAACAAACTTATATTAATCCAAGAAGTTTATATATAGTTTGGTTAAAAAATTGTCCTAAAAATTTCCTAAATTTTGTCCTTTCGGATCCTCCGGGCCAAATTCATGTCCTTTGGCATAATTGTTACCCTTTTCCCATGGATCACACAAAGGTTAGCTTCCTCAAAAAGTTGTGTGGTCTCTGCTTCGTCCACCTCCTAGCAAGCTCGACCAATCATCGGTGTAATCGGATAATTGGACTTGAGGCCCTGCATCACCTCCCAAAGAAGGCGCTCGAACGGAGCTTTCCAGATTAGGAGGTTTATGTACTGTTGAATGGATCTCCTGAAATGCCCTGCTATTTGGCCCGCAATGGACTCTCTTCGGTGGGCTTGGGGGGCGTCTGTGGTCTACCGCCCTTCACAAACCTTGATACATTCTGTTTGTAATACCACTCGTTATACCTGATCCATCGCCTCAGCTATATTTTAAGTGTTGCCTTCTTCTTTTCATATTCAATATCCTGCTTCAGCTTGAAGAGCTTCTCGCCCGTCTTCTGCTTCTTGGCCTTTTTGGGTGGTTTGGGCCATACCGGATATGGTGGACGAGCATTGGGGACTGATGGCTCTCCAACTTCCTCCTCTTCTTTAGCTTCGACCCCCTCTTTGACCTCTAGTTCCGCCTGCTTCTCCACTTCTCCTTCTTCCAACTCAGAATCGCTTTCGTTCCGTCATGGTCCTTGGCCTATCTTCATTTCTTTGGATCGCTTCTCCCTTTACCTATCCTTCTCTCCCGTTCTTGCCACTCCTCCTTCCATTTTGCTACTTTCTCTCTTCCTCTAACCACTATCTTGTCCATTCGTGCTGCCAATTCTGGCAAACTACTTGGCGCTCATTAATATTCGTCCGAGGAGTCTGGTGCGTAATTTCTACACCAAAGTTACTAGAATGTTCATTTAACTCGTTATCCCCCCAAAAGTCTAAAACTTAGCCTATTTTACGACCCCGCTAATTGGAGGAGGATTCATCCCACTATCGAGGTTCACGGTTGGAATTCTCATTCTATTCCTTAACTAGGCCAGTTAATCTACCTATCCAAGGTCATGGCCAGTGTGATGCTCCCCACCAAATATACGATGCCTCGTCGTACATCTCGCGCGAAATTCCCTGTCCAGCAACATCTGCCACATAGGCCCTCTGTCTAACCCGCTCTTGGGATGGCTAGGGCATGGGAAGGGGATACGAAAGTGTTTTGCGCGCACATCCCCTATGGGCTCCTATAACAGCGGAAGCATATACAAACGTCAGCACTAGAAAATAACAATACAATCAGCTACCACGGAAGGTAGTACCATCTATCCATAGATCATCCATATACATCAATACATCATCCATCAATGAGCTCCTACCCAATCGATAAGCCTAGCCCACTATAGGTCCCCAATAGCCATGCTCAACAGGGACCTCCTTCCACTTTGCCACTAACCCCGTTGTGTCGTGCTCAGTCACCCCATAGCCTCTGTAGCTGGGTGGGCTCTATTGCACAGGCCGCATATGATAGGAACTAAGGGGTCTAAACTAGGAGCATCATCTAATTAGTGGCTACTAGGTCTCTATCCCTCTTCCCAACACAAGAGGTGCAAGGATGAAATCAACCCATATCATATCCACATAACATGATAAATAATGAGAATAACATCTAATCCTAATCACATGCATCTAACTTACAGTTCGGGTTCATTGATTTGGGTTCATGAGTCGAACTGCGGGTTCTAGAATGGCTTTACTAGAGATAAGAAATGCTAACTCATATAGAATGCTGATTCCAAATTATCTATCAAGGTATCCACTCCAAATACCTGCTCCGGAGGAATTCCGCCTGCTTCTGGTATCTCCATCACTCTGCAGGTGGTTTGGGATAGCTCCCACTCCTTCAAATGCATGCACACTTCTGGGGCTACTGCACTATGCTGTGCTATAGCAGACGATTCTTGAAGCGTTTTGAGCGCGAACAGGGTTCAAGGACTGCTGGAGCCAGAAAATGGCCTAGGTTTAGGGTTTTGCCATTAGTAGGTTAGGGTTTCCATGTCACGCCACGTGAATCCAATAGGGTGCATCCGTGAGGTGGGTCGCCAATAGGATGGAGCCATGTGGAAATGGTTTCATACCTAAGGTTGGCTAAGTTATATATGATGACTTAGCCATGATCCCTTTCCCCACACTAATGTATACAAGCCTGCTAAGGTAGGTTTGGATCGTGAGGCGGCCTAAAATATGTGTATTTATACCATATATTTTAGGGAAACGTCACAACACCTTTGGTATAGAAGTAGGAAAACTACAGATATATGACCTTGAGATCTTGGGCATCAAGGAGGGAACAGGATATATAGAAGCTACACCAATGATTATTTTGGAAGTAAGACAAACTTTCTGGATGTTGAAAATTCAGGGTTTTTACAAGGTGATGGGCTTGTTTTAGACAATCAGATATGATAAAAGGAAAGCCTTACCTTTTGTAGCCATCAAATATGTACATGCATGTAGTTGCAAGCAGTATGTACAAACTAGAAATGTCATCTTGTTACAAATTATACCATCTATGTATATTAATTATAGCCCCGTTAATGCTGCTTGGGACATCCAAGAATTGATAGGCAACTTTGTCAAGATGGGTTTGCTAGACATATATCAAGAATAGTGACTTCCGTGGATTGAAGTACAACAATAGCACCCTGATGCAAATACTTAAGGACCTCTAAAAGGTATGATTCACATTCGTTGTACTTTATAAATTTGATAAATTAAAATTTTGCAGAAATCGTTTTAAGGGTTATAACAGACCCCTACGTAACAGGTAGGAGTCTTTCATCCTATATTATAGTCTTTTCCTATTTTTTTAAATAAAGCACAGGGGGTCTATTATAATCCTATGATAGGAGTCAGGGTTTCTTGGATTGCTCCTTGTTAAGGGGCAATTCGTTAGGGAGAGGGTGGTCTTAGGCATATTCTAGACATTATCTAATGATCTAATGGCTATAGCTTTTTTTCCAGCGATGAAAAGCTTTTTTGGATTTGTTTATGGATCATGGGCCTAAGGCTTTTAGTTGTTTTGAGGCCAAAAAGTTTTGACATCCACCAAAAAACTCATTCTACCCTACGCGCTAATAACAATTTTCTTAACTATAGGTTCGACATCCAGATCTCGATATGTGCTGCGTGACAATTTGGTAAAGAGCAACAAAGGAGTATATGCTTCTCATAATCTGCCATATTCTCTGAACATAGGTGTTTCCTAGGACAGCATTCCATCTCCACGTTTCCATTTTCAAGTGATTGTGAATTAAACCTATGGCATATACCTTAAGAAAGACAATGTTGTGGATTCGATAGTGTTGGATTTCATGAGAGAACATACACCTTAAGAAAGACAGTGTTGTGGATTCCATTATAACCTTCATTATAAATGCCATGTGTAGCTATTTCTTAAAAAATATATTTATTTTGGAACACATGTACATGGTCGGGTACTATTGGGTACTGAAGGTAGTACTAAAGGAGATTCAATTTTGCAATCTCTTACTGAATATATTATTAAAAAACACTTCAAGGTATGAAGCATCATGTTATAAACATCTTATTGCATATGCACAGATGGGGTTGAAGGGCAAAGTTATTTTGGGGATTTTTTTGCCCAACTTGAGCGATGCAACATGACTATGCCTAATTAATCAATGATGCAATCTAACTAGACATGGCATACAAGGAATTAAAACATCTAGTTAGTCAATGATGCAATCTAACCAGGCATACGAGGAATTATGTTCCTTCTTGATAGGAAATTTAATCTAGTGCATGCAACACCATTAACTCAAAGTGACCTTTTTCAAACTAGAATTTAATAAACACGATTAAAAAAATGTGCAAAACTCTTATTTGAGGATGAGAGACATTTTTACTTTGTAACGTGCTGTTGTAGCAGCATCATGAACCACTTGCTTATTCTAGTAGGTGCCATATAATCCTTAGAACACGATCCATTTATGTGCTGTGTGACAATTTGGTAAAGAGCAACAAAGGAGTATATGCTTCTCATGGTCTGCCATATTCTCTGAACATAGGTGTTTCCTAGGACATCATTCCATCTCCATGTTTCCATTTTCAAGTAATTGTGAACTAAACCTCATGGCATATACCTTAAGAAAGATAGTATTGTGGATTTCGTGAGAGAACATACACCTTAAGAAAGACAGTGTTGTGGATTTATACCTTCATTATAAATGCCATGCGTAGCTATTTCTTAATAAATATATTTATTGTGGTTCACACCTTATTGCATATGCACAAGCGCGGTTGAAGGGCAAAGTTATCTTGGGGATTTTTTTGCCCAACTTGAGCGATGCGACATGACCACGCCTAGTTAATCAATGATGTAATCTAACTAGATATGGCATACAAGGAATTAAAACACCTAGTTAATCAATGATGCAATCTAACCAGGCATACGAGGAATTATGTTCCTTCTTGATAGGAAATTTAATCTAGTACATGCAACACCATTAACTCAAAGTAACCTTTTTCAAACTGAGATTTAATAAACATGATTAAAAAAATGTGCAAAACTCTTATTTGAGGATGAAAGACATTTTTACCATTGTAACGTGCATAGTTCTGATAAGCCTTGAAACCCAGTTACAAGAAAGCCATTCTACAAGTTTCAATACGATACATGTGATCCACAATAAATATAATTGTTAAGAAATAGCTACATATGGCATTTATAACAAAAGTATGAATCCACAACAGTGTTTTTCTTAAGGTGACACCTTAAGAAAGACACTGTTGTGGATTCATACTGTTCGTGAGAGAACATACACCGTGTATGTTCTCTCACGAATGTTTTTCTTAAGGTGACACCTTAAGAAAGACACTGTTGTGGATTCATACTGTTCGTGAGAGAACATACACCGTGTATGTTCTCTCACGAATATCCACACTATCTTTCTTACGGTATATGCCATGAGGTTTAATTCACAATTACTTGAAAATGGAAACGTGGAGATGGAATGCTCTCCTAGGAAACACCTATATTCAGGCATATAATCCTTTGTTGCTCTTTACCAAATTTCACGCAGCTCATAAATGGATCGTGTTTCAAGGATTATATATGGCAATTTTGGCATGCTAATCTCTTTCATGCTGGTAGTTTTCAGGTGCAAGAAGCATTTAACTTGTTCACGACAAAATTGCATTATTTCTAGAGGCATCTCTAGTAGAATAAACAAGTGGTTCATGATGCTGCTACAACAGCTCGTTGAGGTATTTCTATCAAGACATTGAAACTTGTAGATAAAATTGCATCGTTCCTAGGGATTCCTAAGAATACGCAAAGTAGCAAAGTAGTTTGCGATGCTGCTACACTTCCTTGAATAATTTCTGTGAAGAGAACTGATCAGATCTATCATCTTAAGCGCTGGAATTGCTGGAAATGCTCAAGGATGGAGATGGTCTTTGTCTTGTCAGGCTACAAAAGGCATTCTTCATAAAAGCATATTTGATGTCCATGAGAATCAGGTTCTCTCCACTATCAAATAAGTCAAACTCTTTGGTGCAATAAAACGTTCCTTCTGAGCAACCCTCAAATTCTCGCCTTGCCCGTAGACACTGTTTCACAAGCATGATGATTATGTTTGAATGCTAATGTTTGCAGCCATCAAAGCTTACTTGCTGCAACTAAAGCCCCTCTGCATACGAGAGGCGACCACTGGATCTTTCTACCATAACCTAAAAGGCCTCCAAGAGGATAAGCATGAGCACAACTAATACTGCAAGCTTATTGAACCTATGCACAAAAATCATCAAATGGTCCCGTGGATGTAAGCCAGCACTGATTCTTTAGTGGACCAGAACCTGAAAAGTCTTTAAGAGAATAAGCATGAGCATGACTAATACTTTGGACCTATGCACAAAATTTATCAAATGGTCCCTTGGATGTATGCCAGACTGATTCTTGGCAGTGCATATGCAACAGACTGTAGCATAGCCTTGAACATAGTCGCACACAAAAAACTCCTACAAACTTCATGGCCATTTATCAATTCTTATTGCAACATGTGTCGAGAGTAAATTGAGATCAACAAGGTGTATCAGTCATGCTAAAACAGAGCAGAGTTACTATACCAATTAGTATGCAAAATGAAGAATGCAGATTCTAAAGTTCCAATGCCTACTGGGCAAGTTAGAGAATAGCAACAAAACAAGCACAATTAAGAGAGAATAGCAACAAAACAAGTACAATCAGAAGTACACTTTACAAACAGATTTGCAAGAGAATCACTTCTTTCTTAAAACCATCAAAAAGATGATGGAAAATTTCCTCTTGTCCATGAATGCTAACCTGGTGCTTATCCAAACAATGCTGCAACCTTACAATGCTGCTCTGCAATTTTGAATCTGGAATGTGTTCAATGGCATCATGAGCTGGAGTAGCTCCTTGAGCTGGAGCTGGAGCAGTGATTTCCAATGCCTCTACCAATTTCTACTAAAGGTCGGATTTGTTGTTGCTGTTGCTCTTGCCATGCATCCAATATCCTTATCCTTTTCCTTCTATCTCTACGAAAAGGATTTGGAGCTTGCATTTTCGTGTTGTCACACAAAAGGCGGGAGAAAGGCCGCATAGGTGTAATAGTCCCATAATCCCAAGGTATTATTGCAATTGTTGTAATTGCCGTTCATGCCTTACGAAGGTTTCCTTATTTCTGGAATTGCAGTGAACAAATCCGGCAAAGCTTCCAAATAAGGCAGAACTTCCGAACAAGGTTTAAGGAGAAAGGAAGCAAGCTTTCAAATAAGGCAGAGCTTCCGAATAAGATTCAAGGTAATGCACAAACGAATCACTCAGTTTTTGATAGGAAGGGCTTATTAGGGATTCAAGATCAGCTAGAAAAAATTGCTGGTTCAGGTAAGTAGACAATGCAAATTAGGGGATGAGCACCTTGGCATGGTCAAGGATTTCTTTTATAATGTGTATTCGAGTTGCTTGAATGGGAGTGGCTTTGATGGAATAGAGAAGGATCTAGTGTCTTTTCGCATTGACAAGATTCAATCGAGCAGTGGAAAGGATCAAGTTGGAGGTGTTTGGATCATGTCTGTATTTGTTGAGCACGATACATATGGAGAGTCTACAGTGAGAAGAATTGGAACCACTCCAGGGGTTATTGAGAGGCTGCTTGACATGTTAAGCTGGAAAAATGAGAAGGAAAGAGAGATCAGAAGAGCAACAACTTCTGTTCTATCTGAGCTGGTTTATCATCAGGGCAATTGCTTCAGAATTGTCGCTGATTCAGAAGTGCTTGAATCTATAATTCAGCAGTTGAGGGAAGAAGATCCAAAGATATCAACATGTGCAGCTAAAATCCTTGTGCATATTTAACTGAAGGAGAAAGGCAAAGAATAGCATATTTAACTGAAGGAGATATCTCTTTCATGCTGGTACTTTTCAGGTGCAAGAAGCATTTACCTTGTTCACGACAAAATTGCATTATTCCTAGAGGCATCTCTACTAGAAAAAGCAAGTGGTTCATGATGTTGTTACAACAGCTCGTTGAGGTATTTCTATCAAGACATTGAAACTTGTAGATAAAATTGCATCGTTCCTAGGCATTCCTACTGGAATACGCAAAGTAGTTTGCGATGCTGCTACACTTTCTTGAATTATTTCTGTGAAGAGAACTGATGAGATCTATCATCTTAAAGTGCCAGAATTGCTGGCAATGCTCAAGGATGGAGATGGTCTTTGTCCTGTCAGGCTACAAAAGGCATTCTTCATAAAAGCATATTTGATGTCCATGAGAATCAGGTTCTCTCCACTTTCAAATAAGTCAAGCTCATGAGAAACAGGTTCTCTCTACTATCAAATAAGTCAAAACTCTTTGGTGCAATAAACGCTCGTTCCCGAAAGCAACCCTCTAATTTTCGCCTTGCCATGACAGAATCACTGTTTCACAAGCATGACAATTATGCCTGAATGCTAATGTTTGCGGCCATCAAAGCTTACATGCTGCAACTAAAGCCCCCCAAAGATAGCGAGAGAGGGACGCTGGATCTTTCGTAGAACACGAAAGGCCTCCAAGAGGATAAGCATGAGCACAACTAATACTGCAAGCTTATTGAACCTATGCACAAAAATCATCAAATGGTCCCTTGGATTAGTGGACCAGAACCTGAAAGGTCTTTAAGAGGATAAGCATGAGCATGACTAATACTGCAAGCTTATTGGACCTATTATCAAATGGTCCCTTGGATGTATCCGGTGATTGATTCTTGGCGGATATGCATATGAGGGTTGTAGCATAACCTTGAACAAAGTCGCACAAAGAACCCCTACAAACTTCATGGCCTTGATTATGCCCTCGTGGTAGGTGAGGAGATCACAAAGCACAACCTGAAGTGCCCATTTATCAATTCTTATTGCAACATGTGTCGAGTAAATTGAGATCAACAAGGTGTATCAGTCATGCTAAAAGAGAGAGAATTACTATACCAATTAGTATGCAAAATGAAGAATCTGATTCTAAAGTTCCAATGCCCTCTTGGGCAAGTTAGAGAATAGCAACAAAACAAAGTACAATCAGGGAGAGAATAGCAACAAAACAAGTACAATCAAGAAGTACACTTTACAAACAACTTGTAGGATAGTTTATTGCAACTAATATGCCACGATAAGCGGAGTTGGGAAAACTTTGTCAATTACTATGTGCATGGAACTGATTGGCAACAAGCGACAAATTTTCCATGTTTAGAAACTAATCCGAACTGAAACAAGTGGCAAAAATAAAGAAAGCATCAAATCAAATTCTAGTTAGCTTTGATTTAGAACCCTCTCCCTGTGGAGAGGGTTTAGGCTATGCCGTGCCTCTACAATAGTGTAAAGGCGTGAGGCGACATACGTGAGCCTTGGCAGCAAAATTGCACAACAGGGCTCACAAACCCACAACAAATTAGATTAATAGCATTGGGGCCCTATAGACCCGTGTATCAGCTATTAAAGTGATAAAACGAGATACTACACTTGATCTTAGCCAAAAGGCGAGAAAGGTATGAGTCTTTGTGTTTTTCTTCCTCCTCATATCTTGCAAACATCATCCTCTTTTTCTAAACTATGCCGGTGGGATATTTCCGGTGAAAACTTAGGATACATATAGAACTCACACGATCCACGAAGATTGAATACAAATCCGAATCTCTTTGAAAGGCGAGGATCATTGTTCGTGGATGGGACTTTCAACAAAGAACTCCTCGATCAAACGAGCTTTAGGGTACCTAATAAAAACATTTATCATTCTCTCGAAATGTCGTGGGAACAAAAATTCTCTCCGCCACAATGGAGTGTTTCAAGGTTATGGGTACCATTGAAATGAAGTAGTATAGAGTTAGTTCCTAAGTAGTTTGTGGTGCACCGTGGATAGCTTGCACTTCCGACGAAAGGAAGTCCAAACTTTTGTGATGTTTCAAGTTGTTGAGTTGTTACCTCTCGAGTGGCAAATGGATATCTTCATAATCTGCGCTTGGGCATTGAGAGCTATGCAAGTATTTAATGGTATAGCTCATGTTCGAGTCTTGGAGATCTTCAACCATTGCGTATTGTGGTTTATTTTCTTAGGGATTGAACATATTTCATATGTTTCCTCTTTTCAGTTTAAGGCTCTTCATCCAATGGCTGAGCACATTGATGTCAAAATATCCTAAGATTTGATGAAGTATATACATGTGACGTAATGTCTTTGATATTCCCCCTATTCACAGACTCTTTTGAGTTGGGTTCAAGGAAGCAGCAAAAACTAAACTGGTCTTGGCACACTAGTGTAATCTAAATGCCAGCTTTAGCTGGCTCTAAACTTCCCTTCATTGCAGTAGCCCTTGATAGCATATGTTATTTCTTGCCAATTTCAAAATTACATGACCGTCCAGGAAATATAACCAGACCTTCTTTATGTATATATAACTCACCTGATCACGAAGATTGAATACAAATCCGAATCTCTTTGAAAGGCGAGGATCATTGTTCGTGGATGCCAGACTTTCAACAGCAACTCTGATCCGACGAACTTTAAGTTACCTAATAAAAACATTTATCATTCTCTGAAATTTTATGTCGAAATGTCGTGAATCTCTCTGAATCGAGCTCGAATCATTGACTGACTTCCCTAGTACGAATACCGCAAACAAATCTAGGCAAGGCCGCATTATTGTTTAACACTATGCATAAATTTAGCTATAATCCGCCACAATGGAGTGTTTCAAGGTTATGGGTACCATTGAAAGGAAGTCCAAACTTTTGTGATGTTTCAAGTTGTTGAGTTGTTACCTCTGGAGTGGCAAATGTATATCTTTATAATCTGAGCTTGAGCATTGGGAGCTATGCAGGTATTTAATGGTATAGCGCATATTCGAGTCTTGGGGATCTTCAACCATTGCATATTGTGCTTTATTTTCTTAGGGCTTGGACATATTTTATATGTTTCCTCTTTTCAGTTCAAGGCTCTTCATCCAATGGCTGAGCATCCAATGGCGAAGCTATAAAACTAGTGGAGCAAATGTATGAGGATCTACCGAGCAAAATATACAGTTGAACTATGCAAGAAGACAAAGCTAAAACCCAGCTTTATATAGGAGTTCCAGCTCTAAAAAAGGCTAATAAGATAAACCATCTAGGGAGTGCTAGTATTGAGAAAGGCATGGTAAATAACAACTAGGATTCAGAGGATGGTCCCTTCGAGGAAATCTGCTATCATAATAAGATAAAGTTGCCATGAGCAATAAAATAGCCAGTGGGAGTGACGAAAAGGAAAAAGAGTTTAATTTTACGCTCCACAATTATTGTATCTTTCGTATTACACCATTCAAGATTGGTAGAAGGCCACTCCTTTATTTGGCGCACTAAGAACTTTGGAGCTCTAGCACCTATCAGCCGAGAATCTTGTATCATGTTAGGTGACATCATACTTGAGTAGGAAAAAATTGCTAAAGTTGTAGCAGAAAAAATAGAGCACAAGGAGAGAATCAAATTGAAAATAGACATAGGTTCTTTGCAAAAAAAAATACAGCGAAGATAATTGCATTTACGTAGCAACAAAAGGCCATATGGCATATTCAACAATTTACAGGGATACATTTTACCTTAAAAGATTATCAAAATCTAGAGCTCTAACTATAGGAGCAAGTAAAGGATATACTCCACCTCACCTCACAATACCACTTGGAGAAAGCATCTCTAGTATAGCAGAAAATTATGCTACAAAGCAATATCAAGATCCTAAAAAAAGCAACAGATAGAGTTGTTAAGCAATTAAAGTATGATAAGTAAGTATGAAAAAGCCTCTCATTAATAGAATGGAAGTTCCTTATTCTGTTTTATACAATGTAGCATTTGAAATAGATAATTTGTTCCATATTTATAGGGAATATGACTATAACTATATTCCGAAAAGAGGAGGGTAAAATAAAGTCCGAACTTCATTATTGAAGAAAGAATCAATTGACAAAATTAGTTGACATGCCATGCTAAAAATATGCCACTACGGCATCAAATTTTAGCTAAAAAGAGTTTGAACAACATTAATATAAATAGGGCTAATAATGAATGGTTTTATGTCTAGAAGTCAGTCCTTAGGGTTTGTCAAGATCGGTTGTACAGATTTGAGGCGAAAAATAAGTGCAAGAAAAAAATAGTACACTCCTTTCCTGTGCAAAGTATTGGACAAAAATTGCATCTCCAAGATCATAGACCGGAATATGAAGATGGTACTAAGGGAAGCATGGGAAAAGATAATGGAAAGTACCATGTTCGCATGGGGAATATATTGAATAAGCAATTAAACTACAAGCCTTACTACATCTTTGCACAAGAAGATGAACCCATTTGCCCCTGCTCAAATCCCAATTTGAAAAACTTTATTGATCTTGGTCACTCGGATTGACCTGTTCTTTTCCATTTTCAGAGCCTGTCCTGTCGTGGCTCATCAATCCATATGCCTGTCTCAATTCGAAGATGGTGTGCTCCTGTGCGAATGGAGGCAATGAGTCTGCGCCTTTTCATGGGCAAGTGGGTACCCAGGTAGTATTGCGGGCCTCGTTCCAATGTGGGATTTATGTGGGCGGTAGTGTCTTTGTCTTGACTGCTCAAGGCCCTCACCTCTGTTTCGCCTCTGACCCGATCAGCTCAATCGCTGCTCGAGAATTCCGATGCTTGATTACGCAAACACCGCCCGACCATGCTTGTTCGATAATTGGCTTGGCAAACGGGTCACGGGCTTATAGATGGGAACAACTCTGCTTTGTTGGTCCACTGTTGAAGCCTTCTGTAATGCCTTGTTGAACAAGGCAAATAAACCTTGGTACTATGGGCGGCCCGCCCATTTAAGCAATTACGCCTTGCATACCATCCAGTCATCGGCGCTTTTTCCATTTGCAAGATCTTTGTAAGCCTTGTTCCACGTCAGAATCTATGATTTCCGGCACTAGGCCTTTTTGTAGGGGTAGTGTTGCACATACCTCCCCGAGGGTCATATAGTTGTTTGCAAGTATTGCCTCCAGCGCTTTCGGGGAGTGATGTTCCACGTGGGTTGTCTTGGCTTTCTAAGAACCCTTCGCGAAGAAGGTCCGGGGGTGACGTTCGGTAAAACATTTCCCTTTGATGCGGCTGCAATGTACCACGACTTTCTTATCTTTAAGGAAGGCTTGATCTTGTCGGCTAGCGTGTGGCGTGAAGCGAGTGCGTGACTGGCGAACCGGCGTTTATGTTCCTTGCACTCGCATCAAACCATTGATTACATTGGGAAGGTTGTGTTCCTAGAGGTCCGTCGGCGGGCGCTTATCCCAAAGCATATCTCTGCCACAGTTCTAAGCACATCAGTCAACCGGTCTGTCTGTTACTCTAGTGTAGGATATTGCAAAATTTGTGTCAGGTCATCTATAAGCATCTCGGGCATAAGCCCTGCATGTTCATAATCCAATCGATTTGAGGCATGTGAGGAGTTGTTGTTACCCGCGGGGGTTCGCACAACTTTGCCAAGCCAACTTCAAGTAAAGTGGTAAGTGGTCTGAGTCGATCTCTTCATCCCTATTAGTTGTTCCCACCTAGAAGTGCTTGACAACATGCATATCCTGCTCAGGCACCAGGATCTAGTGTGGTGGACTATGTGCTCCCCCCTGGTTTTCCTGTCTACAAGTGCTCTTTGCGGTGGGCCGGCCCACCGTACCGATCTATTGCAGATTACCGGTCAAAGATACCCGAGCAAAAGCAACCGCTGTCTACTATAGTGCGTGACCGATTGTCATCGATGTCGCGTGGTCAAGCTCTTCTGCGGGGACGAAGCGCAATACATTATCAGTCAAGGGATCAAATCTCATGGGTTGTTCTACCCCCGTGCGTGCATTGAAGTCTCCAAGGATTATGACACTGCCCAACTGCTTATGCTATTGTATGTCATCATATAGATCGACATAAGGGTCCAGCCTATCCACATTAATTGGGTGTGATAGAAGTTGCTTTACGCATGTGGAAAATACCAGCCGCCACAAAGAGAGGTGCGCTCGCTTTTTTACACGCACCCACAGTACTTGGTTGTGCTTGTCTGTTTTGAACAAGGAGATTGACCGTGCCAAGGCCATTCGGTAGTAGTGCAACCCCCCAATGCCCCCGCTTTCTTGTGCAATCATTGAAGATTGAGTGGTATTTGGAATCGACAAGTCGGGTATCTTGTGTCTGCATGCTCCCATGTTTCCATGAGGAAGATGAGATCCATGTCTATGGCAACCGAGTTGAGACTATCTCCCTTCGCCATGGGAAGCCCAGGCAATTCCGGTGAGACCATGCAGAGGCACAATTTCTATTTGTTAGCAGTGGGGATTGAGGCTTGATGTCGCGATGGGGGATGGCGTAAGTGGAAGGAGATGTGCGAAAGCAAACGTAAGGTGAGGCAACTTGAGTATGGCGTGGACCAGAAAGAGTAGTAGCATGGTCAGGGGCTGTTAGAGGGTTAGCAAGATTCGCAACAGCATTTGGCGGCCTGAAGATTTGCATCTTGCCCCCAATCAGTCCTGCAGCTCCTCCCTGTATGCGAATGCTTTTAACTTTTGCCAACTCGTGCCTACGGTCTTCTTGTTGGGCTAGGGTCAGGTCTCGATCAACATATAGGGCAGTTCCCTTCATATGCCTACCCTGGCGCAGGATGACTACTTTCACTTTGCATCTCGATGCGTGGAACGTGACTACCCATCGCGAATGCAAGGCCGGATGTCATGGCGTCTCACCCTAATAATGTGTACCGGTGTGGGGAATGTCATTCGAACAAGAATCAATATCTGGAGTTGGGTTAATGAGGTCCTCCCCTGCCTCTTCTGTCAGGCCACGTACCACCACATTGTGGCTTCTCTGCCTCAGCTCCTAGAACTCTCTGACTGTTGGGTCAATCATGCCCGGCACAACAGGAGTTGTTTGCTGTCGACGGGGCATAGGCTGTGGCCTGCGTTGGGGCAGTGGTGGCATGGAGCGGCTTGGGGATGCAGTAGTAGATGGCCCTGGTGATGCCGTGCAGACTCTTGGGCAGGTGGGACTGTCGTGGCAGGTATAGTGGTCTCTTCTTCCTAAAGCCGGGATCTTAGCTCCTGCTGGAATTGTTGCTGCTTTGTCAATTCACGCATGCACCGCTGCAATTGCTCATGAGCCTCTGCATGGAGGCCCTTGCCTTGTTCAGCGATGGCTATCCTCAGCTCCTGCACCTTCTGATCTCGAGCTGCAGAGCTATGCTCCAGTTTCTGCAAGCGAGAGTCCAGCGTAGGGTTCATTGCAGATGAGGCCACTTCTTGTGTCTCGACCCTAGTTTGAAGGGCTCTCAATTGTGACTGGGTCTCTTCAAAAGCGACCTGGACTTTTCGCATCTCAGTAGCTGCCTCCTCAACCTCTGATCGAAGGCAGGAGATGGTTGCCATTGTCTCCTGCTCAATACGTTGCTTGTCCTGTATCATGGTTTCAATGGTGGTGGACAAGGGATCCATGTGGGCCTACATGTCAGCGAGACTCTTCTTGTCCTTCTGCCTTTCAGAGTGCACTAGGCGAAGGCCATCCTCCAGGTGTTGTATGCTGGTCTCCATGCTGGAAACACGCTATTTTTCAGTAGCCAGTTGCCTCTTGAGCAATTTGGGTGCGGAGGCCTGCATCTCCTCTGCCAAGCAAGCAATTCGAGCTCTGTTGCCCTCTGCCATTGCTTGAACCTGTTTCCAGTGCTCCTCTGGTTTGGTGGTGGAGAAGCACGGATACGGCTTGCCGCTAGGCTAGAGTATCTGTCATATGCCTGCCGAGCTATGCTTGTTGCACGAGACTTTGCCCGTGCTTCTCTTTTCAGTGTGCACCTGTCAATTTTGCCAGTGTCATCTAGTCTGCGATTGGGGATGGCATCTATGTACTCTCCCAGTAGAAGTTTTGCTGCCATGTCTGCGCTAGGTAGAGGGGACTGCGTATCAGCACCATCCACATGCATATCGGTGGGGTTGGATGAAGGGACGGAGGGCTAGTCCGGCTCTTCTATCACTGGAGTTGCCATGAATAAGGTGTCACCCTACAGACGCTTGTCTGAAAGCCTCCAAGCACTTTGATCACGCACAACCTCTGTCCCTTTACAGATGCCCGTCTGAAAGCTTCCACGTGTCAGAAGCACGCGCAGGCTTTGACACCTTATAGACACCCGTCCGAAGTGTCCAAATGCAGAATTCAAGTGCAACCTCTACCACCTTATGCAAATGTTTGAATCCAGGGCGATGCCTCCAAATGCAAGAAGCAAGTGCAGGCTCTTTCACCTTACAGACACCCGCCTGAAAGTGTTCAAGTGCATAAATCAAGCGCAGCCTCTAGTGCAACCTCTGCCACCTTACAGACGCTTGTCTAAAATGAAAATAAGCAATGGTTTTCTCCCTTACAGATTACCTTAAAGATAATTAGGTAAATTAGTGCATTTTAGATAAGATTAAATCTTCTTTATTAAAATGGGATGGCATTGATATTTGTGCCTGGAACGCTGCTGTGCAAACGCATGCGGCGTTCCCTTCTCTGCTTGCGGGACGCAGGCAGTATTCCATACCAATTTCGAATCTTCTTCAGGCTCAAAATTTTTTCTCTTAGGCTTCGGTTTCCAGCCTACAAGCTCGGATTATCTACGAATTGATCATAGGTTGTGGTAGCATCCCAGCTTGCCGAAATGCATGTTTGCATACGATACCATATCAAGGTGCCTTGCCTGAGAGATCTTTTTTAACGTGGTGTTTATACTGATTTTTGTGGCATCAATGGAGCACTGGTTGTTGTGGCATCAATTTTAAAATCTGGCAGGGGTTTTTCTCTCGGGTAATACAACGTATACAACAATTGTTTCGGCAGGGTTTTTACAGCTACTCCGGCTATTATAACGGATCCATTAAATTTTTTGTGCAAACTCCCAGCCATATCCACAGCCTTTCTTCATTTCTCCATTCGTTCTAGCAAACCCTCCCTTTCCTTTCTTGCTTTCAGAACTTGGTTTGGCGCCCAAATAGCAAGCTGGAGCTTCAGGGACTCCACAATGGATTTTATTTTCCCTTTACTTGCATGTCCTTTGCCAACAGAGCTCTCTATTTTCTGCAATAGAGGTCTCTGTTGCCCCCAAAGGGCAACATGCTAATGGTGATCTATGTGTTCAAACTAGGTCAATTCATCTTAGAAGACTAGGTCAAAGTTTGGAAGATTCTTGGCATTCAACATTGATATGGAGGTCAAAAGATGTTCATGCTTCAAGTCAACAAGTGCTCTAGGTTCAAAATTCACATGAGGTACTTTATTTGAGGTCAAAATGCTTAGTCAGGAATATGCTCTAGAAGATTCTGGGTTATGAAGTTTGGAAGACCTTATTTGAAGTTTGGAAGTTGAAGTTTGGAAGATTCCCTTATATATGGTTCCATCCTTGTCATACATCCACCTTGCCTAGCCATTTTTTCCTTTCCATATCCATAACTTATTTGCCAACTATCCCATGACATTTCTATTTATTTATTCTTCATGACCCCTTTACACCATTGCCCTCAAAATTGCTTTTTCTTTGCCATAAACATTTATCCCCCACCTTGTTTTGTCATGGATCTCGCTTCCTTTTCTACATCCATACCTTATTGCTTCCCATTTCACCCACCCATATGAACCTTTGTTGTCCATTTGGCAAACCTCTATTCCTTACACTCCTTGACCTATGGTTGCACCCTTATTGATTCCCAACTCCTCCAAGAATCAGTCTCATGGTTCTAGAACTTCGAATCATGATATAAGTGTTTGATACAATGGCCTAGGTTTTCATAGAACTTCAAGAAAATATAAGTTTTGGATTCAAACCATAGTGAAACTTTAAAAAATCCAAAATATGGGAATATTCCTAGCATAACCAAAGGAAATACGCGAACCGTATCATCGGATTTTTCCATAAGTATCTGACCATGAACCCTAAATCTCAGGCTATTTTGAAATCACGCGGGAATTGATTCTCTGCCTTCCTAACCTTGCTATTACTTTGGATTCCGCTTTGCTCCTAAACTTAATGAACCACAAATCAAGCCCTAAGATACGGAACCACTAAATTTCGAAAATATATATGGGAAAACCGGATCCGAGAATTTTTTGAAGGCCCAGAAGTACTCAGATCCTACATTGATCATTGCTGAGCAAGGTCTGAATGATCCTTGAAGTTCCTGAGCTCTCCTCAAATGGATTTACAAGATCTAGTTGACATTACTTTCAAAAATTATCTATTGACTTGTGATGATTATTTTCCTGTGACTAAGGCTATGAAGCATCCTTATATTCTGTTATCATGATATATTTACCTTCATATCAATTCAAATTGTTGCCAAGTTGTCAAATCCATTTCTGATATTTTTCTTAGCAAATTCTTGCCTCACAATATCTTATAGAAAATTTTCGTGTGTTTTCCAGTTCTTTTGGCTCACTTGCCAGTCATTCTTAGGGCTTGTGCAAGCCAAGGGAGTTGAAATCATCCAAAAATACCACGTATAGCTCAAATTCAAAAAAATTGCTCTCGGTTTTGAACAGTTTTGACTGTGTTTTGCCAAATCTAGCCACAAAAAATACCTTTACACATCCAAATAGGGATTTGACTACTTGCCCTTCCTCTTTATCACCACTGTAACCTATTTGCTTTGGAAATTCCCAAAAATATGATAGGCAACTTCAAATCTCATTTCCTGATCACTGTTTTCCACATTTGACCTCTATTGACCAAATTTTGACCACACTTTCAGTGCCTGACTCAACAAATCAATCTACACCTCGACACCACACCTGTTTTGGCAAAGGTGTCAGTTTTTGGAAATGGGAAAGGTATAGAACTTCAAATTTTTGAACTTGTCTTTAAAAATATCTTGCATAGATTGATCACCTCAAGTGATCTGGAGGTTCTAACCCCAATTTGAGTGAAAAACTCAAATTGGTTCATTGTGGTTGACCTTTAAGCCAGGTTTAGGGTCAACATTTTGGAGGTTCTACCGAGATATTCCTGGATTTCAGAACTCATGGCTCCAAAACAAAAATTTCCAGCAGAACAAGAGCCATTAGAAGATATTGAATGCATCAGACCACTGCAGAGAAAGGCCATTGAATTCCAGTTTTTCAACTAGCCTGCTTCAAAACATGCCATACCAATTTGAGTTGAATGTCGCTGTTCCTTTGCCTACTTTTGATTCCAGTATGAGTGCTAACAAATTCTTAAGAATATTTGAAGATTATTACAGGGATTATGGCTTCAAGAAGGGCTGCAAGCTCTCAGAGTTCGAAAAATGTTTCAAAGAAGAAAGTGAAGCTGGTGCTTGGCTAACTTATGAAAAGTTAATGGGTACCACTTCATGGGATGAACTTGTCAAGAAGTTCCTGGATAGATTTGGTAAGTTAGCTGCTCCAAAAGATTTGGTTAATGAATTGCAAGGTTTCTCTATACATGCAGGAGAGAGTGTGAATCAGTACAAGGAGAGGTTTAGTACATTTATGAGCAGGTGTCAAAGAGCACAAGTCACCATCCCAACTCTGTTTTTAGTTACTGCTTTTATTAATGGTCTGGAAAGAATACCAGATATCCAAAGGAAGCTGCTCAAGATCCAAGCTGCTGAAGGTTTTGACTCTATATACAAAGTCTTTGCCAAAACCACTGATTTAACTCAGATGCTCTCTACTTTGCCCGACAAGCACTATGTTCCTCACCATAACCATGACCCGTTTTACCGATGCCACCCGATGCACATTATGATCACCACCCTTCTCTATTCCGGTTTATGCCATACGTAAAGAAAAGAAGAAGTCTAAAGATGAGGAAGCAAGTTCTCGAGGGTTGCGAGAGGTAAAGTCGATCTATCTAAGGTTTCTTGAAGCTCTAGCAGAAATAACCAAACAATTGGTTGAACTCAAGGTCGCAAGAACAGTGTAAAACTTACCCCTGAAATGTATTCATTGCAATAGGAATTCTTATCCATCAGAAATTTGCTATTGGCAAGTGTGCCCCAAATGTAATAGAAAAGGCCACTTTGAAAAAAGAATGCCCTGTTTGTTCTTTTGTAAAGAGGTTGGCCATCTTGATGCTAAGTGTCTTTGTTAAGGAATATTTTGCTAAGGGGAAAAAGAGAAGAGACTAGAGTCTAAACTCCCGTGAGATTTCTTTGAACCAAGCACCTCTATAAGATTTATTCAAGCTACGTAAGCTCCTAAGTCCGAGGAAGTTATGGTGGTGCAAACTAGAAGCATGAATGAAGCTCAAGTACATCTTTGAACCAAGTAGGCATTCTCTTGCTAGGTCCTCACCACACATGGTGGAATCACCGCTCAAATCATAGCCCCACCCTCAAAGCAAAAATATGGTAAGAAAGATCAAGACTTTGATGAGGTTGATGCTTTGCTTAAAAATTCCAAAGTGAGTGTGGATCTTTTTACCTTGTTAAAGATTGCACCTAGCTCTGAGAAAAAGGTTACTTCAGCAAACTAGTGGTGAGGTATTAAATGCTTGTGTGAATTTTTACCGATGCCACTAACCTTGTTCTAGCACCAGAATGAAGAAGACCCGGTGCATTCACATGTTCAACTACTTTAGGAGGTTATACCTTCTCAAATGTGTTACTTGATGGGGATCCCCCTAAATATTATGCCATACCATATTATGAAAAATGTGGTTTTGAGGGTGGACAAAGCTTCTATACTATTGAGATCTTTTTATAATGCTAAGATCACCCCTATTGGAGTGGTAACTAAGGTGCAATAATATCTGAGAGAGGGCATAGCGTGTAGGCTGCTAACTTTATTGTGGTAGCTTTTTGAAGACATAGGGGATGAGTCCGATATCTATGATTTACTTTTAGGAAGGAGGTGGTTAGCCCTTTGTGGATGCTAGACCCGCCGGTCTCAAGGAAGATGTACCATCTCCAATGGCTCTCAGACTGCTACAATCTATAATCAAGATGGCTCCTATGGTTCCAGTGAGGAGGTAAACTTTATTAAGGAAATGCTAATTGAAGAACCTTTGGGATTTTACAGAATAAAAAATACAAGACCAAGGAAATATGAAATGGTTCCTCTCATCATGGAATGTGCACTCCCCAGCAAACAAGGGCCATCAGGATTTTTATGGTTTGATGGAGGTATTTATAAAAAACTAAATATTGCATCATCTGCTGCTATTCTGAAAGACTCCTTTCATAAACTTTTGGCTAAAGTAGGGAGAATCTTCCCCCAAATTACATCTAATGTAGCAGAATATAAGGCTTTGATTGCAGGTCTTCAGGAAGCCAAAGCTATGGATATTGCCAACATTCACATTTATGGTGACTCACAATTAATTTGTAGACAAGTTTCAGGAGATTACCAAACAAAGAATGCAGATATGGAGCTCTTAAAAAACCAAGTAATGGGAGTGCTTTCGAGTTTTGCTTCATGGGAGACTACTCACATACCAAGAGAGGAAAATGTGGAAGCTGATACCCTATGCAGGGAAACTCTCATGGCACACCTAACTGAAGGAGCTATTCCAGAGGAAGACCTTGATGCTAGTGAGGTAAAAGCTCTCTGTCCTATTCTAACCATTAATGCATTAGAAGAAAAGGATACTGAAGAGATCACCATTACAAAAAATGGTAAAACTAGAACCCTGTTTGTTGGAGATCTAATTGAATACCAAAATAGGGAGAATTTACAAATGTTCTTTGAAGAAAGGAAGGATGTGTTTGCTTGGGATTATTCTGAGCTTACTGGTATTAAAGCTGAGGTATGCCAATTTGAAATTAAGATTAAGGAAGGGCATAAACCTGTTTTTCAAAAACTGAGAAGAATTAATGCTTCATTGACGGAATTGATTAAAGATGAGTTGGATAAAATGCTAGATGCAGGTGTTATTATTGAAATCATTAATCCAGAATGGGTGTCTTGCATTGTACCTGTAGAGAATAAAAGTGGTGCCTTAAGGATGTGTTGATTCACAGGAGACCTCAACAAAGCCACCATCAAGGACTGCACCCCCTTGCCTTTCTTAGAAGAAATTTTATATCTTTGTAAAGGGGAAAAGGTGTACTCATTTCTAGATGGATTTTCAGGGTTTAATCAAATTGGCATTAAGGAAGAAGATTAACCCAAGACCTCTTTTATTACCCCTTGGGGAACTTATGCAATGAAAAGAATGCCTTTTGGACTAATGAATGCACCTGCTACTTTCTAGAGAGCTATGGATGTTATTTTTAGGCCTATGTCTCCCCAAGAATTCAGAGTTTATTTGGATGACCTTTGCTTAGGATCTCACCCTACTAATCATTTGGAATTGCTTGCAAAAATATGTTCTTTCTTTGTGGGAATGCGGAGTCAACCTTAACCCAAAGAAATGTATTTTTTTTGCATCCAAAGGGCAACTTTTGGGACATGAGGTATCCAACAATGGTATACAAGTGGCACAAGAAAAAGTTGAAGCCCTCAAAAAACTGGTGCCCCCCAAAAATTTGAAGCAGGTCAAAAGTTTTATTGGCATGACTAGTTTTCTTAGGATGTATATTCCTAATTTTGCTCACATTATAAGTCATATTTCTAAAAGTGACAAGGATAGGCGAGGGATTTCCAAATCGAGAGCAAGTATGTCCCTGTCACATGGTGGTCATCAGATTGCCAAGAGTCCTTTGAGTTGCTTATAAAGTCCATTTGTGAAGCAACTCTTCTAAAAAAACCTGATTTGGACAAGCCATTTGAGGTCTACATTACCATCACTAAAAAGACCATAGGCCTAGCTATTCTACGGGGACAAGCACACCATAGCTTTTGCCGACAAAGCAGTGGAGTTCAACCGAAGAAAAATACACGAGAATGGAAAAAGATGGCTTTGCTCTTATGTTCCTCATTTGACGACAAGGTCATTTACTATTGAAGAGTTCGGTTCAAGTTTATATGAAACAAAACCTTGCCGGGTTTGTTATTTGGTAAGGCTACCTCTAAACCAAAAATTCAAAGGTGGGCTTGCAAGTCGCAAACCTTTGATATTTCCATAAAAGAGTTACATCGGTGAAGAGTCAGTCTTTATTTACCTTACATTTTCTTTGATCATGAGGATGTAGTAGAAATCGTTGACTTTGTGGATGCCTTAGCTTATTTGCAGGCAGATGATGAAGAGCATAACCAACAGGATTGGCAGCTACCTATAAAGAATTTTCTACAATTCAAGGAAATGCCCTCAGGACTGACCTCGAGCCCGACAAAGGAGATTTAAAAGAAAAGTGCGAGGCAATTTAAAATGATTAATGATGGTTTATGTAAAGTCAGAGGGATGGACTATTCTTGAGGTGTGTCAATGAAGAGGAATCTGCTTTGATCATTAGAGAAATGCATGAAGGAGTATGTGGAGGCCATTTTGCTGGAGATACTACTGCCAAGAAAATTCTCAGGTCAGGTTATTATTGGCCTACAATTATACTGCTATAAAATCTTGCCACAAGTGCCATATATTTGGTAAAAGGATCCTTCTTCCAGCTGCACTAAACCCCATCATTTCTCCAGGACCTTTCCAAATATGGGGATTAGATTATATTGGTCCTATTAACCCCCCTTCTGCAGGACAACGTCAGCATATTATTGTAGCTACAGATTATTTCACCAAGTGGGCAGAAGCCATTCCTTTAAGACAAGCTAATGCCATTACAACAGCAAAGTTCTTACATGAGTATATTTGTGCACGGTTTGGTATCCCTCTACAATTACATTCTGATAGAGGTACTCCTTTTGTGAATGAAGTTATTTCTAATTTATTGACCATTCTTAAAGTCAAGCATACCAAGAGTTCCTCCTACTACCCCCAAGGTAATGGTCAAGCAGAAGCTACTAATAAAGTTTTGAAAAGCATTTTGCAGAAAACAGTGGATGATAATCAGGACTGGCATGTCAAACTGGTGGATGCTCTATGGGCTTATAGAGTCACCATTAAAGCAGCAACCACTCATACACCCTTTAACTTAGTATATGGAATTGAGGCTGTGCTTCCAGTAGAACTTGAGCTTCCATCTCTGAGGTTAGCTCATAAGTTGTGTTTGCCTTTTGAGTATGCTTTGCAGGAAAGACTGGATACCCTTCTGCATTTAGAAGAATATAGAATGGAAGCTGAGAATGCTAATTTGCTTAAAAAAGCCAAGGATTTGGCTGCTTTCAAAGCTGCTCATAAAATACAAGGGACTTTCAAGACTGGAGAATTAGTTTTAAAATGGAATAAATCAAGGGAAGACTCGGCTAGTAAGTTTGAAAATCTTTGGGAGGGCCCCTATGAGGTGTTGGAACATGCAGGCACCAATTCTTATTGGTTGAAGGAATTAACTTCAGGGATGCCACTTCCAAATCCTATTAACACTATTCACCCGAAAAGGTACTGGGATCAGCATATATGCTTGTCTCTTTTTATGTTCTAGAACTTAGACAAGTTAGAATTTAAGTTAAATATTAGATAGGTTAGATTAGATTTCACTTTGTCTTAGATTTAGGACTAATGTCTTTATTGAGTTTATATTTGCAGATTAGCTAGTATAAAGGATGAGCTATCAAACAGCTTCAGAACAAGGATTTTTATTAATTGCCAAGTGTCATTTGCAGGAGCACCCTTCTTCCATCTTCATTCATCTGTCTCATTGTGGTCTTGCCCTCCATTTAGCCAAATATTCCTCATCTTATTTTCCTAAATATGCACTCTGCAAATTCAGCTTCACCATCATGGCAGAGTTGCAAGGATTAGGATTAATTTGTTTGAATGTTTCCATGACAGGTGCACCCTTTCTCCATCTTTATTCATCTGCCATAAGTGGTCCTGCTATCCATTTAGACTCCTTATTCTTGTTTCATTCCCAAAAGAAAGCACTCTGCAATTCAGCTTCACCATCATAGCAGAGTTGCATTTTTAAGGATCAGGGAGGCATACATTTTCTTGTTTTGGCGAGATCTCAACTTTTGCACATTCACTTCACCCTTTTACACTCCATTTCCATCACCATCTGACCATATTCACACTCATTCTTACCTTTTTTTCACACATTTTCTTGTTTTGGCGAAACTCCAATATTTGCACACTCATCTCATCTCATACACTCCATTTCCATCACTACCTTATCATATTCATACTCATTCTCACCTTTTTTACTCACTTACATTCTCATACCAATACACTCACTTCTATTCCACCAACACTTGCACTTTACACCCTCTTTTTACCATAATCCTCACTTATACACTTTGGAGCAGATCTGAAGACCCTTTATGGCTGAGGGGACCAGTCTTTTTCTTGTTTTGGCGAGATGTTGCCCCCAAAGGGCAACATGCTAATGGTGATCTATGTGTTCAAACTAGGTCAATTCATCTTAGAAGACTAGGTCAAAGTTTGGAAGATTCTTGGCATTCAACATTGATATGGAGGTCAAAAGATGTTCATGCTTCAAGTCAACAAGTGCTCTAGGTTCAAAATTCACATGAGGTACTTTATTTGAGGTCAAAATGCTTAGTCAGGAATATGCTCTAGAAGATTCTGGGGTATGAAGTTTGGAAGACCTTATTTGAAGTTTGGAAGTTGAAGTTTGGAAGATTCCCTTATATATGGTTCCATCCTTGTCATACATCCACCTTGCCTAGCCATTTTTTCCTTTCCATATCCATAACTTATTTGCCAACTATCCCATGACATTTCCCCTATTTATTCTTCATGACCCCTTTACACCATTGCCCTCAAAAATTGCTTTTTCTTTGCCATAAACATTTATCCCCCACCTTGTTTTGTCATGGATCTCGCTTCCTTTTCTACATCCATACCTTATTGCTTTCCATTTCACCCACCCATATGAACCTTTGTTGTCCATTTGGCAAACCTCTATTCCTTACACTCCTTGACCTATGGTTGCACCCTTATTGGTTCCCAACTCCTCCAAGAATCAGTCTCATGGTTCTAGAACTTCGAATCATGATATAAGTGTTTGATACAATGGCCTAGGTTTTCATAGAACTTCAAGAAAATATAAGTTTTGGATTCAAACCATAGTGAAACTTTCAAAAAATCCAAAATACGGGAATATTCCTAGCATAACCAAAGGAAATACGCGAACCGTATCGCGGGGATTTCACGAAGTATATGGCCATGAACCCTAAATCTCAGGAACTGCTGAAATCACGCCGGAATTGATTCTACTGCCTTCCTAACCTTGCTATTACTGGATTCCCGCTGCTCCTAAACTTAATGAACCACAAATCAAACCCTAAGATACCGGAACCACTAAATTCGAAAATATATATGGGAAAACCGGATCCGAGAATTTTTTGAAGGCCCAGAAGTACTCAGATCCTACATTGATCATTGCTGAGCAAGATCTGAACGATCCTTGAAGTTCCTGAGCTCTCCTCAATTGGATTTACAAGATCTAGTTGACATTACTTTCAAAAATTATCTATTGACTTGTGATGATTATTTTCCTGTGACTAAGGCTATGAAGCATCCTTATATTCTGTTATCATGATATATTTACCTTCATATCAATTCAAATTGTTGCCAAGTTGTCAAATCCATTTCTGATATTTTTCTTAGCAAATTCTTGCCTCACAATATCTTATAGAAAATTTTCGTGTGTTTTCCAGTTCTGTTGGCTCACTTGCCAGTCATTCTTAGGGCTTGTGCAAGCCAAGGGAGTTGAAATCATCCAAAAATACCACGTATAGCTCAAATTCAAAAAAATTGCTCTCGGTTTTGAACAGTTTTGACTGTGTTTTGCCAAATCTAGCCACAAAAAATACCTTTACACATCCAACTAGGGATTTGACTACTTGCCCTTCCTCTTTATCACCACTGTAACCTATTTGCTTTGGAAATTCCCAAAAATATGATAGGCAACTTCAAATCTCATTTCCTGATCACTGTTTTCCACATTTGACCTCTATTGACCAAATTTTGACCACACTTTTAGTGCCTGACTCAACAAATCAATCTACACCTCGACACCACACCTGTTTTGGCAAAGGTGTCAGTTTTTGGAAATGGGAAAGGTATAGAACTTCAAATTTTTGAACTTGTCTTTAAAAATATCTTGCATAGATTGATCACCTCAAGTGATCTGGAGGTTCTAACCCCAATTTGAGTGAAAAACTCAAATTGGTTCATTGTGGTTGACCTTTAAGCCAGGTTTAGGGTCAACCGTCTCTATTTTCACCAACATAGATCTCCAGGAAGAAGATCTTCTAAACAGGGGTAATAGTTCTATGTATTTGCATACATTGCTGTAAAACTATAGGCATGGGTTGTTCACAAAGAGGCGTATTATATGCAGGGTTTTACATATAGCTATTACAAATGCAGCTAATGCATTTTTGCTCTATGTTCTGGCTCGGCATTCGGCTATTCCTTGCTTTTAGACATTGCGGTTTGTAGTTTCACATTACATTTTTATGGAGGGTACTAATTCTTCCGGGCATTAAAGGGGATTTAATATTTCTTTTGCATGCCCTTTGCCGTGAGAGCGGCTTCGTGGGCAAGTTTATAGTTTCGTTGACGGATCAAGCTTCACGAGATCAGCCCGATTTTTGAGTATCGAGGTACTTCATTGTGAAGTTTTTCTATTTGAAAGTATTTCTTTGCTAAGCTGGCTTTTTAAGATTTGTTGGCGTAGGAAATATTCATCGAAAGGTAGAACCCGACCACGAAAACCTTTTTCTTTTTTGTTCTCGTGCTTCTATTATGTATCATACTCACCTGGTTTTACCTTTTGAAGGTGAAAGAGCTTGGAAGAAAGCGGTTGGGGACTGGCCCATTGAAATCAATCGCCAAAGTGTTTTGGCTCTTCAAACCGGGTTTGAGGGTTTCGTTCTGTTGGTGCCCACACAACTTCATTATCTATCCTCCAAGCAAGCAACATCGAGCATGTGCATAAGAATCCAAAGCGGGTAATGCCAAAATGAGCGGCATTTGTAGGGATAGTCGGCATCTTCCGCAAAACTGTTTCTTGCAACAAATGTCAAAGGTTCATGCACAAAATCTTCTTTCTTTGATGGGTGATTGTTCTTTGTGATGGGGAAGATGGTTTCTACAAGTTGCCTAATTGCTTTTGATAGAGGTACATTGTTTTTGCTTCCATGGATAATTTCAGTTGCTTTATTTCAATGGTACCCATTTTCGGGGTTTAAGATTGTCAAAGAAAGACCTATAGTCTTTATCGTGAATTAAGAGTTGTAAATGAACATTTTCGTTTTGCAAATTGATTTGAACTATGGTGAGGACTCCATGAACTGATCGTTATTCGTTTTTTATTTCATAATTGTCAATAATGTATCTTAATTTCCTTAATTTGTTGTAGATCCATTTTGCGATGCATTGCTTCTCCAAAAAGCTTTTAAGATGAAGCGCATGCTTTGAGCTTAAGATTGTGTTCCTACATTCTACACAATGTATCGCGAATGTTTTTTATTAGCTCTGTTACTCTGATTATGAGTTTTTCTTGATATTTAAGATGGAAATTTGATGTTTTGCAGATATATGCATCGTATAGAAGTACAAAAGTCTGCATATGATGAGTTTATCTGCACATGATAGAGTAATTGAATATCCCATACATTATAACTGTTGTACCGTTATTGCCAATATAGGATGATGACTCCTTCCTTGGATGGAAGAAGAATATATTATAGTATTCTGATCAGCACACATGGATATTCCATTAGCAGTAGTGAAATTGGAGCTATGGAGAATTTTGCTCGGTTTATCAACACATATGAGACATTAAATCTTCCATAAGCATAAACATGGAAAACGGTCTTATAATTCTTATGGAACCATCTTTGTATTTCTAAAAATATCAACTATCTGGTCGTTGCTATATTGAAGGAGGCTACACCCGCACATTTCTTTTGTGCAGCAGAGGCTGCTCTCTCATCAAATGTGATGAAAAGGTGAGTTGCTTCAATGTTTCATTGCCAACATTATTGTCCATACAGTTGTGGGTATAGTAAATTATGTCATTTTGTTTATATATACATGCAATTGTCATATTTGCTGAAAGGTCAAGAAAAGGTAGTCTTACAAGGCAGAATAATTTGCACAAAGCTTTATCATCTGCTGTGGTTGGGCCTGAATAGAACATTCATTTCATGTGATTTTGTTTCAGCTCAATCTCAAAACTTTGTTTCCAATGATTCATGTTATCTTTCTAAACTTGGTCTATAAAAAATTGTCCACAGTTTATTTCTCTATTTCCTTAGTGGTTTATAGTCCAGGTCCATGGTTGTAATGAGTTGGCAAATAGATACGCGTCTACAACTTGGAGAAGCTCGAGTTGTTCAAAAATGTGACATATGTGAAAGTGCCCTGGTATACAATTTGTTTCCTATATTTTTGCCTTATTGGATATGTTTGGATTGTATCATGCATAATATGTGTCGGAGACATGATGTAGTTTATTTCTTTTGCGGTATTGATGGGATGTTAATTTGTTTGCAATGCAACATGGAGGTTCATATTGTGGAAAAGAAAACTAATGAAAGGTATCTTATGATGGGGCAGAGGGTGGAGGTAAGTGTATCGCATTGTTTTATTATGAATCTATTCTTGGAGATTCCTTTTCGACTATGTTAGATGCATCATGTACAGACCTAGAGCACGATTGTGAAAACTATTGTTTCAGGCCTTAAAAGTTAGTCTTCAGAACTAATGTAATGTGGAAGGATATATTCATAAGTATTTTATAAAGCAAATGAATGTTGTTCATCATTGAAGATGCATCTATTTCATGGTTAGAACATGATTCTAAGAGCTGCTATTGCAGATTTTAAAGTCATATCTATTGTCAAGTAAGTGTACCCACTTGTTTTTCTAAAAACAGATTATGATCATCTTCAAGTATTTTCCCTTTTGATTGTGTCCATGTATCCATTGAATTTCTCTACATTTATATCCGTATTTGCAGTGCATTTGTATGTCTCTACACCACGTCAACAATTTCTTAACTGATCATGTCCACTTTTAGGGCTTGGAGAAGGATAGTTGGAGCTGCTGTGCTGTTGCAGGCCCTTTAATGATCAGCCAAGTCCAGTTAATATTGTAGATGAATGTGATTGCATCTGCAAATGGCCCCTGCAAAAAGCTCACATTGTATTGAAAGATCAAAACATATAGATTCGATTTGTTGAAGGAATTAGAGCAAAATTTAGCCAGTTTAGTCTTCCCTGTTTTTACGAGTTCAACAGCAGATGGAACATGCTGCTTCTTGCATAGAAATTTTGGATCAGTGTCCTTTAATTTCCAACTTAGAAGCATTGTTCTTCACATGCAGAAAGGGATATGTAAACATGCCCGCTGGCTGTGGATTGTGAAATATTTGTTTCAACACAAACTGACCCTCGACATTTTGCTTATGTTGGATTTCACTTTTAAACCATTAGAATATAGACAATATTTCTCATAAGCCAACTTTCTTTTTCATTATGTTATTCTATGTGAATAACAAGTGAAACTTGAGTTTAAAGTTTGGATTTCATGTTTGTATGTAAGTCTATGTAAATAACAGATGAAACTTGAGTTTGGATTTCATGTTTAACGTGTTCAATTACCATAATACAACTTATCAAAGTAGAATCAACTTTATGATATGAATGTTGAATGTTATATTTGGGAACTTTATACAACTTATCAGAGTTACTGCACCCAATGAACTCAAAACACATTATGTTATCAATGCTAAATGATATATTTGGAATTTCGTCGGTGTTGAGAAATAACATGTATAGTTAAAATTCTTTGCCATGCTGTTTTTTGTTTTGTTTTAAATATTTGAATCCTCTCCACTATGCTTAACCTACTCAACAAAATATTTGAATCCTCTCCACTATGCTTAACCTACTCAACCACTCCAGCCTGTTCTATTCTATGCTATCCATTCCTTTATATTTGCACATTGACCATTAACGCATGGCATCACATTCCTATTTGTTTGCAGCCCAAGCATATGGAGCATGATTCCTACCTACTACATCCTACCAAGAACTCATTCCATTTAACCCACACATCCTATTATCATGGCTATATTATCATGAATAGCATGAGCACCATGGGACAACATTCCATTGTCTGCTGCACTGATTCGTCTCATTTCTGAGTGCGCTCATGTTCTACATGCATGGTTGATTGTGGATGCATCAAGGGAAGCAAGCAGATTATCTAGACCTTCCATGGATGTTGCGCCCCGATGCAAAAAATCCTAGAATAAAGCTTGAGCCTGAAGGTAAGCTCTGTTTCTCAGCTACTGTAGGCCCTGAGGATAATCTTTACGAAGCCAATCTGGAGTTTTGCAACAAAGTAAATGTGGAGGTAAGCTGTTTTTTTCAAATGGCATACTGCATTAGGAAAAACAAAGTCATTTATGCTGTTTTTATCTACATGGCAGGCTAGCAAGATAAGTGTGGGATCCAGGCACACACTATGCATCATTGAGAAGGCTGAGAAAGAATGGTGGCCAAGGTTGTTAAAGCAAGAGGGTAAAGCTCCACCATATCTAAAGGTAGATTGGAATAAGTGGGTCGACGAAGACGAGGAGAAAGATTCCAGATGTAAGTTAAAGAGTTAATTTTTTAAGCATCATCTGGCATTGGTAAATTGGCTAATGAAATTGCTTCTTGTTGCCAGTTGACAATTTTGACTTGGGGGGCATGGATGATTTTTCAGTAAGTTGTTGCTTCCCAAGTGACCCTTTCACGCACCACTTTCTTCCACGAATTTTAACTTTGTTGTTTTGGTTTTGAAGTATGGTATGGGTGGTGAGGAAGTCGGAGGCGATGAAGGTATGCTCGTAAGTTTTCCAACTTTAGATGTCACTGGTTTTCAAAGCTAGGGCGTGTTTGGAAATCATCCGATCCATATGTGTTAGTAGTTGTCTAAGCTTGGTATATATATACATAACATCCTTTTACGTGTGGTAGATCTTCAGGAGCTTGAGAAAGCAAAGGCGACTTCTATGCTAACGACTTATCTAGAAAAGAAGTTGTTCTTTGTTGATAAACAAAAATCTAATGTAACCACATTTGCAACAAGCTTGCATTTGGCTGTGACCTTAGCATGCTCAGTTGTCAATGACATGGGCTTCATTTCCATTTTTGGAATGTTCCCAAAATTATATTTCCACCAGCGTGAGTTGAGATTTTACATATGTTGTGGAATAGCATGAGTAAGTTAGCATGAGTAGTTAGATGGCAGATTTACGTAAGCTAATACCCTATGCTCATTTTCATATTTGCTAACCAATTTTTTCTTCCATTTATGCTGAATGGAGACTGAATGCCATTTTATAAAAGCTTAAACTCACCTAGCACTACATAAGGGAGAAATAAGAATGAAATTTAAGCTAAAACTAAGTTAACTTTTATCTCTCTTAGCAATGCCGAGAAAGATGTTCAATGGTATATAAAAAAGAAAAATTCAAACAACGTTTTTACATTTAGTAAGGGGTAAAGGCTCAAGGCTTTAGAGTGTATATTATAGGATTCTTTTCTTGAAAGCTTGTGGGGGTTTATTGTAGTGATAACACATTGCTTGCTCGTGTGAATGAATAGGAGTGTTGGTTCCTATCTAGTGAACATATCCTTCCTTTGTCTTGATTCCGCAGTCATGAACATATTCACATATCATTTGTTGTACACGAGGTCAACGTAGAGATGGAACATTTGAGAACCGGTTAGCCCTTAAGGAGTTCAACAGCAAGCATCCTGAGAGATGAAGTAACAGATATGGACACTAATACAACAGTGACGTCAGGGCCTTCAGATGTTGCAAAATCACCTGAATCTGCGAGGGAAGATTGGTGGATGGGCACTGATGCACCAGCTGTAACTGATCTTTATGCTCTTTTTGAGGAACATGACTGGCCATTATTGAAATTTGATGTAAACAAGCAGGAGGTCTCCTTCCACATTCCTCTACATAGATTGCTTGCATTGCTGTTGCATGGGACTTTGACTTTGGAGGTTTGCAATTGTAAAAAGATTCATTTGCAGTTGTACAAAGATTCATTTTTTTGTTCATAATCCTCAAGGTTCATTTATAATTGTACATAGATTCATTCTTATTGTTCGTAATCCTTAGAAAATATTTGTGTCTTTTGATTCATTTTATTGTTCAAAGTAAAAAATTTCTTTAGTGTGTTGTCTCCAAAATTGTTCCCCCAACAAGCCCCTCTTTTATGAGGCACTAAACCTTTTGATTAAGGGCTCAAATGGAACTCTCTGGCCAAACCATAAACTTGGCACCTAGTAGATCCCTAGTTTAATATATTGTTATTTGCTTCTAACTTTCTTTGTATAAACAATGAATGTGCTCCTTGGCAAAGTTAGCTTCCTTTTTTTTAAACAGGCATTGCATTGTCAAACGTTGGACTTTAATAGTGGGTTCAACTGCACAGGTTTGAACTAAAGAAATGTTCGCGGCGGCCTTGGCCGCCGCGATAAATTTCTTGTAGGTTTAATTCACAATTACTTGAAAATGGAAGCGTGGAGATGGAATGTTGTCCTAGGAAACACCTACGTTCAGAGAATATGGTAGACCATGAGAAGCATATACTCCTTTGTTGCTCTTTACCAAATTGTCACACAACACATAAATGGATCGCGTAGGAGATCACAAAGCACAACTGAAGTGCCTATTTATCAATTCTTATTGCAACATGTGTCAAGAGCAAATTGAGATCAACAAGGTGTATCAGTCATGCAGTCATGCTAAAAGAGAGCAGAATTACTATACCAATTAGTATGCAAAATGAAGAATGCAGATTCTAAAGTTCCTACTAGGCAAGTTAGAGAATAGCAACAAAACAAGTACAATCAGGAGAGAATAGCAATAAAACAAGTACAATCAGAAGTACACTTTAAAACAACGTGTATGATAGTTTATTGAAAATAATATGCCACAATAAGCGGAGTTGAGAAAACCTGCCAATTACTATGTGCATGGAACTCATTGAAAACCTGTCAATTACTATGTGCATTTGGCACAGGAGGCAACAAGCAACAAATTTTCCATGTTCAAGTATTGGGTTGTCTCTTCAACAATTGGTTCCACCTAGAAACATACCATGGGCTGGATGATCTCTTGTCCAAAGGAAAAGAACAAGGAACAACTTCTTCTACTCCTTCTAACTGAATCCCGTTGAGAAACAAAGTGTTCAATTCTTGAAGGAGCGGGTCACAGAAGAGCTTCATATAGTCGTCTCGCAACTTTTGAGTTCCCTTTATCCATTTTTGTGTCACAAACAAAATTGGGTATGGCTTAGCATGTTTTTTCCCTCCATTCAAAAACATGGCATTACAAACCATGCTAGTTCGAAATTGCTTGCTTTTGAAAAACTGAAACCCATCATGCTGGCACCCAATAACTATATTCCATGAATTTCCCTATACAAAAGTGTGCTATTTTAGTAATACTTACTTTAAAATACGTGCTTTAAACTGATCTTGCAAAAGACTTACCTTTAAAATGAAAAAGACTTACCTTACCTTGCAAAAGGTTTGTGCACTTCTGATTCGCTTGTAGCAAGCAGAACAAATGAAATTGTATAGTTTTGCCTCATCATCCCAAGCCTCTACCAACGTCTCAACTTTCTCTGATGGGGGTAATGCTTTGTAGGTTGAACCACAATTCTTACAAATAACAGGCAATTACCACATAGGCATATTTGTTTGAGATATTGGACTCCTCCAAAGCGTCTTGATCAAATCCTCAAGTTGTAGCAATTCAAACTCAAGTTGTTTTTCATAAATGTGGACCATCTTCTTCTGCAAAGAAGCATGGCATGCAACCTGAGTTTGAAATAGCATGTTATTTTTTGAATCTTCAAGCTCATCAAACTATATACATTATTATATATTACCTATGCCATGATGAAGGTAGAAGATTTGAGTTTGTTCTCAAAAGCAGATTTGCAAGAGAATCACTTCTTTCTTAAAACCATCAAAAAGATGATGGAAAATTTCCTCTTGTCCATGAATGCTAACCTGGTGCTTATCCAAACAATGCTGCAATCTTACAATGCTGCTCTGCAATTTTGAATCTGGAATGTGTTCAATGGCATCATGAGCTGGAGTAGCTCCTTGAGCTGGAGCTGGAGCAGTGATTTCCAATGCCTCTACTAAATCTTGCTCATTCTTAAAACTCTGATTTTCTACTAAAGGTCGGATTTGTTGTTGCTGTTGCTCTTGCCGTGCATCCAATATCCTTATCCTTTTCCTTCTATCTCTACGAAAAGGATTTGAAGCTTGCATTTAGTGTTGCACACAAAAGCGGGAGAAAGGCTGCATAGGTCTAATAGTCCCATAATCCCAAGGTATTATTGCAATTGTTGTAATTGCCGTTCATGCCTTACGAAGGTTTCCTTATTTCTGGAATTGCAGTGAACGAATCCGGCAGAGCTTCCAAATAAGGCAGAGCTTCCCAATAATGTTTAAGGAGAAACGAAGCAAGCTTTCAAATAAGGCAGAGCTTCCGAATAAGATTCAAGGTAATGCACAAATGAATCACTCAGTTTTTGATGGAAAGGGCTTATTAGGGATTCAAGATCAGCTAGAAAAAATTGCTGGTTCAGGTAAGTAGACAATGCAAATTAGGGGATGGACACCTTGGCATGGTCAAGGATTTCTTTTATAATGTGTATTCGAGTTGCTTGAATGGGAGTAGCTTTGATGGAATAGAGAAGAATCTAGTGTCTTTTAGCATTGACAAGATTCAATCGAGCAGTGGAAAGGATCAACTTGGAGGTGTTTGGATCATGTCTGTATTTGTTGAGCACGATACATATGGAGGGTCTACAGTGAGAAGAATTGGAACCACTCCAGGGGTTATTGAGAGGCTGCTTGACATGTTAAGCTGGAAGAATGAGAAGGATAGAGGGATCAGAAGAGCCACAACTTCTGTTCTATCTGAGCTGGTTTATCATCAGGGCAATTGCTTCAGAATTGTGGCTGATTCAGAAGTGCTTGAATCTATAATTCAGCAGTTGAGGGCAGAAGATCCAAAGACATCAACATGCGCAGCTAAAATCCTTGTGCATATTTAACTGAAGGAGAAAGGCAAAGAATAGCATATTTAACTGAAGGAGATATGTCTTTCATGCTGGTACTTTTCAGGTGCAAGAAGCACTTACCTTGTTCACGACAAAATTGCATTATTCCTAGAGGCATCTCTACTAGAATAAGCAAGTGGTTCATGATGCTGCTACAACAGCTCATTGAGGTATTTCTATCAAGACATTGAAACTTGTAGATAAAATTGCATCGTTCCTAAGAATTCCTACTGGAATATGCAAAGTAGCAAAGTAGTTTGCGGTGCTTGAATTATTTCTGTGAAGAGAACTGATGAGATCTATCATCTTAAAGTGCCAGAATTGCTGGAAATGCTCAAAGATGGAGATGATCTTTGTCCTGTCAGGCTACAAAAGGCATTCTTCATAAAAGCATCTTTGAACCATGAGAATCAGGTTCTCTCCACTATCAAATAAGTCAAACTCATGAGAAACAGGTTCTCTCCACTATCAAATAAGTCAAACTCTTTGGTGCAATAAAACGTTCCTTCTGAGCAGTCCTCTAATCCTCGCCTTGCCTGCAGGCACTGTTTCACAAGCATGACAATTATGCCTGAATGCTAATGTTTGCGGTCATCAACGCTTACATGCTGCAACTAAAGCCCCCCAGCATAGCAAGAGGCGGCCACTGGATCTTTCTACCCAAACCTGAAAGGCCTCCAAGAGGATAAGCATGAGCACAACTAATACTGCAAGCTTATTGAACCTATGCACAAAAATCATCAAATGGTCCCTTGGATGTATGCCAGCACTGATTCTTTAGTGGACCAGAACCTGAAAGGTCTTTAAGAGGATAAGCATGAGCATGACTAATACTGCAAGCTTATTGGATCTATGTTCTTAAAAGCGCATATGCAACAGACTGTAGCATAGCCTTGACCAAAGTCGCGCATAAAGAACCCCTACAAACTTTATGGCCTTGATTATGCCACTGGTAGGTGCAGGAGATCCATTTATCAATTCTTATTGCAACATGTGTCAAGAGTAAATTGAGATCAACAAGGTGTATCAGTCATGCTAAAAGAGAGCAGAATTACTATACCAATTAGTATGCAAAATGAAGAATGCAGATTCTAAAGTTCCAATGCCTACTTGGCAAGTTATTAGAGAATAGCAACAAAACAAGTACAATCAGAAGTACACTTTACAAACAACTTGTAGGATAGTTTATTGCAACTAATATGCCACGATAAGCGGAGTTGAGAAAACCTGTTAATTAGTATGTGCATGGAATGTTCAGATTCTACTCAACTAACCTGAACTGAAACAAGAGGCAATCATAGGAAAGCATCAAATCAAATTCTAGTTAACTTTGATTTAGAACCCTCTCCTTGTGGAGAGGGTTTAGGGCTATGCCAGGCCTCTACAATAGTGTAAGGCAGAGGCGACATACGTGAGCTGGCAGCAAGCTGCACAACAGGCTCACAACCCACAAAAAATTAGATTAATAGCATTGGGGCCCTATGGACCCCGTATCAGCTATTAAACTGATAAGAACAGATACTACATTTGATCTTAGCCAAAAGGCCGAGAAAGGTATGCGTCTTCTGTGTTTTCTTCCTCCTCATATACTGCAAACAGCATCCTCTCCTCTAAACTATGCCGGTGGGATATTTCTGGTGAAAACTTAGGGTACAAATAGAACTCACCTGATCACGAAGATTGAATACAAATCCGAATCTCTTTGAGAGGCGAGGATCATCGTTCGTGGATGCCAGAATTTCAACAGCAACTCCGATCCGACGAGCTTTAGGTTACCTAATAAAAACATTTATCATTCTCTGAAATTTTATGTCGAAATTCTCTGAAATTTTATGTTGAAATGTCGTGGAAAAAAAAATTCTCTCCGAGTCTAGCTCGAATCATTGACTGACTCCCCTAGTACGAATACCGCAACCAAATCTAGGCAAGGCCGCATTATTGTTTAACACTATAAGATTAGCTATAATCCGCCACAATGGAGTGTTTCAAGGTTATGGGTACCATTGAAATGAAATAGTATAGAGTTAGTTCCTAAGTAGTTTGTGGTGCACCGTGGATAGCTTGCACTTCCGACGAAAGGAAGTCCAAACTTTTGTGATGTTTCAAGTTGTTGAGTTGTTACCTCTGGAGTGGCAAATGGATATCTTCATATAGAAAGTGAAAAGTCGAGAATTATTCCAAGGCCAAGCTCAATGATGCTCACAATGGGAAGATCAATGATGCTTCTTAGAGAGGGGATGGTCTTTTGTCCAAAAAACCTGGTTCCCAGGGTAATATCAATGATATAAGTCCATTGGCAGATCCAATTTGCAAGGAGTGCGAAAGTGGTCCGTCAATTGCTAGAATTAACAAGATGCCTCAGACATCTCAAATTGCATCAAGCGAACTTAGCATGGATGCTAAAGGAAAGCGAAATAGCTACGCCAATTAGTATGCAAAAAAAGAAAAATGCAGAGTTCAAAATTCCAATTGTCAACTTGGCAAGTTAGAGACTAGTGTTAAAAAGGCCTAAAGACATAGAAACAACTTGTATGATAGTTTATTGAAACTGATATGCCACAAAGGCAGAAGAGTTAATAAGAGAAAAAAAGGAGATGGAAAGACAAAACTGTTAAACTATGTGCATCTTTCTGTAACCAATCGATTGAAACCTCGGATTTCCAATCTCTAACGTTTGGCACAAACATAAGCAATGAGTTTTACACATCTGAAACAAGAGGCAAATAGTAAATTGCAACCAAAACATCCAAAGCAAGCTCTGGTTAGATTAACTAGAATCCTCTACCTTGTGGGGAAGGTTTAAAGCTAGATAAAAATCTACAAGGATATTTGTGTAGCATATCCTATAAGATGCACCTAATACGCAATCACATCTACAAAAATGAGAATGAGAATGAGAATGATTTTTTATCGTCCACTGAGGCCAAGAGATTTTAACACATTTTGTCCTTTTCCAAATATTTTGCTTCAAAAAATGACTTAATTGTCATTGTGTATTTTAGAAACTTGACACATATAGATGTGAACTTTCGACAGATTTAGATGTTGGTGATGGTAGGAGTCAATTATCAAGACTTCCTTGTGCATCTTTCCTATCGTATTGAAACTTGTAGAATTGCTTTCTTGTAACTGGGTTTCAAGGCTTATGAGAACTATGCACAGTTACAATGGTAAAAATGTCTTTCATCCTCAAATAAGAGCTTTGCACATTTTTTTAATCGTGTTTATTAAATTCTAGTTCGAAAAAGGTTACTTTGAGTTAATGGTGTTGCATGCACTAGATTAAATTTCCTATCAGGAAGGAACATACTTCCTCGTATGCCTGGTTAGATTGCATCATTGAACTAACTAGGTGTTTTAATAATTCCTTGTATGCCATGTCTAGTTAGATTGCATCATTGATTAACTAGGCGTAGTCATGTCGCATCGCTCAAGTTGGGCAAAAAAAATCCCCAAAATAACATTGCCCTTCAACCCCACCTCTGCATACATATGCAATAAGGTGTTTATAACATGATACTTCATTTCTTGAATTGTTTTTTAACAATATATTCAGTAAGAGATTGCAAAATTCAATCTCCTTTAGTACTACCTTCAGTACCCAGTAGTACCCGACCTTGTACATGTGATCCAAAAATAAATATATTTGTTAAGAAATAGTTACACATGGTATTTATATTGAAGGTTATAATGGAATCCACAACACTGTCTTTCTTAAGGTGTATGTTCTCTCGCGAAATCCACGCTATGGAATCCACAACACTATCTTTCTTAAGGTATATGCCATAATCCACGCTATGGAATCCACAACACTATCTTTCTTAAGGTATATGCCATAGGATTAATTCTCAGTTACCTGAAATGGAAACGTGGAGATGGAATATTGTCCTAGGAAACACCTATGTTCAGAGAATATCGCAGACCATAAGAAGCATATACTCCTTTGTTGCTCTTTACCAAATTGTCACACATCGTATTCTAAGTATTATATGGCAATGTTGGCGATATGGAGCCATGCTAATCTCTTTCATGCTAAGTATTATATGGCAATGTTGGCGATATGGAGCCACGCTAATCTCTTTCATGCTGGTACTTTTTAGGTGCAAGAAGCATTTACCTTGTTCACGACAAAATTGCATTATTCCTAATGGCATGTCTACTAGAACAAGCAAAACATTGAAATTTGTAGACAGTAGTTTGGGATGCTGCTACACTTCCTTGAATTATTTCTGTGAAGAGAACTGATGAGATCTATCATCTTAAGTGCCGGAATTGCTGGAAATGCTCAAGGAAGGAGGTGCTCTTTGTCCTGTCAGGCTATAAAAGGCAAGCATATTTGATGTCCATGAGAATCAGGTTCTCCCCACTATGCAGCGCATAAATGAATCGTGCAAAATTCAATCTCCTTTAGTACTACCTTCAGTACCCAGTAGTACCCGACCTTGTACATGTGATCCAAAATAAATATATTTGTTGAGAAATAGTTGCACATGGCATTTATAATGAAGGTTATAATGGAATCTACAACACAATCTTCTTAAGGTGTATGTTCTCTCGCGAAATCCACGCTATGGAATCCACAACACTATCTTTCTTAAGGTATATACCATAGGTTTAATTCACAATTACCTGAAAATGGAAACGTGGGGATGGAATGCTGTTCTAGGAAACACCTATGTTCAGAGAATATGGCAGACCATGAGAAGCATATACTCCTTTGTTGCTCTTTACCAAATTGTCACACAGCGTGTTCTAAGTATTATATGGCAATGTTGGCGATATGGAGCCATGTTAATCTCTTTCATGCTGGTACTTTTCAGGTGCAAGAAGCATTTACCTTGTTCACGACAAAATTGCATTATTCCTAGAGGCATCTCTACTAGAATAAGCAAAACATTGAAATTTGTAGACAGTAGTTTGCGATGCTGCTACACTTCCTTGAATTATTTCTGTAAAAAGGCATTCTTCATAAAAGCATATTTGATGTCCATGAGCATCAGGTTCTCTCCACTATGCAGCGCATAAATGAACTATGTTCTAAGGATTATATGGCAATGTTGGCGATATGGAACCATGCTAATCTCTTTCATGCTGGTACTTTTCAGGCAAGAAGCATTTACCTTGTTCACGACAAAATTGCATTATTCCTAGAGGCATCTCTACTAGAATAAGCAAGTGGTTCATGATGCTGCTACAACAGCTCGTTGAGGTATTTCTATCAAGACATTGAAACTTGTAGATAAAATTGCATCGTTCCTAAGCATTCCTACTGGAATACGCAAAGTAGAAAAGTAGTTTGCGATGCTGCTACACTTCCTTGAATTATTTATGTGAAGAGAATCGATGAGATCTATCATCTTAAGCACCGGAATTGCTGGAAATGCTCAAGGATGGAGATGGTCTTTGTCCTGTCAAACTACAAAAGGCATTCTTCATAAAAGCATATTTGATGTCCATGAGAATCAGGTTCTCTCCTCTATCAAATAAGTCAAACTCTTTGGTGCAATAAAACGTTCCTTCTGAGCAACCCTCTAATTCTCGTCTTGCCCGCAGACACTGTTTCACAAGCATGACAATTATGCCTGAATGCTAATGTTTGTGGCTATCAAAGCTGACATGCTGCAACTAAAGCCCCCCAACATAGCGAGAGGCGGCCACTGGATCTTTCTACCAGAACCTGAAAGGCCTCCATGGGGATAAGCATGAGCACAACTAATACTGCAAGCTTATTGAACCTATGCACAAAAATCATCAAATGGTCCCTTGGATTAGTGGACCAGAACCTGAAAGGTCTTTAAGAGGATAAGCATGAGCATGACTAATACTGCAAGCTTATTGGACCTATTATCAAATGGTCCCTTGGATGTATGCCGGCACTGATTCTTGGCAGCGCATATGCAACAGACTGTAACATAACCTTGAACAAAGTCGCGCACAAAGAACCCCTACAAACTTCATGGCCTTGATTATGCCACTGGTAGGTGCAGGAGATCACAAAGCACAACTGAAGTGCCCATTTATCAATTCTTATTGCAACATGTGTCGAGAGTAAATTGAGATCAACAAGGTGTATCAGTCATGCTAAAAGAGAGCAGAATTACTATACCAATTAGTATGCAAAATGAAGAATGCAGATTCTAAAGTTCCAATGCCTACTGGGCAAGTTAGAGAATAGCAACAAAACAAGTACAATCAGGAGAGAATAGCAACAAAACAAGTACAATCAGAAGTACACTTTACAAACAACTTGTAGGATAGTTTATTGCAACTAATATGCCACGATAAGCGGAGTTGGAAAAACCTGTCAATTACTATGTGCATGGAACTGATTGGCAACAAGCAGCAAATTTTCCATGTTTAGAAACTAATCTGAACTGAAACAAGTGGCAAAAATAAGAAAGCATCAAATCAAATTCTAGTTAGCTTTGATTTAGAACCCTCTCCCTGTGGAGAGGGTTTAGGGCTATGCCAGGCCTCTACAATAGTGTAAGGCAGAGGCGACATACGTGAGCCTTGGCAGCAAGCTGCACAACAGGCTCACAACCCACAACAAATTAGATTAATAGCATTGGGGCCCTATGGACCCCGTATCAGCTATTAAACTGATAAGAACAGATACTACACTTGATCTTAGCCAAAAGGCCGAGAAAGGTATGAGTCTTCTGTGTTTTCTTCCTCCTCATATACTGCAAACAGCATCCTCTCTTCTAAACTATGCCGGTGGGATATTTCTGGTAAAAACACAGGGTACAAATAGAACTCACCTGATCACGAAGATTGAATACAAATCCGAATCTCTTTGAAAGGCGAGGATCATCGTTCGTGGATGCCGGACTTTCAACAGCAACTCTGATCCGACGAGCTTTAGGGTACCTATTCTCTGAAATTTTAGCATGTCGAAATGTCGTCGGAAAAAAAATTCTCTCCGCCACAATGGAGCGTTTCAACAAGGTTATGGGTACCATTGAAATGAAATAGTATAGAGTTAGTTCCTAAGTAGTTTGTGGTGCACCGTGGATAGCTTGCACTTCGGACGAAAGGAAGTCCAAACTTTTGTGATGTTTCAAGTTGTTGAGTTGTTACCTCTGGAGTGGCAAATGGATATCTTCATATAGAAAGTGAAAAGTCGAGAATTATTCCAAGGCCAAGCTCAATGATGCTCACAATGGGAAGATCAATGATGCTTCTTAGAGAGGGGATGGTCTTTTGTCCAAGAAACCTGGTTCCTAGGGTAATATCAATGATATAAGTCCATTGGCAGATCCAATTTGCAAGGAGTGCGAAAGTGGTCCGTCAATTGCTAGAATTAACAAGATGCCTCAGACATCTCAAATTGCATCAAGCGAACTTAGTATGGATGCTAAAGGAAAGGAAGGTGGTGCACCGTGGATAGCTTGCACTTCCGACGAAAGGAAGTCCAAACTTTTGTGATGTTTCAAGTTGTTGAGTTGTTACCTCTCGAGTGGCAAATGGATATCTTCATAATATGCGCTTGGGCATTGAGAGATATGCAAGTATTTAATGGTATAGCTCATGTTCGAGTCTTGGGGATCTTCAACCATTGCGTATTGTGGTTTATTTTCTTAGGGATTGAACATATTTCATATGTTTCCTCTTTTCAGTTTAAGGCTCTTCATCCAATGGCTGAGCACATTGATGTCAAAATATCCTAAGATTTGATGAAGTATATACATGTGACGTAACGTCTTTGATATTCCCCTATTCCGGAGACTCTTTTGAGTTGGGTTCAAGGAAGCGACAAAAACTAAAACTGGTCTTGGCACACTAGTGTAATCTAAATGCCGACTTTAGGCGGCTCTAAACTTCCCTTCATTTGCGGGCATGGACTAGCCCTTGATAGCATATGTTATTTCTTGCCAATTTCAAAATTACATGATTTGTCGGGAAATATAACCAGACCTTCTTTATGTATATAGAACTCACCTGATCACGAAGATTGAATACAAATCCGAATCTCTTTGAAAGGCGAGGATCATTGTTCGTGGATGCCAGACTTTCACAAACAACTCGATCCAAGACGAACTTTAAGTTACCTAATAAAAACATTTATCATTCTCTGAAATTTTTATCGAAATGTCGTGGATCTCTCGAATCGAGCTCGAATCATTGACCGACTCCCTAGATGCGAATATACCGCAAACAAATCTAGGCAAGGCGCATCAACATTTAACACTATGCATAAATTTAGCTATAATCCGCCACAATGGAGTGTTTCAAGGTTATGGGCACCATTGAAAGGAAGTCCAAACTTTTGTGATGTTTCAAGTTGTTACCTCTGGAGTGGCAAATGTATATCTTTATAATCTGGGCTTGAGCATTGGGAGCTATGCAGGTATTTAATGGTATAGTGCATATTCGAGTCTTGGGGATCTTCAACCATTGCATATTGTGCTTTATTTTCTTAGGGCTTGGACATATTTTATATGTTTCCTCTTTTCAATTTAAGGCTCTTCATCCAATGGCTGAGCATCCAATGGCGAAGCTATAAAACTAGTGGAGCAAATGTATGAGGATCTACCGAGCAAAATATACAGTTGAACTATGCAAGAAGACAAAGCTAAAACCTTCCAGCTCTAGAAAAGGCTAATAAGATAAACCATCTAGGGAGTGCTAGTATTGAGAAAGGCATGGTAAATAACAACTAGGATTCAGAGGATGGTCCCTTCGGGGAAATCTGCTATCATAATAAGATAAAGTTGCCATGAGCAATAAAATAGCTAGTGGGAGTGACGAAAAGGAAAAAGAGTTTAATTTTATGCTCCATAATTATTGTATCTTTCATTTTACACCATTCAAGATTGGTAGAAGGCCACTCCTTTATTTGGCGCACCAAGAACTTTGGAGCTCTAGCACCTATCAGCCGAGAATCTTGTATCATGTTAGGTGACATCCTACTTGAGTAGGAAAAAATTGCTAAAGTTGTAGCAGAAAAAATAGAAAAAAATAGTGCACAAGGAGAGAATCAAATTGAAAATAGACATAGGTTCTTTGCAAAAAAAATACAGCGAAGATAATTGCATTTACGTAACAACAAAAGGCCATATGGCATATTCAACAGTTTACAGGGATACATTTTACCTTAAAAGATTATCAAAATCTAGAGCTCTAACTATAGGAGCAAGTAAAGGATATACTCCACCTCACCTCACAATACCACTTGGAGAAAGCATCTCTAGTATAGCAGAAAATTATGTCAAGATCCCAAAAAAAGCAACAGATAGAGTTGTTAAGCAATTAAAGTATGATAAGTAAGTATGAAAAAGCCTCTCATTAATAGAATGAAAGTTCCTGATTCTGTTTTATACAATGTAGCATTTGAAATAGATAATTTGTTCCATATTTATAGGGAATATGACTATAACTATATTCCAAAAAGAGGAGGGTAAAATAAAGTCCGAACTTTATTATTGAAGAAAGAATCACTTGACAAAATTAGTTGACATGCCATTGCTCCATGCGATGCTAAAAATATGCCACTGCGGCATCAAATTTTAGCTAAAAAGAGTTTGAACAACACTAATATAAATAGGGCTAATAATGAATGGTTTTATGTTTAGAAGTCAGTCCTTAGGGTTTGTCAAGATCGGTTGTACAGATTTGAGGCGAAAAATAAGTGCAAGAAAAAAATAGTACACTCCTTTCCTGTGCAAAGTATTGGACAAAAATTGCATCTCCAAGATCATAGACCGGAATATGAAGATGGTACTAAGGGAAGCATGGGAAAAGATAATGGAAAGTACCATGTTCGCATGGGGAATATATTGAATAAGCAATTAAACTACAAGCCTTACTACATCTTTGCACAAGAAGATGAGCCCATTTGCCCCTGCTCAAATCCCAATTTGAAAAACTTTATTGATCCTGGTCACTCGGATTGACCTGTTCTTTTCCATTTTCAGAGCCTGTCCTGCCGTGGCTCATCAATCCATCTGCCTGTCTCAATTCGAAGATGGTGTGCTCCTGTGCGAATGGAGGCAATGAGTCTGCGCCTTTTCATGGGCAAGTGGGTACCCAGGTAGTATTGCGGACCTCGTTCCAATGTGGGATTTATGTGGCGCTGGTAGTGTGCTGTCTTGACCTGCTCAAGGGCCCGCACCTTTCTTTGCCCGCCTTGCCCCGTCAAGCTGCTGCTTTCGAGAATTCCGATGCGATTCGCGCAAACACCGGCCCGACCATGATTGTTCGATAATTGGCTTGGCAGTGCGGGTCACCTGGCTTATAGATGGGAACAACTCTGCTGTTGGTCCACTACAGCTGGAAGCCTTCCTGTAATGCCTTGTTGAACAAAGGCACAAAGACGGTACTATGGGCGACCCCACGCCCATTTAAGCAATTTTGCACGCATACCATCCAGTCCGGCTTTCCCATTTGCAAGATCTTTGTAAGCCTTGTTCCACGTCAGAATCTATGATTTCCAAAGATCGGGCCTTTTTGTAGGGGTAGTGCCGCCAGTGCACCCCCCGAGGGTCGTATAGTTGTTGCAAGTATTGCCTCCTCGCTTTCGGGAGTGATGTTCCACGTGGGCAGACGCGGCTTTCTAAGAACCCTTCGCCCGGAAGGTCCCAGGATGACGTTCGAGGAGGTAAAACATTTCCCTTTGATCTTTTTGCAATGTACTTGACTTTCTTATCTTTAAGGAAGGCAGCGATCTTGTCGGCCGCATGTGAGGAGTGAGGCATGTGAGGAGTTGTTGCACAGGGGGTTTGCACAACCTGCCAAGCCAACTTCAAGTAAAGTGGTAAGTGGTCTGAGTCGATCTCTTCATCCCTATTAGTTGTTCCCACCTAGAAGTGCTTGACAATATGCATATCCTGCTCAGGCACCAGGATCTAGTGTGGTGGACTATGTGCTCCCCCGGTTTTCTGTCTACAAGTGCTCTTCTTTGGTGGGCCCGACCAGCGTGCCGGTCTATTCAGTTACCGGTCAAAGATACCCGAGCAAAAGCAACTATCTACCATAGTGCGTGACCGATTGTCATCGATGTTAGTGTGGTCAAGCTCTTTTCGCGGGGCCTAAGCGCAATACATTATCGATCAAGGGATCAAATCTCATGGGTTGTTCTACCCCGAGTCGTGCATTGAAGTCTCAAGGATTATGACACCGCCTAAGCGCTTATCTTTGCGTATGTCATCATAAGGGTCCAACCTATCCACATCCGAGTGGGTGTGATAGAAGTTGCTTCGCATGTGGAAAATACCGGCCGCCACAAAGAGAGGTGCGCTACTGCGCGGTTTTGCACGCACCCACAGTGCAGGTTGGGATTATGCGTTTTGAACAAGGAGATTGGCGTGCCAAGGCCGTTCGGTAGTAGCGGTGTGGCGCCCACGAACATATATCGGCCTTCGGACGTATACATCACGGGGACTTTCCCCTCCCATGGCAACCAACTCACCATGGCGGGGCCCTCGTCTAACTTTCGGGCCATCTATAAGAAGATGCTCAAGTGAAGGACCTGAGAGGGGTCATTTGGCCCACGCCTTCAATGGGGCTCCTACGTAGGTAGGCGTGAATACAAGGTTAGCACCAAAGCATAATCATATCATAATTTACCACCACGAGGGGTGGCACATCCATCAAGTGGCAACAACAAAGAATATGCATTTAATACTAAGGAAAACACCCAACCCTTACGAGGCTACCCAGACTCGGACTCGGTGAGGATCGTGACGGCTAGGTCTCAAGAGATCAGTGAGGCCGAAGCTTGACATGGCGTTGGGCGGCATAGAACATCGGCTAGGGTTGTCCACTCCATCCGCCCCTCATTGCACACTTTGCATATGAGTCGAATCATGCTATGGCGTCACTATAGGCTTAGGACCACCTTGAGACTCAAGGTATCACCCTTGAGCCTACTCAGGGGTTCATGAAGCCCGTCCAGATGAGGCAGGTCGGGAAGTGTCCCCTTCCGGGATCACAATGGTTCCATGGGTGAGCTAGAGAATATGTGCGCATCACCGACCCCCCGTGATCGTGCAGACTTACTCACCCTAAATCTACTCAAAGTGCAAGATGCTCCACACGGATCACACCTCTACACCCGTGGGGAGTGTGGGACCCATACCGGCCCTCTACGTGGCCTGGCTATCGGGCCTAGCCCTTTGTAGGAGTCTCGGGGGAGCCTTTTATGTTCGTGCAAGACCCCACCCCCACTTCACCACTGTGTCCCTTGTTTGGTGCTAAGTCATTCCATAGCATCCACGACTCGGTGGTCTCTTGTACACAGGCCGCAAATAATGGGAATTATAAGGATCAACCTAGGAGTATGCTACCAACATGGCTCAGAGGTCTCTACCCCCTTAATTCCCCCATTTCAGAGTAATACTATGCAAAAGAACTATCAATCCATCCTTTAAGAGCAAGACCAGAATCAGAATTAAAGAGAACTTACCTTTACAATCAAGGGTTAGTTCCTACAAGTAAAGCACAGAGAGAACAGACGAACAAACACCACAAGTGCCCACAGGGGCGCTAACCTAGAATTCTCAAGCTATACTAACCACCCACCTGAGTTCCTGCTGGACCCGTTGTCATTTGGTGCTTCCATCTTCCATGGACTTGGCGCTCAGCTCTGGCTACACAGGTACAAGGGGCTTGGCAAGGTGGGCGCTCAACTCCTGCTCCTCTTGGACGATTTGGGAGTCAATTAGGGATAGGGGTCAAGTTGATGGCCCAATTTGGAAGTCCCCATGCTGGCCAATCGATTTGGGCCAGGTGGCGCCTTCCCAAAGCATTAATTAACTTAATTAATTCATTTAGATATTAGTTTAATTGTAGATATTATCCTTAATAATTAAAACATAGCTAATTTAATCCCTTTTAGATCAACCCCCTAGGTTACAATACCCCATGGTGGCATACCTTTACTGGGTGACGTGTCAGTGTATTTGTACGTATACCATATAATTACGTGGAACGTCACATTAACAGGCAACTCCCCCATGCCCCCGCTTTCTTGTGCAATCATTGAAGATTGAGTAGCGCTGGTATTCTGGCAAGTCGGGTATCTTGTGTCCTGCATGCTCCCATATTTCCATGAGGAAGATGAGATCCATGTCTGCGGCAACTGAGTTGAGACTATCTCCCGTCTGCCATGGGAAGCCTCGACAATTCCAGGAGACCATGCAAAGGCACAATTCCTATTTGTTGCTTGTTGCGGGGACCGATTGAATGGCTGATGCGAGAAGGGGGATAGAAAGTGGAAGCGGCACGAGATGTCGCGAGCAGCGAAGGTGAAACTTGTAACCGAGGGGTCGCTTGGTATGCTTGGCGAGAAATAGGTAGCATGATGTCGAGTACATTTGGAGGGGTTAGCGAGGATTACTTAGCGAGCATTTGGTGACACGAAAATTTGCATCTTGCCCGAATCGATCCTACTTGACTCTCGTTTATCACGCGATAATACTTTTAACTTTAGCCTTCGTTACTGCCCGGTCTTCTTGTTGGTAGGGGATCTCGGTCAACATAGGGCAATTCCCTTCCTTATACCTACAGCGGCGCTGAGGATATTGCTTTCACTTAACGCATCTGTCTCTTGTGAGCGCGTGACCACACCCGGCAAAGGCGATGCAGAAATTTGGATGTCATGGCGTCTCCCCTAATAATGTAATATATGCGTGGGGGGAATGTCATTGAATAAGAATCAACATCACGGAGCCAGTTAATGAGGTCCTCCCCTGCCTCATCTGTCGGACCCGCATACCACCACATTGTGGCTTCTCGCCTCGGCTCACGGAACTCTCATTTGTTGGGTCAATCACGCGGCACAACAGGAGTTGTTTGGCAGGGTCGGCGGGGCATAAGTGGCCTGCGGGCAGTGGTGGCATGGGCGGCTTGGGGATGCGGTAGTAGATGGCCTGGTGATGCCGTGCGGACTCTTTTAGGGGTGGGGTTGTCGTGGCGGTATAGTGGTCTCTTCTTCCTAAAGCAGGGATCTTAGCTCTCACGGAATTGTTCTTTGCTTTGTCAATTCGCATGCACCCGGCTGCAATTGCTCATGAGCCTCTGCATGGAGGCCCTTGCCTTCTTCAATTGATGGTCGTCACTCGGCTCACGCCTTCGATCTCGAGCCGCGGAGCTATGCTCCGGATTTTTGCAGCGAGAGAGTCCAGCGTAGGGTTCATTGCGGAAAAGAGGCCACTTCTTGTGTCTGCGACCCTAGTTTGAAGGGCTCTCAATTGTATTTGGGTCTCTTCAAAAGCGACTGGACTTTTCGCATCTCGGTGTTGCCTCCTCAACCTCGATCGAGGCGGGGGAGATTGTTGCCATTGTCTCCGCTCAATGCGTTGCTTGTCACGTATCATGGTACATGTCGGTGAGACTCTTCTTGTCCTTACGCCTCCCCGAGTGCATTGGCGAAAGGCCATCCTCCAGGTTTGTATCTTGCTGGTCTCCATCTTTGGAAACTCTTTGTTTTTTAGTAGCCATTTGCCTCTTGAGCAATTTGAGTCGCGAGGCACGCATCTCCTCGCCAAGCAAGCAATTGTTTGCCATTGCTTGAACCTGTTTCCGGTGCTCCTCAACTACCTGGTTTGGTGGTGGTGAAACCGGATACGACTTTGCCGCTAGGCTAGAGTATCTGTCATATGCCTGCCGAGCTATGCTTGTTGCGAGACTTTGCCGGCGCTTCTCTTTTCGATTATTGCTTTTGTCAATTTTGCCGGTGTCATCTAGTCACCGATTGGGGATGGCATCTATGTACTCTCCCGGTAGAAGTTTTGCTGCCATGTGCGCTAGGTAGAGGGGCTGGCGTATCGGCACCATCCACATGCATATCGGTGGGGTTGGATGAAGGGACGGTGGGCTAGTCCGGCTCTTCTATCACTGGAGTTGCCATGAATAAGGTGTCACCCTACAGACGCTTGTCTGAAAGCCTCCAAGCACTTTGATCACGCACAACCTCGTCCCTACGGATGCCGTCTCCACGTGTCAGAAGCACGCGCAGGCTTTGACACCTTACAGACACCCGTCCGAAGTGTCCAAATGCAGAATTCAAGTGCAACCTCTACCACCTTATAGGCGCTTGTCTCAGATGAATAGTGGCAATGATCTCTTCCTTATAGACCCCTATCTGAAAGCCTCCCGCATGCAAATGTTTGAATCCAGGGCGATGCCTCCAAATGCAAGAAGCAAGTGCAGGCTCTTTCACCTTACAGACACCCGCCTGAAAGTGTTCAAGTGCATAAATCAATCGCAGCCTCTAGTGCAACCTCTGCCACCTTACAGACGCTTGTCTAAAATGAAAATAAGCAATGGTTTTCTCCCTTACAGATTACCTTAAAGATAATTAGATAAATTAGTGCATTTTAGATAAGATTAAATCTTCTTTATTAAAATGGGATGGCATTGATATTTGTGCCTGGAACGCCGCTGTGCAGACGCATGCGGCGTTCCCTTCTCCGCTTGCGGGACGCAGGCAGTATTCCATACCAATTTCGAATCTTCTTCAGGCTCAAAATTTTTTCTCTTAGGTTTCCAGCCTACAAGCTCGGATTATCTACGAATAGATCATAGGTTGTGGTAGCATCCCAGCTTGCCGGAATGCATGTTTGCATACGATACCATATCAAGGTGCCTTGCCTGAGAGATCTTTTTTAACGTGGTGTTTATACTGATTTTTGTGGCATCAATGGAGCACTGGTTGTTGTGGCATCAATTTTAAAATCTGGCAGGGGTTTTTCTCTCGGGTAATACAATGGATACAACAATTGTTTCGGCAGGGTTTTTACAGCTACTCCGGCTAATATAACGGATCCATTAAATTTTTTCTGCAGGCTCCCAGCCATATCCACAACCTTTCTTCATTTCTCCATTCGTTCTAGCAAACCCTCCCTTTCCTTTCTTGCTTTCAGAACTTGGTTTGGCGCCCAAATAGCAAGCTGGAGCTTCAGGGACTCCACAATGGATTTTATTTTTCCTTTACTTGCATGTCCTTTGCCAACAGAGCTCTCTATATTCTGCAATAGAGGTCTCTATTTTCACCAACATAGGTCTCCAGGAAGAAGATCTTCTAAATAGGGGTAATAGTTCTATGTATTTGCATACATTGCTGTAAAACTATAGGCATGGGTTGTTCACAAAGATTATTATATATGCGGGGTTTTACATATAGCTATTACAAATGCAGCTAATGCATTTTTGCTCTATGTTCGGCTCGACATTCGGCTATTCCTTGCTTTTAGACATTGCGGGGATGTAGTTTCACGTACATTTTTAACCGGGTACTAATTCTTCAGGGCATTAAGCGGGGGATTTAATATTCTTTTGCATGCCCTTTGCCAATATTCTTTTGCATGCCCTTTTGCCGCCAGATGCGCTCGGGCAAGTTTATAGTTTGAGCAGAGATCAAGTTTCCACGAGATCAACCCGATTTTGGAGTATCGAGGTACTTCATTGTGAAGTTTTTTCTCTTTGAAAGTATTTCTTTGCTAAAGTCGGCTTTTAAGATTTGTTGGCGCAGGAAATATTCATCGGTCAGGTGGAACCCCCGACCATGAAAACCTTTTTCTTTTTGTTCTCATGCTTCTTTATGTATCATACTCACTGGTTTTACCTTTTTACGAGGAAGGTGAAAGAGCTTGAGAAGAGCGGTTGGGACTGGCCCATTGAAATCAATCGCCAGTTGTTTTGGCTCTTCAAACCAGGTTTGAGGGTTTCGTTCCTGTTGGTGCCCACACAACTTCATTATCTATCCTCCAAGCAAGCAACATCGAGCATGTGCATAAGAATCCAAAATGGGTAATGCCAAAATGAGCAGCATTTGTAGGGATAGTCAGCATCTTCCGCAAAACTGTTTCTTGCAACAAATGTCAAAGGTTCGTGCACAAAATCTTCTTTCTTTGATGGACTGCATTTTAAACAAAACTAACATTACGTTTCTTTTGTGATTGAGATAGAGCTTAGACTTATTAGCTTGCAAAATTGTTCTTTGACAGTAAGGGAAGATGGTTTCTACAAGTTGCCTAATTGCTTTTGATAGAGGTACATTGCTTGCTTCCATGGATAATTTCAGCTGCTTTATTTCAATGGTACCCATTTTCAGGGTTTAAGATTGTCAAAGAAAGCCGCCTTTATCGAGAATTAAGAGTTGTAAATGAACATTTTCTGTTTGCAAATTGATTTGAACTATGGTGAGGACTCCATGAACTGATCAATTTCATAATTATTCGTTTTATTTCATAATTGTCAATAATGTATCTTAATTTCCTTAATTTGTTGTAGGTCTGTTGCGAATCTGTGCTTCTCCAAAAGCTTTTAAGACGAACTGCATGCTTTGAGCTTAAGATTGTGTTCCTACATTCTACACAATGTATGCGAATGTTTTTTATTAGCTCTGTTGCTACAGTTATGAGTTTTTCTTGATATTTAAGATGGAAATTTGATGTTTTGCAGATATATGCATCGTATAGAAGTACAAAAGTCTGCATATGATGAGTTTATCTGCACATGATAGAGTAATTGAATGTCCCATACATTATACCTGTATTGCCAATATAGGATGATGACTCCTTCCTTGGATGGAAGACGAATCTATTATAGTATTCTGATCAGCACACATGGATATTCCATTAGCAGTAGTGAAATTGGAGCTATGGAGAATTTTGCTCGATTTATCAACACATATGAGACATTAAATCTTCCATAAGCATAAACATGGAAAACGGTCTTATAATTCTTATGGAACCATCTTTGTATTTCTAAAAATATCAACTATCTGGTCGTTGCTATATTGAAGGAGGCTACACCCGCACATCTCTTTTGTGCAGCAGAGGCTGCTCTCTCATCAAATGTGATGAAAAGGTGAGTTGCTTCAATGTTTCATTGCCAACATTATTGTCCATACAGTTGTGGGTATAGTAAATTATGTCATTTTTTTTATATGTACATGCAATTGTCATATTTGCTGAAAGGTCAAGAAAAGGTAGTCTTACAAGGCAGAATAATTTGCACAAAGCTTTATCATCTGCTGTGGTTGGGCCTGAATAGAACATTCATTTCATGTGATTTTGTTTCAGCTCAATCTCAGAACTTTGTTTCCAATGATTCATGTTATCTTTCTAAGCTTGGTCTATAAGAAATTGTCTACAGTTTATTTCTCTATTTCCTTAGTGGTTTATAGTTCAGGTCCATGGTTGTAATGAGTTGGCAAATAGACACGCGTCTACAACTTGGAGAAGCTCGAGTTGTTCAAAAATGTGACATATGTGAAAGTGCCCTGGTATACAATTTGTTTCCTATATTTTTGCCTTATTGGATATGTTTGGATTGTATCATGCATAATATGTGTCGGAGACATGATGTAGTTTATTTCTTTTGCGGTATTGATGGGATGTTACTTTGTTTGCAATGCGACATGGAGGTTCATATCGTGGAAAAGAAAACTCATGAAAGGTATCTTATGATGGGGCAGAGGGTGGAGGTAAGTGTATCGCATTGTTTTATTATGAATCTATTCTTGAAGATTCAATTTCAACAAATGCTTTTCGACTATGTTAAATGCATCATGTACAGACCTAGAGCACGATTGTGAAAACTATTGTTTCAGGCCTTAAAAGTTAGTCTTTAGAACTAATGTAATGTGGAAGGATATATTCATAAGTATTTTATAAAGCAAATGAATGTTGTTCATCATTGAAGATGCATCTATTTCATGGTTGGAACATGATTCTAAGAGTTGCTATTGCAGATTTTAAAGTCATATCTATTGTCAAGTAAGTGTACCCACTTGTTTTTCTAAAAACAGATCATGATCATCTTCAAGTATTTCCCCTTTTGATTGTGTCCATATATCCATTGAATTTCTCTACATTTATATCCGTATCTGCAGTGCATTTTTATGTGTCTACACCACGTCAACAATTTCTTAACTGATCATGTCCACTTTTAGGGCTTGGAGAAGGATAGTTGGAGCTGCTGTTGCTGTTGCAGGCCCTTTAATGATCAGCCAAGTCCAGTTAATATTGTAGACGAATGTGATTGCATCTGCAAATGGCCCCTGCAAAAAGCTCACATTGTATTGAAAGATCAAAACATATAGATTCGATTTGTTGAAGGAATTAGAGCAAAATTTAGCCAGTTTAGTCTTCCCTGTTTTTACGAGTTCAACCGCAGATGGAACATGCTGCTTCTTGCATAGAAATTTTGGATCATTGTCCTTTAATTTCCAACTTAGAAGCATTGTTCTTCACATGCAGAAAGGGATATGTAAACATGCCCGCTGGCTTTGGATTGTGAAATATTTATTTCAACACAAACTGACCCTCGACATTTTGCTTATGTTGGATTTCACTTTTAAACCATATCAAACCATGTATAATGCATACACTTTGATTCTATTCTTCGAGATTCTTTGATGCTCCAGTGCATGCGCGCCAAGTGTCGAAATTTTTTTTCTAGGAACATTTTTGTATTTTCCTAGTTAATATTTATTGAGGAGGAGCCATAGCCACGTGACTCCCCTTGCTAATCAATCCATCTAAACTTTCTTGAGCAAAGAATGAGCAAGTTTGCACCCATATTCCTTAAAAATTATCAAAGCACGACATGTGTGCACTTTGCATTTATTGCGGCCATTAATACACTCTAAGAACTTGATGAGACATGTGTGCACTTTGCATTTATTGCGGCCATTAATACACTTTGCATTTATTGCGGCCATTAGTACACTTTGCATTTATTGCGACCATTAATACACTTTGCATTTATTGCGGCCATTACACTCTAATAACTTGATGAGACATGTGTGCACTTTGCATTTATTGTGGCCATTAATACACTTTGCATTTATTGCGGCCATTAATACACTTTGCATTTATTGCGGTTTATTGTGGCCATTAATACACTTTGCATTTATTGCGGCTTGGCGTCGCCATAGCCGGACCTCGCTTGCCCCCGCATACAAAACTCGGCGCCATTGCACGGTCCACAAGGCATTTCGTGGACCAATGCGCCATCGCGGCGATGATGAGACAACCGGCGGATCCACTTCCATTCCATGCATACTTCAAACAAGGTGCGTGCTCTATATCTCTCATCCCATTCCCTTTTCGGCACATCCCGATAGATGGCATCTTTGTTTGATTACCATGAGGTTCCCCACATCTATTCTTCAACAAATCAAACTAGAAACATTAAACAAATGAGGCAGAGATAAAAAGATGCTCACCACGTTGACGGCCAAGTGGTTAAGCTAATGGTTATGGGAAACCCCCGTCCAGGCTCAAAGCCCACTGCCGATCATCGGGTGCAGCTAAATAAACAAAAAGGTCCATCCAGTTGTTAGCCTAGTGGTCGAGGCCATTGGTTCGGGCATCACCCATCCAGCTCAAAACCCAGCGACTAGCAATGGATGGCAAGAAAGAGATAAATGGCAACCCATCTGTTAGCCTAGTGGTCAGGCCATTGGTTCTGGGTAGCACCCATCCATGCTCAAACCCCACTGACTAGCATCGGGTGATAAAAAGGAGAGGATAAAAGAGATAAAGGGATACCAGCATTGGGAATCTCATGGTCGTCTTGCAGCAACTATCTATCGTATGGGCAAGAGGACACAAGGCAACAATATGGGTTCAAATCCCGCATGTTCGGCAATTCATAAATGCTACCACATGTGGTCTCGCACCCTTGTGAATAGAAACCCATTATTAAGCATGAATTGCATTGACAGGTTGAACGTTAATAGTGGGCCAAACCTCAGCGGGTTGGAACTAGAGAAACGTTCGCGGCGGCCTTGGCCGCCGCGATAAGTTTCTTGTAAGAATATAGACAATATTTCTCATAAGCCAACTTTCTTTTTCGTTATGTTATTCCGTATGTGAATAACAAGTGAAACTTGAGTTTAAAGTTTGGATTTCATGTTTGTATGTAAGTCTATGGAAATAACAGATGAAACTTGAGTTTGGATTTCATGTTTAACGTGTTCAATTACCATAATACAACTTATCAAAGTAGAATCAACTTTATGGTATGAATGTTGGGAACTTTATACAACTTATCAGAGTTATCAGAGTTACTGCACCCAATGAACTCAAAACACATTATGTTATCAATGCTAAATGATATATTTGGAATTTCGTCGGTGTTGAGAAATAACATGTATAGTTAAAATTCTTTGCCATGCTGTTTTTTGTTTTGTTTTAAATATTTGAATCCTCTCCACTATGCTTAACCTACTCAACAAAATATTTGAATCCTCTCCACTATGCTTAACCTACTCAACCACTCCAGCCCGTTCTATTCTATGCTATCCATTCCTTTATATTTGCACATTGACCATTAACGCATGGCATCACATTCCTATTTGTTTGCAGCCCAAGCATATGGAGCATGATTCCTACCTACTACATCCTACCAACAACTCATTCCATTTAACCCACACATCCTATTACATCTATGTATTCCGCGCATCCACGGCGAATGCCCGGCATCGCAGGGCACACGTTTCTAGTGGCTTATAAAATATAGATGCAAGTGCTCTGATAGGATTTAAATACTGAAAATGGCTATGGCTGATGGCGATTTGTCTTAAACTTGATGGTGTGAACAAGGGAAGTATTTCCATATCGATGGGTTTACATCCATTTCATAATAAGAATATATTTTTTTAACTGCAATTACAGGGCCTATGTGCACAGTGGATAGTGAATATGAAGTACCCTGATTGGGTTTGTTAATTTGATGGCTATATGTATAATTTAGCATTTGCATGTTCCATTTGGAAGGCTAATGCCTATAATGACCGGTATAAGTCCTCTGGTTATAATGTTGTTGTTTATCTTGGTTATTCAAGACCCCCCACCCCCCCCCATATAAAGCTTGCACGATTAATTTAGTTGTGCACCTTAAGATAGTCTCTTTTGACAGATATAAACTGGGGGTTTTTTAATATATATGAAAGCTTATTGTTGGCATATCTTGCTTAGATATTGTTGCCAAATCTTATTGAAGGCAGGTGTGATGCTTCCTGTATCAGCCATACATTTGAAAAGAATTAAGGCCATGATGTAGTTACATACTGGTCCAATAGGTTGTGGTTGTATCAAACTACTGTATACTTCAGGATTTTTAAGATGAGCATATGATGGAAAGTACCCTTCTTAAAATGTACAGCTATTGGGCATTCCAGAACGTATACTAGGGCTTTGCCAATTTGGCTACATATCATTCATATTTATGATTTGAAGCTGTCTTGAAATCCGACCGACCTTGCAGATATCTTCTTGGCTCGACCCAGGCCTAGTCTGCAGACGATATTAATGTAGGGATTCTGCCTAGAATATTTTTCCAGGAAAAACCAACCCTGATAAGCAGGACTCCAGTGAGATGAGACAATGTTGTACAAGGCGATAGCATTTACATGCACCGATTCAGATATGGGCTCAGATTACTCCATTGTGCGTATCAAACTCTGATACAGAGCATTGTGATGATCCGTTGAATGTTAAAATGACATTGTGTTTGCAAAGCATGTCTTTAGAAAATGTGGAGATACATGTGGCTGCTCTCCAACTCTTTTCAAAATGATTTTTGAAAATATAAGTACGACTGTGGACATGGAGGCCAGCAGTAATATCAGAGCCGTGGTGAAGCATCTCATTTTGGCCTAAAAGGAAGATGAGCTTGGGTCTAAAATCAACATAAACCAGGTATGGCAATGATCCTGTTTGTAAAGGAAAATAGTTCGTATTTGAGTTGAGAATCCGCCTGTACATTAATTAAGGAAGGAAGGAAGGAAGGAAGTATATTTTAACGTCCACGTACATTAAGGCACTAAGACAAAAGGTCTTTTAAGATTGTTGCCAGATTGTTCGGAAAGAGATAAATCTATATGGTCATTTTTTATCAATTGTTCCCTCTTATCTTGCTGAATGTTTCTATTTGCCTATGGCAGATTTGGCCTATAAACTGAAAGGCTTTTTCTTGGTCATTTTCTGTATTTGAATCCAGTGGTGGTTATACTTTCTCATTTGTCACGATTTATGTCAAAATATTCTAAGTTCTTTTTTATCTTGGGCAAAAGGATTACATTAGGTGATTGGCTAATAACTGAGAAGCCTAAGGTACCTTTTGGCCCTTGCATCTTTACCCTTATCAGGCTGATGATGTATTGATTGGCTGCAGCTCCTCTTACTGTTTTTCTTTTGTCCAGTATGTTTTAGGAGTTCTTGGGAGTTTGGCATACGAACGAGACTGGAGCTTATCAAGGCTGAAGGTTTTTTAGATGGTTACAAGAAAATGTTAATTACTGCTCATATAAGATGGCTGGGTCCTGTTCCAAAACTCTTTGGAGATGTTTTTCTATATCTCACAACTATGGTGCTCCATTTGGTTTATGATTTATTGTAGGAAGAATTAATTTTTCCTTGGATTGCCATAATGTCTGAATGGCCTATCCTGGACTTAAAAAATTAGAGGTCCAAAATATCTAAGGCATAGTCTGAAATATCTTGCTTGGCTGTATTTTACTATAGTGCAAGCATCATATAATGAGGTTTTGTGATGGTTGAATCTTCTGTAACAGACTTAAAGCTGCCTTGAGTAGTATTCAACTTTTTCTAAGTTTCCTACTGAATTTCAACTATGAATTTGTATGACTGGAGGTACCATACTGGCAGTATCACCTTTTGAACTAAAGCTCATATTATATAATAGTGTTTCTCCACTTTTTCGACTGGTTATAGTTGGTTTCAATTGCAAAATGATAATATTATATGACAGAAAATATTAGAATTGTTTTTATTTTGGTGAGAGACTCGTCTGGAGGGGGAAAACCGGCCGAGATAGGCATATCTTTCATCACAGCAGTGTACAACATTTTGAAAAAAATATCTAAGGTGGAGGGTAGTCCACCAATTGGGTCTGACTACCCACTAATAATAAAGGGGACCTGCCATAGGAACAACCCAGGCCCCTTTTAAGATGGCGTAAAATAAGAAAGGCAAATAGGAGGCAACGTGCGAAAGTTTATCACCGGGATGAAAAACCCCGCCCTTTCGGGTTTTCGAGGAAAACCCTAATGATAAACCTTCGCCCGAAGGCTCCAAAGGAACAGCCCGGGCCATCAAAGTGGAGATCATTGATGAAAAAGTCGAGGAAGCACAAGATGGAGGTCGCAAATCAGACGATGCATCTCAAACTCCATGGGAGAGCCGAACAAAAGAAAGAAATAGCCATGATCACCTGAAAACTTAGGAGAAAAGAAAACAAACAGAATGCATTAGACGTTAGAAAAGTAACGCAACAAAGTCGCCATAGGATGAGATGACCTGAAAAGAAACAACATAAAAAGAAGCAATTAACTCAAAAATAGAAGCCATCACGCCGGCTCGGCGAAGCCTCCCAAGGGGGCTGGTTCATGACAAATCACAATCCTCCAATAAGAGAAAAGGCTGGTCACGCGAGCCACGCGACATAATATCGTAAAATAACATAACCTCTTAAACAGATGGGCTGGTCACGCGAGCCACGCGATATGGAATCACAAATCAAAAATGAAAAAACATGAATGTAAACAACCTCCAAAACATAAATATGAATAAAGCAACAATTCAGTATTAGGAATGCCTAAAGTCAGCGCTATCTCTACCAAATGACTATACTATATACACAAACTACTTAAGGCGGTCTTGGCTCCCAAACATACCCATAACAAAGGCACGAATAACAATAACTAGGGATTAGGCCATTGAGATGCAACATGCTCATATCGGCAACAATGAGAGCACAAGATGACCACAAGACACCAAGGATAAATACTATGCTCATAAATGGCAAGTATGCAAGAAATCGACGAATAACCAAGCATGAAAACGAAAATGACATTGAATTATGAAAGGGAAAACTATCCACTTTCTAGAAAAAAAGAAAATTGCACCAAATGACGTAAAGGGTTGGTGGGAACAATCACACAAAGTAATGGTAATGGGTTTTCGCAAAAAAAATGGCAAGCAAAAGAAACGCGATAAATGAATTGACAAGAACAATTTCCTACTCGGCCATTACCCCAAAGACATAAAGTTAGAAAGTTATAGTAGTAGATGGAATTAAAAAGAATACCAAAAAACATAAAAACACAAAATCTTAAAAGAAATACAAATATGTTGAGAAGGATTCGAAGCCCTAACTACAAGTTTAATAAACCAACGTCCTAACCATATGGGATTGAAAAGAACAACGAAAAACATAAAATCTGAGAAAAATACGAAAAAGAGATGAATACAAATATATTGAGAAGGATTCGAACCCCTAACTATATGTTTAACAAGCAAGCACCCTAACCATTGAACTATTATAAAAGTCAATAAAATAAAATCGTTATTAAATATTTAGCCTATTTGAAACCAATGAAGGATGATTAAAACCAGCATGCCAGACATGCCGGAAGCGAGAATAGAAACAAAGAACAAACTCTGAATGCCGATTTATGAAAAACGGATGGATTTGAGGCAAGCACCAGTGCAACGGTAGGAGGCAAAGGGAAAATCGATAGGCATACAACAAAGAAAATATAGCACAATCTGAATCACTTCAAATAGAGATCCACAGGTAATTATAGAACATAAATATGCTACAATTACAGCAGAATGAGGAGAATTTGAATTAAATGATCTGATCAAACCATCTAAAAGAGCGGTTTTCTTTTGGATATTAGACATTCAGAAGGGAAGAGAAACGCAAAGCTAGAAAATCCATAAAACACCGATGCCCATACATGAACAAACAGTGGAAAAAACTGAGAAGCCCTATCGATGAGTATACAGTAAAGCAAGAAGGGGCAATCACCGATGGACACAATCACCGATGGACACAATCGAGAAGAAATTAATCAGAAGATGCCGATGCAAAGAAAATTGATGCAGAACAAGAAAAAGCCATCCAGCTATGAAAATTGATGCAGAACCGACATTAGTATACAATAAAAAAGGAAGATATGAAAAATCATAGAAGAAAAAGGAAGTTATGAAAAAAATACTATGGAATAGCCATTGCTCCATCTCCAGATAAGAATAGGTAGCCATTACTCCATCTCCAGATAAGATCCGAATAAGTAGCCACCATCACGACAAAAAAGAGGCAGGACGATGACAGATATGGTGAATCTCCATAGCCAAAGGTGTATGAGAAATTGACAAAGGGGAAACTAAGACCCAAAAAACTGCTGTGAGAAGACGCCGATAATGGAGAAAGAGCCCAAAACCGTATATATAGCCTCGTCTCTCCCCAAAATGGCGATCCGACGGTGTCGAATCGCATGCATCATTGCAATATACTACTCTGATTTCAAAATATGCATGTTACATAAAGTAATGTGACTGAAAAACCATGTCAGCAAAAAATGAAAGATATTATGATCTTAGTGAAAACATATCTGTAAGAAAGTTTCTCTGTCTTAGTAATAAAGGTGCAGTGTTTTCCTATGTTCTTTTTGAGCACAATTTAGAGTGCTGGTTACTCATGTAACTTTGTAAACCGTGGTCCCACTACTAGTAGTTAACCGTTTTCTTTAGCTAGTTCAAGCCGTTTTTTTTCATGACACTTCTGTGCATTGGTTTTATCAGTGTTGTCGCTTGATTAAGGTTTTTTATTTGATTGCATATTAAGGCTTAGATATCTTCTGATATCCCTTTGCTTTAGGCTTTACTTTTTTAATCTCCCATATTTATGATGCATGATTACAGGCAAAAGATAAAAATTAAGAAGGGTCCGAGTTCAAAAAGGTGATTCCAACTTGAAACTTAGAACTCGTGAGCTGGAGGTTATGACAAGAACAATAGGAAGGTCCTGAATTTATTATGTTGCTGAGGGGTTACAAAAAATTCCGGAAAAGAAATGCCATAATTCTTTGACCAAATTTATGATTGGACGACGTTACTGCCACAATTGCCACTTGGCCTGCCACTATGCTTAAAGCCCTATTGTTATTCTAGTTCACAACAAGCTTTCCATAAATATTATAGATGTATCATTTGGCATCAATGCCAGAATTGCCACTCGGCTGATTTACAAAGCCACTTGGCTTAAGTGCATGTTGTATGATGACAGGTTCATTTGCTAGAATTTAGTTTGATTCCATGGAGCTTGTGCAAGTTCTTAACAACCACTTCTAAATTTAAGGTAAGTGTATTTTTAGTTGCCATCTAGTCTCCAGTGAAGCTGTAGATGCCATTGACAACTACTTCTAGATTCGAGGTAAGAGTGCTCTGCATTATAATTATCTCTAAAAATGGTTGCATAGCATGTATAGAGTGTGGCTTGGCTCCTGCTATGAGTAGGCGCCAGCCACCCCTATTTCAGAAATTTAATCAGGAATCATTGTGTTGCCCCACTCTACGGTTGGAGGTAGGGTTTTTTTATAAAGCTTGCACGATTAATTTAGTTGTGCACCTTAAGGTACTCTCTTTTGACAGATTTAAACTGGGGTTTATTTAATATATATGAAAGCTTATTGTTGGCATATCTTACTTAGATAATGTTGCCTTATCTTATTGAAGGCAGGTGTGGTGCTTCCTGTATCAACCATATATTTGAAAAGAATTAAGACCATGGTCTAGTTATATACTGGTCCAATAGGTTGTGGAAACTACCGTATACTTCAGGATTTTTAAGGGGAGAATATAGTGGAAAGTACCCTTCTTAAAATGTACAGCTATTGGGCATTCCAAGACATATACTAGGGCTTTGCCAAATTGGCTACGTATTCGTTCATATTTATGATTCGAAGTTGTCTTCAAGTCCGACCGACCTTGCACAGATCTTCCTGGCTCGACCGAGGCCTAATCTGCAGATGATATTAATGTAGGGATTCTGTCTTGAATATTTTTCATGGGAAAATAAAATGATTGTGTGGATAGATCTATTTATCCAAGCCTGATAAGCAGGACTCCGGTGAGATGAGATAATTTTTAATTTAATTTAATTTAATTTATATCTAATGCTCACTTGGGCCTCAAGAGGCCATGGCATTTACAAGGAGATAGCATTTACACATAACAACCAACACATAACAACCATTGACATTAACAACCAACACATAACTACCATTGACATTAATTAACACAACCATTGGGTCCAACACATTTAAATTAAAATCCCCCTTAAACCCCCTTTGGTTTGGGTGCATATTCACACGGGGGTTCTTTATCATCCATTGCATTTTGAATCTACCATTTCAATTCTATACTTCAAATTAACAAATAATAGAGGAGGTATGGATAGAACAATTTTTATAAGTAGTACCAAAGACGAACATATGCGATGGTACAATTCCTGAAGCAATACAGATCAGTAATGGCCAACAAAGCAGTAGAGGTGACAAAAAGTTAGATTTGGATAATGTCCAGAGTGGAAGCACTGGAAAAGTGCACTACCAATGCAATAGATGATTGCCATAACAACAAACAGATCCTTTTCGATGTCTTTTGCTCCTACCTTTCTAGCACAATCTTGTCCTCACCCATTTAATATTCTGCATCCATGTTTTGCTTTTTTGGGCAGGAATCTATTTCGAGACTAAATCCTAAGTTATAGCATCCCTTAGGAGGTGTATATGAGCTTATTTTTTTTTTTGATGAACGTGGACCTTTATTACTCAAAAGAATACAAAGAGTACATGGGGGACTCAAAACCCAGTGGAGAAGATATCCACTAGAGCAACACTACCCGCCACATACATAACATAGAAAAGCAGAGAATACAGATCACCATGAGCACAACTGTTTGCTATGAGTAGGTGTGAATCCGAAGATATTGTTCCCAAATGACACTTTTGATGTCATCCTTCAAGGAAGAACATTTGTACGCCTTCACAATGCGACTACGGGCATCGCTAAGCACTTGCGTATCTGAAAAGAGCTGTCCCTTGAAGATGAGGAGATTTCGTCTCTTCCACTGACAAAAGGACCTGCTGACAAAAGGACCTGCTGACTATTCAAGTCACAATGGAAAAGACTCGAGGAAGCCCTTTGCGCTAAAGCCGATTCGAACATGGTGACACAAGAAAAGCGGTGCTCAATTGTCTCATCCCTCTGCGTGCAAAGAGGGCGGATCCGCGAAGACCACGGGCGAAATCGATGAACAACGGTGTTTACCCTTGCGCATCTATGAGTGATCCGACACCATAAAATGGATAGCTTAGGATGAAGCAATTTATCCCATACCCATCGCTGCATCGCTTTACGATGAGGCTCGGGGATAACTAAAGGCCACTTTGGCGATGGAGGCAACACCTCGGGATGAAGCGGGGACCACATACATTGAGTGCACCGGTGCTCCTCCTTAACATCGCCATGAACCACCCGAGCGGGGAGCCCGTCTTGTGGGTGTGGAGGAAGTGTAGCAACTACTTTTCCCCAAATGCCGGTCCCAACGAAGGAGAAGGAACTTCAATTTGAACTCATTCCCGTCAACAATCTTGTCTCATTATACCATGCAGAATCTGGTGAGCACACCTGCCGCTGCGCCACCGGCGTTGCATCAATGGATGGGATGAAGAAGAGACCAGGGGACAATGCGCATGACGTCACCCAAAGGGATCCACCAACAACCGGGTCAGAGGATCCGTGTGGGCCATTGGATGGAACGAAACAAAGCGCCACAGTCTCCCAAGCGGTTAGCAACCCCTTGAGGAAAGGAGATGCATTAGGATATGGAGAAAGTGGATAGAATAATGCCCATGGGAGGAGAGGCTTAATGGATGGAGAGCCAAAGGAAATGCACCTCTCAGAAGGCTGGTGAATGAGGACGACACGGAGAATTATCGGCATTATTGAGAATCCGCCACATGAACTTAGAGATCAAGCACCTTGCTCGAGAAGAAAGTGAATCATCCCCGGCCCCCACAAAGTTTAGGCATAATGCACTGTGCCCAACTAACTTTAACATCAGCTCCTTCTTCAGTGCCACCCCAGATGAAGTTCCTGACAGTGCGAACAATGAGCTGCATCTTTGACTGTTGTGTATATGAGCTTATGATTCTATCCAGCTTGAAAGTACCTTTTTTGCTATCCGATTCCACGTCCTGTACAATAAAATCTATAGATCATATAACTGTGTGAACTCTAGATAGCTGTGTGGACTCTAGATAGTACCATAGATCATTGATAATTCTATCTTGATCTGCAAATCTGGTTCTTCAATATTGCTAGGCCAAATGACATGCATCTGCAATTAGGATTGACAATAAATAAAGGCTATAACAGGAAAGACCAGACATGAATAGTCTAAGGATATGGTTATTTGAGGTTTCTCACTAAGCCACGCTCCAGTATCAATACATAAACTCGTGTTTTGAAATGCTAATACACAAAAAAATGAATAAACCAAGCTTTTTAACTGAAATTAAAGATACTAAAAGATACAAATTACCTGGACTAATTTTCATATGTGCTACCTAAGGATCTTATATGGAATGGCAGAGACAGCTGTAAGCACGCATAAATCACCTGCATGTAACCTGCAAAAGCAAGCGAATAACGGCCAATCAATGGCAATTCTTTAAGTTCCTGCAAGCAAGTACGCATTCCTCTAGAAATTTCGTTCACTGTGTTTTTTACCTTATTCTTGGAATATGGATGCAACCAAGGAAAGATCATTGGAGAAATAAGCTTAGAGTCTTGAAAAAGTCGTGAACATGTTTTGATATTCTTCACAGCCTATGAACATATATTCTTCACAGCCCAGTCTTATTATATCTTCTCCATCCTCCTGGATTAAGAAGAGATAAGCATGAGAGAAGGGGATGAAAAAAGGAAAATAAAGAAACAAAAGAGCGGTTGAAGATAATCTCACACTCCTCCTCCTGAAGCTCCACTGCCGAATCCTGAAGAACAGAGGACACACCGGAACCTAAGAATTGATGGAGGCATTTGGGGGAGCTCCTTTCCCGCAAAGTCCATATAGTTATTTCATAGTGCCACAAGTTCTGTCATCTGCAACATAAAACATGAAGGATGCAAAGAAGTGAATGCTCTCCTCCTAAATTCGGCCTCAACAATTTGAGAAAGAATGTTGAGTGAAAAAACTGAGAGAAAACCTGCTTATCAAGATGCTCGGAGGAAAAATAAACCGCTCTTCAAACCTGTGACCAATTGATCTCTAATGGGCTTTGCATAAATCCAAAACTTGTTGTAAGAATTCCACTTTCACAAAGCTGAAATAACAAAGCAGAGCGTAAAAACTCAAATGAAATAATAGAACATTGAAAGCCAAAGATGCATGTACCTGTAATTTTTTGTGCTTCTCTAGGCTGAATAAGGAACGTCTTCCATGTAGCAATGCTTAAAGTTTTGCATGAAGAAAGGATTGAAAATAAGGTCTCCCAAATCTGGATAGTAAGGAACAGGAAGATGCCATTTGAGAAGCTTATTTGGAATGCACAGAAAATTATTTCGAATCTTATCCCAATCTCAGAACCCAGATGGACACGTAGAATGCAGGAAGAAATAGAAAATAATTTACCTTCATAAAAAACCTAGAGCTTGGGGCTGCCATGTTTCGGGGGGCTCGGGCTTTCGGGCTCCAACATATCTGGAAGCGATTGGCTTCCAACACCAATTACTCTGCAAGTATCTGTGCAAGGATATACCATCTCTAGATTTGACCTCTATTGAGTCTGTTCAATCGTTGTTGCATTCCTGCCTTCACTTACAGCAGGGGAAGCTACTTGAGAAGGGTTCTCTGCGGCTGCGAAGGAGGAGAAGCACAGCTAGAACTCTGGATAGCTGTATCTGGTTGATAGAAGTTGGAAGCTTCAATAGAAAACGCACCAAATAAAGCCCGAACTATAAATACCTTTCGGTCCCCTTCTAAAAGGGAGCGTACCCTGTTCTACTAAGAAAGGAGGCCACCTTCTCGAAGCTTCTCATAGCTTCAAATGCAACAGAACTGCAGTGTTGCTGAAGAGTCGCCTTCAATATTTGAATCCGATGCAAGATGAGAACGAAGCAAGAAAGAAGGCAGTGCCCAAACCTCAAAGCAAGACCCAGAATAATGCCATTGGAGAGAGGAGCGCGACAGAATGAGATAGTCTTAACCAGAAGAATTTCAAATCCATCGCATAATTACACAGACGGCAAAAATTGCGACCCGCAAGAGGAAATGGAACGCCGCATGCGTCTGCACAGCGGCGTTCCAGGCACAAATATCAAGGACATCCCATTTTAATAAAGAAGATTATTACAAGAAAAAGAGGAAAGCCACTTTCATATACACTTACTAAGCAGATTCGTCATCTTCTTGAGGTATTTTGTCCTCAGATTCTTCCTCGAAATATATATTGTGCTTCTCAGTAGTGGTAGGAGGCATTTTTTTGAAGTTTTGATAAACGCGTAAATCTCACATGCTCAACAAGTGCCTTATCATTGTCAATCCCATAACAACGACGAGACAAAATAGCAGATGCAACTAATGTAGAACCTGTTCCACTAAATATATCTAATATCAAACCTTCTTTGGGACTCATGTTCTCAATGATGAATTTCATGAAGTCAATTGATTTCTCAATGAGCTTTCTACCTGGTGATGATTGACTCGCAGCAAGTCTATTTCCAGGTGTAAAGAAATGTTTCAGTGAAGCTTTGGCACATGAGAAACTATCACCTGAAAAGACCGCATCATAAAAGATTCATAAGATTGTTACCATATAATTTTAACATTCATTACATTAAATGAAAATATAGCCAAACTTACTTTCAAAAATGCCACTTGTTTGAAGGGATGGTTTTGTTCCCTTTCTTGACCATAAGTTAACAATAAGCACATTATTTGCAAACATTCCCATTCTATCTTTTGTGTAGCCAAAAGCTCCATCTTGTTGCAAAAAATAAAATCTTGTAGTTTCTAGGCATTTCAGCCTTGCCTCTTTTTCTATTGTCTTCAATTGTTCTGGTGAACAAATAGATACTATCCAACCATCATCATCTAAACATAGGGTTCCAAAGGAGAATGCAGCTTGCACCAAACTGTGGGTGCATTTGTTCCACTCTGGACCTTTGAGTTAGCTTTGTATTCTGCTTCTTCTTCAAGTGGGTATTCTCCAACAATAAAATCAATCCACCAGGGACAATTTTGAATTTCATAATCAGACAAGCCTCCTAGTCTATCCAAGTTGCCCTTTTTCGAGTACATACCATTCTCATCCAGGGTCTTCCAACTCTTCAACTCATTTGGAAGTTTCTCAAGATGTTTGCCATTGTGAAGATGCTTGTAATATCTGATGGAAAAACACATGAAATTAGTCATGTATAAAAAACACATGAAATTAGTCAAGGATGAATATCACACATGCCTTTTCATATGATCTTATAAGGATAATGAAATTAAAAGTTAGTCATATATACCTATAGCACACTCTTCTCGAACTTTTATCAATCTCATAACATTCAGAAGAGCCCAAAGTTGCAGACATGTGTTTATGATATGTTTTGAACATATTTGTTCTATTAGCCAATTTAAAAGCTCGAAACCAGCTTTCTAAATCCTCTCCGTGTGGAACAACTACTTCCAAGCCATATTCATTTGAGGTTTCTTTAAATACGTCACAAGCTTTTTCAATTAGATGCTCCAACCAAACCTCTTTCTTCACCCATTCTTTGAATGCTTTATCACCCTTTGGTATTCCATACGTGCTATGAATTGCAGTGCCTGCTGACGATATATTGAAGATCAAGTTTTTATTCATATTATCCTCCAGATATCGAGTTTGTTTTGCAGATATGATTTTGAATTCTTTCGCTTTCTCTAAGATGATGTCCAGGTATTGGATTTGTTTTGCAAATATGATATTGAGTTCTTTTGATTTTTGGCAAAGATGATGTTGATGATTTTAGAAGATAAGGAGCTTAGCTTTTATTGAAATTGCCACTGCGAGCTTTATGGGTTGCCCTTTTCCATACCTTTCGTTATTTCCTATCCCCTTTTTCCACTGAATTTGCCTCAAAAATTTTCCACCTGTAAATGAGGCCCTTTGCTCTCCTTCTCATCTAATCTAAAGAGGCTTTTTCCATTGGTTTTTTCAACTAGAAAAATAAATGGTGAAAATCCTCGCTGTCTAGTGTTAAGATGGATGGAGATATTAAAGCTACGAGTAAGGTACCTGTAAGCCTTCTTAACCCTATAGCCAATAATACCATTTAGGTGCCATTGAATATCTTGATTATGCCACATGTCTTCCATTAAAGTATCTGCTTTGGTCGAAGTAGACCCAGATCATAATTCAAAAGTTTGAATTTGAAGGGAAAAAACTTGGAGAAGTTTTGCATGGTATTGGAGTTTTCATGCACAAATGCTATGTCCCTTTTTTTTTTTTAAACCATGAAGCCATAAGTGGCACTACAGCTATAAAGAAGCTTCTTACAGACATCCTCGGGTCTTTCAAATTAGACCAATGATCGCACATGTTGAACTAATTTTTTGTTTGAACTATGTTTTGTTGTAGTTTTATTTTGGACTGTAAATCTTACCTTGAAGTCCTTAAAAAACGTTTTGGATTTACACTTATTCACTACCATGGCTACAGGAATAGCTAAATCAGTTTTTGCTTCTACTTCTTGGATGCGGACATTTGCAGTTATTTTTTAGCATTTCTATTTATTGGAGATAGTGCATCGAGCTTCTTTTTGCTTTATTACATGCTGTCAACATCTATTTCAAATTTCAAAATTAATAAGGCTTATACCATGCCCTTGGTTGTTTGTAGCCAGCATGTTTAAATTTGATTCTAATAGTAAATACACATTGTTCTAGTTCCATTCAGTTAGCCGAATCAGCCGTGGCTGTTCTAGCAAAATTAACTAACTACTGTGTAGTTAGTTGGGATTAGGTTGGGATGGAGGGGCAGGATGAGATAATAGTTTTGTTGGTGTGGATGCAGCATTGTGCCAAATGATCAAATAAGAGTGAAAGCCAAATGTAACATTTAGCCCAAAATGGAGAGCTTCATGCAACAAGTAGCACAGTCCAAGGTTCATTATTCCTAATGCAAACTCCACGAATCTATGAGATGCAAGTTTGTTTTCCAATAAAATTGCAAGAATGTCTCTTTAAATTCTTAGCTTCATTTTGTATGCTTCCCCTTCACCTCAAAATCTTGATCGTGCTTAGCTTCATTTGCATTGGATCATTTCAAAAACAAAGTTTGTTTTTTATAAATTTTTGAAGTATATTCTGGCAAACTGCTACGCTCCATCATTGCATCTTATTCATAATTTCTGCTCAATATCTTTTACCTACTTGCTTGGTTGCTTCCAATTTTCAGTGCCTGCCTTTCAGTGTTATCACTCACTATTACAGCTCCACAGGTCGTTTCTCTGCAAAAGCTATTACCTATTTTTTGCTCTAGGCATCATTGACAGGGATATTACTCGATTTGTAGCAAGCATCTCATTTTCTTGCACTATTTCTTTGCATATATATTTAACAACACTTCATCATATATATATATATATATATATCTTCTTAACTCTTCACAAGTTGATCTTCTTAGGTTTTCACAGATTGATGAACACATATTTTCTGCACAAGTTAGCATGCATGTCCTATGAAATTTTGTTAGTCTAATTTATCTCCATCATTATTTTGTTATTGTTCCTATTAGTCAAGCATCTCTAGAAGTGAAACTATGTAGAGCTCTTTCGCTATTTTTGCATTTTTTATCTTACCACATTTGTCATTGGAACATTCAAAATCTGCTATTTCAAAGACAAATAGGATGAATAAGACCATTATTTCATATATTGTCTCTTTTTTATCATGTTAGCTTTGTTCTTACCCATTTTAATATTTCAAGAACATATACATGAAAATTACACGGATGTGTGGATAGGATATTAACTTTAGGCCGCCAAGGTATCTTCTTACAAAACCAATTGGAAATATGTAGGTCAAATATTGCTTTGTTATTATCTGTGCAAAAGACCCATTTCCTTAGACAAGAATTCTTACCAGATGCATTGACTTAAATGCTTTTGCTTTATTTTGCTCTTGATAAGTTTTTTTTATGCAGGGTCCTTGCATAGCGGCTTTTCAAGCTACTAGATGTGTCAAATGTAAATTTACCTATTTTCATGTCCTTCCATTTCGTTCCATGCTGGTGAAAGAACATGATACTTACCATATGTTAGTGTTTGGGATCTTTAAATTTCTAGGGTAATCTTTTCTGGATCCAAGATGTATTTAAATTCTAAAGCTATTGCAGTAGTACTCTCACCAAAATTTTTAATCATATATGCCATGATTCTGCATAATTTAACATCGCATTCAAGAAAACCAAGCATCCCATGACTGTAGTGGAAACATGTCTACAATATTTGCATTTGAGTCTGTTTGTTGCTAAGGTCATAGAATGCATGCATAAGGGACTTTTAGTTATTGCTTAGCACATGGATTTGGTGGAGTCTATGTTACCAACCTTGCTCCGGAAGCTTTTCCAAAATCCGCAGTATGACCAGGCACATAAATTATTCAAAAACATGCAAATTCATACTGCCGATCTTTAAGCCACTTCAACGATGTCAAGTGCATTATAACTTCTATTCTTTGAGAGGTAGAACAACAAGATATAGTTATGAAGATTGTGAATGCAACAATCCAAAATTGAATAGAATGTTTTTCCTACGTATTCTTGCAAATTCAAGACATGTCTTTGCATAGCAAGTTGCACTAACCCAAATGTCTGCAAAAGGAAAAGGCAAATGTCTTTGCCCCAGTTGTAATTAATGGCTCTCAAATGCCTTGCATTTAGGTTGAATAAAAGGTTCATTTTAATTTTCATGTTGAGATGTTTCCTCTGTTAATTTCTAATAATGATATTATTCCACATTATATTAGATGCTAAGACGAGCAAAATTGGAAAGTCAAAATTGGGAATGTCTTTTATCTTATGATAATACTTCTGATTTGCTGCATAACAAGATTTGGAAGTCAATGGAGGAGATAAACAGACATCGTTGCCAAACAGTTCACAACATCTAGATGTTTATGGCGGTATATTTGATTTTGATGATGATGATATTGACCCTGTCTTGAGGGAGAAGTTAGACCGGTGACTTCACATGTTTTGCTCCATAGGCTGTTATTTTTTAGTGTTTTACTTGCCAGGTGACAGGAGAACACTCATTACAAAGTCTCTAATTGCTTCATGTTTTGGAACATGCATATTTCAGAAAAAAATTACACAAAAAAAGGAATTAGCACATTCTCTTTGGGGTTCAAAGTTGCTTTAGCATGTCGACTTCTAGGATAGCTTGCTTTATCGTCAAAGTGGCAAAAGAAGATTGTCATCCCCAAAACGCTTCGTTGCAAATATGGATAGTAGAAATCTCATGGGTTTAACATATTTGCCCCATGATATCACACATTGCCACATTGCACTTACGATTTGAATTGTAACGTTTCTAATATAAGTGCCACTATTGTATTGTTAACTTAAGGGTTTGATTCTAGAATGGGGCTCGCATGAAAACGACAAAAACCTCCGATAGATAGGCTTCTCATTCATCTCAGCAGATTTTCTACAATGATGGATAGTGGATAGCCGCACACATGTGAACTACCCACGAAGAAAAATAAAGGGAATCTCCAATTATACAACTTGGACCCCATGAAATACAATGCTAATAGATGTGTGGTCTGTGTGCCTACCGAAAGCTTATCACCGGGATGGGTTTTCGAGGAAAAACACTAGTGATAAGCCTTCGGCAAGGGGTTTGGACAAATGTAAGGCTGAGAATTCGCTCCCAAAAAACCCACGAATGGAGAAGTCGAAGCTGCTGCCACTTGCCAACCTGTACCTGCATATCACCAACACTGGAGGGGCTAATCACGCATGCCACGCGACAACAAAACAAAAACCTCTTCAAATAGAGGGGCTGGTCACGCGTGCCAGGCGACAAATACATTAAACAATTGAGGGGGGAGGGTGGGTTTCAAAGAATAGAGAATAAGGTACTGCTGAGAGAGAAGAGGAAGCGCCGATGAGACATTGATGAAGAACCTCGTCAATCGAAGTCCACTGGAAGCTCCGGCCTTCTTTGAAATTAGCTTCCGTTCAATCGAAGTCCACTGGAAGCTCCGGCCTCCCAACCAGAGAAGGCATGCAATGCATGCATGCGAGACATGCATGCTCGCCCCCTCTAGAATCTCGATTCGAGGGCTCGGATCGATGGAATTCTAGAATGGGGCTTGCATGAAAACAACAAAAACCTTCCGAATAGAAGAGAACTTCCTTATCAAAACGGGATCGAGGACGAAGGTCAAAGGATTATGGCTAAAGAAGAGGCAAGGCCGAGAAAGGGCATGTCACAGCACGAAAGAAATGCCAAGTTGGTCAATCCAAGCAGGGAGAAGCCCCTTCCCTGCATGGTTTCAAAGAATAGAGAATAAGATACTGCTAAGAGAGAAAACAGATTTTCTACAATGGTGGATAGTGGGTAGCCGCACACATGCGAACTACCCACGAAGAAAAAAAAAAGGAATGTCCAATTATACAACTTGGACCCCATGAAATACAATGCTAATAGATGTTTGGTTTGTGTACCTACCAAAAGCTTATCACCGGGATTAAAAAACCCCGCCCTTTCGGGTTTTCGAGGAAAAACCCTAGTGATAAGCCTTTGCAAGGGGCTTGGACAAATGTAAGGCTGAGAATTCTCTCCCAAAAAACCCACGAATGGAGAAGTCGAAGCTGCTGCTGCTTGCCAACCTGTACCTGCACATCATCAACACTAGAACAAATGTGACAAAACAAACCTCCCAAAGTGGAGGGGCTGATCACGCGTGCTACGCAACAATAAAACAAAAACCTTTTCAAATAGAGGGGCTAGTCATGCGTGCAAGGCGACAAATACATTAAACAATTAAGGGGTGGGTTTCAAAGACTAGAGAATAAGGTACTGCTGAGAGAGAAGAGGAAGCGCCGATGAGACGTTGATGAAGAACCTCACCTAATATAGCGATCTCCCAACTGAGAATGCATGCAATGCATGCATGCGAGATGGCATGCATGCCGCCTAGAATTTTGGATCCCGAGGGCTCTGGATCGATGGGATTCTAGAATGGGGCTGCATGAAAATGACAAAAACCTCCCGAATAGAAGAGAACTTCCTTATTAAAATGGGATCGAGGACGAAGGTCAAAGGATGGCTAAAGAAGAGGCAAGGCCGAGAAAAGACATGCCACAGCATGAAAGAAATGCCAAATTGGTCAATCCAAGCAGGAAGAAGCCCCTCCCCGCATGGTTTCAAAAGAATAGAGAATAAGGATCACCGAGGAGAGAAGAGGAAGCGCCGATGAGACGTTGATGAAGAACCTCGCCTAATATAGTGATCTCCCAACCAGAGAATGCATGCAATGCATGCATGCGAGACATGCATGCTCGCCCCCTCTAGAATTTCGATCCGAGGGCTCGGATCGATGGGAATTGTGATATTTCTAATATTAATGCCTTCTCTCAATGAGGGCGGACTGGTTTGTTTGTGGTACCATGCCAAATTACATTATGTTTAAATAAGGACTACAATGGAACTTCACCTTCCAAATAAAAAAACCTTTGGACATGACCAACATTTTGGCACATTCCTAGCATTGGTTTTTTACATTGTCCACTAATTAACTTGTAATGCATAAATTGGCCCACCACACCTAGCATCAACATTTTTGCTAAATCTACAACTTCACCATTGTTTACAACGCTTATATATTCATACTTCTTACGCTTAGCGCAATCAATACTAGTTAGTATTATTACTTTTTTTTTTTTTGGGGGGGGGCTTTTTTGGATTTTGATATGGCTTTTTCATAGATAAATTGGCTTTTCAAAGTTGAAGCTATATCATCCTGTAACCTTAGTCCAGTGCCTCTTAAATATTCATATTCCTAGTCAATTTTAGCAAGTTAAATATTCCATTATATCCCAACAAAGGCTTATCAGCCATTTGGTCTATTTATTTGTTCAATCTATTGCATCATATTTCACCGAACCGATGATCATTTTTATTTTGTTCTTTAGACCATTGGTTTTTTTGTATGATACTGTTATTTGTTTCCAATTTTCTTTAAGATAGGCCGTTGATTGTGAGAAGCTAAGTTAGGAAGTTTTTCCTACATTGGAAAATGTCATATCCCAAGTACATTTTTTGCATTTGCTCTGCTTTTTTGTTTGATTTTCCATCGTCTAGGTGCTTCGTTTTCTCGACCTCGACTTCATTAGATTACTTTGAACGTTCCCTGGATTTGATTTTCTTTAGGTTCAAAGAATAGAATAGAAGTGACTATATGAGATTTAATATACAACATAAGCAACTCATAAACATAGCCACCTGCAATCTACAGGTTCCCAAAATGATCCAATGACCCAAAAGTTACTCTACCCAAATGCACCACTTTTCAAAATGATCCAATGGCCCAAAAGTTACCATATGCAAATGCAGAAGTTCCCAATAATTGTAAGTTCCCAAATTATGTCCAGCTGCGCTGGGCACCGTTACTAGTTTTCCGAAAGTAATTGGCTTTATTGAGACACGAGCAACCAAAATTTTCCCTCGACCTATTAAAATGCTACCATGCAAACTATTCTAGCATTTTCATCATAATCCCAACACCAAATCCTGCATCTCGAAATTAAGTTAAAATTTGTTGTTCTGATGCACATGCCAAATCCAACACAAAAGCTAAATTCAATATGCATACCATAATTCGAGTGAAGGCCGAGCTCTAAATCTACCTGGGCCCAGCAATTAAGAGTACTCTCAATTTATATAAGGTAAAACAACATGCATGTTTCAACCCCAAAAGCTTCAAAAGAAGTATGAAATATGCTGTTTTTTAGCATGAAGCCAACGATCAAGGCTGAATTGTCGAATTATTGCATGTTTTAGACATGTTGTCTTGGACTTGGTTCGCTCTAGGTTTTTTCCGTTTTCCTTTATGTTTTTCAATTTGATGTTCAGGGGTTGTCTTTTTTTCATTTCCGTTATGTCTAGATATTCCATTTCTTATGTTACTTAGATGATCGTTGTTGGTGCTTTAATTTCACTTTCTATGATTGATACCTCAGATTTATATCTTTCACCTTTTATCTTGACTATATTGCTTTACAACAGAATAACTAACGATAGAATACAACAGAATACAACAAAGACAATAACTAACGATAGGAGTTATGTTAGAATACAACAGAATAACTAACGATAGGAGTTATGTTTTAAATTTACCACGGCACTTCAATCAGATATCACCTTCAATAAAATTAGGTATTCAGTAGCTTATAAGGTTACTGTAGCAATGGGTATATGATTGAAACAAAGACAATAAGCCAACGAAGGCTACACGATTCTGCAGAAAAATACTTGTGACATAAACAAAGCTTCAATCAAAAGCAAGTTTTGTTTATGCATGATATATATGGATCAAACATTCTCCCAAACTGGTCCGTTCTTTTCATCTTCTTCCTTTTTAGGCAATAACCTTGACCTCATAAAAACTGGAAATTCTGAAAAAAGCAGGCTGGAAGCTAAATGCCAGCTTGTGAATCATCCATACAGAAAACACATACAGAAAACCTTTTGAAACCCTTACAAAAACACATACAGAAAACCACATTCTGAAGCTAACCAAAGAAGTTCTTCATTACCAACTAAAGACAAGAAACTAGATTTTGATATCGAAGCCGAAAAGGCGGAAACATTTGGGAGAATCCGGCGGGGAGGAGAAAGGATTGAGCAAGGCAGAGGCACCAAAATCAGAAGGAGGAGGTGTCTTTTTGAAGCCAAGGAAGAGTTTAGAGTTGGAGTTTTTGTAGAAGCAAACAAGGTCACCAACCTTGAGGGTCTTAGACTTGATGAACCTGGACCAACCTTTGGTGAGAACATAGCTCTGGCTGCTGTGCCAGTAAGAGTATCTAAACTGCCAGCTGTTACCTTGGAAGTCTTCAAAGTAGAGCATGTCATGGTGCAAGGGAAAATGAGCTTCAGCCTGGAGCTTAGGGATCACAAGGCGGTTGAGCTTGCCGACATCGCTGGGGGTTAGCGCCTTCTCGAACAGCAATACTTTATCATCATCATCACCATCATGCACATTGGTCTTGAACTTGATGGAGGTGTTGTTGTTACCACTATAGTAGCTACCATTATGATAGTTATCATTATGGTAGCTGCTATTATGATAGTTATCACTATGGTAGCAATTGCAGCCACCATTGTGGCAATTGCAATTGCAATTGCTACCATAGTGATCTTGGCGATCGCTAGCATTTCCATAGCGATAGCGATCGTAATCCTCCTCGCCGCCTTTGGTGCTGGAATTTGCATCCCACGCGGAGGAGGGTCTGCTTTGATCTAGAATTTGATCATACCTCTTTTGTTTTATCATCTGGATGACTTCTTCCTCAGTGTGAGCATCTAGGACCTGGCTTTCTGTCTCATTCTCTAAAACAGTGCTGAGATTTAACGTGCTTTTTGCTCCTCTTAGCTTGTAGGCTGCCCTGTCTACAGCCAGTGCGGCCTTATCTTCTGATCCGAAAGTCCCCAGCCAAATTCTGTGCTTGTTCTTGTATATCTGTGCCCCCCATTTGCTGTTCTTCTGTGGAACTACTCCCTTGTAAACCTTTCCTCTTTCCTCTGCACTCCGCTGCATTCTGCTTCACCAAATCTAACCCAAGTTGCATACACTACACACGGTTTTTCTTACATCACATTTAATTCTACCAGAATAACGAAATCAAATGACCCAATAACGAAATCAAATGTCGCTTACACAGAGTTTTTTTCTGCATATCTCGCATAATATTTAGTTCTCAAGAACACCCAATAACGAAAAAACAGACCTCGTCTGCTCCTACATCCCAAAATCAGATCCTTTGGTGCAGTTTTTTCACGCCCACAATACATGCTCAGATTGTTTTCGCTTCGTGACCATGAGCTTGTTCCGTTTGAGCGCCAAGATTTTTGTGGGTTGCTGCTGCATCGTATGATCCGACAGTCACAACATACAGCAGCCAAAAATCAGGCGCTTTTTTCCAGAAATCTCTTTAACTGTCTTTTTTTAATTTCTCATTATGCCATTCTGAGGTTGTCCTTTCAAATAATGTTTAATAAGTGTATTCTTTCGCATATAACATGTCTAGTTTCCCTATGGTCTCAAGCAATATTTTATAGTGTCTAAATTAAGCCATGAATTACCGATGATAAAATCCTCGAGATGATGAAGTAGCTAAAGCTGCAATGTTGGATGATACCTTATAGATCTACCTGGCTGTCACTTCTCTAAATCTATCTATCTATCTATCGCACTTATCCCACCTAATCTCTCAGTATATGCATCCCATCTTTTGAAATCTCTTAGCATGGTCACTAGCCCCCCAAAGCCAAAGCAAACTTTGTAGTATTGCTTTGTAGACTCCATGTTTTTAAGAACACTAAAATTTGGACTCGAAAAGTCGAACAAGATAGAGCTCACACTAGACGATAGCTTCCACCCTCTTCTAATTCAACATAGTAGGTTGAATAAGCCTTGCACGTTTGCTAATAGCTCAATCATCCATTCATTATATATGTGATGGATTTTATAAGTTATAATAGTTGTTGTGGCTTTAATGTGAAAAGAAGTTTGCTTTGGTTTCATGGATAAGGAAATATCAATGGGATCTTCCTCCATATGCCTACTAATCTAACATGTATAAATATTATGGGAAAGATGCCTTCAGAATATTCAATATTGATGCTTCGTTCTAAAACTGCCACGTTTTTCCGGAAGGAAAAAATAGGGGCTTTATGAAAAAAGATGAAAAATGAAAACTAGCAGAACTGCAGGGCTGGGAAGAGGGCTAGGCAGTTAGATTTGTGTTGGTATTTTAATCATAGTAATTTGAATTTCGGCGGCATGCTAATTTAATATGTGTTAATATATGAATCTTACATTATGCATCCCTTATTGGGTCCCTGATAGGAAGAATCCGCATCGCGGCAAGTCCATAGGACACCACTAAAGAGATTGATTGTACCCAAATGATGAAAAGCTACACATTCTGGAAACAAGTAGAGTTATGCTACAATTTTAACGTCTACATCAAGATATTTTGCGTACCCAGCCTCTAGACCATAAGGCGCACAACATGGCTTTTGGAAATGATAAGGCACTTTTATTGCTATAGAAAAAGAGAGAACAAATAATCTTCCAGATAGTATACCGAAATACATTGACAAATCATGGAGTTTAGATGGGTAATTTGGTTCCCATAGGCCGATTGGCCTCCGCGGACGATAAAAGAACCTTCCTTCCTTCTCACTGAGAATAGACACTATTTTGGAATGTAACTTATATAGAATAGAATAGACATAAGCAACCTTCTTAAGGGTCATTTTTTCCCATATCAGAGCGTACTAGTATGCCTGCAAAGGCTTGAATATGTAGCATAATAACAGGGGGTTTTCTTTGTGTTTTTGTACGCTTTTCACAAAGGTTTTCCTAAGATTTCATGGCGTATTCGAATAGATGTACTAATGCGTACATCTAGAGTGCACTATTTCTTAGTCGTTGATTTAGTTTTTTTTTTCAATGGTCCAATATCCAAGGGCTCACAACAAAAGCCCTCTTTTTATTTTAGTTGCCCTCTGTTTGCATGCAAGAAAGAAAGAAGGCAAGAATCGAAAGCAATACAATGCTGCAGGGTTCAAACATGCTTCAAGATTCAGCATTCGGCTTCAAGAATAGGCTTCAAGATTTGACATTCGGCTTGAAGATCTAGCATTGGACTTCCTTATTTAGTGCCTTCCAAGAAGCTTCACCATTCCCTCCGACCTTCCCTTCCGGATTTGTGCTACATTGTCGTCTTTCCAAAATTTGTACCTTGAAATTGTGGTATTAGGGGAAACGAGGATGGATTGTCTAAGGCATGGGGCCTTGAGAAGAAGCTTCCGATCTAAGGTAGCTATTAGATCGTGATCTTTAATTGCTTTTTGCCAAGGCCCTCGATCCGATCGCCAATGGCCTCCAAGAAACTTTCTCAAGAAACCGCCGAGCCGTTTTGGGAGAGAATGAGCAAGACTAAGAGTTTTTGTTAGTGGATGAGATTTTACTGAAGGGTGGCGACTTGGGCTGCCCATTGCTAAATTTCGTTACGCTTTCGGCTTTGCATGGACTATACTATAGAGGCTTCTATGTCTTTTGTTACAGTGTTTGCAGAGACAAAACCCTTGTGGCATTGCTTGGAGCAGAGTCCCAACTGCACAGCAACCTTCTCCAGGTATGCAATTCATTCTTTTACTTATCAAGCTCCTGTGATATTGAATCTAGGGATTAACGATTATTTCATGGAAGAAATTTTTCTTACTATCTCGGGCAAGCTCAGATTTTAAGCCCACATAGCAACATTTCTAAATTAAATAGACACATGGAGTTCATTTGTCCAATGAATTTGCGACCCACGAGAACTTTTTTAATTTGGGCATCAAATCCTTACGCTATCCATCTACGTGTCGAATTTTTCTATTTCACTGTCGAAGTTTTATCCATTTCTCTGACCAATTTAAGCGTGGGTTTGTCGAATTTGGGCATCAAAATCTGTTGCTGATGTTTTCTCGGAGCATCTTAGTTCTCTGTTGAATTTGGCCTCTGCTCTTTCGCTATGGCTCCCGAACACCATTGCTGCTGTCATTGCGACTGTAAAGGTTGCCCTGAGAAGAAAAAAACAGAGGCCGTTCTTAAGGCCAACATCACATGCCCGCACTGCCGGAAAAAGATCGAGAAAGCTCTTAAATCCCTAACACATATCACGGTAAATCGTGGATTGCAGACACAAATGGCTCTACATTTGCGACCATAGAACTTCGTCTCCTTTGTGCATAGAAGCTAACAAGGCGAGCAGGGCAGAGCTAACAAGGCGAGCAGAGCAAAACACAGTTGTTTGGCAGGCCGACTTAGGGTTTCCAAACTTAGGGTTTTCATTACGAAGGCACAAACCAACTCTCAAAATAGTTTTTGCTCTGGGACAGCCTAGTGGGGTCATTCTCCCATGCTCATCTATCTGTTCTATGCCCTTTCTAGATGGTACTGTAAGATTACATCATCTGCTATAAATCTTGTTTTAGATTGGTTGTTCTTCAAAACGGTAGACCGTGTTTTTTCAGTTCCATCCACACAAGCTGGTTTAGAAGTTGGTTTTGAACAGGAGTTTTGGTTGCTTTATCCAAATGTATTATGTTGCTTGTCACTAAGGATGGACTTCCCACATTACATTGCTACAACCATTAGGGATTGTCCAATTTTGCTATAGAACTAATGTGAGATTGGCAATATCTAGCATAATATGGTTTTTCTAAAGAAGAATTTATAATCTTGGCACCTTGATTTTTCTATTCTATTCTTTTTTATCCTATGAATATTCTTATTTATGGATGCCAATGCGATTATGATTGCCATTTCTTTTGTATTGATGCTTTCGAGTATTAGGTAATGTCTATATCTACACCCTACACCATCCTTAAGGCAGAAGGAACAAAAAAAAAATTTGGTTAACACAAACCATTAACACACAACTACCATTAACATTATTAACACAAACCATTGCATTTAACACATTTAAATTGAAATCCCCTTAAACCCCTTTGGTTTGGGTGCATATTCACGAGGGGGTTCATTAGGGCGGCGAGAGCCTCAAAATTACAATACATGTACAAAATGAACACCATTAAGTACATTCTCTCAAACCTTATAGTATTTTGCAAACCTTAATATACAGTATACAAAAACTTGTACATGCATACCCCACAAACGAGGATCGCTATGTACGGTCCAGATCTTGGAATATAGGGCAAATATGCCCATCCGACAGCTCTCGTTGCCCGAAGTAACCCCCCGTGTGAATATGCACCCAAACCAAAGGGGGTTTAAGGGGGATTTCAATTTAAATGTGTTAAATGCAATGGTTTGTGTTAATAATGTTAATGGTAGTTGTGTGTTAATGGACATTAAAGAATTGCACGTTAACTTCCCATTACTGATTTGATATGATGCGAAATGAAATTATGAGCAAAGAGGTATTATACACATAAGGAAAAGGAATGCCAATGAAGATACAGATCTCAATGAATGGTTAAGAAGAAAAAGAATGATCATTAGAGCTAGTAATATACATAGAAGGTTTAAAGATGTAAATCAAAAAGTATTAGCACTAGAGAGGCTTTACCCAAAATGGAGAAGAATATCAAGTATATTCCAAGTATTGTCCAATAAGCCGATGCACTTCCCAAGTATACAAGAATGACATTTAAAGGCCAAAGCTTTATGGTTAAATCAGGTAAACTCCAGAAACCCCACAACACAATCATGTCAAAATAAGCAGCATGCTAATTTAATATGTGTTAATATATGGATCTTACATTGTGCATCCCTTATTGGATCCCTGATCGGAAGATTCCACGTCGCGGCGGCACAACGTGACTCCTCAACCCCCTTGTAAGAAGAAGTAATAATTTCTATACATGCTTCAACTTTAACCATGCAAATGTGTACAAATTTAAAGAATGCATTTGAAATCATTAGATGAAGAAATTATGATGGAAATGGACATATATAGATGGTTAGAAAAGGGGTTTTACTCTGTACATTACATGGAAAAAAGAATACTCTAAAGTGGTGCAATATCTATCATAGCATGATCAAATAGGCCACTGTCAAGTTGGCTAGAATGTCCTTTAAAGATCATGGACTCTACCCTCCTATATGGTCTATTTATAAATTTAGACTCATTTATAAGTGTCCAGATTGTTAGTTGAAATGTCCCGCCCATGGTGTAGAATTTAGTATGTCTTCCAAACTTGTAGGCCATGGATGGAGGTCATCCGGATTACTCTCAAGACAAGATAATGCAGCTTTATGAATAAATCCGTTGCGTCTTCAGGATAGGAACCCATATTAGTTGAAATGTCTGCCCATGGTGTAGAATTTAGTATGTCTTCTAAACTTATAGGCCATGGATGGACGGTCATCCGGATGACTCTCAAGACAAGATAATGCAGCTTTATGAATAAATCCTTCGCCTCTTCTGGATAGGAACCCATACTTCCATCTACAAGTACTAATATTTTTCCAGAATCCACCTGGAAAGATGTAGTAAATGAGAATCACTAAAGCAGTACGAGTATATCATGATAGGGTGTTTACTTACCTCTCTCACCAGGTAGGGTGATTACTTACCTCTCTCACCATGTTTTAACCTCATGCTAAAATTTGCAAAAACCTTTGAAATCAGAGTCTCAGCCACCTTCGAGAAATTGTTATATTGGAAGTCCCTGCCAAATAAAGGTTAGAATCAATTTCACAATAATATCCCAAAGATAGCCATGATTGCTGCATATGCTCAACATTCTCATGGTGCAGAAGCTTTTGAACTGTTTTGCCAAATGCAGGTAGAAGGCATACAGTCGGTCAGGTTCATATTTATTAGCATGCTTAATGCGTGTACTTCTCAGGCAGCCATAACGAAAAGTAAACTCATTCATGGACTGACAGAGCAGAGGGGATTGAACACAGATATTGCTGTAGGGAATGCCCTTGTTAATGTATATGCAAAATGTGGATCTGGAATCCGCTTTAGGAGTCTTTAATAAGAATGCCTCTGAAGGACGTAATTTCCCGGACTACTTTGATTGTGGCATTTTCAGAGCATGGTCAATTTCGAAAATGTTGTGATACTTTTCAAATGATGCCTGAACACAATGTAATCTCTTCGAATGCATTTATTGCAGCACATGTTCATCATAGGCATGATAAGGCAGCTGCAATTTTATTTCACAAAATGCAGATGCAAAGCACGGCAGCAGACAAGCTCACTTTTATCTCTTACTTCGCTGAAAAAGAGATGCATAGAATGTAACATGATTTATCATAGAAACAGCAGAGAGGTGATGAAGATGTACAAATTGGCCAAACAAAATTTTGCATTCATTATGTTACGTTATAGTGCAGTACAAAGAATTGACACACTGGGCTGACAATAATAAGTAACTGTATATTGACACTACAATGCTTGCTCTGCTCCAAACCCTGAAGATCTCACCTAGAGGGGGTCCACTAAGCAATAATGGCATAAAGAGGTCAGGCTGTGAAGAAGTGCCTTTTGATAAGCTATGAATCACCCTATCAAAGCAGATCACTTAATGAGGTCCATAAATTAGAGGACAATGAGTAAACCTAGTTTTGCTCCATGGGTAAGCGAACTTTTGTCTAGAAGCATATTTTGCGGGCTTACAAAAAATTAGCATTTATGATGTTAGCTGCACCTTCAAATCAGAAGGACTTGAACTGTCATGCCACAATGACTTCTTCCATCTAGCATGGATACTGAGAAATCTTATTCGTTCAGGTTGACATTTATCCTGCAGATATTCTTAATTAAGACATTTGAAGGGCACAAAAGTTTTAAAACTTGAAAATAAGATGAAAGTGCAAACTCCAAGGTGCTCAAGCCATGTTCTTTACAATCCAACTAACATAATGAATGGTCTAGCCTAAGCCTGGCAAAGGTTAGGGAGAACAAGGTATATGTGAAATCTCCCCTACATAATTATTACTGAATGATAAACCTTATTCAATAAGCTACAAACCTTATTGATCTTGCCAAGGAGGTTACAGACAAGCTGGCATAAACAAAGAAGCATAATATATAAAAAGAAAGGTTTTCTTTACCTTGCTTGTATAAGAAAACATGCTTCAACCAACATTCATTTAAATTGGATTTATGTCAGGATTTTGGACCATTTTGGCACTACAACGTTTTCCCGGGTTAGTAAATTTGCATCGAGAATGTGACTTTTTTTTATAACAGCACAACATGATTGCATTAAAAATTAAAAATATTTCACATATGCATGCCGAGTTACATATTGCCAATTACTTCTCAGAAGTGACCCCTAGAGATATCATAGCTTTCTTCCTCACTTCCACAAGTATTGTAACCCTAGCAATCTTGCATGGGATGACCTTTGGGGTCCATGAAAACAAAATACAATCATCCCCTTCAATAGGGTTTCTCTTCCATCTCTTTGTCCAACAGGTCTCTATACCTTTCTTCCTCACGCCCTTTGCATTTAAGCGGTGTAATCGGACACCACCACTCCACACGAACTTTGTTCACATTGCGGTCACCTACTTCTTTGCAAACCCTCGGAGATGGTGTAACCCATCCACATTGGGGTAAATCTCTTTAAGGCTCCGGTACCATAAGTGCAAATTGATGGCAAAGCAAGTCATCTTTGGGATCATAATCCCTCGAGCCCAGAGATATTTAGGCCTTCTTTTCCTAGGACCAACATAGTGTTTTTTTCATTTGGAGGAGCCATCGACTTGCGAATACTACTAACCACATCATCAACTTCCTCAGGTGTTATCAAGTCTCTCCACCTAGTCTTAGGTAGCCATCCATCTTTCAGTTCAACAGAGGATGTGTCGACTTGTCCCAATAATCCATGTACCTGTGTCCAATAATCTATCAATGCAAGGTTGGTATCATCGGGGTTATTTTTCCAATACTTGACGTATTCGTAAATTGAGTCAATGTGCTTTGCAATGAATCCACCTACGCAAAAGGCTTAAGAGCTTTTGGTTGACCCCTTGGAATCTTAGGTTTACCATTTTCATCTTCGTGCCATATAGGTACTCCCTCATCTGGCCTCCATTTATCATCTGAAGGTCTCATCTTCCATTGTATTATTAGCTTATTTCCCATGACCCAATAAGTGTACTGAAGAGGTCTAGATTGACCTTCCATATCAAGAGCATAACCTTCGATAAAATTCTTCCAATCAGGCACCTCTTGTATGATCAACCCTATAGGAGAAGGTGAAATGCATTCACTAAGAACTTCCATTAGTCTAGGAAGATTGGTCACAGTTTGAGATTTCAACTGCTCACTATACTTTCCAAACAATGCATCCACATCCTCATGAGTATGTCCAGGCATTAAGAACCCTAAATTCACTCTTTCAAAGACACCCACAGTTGTTAAATAAGATAGGAATGAGAACATATACTGTTTTTTATTTCAGGCAAAGACTGGTGTCAAGTTGGAGGAGGAACCTTGGTGGTAGATCTCGAGCTTGGGGACGTGAACTTGAGGCTCCAACATGTTGAAGTTAACACGACTTCCTAAACCTTGCCTTAGTAAACTTCTCTAAATTATTAGGCTTTCTATCCAACAATGCATCAAGAGTGGTTGGCTACCACCTCCAGGGTTGTGGAGGTCACCAGAATAACCACTCTCATAGTTCCTCAAGCACCTCATCACACTTCCAATATGAAAATCGGGACCATCACTCCCACAATTGCAAACTAAAATGGCCATAATAAATTGGCACCGAGCCATGCACTATTGCACTGTCAGGAGAGACTTAGGATAAGCTCTATTGATTTGCTTGGGTATGTAACTATCTTGTGGCAAACAAGTCTTCAATTGATCCATCTTGTCATGTATAATACAAACATAGTTATTGGGTTCCAAACATGATAATGTTCTCCACATCCAATAAGTGGATCTACATGATAGTTGGTATGTCATGTGATCTTTCATTTGCTCCCTTTATCTTAGCCCTTTGGCTTGGTTGCTTGGTCTTATCAGAATCTCTTTCAACTTAGCACACAAGTTGCACTTTGCAAAGTTGTTGAAGTGTCTATAGTGACATGCTTGAAGTGCTTGCTCCATAGTCTTCAAGTCGGGTTGAGATATTGCAGGTACCTGTAGTTCTCAAAGCAAAGCATTCACTTCCTCCAATATGCTCTTCTGGGTATAATGGGATGGCAATCTCTTCTCGACAACTATTTTTCCCTGTTGATCTTTCCTACTTTTTTATGTGGCATATTCTCAAAGATTGAATTCAACATATTTTTCAAAAACCTCCCTAGCAGCCAGGGATCCTAGAAGTTGGCCTCAACATGCCATTATTTCCATGTAATGCAATTTTACTCCCCTTTGCATGACTTGCTTTCCAATTTTGCCAAGATGAAATTGGAATGCCATGAATATGTATCCATGCAACCTTACATATCCATGTCCCTAGCAGTGGGTTTTTTTTTTCTTTGGAAATTTTTCATCTTGAAGTGCAAGCTCATGAATGGAGTACATGTAAGTCCTCCTCTCATCACAAGTATACTCTTGGAAGGTGGCTCTTGCTTCCACCAATTCATCAATTTCAAACTTACGAACACAATTAGCCCAACAACATTCCATTCCCTTACCTTACTCGAGCTTCATTGAACAATCACTACTTGACTTGGACCTCTTGCTAGGATAATGTTTCACCACCGAAAGTGTGCCCTCTTCTCTAAAAATGTGGTCCCTGGCAGCTATTGGAGGTGCATTAAGAAAATCGGTGTCATCCACAACCTCTTGGCTCGGTAAAAGGAATTCTCCTATAAACTCAATTGGGCTATAGGCCATGGCATGATGCATGGAACATCCAATTGTTTAATACAAGCAATGCAATCCTGGTGATTTGTCCCTTTTTCCTTCCATTTTTCTTCTAAACTTGTTATGGCCACACCCACTTTATCCTCTCCTAACCTTTCATCATTGACAGCTTGGATAGGATCAGCTAGTATGATAGTTCCTTCACCTACTAGCTCCTTATTGCATTGGTGCTTCACTTTTACCTTCTTATTCTTCCAATCCAACTTACTGTAGAGGATAATTTGCTTAGTAGACTCAGCCTCAACACCCATTGGGTGGCCCACACCATTCACCTACAAGAACAATGTTTACAATGGGGTAACAATATGATAAGAACATGTGGTAACAATGTTGAAACATGTTGGGGGAGGGGGAGGGGAGGGATAGGTATTACATTTTTGCCCTTTTTAGGATCCACACGCTTCACCTATATAAAGTTAAATGTCTTAATATTAGTTCGAAATAAGGACAAAGTAATTTTGAGGATAGATTAAAGGGAACTTTAAAAAATACCAAAAAAGCCATTAAATGGACAAATATATGTTGTAAATGCAGCCAAAAATAGGTTGTAAGTATAGTTTAGGTGCAGGTAATTATGCAAAATTAATGATAACATAGAGTGTATGTTAGTAGCACTAATGAGGTAAGTATTGGTCTTAATTCTAGATAGGCCAAAGTAGGTTGTAAGTATAGCTGAGGTCTAGGTAATTATACAAAATTAATGACAACAGAGGTTTTAAGTATAGCTGACATGTGGGTAATTCTATAGAGAATTAATGATAACCTAGGGCGTAATCAATTCAATAGAAGTAATGATAGCTAATTCGCATAGGATATAATTCGTATATGATGTGATTGGAATCATAATTACAACCGCGCCTATACGAAACCTTGCATGTAACTACTATATCTTGCATGAAACCCTCCATTCCTTCAACCGCCATTTCTTTCTTCTAGCGCCATTTTCTTCTAGCGCCATTTTTTTCTTCTAGCGCCATGGTGAGCCATGCTTTGCCTCTGGCCGTCGGCTCCATCCCGCCGGACTTCGCCTCAGAGAGCTTAAGAGTGAGATCGTAAAAACCGATCAAGAAATCAATTCCTCCATCTCGCAGATGCCGTTGTGGCTGCCTTCCGCACCACAGACCGGATGACTGTGAGGAGTTATTTCTTCAGAGGGTAAGTAAGTTTCGGAAACGAGTATTTGAGCACCACACCAGCAAGAAAGACGCCCCCCCCATACACCGCAGATTCAGATGAGGGAGATGGAGAACGAGCTTCAAAAAGAAGAAGAAATGGAGGAAGCCGATGAAGAATGGCGAGAGGAATGGAGGAAGAAAAAAGCGACTTATAATGGACGCCCTCTCCTCCTCCGAAGACGAAGATGTTGCCGAAGACATCCTTGTAGAGATGGCAGATGATAGCTCAGAGGAAGAAGAGGAGGAGGAAGAGGAGGAGGAGGAGGTAGAGGGCTGAATTTTTTTTTTTGTTTTGTTATTTAGTTTTGGTTAGAGAAGAGCCGGTGGGCATCTCCAAAAAGGCCTCAAATGATGATTATGAAAGGAGCTAGGCATCTCCTTAAACACTTTTGTAATTTTGTAACACAGAGCTGGGCAACTCTAATAAAAGGCCTTATGTAAAAATTTTCAATGGCAATACAAGGATTTAATGACTGTAATATGTTTCTTTAGTGTCAACTCAAACTTGAAAGCATAACCGTAATTTGAGGAAAGGCTTTTTTGAATTCGGCTCTTTCATTCTTAATTTTGAGAGCTGAAGTGAAACAGCCAAATATGTTTGTGTGCAAAATGTTTTAATTGTCAAGCGGTCCAACCTGCGCTGGCGTGAATTGCATCTGTAATTAGCTTTATGGAGTTCACGGGCGTATTGGACCTGTACAATGTAAACATTTTGCACACAAACATATTTCGCGCCTGGCGTGATTTCTCTTCAGCTCTCTCAAGTTTAATAATTACAGTACAGCTTCTGAAGAAATTACAGTACTGCTTTGAAGTACAATACGGGATACACGCATGGCGTGAATTGCATACAGTAACTAGCTTTCGTATCTTAATATTTCATATGAGTTTACAATTCATAAGACTTCTGCTAATGCCAGTACTGCATTTAAATTACAAATGAATCACTAATTTGTTTTTTCTCTCTGACTTACAGTTTTATGAATTCGCGCCTGGCGCGTATTCAACTGAACATACGCCTGGCGCGTATTCAACTGAAGTTCCTCCTGTGCCAGTATAGGCCACAAGCATAGGCTTATTCAATGAGTCGTGTGGTGCTCTGGAGGGGCTTGAAATTTAGAATGCTCAGCTGAGAATGAGAGTTGCAGACCTCGAAGCCATTTTGGGTAATATCCCAATAGCTGCACCATCTTATTTGCCAGATTCTTGTGTGCCAGCTTATCTTGTTACAACAACATTTGAGACTATTGTGCCAGCATGTGAGACTACTGAGGAACAACACACAGATGAATAACACACAGATGTAATTAAAACAATGTAAAGAGTGTCTAGCGTTTTTTAAATTCCTGAATGGTCTGGTCTGCAGAACAATCTTTTGAAATTTTGAATGAATGGTCTGGTATACAAGCGTTTTAATTTCATATATATGACAGAATCAGCTTGTGCATCTTAGTATAAGCACTCAATCTACTTTTTCTGATGTATCTTCCTCTATTTCTTCTAAGAAAATGAAACTCACCTTCTTTAAGTTTAACCATGGCCATGCAACAAAGGTTAGATGCTTTCACCCACTGTGGTCTCCATTAGGATGCCTATACGGGTAATGCTTCGTCGTTGAAATGGCAACTGATTACTAGAATCTTCACATGATCATTTCCAAGAGGAACTCCATGGCATATTGCTTCCGGATCGACTGATTCTATCTTGCAATTTCCCACCCTCCTCTTCAAATTTAAAAATTCGAGATGTAACATTCTTCTCCAATTTGTTCAATGTCGCAAGATAATGGGATTAATTTGGAGCTTGGGATCTGGAAGAGTAGATGAACTTACATGAAGGCGCTCGACATCGCTCAGGCGCCGGCTTCTTCCCAGTTCTTCCGAGTTCTTCCTGTTCTTTCGAGTTCGAATGACAAGAAAGGTTGGCGGCAAGATTAGGTGGTAGTTTCAAATTATCTGTTAATTGTATTGCTTTTTTACCGGCTGAGTGAAATCTAATTATGGGATTTCACAATACGGCGGTCGTAGAGCCATTTACTACTCGTACGATCGCGTCCCGTCCATTAGGCCCAATCGTAAGATTGCTGACCGTCGATTAAAAGTCGATCCGCGAAATTTAAATAACCGCTCCCTTCTATCGGACCGTCGATTAAAAGTCGATCCCAAAATTTTAATAACCGCTTCGCTTCTATCGAAGCCGTCGATCAAAGTCGATCCGAATGAAACATCGTCGACGAAAAGCCGAACCTACTTAAACTTTTATGGAAATCTATATAAGTTTTGAATGTCATTTCTTGCTTTTTGATTGCCGACTTGCTCAGGAGGCGCTCAAGAACTCCAGGGCTCAAGAACTCAAGAACTTTCAGAAGCGCTCAAGATCATCAGCGAAGATCTTTGCCCAAAGGTCGTCTTTGCTCCAAACTTCCGAGCCCGCGAAGAAGATGCTCAAGGTCAGTATTGTCATTCATTCATTGTTCATTGCTCTGATTAGTGTGCAGTGTTAGCTCTGTATTTACTGTCAATAAATCTTCTGCCTATACTCCTGTCTATTATTTCTGTAGCAGTGACTTAAATTTCTATATTTTGCTCACACTCACGTCTATCATTTCTTTAGCTGCTCATTTCTGCAGTGACTTGATTTGCATCTGCATAATTAATGTCCTTCCTGTGTTAAATTGTCCTCTCGTGATTAACTATTCTGTCTAGAATTTGTCCACCTGTTTGTAAATTAGTATGGAGTGTTTTAGTCTACCGCCTGAAAGTGATTTGTTCTGGCTGGCTTTGTAATTGCCACGCCTTTTGAGTGCATATACGTGATTGGCGGCGTATGCCATTACGTACTTTAGCCCGGCCGAAATGGATGACCACTCAAAATCGGCGCTAAGCGTGTATTGCACCCTGGTTTTGCGGGGAAGAAGAGACAAAACGATTGATAGTTCCTACACCTCCTCCAAATAAAGCAAAAGAGGTTCTGGAAGATACTCCGGTGAGCTCCGGCTCACGAGAAGAAAAAGAAAGCCTAATGAGGGCCTTAATATCCTATGCATTGTCGATGGATGATAGCGGATCCATTCTGGAAGAAGATTTCTGAATCCTCCATGCGAGAAGATGGATGGCGGTCTTGGAGTGGTATATTGATGTAGGCAAAACAAATGGTAAGGTGGATCTTGTGTTACACTCCGGGGAAGAAAGAGACCGATCTTATGAAGAAACAAGGTATTCTTATCACTTGTGAGGAGCAGGATGACATATGTTTGTCAACTCCTAGTGGAGGTTGTGAAGAACCACAAGAAAGATCTCGTCAGATTTACACATGCCAGGGCAACTGCTTTCAAAGATGGTATGATGAAGAAGGACGTGAGTGTTGAGTCATGTTTCAAGTATGGATGGCCTCAAAATACTGTCCCTCCTCCGGTTTCTATTAGTGAGGGGTGTCTGCAGTGAGGAGAGCTTTGCGAGGACCTTCTCAAGTTACTACACCGGAAGAGTTGAAGCATCAAAATGATATATCGGGGATGTAATGAAGATTGCTGGACTTAGGAAAGGACATCAGTACCGCAATGATTGATGGCATTTTTTGAAAATGACTCAGAAAAAGAAATCGCAGTACTGGAGGCAATGAGTAGGCTAGTCAAGTATGCAGACAACTACCCACTTGGCCAATCTTTTACACATCCCATCCATGTTGACCGGCCCGGTGAGATCACATAAGTCAAGTCTTGTTAGCGGGAGGTATGACCCCGAGCATGCTAGAGAAATCTTGAGGGGCGATGGTGAGGAATCCAGGCCAAGTTCCTATGCCAGCGCAGGCGTGCTTCCTTGGGATAAGAAAAGGATGCTCCCACCGGTGGACAACACTAGAGGAGCTTACGGTGGAGAACCCTAATTTGTGCTTCCTTATTATTGTGGGAGCATTCTATTGAGGCACAACGATCCCTATCCAACCGAAGGCTAAGCAAAGCAGGGACAAACAATGTATCTGCTACATTACAACCACGGGAGGTGTCGGTTTCTAAGCCCCCATACCCCGCAGAGAGGACTGCGTAGATTAGTGCGACATTGAGCGAAATGGGCTAAGTCTTTCTTTATAAAAGGTTAGTATATTAGGTGGAATAGAGTTAGTCAGATATATCAAGTAGGAATAACTGTAGTAGACTAGGTTGAGCGTGTGTCAAGGCTTGCCATTTCGCGCCGGGCGTGTATTCATCTTTGCCAATTCGCGCTGGCGTGTATTAGATCCACCAGATTGTCGGCATGAATACCGCGCCGTGCGGTGAATTGGCAATGTAACGCCTGATCAAAATGCCGGTAGCGTATTCATGCCAATTAATTGGCGTACATTGCCAATTCGTGCGTGGCGTGTATTCATGCTGACAATAACACGGACGAATACACGCCAGCGAATTGGCAATGCATCGCTTTGATCAGTAAAGTACATTGCCGCTTCGGCGCTGGCGTGTATTCGTCCGTAATAATTGTAAGATGAATACACGCCACCCACGCCGAATTGGCATGCCTGGGTTTGTCATTTCCTTATTATCCTGTTTGCTTGATCTAAAAAGCGGTTCATTTTTGTATGCCCCGCTCATATTGGCTGACATGCTTTCTTTATTAGGTGCAGCCCTTACGTGGAACAACTCAGAGTCATGCCCGCCAAAGAATGGATAGAATATGGAAGACCCCCGCAAACAAAGCGAGGGAGGAACGAAGTCCGAGGAGTTTAAGGCATTGGAAAAGACCTTGGCCGGGACTATCATCCAAGATAAAACCAAGGGCAAAAGGCGGGGAAAAAAACTGGGGGAGGAAGCGGTAGCAGAGGCGTCAAGCGACTTCAGGAGGTCCTACAGTGATGCTTACAATATCGTCTTCGCTAAGGACGAAGTCCGGGCGAAGTGGAACGGATACAGGATGCTTATGCTCGAAAAAGCTACTGGATCCAATGGGAAGAGTGCCTCTTCAAGATACTTCAATATTTGATCCTGAAGACTACCGAGATAAGGAAAGTACAGGGCCTTCAAGATGATGAAATCATTTGGTGCTGATGACATCAAGAAATACGTCTTTTGGTCGAAGGAATTTCTGCAAAACAGGAAATCAAAGAACCAACAAAGACACCATAAAAAACTATCGGATAAGGTGATGGCTGAAATGAGAAGAAAGGTTGCCGATCCTAAAAAGATGTTGGTGGTGACTTACCTGCACTCCAATACCTGGTCTCTACTGGCTATAAAGGTCTCCTACCCGATACAACAATAGGCCCTCGTAATATTTCTCTGTTTGTATTGGATAGCAGGACTGCAAAAGGAGAGAAGGGGATGACTCAACAGGAGTACAACAGTTTCTTTAGTAGCTACATAGGCTTAACAACTCAGAAGCTCTTTACTATTGTCATCATATGCCCCCCCAGGAGAGCCTCATATGCATGCTTTGGTGGCTTCATACGACTTGGAATGCCTAAAGGTCGTTAGAGAAGGTTCTCTTCTCTTTGAGACAAAGGATACTGATCTGAGGATGCAGTTTAAAAGCGCTTGTATAATCTTCATAATGATATCCCTTGTGCCAGATGACATGAGGTAGCTAAGAGCAAAGGGGCATCGGATAAAGGTGCATGGCAGTGTTTTCTTTTGGATGAACCCAACTTGAAAAATGTCTTCTACAAAGCAGATGATGAGGATGAAGCAAATGAAAGCGAGGAATTTGATGTTCCTAACCTCTACCGGAAAGACATCACTCTGGAATTGCTGACAAAAGAAAAGGGGCCCTTGAATAAACATGGGTTTACAATCAATCTGGCAAGCTATCTTGTTGAGGCATTTGCACCACTTGATACCACTTCTCAGGAATTACATGTTGGAGGGTATATTGGTAGAGAGGCCCTGAAGACATCAAGAAGATGTTTAAGTTTCGTCAACGATGACCAGTCCAGGGATTTTCTTGAAGTGTTTTTCGAAAAGGTACTAGCCACGGCTGATTGGGGTCCTGTCAAAGATAAAAACACGTTGGCTTTGGTACCTTTCAAAAGGCAGACTACTAGTTCACAAAAGCCTCCAAGTGCAACTCCAGAATGTTCAAAAAGCAATGCAACCCCCGAGGAGAAGGCCGAAATGCTAGCGCGAGAACGTGAGACCATGGAGAAAAATGCAATAGTTCTCGTCTTTATATAGAAGAGAACCATCATTCTAGGGAAAGGGATGCCAGTTTTGGCGCCAGCTCTGCTTTTGGATCCAAGCTTTCTTGGGCACAAGCCCGCTATAGCGCAGGCTTTCTTTGGCCTTTTCTCCCATAAAAGCCTTGTGTCTTCCTGCATTCCTCATCGGCATTTCCTCTGAGCTGAATTTTGTTGTTGTACGGAGTTTTCGCTACATTGATTCCTACACTGGTGCTGCTTCTTGATTATGCATAGGATGGATTGGTGCAGGGGGCACTTTGCGCTTTAGAATCGATGGTGCTGCCCCCGAGGATCTGGTCCCGAGAACATAATTGTGTCATGGCTTGGCTCTCACCTTTGATGCTAATTCCGCTTCTAGATCTTTTTGCTTTTTGATCTCAAAGATGCTTTTCCAATGATATCCTCCGTGGTGTCTGCTGCATTCATCGTGGCTCTCTCCTTTGATGCTAATTCCGTTCTAGATCTTTTTTTACTTTTGATCTCAAAGATGCTTTTCCAATGATATCCTGCGGTGATTTCTTTGCAGATTCATCCGTGGGCTCACCTTTGATGCTAATTCGTTTCTAGATCTTTTGCTTTTGATCTCAAAGATGCTTTTCCAATGATATCCCTCGTGGTCTTTGCTGCATTCATTTGTGGGACGCTAGTCGGGATTTGTGTTGTTAGCATTGTGGCCCCGGTCGATTTCTTCTACTCAATTCTTATGGCGTCTCGCTTCTCCAGGTTTGTTGTGATTGATCATTTTAATTTGATCGAGAGGTTTTTGGCCTCGCATGTAGTCCGGTGTCCCTTGGTTGTGGTCAGGTGGATTGGGCTCAAGTTATGATCACGCTTCCTCATGGAATCGATGGTGCTTCGAAAAACCGATCCCCGAATGAAAGTGAAATCTTACTTGCTCTGTTCCTCTAAATGCCGTGCATGTTGGTGGGTACAAGCTCTACGCCCACGGTTAAAATATGTTTTTCCTAGCATGATTTTCGGGCGGATGTGTATGTTTGTGGTCAGCGCTTTACGCCCCGGTTATGATATGTTTTTTTTCCCGGTATCATGCTCTTAAACCATGCCCTAGCCGGCTATAACCTCGCCTTGTCGCGCCTTCTCTTTTTTCATCACGGTTACGCGCCGACAGCATCTGGCCCATCCGGGACGCCCTAGCATCACCCAAGCCCGAAAAAATTGACATGGGATTGGCTATCTCAGGCGGGATCGATGCGAGGTCGGACGGTCGTTGATTAGATCAGAATGACCTTTGGCTGATTTGTTTTCGGGTTCAGGGGTCCGGTTTCAGCCAAATCTTTTTTGGGCTATAAATTGCATGGGGTTTCCGACTCGATATCCCTTTAATTCTAGATTTAAAAGTTGTAGCTTTATGTTTGTATTGTTTTAGGTCGAATTATGGTGTTTCTTGGGCTTGGTTTGGTTCTGTTTGGGGTCTTATTTGTATGGTTAGAATAATTTATATGTTGAGTTTGGTCCTAGTCCTTGCCCTCGTCTTTCCCTTTGTTGTTTGACGCCATGCATAGGTCGCTTTTATGCCCCTTATGTTATAAACCTTAAATCACGGGTTCTAAACATTATAACAAAGGATCTTGTGCATAATTTATTAAACATTAATAATAAAAGGTCCTTACATAGGGTCGAACCCTCGCATGGTATGGTTATGTGTTAAGTTTGGTGTCGAGTTTCTTGCCTCATCTTTCCTTTGTTGTTTGACACCACACATAGGTCGCTTTGTGCCCCCTTTATATTACAAACATTAAACCTCGCGGCTAAAAAACATTATAATCAAGGGTCCTTGGTGCGTATTTTATTAAACATTCAAAACAAAAGTTCTTGTGCATAGATTGGTCCCTTCCTTCCCTCCCTCTTCCTTTTTCTTTGTTGTTTCGGGCGCCTTTTCGTTGGTGTTTGGGGTCTAGAGTCGGTCCTTGTTTTGCTTTTTGTCGTTCCCTTGGATGTCTAGTTTCAGGGGGGCCATGTTAGGGTTCTGGTGCATAGTACCTTTTGGTTGCTTTTCCGGTTTTTGTTCGGTTGGTAGGTGTGTTGCTTGGATGTATGATGCGTTGTCGCCTAGGGGTTCGTGGTTGATTTCCACGGTGGTTTGTTTTGGTTTTGTCGTCCTTTTTACGCTTGTAGTGTTGTTGTATTTTTGGAGTTGGGGTCGATTTTTTCCAATTTGTTTTTGGTGTGCCTCCGACTTCGATCTTGGGATTGTTTTTTCGTGTTTCATTGGGTTTCATTTTTTTGGGTCAATCTTTAGTTGGGTGGATAGTCGTATTGTCATTTTTTTTCCATCAATGGCTCGCGTGTTATTTATTCATTTTTCAGCTTTTAGAAGCCGCTTTTATGATGCCCAACCTCAGTAGTTTCTATGTTGCGGTCGAGATTGACCCTCTTATGTGTCAACATACTTTTTGCTTTCTTACTTGTATGTATAGTTGGTGTATAAATTATGGATCATTGCTCGTTTTTCTTGAGTCGTTTAGTTCTTTTCCTTGAGTCGGTTTGCATTTGACTAACTATAATTGTTGTGGTTGTTTGTTGTCATTTACGGTTTATCTACCCCTTGTTGCTGATCTTTTTCCTTGTCCTCCTTCATTTAGTTTGACTTGAGGGTGGGAGCATCCATTTGGGCATAAAGTGACTTCAGTCATTATGTTTAATTCTTTGCTTGGGTATTCCATGTATTTCTATCTTTGCAGCCTATGGTAGCATCCTTGGCATCATAGGTTTCTTAGTTGAGGGATGCTCATTTGTTTGTCCATTTTACATTGTTTTCTTCTTGGAATTTGTTGATCTCCTTCTTGGTGTTATGGGGTTCCCCGCCATCGCTTTAATTTATTTATATACATGGTTCATTGGTTTAGTTAAGTGGCTCATTTCTCTCCATTCTCTCTGGCCTTTTAGTTTCATTTGGTACTTTTGATGCTTGCTCTATTTCTTTTCTTTCTTTCTTTTCATTCTTTCTTTCTTTCATTCTTTCTTTTTCTTTCTCTCTTACCTCATGACTTTCCCTCCTCCTTCCTTCCTTTTGCATGAATGTCTCGGTCCCATTCAACCTTTCTTTGCATCGGTGGTACCCATTGCTCTATTTGTTCTTAATCCATGTATCTCCGCGATGTCCCTTCGCTTGGTTTTGATTCCTCGATATCTTCTCGATTTGTTGTGCTCGTCCTTTTGTCTTAATCACATTTCTCCATCCATTTCATTTGCTTCGCTTTCCTTTCTTTGTTGTATCTTCTGTCGCTTCTATCTTATTTCTTTTGTTTACTTCATTTTTAAAATTGACTAGTCCTACTAGTCTTTAGTGGTGATTACATGGTTTGGGTGTATATGTTCGCTTGAGTGATAGGTTCTCTCTTTGATGGTCTATTTTATGTCCTTTTGCTCTCGCTGGATTTGAAGGTTTGGACCCCCGCCTTGTTTTGTAAGTTACATTAGTGAGTAAAAGTAGGGTTGTTAGATGTTAGTTTTGTCGTCCCTTGGGCCGCTTGATGTTTAGATTAGTATATTTGTCGAGTTGATGGTTTTTTCCTTTGGTGGCCTGCCCATGTATGGTTCCCTCTTTTTGCGAAATGTTGACGCTTTTATAGCCTTCGTTGGTTTTAGTTGCAGTGGTTCTTGGTGTGGAGAGATTCGAGCTATGGTTCTGTTGGGGAGGGCATCTCGAGTAGATGTCGATAAGAAGAATTTTTTGACTTGGCTGACTAGGAGGGTCAATGTCAAACTGGCTTCTTTGGTATTTTTCTTCTTGTCATTACTTAAGGGGTGGTGCCATCTCTAGTGGACATTGATGGGGATCGTTGTCAACTCCTTTTGTCCACATAGTTCAACAAGGTGCTAACTACTTTGTATGTTTTTTTTTTATGCCAAGTCAGTTTTGCATTTTAGTTGCTTCATTGCATTTTTGGCAAATATCCTCAGATTTAATCAACACATGCCGATTGCCCCCTTTTGTTGACATTTTGGCACTTTCGACCTAAGGACTTTAGCACGAAGTTGTCCGGGCGAAATGTATTTCCAAGATCTTGTATATAACCTTCTCCATTTGGGATAGTCTAGCATTTTTTCTACTCTTGAACTTTTCCATAGTCTGCTCGTTATGAGTTGGTGATTCATGTTAGTTCATGCCATGTTGTTTTTGGTTATTCTCAACACTTTCTATCTCGTAGACATGGTTGTGGTCCATAACGCCTATTTTCACCGCAATTAGTCCTTTTAACGCGCTTTGCTTCCATACTTAGATGTGGTCCTTTTCTCGCTAGGATCTCTCGTTTCCGTCGTTGGTCTATTGGTACCATTTGTGGTGGTCGCTTTACATTTGGTCGCTTTGCGTGAGTTTTACAATTGGTGGTATTTGCTAGCATCATTTGGCTCATTTATGCATGGCTTTTGCCGCTGCCATATCTCAGCTTTGTATTTTGTATGGGTTGAGCTATTGCATTCTTGCTGCATTGGTGCTTGTGACATTTAGTTGCAAATTTCTTTTATATTCCTTTATGTGGCTAGTTCCTTGTACTTGTGATGACCACCGAGCCATGTGCCCCTTCAATTTTTGGTTCATTGGCTTCTTTCCACCGCCTTTTACTCGTCCCCCCATTATTCCCTTTTTGTTGACTCTTTGTTCCATTTTTCTCTCGTTGAGCTTTTATGGTGTCCCTTGAGTCCCAGTTTTGCAGTCCGGGTTGTGCTTGAGTTGCTTCCATACGCCGTTATCGCTTCCCGCTTCGTCCGTTGTCCCGAAGTTGTCCCGACCGTCCGATTGCTCTTAGCATTCTTTGTTCATGATTTTCGCCAGTAATTTGTTCATTTGCACATGCATGATTTGTTCCTCTCACTGTTACTTTTCCCTGGTCTTTTGGGGTTGTAGTTTGTTCGATTGCCCAATTTATTTCCCTCGCCTTTCCATTTCGTGAGCCGATTTTCTAGTGCCTCTTTTCTTTTATCCCATTTCTCCATCCATTTCATTCGCTTTGCTTCCCTTTTTGCTCTAAGATTCTTGAGCTTTGTTTCTAGGTGTATGTATAGGTAGATAAGCATGCTTGTTTCTCATATATGTTCTCAATTGTTCTTTGGATGCCCTTATGAGGGCCCATACTCTTCTCTTTTATCATTGATTCTTCATTTTCGTGAATGCCTTCGAGGGCTTTATTTGCATTTGTGGCCTTAGCTCCTTTGTCCCAATTTGCTCGCTCCTCTATTCCTAGTCCCTTATTCCATCCATTTCATTATAATCTCTCGTGATTCCTCTTTTTTTTTTCATTTTGCATATTGTCCCTTTCCTCTTTTGTTTGTTCTATTTTATCTCTTTGAAACGCCTTTGGCTCTTCTATTGTCTTGATTCTCCTTTGTCGGGCTTCTCTCTTGTCTCATCATAGTGCTTTTGCCCTCCGGCGGTGTCCAATCATTATGTCATTTTTACTATGTTGACCCCGCTTGTTGTATCCACCTTGCTTAGCCTTTTTTATTCTTGTTGGTCTCGGATCGGGTTACCCTCACAACCAAAATTTGCATGTTGTTCACCGAAGTTGTTCTCTTCATTTCGCTTCTTCCCGACGCATGTCATATAGCACCCATCTTTCTCCATCTTTTCTCTCACCATAATGGGTTCTTTGGTGGCCCTCCTCGATTGTTCTTGAATCTCAAGGTCCCTATCGTTGTTTCTACGCTTGAAAATTCGGCTTGATCCGCGGATGTATGTGGGTATACATTCATGAATTTTAGTCCTTGCTATTTATTGTTGTTGCTCTACTTGTTCTTTTACTCCAATATTCTCCTTATATGTTCTCGGTTCTCATGGATGCCCTTATGGCGCTTTATACTCAGCTCTTTGTCATAGATTCTTAGTGTCTCATTAGTGCCTTTGAGGGCCTCTGATTATTTCCATTTTGTGTCCCTCACCATTTTTGTCCTCGCTTTGCTTTTGTTTTGCTATTCTCGATCCCTTTTTTCATCCATTTCATTATGGTCTCTGCTTTTGTCTTTTTCACCCTATGTTTATTCCTTTCCTTTTGTTTCCAGCTTTTATCCCTTAAAATACATCTTTGCTCGCTATTGTCTTGATTCCCTCCTTTGTCCCCCCTTGATTTGACGTAGTAGTTCTTCTTGCCTTGTTGGTCCGGGTCGCCATGCCTTTTCTATGTTGACCTCTTTAAAGACTAAAGGAGTTGTTTTGGTGTTCCTTTTCCCCGTGACATTCTCTCTTTTGCCCTCGTAGTTTAAATTTCAAAATGCGGTTGCATCTTCAGATTCGCATGTTGTAGTGGTTCTTGTGGTCCGCTGTCTTGCATTATTGAATGGTTCTTGTTTCAGTTGCTCCTCGCTTTCTTTCATCCATTCTCATCTTATGCTTTTTTGATCCCATCCTCGCCGACTCAGGCATCATCTACCTGTTCTCAATTGCATAATTGTTCTCGTCACCTTATGAAACCTTTTTGTTCTTGTGTCTCTGGGTCCCTTTTCGCCTTGTTCCCATGGGTTATGTTGTTTCTATTTTTTAAAGTTTGTTTGAACTGTTATGTGTGTAGCGATATGTTTAGGTTTTAGGTCCTTGTTTGTTGTAGTGTTTTTGTCATTATAGTATTCACTGTGAAGTTCACCACCGGGTAACGTTGATTCTTGAATTTTAGTTCCGTGTGCTCTTTGTTAGCTTGTTGACTATGTCCTGGTCTTGATGTCTTCTTTTTATGCATTCCATGGTGCATGGTTTTGGTCTTTCTTTTATTAGGGGTTTTTATTGTCTTCATGAAAGGTTCGCTTTTGAGTCCGTTCCGCATGAATAATATAAGTTAGGTATGTTTGTTCTTTACTTCCATAGCGCCTTGTCGTTAGGGTATTCTCTGTGATTTTGTTGGGCACGCTGGTTCTATAATTTTGATTTCATGTGCTTTGGTGGTGGCCATAGATCTTGTTTTTGTGTTCCCGATTTGCATGCCTTCTTTGCCTTATGCGCCTAGTTGTCTCGTGGTTTCTGAGCCCCTTCCCCTATTTGCAAAGGCATCCCACCTCATCTCATGGTCGCTACACTTTCCTAGCAAAGCAGGCTCACAATCTCGCTGGTCTCAATCTATGATGGGGTTTGAGGGAGGTTCCTCTTTGTGTTCGGATGTTGATATTTTAGGCATAAGGACCTTTCCCTAGAATGCAATGGTTCTCTTCTTATTTGGTCTCAAGTGGACTATAAAAAACTATTCTATTCTATTCTATTCTTATATAGAAGAGAACCATCATTCTAGGGAAAGGGACGCCGGGCCAGCGCCACCGCTTTTGATCCAAGCTTTCTTTGGCACAAGCCCGCTATAGTATGTGCTTTCTTTGCCTTTTTCTCCCATAAAAGCCTTGTGTCTTCCTCGCATTCCTCATCTACGCTTTCCCGAGCCGAATCTTTGTTGTTGTACCTGAGTTCCCCCTCCCCACCTCTTACTCTCCTATATGGGTTTTACTTTTTGTTCAAGTGTTGGCCGCATGGGCTTTTGCATTTTTCCCAACAGAAGCACATGGCGCTTTCCGAGGGCACCAAGGGGAAGCCCCCCAGGTCGGGCCTACATATATATTTTTCTTATCTCTACAGAGTCTCGCGGGCTTCCGAGGATCATTATGGATCATCTCTTCAATTTGCAATATTATGCCTTGTATTTCTATTCCGGACTTTATGGTTTTGTCGACTTTTTGGCCCCGTGGATGTATTTCTAACACATTTGATAATCGTGATATGGTTCGGTCTTGCAGTTTGAGCTCACCGATGTGCATGAAGTCGCTTTCTTTTATGCATCCGGGTCGAGCCTAGATTTCCCCTATACAGAAGCCTCATGGTTTCCTCGGGATCCTCATGGATCATATTGTGCTCTTTGTATTTCTAGTCCCACTTTTGTAGCTTGCTTACTCTTGGCCCGTAGATGGCTTCTAACACGCTTGACAATCACATGTGGTTTGGTCTTGCAGCTTGGAGCTCTGGATGTGCATGTGGTCGCTTTTTTATACCGGCTGGCACGTGGACGATGGAGCTGTGTATCTTAAGGGCGGATTTGAGTCACCGCTTGGATGGGTATGACCTGATTTTTGCAGCTTGTTGCGCTTTGGGAGCATTACAAAGCACAGCGGCCTTCTAGATGTTCTTTGTGGGGGCATGTACTCATTGTACACAATTATCTTATACGCTGGGTGGTCTAACCCGAGGTTGTGTTTTTTTACCCATTGGGGTTCATCATTTTGTTCCCCTCTTCACTCATTTTGGGATTCGTCAGTTTGTTTCCCCATGGTCATTGTACTATTTTTTCATTCAGCTCAATGGAACACCACTTCACTTCGGATGTTGATATTTGTGCATAAGGACCTTTCCCTAGAATATGAAGTCCATGCTTGATAACATTGCAACTGGTAATGTCCAAATTTTGAGGGTACGATCGTGGGCTTTCGATACCAAAGCCAGATGATCATGCAAGCTCAGATGCAACCAACCGAGGTTGGGAATCAAACAAAGACGCTTTTATTAACAGGGATGACTTCGGAGCAAGTCCCTCTAGAATCTAATACTAAGAGGATCTATCCTCGCCCGGACTTAGAAGATATGATGAATGAGGCGCTCGATTTTTGAGTTGCCATCCGGTCCCTCAATGGAAAGCGAAATGTTGATGAAGTACTTAGGGTGTTACTGTGCATGAATCGAGACTTTGTGGACGATTTGGGACCAAACTAAATGCATATAGTTTCCACATCCAAGAGATCCTGATGGCAAACCGGCCTTCGCCAAACATCTTGGTACTATGATGGATCACTCATATAAAAAGAAAGAGGACATCATAATAGTAGATGATGATGCTCTTAAGTGCTTTTATAATCAAGGTCGGCTCTAAATCCACCAACTTATACTCCACAAGATTACTCAACAGATGAGTTTCTAGTACTATGCATGTCCATCATGAGTGGTTTGGTCTGCTGGTAAAACAAAGATCGTGATGTTGTCAAACGCATCCGTAATCCAGATCGGACTAAGGAGATGGATCCCTATCTTGAGAGTTATTTGACAAAGAAAGGACTAGTCCCTCCATGATGTAATCTTCATATCAAGTGAATACAATGTAAAACGTATTCTGTGTATATTGATTTGTTGTTATCTACAAATGCTAATCAAACACCACATTCTTCTCACTAAAACAAGAAAATATTAAACCACCCACTACTACAATGCAAGAATTTGCAACAATGCAAAACAGCATGTCACACAGCACAACACTATATTGAGAAAAGGGTATGCAAAAGTGGCGTGCTTTTGGAACAGACGTAAATCCAATTTAAATGAATGATGGTTCTTCTGACTTGCCTCCATTGCATTGATAGGACGTTTCCTATATTCCAATAGAATGATGCCTCAACCAAAAATGCTAATCTGTTTGAATCATGCTGCAAATAGTTAGTAGAATTTGTGACCCATGTATTATATCATTTTCGCGTCACTATAGAATTATACAGACGTACATAGATGAAGCGGTGCCTTAGCTAGCCCTTTCATAAAAATTCTACCTTATACAATATTCTAATCTGCACTTTGCTCACCGAATGAAATGCAACTACAAATGGTGCTCTGGCTTGGTCCTCCACAAAAACTGTAATATATAACATCCCTAACGTGTTCGGATCCTCGCACTGTACAGTGGGCAAGGAGACAGAGATAGTTCCAAACCTGTTAAAGCCCCTGGTTAAGTGCCAATGGCCTGGTTAAATGAACAATTCTAGCAGTACTGTGAAGAATGCACATTGCTCCAAACATTGCAGAGTGCAGGAATTTGCCATTACTTATCATTGTAGAGAAATCACATTCACAACATAATATTTCATCCAAGAAAGATTAGAAGCATATCAAGCTCCAAATAAGAAATAAAAGCTAACAACAAAGGGGAAAAGGCATGTTCTGAGTTTCAGGTAGCTAGAAGGCATTTAGCAAACAAAATCGACTATTCAAGATTGAAAGCTGCAAGTATTTAAGAGGCTTTAGGGCAGGGATACTTCATTTTGGAAACCCGGAGCCTCTTCCCATTTGAAAAGAATTAACACCGGACCTAAAAAGTTGCATTTGATTAAAGTGGAGTAGATTCTGACGTTTGGGACTCAGTAGTAAAATGAGACTCATACAGAAGAAATTAAATTTTGCATAGAATCACTAGAAAAAATTCACATCACAGAACCACAACCAATCTTGTGTCTTTCTCATAAAATTCACAGACAAGCAGTCGAGAAAGTTCTAAAGAATTCAAAAGTTCACGAGGAGGGAGGAGGCTCACAAGGAAGGACAAGGGGCAAAGGGTAAAGGGGGTGGGGCAAAGGGGGAGGTGAAAGGGAAGTTTGAGAAAAGGGAGATGGGAAACAGATTTTGGAATAAGGGATGGACACACCCCAAAGAGATGGGAAGGGGGGCAAGAAGTTAGGGGCAAAGAGGGAAGTTGGGTGGGGGAGAGAGGAGCCAACAAAATTAAAGGGGGTGGATCTCGTTGTAAAAAATTAAAACATAATTAATATCAATTTAATTATATTTAAATTAAACTTGTTATGGTGCCCATCGTTGATGGGTTGGGTTTGTTAGATTTATAGGGTTAGCTATGTGGACCTTGCTTGCTAGCAGGCTTCCTCAGCCCAAAAGGATCGGATCTCAAGAAATAGAGGTAGGGATGATCTCTTACTTGCTCTTGGAGTTCCTTAGGACTATGTTCAGAACAAAACGTGCCAAGACGAATGTCAGAAAGCTCCTCGTACCGAAAAAAAAAGGGACCATCAAATTTCAGCCCTTTTCAGGGTGTTTTTTTTTTTTATTGAAAGCGTATATGTATATTAATTATAAGTTATGGTATTACAAAAGGTACTTTTTATAGGGAAGTATAACCCCATTAGGAATATAGAGTAGAGTAGTTAATAAAAACTTAAAGCAAGTGATATGGATGATGATGTCCAATGAGATATATCAGACTGTCTAAAAGTGAGATTTAACACTACAAGAGAAAAGGGGTATTAGCGTCAGTCATAGCGTCGGATGGATTTTTTTGGTGTTTTTTGAGGTGAAAACAATGTTCTGTAGTTAATAGCAACAGTTATTATCAAATAATGCTTTTGTGCTAATTTTGACGCTATGTCTGACTCTATGGATGATGCTATATCAGTTAGCCAAACTAGCGCTATAGCTGACGCTATAACTGACACAAGAGCTGATGCACTACGAATCAAATGTATTAGCATCCGGTTCAAGCGTAAATGCCATCTGACTCTAATTCTGACCTTAGTATTGACGCTATGTGTGATGCTACTATGGGCGCTGAATCTAATGCTAGGCTTGACTCTATGTCTGACTTTAATGTTGGCCTCTATTCTGACTCTATAATGACTCTATGTCTGTCACTACCTTTGGTTCTAATTTTGACTCTACTACTGGCTCTATCTTTGATGCTACTATTGACTCTATATCTAACCCTATGTCTGACACTATGTTTGGTTTTAATTATGACTCTACTACCGACTCTACGCTTGATGTTACTATTGATTCTATATCTAACCCTATGTCTGACGCTACGCTGACTCATACAATAGTATTATGAACTCTACTATTCGTGCTAACATGTGATCTCACTCTTGTCTGTACACTATCTCTAGATTTGATGCTACCATTGATTCTATGTTAAGTTCTATATCATTGACCCATATGGTGTACACTCTGACTAGTCAGATGGTTTAGCAGCCCTGCGTCGTCCAAGCCCCTTGCCGAGATTTTATCGCTAGGGTTTTTCCTCGAAAACCCGAAAGGATCTTAAAACTTTTTGAATAATCTCATAAGCAAAGATACCAAAAAGGAACTCACTTGCCATATATGTAAAGAACCATTTGCTTCTAGACTCTTAGTATAATTATTGTTTCTCTAGACTTTTCACTTCTCAAAGTCTTCATTTCACATTATCCTATGTGGCTAGAAAGAGATTATCAAGGCTATGAATATACCATAACGTGTGCATTATCTTGTTTATCTCATATGCTTCAAAGTTTTTCAATGCATAATATTAGCAATCGTATGAAGAGTATCTCAATACAATATTAACTAATGACAATTAAATATACTTCAAAAACTAATTGAATTAGTCTTCAGTAATGTCATATAGCATGGGAGAATGTGGTGATAAGCGTGCCGTCTGGTTGACATTGAGGCTTCAGGGATTATTAGGTAAATGCAGCAACATTGTAAGTGGAACCCATGTTTAACTTAGCAGATGGTCACAAGCGAGCAGAATTGCTTACATTGAAAGGTGCACACTTACTGCATGCAGTTTGTAATTTCTGAAATCGAACTTGCTTTTAGGATACTCGAAGGAATGATTTGGTCAATGAATAATTCGCTGAAAATATTTCATGCGTAAATCTTTTTCTGTACGATGTGTTAACATGGAACTAGTATGTGGAAAAAAATAAAGCAATTAATTAACAAGTTCATCGGTACCTACGCATCATTCCCAACACATTATATCATAACTGAAGTTTGGCAATGCTATGTTGGTAGATTTTCATTCTTCGACAATCAAAGTGAAATCATGAAAGAATTAACCATGTGCAAAGGTGCTTGCATTTATAAAGCATATATGTATGTAGGGTATCTAGTTTGATATTCGCACATTTTGTTGAACACTCTTTGCAACTGATATTTTTATTACAAAAGGGGTCACTAATGCTACTTATAACCATGGTACAATAGACAATTAGTTCCAACAATAGCATATTGTAAAATTATAGTTGTTAGATGAAAGGACATAACATGTGCAACACCTATCACTTGCCCATACATTTTTGTAGCTATTTCTCCTAGTTCATTACATTGCACAAGTAAATGACTACACCTTCATAGGGCTCACACAAATGATAAGACACTCACTCAATTAACCATTTTCTGCATAATCGTTAGTACAAATGTAAACTTGCCCTAACTCATGTCTTATATATTTCCATCTATATCTACATGACATTCACAACATTATACTAGCCAATGCATTCATGTGTTGATTATTAGAAGCAGAAAGATTTACATATCTATTAGCCTAATGTGGAGCATCTTTGTACATTGCTCCTTTCGTTCCTCTATTTATTCCCTCTCAAACATGGCTAGGCACTGAACACATTTCTACATAGGATTATACTTATGCCCGGCAATGCCAAGCACCCGTTACTAGTATTTTGTAGGGCCGATTTATAGCGGAGACCTCATAAGATAACTTGTTTGGAACTAATAGCATAGGACCAAAATACACCAAACATGTTACTAAAATCAAACCCAAGCATAAGAAGAACTCAAACGACTTGTCTTTGATCAACCTCTCCACATCACAAATAATTTCACATTAGTAATAGTTGCCCCGCATTGCCAATTGGAACACAGTTCTACAAGGTCGGGGTGAAGGTTGGGGGTGTTGGGGGAGGGGGAGCAAGGGGGGGATATGGAAAGGGTTGGAAGGGAGACGTCCTGTACACATGCCATTCTAATGTATTCATCAGCCTATTCAAAATCATGTACTTTAACAGACAAATGGACAATGTTTACAAGCTTGTCCTTAAGCGCAAACATTATCGCACTGGCATGTTCTGCAGCATTACCAACTATAGAAAAAATTATAACACTGAGAAAGGATAAAGGTCCAGGCCTCTGATGCGCCCTACAAGGGGATAAAAGAGATTAAGACTCAAAAAGGAATATCAAAATATTCCATAGAAATACGTTCAAATTAAGTACCTGAATTGAATCAACGACATATTGTAAAAGTATTGTAACCATGCTATGGTGCCCCAACAACTTGTTCTTCCTCATCCCCAAACTCTATGTTGTCCTATGACATACAAGATCATAGGCTTAGGTTATACGAAGTCAAACAGTACAAACTGTTTAATCTACTACTACACAATTTACTGTACATGCAGCATTAACATAAAGTTGTAGCCACACTCTCACCTCTTCTATATCAACTGAAAGAAGAGATACAATGCATATGCCATCAACATCACACAGTTGCTAAATCTAGATAGCCCTAGCTATAATGTACCAACGTGTAGCTCTGTGCAGTATAAAAGAGATAATCACCAATGGAAGCAAGTGCTTAATCTTGCTCAGTAATATAACTTTACAAAACGTTCTCCAGCCTTGTTTCGCACAAACATCTTTTGAAAAGAAAATATGTATAATCTTTGAATCTGTGGATCTGTCTCCAAACACCAATGTTTTGGTTTAAGGACCCTTGGAGTGGCCCTCTCATCTTAATTAGGTTCCTCTTTTCTTCCACATGAACTGCACCGTTCATTGGCATCATCTACAAGAAAATGCATCCCCAATTCCAAACAGCAACGGCTCGGCGTCTTAACTTAATAGCGGAACTCATGGAGGATAAACTCATGGAGCTTGTGGCTATAACCTGCATTGAAAGAGCAACTGGAGTGGATGCCGGAGTGATGAGTGGCAACCACACCTTCTTTCTCCTTCTTTCTTTCTGCCATTTGGAAAATCCCCCCACCAGCTCCAAGAAATGCTCTGTTCAATTTGTTTCCATTCTGGTTTAGAGCAAAGGTCACCTTGCATGATTCCATCTTCGTGGTAAAATTTGAAGGGGATCCAAAACAGACACGTACACACATGAAGGTCTGGCTATGGCAACTGCCACCTCAAGGGAGCGCTACTCATGAGGATCTAAAAGGGATGGAGGCTTTCACCTCTCCATCCTGGGCCTGCCACTACCCATATCGATGGGATCTTCCACGAGCCAAAGAGGAGGAAGAAAAACTTCCTCAAAATATTTAAAAGCTCCATATTTAATCTTGGTCGTACACATCAATTTCATGTTGCCCTTTTAATGTGCCAAGTCATTAATCCCCCCATCAACATCAATTTCTAGTTATAACAAAATCTATCTTCAAATCTTGGCCCTCCATTCTTAACAACAAACACAAATAAATGGAGGCCATTGATCTTCTTCACCCACCCCAACCTTTTGAACTTATAATTTTACAATTGTTGGCCGGATGCCAAAAATCCGGTCAACATTATGCCCAAACAAAAAAATGGGTCTGCCTCTGCCTCGGCCCACAAGATGTAGCATATACAACTCAATAATAATAAGGTAAATAAAAGGGACACTCCAAGGGGGACACATCCACATCGCTCGGTGGGGCTCCTCTAGCCCTAACTCCACGTGTGGGTAACCTTTCCTCGGCAGGGCATAAAAAAAAATGGTGTAAATATGGAACCTGGAGAAGGCTCATCCAATTGTTAAGGCAAATTGTTTATGAAAAATGGATGTCTCAAACATATAGGGGGGTTGCACCAATTGTGGACCAGTTAAGAGCCATGGTCAAGGAAATGTCAAAAATAAAATAATTGTATCAACTAAATTACATGGTTAAAAAGATCATGGTATAGGGTATTATACAAACTTAAAAAAAAAAAAATTTGAATATGTATTGATCATAAAACCTCTCTATGAAATATGCCTATCTAAAAATAGAAAGAATCATTGAATGCTCCAATTGTGGGTCGAGGTTTAATGGTTAAGATCAAATCCAATTTTTTTCCACTTCATCCAATGGTTGAGATTGATACAACAATTATGGGTTGACCCACTATTGGAAATTTGATCGATTTTTATGTGGTTCACAATTGGATCATGGTCCACTATTGGATCATGAAAAATTGATCCATTTTTATGTGGTCCACAATTGGATCATTTTTATGTGGTCCTCATAGCAGCTCGGCCAGAAACTCCAGAGCAACACCGGAAAAGCTGGTAAAGATAAAGCTGGAGGAGACACACCGGAAACTACCAAAAACCCTGTACGCCAAATGATGCAAATCTCTACGCCAAATGATGCAAAAGCAAGAGAAAAATGGGGCTAAGCCCATGGCGCCTTCAGTTTTGCAGAAAATAGCGTGATCGCCACATCAGGACCTGAAGAATGGGAGCTTGAAGCTCCGGCTATGGCGCAGCGTTGGAAGCCATGGCAATGGCATACGAAAGAAGACATTAATGGTGACACGTGTCAATAATTATGGGTGTTATGACTATAACGTACCTGTTGTCAGGCTGTTATGGCCATAACAATTTTATTGCAGATAATGATCCGTCCCAAGATTACCATCGGATATAGGACTCCTACCATCTAGGGTCCAGATTAAATCCTGGGCCTAAATGACGAGGCCCAGGACGTTAAGGGAGAAAAAGGACATGGGGGCAAACAAATAAGACAAAACAAAAGATCAAAGTAAGAGGAAGGATGGCTGATAACGAGGAGGTTATCAGCCCTTAAAAAAATGGCAAGAGGAAGTGAGATATGGCGGACTCTTCAACGGCAAAGGCAGCAGAGATGGCGAAAGGTAATGGTAGAAAGAAGGAAGAATAGCAAGGGCAGAGGATGGCGATGGCTAGGGTTTAGGTATGCGCTGTAAGCCTTCATCTGGTCCATTCTTGCTTCTAATCTGTTCTAACCTGCATTTTTTCTTAGGTATAAGGCATTCCCGCGCTGGCTAAATTGATTTCGGTCTCAATCAAGTGAGTGGTGGTTCTCCAATTCAATGTTCTATCATTTTAACCTCTGCAGAGCAAATGGGCAGCATTTTTGTTGGGCAGATGCTCTGTCATTCCATTATAGTTGGATATTAGCAGGTCTGAAGAGCAAATGCCAGAATCAGAGCAGGTAACTTCTGGAATTTCTTTTTCACCCCCCGTGTGAATATGCACCCAAACCAAAGGGGGTTTAAGGGGGATTTTAATTTAAATGTGTTGGACCCAATGGTTGTGTTAATTAATGTCAATGGTAGTTACGTGTTGGTTGTTAATGTCAATGGTTGTTATGTATTGGTTGTTATGTGTTGGTTGTTATGTGTTGGGAGCTTTAATTTTTATATGTTGGATGTTGATGTTTTGTGTTGCAAAAATTTTTTTTTGCCCCCCTCCCCCCCGGGTGTGACAAACATTTTAGAATTCAAACCAGAAAAAAAACTAGAATTCATTTGAGGCTTTCATCACCTGTAGCTTTTGAATTTGATCACAATAAAACAAATAGAACATAAGTAAAAGTTACCATAAAGATACAGCAGATTGATCCCATTATTCTGAAAGTCATAAAGTTTGCAACACCCATACACAAACATTTTTCAACCTGGAATTTATTGACACCTTTGGCCTCCATGGATTCTTGTGGTGAGAAACCAAAGTGGGAAACTTTTCTGCTTGTTAACACAAGGATCTAAAAGCCTTGGAATTTGCTGCCTCAAAATCTAAAAATGCATGGTAATTTTTTGCAAGCTTCATTCGAAATGAGCCATAAAACAATATCCAATAGCGCAATCCTGTATTAATCAGCTGGTAGGATGTGAAAGCCTACCAAACCTGGCCGAAAAATTGCTGCTTTAGCATAGATAACTTAACCAAACATATCCATATCATACACTATCAAAAGATCTCGGAGAGAGAGTTTTTTAACGCATAATAAAATCATCATCTCAAGCAGAGCTCTACGGATCAAAAAGTTATGATAAGAAATGTGTTGCCTGCGGGGAAACCGCACTACATCGCCCTTCAAGCCGATCACCACACACACAAAAGAGGGCTTTTGTTGTGAGCCATTGGTTGTTGACCATTAGAAAAAAGGCTAAAATCAATAGCCCTTCATGTGCCCATTATGCACCACACGCACAAAAAAGGGCTTTTGTTGTGAGCCATTGGTTGTTGACTACATGCACCCACACACACAAAAAGAGGGCTTTTGTTGTGAGCCATTGGTTGTTGACTACATGCACCACACACACAAAAAGAGGGCTTTTGTTGTGAGCCATTGGTTGTTGACCATTGAAAAAAAAAGGCTAAAATCAATGGCTCAGAAATGGTGCCCTCTAGATGTACGCATTAGTACATCCATTTGAATACATCACGAAATCATAGGAAAACCTTAGTGAAAAGCATACAAAAACACAAAGAAAATCCCCTGTTGTTATGCTACATATAGAAGGCCCGAAATTGCTTAACACGTGTTTTGCAACTGTAATCCGACATGCAAGTGATAGCTTTGCCACCTTCCACCAATTTAAGTGTTTCTGAAGGCCTAGTAGTATTTCGTCCCATATTTGTGCCTTAGCGATATTGATGCCCACTGGAACACCTAATAGGTTGGAATGCTCACCCTCTGGAATTATTTTCCATAGTAGGATTGTCAAGCATGTGGGATGTGGTTCTTCCAAAGGCCATTGTACTGCGCATTTATTCCAATTTATGAGACATCCTGAAGCTATTGAGAAGGAGGCTAGTAATTTGCCTGCACATGACAGGTTCTCTTCCTCTGCCTCTATAAATAGGAATGTGTCGTCTGCATATTGGTTACATATTTGTTGAGAGCCATCCAACATTTCTAGTCCCTGAATCATACCGTCTTCCGAGGCTTGCCCGAATATTTGTGAAAGTGCTTCTGCTGCAATATTGAAGAGGAATGGGGCTAAGGGCATCCTTGCCTGATGCCCCTTTTTATGTCAAATATTGGAGAGGGTTCACCTTGGAATAGGACTGAAGCTCGAGCAGATCGCAGCAGTTTCATGACCCCTTCTGTAAAAAAATTTCCACAACCCAGCTTGAACATCATTTTTTGCAGAAAACTCCATCTGATATTGTTATAGGCTTTCGTAAAGTCTAGCTTTAGGTACGCCACCTTTTGTCTTGTTTTTCTAGCCCAGTGCAAACCTTCGAATGCTGCTGCGACATTGCTCAGGATACTCCTGCATGGTAGAAAGCCCGATTGGGCTTGTGAGATGCCTTCAGCTAGAATTGGCTTGATCTTCTCTGCCATGGCCTTAGCTATGATTTTATAGAATGCAGATAAAAGTGTGATGGGCCTCCAATCATTGATTGTGCTTGGCTCCTTACTCTTGGGAACCAAGGAGATACATCCTGTGTTCAATCTTGGATTTAGATTTTCAGCTTGTGTATGTAGAGAAGATATCATCCTTAACCCATTCCCAATTGCATTGATAGAATTCTATGGGAATTCCATCCATACCCGGACATTTATTTTTAGCCAGTAAAAAGGTAGCCTTTTGAAGGTTCTTCATAGAGAGGGGAAGACTTAATATATCTTGTTGGCTAGAAACCTAGTTTTGCTCCATGGGTAAGCAAACTTTTGTCTAGAAGCATATTCTGCGGGCTTACAAAAATTAGCATTTATGCTGTTAGCTGCACCTTCAAATCAGAAGGACTTGAACTGTCATGCCACAATGACTTCTTCCATCTAGCATGGATACTGAGAAATCTTATTCTTATACAAGCAAGGTAAAGAAAACCTTTCTTTTTATGTATTATGCTTCGTTGTATATGCCAGCTTGTCTGTAACCTCCTTGGCAAGATCAATATATAAGGTTTGTAGCTTATTGAATAGAAAGTTTGCACAATATCATTCAGTAATAATTATGTAGGGGAGATTTCACATATACCTTGTTCTCCCTAACCTTTGCCAGGCTTAGGCTAGACCATTCATTATGTTAGTTGGATTGTAAAGAACATGGCTTGAGCACCTTGGAGTTTGCACCTTCATCTTATTTTCAAGTTTTAAAACTTTTGTGCCCTTGAAATGTCCTAATTAAGAATAGCTTCTGACTTGCCTCCATTGCATTGATAGGACGTTTCCTATATTCCAATAGAATGATGCCTCAACAAAAAATGCTAATCTGTTTGAATCGTGCTGCAAATAGTTAGTAGAATTTGTGACCCATGTATTATATCATTTTCACGTCACTATAGAATTATACAGACGTACATAGATGAAGCGGTGCCTTAGCTAGCCCTTTCATAAAAATTCTACCTTATACAATATTCTAATCTGCACTTTGCTCACCGAATGAAATGCAACTACAAATGGTGCTCTGGCTTGGTCCTCCACAAAAACTGTAATATATAACATCCCTAACTTGTTCGGATCCTCGCACTGTACAGTGGGCAAGGAGACAAAGATTGTTCCAAACCTGTTAAAGCCCCTGGTTAAGTGCCAATGGCCTGGTTAAATGAACAATTCTAGCAGTACTGTGAAGAATGCACATTGCTCCAAACATTGCAGAGTGCAGGAATTTGCCATTACTTATCATTGTAGAGAAATCACAACCAGTGTAGTCACGTACGTAGTGTACCGTGCGGGTATCGTACGTCTTCTTACGTACTATACGTTATTTATACGTTGAAGGTTTTTCGTACTTTATGTACGTTTGATACGAGTTGTTGTATTTGGCGTACAGTACGTAAAGTACGTTGTGTACGTACACTACATATAATTTTTTCCCGAGTTTCTAATTTTCATTATGCTCACAATACTAAATAACCATTAGATCATTGTAAATACAAAGCAAAACAGCTATTACAGTAATTCTTCATAGTTTTTTATCAATCCAAAATAATAACCAGAAATATAATATTCTTATAGGCAGGTCAACTGAATTAGTTCTAAAAAAACCTCATCATCCTGACTGAAAACACTTACACAGTCATTAGTTCTTTCTAAAGTTAGCTGCCACATAATTAACATATGATATTTATTGTCCTTCGTCGCCATTTTCTTCTTCTTCCGAATCTGTTTCAGTAGAGGATGATTTTGACATCTCCAATTCTTCTCCTGTATCATCATCTTCTTCATCATAATGACCCCGTCATGTTCTCATTGTTACCATCTCATTCTATTTCTTCTATTTCTGCTGCAGGTGTAGACCTTGTTATGGACCTTGTCCGAACTCCACTACCACGCCTTCTACGACGACGAGGTGTACCTCGTGATGTGGATGCTGCAACAGCTCTAGACATGCTCCTTGTTGTCCTTCTAAGGCTCATTGTTTCTTCAAAGTAAGTTTGATAAAATTCTCTATTAATGTCATCACCTTCCGTCGAAGGAGGCAACTCTGGAGTCCTCTCAACATCCACTTCAAGTGGATTCACCTACAAATAAAGGCATATCATGAGGCAATATTCAGCCGCTAAATTTCAGCTCTAAAAATACATAAAATTTATCTCTACTATTTCAGTTGTACATGAAGTTTATCTCTACTATTTCAGCTCTACAATTTCAGCTTTACATGAATTGGAAAGAGATATAGATGGATAGAGTTAGATAATATACCTGCATTGGTGATGTGTTTACAGTTTCCAACTTTCGAACAAGCTTCAGATTTTTACGCACATACGCTAAGCGCTCAAGTTGGGCTGGTTTTAACCTATTTCTTATTTTTGTATGAGCAAGAGCATGAGCGTTCCAATTTCTTTCTGCTGCCCCAGAAGAACAATCCTAAACCGTAAACGAATTAATCATTTTTGTATGGAAAAGATGTCATAAAAATGGCATTTAAGATACTTACTTGTGACAAGACTTTCACGGCTAATGCTTGAAGTTTAGGAGTTCGACCGCCAAAAGTTTCCCACCATGTAACAGGTCTGTGCATAGAGATCTCCTCTTTTGCCAATGTATAGCTGAAGGATCCAGTTCCATTGCGATACTCGTGAAATTCACGGAATAAGAGATCACAATCTTCGGTTGAATACAATCTTTCTGTGTATTTCATCCATGCATCCAACAAGTCAGGACCTAAAGCTTGCTTCTTTCCTCCGTGCAAAATATGTGCAACAAGATGAATGGGCCTTCTAAAAAATTCCCAACGCTGGTCGAACAATTTCAGAACATCTTCATACCTGCCATGTAAATAACAAACCATATAAATAATAGAAAATCAGAAAAATTATCAATCTTAATAATAAAAAAAATCAGAAATCTTAATTTCAAAAAAATCAGCAATCTTAAATCAGAAAAATCAGCAATTTAACTAGTTAAATACTTACTTGGACTTATTTGAGAAATCTTCTTCCAATCCTTTTTATAATACCTCCTTGCTCCTCCGCATAAATTCGTACAACAGCCCAATCATTGACCCTTCCTTATCAGTAAGGCGCAATACGCTATACAATGGCCCCATCACCCTCAATACAATATTGAAAGAAGGCAATGTCGCAGGATCAAGAATATAACCTTTCACATTCAATGCATCGGGCTTCTTACTATCCGGCCAATTCCTCCAATGATCACTTACCACCGTTTGTTCGAGAGCATTCCAAACCTTTTGGAGGCGTGCCAACACAATGTACGTGACTCCAAACCTTGTATTGCAAGGCTTTAAAAGAGCATGGCTACTTATAGAATTAAATATTTTCCTTGCATTTCTCTTCTTTGCAAATAGTCGGACAATAGCGTTTGCTTTTGATACAACACTCTTCATCCATGGAAGCTCACCCATATCATATAACAGTAGATCTAAAGAATGGGAGGCACATGGCGTCCACACAAGATGTGGAAACTCCACTTCTAGCAATGTTCCCATACGCACGCAATTAGCCGCGTTGTCTGTAATTACCTGCACCACATTTTCACTACCTACCTATTTGATTGCATCTAAAATTTTTTCCGCAAGCCATGCACTATCAGTTCTTATGCTGACATTGCTACAGTCAATGGACCTGATAAACATTGTACCATAGCAGCATGACACCAAAACATCAACAAGCTGTCTATGGCACACATCAACCCACCTATCTGTTAAAATAGTGCACCCATACTTTGGCCATAATGCCCTTATCTTTGCTGTTTTTTCTTGCAAAGTATGCATTTCAGATTTCAGACCTTAATTTCTCATATAGTGGTAACTAACACTACTATGTTTATCTCCTATCTGAGAAAAAGCTTCCAAAAAATTTCTCCAACATGGCAGTTTTAATAAATTAAAGGACAAATTAGCTTCAATGATACATCGCATTTCCATCACGTTTGCATAATTCTTCCTTTGCATTTGTATAACAGTACCTTTTTTTAGAGTTTGCTGTTTATGTGATGATGGTGGTCGTGAAGAAGAAGGACTAGATGTTGCTGCCATGCCAGAAAATGAAGCATTTTCATCACCGATAGATGATATAGGAGCAGAAATAGCTACTGTTGCTGCAGGTTCATCAACAGTGCAGCCCATTCCCATCATCATTTCTTCCTCTAATTGAAGAGGCAATGGGCCAATTTGTCCCCCCACTTCAATAAGAACATCCTCTGGTACCTGTGGACAAGCTTCGACGCCATACTTTTTTTCCCTTGCTAGGTGCGCAACCATCCTTGTCTTTGTTCCATTGCAGTGTTTGCCACAAAACTTGCAATCCCAGCTTCTATCCCCATTGGCTAGCTTTAGGATATTAAGGCAATACTTATTCCAGAAAGGGGACTTCTTACGCGGCATCTTGTAACTTGCTGCAATGAGAAAGATATATTAAATTACAAACTTGTTACATTTACATTTCTGATTTTTTTTTTTTAAACTAAAACATAAGTATTAAGCTAATTTCTTACCTGTTTTTAACTCCAAAATTGCTGCCAACAAGAAGAAGAGGTACAACAATTGGTCATCACTGTTTCGGATTTGCAATCGATCAACGGTACTTGAGATCAATGTTTCAGATTTCCAAAGTAAGCATGCTGAAATTTATGAGCAAATAGAGAATCAGAAATACAAAAAAAAAAGATGGGCTTCTATTTAATCAGAAATTCAGAAAACATTGCAAAGGGATGGGCTTCTATTTAATCTGTTAAACAATATGAAGCATCTGTCATTCTAAGGCCCTGGGAGCATTATCAATCACGAGAATCCTACAAACTGGTTTCCTCTTGAACATGCAGAATGTACAGATCCATATTTACTGTATAACGTTGTACTTTATTAACATTAAATGGAAGTCCTTGGCAACTGTGAGCCATGCCACCTTCCACCTTGTTCATTATTTCTTCCAATGTCACCTTGGCATGTAGATAAATAAGCATAAATGATGAGGCTTGAAGCAGTTCTAACTTTGTAAAGATATCGATGGTTTTTTGCACTGCTCCTATGCATTTCATATGGCAGAGTTTAATATTAGAGGCGAAATTTCAGAAAAAATATTCAAAGCACATTGCTGTTACCTGCTAAATATGCATGGCCGAGATGTGCAAGAGGCTTTAAAGATCCTATAAATGGCCGATTCTCACCTTAGAGAAAAAACGAGGTAAAAAAATTCAAGTATATAGATAAGAAATAGATTAAAAAATGATGCAAAGAGAGCAAAAAACAATAGAGCATCAGTGATCAAGCCAAATCCGCCGGAATGCACAAGAATGGAAGCAACATCATACCCTAAGCTCCCCCTTCAAACCTGCTGCACCTTCCTCGACCTATCTTCACTCTGGAACCATCGACAATAACTCCAGCTTCAGGCTCGCGGCACTTAGGGTTAAGGAAAAAAGAGGGAAATAGAAAATGTCATTAGGGTATGGTCTCAGACCCCTAATTTTTGTTTTTTTTTTTTAACCCTATTTTGTTAAAGTACGGGACATACTGTACGGTAACCCAAGTACGAGACGTACACAATTGTAGTGTACGCGTACGAAAACAACCCTGAGCAGGACCTGGCATCATCTCTTTAATACAAAGATTTGAACAAAGAATATCTAGTTCTGTCAAGCCTGCAGAAGCTGTCAATATTATAAATCAACCACCAGCAAGATGGATTTGCCAATCCTTGATAGTGAAGCAGGAGGCAATGAACAGACTGTCTATAAAAGAGCTAGAATGACAGAAACTATAGATCTGACAGATGAGAATGGTTCACATAGGCCAGACAAGCAAATGAGAAATACATCTAGAATTCCACACTCAGATCCTGTTGTTAAGAACCTATTCAAGAACACAACAGACATCCTTGTGCAAGAGAAGATCCTACATGACTCATTTTGGGCTCTAGGAAGGACAAAACCAGGTAGCAAAGTTAGATGCCAAGGACAAACTAAACATGGAGCACGAAAATGTGACAAGCTTATAAACAAAGGTACTTCCTCTGCTGTAGCCCCTTGTTACTATGGTGTCCGAAAGTATTCTGGAGGTACTCTCTCAGTTCTTTTGGTTTTGTTCTGATGATGTTAAACATAACTTGGTTCCCTTCGAAAATGTTATTGTCCCCATCTGTGCGTCCTGTTATGTGGCCTGTAGCAAAAGGGGTGAACTTAACACAATCTGAAACCAACAAGTTACAGGATGCAGGTTTTAACATTGAGGGCTTGGATAGACATGTAGAAGAGGTTGTCCCAACAACTTTGGCTAGCAGCCAAAGGCATAGAGATAGCGGTAAAGCTCAGCTAAGAAGATGTGGAAGAGTTGTGCATATGAGGAATAAACTAAATAGAGATAGTGAGATCCGTTTAAATTCAAGCTCAGATGCAAGGCTATGTTGTGACTCAGCAGGTTGTGCTAAATAAAAGCCAAGTGGACTTCTTTATTGGAAAAGACAACAATAGCTATAAAGTCTCTATCAGAAGAGAGCCTAGTTGTACTTGTGAAGACTTCATGAACAGTGAAAGGAAACATAGGTACATTCCTTGCAAACACTTGTTCTACATCATGCATAAAGAGCTTGGTGTAGATCCTACGACACATTAGAGGAAAAATGAGATCACATTTTGTCCCATTAAGGGATGCTTAAAATGCCATGTCAGCTTTTTAAACTGTCCAATAAGAGAAAAGCTCCAGTATATCTCATTCCAGTATTATGTGGCAGCCTGTAATTAATGCAGTTGCAACTAACTTCTGTAGTATCATTTTTTCATTATAACTTTTGATCCAGAACTCCGATTCAAAAACTTTTTGTAGCAATGGGTTCGTCTTCACAAGATCTATTTATTGATAACCCATTCATATATCTTTTACGATATAAATATATAAGAAATAAGCAAAAAATCATATTTTTTTAAGGTTAACGCATATGACCATATTGAAATACATCATAACCATATATCATTGGAAAGATCTTTTCATTCCGCATCTAATGCAATAAACGCCGCAACATTTTGACAAGTGGATCAAAAGTTATGGGGGAAAAACGACAGCAATGAAGTTGTTGGTGCTGCATTAATTGCAGTTAATAGAGGGTAGCCATTCCATTGGAGGATTCTTATGGGGATGAAATGAGATCTCAAATTTCCTCTAATGGATGTTGCTATGATACAACCAATATTGTTCGAGGATGTTTTATTTAGAATCTTGCCCGATTAATTATTGGCTGAGAATTGATGATTTCTAGTTGATCATCATCAATTTCTAGTTGTGACCTTCATTTCATATATTAATGAAAATATGTTCTCATTGTATTGTAGATAATTCTCTCCATAGGCAGCCAAAGGGTTGAAATCTCTTTTTCTTTGTTATATACAACTTAACAAATAAAAAAAAAAAAAAAGCACTTTGCACATGTTGAAATTACACGCAAACATTTTACTCTCATTTCTCCGCATTCCTTGTTTCTGATTTGCACCCAAGTGCAAAAATAGTCATAGAGAGTTTGAAGAGTTGTAGGTCTTCCCTAGGCATCAGATTCATGCAGGGACCTCAAAATGCAGTTCATGGACCTCAAAATACAGTTCAGATCTGAAAATAGGTTGGATTCGATCTAAAGAATAGATGTTCAACCGGCTGAAACTGGCAGGCCGGAATGTTTCCATTTCCCAATGGACATATGCCAGCAATAGATTAAGGCAATGCTAAAAATTTCGACCAACTTCTATTTTGAATGCCATCTCAGAAATACCCGTTGATGTCAGCAAAACATGCTCTGTTTGTTTGATGCTGTCCGGATTTACTGCATAATATTAGCTTCCTGCTCAATCCCGCCGGACAAAGATCAAAGACCGAACATGGTTCAAGCTAAGCGCCAGACTTGGGCCCTAAACCTTGCCTTTGTTTTCATCCTTTTAACTTTGGAAGCATGTTTTGCTCTGTATCCTGGTATAAACTGGGGCACACAGAGTAGCCACAGGCTTCCAGCGAATATCATCGTAAGCATCATTAAACAGAACAATATCACCAGAGTGAAGCTGTTTGATGCCGATCCTAGTGCCATGGCTGCTCTACGGGGCTCTGATCTTGAGGTTATGGTCGGAATACCTAATTATATGCTTCCATCTTTAGCCTCTAGTTCCGATGCTGCTGACAACTGGGTTAAGGTGAATGTGAGCGCTTATATTGTCGATACTAATATAAGGTACATTTAGGTTTGCTATTTGATGTTCTGTTTTATGGCATTCCAGTTAATTTTATTTGATGTTCTGTTTTATGGCATTCCAGTTAGTTTCATTTTTCGAGTATGGTTGTTTAAGTTTAGCGTTTATAAACAATGGCAAAGAAGCTCGGGAACTAGTTTGTTGAGAAGCTTATATTTATGTTGAAATGTAGGAGGCTATGGTAATATGGTTAGTAATATTCATCGATATGACTATCGCGATTTTCTGATATAGTTAGTAATATTCATCGACATGGTTATGGTGATTTTCTGATATGCTTCAATGCTGTGTAGATATGTCGCAGTAGGTAATGAGCCCTTCTTGACGGTCTATAACAAGGCCTTCGAATCTGTGACAGTTCCTGCGCTCCAAAACATTAAGTCTGCACTATCAAGAGCAAACCTTCAAAACATCAAGGTAACAGTTCCTCTTAACGCAGATGTGTTGCAGAGTAGCAGTAACCTCCCTTCTACTGGAGTTTTTAGACCCGAGATTAAACCAGTTATGCTGGATATCATGAAAATCTTGGACAGCTCTAACAGTGCATTCATGGTGAATCTCTACCCTTTTATCAGCCTGAATCAAGATCCACACTTTCCCAAAAGCTTTGCTTTTTTCGACGGATCTGCCACTACAGTTGTTGATGGACCTAACACTTACACTAATGTGTTTGATGCAAGTTATGATCTGTTAGTGGCAGCATTAAAGGATGCAGGGTATCCCAATATGCCAATAATGGTTGGAGAAATTGGATGGCCTACAGATGGAACCTCAGAAGCCACTGTTGCAAATGCACATAAGTTCAACCATGGACTACTAAAGCATGTCATGTCTAACAAAGGTACTCATCTCAGACCAGATCACTCTTTAGATGTGTACCTCTTCAGTTTGATTGATGAAGACCAAAAGAGCATAGAGCCTGGGACTTTTGAGAGGCACTGGGGGATTTTTACATATGATGGTCAAGCAAAATATAAACTTCATTTTGGCCCTGAAGCAACAATTCTAAGTGCTTCTGGAGTTCAATATTTACCTTCTAAATGGTGTGTTGTGAAGCCCTCCAGTTCTATAGATTCAACCCTGCTTAAGAACAGTGTCGACTATGCCTGTGCAAATGCAGATTGCACCAAGATTCTACCTGGTGGATCCTGCGCTTTACTGAGTGAAACAGAAAAGGCATCATATGCATTCAACCGCTACTTTCAACAGACAGATCAAAGGATCTCAAGCTGCAATTTCCAAGATTTGGCCACTGTTACTACAGAAGATCCTTCGGTAAATGGTTGCACATTTGAGCTACAGATTGTCTCTGGCTAGGGATGCCTTTTGCTCTTATCCCTATTCTTTCTTATGCTTTTTAAAAATAGTGATATGCAGAAAGACTGGTATTTCACAGAAAGCATCTGCAGGGCAGGAATAGGCTAAGCATATCATGCTAGAAAAAAAATATAATTTTCAGATAGAACAGCAGTATCTTCTGAATAGTGTGATATGACTTGACTCGATTTATATAATGATCCCATTGTAAGTCCATAAAATGATACATTATATTTTACGATCTCCCTGGGTTACTAGTACAGGTTCCGTTTGTAAGCCTTTGGCGGTGGTTACTAGGCCGCCTTAGATCGGAGGGCTATTGCTACATAAATGCCAGCTTCCATTATATTCCATTATTATACGGGTAACTTAGAAAAAAGTCCCTGCAAAAATCGACTTTTATGAACCTTCTATATAATAGTTATAATAGTTGCGTCGATTTGTTTTTCAATCTCCTTTGCCTTATGTCCTCCGTCAATTCCCAAGAACAATTGGGTAGTCAAATTCGAGTTTAATCCAAAGTATGACTCGTGGAAAATTTAAAAGGTTCATGGCCGGTCCCACGAGTGGAGTCATCATAGTGCGATCGAAATTTATAAAACTAAATAATCATTGACACCAAGATACAAACTAATCAGATTCTCAACATAGAGATTTCAAAACAAGTTATTTTCTAGTCCGAAAAGAATTAATTATTCCAATACAATCCTCGATTCAACAATGAATACAGCAAAATAGAATATATACCTCCACAAAGATGCAAGAGGTCATGGGATCGGCTAGCACAACCATTACTACTAGGATTAAAAACCCTTGCCTCGAAAGGTTTTTCGAAGAATCGTGAACGTCCACGGGGAGGAAATTTCTTGTTTTTATGCTTTGTTCAAAACAAGAAACCACTGTGTTCGAGCTTCAGCTGGCCGCCAATGCTCTTTAAGAAACGCTTTTTTAAGCCATAGCCTGGGGCTTTTGAAGCCCGTTGAAAGCCATAGCCGTAAGACATAGCCATAGCTTCGGAAGCTCAAAGCCTTAGCCTAAGCTCTAAAGCCGGATTTTCATCGTCAGACGCCGTAAGCTCTGAAAGCCGGATTTTTAACTATTCAGAAGCCATAGCCATAGCTCGGACGCCTTGAAGCTCGAAGCCGGATTTTTTAACTATTGAAGCCATAGCCATAGCTCGGAAGCTCGAAAGCCTTAGCTTTAGCCGGATTGATCTGTCACGGGCAAGTCGGTGATTTGGGCGAAGGGAAAGAAACGTAGGAGCCGTCAAATTAGAACAAATTTTTTGCCTAGCAAAAATTTCCTCCCAATGGGTGGACCGTTATTTGCATAAGAATGGCTTTCGGGGTTTCACGAAATAAACCCCGGGCGGCGCCGCTTCGGCGGGCCAAGCGGCCCTTCATGGGTTTATTTCAGTTTAAACCCTCCCCATTGCGGTTTCCTCCATCATAATACTAGACAATCGGGAATAAATAAACAAGTAGAGCATGGCGGCTATTGAGGGCTCAACATTGAAGACGACGCATCTATAATATCAAATATATATAAATAAATAAATATATTGATCAAGCCATTTATGCCTCCAGGCCTCTATGGCAAATTTTACAATATGTTCAAAAGCACTAGTCTAGTGCACCACTAGCTTCAATTAAGTGAGCATGAAGAAGAAGCTCCAGAATCTCTTCCCTTTCTTGGAATATCCCTTTTACATATGTGCTTAGTTTACATGGTGGTAGGTTAAAAAGTGAATATAAATCTGAGACATCAATATTGTGCTTCCCACATATATGTGCATATGCTGGACAACACAGAAGCGCATGTTCCTCTGTTTCAACATCTAGTTCCAAGCAGCCATGACAAAATCTCCGATGTGCTGGTGTCCCATCCCATCTTTAGATTTCAACGAGTAGATGATTCTTTAAGATGACGATGACCAAGATTTGATCTTGCTATGCTGGTTGATAATGCTGAGAATACTTTTGCCAGTTCCAGCCTTGATTTGGTGAAGGTTGACAAATGATGTGAGAAAAAGCCACTAAATATTGGAAGTTAAATAACTTGATGAGGTAAATTTCTATTGGGGGATAGACCTTTTGCAAGTAAAGATGCGTAGGCGAGAGATATATTTGATGCATGGCCTCGTCATACTGGAAAGGATATTAGTGCTAAGGTTGAGGACATGCATGTTGCTCAGTTTACTAAATATTTAGAGACTTCCATCCTTTGCATTCATCAAATGTATTTTGTTCTGTTGGTTGCATTCTCTTGTATGTAAAGTTATACTCGGCAAATGCACAATCAGATTTAGGGTTTTGTTGCTTTTCATGACTTGGTATTATATTTTTAATTGTAACTCTCCAATAGAAGCTTTGTTTTAGACAAAATTTGCGTCAATGGAAAGGATATCTAATTTTTCTATGTTTGTCCAGGAATTGAGGGTGAAAAACTAACTAGAATCGATCCCAAAAATTTCTGTGGTATAGCCAACGAAGAACATTGATCTAGAATTATTATACATTTTCCAAGTGTTTCCATTTACTTTGGTTAATTTCTTTGTGGAAACATGTTAAGAAAATGCTAGGTAGCTAAGTCTAGGCCTCAAATTCTTTTATTTATCCCTTAGTACACCTTGGAACAGGTTACGTGCCCTCCTTCTAGTACTGTTATGTAACTATGAAGATTGAGGCCTAATTACTGCGCGAAAAGAAGCTCTTCATGTCTACTTCTGTGGTCTTCCTGTAAATTCAGTGGTGGAGCATCTGGTGGTATTATCTCCAGATCGTCACGAGATATTTACTTTAGTCTGATGCTTTAGCTCATTTTGCTCATTCTATACGATGCCTGGATGCATATATTTTGTTAGGTCCAATCTGATCCATTAGAGATCTTTATCTAATATATTTTACTTTTTATAAAATAAAAATATCTTGCCTTGTAAACTAGAATTACTTTAGCTAAACGAACCCAAAATTCATTCCAAAAGTTTCTATGGTTTAGGTAAATGTTACCGGATTTCACTCTTATAGTTTCTAGCATTTGGCTAAAGAACTCGAAGGTTGGTATGGGCGCGAAAAAAGTTAAGCTAATTATTTTTTTCTCTATTTCTTCCATTTACTTTAGCCAACATTTTTTGAAAATGTACTAAAAAATCGCCAAATAGCTAAGTTTAGTCCTTAAATTATTTCGTATTCCAGAGATATCTGATGGAGCTACGTTTATTCAAGGTTTGAAGAAGGAAACAACAAATTCTAGACTGGATTTTGGGTTTTTATTGCTTTCAATCGCTTGATACTATATTTTTTCCTATAACTATTCAGTGAGAGCTCTATTTTAGATGAGATTGGCACAAATGGAAAGCTATTTCAGAGATACTATTAGGGATATCTAAGTTATAAATATTTTTCCAAGATATGAAGGCGAAACCAATGAATTTCTTGCTAGACTCCTACACATGGAGAGTGTATCAGAAACAGAGCTATTAGAGAAATGTAGCAGTACCACCAAATGCTAAGAGGATGCAAACAAATATAACAATGAAAATTCTACGAGCGAATATATCAAGTTAGCAAGCCAATAAAGCTCAAGTAGGTAGTAATGGATTTAAGAATTGCCTCTTCTTATATAAACCAATGGATCAACAATGCTTTGCTGCAAGCTGCTAGAGTGGGTATGGCCCGTCTTCCACACTGTGCAATATTTGGCAGGACTGTATGGTACTTCCATTGATGACATAGTGTATTCTACACTATTAATAAACATCCAGGACTAAGCAGTTTATGCCGACGCTGGACCATCAGCTAGAGTGGCTATGCCCTGTCAGCCTTCTGCATGACAGTATGGTTCTACCACCGGTGCACAAGCTAACTCAAACAACAATCGGCATGACTGTGAGGTACTCCCATCGCTGTTAGAGTGTACTTTTACACTATTAACAATCATCTAGGACTGAACAATTTATACTGATGCTGGATACACTCATTCCGGACTGTGCAGTTATGCCGCCTTTGGAATTTTTTAGACAAAACCTATCAGTACGACTGCACGATTATCATCGTCGGTGCCAAAATGTTGAAATCAATTACTAGTCAGTTACCAGTTACCAATTTTCAGTTCTCTAGTCTTCAAACTCAAGGATACATATAAGTGGCAGGGTCACACAAAGATGATATAATGAAGGAGAATGAAAAGATAAAAGGGGCCGAAAAGATTGGAGCAAACGTGTCAGCTTCGTATAAAACAAAGGTTGTCAGGGGAGAAGGCAAACGAATAAAAATATTTGGGTTACAATACAGGAAGTAGGACTTGAAATTAAGGATTAGATGAGAGATATTAGTTACCAGTTACCAATTTTCAGTTCTTTAGTCTTATGAACTCAAGGATGCACACAATTGTCAGGATCACAAAAATTGTACATTGAAGAAGAATGAGATTAGACGAATCCGGATCTCTTCCAGATTTATACAATTAGTCTATTCTTCAAGTTTTTTATGCACTGCCAGGTTCTTGCCAGCATTGATTGGGTTAAATTTGATTGAGTTAAAAACAGATCCGAGCATAAGACAGATCAGAATTCATTTGTTGCTATAGAGATCAGATTTCCCTGGCTTTTTCTAGTCGATTGTAATTGATTGCTGCAGTGAATCGTTACATGCTTGCTCTGGCTTTTCTAGCCAGAAAATATTACTTGCAGTCAATCGCTTGATGCAGTCGGTTGTTTGTCTTGAGCTGAGGATTGAAGAGACAAAACTTACAAAAGTGTTTTCTTAAAGAGACAAAACCTTACACCCATATCCTTGCTTTCCTATACAATAATTGAAGATTGAGTAGCGCTAGTATCCTAGCAAGTCATATAGCCTATGTGCTACATGCTCTCATATTCACATGAGGAAGATGAGATCCATATCTGCAGCAACCGAGTTGAGACTATCTTCCTTCTGCTATGGAAGGCTTCGACAATTCCAGGAGACCATGCACAAGCACAATTCCTTGTTGTTGGGAGGAAAGAGTTGCGCATTCGGTGGTAGTAGGGGGAGAGTAGAAGTGGAAGCAGCACGAGGTGTGCGTGAAGAATATTTATGCTAATCCATTAACATCAGTGAAGACAAAAACAGAAGGAGATATATGATCAGTTGGTCAAGGTTGAGTCACAAGTTCTATACAGTGATAAAATATTTGATATGCATATGTTGATGCAATGGTGCAATGGTGCTAGTGAAATATTGCATGAATGCAAGGCTATACCATTAATGTATTATGGTTAAGGTTGGACTTGCTCGGTCCAATATTGTGAAGGCACATCCACGATCAAATGTGGAAACTACCTGCTATCATGGAGATCTGCACAGCTACACACAAAGCGGCCAGATCTGGCCGAATCGGCGGGATCCAAGCAATATAAGTAAAGAAGAAGTTCGAGATAAATATTACTAGAAACGTGTGCCCGGCGATGCCGGGCATTACCTGGACATGTAGAATAGTAGACATCATGGAGTTTGTAAGTGGAGGAAAAAGTTCTAGATGCAATCCTGCCCATATATTGTAATGACTTAGGGTTTAGGGTTTAGGTGTGTCGAACATTAGCCATAGACGTGTCAAATGGGTAGGAATAATGAAAGCATAGAGTGGAACATAATGAGTAGATGCATAGTCAAGTGATTGCAATGAGAGTGGATCCTGCTATCAGATATTGCAAAATGAGATTGCTGCCATTCTACTCGCATTATTCTCTAAAACAAAATAGAACTTGGCAAATCAACCTTTTGATATTGTAAGAGTTGTAAATATACTTGAGATATAGTAACAGTATTCTACCTAAACACAAATCTTAAACCCCAAAGCCTAAACCCTAAATCTATGTGTGTGATTGTATGGTTAATATCATTGCATGCCCCATCTATGAGCATGGCTTGCTATCCAAGTTTTTCAAATTCATGAATCATAATATGATAAATCTTCAAACCCTAAACCTGTAGACTTAACTCATAAGCTCTAAATTCTAAATGTGCAATAAAAGGAAACTTGCCTTTGTAGTCGAGATGGGAGTGCAAAACAGTTGCATAATGGTAACTGAAAAGGATAGGAAATGGAATGTTGTGTTATTTTACAAAACATTTATAACTTTACCCTCCTAAAATGCAATTTGTAGAAATTGTTATATTTCTATAATCAATTTCAAGCACTCAATATTGTGCTACTATGTATTTCTACTTATCCAAATTCGGCCCATGCACATGTGCAATAAAACATGTGCTACACAACATGTACAATACATCATAGCTTCACAACAATGTCAAAGGGTATGCATTTAGATTTGAGATATGCATCCGTTGCCACCAAGATCAACATGTCAACCTTCATGAATACCAAGCATGTCAACCTTCATGACGTGTGTGCTATGTATGAATAGTTATTTGGTGGTTCATTCATATTTGGTGGTTGTTAGATTTTGGAGAAGGCCTCAATACTCATGGATAGATGTCGAGTTGTTCTTATACGTGGATGGATGTCGAGTTGTTCTTATACAATATTGGGTTGTTGAAAGAATGTACGTGGATGTTTGAAGTGATCTCCCCCATTTAGAAGATTATTATATTGGATGCATAATGAAACTTTTTCGTGTTTCAAGAAATGTAGATATTCTACAAAGGTTTGTGCAACATGAAATAGATCCAATATCCCCACACAACTTTTACACCGGGACTTTCATGGGAAATTAAGTCAGCATTATCTAACGGTTCTAAAGAAGCGTGGAGTAGTCTAACTGCCAAATAAACAAACAGCCAACAAAATTTAAATATCATTATCAAATAGAAAGCTTTGCAATTAAAAAGGCTTTGCACAAGTTCCCTCTCAAGCAGACAAAATATGTATTCAGATAAAAAGCGATTTCCATGAATTCTATTGCAAAATCTAATGAGAAAATAGCATCCAATATGGATACAATGATGCGTTTATAATAGCCAAAATATGGAGTTTTTAAGGATGCAATCACAATTTATTCCTTGCATTAAGGTCAACATCACTTGCATTTTTGGCAGAAATATTGAGATGTTTGCATCCAGGAAACACATGCACAGCCCCCTAAGTTGAGGTCAACGGCACCTGCATTGTGGGCAAAAATATTTAGATGTTAGCATCCAGAAAACACAAGCACAGCCCCATAAGTTAAAAAACATGCTAGATTTTGAATATGGAGTTGTCTAATAGGCTATTTATCCAAGCTGCTCCAACACCTAACTGTGGCATACTCTAATAGCATGATTGTTTTGAAAGCTCTTCTTGTGAAGACAGAAATATAAAGTACTATGTCATTGCATAACTGGTTGGAAGATGCCTTACTTATTACATGTTACAACAATCTCAATGTTGACATGAAACAATGTGCCCCAACATCTTGGTACCTCATCCAATTATAATTCAATACATAGTCCCTTCATCATATTCTGACATTAAAAGACATAATATTAAAAGGAAATTCACGTGGAAGAGAATAAAAGAACTCACATTGGAGTAGGATAGATGAGTGATATAAACCACAGTCAATGAGGATTTTCCAAAGTAGACTCCATCTTATATCCCATTAACCTTCCACAATAAACCTTTTTCACAATAAATCTTCCATAGTTTCTTAACTTGCAAAACGTAAAATAGAATGCTTAGCAAATAGGACTTCAATGCTTAGCAGGTCTACATAATCTATCAAGATTTACCTTCTTGGCTGATGTTCTAGCTGCTACATAACTTGAACTGTTCACTATATTCTGATATAGGCCATGCTTTCCTCTGATTAAAAAGAATATTTTGGGAAAAAAATGTAGAACAATGCTGACACAGAATGACAAAATGAAGTGGTCAAGTTTGCCTTGTGGACACTTCAAATTTAATTGCTGCAGTCTGGCCATGGTGGGCGTCCTTGTTATCCAAACGTTCTAATGAAAAGAGACCAAACGTGTCTTAGTAAATGACATGGTAGCCAAAGCTGCAACATGATGTGGTTATTGAGCATGGGTTTCAAAATACCAAAAGACCTCAATAGAAATAAAGTGTTTGTAAAGCATGAACTCTTTTTTGCAAAATGAACAAAGAGAAAATGGCATACAACCGCTTAAGCAAATTTTAAACAGATGAAGTTTAATGAATGCAACATACTACTACTTAAGGCAAACATTAAACAGATGAAATTGGATGAATGCAACAGTAGATGCGCAAAAGTAGACTCAGATATGTTTTTTTTCAACCATGTCTACATTTCTAACAGTTTGAACGAATTCACATTACCATTATGTATCCAAACGTATTGAACCTTAAAAAATATCCTATTGTGCCTCTTGAACCATTGCCAACAGCTATGAAGTCAGCTTGCCTCATCCAGATGATATAGTTCCAGGAAAATGCAGATTATGCAGAAACAACTATTCATGTACGAAAAGAGTTGGGATAGAAAGAGAACACACTACATTTAATCTCTTAATGCAGAGTTGCCATCTTTAATTTATCCTATGCATGTGCAACTAAGGAACTGAAGGAGCACTTTAACTTCTGTCATATATCTGAAACTCCAATAGCAGACATTTGTGCCTTGTTTGACGAAGTATGATCTTGCCAGTACAAAGGCCATAAAGATACTTCTAATAGTCTTGTATAAGAAGCAAAGATAATAGGTGGCCTCAAGAAAAATAACACCATAGCGAAAGCATGTCTAATACGCTTTGTGCATTAAGCTTCAATTGCAATCAACAATCAACTTCAACAGTAAGAATCTGTGCGTATTTAGAGTGTGAGAATAAGAATCTGGTTGGAAACTTCTGTTTGCTCATATTTAGAGTGTCATCTAACTTGCTGCCTCTACCTTTGCTCATATTCAAGACTTCCTATGAATTTAATACATGGGCATACTAATAATACTTCAAATAATAATACTTCAAACAGCCAAGGGAATGCGATTCTTGAATAAAAAGAATGCGGTCCACCGTGATCTAAGCCTCAGAATGTTTTGTTGAGGAGCAAAGGTGAACAAAATTGTCAAGTGAAGATTGCAGATTTTGGGGCATGTTTAAGAAACTTTAGCACACAAAACAGTTATAGTTTGCATGTAGGTATACCAGAGTATATGGGCCCCGAAATGAAGAACATGAACCATGATTTTGAGAAAGGGGACTATACACGAAAGACAGATGTGTTTAGTTTTGGAAAAGCTTGTCATAAGATTGTCCTAAATAACATAGAGGGGAGCCTTCATGAATTAATTAACCGTGCGATGTGCCCGGATGCTATTAAACGCCCCTGCTTTGATGAGCTATGTGAAGAACTATGGATTGTTAAGGAAGAATTGCTGACAAAACATGCCAGTGAAGAGATAATGAAATCAATGAAGTCACCATATTTTGTAGACAGAGAGCCAGAAGCACAATTGATAACAGATATAACAGTTGACGGAGATATTATATTGGGCCAAAAGATCAAGGTGCATTTTAAATTTGCTTGGTTTTACTGTGTCACGTCTTGGATGCGGAAATGCCCCAATGGCACATTATGCAGAATTAAGACAGATACGTGTAGGGGACCAGCAGATAGTATAGTCCATGAATACCAGGTAACTGAACAGGATGATAATGCTATTAATATTTATATCAGATCCTATGAATTTAATACATGGGCACACAAATTGCAATATTACAGAATATAGGAAAGAGAACAAAAAACCGACCTGTACAGAATATAGGAGAGAAGATAGAAAACCGACCTATCTTGAACAATGCAGATAAGCCCCCTATATGTCGCCTTGATAGTGCCCTGCATGTTAAACTCTGATTTAAATAGAACTCAAGATTTAAAGGCAACATAATGAAGAATCGTACCTTCTAGAAGCAAAAGAGGAACTCCAATCAGAACTCACGGTCTTCTGTATCTGTTCGATTTGGAAGCTGCAAAGAGTTAAAACTCATGACAAAATAAAACACTCCCTGGAAGATCCGCTCCAGAAGGAACTCCAAAGAATCGTACCTTCCAGTATCAGAAGCGAAAAAGGAACTCTAATTCGAACTCAGGGTTTCTGTATCTGTTCGGTTGGAAAGATGCAAACAGTTAAAACTCAACACAAAATAAAACCCTGTGACGAATCTTACCCTGGAAGATCGACTCCAGGAGCAACTCCAAATGCTTTGAATCCTGAAATAAACATTTCTTCATCAATTTTGAGAAGATCCGGCCAAGCTAAGCCTACCAATGATATGATATGCTCTACTCACGTTTCCAAGGTTTCCAAGATGTAACCCAGCCGAGGCGCCAAAATCAGAACCAGTTGAAGCGCCAAAATAAGACTGAGTAGAATCCAAAATGGGTTTGGAAAATTTCGTAGAGCAACAACTTTTTTCAGTCTCAAGATTTTTCATTGAATGCTGGCGCCTGGATTCGAATTCTGGCCAGCTACAATCCCGCAAGGGGAACGCAAGCGGGAAGGGAACGCCGCATGCGACGTAAGATGCGGCGTTCCCTTTGGCACGAAACCCAAAGGGCTCCAAAAATAAAAAAGAAGATTCATTGAAGCTGTTCAAGGGGAACAGGCTCGGGCTATCGAGATTTTAATTCAATGATTCTTATTGCATTGTCTAAGGTTTAGAGGTTATATTATTGAATGAAGATACAATGTATAGGTGTGTTGAATGAATAGATTGTCATTCACTATCTAGTTGATATCAAATCTCTAGTACAAATTCTTTCATTTGGTATCAGAGCAGAAAAATGTCAACTAGATTAGGAGCTTCTCTACTAAGTGCTGTTGAAGTGTTTAAAGGTACAGGGGGATTTCAAGTATGGAAAGAGAAAATTAAAGAGATTCTGGAAGTTGAAGGTTTATGGATATATGTCGATGGAAATGATGAAGGTAAGGAACAAGACAGTGAAGCAAGCAGCAAGGATGAGGTTGTTGCTGAGAGTTCAAGCTCAAAAGGGAAGGGAATATCTAGTTCCAAAGAGGTAACTAGTAGTGATGTTACTGCTGTTGCTAAAGTAATTGAAGCAAAGAGTATCATTACTGTTAAGTTAGGATCTAGCATTCTGCTAAAGGTCAGAGGAATGAGCCCAAGAGGCATTTGGCATTATTTGATAAAGACATATGAAAATAAAACATCCTCCCAGCTGGATGTACTGGATAGGGAGTTGAGAAACCTAAAGTTTCATGATAATGATGATGTTACTGAGTTTTTCCAGAAACTAGACAATCTGGTAGCAAACTTGGAGGCAGCTGGCACGAGCATTACTCAAGATTACCAGGTAATGACCATTGCAAGAGCATTCTCTAATTTTGAAAATTTATCTACCTTAGTGAGAAATGTAGCAAGGAATAGAGATCATGCAGAGCTGATGGTAAAAACAGAGTTGGAGCAGAAATCATTAACTAGTGGTAATGTAGACACCACTGAAATTCTTTATGCTGGAAAAGGGAAAGCTAAGAATTATGATAAAAGCAGAATTGGACCATGCTACACATGCAATCAATATGGGCATTTAAAAAAGAATTGTCCTAAGGGCACACAAGAAAGTAAATGCTATAATTGCAATGGCTTTGGCCACATGGCAGCAAACTGCTCAAGCCCCAAAGATTTAAATAAGGGAAGAGGTCGAGGATCTGATAATTTTAGAGGGACCTTCTCAAGGGGAAGATCTTCAAATTTTAGAGGAAGGGGCAGGGGGAGAAATCCTACAAAGAAATATGGCAAAATCTCTGTCACTATTGAGGAAGAAGAGGTAGAGGACTAAAATATTGAGGTATGTTCAATTCCAAAGATTAGCAAATCATCAAAGGATCTAGATTTTAAACCTGACATGTTTGTTCTAGATTCAGGAGCTGAAAGATCAGTGATTAAGGATTCTAAAATGCTGAAAGAGAGAGTAATCAAAGGATCCAGCTATGTTCAAATGGGAGATGGCAGTCTGCAAAGGGTGGAAGTGGCTGGAATCTTAGAAATTTTTGATTTAGCTGGAAAGCCAGTAGATTTAAAAAATGTCTTGTGTGTTCCCTCTATGGTTAGAAATCTGATTTCTATCAGTCAACTTGTTGATCTTGGGTATAAAGTATGCTTTGAGAAAATTCAATGTAAGATCTATCTTGATAATACATTGAAATTTTTGGCTAAAAGAGTTGGGAATTTGTTTACTCTCAATGATGCAAAATGCCTTAATTCAATAAATGCAGTATCAGTTGTAACATTAAGAAGATGGCATGAGAGACTAGGGCATACAAATATAAACAATCTTAAATATATGGCCAAGCATAAAATGATCCTGGCTGAAGAAGAAAAGGAGGATGAGTTCATATGTGAAGGTTGCATGTTGGGAAAGCATACAAGGCTGAAATTTACCAAATCAAACAAGAGGGCTAAAGACATTCTGGAATTAATACATATTGACCTGTGTGGCCCAATAAACATCACAGGATTAACTGGGAAGAAATATTTTATCACTTTCATAGATGATTTTTCGAGAAAAACCAAATGTTACCTATTAAGACATAAGGATCAAGCATTTTCAGCTTATAAGCTCTTTGAACAGGAAGTTGAAAGACAAACTGGAAAAAAGATTAAATGTGTTAGATCTGACAGGGGTGGTGAGTTTTTATCAGGAGCATTCAACAACCACTGCAGAGAACATGGAATCAGAAGGCAGCTAACTTGCAGATTCACTCCTCAGCAAAATGGCATAGCAGAGAGGAAAAATAGGACCATTCTCAATGCAGTTCGATCCATGCTCAAGCAATCAGGTATGCCTAATTTCTTATGGGAAGAAACTGTTAAAACAGTAGTGCTTTTGCAAAATAAGCTTCCATCTGTAAGCATTCAAGGAAAAACTCCTGAAGAAATGTGGAGTGGCAACATTCCTTCCTATGAAATGTTCAAAACCTATGGCTGTTTAGGATATGTTCATGTCCCCAAGGAACTAAGGAAAAAATTAGACAACAGGGCTATCAAATGCTACTTGGCAGGATATGATGAACAATCAAAGGCCTACAGGATGTATGAGCCTGAAAACAGACAAATTCTTGTCAGCAGGGATGTAGTATTCAATGAGCATATGGTGTATAAAATCAGAAATCAAATACAACAGGGTACATTAAATAAAGATATCAATTCTTCAAGTGACGATTTAGAAAAATCAGATAGCTTGAATAATTTTGATGAAGAAAATGATGTGACAAACAATAATCAGCAAAACCATGATAATATTGAGGCAGACCATGATAAGATTGAGGCAGAAATGGAGCAAGAAACTCAAGGGAAAGATGACATACACGTGCCTCAAGGAGACATCTCTGATAATGTAGAAGATCAGCCAGAAATAAGGAAGAGAAAGTCAGAAGCAGAAAAGTTAAAGGAGACAATGGAGGCAATGAAAATGAACCCTGAAATGTATGGCAGAATGGAACATGGCAGGAGCAGGAGATTACATAAAGAAGATGTAGACATCTATCAAATTATGGCAATCCTTGATCCTGATATACCACAGTCCTATGAAAAAGCAATAAAATCAGAGTATGCAGATCAGTGGAAAGAAGCAATGATGGAAGAGCTTTCAGCATTTAAAAGGACTCAGACATATGATGTTGTTAAGCAACCTGAAAAAACAAATGTAGTGGGCAGCAAGTGGCTTTTCAAAATCAAAAGAGGAATTAATGGTGAAGACAAATTTAAGGCAAGACTGGTAGCACAGGGATTCACACAAAGAAAGGGAATAGATTATGAGGAAACATTTTCTCCCATAATTAAGCTAACAAGTATTAGAATTCTCATGGCATTTGCAAATGCAAATAATCTGGCTATGCATCACATGGACGTGAGCACACCCTTTCTAAATGCAGAATTGAATGATGATGTCTATATGAAACAAGCACCAGGATTTGAAGTCTCTGAAGCAGGAATGGTATGGAAACTTAATCGTGCTGTGTGTGGCCTCAAACAGTCTCCTAGAATGTGGTATCAATGCATAGATAGATATCTTTTAGAACAAGGCTTCACAAAGTTTTCGAATGATGGTAACTTGTATATTCTCAACAAAGGAGATCAGTTTTGTATATTGGCATTGTATGTTGATGACAACATTCTAGTGCCAAGTCACATGGAAATATTAGATCACTGCAAACAGATACTTACCAAAAGATTTAAGATGACTGACTTGGGAAGGCTCAGGAAATTTCTAGGCATGGAAATATCAAGGAATGAAGGAGAAAAACTTCTGAAAATATCTCAAACTAGTAACATAGCAAGCATGCTTAAAAGATTTAACATGCTAGAACTCCTATTGTTCAAGGGTTGAAATTATCTAGTCACTACAACAGAAAAGGGTATTTTTCGTCGGATATAGTGTCAAACAAAGTGACGCTATAGGTATTCTCAAAGGCCCACTAAATGTCACAAGGTTGACGCTAAAAGTCATATACTTTGATGTCGCATGGGCGACACCCATTGCGTCAAGTATTGTGTCATGGCTACATAACGCAAAAATGACAAAACGACTACATTTGTGGCAATTACATTGCATGTTTGTGTCAAGCTTATATCCAAGTTATATCAATAATTGCGTCATACTTTCTATCATATTAGTCTCAAGACTATGACTACATTTGTGGCAACGGCATGGTATATTTGTGTCGAGCTTACATCCAAGTTATTCAATAATTGCGTCATGTTTTCTATCACATTAGTCTCGACTCAACGACTACATTTGAGCAATTGCATGGCATGTTTGCATCAAGCGCTTATCCATGTTATTCAATAACTGTGTCATACTTTCTATCATATTAGTATCGACTATGCAACCAAATTGTTACACCACTTTGACATCATTTACGTCATATTTGTAACTCTCTTGCAACATGTTTTATATCCCTTTTTTATGCAACTTATAGCGAGCGTACTTTATTTTGCAACATGATTGTAACATTTAGTTATATAGGTATAACAAATTTTGTGATGTTTGAGTAACAAAATTTTGTCAAATTTTAGATCCTTTTGTGACATATAATATGTCAATTTTTTTGAGCATATATGATACCATTGTCAAATTTGTGTCTAAATCAATAGTCTCTATGTGGCAATTCTACTTTCAATTTTTGTCATTTTTTTAGTTACGTCAATAGATATTTTTTTTTGACATTAGTATTTGGATTGTTTTTTTTTTTTTGTTCATATGTGCAAAATTGGTCTGGTTTGAGTCCATGGTTGCATCATGCATATATACAAAGAAAGGAAAAATGATTTAAGTAATTGAACGAGTAATGATAAAAAACTCAATCCCAATCAAATTACTTGAAGTAAAGAACATTACGTTAATTCGAATGAAAGATCATTCTACATTTGAAGTACTTTTAACATAAAAAGTTATTTGTTTTAGTTTTAGTTTGAGACAATTTCTCTCATGCATAATTCTCATTCTAGGTTATCGTCCTTAGCAGGAGACGAACCTTTATCAGTGGGCTCATTGCGCTCTTCCTCTTCACTAACCTGTGTAAAAAAAATAAAACAAGAAATTTGTCAATTCTCAAATTGTGTTCAATTTACCAAGAAGTGTATGCACTCATTGAGTGTATGCAAAATGTGGCATGCTGGAGGAAGCACAGGAAGTATTTGATAATCTGCAGAAAAAAGATCTGGTGTCATGGAACACAATGATTGTTGGGTTTTCCCAGCATGATTCTGGTCTTCATGCCTTGGGGTTCTATGAGAAAATGCAACAAGAAAGCGTAAATCCAGATGCAGTTACATTTTCAAGTGTTCTAAAGGCATGCAGCAGCTTGAATGCAATAGAACATGGCAGGGTGATACATGGTCAAATTATAGAATGTCAACTCCAAAATCATATATGTCTTATTGCCTGTCAGATTATTCTGGCAAAGAACTTGGCTTGACATATGGTTATGCCAAGAAAAAACATGATATATTTTCACAATAGGTATTTGTAGATGAGACTTTCATTTTATTATGAGGTGTTCTTTGCAAATGGTTGCTTCTAGCACAAATCCAATCCATATAACACGTGCTAATGACAAGGCATGTGCTAATGAAATCTCAATGGTTCAGCACGCACAAATAAAAATCCTATTTTTGAATAAACCTTTTTCATCTCAACAAAAGACTTGTGAAAACTACTTGCCAATGTAATAAGGCAAGCACACAAATTTAAATTGGTTTTCAAAGAACTAATGTATTTAGAAGAAGATTGTGTGACAGGAAAATGGAAGATAATACTTTGGTTGACATATGGTTATGCCAAGAAACGTGATATATTTTCACAAATAGGTATTTGTAGATGAGACTTTCATTTTATTACGAGGTGTTCTTTGGAGATGTTTGCTTCTAGCACAAATCCAATCCATACAACACGTGCTAATGACAAGGCAATATCATTTCTTGCGAAGGAATTCGTTGAAGGATGTAACGATGTTGAAGCATAAATAGTTGTGCCATAGCCTTCAGATCCGACATGTCTTTTCTGTTGGATTAAACCTTATATTTTAAGTGCACACCATAGGTCATTTAAGAATACTGCAAGCCATTATATCCATATCAAATCCCCCTGGAACCCCTGTTATTTTGCTACATATACGCGGCTAAAAATCGCTAGATCAACCTATGGCACTTCACTTAGTAGTGATAGATGTCTACATCCACAACAGGAGATTAAGAAAGTTGTTGGTTGTTAGGGTTGGCATGTGATTCTTCCATATTACTATGCGTGTTATTTCATGGTTTCATTCACATTCCTAGTTATAAAAACTTGGTCATAACATCCACGTATGATGATAGAAATACAAATTTTAGGGTATTATTGTCCCTCAATTTATCAAAAAATTGCCAAATCCTATTGCAATATCAATTTTTAGAACCTGAACGCATGTACATATGCCTGTTACGTATTTTAGTAAATCTCAACATCTCATTTTGAAGTAACGCATCTAAAATTCTATAGGTTGACTCATGAAGCCATTTGTAGTGTCGATGGCATCTATTCAAGGCACCAACCCTTTTTCATCACTTTTGCACAAATGCCAGTCAACTATTTCGTGCATTATGAGGCTATCCACGTTGTAGCCCGGTGGGTTTTTTTTGCGCAATGGATGCTCTTTCAAGTGTTTGATTTCATCTACGGCGGTAGCAGTGCCACTATGCCACATGGCATCCATTCAAGGCACCAACCCTTTTTTTAATCTCTTTTTTTGGCATTTGTGGATCAATTTAACTCTTTGGGGAAGGCAGAATCTGGTCTATCTCATTTTCACGTTGCACGTTGTTAGGTGGGACGGGAAGGGGAGGGCATTCTTGCCAGCCCCCTGACCTGCAGAATCTGGGCGCTCCCAGGATGTTGCACGTTGTTATGTGGGACGGGAAGGGGAGGGCATTCTTGCCACCGACCGCGAATCTGGCGCTTCCCGTGACGCTGCACGCGTTGTTATGTGGGACGGGAAGGGGAGGGCATTCTTGCCAGCCCCATGACCTACAGAATCTGGGTGCTCCCAAGATCTGCAGGTCAGGGGGCTGGCAAGAATATCTCTGCTCCACTACGTCAAGGTAAGCCCACTTTGATTCTCCCGGTTTTGTGCATGCCACTTTTCATTATGGATAAGAATGGTCCTTGGATCAGTAGGAATCAATACCCACTTACCTTGACATACTAATATTGAAGCAGATATGCTTTGGTCGAGGGTGTGGAATGAAAATAGTTCTATTCCCTACCAAAGCCAAACATGTGTGGCAAACAAAAGCCGGCCTGACCGCCAAAACAGATTCCGTCCCCCCACGTCTGTTATGCTCTAAATAAAATGCTCAAAAACCAAAACAAAATGGGGACAAAACAGGCGCTACTATCTGTACACAGATTGTTAAGCAAAAATGTCAGAAATCCCTTCAGATGCACCATCGTACTCTGGTGTGCTGGTTTTTTTTGATGCATTTTTTGGAACGCTTGGAGTTATGGGATGTTGCATTTGGTATGTAGATCGCTGCAGGAGAAGGAGTACAAGAATTTTGGTTGCTGAAACAACGGGGCCCTCAAATTTGCAATCTAGCCCTCAAATTTCCGAGCGCCATGTAATGGGGATGCTTCTTTCCGTAGTTTGTTTAATAGCTCCAAGTGTTTATATTATATTGAGAAGGGCAGTAGCCCACGACAGAGATTGAGATCCCTTCTCAGCTCCAGCGTTTCCGAATCAATGTACAGCCTGCTTTATCCCACCTTTATAGTGGAGGTCCTCCCCTCCCATACGTTTTATATTTTCTGCCCATTACCTCTAATATTCTTGATTTGCAAATTTTTTTTATTAACTTTTTTATACGATACTAGTTATGGTGCCCGGCATTGCCGGGCTTTTCAAATTTGAAGCGGTGGTAGTTTCATGGTTAGCTAGAACAATTAATGTCGCTTGGAGGGGGCAAAGGTAATTCATTCATATAGAATTGAATAGATAAATTTTATATATGTGATATTTGGACCTAAAGCTGATTATATTATGTTGGGCCACATACAAATACTCACAACCTGTTGAACTTGAATGACCATAGAAACCCTTTTGCGGTTTGATATGCAAGTAGTTGAGATGAATTAGTGTTCAAATTTGCGAGCATATGATTTCTTGATTTGTGCTCTGAACACGTGCTTGTAATCTATGCATTGCTTGGGATAGTTGATGCTCGAATTCTGTTGTAAGCATGGGATGGAGACCCTTTGAAAGGTATTTCGAAAATAGCAATAAGGAGGATGTCAAGGCAAATTAATATAGTAGATAACATATGTCCGAGATTGTTGGGCTTTGAGGCATATACAAATTTAGACGATTTGAAACTTGGTAATATAAAAGCAGTAGTAACAGAGCCCAACGTTGCTAGGCATAATTTGAAAACTTATAAATGTTGAGAACTTGTGCTTTGCGTAAAGTAACTTCTGGGCTATTTGAGAAGCTGTAAATTGCAAGTGCCTGGGCCATTTAAGAACCCATAAATTGTCCATGCTTATGGGTTGTTGATATTGTGTATTAAATCTCATACTCTTGCTACTTGGGTGTTTTGTGGCTAATTATGTGTGGTGAACAACAACATAATCCTTTAAAGGCATTGCATTTATTGCGTTGTGTTATTTAGTGTGGCCTTCAACAGCTTGTTCATTGTGTCCTTAAAATATGAATGTTGTTAATCTTTTGTTGCATAGTTCAAGAACATAATCGTGATATGTTGGTGAAACCGCAAAAATAGAGCATTTGTTGGCAAATCCATTCCACAAATAGTAGAAATAAGGATGCATCTTTTGGCATCAAAACCGTCCCTCTGTAGTGCTCAAATCCTGGCTAAATCCGACGCAAGCAAAGCTGTCAGAACACCTATCCCCCCTAGGGGCAGCCTGTTGTTGGGTAGGCAAGCTGGCAGCCTTCCTCATATTAAACGAGGTTAGGACTTTGCACTGCAGCCTCACAAGAGGGAAGAGACCATATCCCAGGAAACTCAAATGTTTTCCGTTCGGGCAGAATGAGAACTTTGGAATGATGAGTTGACTTCACTATATCATCATGGGAACGTCAAAATTACCTTAGGGGCCAAATTACACAGTGAGCAGGCTATCTCGCCAAGGAATAGTCATGAATAGTAAGTCCTCGCCAAGGAATATTTGCAGATAGCACCTAGGCCAGTTGACTATAAGTGTATTAGATTGAGCTTCTTTTAATACTTCTTGGACAAGGGGTGGTCTTCTGCCCATGAAAATTGGTCTCTAGGGTAAGTTGACATTCTGAGTCAATTGGCAGAGCCAATTTGCAATTTTAAGGTGGAGAATTTGGACGTCCGTTGGGAGGGCCTTCCAAGAAGAATTTTTATAAAAGCTGTTTCCAGAGGATTCTTAAGGATTTGTCTTTTGGCATCAAGACCCTCCCCCCTAGTGATGACATAGTGCCAAATCTTGGTCGAATTCGATGCATGCAAGGGTGCCATCCCATCCCCTTTTCTCCCTCCCCTTACCTATGAGGTCATACGCTAAGATCCTCCCTACGGGAGCTCGGTTCTCCTACCTGATCATACCTCTACCATGCACAATATGAAGGCTCGAACCATTGATCATATTCCTTGAAACACTATGTCAACCAAGAAGGCTAGGCTCATAACAAGAATATCATCACATATAGAGAGATTCATAACTAGGCTAAGCCTTAGTGTACATGCAATAAGAACAAGACCAATTTTTGAAACTTAGATTTAGCCTTGGGGCATGCCCCTTGGCTATATGCCACAACCAAAAAATTTGGGTACTATATGGGAATAAAACATAGCTAAGCACTACAGACGTTGGGAACTCATACCTACACCATGAAGAAATACAAATAATTCTAGCATATTCTGAAATGATAAACTCAAACAAATCTACCCTCCATCCTCATGCCAAGTTGTACCTGCAATGCCACAACCATGAAAATTGGGTACCACATGGGAATAGTAACATAGCTAAGCACCATACACATTGGGAACTCATACCTTCACCATGGAGAAATACAAACTATTCTAAGTTTGTCAGCATTGACTCAGCTATCATAGAGCTTTAGGAGTTGATACGCAGAAGCCACAATGTGGTGGTACGTGTCCTGACAGAAAAGGCAAGGGAGAATCTCATTAACTGGCTCCAGCCGCTAATCCTCGCTCGAATGTCGTTCTGTATGCCGATACACATGGCTAAGTCGAGCCGCCATAGTGCCCAGTATCCTGGCTGCCCTCGGGTGGTCGCATTCACAGTCCAAGATGCACAAGTGAGAGCAGCTATCTTGCGTTAGAGGAGGCAGTTGAAGGGAACCACCATGTATGTCGACCAAGATCTAACATGAGCAGGCCAAAGTTAAGAGAGTTTGTAGAAAAAAGGAGTTGCAGGACTGATCGGGGGCAAGATGTAGATCTTTATGCCTCCAAACGCAGCAGCAAATGATACAAAACCTCGGAAGCCTTCTGCCAAGGCCCTGGCCGCTCCTAATCATGCCCCTGCTTCGTCCACTATAGCCGCACGGCCTACTTTGGTTGCTCCATCTGCCGCTGCCCGCACTGAAAGAATTTGTACTAGAGATTTGATATCAACTAGATAGTGAATGACAATCTATTCATTCAACACATCTTCATTCAATAATATAACCTCTAAACCTTAGACAATGCAATAAGAATCATTGAATTAAAATCTCGATAGCCCGAGCCTATTCCCCTTTAACAGCTTCAATGAATAATATTTATCTCGAACTTCTTCTTTACTTATATTACTTGGATCCCGCCGATTCGGCCAGATCCGGCCGCTTTGTGTGTAGCTGTGCAGATCTCCATGATAGTAGGTAGTTTCCACATTTGATTGTGGATGTGCCTTCACAATATTGGACCGAGCAAGTCCAATCTTAACCATAATACATTAATGGTATAACCTTGCATTCATGCAATATTTCACTAGCACCATTGCACCATTGCATCAACATATGCATATCAAATATTTTATCACTGTATAGAACTTGTGACTCAACCTTGACCAACTGATCATATATCTCCTTCTGTTTTTGTCTTCATTGATGTTAATGGATTAGCATAAATATTCTTCATTCCCCTTTTATGCTAACTCCATCACTCTGATTGCATCCTTCAATTCCCAGACTACTCTTAAATTTCTGAAACTTAAATTCTGGCAGCCCTTTGGTCAAGACGTCTGCAACCTGTTCATGTGTGGAAATGTATTCAACTGTTACTATACCTTTGGCAACCATTTCCCTAATAAAATGAACATGCAACTCAATGTGCTTAGTTCTTTGATGCAACACTGGATTTTTCGTGATTGCAATACAACTCATACTATCAGAGTATAAAATTGTAGGCAATTTCTGAAATACTTTGAGCTCATTTAGCAACCTTCTAACCCATGCAATCTCTTTTGCAGCAAGAGTTGTGGCATTATACTCTGCTTCTGCTGTTGACATGGCAACACATGACTGTTTCTTGCTTTTCCAAGTTATTGCAGCTCCACCTAGCATTAAGCAAAATCCAGATGTAGACTTCCTTGTGTCAACATCACTACCCCAATCAAGATCCGTGATATCCCTTAAGTGTTAGGTCATCATTGCTAAATGCCAACCCCTGATCTTGAGTATATTTAAGATACCTCAAGACCCTTTTTGCTATGGTCCAGTGTTTTCTGCCAGGGTTGTTACAGAACCTGCTCAAAAGATTAACTGTAAAGGCTATTTCTGGCCTCGTGCAATTAGCTATGTACAGCAGGCAACCAATGAGCTCCATATAAGGTATCCTTTCCATTTCCACTTGCTCAAGATGAGTTTTTGGACTGTCATCACTCACTACAAGAGGATAGGCTTTTTGTGTCAAGCCCTGCGTCACTACCTCTTAAGGTTCGTCAGATTTGTGTCAGAAGCTTGAAAGTGACACAAATTAATTTGATTGCGTCAATACTTGTGTCAGTCAACAACAACGTCCTTTTTTGTCACATATTTGTGTCAAAATTTTATTACTTTTTCGTTAGCATTTGTAATGACGATTACATCATGTATTGTGAAAGGACTGTGACATAATTTAAGTCACGAATAACAATAAGTTTATGTCCACTATAACATCGATAATTCTAAATGTTTTTAGTCAATTTTGTAATGCTTTTGTGTCACATTTTTTGATAGCTTTTTGTCACCTTTTGTAACACGTTTGTGTCATTTTACAGTGTCAGACACATCGGCAATTTTATATCCACTTTCTATTATATATTGTGGCACTTACGTATCATGATTGTGTCAAAGAAGTGTCAATACAGTGACATTGTGAATTAGAAATGCATAGACATCTTGACGCAAAAGGGGCTAAGTCTGACACAAATGTGCCACTAGCTAGTATAAGGAAAACAACATTGCAAATGAACATTTTATGATATTCAATTAGACTGGCACACCGTACTATGCATACCTTATTAGACCTTGACTTCAACCTCAATGCACACCATACTATGAACACCTTATTACAAACTATTAGTGCATTCTACAAATGATCTTGCAGAAGCTTTGGAAAATGAAAAGCATCTCGCCTTAAGGGCAGTTCAAGAAGATAAATAGGGACACCTTCCGACTTGGGAGCATTGCTAGCCTATTCCACAGATAGGCATGGCTCTGGTTATCACAGAGGGGGATGTCATCATGGGCCTACAGCGCCTAGCTAATGGGAAGGCAGCAGATTTAGATGGCATGCAGGCAGAGCTTCTGAAATGGGCTGGGCCTCCACTGGTGCCTGTTCTCACGGCATTGTTCAATAAAGCATTACGAGAAGGCTTCCCTACGCGATGGACCACTAGTAGAGTAGTGCCCATATACAAAGCAGGGGACCCTCAATGTCCGGCCAACTACCGCACTATTATGGTCAGCTCTCTCTTTGCAAAATCATATGGCATCCTTGAGCGGTGACAATATGGGCGAGAGGAAACGGAGGGTGCGAGCTCTTACACGAAAGGTTTTCGGCCCGCACATTCCACCATTGATCATATCTTCACTCTGCGCACATTGATTGAAGATAGCGAGGAATCGCCGGCGTAACCACATCTTTGTTTCGTGGATTTTGCAAAGGCATTCGACGTTACATACCCGCAATAAGCTATGGGGCCAGTTGCGGCAGCCGGGGACCCCGGACTTGCGAGAATGCATTATATATAGGCTGTACGAGGCATGCTCGTGCCGTATCACATCAGCAGCACGGCCGGTGACCCGGTAGCATTGAGTGCGTCGGGGCTGCCCCCTCTCCCCCACACTCTTTGGCTGTACATTGATCGGTTGGAAGATTGGCTCTCGAAGCATGGAGGTCGGGGCACATATCATGCATCACACAATCCGGCAACTCATATATGCCGGCGATGTCAACCTCATGGCCTATACTCCGGAGGACATGCAACGCCACTGGATGCTCTTGACACTTTTGCCAATTCAGCGGCATGCAAGTTAACGGCCAAAACTAGGGTGCCGCTAGTTGCATCATCCCGTCGACCAAAGGCTTCCCACATTCACTTACCAAGGGAGGTAGAGGTGGCTCCGACCTACAAGTACTTGGGGATTGAGTTCTCAACTACCACCCATTGGGATGCGGCTATCGGGTTTGGGGTCAAGGGTTGGAAAGCACTATATGCCATGCGTAACAACGACCACAAAGGCAGAGTTGTATGCACGGGGTCACCAAATCACATTTGTTTGGGCCTTGGTTGAGCCGGCCCTTTTGTATGGGGCGAAGTTTGGGGTCCGGTGATATCCCTCAACACGGAATGACCTCGGCAGTGCGTAAGGCCTTCTTGGCTTGGGCCCGGGGGTGAAGTCCACAGTTCGTGCTGAGATCCTACTCAGAGAGACAGGATTTCTACCCCTTCAACGGGCCGCATTGGAACGCCATATCGTTTACTTCCAAAAGGTGGTCGCTATATGGCTGATGCGCTTGCCCGCCTTGCTTTGGCCACGGCAATGGGTCCCTAACGCTGAAATCTGGCGGAAAGACAAGCGTGCTCGGTGGTTCTCCGCGTTGGGGTGTGCGGGCAAGCGGATGTGTCCGTGTCGGGACAAAGAAAGATCGCGAGCACTTAAACTATACCTTGATGCTACTTTCCTTCAGCAGTCGTGGGATGCAGAGGCTCGACACATGTTAAGGCGGCACACTATCAAAGACAAGTCAATCCTAGGCTCACAAAGAGGCCCACACCGGTACGACTTGTACACCCGGCTACCCATGAAGAAACGCAGCTTATAGCTTCCATTCGCCGCGGGGCACATCGCCTCTCCGCATTGGCAGGCGTTGGGCTCGTGAAGCACGGGGAGCAAAGGCTTTGCCGGTGTTGCCACCGGGCGCGATTGAGGATGAATGTCATGCCCTCGGACCTGCCCGGCATTTGCCCATATCCGGAAGCGATATGTTCGATTACTAGTGCACGGCCACCGTTTGCATCGGTTATTGGCTACGGCGTCGGTGGGTTTGTTGGGGTCATACCTCCGAGGAGGTTATGGATGCACGGACTTCGTTTGTGTCCCACGGGGCGGTATTGAACTGCCCTATGCAATTGTATACGGTGTGAAGCAGCTTATTCGCTAAGGTTTTCCCTCGAAAACCCTTGGTGGGGTTTTTTAATCTCGTCGCAAGAATATGCTTGCTGCTCTTTTTGTTTGGGTCCCATAGGCCAATTGGTCTCCGTGGACGCTAAAAACCTATTCTATTCTATTCTATTTACAAGTTCCCAAATTATAAACATATGCATATATATTCTTAGGTGTTATACAACTAAATAAACTACAAGAAAAGCAATTTAGAGCAGACTTTTACATAATATTCAACATAATTGTCATAAAGCGTTGAACTGGTCTTCAATATCATGCTCAATATCGTCCAACTCATCATCAACCAATTGCAAGCACAAATTTGTACGCAAATTAGAATGTGAAGCAATGCTTGGAACTCCTTCGTCTTCAATGTAGTCATCACTAATGCCATTGTCACTTAGTTGCCCACTGCTTCCAGCCTCATCTCGTGGAGGAGAATTCATCATTGGAGGTCGAAAAATAAAATCAGTATCTCCTTCATTTATATCGTCATTAATATCTGATGGTTGAGGTAATGAATCATTTGCACCTTCATTATCCCATATAGGTGTAGTATTGCCTTCGATAGTATCGAAGTGCGATACATCAACGTCCCTTTCTGTTACAAGTGTGAAATCCTCTGCTATATGCTCCGGTTGCCGATCTTCATCATCAGATATTGGCTCAATGTTGTCTTCAATTGCAGGATTTCCAATCACACGACGGGATCTAGGTTGAGAATGTATAACGATCCACCAATCATTATTATCAGGATCTGGATGAAAGAAAACTTGCTCAACTTGATTTGGAAAAACAAATGGCTCATCCATATCCGCTAGCACTTTAGTGGAGTCAATCACCATAAATCCGAAGCATGTGTTTTTATTGTTCTTCCGACCTCTATAAACAACTCGAACCACTTTGCTTTCAAGACATTTACATGAAATGTCCGATAGTTTAACTCAATGATATTGGATATGGTTCCAACATAGCATAATTCACCATCAATAAGGTTACGATCCCTACTGCTTGCTTGACTCTTTTGCTCAAAGTGTGCCATGATTCCAGAGTCAAAAGTAACTCTATGTTTATCAACACCTCGATCACGAAAAGTGTTGTCCGTAAGCCCACATAGATGTATGAAATCGCGCCTAAATAACAAAAGTGTAATTAGCAAAATCAAGTTTTCCAAACTTTTTGATGAAAGAAAATAAATACTTTCATTTCATACCTTTTTATTGCATCCAATAGCAATCTCGTAATCATCATCCGGAATGACTTGTCCACTATCTCTTGCTTCATCCATACGGGCTAATAACCAGTCATTGGTCAACTGTCTGCCATTCCTTCGTGCTTCCTCCTTTGCACGTTCATACATGTCTCGCCAAGGTTGCAAAGTTGTTGTGTTATTTATGATAAAGGCATTTATAGAACGAAACATTTCATCAGTTAGATTCTGCTCCACACCATTGCCTTGTAAAACTTCCGATATAATCTCATCTGCCTCTTTTTCCTCCCACATTTTAAGGCCATCTGGATTGCATGCAATGGTCACATCATTCAAGAAGAAAAGAGTTTCTTGTATGAGATGACCTTCGGCCATACACCCTCTAGGCTTAGCCATTTGGCGTACAAATCCTTTGAGCACCTTCATATAACGCTCGAGGAAGAACATCCATCGTGCAGGGGCAGGTCCAGCTAATTTAATCTCATTTGGAATGTGTATTAATAAGTGCACCTACATCAATGTCATCATCTCATCTCATTAGTTAGCAAAATATATGCATGTCAACATGGAAAAACATGGGGGTAAGGATAATGTCATACTTGTAGATCTAAGAAGCTAGTAGGGAACTCCTTTTCAATATCACATAAAAGTAAAATAGCTTCCTCCTCCATCTTTGTAATCTCAGAGACATCAATTTTCTTTGAGGATACCCATCTCACAAATTTTCCTAATCGGTATATGATACTCCTTATTGCCGGTGTTAAATAGTTTCCAATCACGCATGGAAGAATATGCTACAGCAACAAACAATAGTTCATCGCGTGCAACTATGTAATTCCAATCATTAAAAGTGAAGAATAAATTACCTGAAGAAATTTGTGCCAATCGTGTGTTTTCAGCCCACTAAGATCTCCATCTTTTGTAAACGCTTTTCTTAGGGATGCACCATATCCAGTCGGTGTTCGACTTTTTTTGTATTCTCTTATGCACTGTTGCAAGTTGTTGTTTCTCTAACACACAAGGTCCCTTTTTCCATGTGGTTCCTCTGCCAGCCCTCTCATTTGGCCATAAATCTCTTCTTATTCCTCTTTCCTTAAGGTCCTCTCTAGCTCCTAATGTTTCCCATTCACCAGTTAGATGCCTCCAAAGAGAGTGTGCAATGTTCTTGAATATATGCATAGGATCCAGTAAATGCACGACTTCCAAGTCTGCCCAGTACTCTAATCGATAAAATATAGATAAACGTTTCATTCCAGGTGGGAGATTTGTATTGCTTTCTCCGGCATTGGCCAAGTAATCCAAATTTGGGTTTGCATTCTGCCAAGCATCCAGCCAATCCCTACTTGTCCAACGTTTTGGTGGCGGCATCACCTCCGCCCATGCATGCATGATGCTCTTCAGGCAAATATTTCTTGTGACCAAAGTATATTTGCTTCTTGAGATGTTTGGATCTATATGATGTTAGGCTAGTTCCACATGAAGAACAACCACATGCTCCGCTCGTTTGTAGACCTGTTGTGTTACAAATAACAAAAATTTTACTATGATTTTTGAACAATCCAAAGATTTCTAAACCATGCCATTTGTAAATAGAACTTTACAGGATGCTTCTGAGAAAAGCACGGATAGTCATGAATAGTGAAACATAGCATACCATGTAGCGTGAAATCATGTGGTTCTCTTGAAATGTCATACATATGAATCCCCTTCCATAACAATTCCAATTCCTCTACCAAAGGTTCCATATAGACATCCATATTTTTAACTTGATATTTTCCTACAAAATGCATACACATTTATTGGTAAATAAATTTGAACGGCTTCAACAACTGCATCTTCTCCATTCCATTCAAGTCAAGTCATTTCAATTCATTTCATATTTATAAATAGCTACTGAGTAAAAAGTCAAATAGGTACCTGGAACAATCAACGTCAACATGATATGACCAGGTTTGGTAGCCATCCACGTGATAAAATATAGAATAGTGGAATAGACTGGATTAGATTGGGAACAGCCCCCAACGTAGCATGTACAAATATAGTGGATGAACATGTCTATTCACCTAAAGACATGACTTTATGCATGACTAGGACTGCCACATCAGCATGGCCACATGGCTCTTGCCATGTCATCTATCTTGATCTATATGATCATATATGCATATTTCTAACACTCCCCCTTGATCAATAGATCAAGAATGATTAGAAAATTCTAAGTATGAACTCTCTCTCCCCCTTAATAGAAAAACTATAAAATTTCCTCTAGACAAAAACTCTAGACTTAAGGATGCCTTGATCACATATAGTAGGCATTTACTCCCCCTTGATCAAGCATCCATTATGCTTAACCATTACATGGGACCTCAATTATAGGACGTCTAAATGACTCTCTAGAGAATACTTCACATATTTTCTTTATAGTATTTTTCCCAATAAACATGGGCCTTCATCGTGAACTGAATTTCCTATGCTTCGAACAAATATTTTATCCTTGTAATTTTTCACATCATTATTATCATTATTTCGAAGAACTAATAAAACCTGGTTAGGTTTTCCCTCACGGCCAGTTAAGAACGGCTGCGTTTGCGTCCCTCCATATCCGGCCGTGAAACCCTGCCAGATCTTCGGTTTGCCTTCAACGAGGATGCCTAAGCTTCGTCTGGAGTCATGACAGAGGTCTTCCCGCATCTCTGCTCTTGGTTCTTGTTGTGACTTAGATTCATGTGTCCAATCTGCTTTTTCAAGATCTAGAAATGACCCATTAGGATTTTCGGCCAGCAGATGCCCGAGTGGATGCAGCGTGGGGACAGTGTGGGGCTGTCGAGGCATGGGCAGCGGCGTGCTTCTGTTCTCCAGATGTTCATCAGATGGATTGGCTTTAAACAAGATTTCATCCAATACAGCTGCTGCTCCATTATCTTGAATTAGGGCATGCATTATCTCAGGATCATCTCCAAATAGATCCAGTACATCTCCAATATCCTCCTTTTGCCTTTGTTTTGCTAGTGGGCTTAGTTCCATATGCTTTGCATAATTCTCATTGCTGCAATCTTCATAATACCACAGTTCTTTATCTGCAACAAGAAATTTGGGCTCTTCAATCGTAAACCCAGCAGGGTTATCTCCAACTGCTGCTTCTTGTTCTTGGCTCTTCATAATTACTTTATTAGGATGCTTAATCTCTTCTTCTGCAGTTCTAATTCGCATCAGTGGAATCAGCATCGGTGGAATGGCCCAAATGAGATTTCCTTCTCTCTGCCATAAGACTGAGTTCTTCACAAATCCTTCAATATAATTTGCAGATGCCTCTATGACAGATGCCTTTGTTGCAAATAGGGAGATAGCATAATAGTCTGCCACTTTTAAATCAGGGTCTTCAGCCTCTTCTGAATCATGGGTCCCAAATATATTTGTTTCTCTTGCTGGCCATGAGCATAATGCACCATATTTAAGATTTGGTTCTTGGATTGCATCTTCTGCTGGGACAAGAATACCATTCAGGAAAATCTTTTCTGCCTCTTCTTGGTGTCTTCTAGCAGCATGAACTCCATAATTACCAATGGCCTCAATCCCATCGTTGCCCAACTCATCATTTGTATCTGAAATTGCCTTTGAAATTCGTCTCTCTCCTTGATCTTGCTCTTCTGTATTTACAGCAGGTGCAATAGTTTTACCCCATTCTGCATTTACGGCAGCCTCAGGAGGCATCCCTCCTGGATTATCAAACCTCGGTTGGATTTGGCCAGAAACGGGCTGTATACTTCTGTCATTGGCCTCTGTTTGGCCAAGAGTCACGTTTTCTGCTGCTTCAGTTATGAATCTTTCATGTCTAATTTTGGATAGACAGAATCCATGATCGGCTACATACTTCAAGATGATTAATTCATCACCAGAATCATTTCCAGTACAGTGAATCACGAAATTTTGACTTTGCAGGTAGCAAGAGCCTGATTTGCTATTACCCTTCTTGCATTTCTCTCTTAAGGAATTAAATGCTTCAACGATGAGTAAACCCATACCTCCATAAAATAGTATCAGCATGGCTTGACAAATTTGCTCAATCTTTGCTGAGATGGTTTGGAAATATCTCATCCTTGATTCAGCAATTGGAGGCGGTTCTCCTACATCTTCATTCATTTCCACTTTCTCTAATCGCTTCTTCACAGGTCCAGGTCCAGGATCTAAGAGCACTTTGGCTCTGATACCATGATAAAATATAGAATAGTGGAATAGACTGGATTAGATTGGGAACAGCCCCCAACGTAGCATGTACAAATATAGTGGATGGACATGTCTATTCACCTAAAGACATGACTTTATGCATGACTAGGACTGCCACATCAGCATGGCCACATGGCTCTTGCCATGTCATCTATCTTGATCTATATGATCATATATGCATATTTCTAACACCACGGTGGAATATTGTAGTTAACAACAGCTACTGGCCACACACTATGTTTTGATGACATAGATCCCCAGGGGCATATTCCATCTAGTCCTAGTCCAAGTCTAATGTTGCGAGACTCCAATTTAAATTGTGGCCACTTTTCTTCGATATTTTTCCATGACTCTCCATCTGCAGGCATCTTCATTTTCCCATCTGTACTGCGGTTCTTTGCATGACAGTCCATAAATGAGGCAAGGGATGGAGATCGAAACATATGACGTAAACGAGGAATGATAGGCATGTGTCGCAATGTTTTTCTTGCCACCTTCGACCTCCTGCCCTCCTCATAGCGTGGCTCATTGCACTTTGGACATGATTGATCTCCCGCATAATTGTTGCGAAATAATATGCAATCATTGATGCACGCATGTATACATTATCGATAATTTTGGACAAGGTTTAATTTTCGATAATTTTAGACAAGGTACATTATCGATAATTTTGGACAAGGTTTAAATGAATTTGAGCTCAACAAGTTGCTAGCTAAGAGGTGGAGGCATTACAGGTAATTATTTTTACAATGCTTAGCTTTTGTTTTTTTAGATAATTATATTCTTTAGCTTAAGTATTTAACATCACGGTTAGTACAGGGACAACTTGCGGCGCAAGGTGCGAGCTGGTAAGGATTGTTGTCCCTTGAAAGTGAGCAAAGAGGTATGGGAAAGGTTCGTCGAACAATGCAATCGCGTCTATCAAAAGCAAAGAGATGCAGCTGCAAAGCGTGTTACGAAGCAACGCACAGGATCTGGTGGGGACATGTCTATCAGATCCAAGTTCATAAGTTCTATGCTCCATCTATATTTGGTCATTTATAACAGGCATTCTTGATTTAATTTTAACTTAGTGCTAAAAAGCCCGGAGAGGTGGACGCAAAACGCTTCCCTTAAAGCACCAATATCCAAGAAAGTGCGTCAGATTGGCACAAAGACTCCATTCCATTTCCTTTTTTTCTTGAATCAAATAGAAATAGTTTCTGGCCCCAGCACATTGAATGATGATCTGCAATGGCAAATTGGTGAAAAATTCCTCATGAAGGCAGCCTGACCTTTTGCTCTAAGCAAGCCCATCTCTGCAAATTACAACTGTCTTGCCTTTATGCAATCTTTTGTAGACCATCCACTGCAATGAATAATAACAGAGATTGAATCCCTTTGTGTTCCTCACTGCTTGCCAGAGTGCATATGCCCACTGCAATGGCAAGAACCACAGCGATTCACTATGCAGATGCATACCTGATATCAGTTTCCTTGTATTCTCTAACTTCGCTTTGCTGTGACACTGAAGATTCAATGAAAATGGCCCTAATTTTCATAGCGTAAACAAGTTTCTTGTAATCCCTATGGAATCATATTTCATGCACATCGGCTCCTCAACCAATGCTAAGTTATTTGAACCTCTTTTACTGCAGCAGCCTATTTAGCATTTTTTCTGAAGCTTTTTCCGTTGTTTTGGAGCTCCTGTTTTGGCTTGTCTCTGCTTTTTATGCCAGAAAAGGTTGTTATAATAGAGGATACAATGATCAGCAAATTTTGTTCTCCAAGGAATCCGACTGTCCTCTGCTCAAATGCAAGTGTAATTGCATCTTGAGCTTGTAGCGATTCAAAGCATATGGATTGGCAACAGTACAGAGATTGAACAAATAGGTATGGGAGACGAAGAACCTACCAATTTTTGCTGCTTCCCAATTTTTGCTGTGGTGGAACACCAAAGTAAGCGCAGATGTAGGGCAAGTAAGGGGCCTGGTTTACGTACCGCTTTCCTCATTAAGTCAGCGCTTGACAACTGAGCAAAGAAAAAGTCTGCACTTATGCACATGGTTTGGGGAATTCCCTTTTTAATGCGCTTAATCATAACAGGCTTGTATTGTTTATAGAACTCCTTTCCTTTGTATTGGGTCCCATAGACCGATTGGTCTCCGTGGACGATAAAAGTACCTTCCTTCCTTCCTTCCTTCCTTCCTATATTAATTGGTAAGAATTACGTATTTTGATCAATGTCTTTGATGTTCTAGTTCAATGATTGGGGAACCTTTCCAATAGATGATCTAGTACGCAAGATAAAAGAGGATGGTGGATATACAGTATGGAAGAAGAAAATGATTGCGAAAGGTTATGAAGTACATAAGGTATAGAAAAAATGATCATTTTCATTTGAATTATTATTTCATTGCTGGAAAATTATATAGTTATGCTATCATTTATGTTTGCAAAAGATAAAGCTAGTGACTACATTGAAGAAACCTAGCCTCGGGCGTTGTGTTCAAGAAGAAGATCAAACAAGAGGATAAAGGAAACTTGAAGAACCAACAACCGATCTATCTTGATTTTGAGGAGGTTAGTAATCTCATTTTTTAGGGAAATTTTAAATAGTGACTCATTTGCAAAGATAGCCGCCTTGACTTGGCCTATCATATGCAAATGGCCGTGATTGAACCCATATGTAGAAATTCTCGCATGTCCTCCGCTTGGTTTCGACCGCTTTATCCGCCCCTTACAGTTCCTGCCCTCTTCCTATCTCGACTTTGCTTTTTCCAGGTTGTAAAACTCGCCTTTCAAGAGGGTCCGAGGGATATTGAGATCCCAATTTATAATCTTCTATGCATTTTAGCACGGACTTGCAAGTAAAGCTCCTTCATCATAGAATCATTCAGCTATAAAAATGAAGAATGTAAGAATATACTAGTATCTCGCATAAATAACTAAAACGAGATAATTACGGCGGGTTCGAGAGTAGTTTCCAGATTTCAATATATCCTGGGAAGTCTTTCTAGCCTCTTTGAGATAAGTTTTTAGCAGATCCACGGGCCCTATTTTGTCCAGAAAGCCAAAGGCATGTGCAAATGCAAGCGCCTCCACTTGCTTCCCTTCCTTACTAAGTTTTTCAACTAAGCCTGCACATGGTGCAAAAGATATGAGAGGATTACAATCTTGACTAAGAGAACTCAAAATAATCTCTTTATCTGAAACTTTCCAGTGTTTGTATTTGATATAGACTCGGGGATGCCTAATAAACCTTCTTTATATGAAATGTAAAGGGGCAATCCAGCTGCCAAATCCTTGTCTAAACAACTGCCAAATTGTTGACATTAGGAAGTGTTCTAAAATATCAGGTTAAAAACTGTTGGATTTTGAAACCACAATTTAGCATGTTACATAGACAACAGGATGCACAGGAGGATTTTCGTTAAGTCTTGCTTAATATTGAGAGGACACCAACCTGGCATCTTGGCCGATAACCCAAGGGATTTACAAAGAGCAGGAGTCTGCTTACGCCTGGCAACAGCTGAAACTAGCTGACAGAGCTCATCCTCATCATATTGAGGAGCGATTCCAAATGTTGCCAGTAGCTGAAGAAAAGCCTGCTCGTCCAATGAGTTGCTCCCAGCAGCATCTCTCTGGACGTCCATCAGGTGCCATTCCTCCTCATATTGGGAACTGCAGCAGCCTTGTGTATCTTAATCTGCAAGGAAATAAGCTTGAAGAAACCATTCCTCCAGAACTATGCAACGCCCTCAGCATTAAACAGCCTTTTGGGTGTAATCCCTTCTGAGATTGGAAACCTGAAAAAGCTTCAGTTTCTTGTATTAGCAAATAATAGGTTGCATGGACAGATTCCATCAGAAATAGGCAGGCTTGAAAGGCTGCAGAATCTGTATTTGGCAGGCTAAGTGGATATATTCCTTCGTCTCTTTGTAATCTCACTAATATGACTGAACTTTTACTGCATGGTAATAGATTATCTGGTTCTATACCTTTTGAGCTGGGGAACTACACATGTTTGATCACATTAACTCTGTCTCAGAACAATCTAGCTGGTCAAATTCCTCCAGATTTGGGCAGGCTCTCAAACATCAGCTTTGTATACATTTACTACAACCATCTTATAGGCAAAATTCCTCCTGAGCTTGGTATGTGTTCTAAACTGCAAAAGTTAGACCTTTTTGCAAACAACTTGGAAGGTGCAATACCTCCTCAACTAGGGATGCTCAAACAAATTGTGTTCTTGCATTTGAGATAGAATAACTTGTCTGGACTTATCTCCCCTGAGCTTGCTCAATGTACCAAGTTGGACGTGGCGACTGTTGAGGCGGGCGGCCGGGCGGCTGCAGCTTAGGAGGCAGCAACAATATCTGCTGCAATCGATCCTGGTGGGGGGGCTCCTGGTGGCCCCAATCTCGATGGTCGGGTCCAGGAGGGGCCGATTCTGGCATCCAAGGTAAAAGCCCCATTACTTTTTGCTGCTTCTGCTATTGCAGATGAAGGATCTGGCCAGGGGCGGGTCTGTTTTCCCTTGAAGTCTCGCCCATCCTCAATCTTTGGATCGTTGACGGGTTTGGAGGCAGAAGCCTCAATTTGTGATGAAGCCTTAGGTGGAGATGAGCAATCGGTGGTCCAGCCGCTTCCTAAATCGACAGTAGGAGCAGACAAGGCTCCAAACCGATTCATAAATGCCTTGGAGACAATATCAAAACAGGGAGATGCTAAGGAGAGGGATCAGCAAGCAAAGAAAAGACTAGATGAAAACAAGTCTTTGGAGCTCAAAGTAGTAAATCTGTTTAACAAGATTACTCAATACTAGCACAGCATAATAAGAATAAGATTAAAATGGAGGCAATAAGGAAAGCACAAAAGGGCCAACAAATACGCGCTACATGTAAGTCCTTTGTTCATTCAAATAGTCCAATGTCTAGAATGCAAAACTCAGAAGCGGTAGAGATGGAAGTCGAAAATCAGGAAACTACTGGCACACCAAAAGATATAGAAAAGCCCACCAAGGATCAAACACCTAATGAGACGGTTAATCTAGACAAATCTATTGATTATTCATCTCTAGAAGGCAGGGCAGTTAACAGGGATAAGAATGTTGGATCAGAGCTTCATGATGACGGGAATGATGCTAGCTTAGGGAATGTTACACAAAGTAGGGGGATTCACCCAAAGGGTTCAAACTTTGGAAAGGACAGATTCAAGTGAGAATAGTGAACAAGCCGAGATTCTGAGTGGATTCAAAAGCAAACCCATGCTACTACCGAAGCACAAGAGTCACTGAGGCTCTCCAAGCCGCTACGTGAAAGGTCTCGCTTCGTAACCCCGAGGTAGTAACTACAAATACCGAAATTGGATGGGTCGCTGGCATTAATGCGAGACAGAGGGTAATTTCCCGCTGGCTGAAATTGATCACGAGATGCACAAAAGATATTTGGAAAGTCCGATCTCGGCGCCAAGAGTGGGCTTCTTTATCGGGGCTTCCGGACGACTTGGCGCAGTTAAACTCATGGCTATCACTCACACGAAGAGGTTAGGTTTGCCCCAACACCAATCGCTGAAGGCACTGGGTAACAACTTTTTTCTCATCATGTTTGATAGTGAAGCAGTTGTGGATAGATTAGTTGCCCGTGTGCTCCAGACCCATTTGCGTGGAGGCTTCATTTTGTACCGCTTTTACACGCCAAAGCTTTCTCCCTAATAAGCTTTCCGCTATCAAAATCCCTTGCTGGTTTGAAATAGAGTATCTCCCACCAGACCGGAGTTCCTAAAATCTATTGCCAACACGTTAGGCTCATATGTATCTCACTCTATTGCCAAAGGGCCTAGAATCTGTGTTGCTATCACAGCCAACACGCAGATCCCCAAGGGAGTGATTGTGAAAAGTGGAATGTGTTGCTTTAAGTTTTTACTCAAGCTATTAAATGGATGGGAAATAAGGAGGATGTTCCCCAATGTGGAACTAGAAGAGGTGATCAAACCAAGCCATGCAAACATCAACGATCAAAATGCCTCCGAGGGCAATGACAGAGAGCATGTGCATGTGACTGAAGACGACACACAGAAAGAAGCCCCTCAAGGGACACATCCAGGTTGCAGTCACTCCCCCATTTACTCCCGCTCCCGCACCAGCTTTCGCTACCCCTTCTTCATCCGGTGTGCCTGGAAACACGATCCCGAGTGTGCCAAGTTCTAAAGTGGACACCTTGGGTGGGTAGACTCAATGGCAAGTGGTGCCCTCCAAACATGGTATAAGAGCTAGAAATCTGGCCAGGAAATCTAGAGGCTCTCATGACATGGTGAACTCAAAATGTGCAGACTCTCCACAACCAATGTCAGCTCTGTCTAAGTATATCGCAGAGGTATCTTCTACTGAGAAGGGGGTTCTCGCAGGTTTGATAACCAAGAATACACGAGGAGCAAGGCTCCTTGAACCGGCTCTGGGGAATCATAAAGGCTACTCCAATTGGGCAGATAATGATACAGATACAATAGATGACGTGGAGATGCTAGAGAACCCATTTGCTCTACTAGGTAAGAAAAATAAGCTGGATGCAAATATGAGTCCAGATAACTCAGGTGAGATGAAAAGGAAGAAAGCTTCGACCTCTTCCTTTAGCAACTCCGCTGATGACAATGGTATAGTTGGCCGTCCCACAACTTTCAACTTATGATTATTGTCTCATGGAATTTGCGTGGCATCAAGGGTGTTCTTAAGCATGGTCGAGTGTTAGCAGCTATTAGGTCTATGACGGCGGATGTCATCCTTCTACAGGAGCATAGACTTCCAGACTTTGAGGCCAGGTCCATTGGCAGTTGGATTCACTACTACAAAAATAGGTAGAAATGGCACAAAAGTGACCTTTATGCTCCGCCCTTTTACGGAGCATAAACGTCACTTTTGTGCCATTTGAGGAGCACAAACGTCATAAATGGCACAAAAGTGACGTTTATGCTCCGTAAAAGGGCGGAGCATAAAGGTCACTTTTGTGCCATTTCTACCTATTTTTGTAGTAGTGATTGGAGGTAATTACTCCTCCTTTAGTTGTGCGGATGAAGGAACTAAAGGAGGCACTTGTATCTTATGGAAGGGACAAGTCCAAAATTATCAATATGCAGGGGGAAATGGTAGATGGCAGGGTGTAATTTTTGAAACAAATAATTGTATGTGGGGGCTCATCAACATTTATGCCTCTAATAAACCTGCAGAAAGGGCAGCTATGTGGAGAGAGATTGAGCTCTGGATAACTCATCAGGGTTTTGGAGTTGAAAACTGGATCCTTGGAGGGGATCTGAATATGACAGATGTATGGGATCAAAAAATTGGGCTGCACAGGAATTTGCTACAAGAGGAAGAAGTTACGTTGAACTCACTTTTAAACAGCGTTGGCTTCTCCCTAATTCCTCCATCTAACGCTGCATTTTCCTGGTCTAATAAACAGAAGGGGCATGACAGAGTATACTGCTTACTAGACATGTTCTACATGGCTAATAGGACAGCCTCCTTCATGGACAGATGTTATGTTGAAGGAGAGCTTGCTTTCTCGCATTTAGACCATGTGCCACAAAAGCTAGTGTTGGAGAGTATCCCTACTAAAAGAAGAGGAGGGAATGTGCCTTTCAAGTTTAATACCTCCCTACTAGGGAAGGAAGCATTCTGCAGACCCTTTAGGACTTTCCTGGCTTCTCTAACTAATACGGAATGCCTCCCTTCCATGAAGGCTTGGGTCAAAAAGATCAGCCTTATGAAGATGTGGATCAAGAAATGGGGCAAGGAGAAGTGCTTGAAATTCAAGAAAGAAAAAAATGTCGTGTATAACCTTCTAAGGGCAGTCAAGCAGGATCTGTTACTTGATCCCCATAACAGAGACAAGCAATCCTTAGAGGAGGAACTGGAAACCAAAGCCAAATCTATTGAGGAGGAGGAAGCTAGGGGGGCTGCGGTTCGTTCTAAAACAAAGTGGTACGCAGAGTCAGATCATGAAAACTCTAAGTCTTTCTTTAGAATGGCAGGGGCCAGATTAGCAGAGAACAGTATCACTTCAAATAAGGATAACTGTCAAAATATACTTACTGATCCCGGGGCTATCAAGGCGTTTATTCGGGACAGCTTTCAGGCTCAATTCAAAGCGGACAATCTCCCATCTTCTTATCAATACCAAATCTCTCTTTGGTTGGCCCAGATTGATTGGACACATAAGATTACTGCGGATGACAACCAAACTTTACTGCGTCAGTCGGGTGAAGAGGAGATATTTAAAGTACTATGTTCTCTGGTAAGTCCCCAGGCCCTGATGGCTTTCCTCCTGAATTCTTTGTGGAGTTTTGGGACGCTCTTGGACCAGACTTTGTGGAGGCTGTTTGGGGGGCTTGTTCCTCTTGCTCATTACATCCAACTCTAGCAGCAGGATTCATCACCATGGTCCCAAAAGTCTCTAGACCTTAATCACTTGGGGAGTGGCGTCCCATTGCACTAACAAATGTCTTATATAAGGTAATCATGAAAGGCATCGCCAACCGTCTTAAGCCTATCTTAAACAGGGTTATTGGAAGGGAGCAATCAGCTTTTCTGCCAGGTAGATATATTTTGGACAATTGCCTAGCGGCTAGAGAAGGAATGCATTGGTGCAGATCTACATGGCAAACTTGTGTACTTATTAAGATGGATTTTAGAAAGGCCTATGACTCCCTTAGGTGGGATGGCTTGCGAGAAGTGATGAGCCATATGGGATTCAATAAGCAGTTCATCGACATCTCAATGGGAATGACCAAATTTGCCTCTCAGATCCTGCCTTGGTTAATGGTGAACCTTCTGGTCTCTTTGACCTCAGGAAGGGTATTAGGCAGGGCTGCCCGCTTGCCCCATACCTTTTTTTAATTATGGCCAACCTTCTCACAAGGATGGTTAATCTCAAAGTATTGGAAGGGGGTATCAATGGTCTGATTTTACCGAATCAAGCCGAAAAACTCACAATCATGCAATATGCGGACGACGATGGCAGCTTTCATTCCTTTCGTGAGATATTGATTGCTTTTGAGGTTATATCAGGCATAGGGCTAAATGCCACCAAATGTTCCGTTTTATGGGCTTTAGAGGGAGATATTGACCCTCGTGCTAATGGATTGGGCTTCCTACGGGTAATGGGGAAACAGTTAAGCTATTGGGTTTGCCCCTTTCTGTCTCAGATAATATGAAGGGTCTCTGGGCTCCTATTTTAGACAAACTTAGAAAAAAGATTGGGTTATGGTCCTCTAAAGGATTATCTGTAGCAGGAAGAGTAACAGTTGCTTATGCTGTTCTGGCCAGCTCTCTCATATATATTCCTCGTCAGTGTTGGTAGCCCAGAAAGGAATATTATCTAACATTTACTAATGAATAGATTAATTAGTCTAATTAGGTTATTTAACTTACTAACAATTTAGCATAGCTAATGAAAACCCTTTTATTAGATTAGCCCAAGTAATCCCCTAATGACCCCTAAGGGTCCACTTATAACCTGGTGACGTGTCATGATATGTATATGTATACCATATAAATACATGAAACATCACAGGATCACTCATGTGCAACCATACAATTAGGTTTTCAATGGAAAAATATGGCCTAAGTTTTGGATTTGTTCATAACTAGTTACAAAGCAGGGGTTTGTCCATAGAGCAAAGACGCTTATATCTATTGGCAAGAATCATATTGTTTTGCTGTGTTACTGCACATGTGTGTTTTTTTTTTTTTTTTTATGTAAAGGAAAAAATGGCATAAGCAAAAATATAAGCGTAGAGGTATGATAGTTGAACTTATTGTGATAATTTGCTAGCACCATTAAAGGGTTTTGCAAGCAAAACTCATACCTTTAAGATTTAGCTCTTTATAGTATGATAAAAGCTTTGGTTAATACCTCGTAATTTCTAGGGTACCGAAATTAATAAACTAGGCGGAAACCCTAGTCTTGTATTTGAAACTTTAAGGCAAAGATATGGCAGGATGATTCGGAGGCGCCTTGGTATTAGCAAGGACCCAGGGCAGCCGATCTTTAAGATCTGAATGTAGCACAGAGGTGCATTAAAATTACCTAGGAGAATGGGTTACATTTCGGAAGAGGAAAGTGAAGAATACGATTCCGAAACAGAGGCATTGCGCTTTGCTGAAACCAACAGAGAATGTGAATGGTGCAAAATATCACTGGAGTTTGAAGCCATAGAAATGGAAAGAAGATCGGAGGTCATGCTTTGATACTAAAAAGAGGTTTTAGTGAAGGAAATGATAACTTTGGTAATGTAAAAAGAGGTGGCTCAAAATAGAAACAATCTAGTTATCATGGAAACTTTGCTAAAGATCCACAATATCCCCCAGACGAATTTGAAGATGAAATGAATTCAAGATGAAGATTTTCAGGTATATTGGCCAATGTGAAATGGTAAACCTGAATATAAATTAAAGATCCGGAGTGCATCACTATATCTCAAAGACTTAGAAAAAATTCTCAACATTATATTGTATCATAGCTATGGTACAATACCAGAACAGAGGGAATAAAAGGATTCGACTATCGTGCACCCAATGGTAATAGGGTGATCGATTTCATGTCTTCTTTTTGATTTATGTTTCTTAATTAGGCTTTTACTAATCAAGAGCAAAAGGTACAATGGGTGAGGGGCTTAAGAGCCAAGAATACCCAATGTACCTTTTTTGGCCCTCATTGCCTTACCATTCTTATGCTAATTTCATTGGTTGGTCGCAGTGCGCGGGTATTCTTCTCCCATTGTACTATCTTTTTTGTTATGGTGTGTTCTAGCTGAAACGGTTGCATGGATCAAGAAATGGAAGGCATAAAGTAATCAACAACTAAAACTGGAAGTACAATCACAAATAGATGCTGTGATAGGCGTGTAGCAGCAAGACTGTTTGCAAGATATGTATCTAGATACGGTGCATAATATAATAGGTATAAAGTAAAACCAGTTTAATTTGGATTCTACTGGTATATGAGCAAGCTTTTCTGCAGAACATATAGTTGCAACATAAGCTACAAAAACAGGTACTTTTTGATACAAGGCTTATATGCTATTTGATATTTTCGGTTAAATGATGGAAAAGCGTTTTGGATCTGAGGTAAAGTTACAATTGTGCTGCCATCAAACTTGTGGCTTAGGCTCAGCGTAAAATAGGAATGGAAAACTGATATTGAAATGCATATGGTTTCCTTCAATAAACATAGTGTGCAGAGTAATTAAAATGGGTTGAAAGCCTGGTATAAAGGTTAAATGTGCATGAAAGATAGGAATAGAGGAAAAATGAAAATATATTATGCTTGAGCTTAAACTATAGCAAGCAAGGGATTATGGAGGATATGATTGCAGGATGCAGAGCCATTGTAGGGCAAAAAACAGGTTTAAACATTAGTAGTACACGTTTTTCTTAAAAAGAGGTAAAGATGAACTTGGAAATAAAATAAGGCATGCATGCAAAGTGATTTGAAAATGTGAAAAGGAACGAATGCATGCAAGACATAACTGCATGCAAGAAATAAAAGGAAAATGCATGCATGCAAAAGACTATTAATAGTAAAGTTTCATGTAAAGGAAATGTTTTAAAAAAAAGGATGCATATGTGGTGTAGATATACACGTCTTGAACTAGGAAAAGTTCAAAATATTAGATAAATGACCTGATACTCAGGACTATTGATGTTTAGACAGAATTAATGCTAATAGATTTAAGGTATGCATACCTTAGACTTTAAATATTGAAGATGTTTTATAGGAATAAAAAGAAGAAGTTATGGATAAAAGAAGATTGGATTAAAGTAAGGATACTTGGGGCCTAAGTAGGATGCACTGTCTTTTAGTTAGCTCGACTAATTGTACAGAATGATAAGGCTATGGAGGGATTGACCGAAGTAGCTTGAACTGCTAGTAGGGTTGTTGCCTGTGCTAGTTGTTTCCGGGTTTTTTTTAGATACTTCATTTCATTGGTCTTACCAGTGATGCATCTTATATTTAGGCAAAAATTTGAGCACTATGTACACATAAAACTTAACTAATGGATTGCTGGATATGGTTCCAGGATGATGAGGATACTCAGGCTGAATATAACATGGAATTCGTGCCACCAACCTGGAACAAGGAGTTAGGTCCCTTGGGATATGGTGCCAGTAACATCACATGCCCCAGCTATGCAGTACAGACTTTATTATGCTGTATCAAAAACCCGGAGGTACATATACTCATACTAGAGAAAGAAGCTGCTAGAAAGCCAGATGATCTATCAGCTATAAGCCATCTAGGCTTTAATGACTGGCTGGTTATTGTCCCAAAACTCAATAAGGTGGGGAAAGACTGGGATGAAGCCAGCAAGATCATAGATGAGATCTATGATGCATTGCCAAACAAAATATATAAGTGCACAATTGAAGAAGATGAGCTTAAAAAGCAATTTTTTACTGGAGTCATAGCCTTGGAAAAGGCAAACAAAATTAAAAAATCTTGCCTTGGCAACCTAGCTATTGAAAAAACGGTGCAGACAAACAAAACAGATGATGATGATGATCCATTTGGGGAGTCTTTGCTTTCTGACGAAGAAAAGATGGCTATCAACAACAAAGCTATATATGGAAAGGATGAAGGGAATAGTGAATTTAGCTTCACGTTGCACAATTGCCATCCGTTCCGTTATTATTCGAGCGCTTGGTGGAAGGACATGCGATACGTCAGAACCAAGCAATATGGCGACTAAAGAATTTCGGGCTCGGCACCTATCGAAGAGAGAATCATGGATTATGCTTGGAGATATTACACCGAACAAGAGAGAATGGCAAAAATAGTCAAGAAAAATGGAAAAAATCATAGTCAAGGAAAGATTCAAACTTAAGATCGACCATAGGTTCTTTGACAAAAAATGCAATAAGGATGAATACATCTACATAAGGCAGAAGGGACATATGGCCTATTCGACTATACCCAGGGATGCCTTTTACCTTAAAAGGGTTTGGAGAAGTATGTGTCCTTATTTCAAGTGTGAATGTGAACCCAGGAAAAAGGGTAATAGTTGCAAAGATAATATGACTTGGTTAGACCAGGCAGTATGGTTCATGTTTAATAACTTGGATTACATATTCCCAGACCTCTCAACTGTGGCACAAATGGTATCTATGAAAAAGTTTCTTAAAACCACATTGAGGGATGGAATTGTAGCATACATTTCTTATTTGGAAGTGAGGAATACTTTAATTAAGATGGCTTTAGCATTGGCTGAAAACCCATGGGCAGATCTGAAACTAAATATGCCCAAATGTAGAATGACCATTGTATGTGAAAAAAGTATCAAACCTGTGTCATTTATGAAAGATATGGAAGCTGGTTCCAGTAGCAGCAGAAAAACAAGACCAAGTGTGGATAGAACAAGTACTGGACTTGCTGGAAAGGGGTACGCTCCACCACGCATCATTATACCACCTAGCAAGGCGGGTTCAAGCATAGCAGACAATTCTGGAGTTGTACAACTCGGGACACCCAGCACAATGGATAATTCAGTCACAAAGCAAAACCCGGATGCAACTAGAAGAATACCGGATGAAATTGTGCAACAACTCAAATATGACAAATAGGTATGGTCTCATTCAAAAGTTACACATTTTGGATGTAATATATTCTAAAATAACAGAGTAAATCTGTTCTGTAAAATAACATCAGAAATAGAGAATAGTAGGGAAATACCTCAAGTTTGGTCTGGACTTTTCAAATATATCGAATCGTCCTGAAAAGTACTTTTAGCATGCATGCCATCTGTCCATGCAGTGCTACAGTGATCCAAATGCAAGTAGAATAGGTAGAAAATGATGCTAAACCTTCACCTAAGTATAATGATCTTACGTATATTCTTGTACAGGTAGCTAGAGTAGTGCAGAAGGACTGTCAGGGCAGATTACACATATCTGAAACAAAAGATAAAAACAAGAAGAAAATTGTTCACTGCTTTTTTCTGTCCAAAATTCTGGACAAAATCTGTATCCCAAAAATAATTTATAAGCATATGAAGGACAGTCTAGGGGAAGTAGGGGAGCTGATTATGAATGATACCATGTTCTCGTGGAGATACACGGAGGATCTCAAGGAACTCTGTTACAAACCATATTATATTTTTGTACAGGATACAGAAAATATCTGTCCATGTAAGAACCCAAATATGAAGAATTTTGTTGACAATAGTATTGGGCATATCAGATGTACAGATTTAGGAATTGTCCGAAATAAATGCCTTAGGGGCTTATTCAAAAAAGGACTAGGACACATTCCTGATAGAATGTTATGCTGGAGGGATATGAAGGCAGAATTACATAAGACATGTAGTACTATATTTGAACTCCACAAATATCAATTTCCATTCATTTTGGACAATGATAAACAGACGATTATTAATGGAGTTGTTGAGCAAGTGGGAAGAGAAAATGCTGATAGACGACAGGAAGAGAGACTTAGAAAATTCCCATTGAACGACAGTTCGGTAATAAGGAATCTAGAATGGTTAACTACCAATTTCTATATTTCAGGGGTGGATAAGGCATCCAATAATCCTTCTTTCATTTGCCCCAAACATATTAGGGAAATGGCTCTAATGAGACTTAGCAGTGCTGACTTTTTACCTATTGGAGCTGAAAATGACGAACTACATAAAGAGATTCAAAAAGGAATACAGAAATGTATTGGAAACCTGACTTTTGAATCTACAAAACTCCCATATTTACTTGGCTTGTTTAAGGCCCACAAAAATGATTATCGATGGATAACTAATGCACATGACACCCTGTATACTGAAATTGCAGAGAACATCACAGTGGTACTCAATTCCATTATAGAGCTATGGCCTGAAATCTCCAGAAGCTTAGGTGCAAATGTAGCCACCATGCTACCAGGAAAACTAAACCTTAATTGGATGGTGAATTCTGTCTATGATGTAGCCTTAAACTTGCCAACTAAAATTGAAGAGATTTTTGTAGCAGATATCACAAAATGCTACGAAAGCATTCCACTTTATGGCACCTGTGGTATCGCCAAGTATCGAGCAAATTGCTAATGTTACATGGAATTACATGAAAGGTAAGAATAAAAGATTTGAATTATGGATTAAAAATCAAGTAATGGAAATTTCGAGTGCTAAATGGTTTAAATCTTCACCTCAAGGGAAATGTTGGTCATTTATGAGCAAGAGTAAATTTATTTACGCCAATACATGGCTCTTAACCAATTGCTATGTAGTACTTGGGCAAAATATATGGAAACAGGTATGTGGGATTCCAATGGGCTTCTCATGTAGCCCATGCTGGTGCAACATCTATTTGGCATGGTTTGAATTATGTTTTATAAAAAACCTAAAAGCGGGGAAGATGGGATGAAATAAAAAAGTTCAGATTTGTATTTAGATACATGGACGACTTGTTGGCAGTGAACTGCCCTAATATCAGAAATTTCTTAGCAGAATACAGTGAGGAAAATGGGCAAGAATTGCAAATTTACTGCATGAAATACTTGGGTATCAAGGAAGAAAGCGTATTTTGAATATGGAGCGGGGAAGCTTTGGAAGTAAAGCCAATTTTCTAAACATGACAATAGAAATATTTGACAAAGCAATGGGCCTGTTTCAAACAACAAGGTATGATAAAAGGGAAGCCCTACCTTTCAAAGCTATAAAATATGTACATGCAAGTGGATGTAGACCGTATTTCCAGGCACGAAACGTGATTCTTTCACAAGTAATGCCATTTATGTACATCAATACATCTCCCATTATGGCAGCAAAGGACATAAGGGAACTAATGGAATGTTTTGTCAAGAATGGCTTTGACAAAACCGGGAATCAAGAGAAGGATGCGCAAATACATCAAGAATGGAGAATTCGGGGCTAAAATTTGACACTAGCACCCTGCTCCAACTAATCTTGGAGTATTAAAGGTACGTTTTAAATAGTATCTTGACTAGTACATGCAATTTAAGTGCAGGGTTAACATTTAGCAACTATAGGATTATGGCTGGACCCCTACTGTAACAAGTAGGGGCCAACCCACCCTATAGTTACAGTAGCAATTTTTTTTCAAAAAAAAGCAAAGGGGCAGAATAATCCTACGGAAGGAGGTAGGGTTTTTTTTATGTAAAGGAAAAAATGGCATAAGCAAAAATATAAGCGTAGAGGTATGATAGTTGAACTTATTGTGATAATTTGCTAGCACCATTAAAGGGTTTTGCAAGCAAAACTCATACCTTTAAGATTTAGCTCTTTATAGTATGATAAAAGCTTTGGTTAATACCTCGTAATTTCTAGGGTACCGAAATTAATAAACTAGGCGGAAACCCTAGTCTTGTATTTGAAACTTTAAGGCAAAGATATGGCAGGATGATTCGGAGGCGCCTTGGTATTAGCAAGGACCCAGGGCAGCCGATCTTTAAGATCTGAATGTAGCACAGAGGTGCATTAAAATTACCTAGGAGAATGGGTTACATTTCGGAAGAGGAAAGTGAAGAATACGATTCCGAAACAGAGGCATTGCGCTTTGCTGAAACCAACAGAGAATGTGAATGGTGCAAAATATCACTGGAGTTTGAAGCCATAGAAATGGAAAGAAGATCGGGAGGCCGCGGCTTTGATACTAAAAGAGGTTTTAGTGAAGGAAATGATAACTTTGGTAACAGAAAAAGAGGTGGCTTCAGCAGGAAACAATCTAGTTATCATGGAAACTTTGCTAAAGATCCACAATACGTCCCAGAGACGCAATTTGAAGATGAAATGAATTCTGAAGATGAAGATTTTCAGGTATATTGGCCAATGTGAAATGGTAAACTGAATATAAATTAAAGATCTGGAGTGCATCACTATATCTCAGCACTTAGAAAAATTCTCAACATTATATTGTATCATAGCTATGGTACAGCTGTAAACTGTAGGAATAAAAGGATTCGACTATCAGGCACCCAATGGTAATAGGGTGATCGATTTCATGTCTTCTTTTTTGATTTATGTTTCTTAATTAGGCTTTTACTAATCAAGAGCAAAAGGTACAATGGGTGAGGGGCGAAGAGCCAAGAATACCCAATGTACCTTTTGGCCCTTGCTGTCTTACCATTCTTATGCTAATTCAGTATTGGTTGGCTGCAGGTACGTGGTATTCTTCTCCCATTGTACTATCTTTTGCTGTTATGGTGTGTTCTATTTCTAAAGCGGTTGCATGGATCAAGAAATGGAAGGCATAAAGTAATCAACAACTAAAGCGGAAGTACAATCACAAATAGGCTGTGATAAGTGTAGCGGCAAAGGCTTTTTGCAAGATATGTATCTAGATCTGATTGCATAATATAATAGGTATAAAAGTAAAACCAGTTTAATTTGGATTCTACTGGTATATGAGCAAGCTTTTCTGCAGAACATATAGTTGCAACATAAGCTACAAAAACAGGTACTTTTTGATACAAGGCTTATATGCTATTTGATATTTTTGGTTAAATGATGGAAAAGCGTTTTGGATCTGAGGTAAAGTTACAATTGTGTTTTGCCATCAAACTTGTGGCTTAGGCTCAGCGTAAAATAGGAATGGAAAACTGATATTGAAATGCATATGGTTTCCTTCAATAAACATAGTGTGCAGAGTAATTAAAATGGGTTGAAAGCCTGGTATAAAGGTTAAATGTGCATGAAAGATAGGAATAGAGGAAAAATGAAAATATATTATGCTTGAGCTTAAACTATAGCAAGCAAAAGGGATTATGGAGGATATGATTGCGGGATGAGAGCCATTGTAGGGCAAAAACAGGTTTAAACATTAGTAGTTTTTCTTAAAAAGAGGTAAAGATGAACTTGGAAATAAAATAAGGCATGCATGCAAAGTGATTTGAAAATGTGAAAAGGAACGAATGCATGCAAGACATAACCGCATGCAAGAATAAAAAGGAAAATGCATGCATGCAAAAGACTATTAATAGTAAAGTTTCATGTAAAGGAAATGTTAAAAAAAAGGATTGCATATGTGGGGTAGATATACACGTCTTGAACTAGGAAAAGTTCAATATATTAGATAAATGACCTGATACTCAGGACTATTGATGTTTAGACAGAATTAATGCTAATAGATTTAAGGTATGCATACCTTAGACTTTAAATATTGAAGATGTTTTATAGAAATAAAAAGAAGAGGTTATGGATAAAAGAAGATTGGATTAAAGTAAGGATACTTGGGGCCTAAGTAGGATGCACTGTCTTTTAGTTAGATCGACTAATTGTACAGAATGATAAGGCTACGGAGGGATTGACCGAAGTAGCTTGAACTGCTAGTAGGGTTGTTGCCTGTGCTAGTTGTTTCCGGGTTTTTTTTAGATACTTCATTTCATTGGTCTTACCAGTGATGCATCTTATATTTAGGCAAAAATTTGAGCACTATGTACACATAAAACTTAACTAATGGATTGCTGGATATGGTTCCAGGATGATGAGGACACTCAAGCTGAATATAACATGGAATTCGTGCCACCAACCTGGAACAAGGAGTTAGGTCCCTTGGGATATGGTGCCGAACATCACATGCCCAACTATGCAAGCATGAGACTTTATTATCTTTGTATCAAAAACCCGGAGGTACATATACTCCTACTAGAGAAAGAGGCTGCTAGAAAGCCAGATGATCTATCAGCTATAAGCCATCTAGGCTTTTAATGACCCGGGTTATTGTCCCAAAACTCAATAAAGGTGGGGAAAGACTGGGATGAAGCCAGCAAGATCATAGATGAGATCTATGATGCATTGCCAAACAAAATATATAAGTGCACAATTGAAGAAGATGAGCTTAAAAAGCAATTTTTTACTGGAGTCATAGCCTTGGAAAAGGCAAACAAAATTAAAAAATCTTGCCTTGGCAACCTAGCTATTGAAAAAACGGTGCAGACAAACAAAACAGATGATGATGATGATCCATTTGGGGAGTCTTTGCTTTCTGACGAAGAAAAGATGGCTATCAACAACAAAGCTATATATGGAAAGGATGAAGGGAATAGTGAATTTAGCTTCACGTTGCACAATTGCCATCTGTTCCCTGTTATTTCTGAACGCTTGGTGGAAGGGCATGCAGTATTCTGTAACCAAGCAATATGGCGCACAAAGAATTTCGGCGCTCTGGCACCTATCAGTAGAGAATCATGGATTATGCTTGGAGATATTACACCTGAACAAGAGAGAATGGCAAAAATAGCTGCAGAAAAAATGGAAAAAATCATAGTCAAGGAAAGATTCAAACTTAAGATCGACCACAGGTTCTTTGACAAAAAATGCAATAAGGATGAATACATCTACATAAGGCAGAAGGGACATATGGCCTACTCGACTATACCCAGGGATGCCTTTTACCTTAAAAGGGTTTGGAGAAGTATGTGTCCTTATTTCAAGTGTGAATGTGAACCCAGGAAAAAGGGTAATAGTTGCAAAGATAATATGACTTGGTTAGACCAGGCAGTATGGTTCATGTTTAATAATCTGGATTACATATTCCCAGACCTCTCAACCATGGCACAAATGGTATCTATGAAAAAGTTTCTTAAAACCACATTGAGGGATGGAATTGTAGCATACATTTCTTATTTGGAAGTGAGGAATACTTTAATTAAGATGGCTTTAGCATTGGCTGAAAACCCATGGGCAGATCTGAAACTAAATATGCCCAAATGTAGAATGACCATTGTATGTGAAAAAAGTATCAAACCTGTGTCATTTATGAAAGATATGGAAGCTGGTTCCAGTAGCAGCAGAAAAACAAGACCAAGTGTGGATAGAACAAGTACTGGACTTGCTGGAAAGGGGTACGCTCCACCACGCATCACTGTACCACCTAGCAAGGCGGGTTCAAGCATAGCAGACAATTCTGGAGTTGTACAACTCGGGACACCCAGCACAATGGATAATTCAGTCACAAAGCAAAACCCGGATGCAACTAGAAGAATACCGGATGAAATTGTGCAACAACTCAAATATGACAAATAGGTATGGTCTCATTCAAAAGTTACACATTTTGGATGTAATATATTCTAAAATAACAGAGTAAATATGTTCGGAAAAATAACATCAGAAATAGAGAATTGTAGGGAAATACCTCAAGTTTGGTCTGGACTTTTCAAATATATCGAATCGTCCTGAAAAGTACTTTTAGCATGCATGCCATCTGTCCATGCAGTGCTACAGTGATCCAAATGCAAGTAGAATAGGTAGAAAATGATGCTAAACCTTCACCTAAGTATAATGATCTTACGTATATTCTTGTACAGGTAGCTAGAGTAGTGCGAAAGGACCGCCGTAAGGCGGATTACACATATCTGAAACAAAAGATAAAACAAGAAGAAAATTGTTCATCGCTTTTTTCATCCAAAATTCGGACAAAAATCAGATCCCAAAAATAATTTATAAGCATATGAAGGACAGTTTAGGGGAAGTAGGGGAGCTGATTATGAATGATACCATGTTCTCGTGGAGATACACGGAGGATCTCAAGGAACTCTGTTACAAACCATATTATATTTTTGTACAGGATACAGAAAATATCTGTCCATGTAAGAACCCAAATATGTAGAATTTTGTTGACAATAGTATTGGGCATATCAGATGTACAGATTTAGGAATTGTCCGTAATAAATGCCTTAGGGGCTTATTCAAAAAAGGACTAGGGCACATTCCTGATAGAATGTTATACTGGAGGGATATGAAGGCAGAATTACATAAGACATGTAGTACTATATTTGAACTCCACAAATATCAATTTCCATTCATTTTGGACAATGATAAAATGCACGATTATTAATGGAGTTGTTGAGCAAGTGGGGGAAGAGAAAATGCCGATAGGCGCATGGAAGAGAGACTTAGAAAATTCCCATTGAACGACAGTTCGGTAATAAGGAATCTAGAATGGTTAACTACCAATTTCTATATTTCAGGGGTGGATAAGGCATCCAATAATCCTTCTTTCATTTGCCCCAAACATATTAGGGAAATGGCTCTAATGAGACTTAGCAGTGCTGACTTTTTACCTATTGGAGCTGAAAATGACGAACTACATAAAGAGATTCAAAAAGGAATACAGGAATGTATTGGAAACCTGACTTTTGAATCTACAAAACTCCCATATTTACTTGGCTTGTTTAAGGCCCACAAAAATGAGTACCGATGGATAACTAATGCACATGACACCCTGTATACTGAAATTGCAGAGAACATCACAGTGGTACTCAATTCCATTATAGAGTTATGGCCTGAAATCTCCAAAAGCTTAGGTGCAAATATAGCCACCATGCTACCAGGAAAAATAAACCTTAATTGGATGGTGAATTCTGTCTATGATGTAGCCTTAAACTTGCCAGCTAAAATTGAAGAGATTTTTGTAGCAGATATCACAAAATGCTACGAAAGCATTCCACTTTATGGCACCCAGGGTATCTGCCAAGTATCAGAGCAAATTGCTAATGTTACATGGAATTACATGAAAGGTAAGAATAAAAGATTTGAATTATGGATTAAAAAATCAAGTAATGGAAAGCTGAGTGCTAAATGGTTTAAATCTTCACCTCAAGGGAAATGTTGGTCATTTATGAGCAAGAGTAAATTTATTTCTGCCAATACATGGCTCTTAACCAATTGCTATGTAGTACTTGGGCAAAATATATGGAAACAGGTATGTGGGATTCCAATGGGCTTCTCATGTAGCCCATGCTGGTGCAACATCTATTTGGCATGGTTTGAATTATGTTTTATAAAAAACCTAGCCAAGCAGGGAAGATGGGATGAAATAAAAAAGTTCAGATTTGTATTTAGATACATGGACGACTTGTTGGCAGTGAACTGCCCTAATATCAGAAATTTCTTAGCAGAATACAGTGAGGAAAATGGGCAAGAATTGCAAATTTACTGCATGAAATACTTGGGTATCAAGGAAGAAACTGTATTTTCGGAATATGGAGCAGGGGGAAGCTTTGGAAGTAAAGCCAATTTTCTAAACATGACAATAGAAATATTTGACAAAGCAATGGGCCTGTTTCAAACAACAAGGTATGATAAAAGGGAAGCCCTACCTTTCAAAGCTATAAAATATGTACATGCAAGTGGATGTAGACCGTATTTCCAGGCACGAAACGTGATTCTTTCACAAGTAATGCCATTTATGTACATCAATACATCTCCCATTATGGCAGCAAAGGACATAAGGGAACTAATGGAATGTTTTGTCAAGAATGGCTTTGACAAACCAGGAATCAAGAGAAGGATCTGCAAATACATCAAGAATGGAGAATTCCCAGGGCTAAAATTTGACACTAGCACCCTGCTCCAACTAATCTTGGAGTATTAAAGGTACGTTTTAAATAGTATCTTGACTAGTACATGCAATTTAAGTGCAGGGTTAACATTTAGCAACTATAGGATTATGTTTTGGACCCCCATCAGAAACAAGTAGGGGCCAACCCACCCTATAGTTACAGTAGCAATTTTTTTTCAAAAAAAAGCAAAGGGGCAGAATAATCCTACGGAAGGAGGTAGGGTTTTTTTTATGTAAAGGAAAAAATGGCATAAGCAAAAATATAAGCGTAGAGGTATGATAGTTGAACTTATTGTGATAATTTGCTAGCACCATTAAAGGGTTTTGCAAGCAAAACTCATACCTTTAAGATTTAGCTCTTTATAGTATGATAAAAGCTTTGGTTAATACCTCGTAATTTCTAGGGTACTGAAATTAATAAACTAGGTGGAAACCCTAGTCTTGTATTTGAAACTTTAAGGCAAAGATATGGCGGGGATGATTCTGGGGCCTTTGGTATTAGCAAGGACCTGTGGCAGCCGATCTTTAAGATCCTGAATGTAGCCTGAGGTGCATTAAAATTACCTAGGAGAATGGGTTACATTTTAGGAAGAGGAAAGTGAAGAATCTGATTCCAAACAGAGGCATTGCGCTTTGCTGAAACCAACAGAGAATGTGAATGGTGCAAAATATCACTGGAGTTTGAAGCCATAGAAATGGAAAGAAGATCGGGAGGCCGCGGCTTTGATACTAAAAGAGGTCTTAGTGAAGGAAATGATAACTTTGGTAACAGAAAAAGAGGTGGCTTCAGAAGCAGAAACAATCTAGTTATCATGGAAACTTTGCTAAAGATCCACAATACGTCCCAGAGACGCAATTTGAAGATGAAATGAATTCTGAAGATGAAGATTTTCAGGTATATTGGCCAATGTGAAATGGTAAACTGAATATAAATTAAAGATCTGGAGTGCATCACTATATCTCAGCACTTAGAAAAATTCTCAACATTATATTGTATCATAGCTATGGTACAGCTGTAAACTGTAGGAATAAAAGGATTCGACTATCAGGCACCCAATGGTAATAGGGTGATCGATTTCATGTCTTCTTTTTTGATTTATGTTTCTTAATTAGGCTTTTACTAATCAAGAGCAAAAGGTACAATGGGTGAGGGGCGAAGAGCCAAGAATACCCAATGTACCTTTTGGCCCTTGCTGTCTTACCATTCTTATGCTAATTCAGTATTGGTTGGCTGCAGGTACGTGGTATTCTTCTCCCATTGTACTATCTTTTGCTGTTATGGTGTGTTCTAGCTGAAACGGTTGCATGGATCAAGAAATGGAAGGCATAAAGTAATCAACAACTAAAACTGGAAGTACAATCACAAATAGCTGTGATAGGCGTGTAGCAGCAAGACTGTTTGCAAGATATGTATCTAGATACGGTGCATAATATAATAGGTATAAAGTAAAACCAGTTTAATTTGGATTCTACTGGTATATGAGCAAGCTTTTCTGCAGAACATATAGTTGCAACATAAGCTACAAAAACAGGTACTTTTTGATACAAGGCTTATATGCTATTTGATATTTTCGGTTAAATGATGGAAAAGCGTTTTGGATCTGAGGTAAAGTTACAATTGTGCTGCCATCAAACTTGTGGCTTAGGCTCAGCGTAAAATAGGAATGGAAAACTGATATTGAAATGCATATGGTTTCCTTCAATAAACATAGTGTGCAGAGTAATTAAAATGGGTTGAAAGCCTGGTATAAAGGTTAAATGTGCATGAAAGATAGGAATAGAGGAAAAATGAAAATATATTATGCTTGAGCTTAAACTATAGCAAGCAAGGGATTATGGAGGATATGATTGCAGGATGCAGAGCCATTGTAGGGCAAAAAACAGGTTTAAACATTAGTAGTACACGTTTTTCTTAAAAAGAGGTAAAGATGAACTTGGAAATAAAATAAGGCATGCATGCAAAGTGATTTGAAAATGTGAAAAGGAACGAATGCATGCAAGACATAACTGCATGCAAGAAATAAAAGGAAAATGCATGCATGCAAAAGACTATTAATAGTAAAGTTTCATGTAAAGGAAATGTTAAAAAAAAGGATTGCATATGTGGGGTAGATATACACGTCTTGAACTAGGAAAAGTTCAATATATTAGATAAATGACCTGATACTCAGGACTATTGATGTTTAGATAGAATTAATGCTAATAGATTTAAGGTATGCATACCTTAGACTTTAAATATTGAAGATGTTTTATAGAAATAAAAAGAAGAGGTTATGGATAAAAGAAGATTGGATTAAAGTAAGGATACTTGGGGCCTAAGTAGGATGCACTGTCTTTTAGTTAGCTCGACTAATTGTACAGAATGATAAGGCTACGGAGGGATTGACCGAAGTAGCTTGAACTGCTAGTAGGGTTGTTGCCTGTGCTAGTTGTTTCCGGGTTTTTTTTTTTTTTTTCTTTTGAAAAAAAGAAAATTCAAAAAACATTAGCAAGAACATTAAATATAGCACAAATCCCATAACATGCCAAAACAAAAAAGTTAATTCCTGTGCATACTTTGCAGATGGGCTAAATTGGGCTCTGGCGTGACTATAACCTGTCGGAAACGTAGTCTCATGGTATCATCCACTGGGACTACTCCGGGTTGCATCTCCCTTGCAAAACAAAACACTCCATATATGTCAGCCTCCTAAGATTATAAACCACATACTGATGGAAGACCACAATCACACACCACACAACACAAGGTACTCCCAGCACATAGTGGCAACACCATTAGCAACACAACACCCTCCACCACACTACAATAGTATAACATGCACTACACACCACATGTCACCATTGTCTCCACTACTGGCAGGACTGCACCCTCTACACCACTATACCCAACACAAAGTGATTTCGCAACTGGCAGCGCAATACCCTACACCACACCACAATGGTACACACCACAAACCACACACCACATGATACCATTGTCACCATAATTGGTAGCACAACATGTTATACCATATCACACAGCTCAAAGTAGCAACACTAGGGGCAGCCCAACACACCACACCGCATAACACAATACACATAACACGACAGGCTGCACACACCACAAAATACCGGCTGCACTATCACCAATATTGGCGGCACAATAACCTACACCATACCTGTCAACGACTACAAAAAGTAGATACGACCGCGCTACCTAGAATTCCCAAAATTCCCCACAATCGTGAACTCCCTGAGCTCCCCACGGACGATCGCTTACTAATCCCCAGGATCAGTCTGAAGCCCGGCTTCAAAAGTTCTAACACAAGAACTTGATACTGAAGTAGCAGTATTGCTCAAAGAGCAATCAAGAACACTCCCAATATGGAGCGTCTCGCTAAGCCAACACCAAGAATTGAAGTAGCTTAGAACAGGCCGAATTGATTCCCAATCAATTCGTAATGGGTCCAAAACCCTTACAACAGAAGATCAGGCTATCAGACGGAATAGAATGCTTCAACAACTTGCTTCCCAGTAAAACTGTGACCTTCACAAAATGCCCCAGATCCTTTTATAAGGCCACTAAGGCCAAGTTTAGCCCGAAAAAGGCCTGTGGGCCTTTTCTGCAGCAAAAACCGACCTGAATTAGCCCAGATTTGGGCTATCCTTAGATGATCCGGCCGCCTATAGCAGCCGCGATCAGAAGATTTCGTGGAGGCCTTTTTAATTGCTCTGCGTCTTGACTCAAAACATTTACATTACCATGACGTGCAAGTCCATTGGCAGAAGACCATCCCTTAGCCAAGATGTTTCATACACGATATGCTGTTACTATACTATTTGCTATCTTTCAACAGAAGTATCCTATGAGAATTAAGGATTCAACAATCGGATCTACAAGTTGAAGCCCCTGTGTAGGGGCTTTTGTCATAGCCCTTTTTCTAGGAAGAGGACTCTAGAAAGCCAGCCTACACCGTGAAATGTTATATGTACATGTCATGAGGTTGTGGTGACGTACATATGTGGTACAACTTGTTGCATGTCAAGGACGAGTATAGGGCATATGAACAAAAACTTGGTCGTGTATGGAATCTTAGAAAATCATAAGAAACCATACCTCAAAAAAACACCACCCTAAAATACCACACTTAGAAAAAAAACCACCACTCAGAAAACCATACCTCTTTAGAAAAAAACATCCTTAGAGAAACCTATACCTCTTTAAGAAACCACCCTTTAAAAAAAAGGGGGAAAGGGGGGGGGGGCTTGAAAACACAACTCTACTTAGTTTTTTAATAATCTTCAAAGAAGCAACCCCTGTTTTGTTTTTGCTATTGTTTTTCAAATGTGGACCACTTGTTGGGGTGGTTGTGTTAACAAGCATAATGAATAACCACATCTAAAAACCTTAGCATCTTTGCAAAATTTGATATGGTTCTCAAACTAATAAGAAAAACCCGATAGAATACAAAAATTGCAACAACTAGCATATATAAGCATCCGAAATTATATGATATATAAATTTATATAGGAAAACCATTCATAAATTAATAATGATTTCCAAAGGCCATCGTAAAATCCAGAATTCATATAATCTAATATAGTACGGATTAGCAATGGTTTTGTAAAATCAGTATATGCTTGAAACACATCTAAACTATTGATGATTTCAAAAACCTATTGTACGATTGTAGAATTCTTGTAATTAACCATGATATGAACTAGTGATGATTTTGATAAATCAATGTACACTTAAAAAACAATCTTACAAACTAATTATGATTTCTAGAAACTAACGTAAATTTTCAGATTAGTAGAAAAAATATAATATGGACCACTATAAAATCAGGAAAGACTATGGGTGACTCCGGGCAATGAGAGTTGTTGGATAGGGATATTCACCCCTTATTCTTTAATCTACACCGTACGTAAAGTTCCTCATTTGTGGGGTATGCAAGTACAAAATTTGCTATACTGTATAACAAGATTCGCAAAATACTATAAGATTTCAAGCGGAATACTATATGGTGTTGATTTCGTACGTGCAAAATACAATTATGAGGGCTCTCGCTGCCCTACGTCACCCCCCGTGTGAATATGCACCCAAACCAAATGGAATTTAAGGGGGATTTTAATTTAAATGTGTTGGACCCAATGGTTGTGTTAATTAATGTCAATGGTAGTTATGTGTTGGTTGTTGATGTCAATGGTTGTTATGTGTTGCTTGTTATGTGTTGGGGGATTTAATTTTTATATGTTGGATGTTAATGGTTTGTGTTGCAAAAAAATTTTTTTGGCCCCTTCGGGGCCTTAGAGACGTCACCCCTCGATGTGACAAAAATTTTAGAATTCAAACCAGAAAAAAACTAGAATTCATTTGAGGCTTTCACCACCTGTAGCTTTTGAATTTGATCACAATAAAACAAATAGGACATAAGTAAAAGTTGCCATAAAGATAGAGCAGATTGATCCCATTATTCTGAAAGTCATAAAGTTTGCAACACCCATACACAAATATTTTTCAACTGGAATTTAACAGCAGCCTTTGGCCTCCATGGATTCTTGTGGTGAGAAACCAAAGTGGGAAACTTTTCTGCTTGTTAGCACAAGGATCTAGAAGCCTTGGAATTTGCTTAATAACTGCCTCAAAATCTAAAAATGCATGGTAATTTTTTGCAAGCTTCATTTGGAATGAGCCATAAAATAATATCCAATAGCGCAATCCTGTATTAATCAGCTGGTAGGATGTGAAAGTCTACCAAACCCGGCCGAAAAATTGTTGTTTTAGCATAGATACTTAACCAAACATATCTATATTATACACTATCGAAAAGATCTCGGAGAGAGCTTTCCAATGCAATAAAAATCATCTCAAACAGAGCTCTGGATCAAAAGTTATGATAAGAAATGTGTTGCCGGCGGGGAAACTGCACTATATGCGCCCTTCAAGCCCTTCATGTGCCCATTATGCACCACACACACAAAATGAGGGCTTTTGTTGTGAGCCATTGGTTGTTGACCATTGGAAAAAAAAAGCTAAAATGAATGGCCCTTCATGTGCCCATTATGCACCACACGCACAAAAAAAAGGCTTTTGTTGTGAGCCATTGGTTGTTGACCATTGAAAAAAAAAAGGCTAAAATCAATGGCTCAGAAATGGTGCACTCTAGATGTACGCATTAGTACATCTAGAGTGCACACAAACCCCACAAACGAGGATCGCTATGTACGGTCCAGATCTTGGAATAAAGGGCAAATATGCCCATCCGAAGGCTCTCGTTGCCCGCCCTACGTAGCTTAGGTGTGAATATGCACCCAAACCAAAGGGGGTTTAAGGGGGATTTTAATTTAAATGTGTCAAATACAATGATTTGTGTTAATAATGTTAGTTGTGTGGTAATAGTTTGTGTTAACTAAAAAAATTTTTGGCCCCTTCGGGGCCTTAAGGATGGTGTAGGGGTGTAGATATAGACGACCTTACTAGAAATAAAGGACATGTTTCTACCATCACTAGTCTCATTGTCCAAATTTAGGTCGGATAGAATATGCAAAGCGAGAACCATATGGAGGTAGTAGGAAAAAGATATTGCAAATACTCAAAATAAAATTTGTCTAAAGAGAAGCAATAGAATTGTAAGTAATCACCATAAATGAGATAATAGAATTACAGAATAGACCTTCTAATCCAGCATTTCCATGCGTGATGCGTGATAGCGGCTGGATTATAATATAATCCAGCCGCTGCCCTATTCATGAGTGACTTGCCAAGCCCGACTCCTTCAGAAGAAGATACAACAGCCAGATACTATACGGATCTTGCACCTGTGGATGATGGCAATACACCTTCCATTTACGCCGACCAGCCTTTGAAAAGTACAAATAATGTGATTGAAATCATGAAAATAAGAAGAATATTGTGGCATCATGTCCCCTGCAATAGAACATGGAAAAGACCTAAAGATAACAAGAAGAGCATACAATTGTAAGCCCTACTTTTCCACATCATGTAAAGCCCTATACACATAATAATTATAACATATGTTTACATATGCCATGAGAAATAGATGCACAACTTGGCAGCACATGTACATACCTATCCATGCATGGACTTTGATTAGTCTTGGAACAACCATCTCCTTACACATCGACCCACATCCATCCCTCAATGAGAGAAAGTGCAATGCCACCTCGTTATATAGAGATACCTAGGCGCCCTAATTGTTAACCTTTTCTAAATTTAATTATTGCCTTACTTTCCAACCTTTGGCAACTTTTTCTCTTCTTTTTTTTTTCTATTTCCCGTAACTTCGGATAAACTTGAGTGGAACAAAAAAGCATAGCATTCAACCTTGGGGGCTATATCCATCTTGGAAACAAAAAATGTTTGGTTGCCAATCTTATAATGGGGATGGCAATGAACCGATATTAACATACCCATAAAGATCTATACTGGCGTGGACAATTCCAATTCAACAAAGACATAGCCAAAGCCTGCCTAACCAGTGGAAGGACAATCGCATTCTGATGGTGAGCTGGCAATGTGTTCCTCATTTTCCAGCAAAACGAATGCAGGTAAATTTTCACTAGGAATGTTTGATATAGATAGAAACATATCGCGATTCACATTCGTACATCTCAACCCACACGTGTCGGTCCCATGCAACCCTAGAAAGACAAAAGTAATCTTGTCGGACTCAAGTAATCGATGTTCACGGAGTCCGCCCTTAAACCCACAAAAAAAGTAACGGTGAGCTTCTTTCCTCGATGGATCAACAATATCATGCGGATGTGGATGACACAAAAGGAGACAATGGAGGCCATCTCGATTTTTGCAACTAGTTTGCTCGAGGCGGATGTACCCGACCCTTCCAGGTTATCAACATCTATTTCATCCTTTGCAGCTAAGCTAATTTGTAGGTAATACTTGTAGGCTGCAAAGAACTGGTAAGGTTCAAAAATGGCTTCCTACTTTTGCCTCATTTGCTTCCACCTTGTGACAAATCCTTTTCCTCTAACAAAAGGTAATAAATAGCACATGATCCAAGAAGGCTGACTTGACAATCAACATCAACATTAACACTTTGACAATCGGGAGATTCGCGGCCAAATAACGTGACAGCCCACAAAGTGATTTAACAGCTGACTCGACATGCAAAGGCGATGTTAAGGTAAAAGAAGGAGCCTCTTGATGCGGTAGAGGACTTCATATTGCGGGGTAGAGGATGGACATAGGCGTGCAACTAACTCGGTAGCCACGAGGGGTAGAAACCTTGATGCAAAGGTTAAGCCATGGCATCTCGTTACCTAAGGAAGGATGGATCTGGCGTACTAGATGGGCGGTCGCATACGGCGCCTTTAGCCGCTACTCACAACACAGAAACGTGGCCAACAAAAAACCCTAGTTATAAAAAAGGCATTGTGGTCCAGCATGTGATTTAATCACGGCCATACAATTCTACCTCTCATCAGAAATCAACGGCCAAAAAATGGAGCACTCTAGAAATACTATTTAGTACACCTAGTTGAATACGGCAACAAAATCATAGAAAAACCTTAGTAAATATCGTACAAAAACACAAAAGAAACCCCCTGTTATTATGCTACATATTCATATGAAAAACCAAATATATACTAGTTTTCATGCTAATCTTTTACACAAGTTCATTTTTTAGGGCATTGTATCATCTCTTTTCTCTGCCCATGACATCAATTGCTGCTCAAGAATGCTAGCCATCAGTTTTCCAATTATCGAACTGACCATAATGGTGCAACAGTTGGTAGGGCAAAGTGAATCACTCGCCTTATGTATGGGGACCACTCTGTTGACAAACCATTGTGCGGGAAAGCCTTCTAGAAAGGCCCTGTAGAATGAACTAGTAAGCACGAGAACAATCAGCAGTCTAGCCCATCCTAATAGTTCTGCCCGCATGCCATCTAAATCTGTAGCCTTGCCATTTGCAAGGCATTGTAAGCCTTTAGTGGCATTTGCCTTTGTTATAACTCGTGCCTACCTGTATTGGCACTTCACTACGAACCCCGCTAATATCATGAAGTTGCATTACGTATTGTTCCCATTGGGCTTTGATATGGTCTATGGGTATGGGATAAAAGCCTTAGAAAGGTTGGGGCCCATTGGATAATGATTTCCTTGAAGGATCCGCCCTTTTGGTGTGTTGGTTATCACTAGAGATGCTAGTGCGTAACAGGCTTAAAAAATGTTTCTAGTAGATTATAAGTTTCTACAACACTATTCTACAAAATGACTTGGGATGTCGATCAAGACATGTTGAAGGTATTCCTGGCAAACCTTCAACCTCAATGGTTTAGAACCTCCAGGTTGCTTAAGGCAACCACTCTGTGTGAAAAAATCCCAAGGTAAAAGCCTGAAAACAAGTTTAGAACCGCTTTTCCAATTCAAAAAAAAGACTGCCTCAGAAAAAATGATGCCATTTGCAAACAAAGAAAGATTTAATCATGATGCCAAAAGTCAGATGCAAAGAGAATAGCACAGATCACTCCGAAATGCACTTCTGACTGGGTCAAAAATAGGTCAATATCCCTGGCAGAGAGCAATGTTTTGCAGATCGAATAATATAAATTCTTTTGATGTTTTGATACTTGATTCTCACTCAGATATGTCTGCACACAAGGATCAAACTCTCTTTTGCAAAAATAGATGAAAAAAAATCCTTAAATTTCAAGATTTGGCCAATCTGACTGTTACAGTCAGAAAGCAGCAAGCAGAGTTTGACAAATTGATTTCATGTTGATCTTTTTTGAACTTTGAAGGTACACTACTCCTTTTGATTGTCTGCAAGCAAAGGAAGACTGCTTGTGTGATCAGAAATGTGGTCATAAGCTTGACAATGCAATTTTTGACTTGAGAAATGCAAAAATAAGCAAGAATACTGTAATCAGGCAATATGAGAATACTCTCTTGATGTTTTTGTGGCTTTTTGTGCTATCTTCTAGATGGGATTTACTCTACAAATGCATCTGATCTATTTGTAAACACTAAACCTCTTGGATATATGCACTAATATACTCTGAATGCAATTTATTCTATTTGTGTTGTGGAATTTAAATCTGTAGAACAGAATATACTGAGATCTAGTTTATAATGAGCAGTATTTCACCTTCAAATTCCGCTTTTACCTTATTGCTTTACCTTGTTTTGAAAGTAGAGTGCAAATTAAACTCGAGTTTGTCACCAAGGATCGGATTTTGTTTCGTATCAATATCACAAAATCATAAGTCAGATTCCCAAGCTCTGAGGCCTTGGGTACATGATCAAATCATTCTTCAAAATAGTAAATAAAATGGTATCAGGTAGTTTATGGATTCTGAAGCTTGGAAGGCAGATTCAAGCTCAAGTCCTTCAAAACCAGTCTCAGAATGAGCAGTGTTAATCGATTCTCTCACCCAAAGCCCTCGAAGTTTCTCTGAGAACATTTCCCCTTTTCAAATTGCTCTGTTCCAGCCCGTTCTTGGCAAAATCGATTCAGATCCTTGTCTTTTTGCTTAATTTAACGATTCTTGGCTTAGCATAGGTGTATTCGGGAGCATTTGGCTATGATTAGGTTGTTTGATCGTTCAGAAAATCTGGATCTTGGCATGACAGAGAATTAGGGTTCTTGAGATTTTGAAACCAAATATCCCACATGCATTTTTCATAAAGGAAGACATAGATATATAAGACATAGCCCACGTAGATTATTAATATTACGTGCTATGCCCACGTGGGATTCGGTCCATTACTGCCCCACACGCCCGAGTATACCAAGTGGCGGGGGGAGATTGGATGGGGGAGAGTCTAGGCCAGGGAGGATAGATAGGAATTTTTTTTTGTTGCTTTTTTGAACTTTAGCACAATTCCCGATAACCTCAAAATGAAGGTCGATATGAGAACTTTTTTGAAAATTCTTTTTTTGCAAATGGAATCTTTTTTATGCTCTATGACATGGAAGAATCTTTTTTGCAAAAATGAATACTTGGCTTTTTAGCTCAAAATGGGGCAAAAATGATGAAGTGGCTAGTTGGCATGGTGAGTTGGCAAATGGAGGATGACATGGCAACATGAGATGATGATGTGTCAAACACGTTGGCAAAATGTCTTTTTTTTAGTCAAAACTTTTGATGAGGTGGAGGACATGTGTGACACGTGTGTGATGATGTGGAGGTGTTAGTGATGATGTGGCATGATGACATGTCTCGTTAAGAGTCTAAACAACTTCACTTAGGTCAAATTCCCAAAAGAATGAATTTTCATGAAGGATAACATGTGTGCATGATGATATGGCAATGTTGATGATGTGGATGGTGATTTGGCAATTTTGGGTGGTGACATGGGTCAATTTGGCACTAGTGCACATGAACTTGCAACTTTTATGCAATAACTTGATTGTTTGACTTTTCATGCTTCCCTTAGGAATTTGTGCACTTTCTCTCTCCATTTTGACTTTTAGAGAGAGAATATGACCTTAGATCATGGGAGAGGCCAAATTGAATAGAATTTTTTTTTTTTGGTGGCATTATGGATGTGTGTAGTGTGAATGGTGCATGAATGACCTGCTTTGACTAGAGAAAAGGCTATTTGCCAAATTTGCTATAGGATATAAAGGTGAAACATGGAATATGAGGCAAGTAGGATGTTTTTGAGTAGGGGTAAGGTGATGATCTCTAGATATGAACCATGTAAAATAGTGCTTATGCCAAGAATTTAAAGTAAATCACATACCAAATCAACTTGAGGGGTCTTCAAATTGCTTTGCTTGAATATGCTTTCCTTGAATGCTTGTGTGATTTTCAATGAATGTCCTCTCCTTGGCTCTTCAAGCTGGTGTCTTCTTGTGATCTTTAGGGATCAAAGTCATCAAATCTGCAGCTTTTATATTCAAATGCTCAAGTCAACATGGTTTTGTTGTGCAATGCTCTTCTATGCTGCCATAGCATGGCAGTAAGACAAAACATCTCCACCTGGTATTCTGCCATATATCGTGCCTTCTTGCCCTTCAGAAAAGATTTATAATGTTTGATTGCCTATAATATGAGATTGGGATCAATTATCAACGTGAGTTGATGTTTAAGCTCCTTACACTAATGACCAAACCACCTATTTCGAGGGAAGCACGTTGAGGATGAAGGCCTTTTTGCTTGTCTTTTCTCAAAATACCACTCTGCGACACTGAGAAGGACTGTGCCCAACTTTCTAGTTTGTTGTTCTAATGTGGAAAGCTGGAGGATTTGCCTCAATTCTTCTGCTAGCAGCTCTTCATAATCGTATACCTCATCGTAATCTTGGCTGAGGTAAGGCATGTGAAAGTTAGCTTCGCAGTGCGGTTGCAGAAGCTGTCAGTCTACCTCAAAAAGGAGAGGTTCTGATATGAATCCACCTTCTCATCTCTGTTGTCTATTTCCTGCATATGCCTAATAAGGTGCAGATTTTACTTAACCGCAAGCACATAATCCACGATGTTGGATCCTTTCCCTCAATTCTCCTGTGGACGTATGTGGTAGAAAGATGGCCATTGTGAGTGACCATTGCAAAAATGTTGCACGTCTGAAGCAATTGTCTTTCAAATCTTGTGACAGCATTAGCAAATGTGCGTGGCCGTAAGTCCTCTGCTATTTGAAGTTGCAAGTAGATCATGGGCCAGTGGGTTGAAAACATTAAAATCTCCAACGAGTATCACATATCCCAATTGTCTATGCTGAAGAATGCCATTATATAGATCGACATATGGGTCGAACCCATCACTGAGTGCTGATGATAGAAGTATGAATATTCATGTGGAAAAATAAGAAGCGGCTACAAAGAGGGGGTTTTCCTCACTGTCTCTATACCCTCATCCACATAAGGCAATTGTGTTTGTTTGCATTGTGTAGGGATACTGAAGGAGCTAGTAGCAGGAAATTATGCCATGTTCCCGTTTTCCTATACAATCATTGAAATTGAATAGTGCTAGTAACCTGGCAAATTTGCTATTCTTTGATCAACATATTCCCACATTTCCATAAGAAAAATGAAATCCATATCTCGGGCTATGAAATTGTCCCCTTTGTACCATGAAAAGGACCTACAGTTCTAGGAGACCATATCAAAACACAATCCCTATTTGAAGGCAGTAGAATGCACATTAGCATTAATAGCACTCTGAGGAGTGGTACCGGCAGTAGGTGCAGAAGAAACAGTGGTAGAAGTTTCCTGAAACGTTGTTGAAGCAACAACAGTCGCGGCACCCCGAGAGGCAGAAGCGGCAGTAGTAGTATCGCTTCAAGGGGTAGTAGTAATATCAGCAGTAATGTTGGCAATTGTGAGCAAATGGCACATGTGTTCTGCCTGGCATAGTGTCCAATAGAGTTGGGGCAGGAGGCAGAAAGTTCTTAGCTTACCTTGGACAAGAGCGACAACACATCCATTGTTTCTTATCTCTCACCCGGGCAACCTCCTTGAGGCGTGACTCCTATTATGGCATGAGATTATAGTGCACATACATCGAGATGCCTTTTAATTTTGCCCTCGATAGATTATGACACCACTTATGCCTAAACCTGCCACTGTGAACTTTGTTATGCGTGGTTGGCCGGTGTAACCAATGTCTGGCAATCCTGGCAATGTGCACTAGGACATGAAAGCTCATCTTGGAGAGAACCGATGTATAAATATTTTCCTTGAGATCTTCCTGTGCCTCCTCAGGTAGCATCAGACCACTACATTATCAGACCCACGTCTATGCTCCTACTGTTTTTTGAGTGCTCACACAACTCCTCTACTCGATGCGTTGATGCCTTAGCGGACCCGAGTGAGTGAGGATGCTTGAGGCTAGGAGGCTACTATCGGCTTGAGAGAAAAAATGCCCAAAAAGCTACAGGCAGAGGTGGAGGGAGGTAACAGGGAGAAAGAGAGTATAGACAACGCCTAGAGAGAGAAAGTTCTAGGGAGAGGTGGAGGAAGGTAGCAAGTATAAAGAGTAGAGACATAAAATAGGAGGAAAGGCAGCATAAGGCAAGAATAGAGAGAAGGTAGTAAGGAAGCTAGAGAGAGGTACTGCAAGGCACTAGAAAGAGAATGTGCAACTAAGGCGCTAGAGCACAAAACAAATGCCTTGTTAAGGACCTAGCATTAACAAGGAAAAACAAAGGTCTTTTGACATTAACAAGGATATGGAATTAAACTTGTACCACCCATTGGTTAAGATTCTTATTTTACGATGGCAATATCCTAGACTATTATCTAGGAATTTTGTGGTCAGGTAGGAATGGAATTTTGTTGGTCATACATGTGAATGTGAAGTATGATCTAGCTACAGACACATTGCCACTGTTTCACCATTCATTACATATATATCGGCATTTCCATTGTCACTATTTAACTGTCATTGCATAACATCCTCATCTTTCATATCCAACATAATACGCTACCTTCTCAATAGCTACTGAAGTGACTACAAAGTATCAAACTAGTAGATTTTAAAGGATACCATGGAATAAAATAACGGCTAAGGTTAGCCAAATGGCTATTTTGTAGCAGTTTTGCCAAGGAAAACGGCTAAAGTAAATGGAAAAAATGCCCAAAAAAAAGAAAATTTTAGCCCAATTGTTTTGCCGCCCAAGTGAGTTTTTAGGTTGAATAGCCAAACCTTTACCTCCAGACATATCCATCAGGACATCGATTAGCTAAACCTAAGATAGAGTGGGCTTGGAAAAATGGATAGATTAGCCGGAAATTCAACACCAATGTATGTAACTTTAAGAAATTTCAAATAGGGTTTATATTTTTCTTTTTCTTTTTTCCACTTTCTTTCTTGTTCCAAGTACAAAGTTGAAGCATTAGAGGAAAAGGAACAATGTAGTCCTCTCTTTTCTAGGTTTTTGAACATGTTCATGTATGTTTGTCTTTTGATTTATGTATTTACAATAAATTCAATGTCTTTGCCAAAATGCTTGGATTTTTTTAATTACTATAGCGTGATGGCTAATATTTGCCTTTCCATTTTGTGAAAGTTTAGCCAAAAGCAAGAAACTGTGATGGAGAAAAACCATTTAGTTTGGCCAAGTGTTAGAAAGTTCTAGCCCCAATTTGAAGGTAGTTTAGCTAAACCTATTTTGGCTACACTAAAATATAGGAGTAGTAATTTATTCCATGAAGGATACTAAGAAGTATAGACAAATATACAAGCAATCTGATTTTATCTAGTAGCCTATTGTTATCTTCTCAAGCTACTTGAAGTGACTACACCAACCAAAGATTACACACGCAAAATCTGTCACTTTTGCTTTATGTTCTATAGTTACACATTTGACTGTTTTTAAATTCACACTTTACATGTATAGAAGGCATTCATTGCTTTTTGTAATATATCTAGATCATACATACAGTGCTAGATGTTAGGAATTTTTTGTCTAAAGATGAGTAAGTTGACATGATGTTGTCTAAAGAGTAGGCGTGCTATTTCAATGACACTTGCAAAAGACAATTGAATTGGAATGGATTGAGTTTATCGTCCATGGATCTATGGGATCCAACGCAACAAAGACAGCAAAAGTCAATGCTTTAAAAGCATTTTGAGGGAAGAATAATAAATATGCACATGTCGTCAATGTATTTGCTACTTGTATAAATGTACATGTTGCTTAAAAAGGCCAAGAATAATCGGTTTAGAGATGAACCTATTGATTTTAACACTAGTATAAGGAGTGAGCTGAAATATGAATGTGGAAATGAGAATGAGCATTAAACGTGGAAGAATTATGCACAAGAAAAATGAAGCAACCAAGGAACAATGACAATGAGGCGAGGGAGAAATAACATAGGGAATAAAGTTATTCTCAATGAAAGCCAAGTGTTAGCAAAGCTGACATGGAAGATGGGGAGTCATTTGTGTGGATAAGATTGAAATAAGCAACCAAGTGAGCTGAAATATGAATGTGGAAATGAGAATGAGCAATAAACGTGGAAGAATTAAGAACAAGAAAAATGAAGCAACCAAGGAACAATGACAATGAGGCGAGTCATTTGTGTGGATAAAATTGAAAGCAACCGAAGTTTGAGGTATAAGAATAAAATAAACGATTGACTCATAATTACATTATGGACTATGTAATCTACCCGGGGGGTTACATCCTGTAGGGGCTCGAGTAGGCGACGAGCGAGCAGAGAGCATGAAGTGCCGCCGAGGGCCCCCTATGGGCCGTCCCAAATAGATTACGGGACATAATCCACACCAGCCTTTGATTACGAACTTGGAGAGAGTGGAGGAGTTTGTCGGCAAAGCGCTTGTTTTGCATGGATAGTGTTCAAGGTCCGGCGCTGATAAAGGATTTGAAGGAATTTTTGTTGAATCTTGTAAATATCTTTGTAAATTGTTTTATTCTTGTAAATATCGTAAGTTTTTTATGCTATTATGTTTCTAGGGTCACCTGCTTCGAAGATCGTCGGTTTTTTAGTGTTTCTGCTTCAAAGATTTGTATGCTTGGGATATTGTCGGCTTCTTAGTCTTTCTGCTTCAAAGATCATCAGCTTTTTACTATTTTTGCTTCAAGTATTCGAAGGTAATGATAATTTCTGATGTTATTCTCCTAATGTGTTTACAGGGTCATTTGCTTCGAGTTTTTGTGGTTAAGATCTTCAGCATTCTCTGTTCTTAATGTGTAAGATTGACAATAAGCTAAGAAAATGTGGTGTTTGCTGGTTGCATGCGGTTATAGATCGAAAAAAATCAGTTCAGCAGCATTCTTTGGGTTTCTTGTGCTAGTCTTTGTGTTGGAAGAGCAAGTTTGTAGTCCTTGGATGATGGCAGAACCTTCTTTCACGTTATTTTCTCAAGATCCTGAGCTCCTGTCTAGTGTTGCTGATGGAGGGGTTTCTGCATCTGATAATGATGAGGCAGCACCAACTGCTAAGGAGAGGGCAGCAATCCTTGTTGAAATGGAGCAGACTAATGGAAGTAGTGATGAAGAAATGGAAGATAGTTGCAAGGAGGATTGGTTGCCATTGGATGAAGATTTGTTGAGTGCTTCCATGAATGGAGGTGTTGAGCATTCGCGAAGTGTTAATGCTTGGGCGACGATTTGATGAGTGGAGAAAAGCTTTCAATTGTGGTACAAGTATTCCTATTGAAAGCATACCTCATAGGGAGTTGAACGAGATGCTGGCAAAGTTTATTATCCAGGTAATTTCCTTGCATGTTTTATTTTCATTAGTTAATGTTTGTTAATTTTGTTCAGGTATGTAATATATATTTAGGTTCAGGTCTGTAATAAATGTTCTGCTCTACGTTAAGGTTTTACATTTTTAATTTAGGTTTTAATGTAATTTAGGTTTTACATTGTGTTTATTCCAAGATCTGGACCGTACATAGCGATCCTCGTTTGTGGGGTATGCATGTACAAGTTTTTGTATACTGTATAATAAAATTTGTAAAATACTATAAGGTTTGAGAGAATGTAATTAATGGTGTTAATTTTATACATGTATTGTAAATATATTTTTGGAGCTCTCGCTGCCCTACGTAACCCCCCTGTGAATATGCACCCAAACCAAAGGGGGTTTAAGGGGGATTTTAATTTAAATGTGTCAAATGCAATGGTTTGTGTTAATAATGTTAATGGTAGTTGTGTGTTGATTGTTATATTAAAAAAAATTTTGGGCCCTTCGGGCCCTAACTAAAGCAAACATAGGTAAACTACTGATTTGAAGCCTGAACCTTATTACATTATGAATGCCATTGATGGAAATAAATTGCTTACATTAGTTTTATCTTCAAACGGTGGCTCATCAATTGCATCATATAATTCATCTGGCAGCTTTATGGTGCAAATGCTATCTTATAAATGTTCCCAAAATAGCAGTTTCAAGTTCTGGCTCTGTTCAACTATCATTTATCCAAACTACCATATTTGCCATATAAATTCAAAAGGAGATTTCCCAAATACACATTTCCCTCCATGCCCCTTTGGACAATCTGTTCATGGATACGCATACCTGTAGATAAATCTTTTGCCTTAATGCATTCTTGTATTAGATCATTTTGACGATTGCATACCATTTATCTCATCTGTCAGTCTGGCATAGCCACATCTTAGAGATTTGCCGATTTAGTACCAAAATGGAAGCCCAAAGCTCGGATGCCGAATTACCTCAAGGTCATGAAACCCACTAGCTAAACAAGAGGTTCAATGCTGAATCCTTTATGTCATGTCCCACCAGACTAGAGATGCATAAAGCGTAAGCCCAGAATTATATGCATAGCCTCTGAAAGCAATTAAAGCCCGTTTAAATGGTTTAGGAATAACTTCATCTCTCTTGCATCTACTACTCCAGCCGTGTTCACTCTCTTAAGCCGCAAAAATACTATTACTCGCTTGGAAGTCGTGGTTCACCACAGATACAATTCTGAGCCTTCTCATACTCACAGAATAACTTATGACTTGCTGTCATTTTTACTACAATAAAACTGTCAAAGCAAATAAGCTAACCTTGTCGAGAAGAGAAAGACGCTGTCCTTGATCTTCAACCATCATCTCTTGCTTCGAACTATTTGTAAAGAGGAAAAAGGTGCCTCCCCATCGCATCAACACACCTTTTGCGTTTTATGGCACTCGGGGCACCATTGCCATGCAGCACAATGCGTACAAAGGGACAACTAACTAACTTCATGGAGCAGGCTGTCACACAATGCCTATCCATTTCCCCTCGCATCACAAGGGCTTTGCAATTCTGCTCACAGGGCATTAATTTATAATGACAAGATCGGTCATGGTCATGAACATCAAGTTGAAATCACGAGCATACTTCAAAGACACCCATCATTTTGGCAAGTGATGTGCCCTGAAGGGACACTTAGCTTTGTGTTCCACAAGCTCTTCACGCGCCCTAACTAAAGCAGAACCACGGTACTCACAGAGAGTCACCACTATCCGATGCCATCACTTCAATCTAACAGTGTATAAAAGCTGCCCTTGTCCAGTATGAATTGGATAGACGCATGTCAAAATGTTATGGCAAATCCCTAATTTTATGTGAATCAACTTTTCCAGGCTCCTGACATAAGTAGCATTCTTCAAACAGAAGCAATAGCAGCGAATATATTCCTTCAACAGATGACTCCAATTTAGAGTACCATACAAAGATTGGATTCAGAAATGTGCCAAGAAATGTGCAACCCCAAACCTGGGCCAAAGGGATCAGACTTCAACTACGCTTATACACCATAAATAGCTTCACATTTGACCCAAAAATTTTTGAACAGCTAAGGCGACCCAATCGGCTAGGCCATGGCAATCCTCTGATCCGGCGAACAAACTATTGAAGAAGGGCTTACCCTCTTGCCTGACTCTCTACGTTACCCGTCTGAATTACAGCGTTGGAGTTAGGGCTCGACTCTGCCTCCGGTGTCACCCATGCTGAAGGAATCCAATAACTTCCCAACACATAACCCTAAAATGGGTTATCTCGAGGCTTGCATGTCGAGCACAATATAATACTACAAGAAAATACAATAATATAATAAAGAAATATATGACATATGGGTCTAAACCATTGGAATTAGGCATCAAAATTAGTTGAAGCGTATGCGCACTCTAGATATACTAATTAGTACACCTCATCAAATACATTCATGAAATCATATAAAAACCTTAGGGAAAAACGTACAAAAATACAAAAGAAACCCCCTGTTATAATGCTACATATTATACCCTTTTTTTTTTTAATTTTATGGTTGTTAATGTTTATTTACTAACCATTAATTTGTTTTGCTAGGTTAAGTGCTCTTTATAGAAATTATGGCAGAATTCTAAGAAGGAAGCAAGAGAAAAGGATAGGGCAAACTGGGATTCGTGACAGGCTAAAGAAGAAGGCACCTGTGACTTCTTTTGGTATTGAGAGTGAAATTCTGACTGATATTGATCACTAGATAATCCATCCAATGGGCTGCATAGAAAGGCTTGCGTATTTTATGCTTATGAGGTTTGGGATTAGAGGTGTAAGGGAACTGCATTCAGTTAAGGACTGTGATGTAGCAGTAGAGAAAGATGAGGGAAATGAGCTTGTAAAGTATGGCGAGCGGATTAGCAAGAACGCAATTCTACAGCAACAAAGTTTGATGAGCATCACTTTCGTCAACATATTTGGACTTATGAGAGAGATTTTGTTTTGACGTTTAAACAATATGTATGACATTTGCCTGCAAAGAAGAAGGATAGGGAGCCTCGTCCATTTTTTCTTCAGCCTATCTTGAAGCCGCGTGGAATGGTAAATTTGTGATTTCTGATTTCTAGTTAAATAAGATATTCAATTAGTCTAGTTCTCTAAATATACGTTGTACTCTAGCTGTTTTGTTTTCTTTGTTAGGCATGGTATTCTGTCACGGGAGGTGACTCCGGGCATCGAGAGCTGTTGGATAGGCATATTCACCCTTTATTCCGTAATCTACACCATACATAAAGTTCCTCGTTTGTGGGATATGCATGTACAAAATTTGCTATACTGTATAACAAGATTTGCAAAATACTATAAGATTTGAGGTAATATACTACATGGTGTTGATTTTGTACATGCAAATTATAATTTTAGGGGCTCTCGCTGCCCTACATCACCCCCCGTGTGAATATGCACCCAAACCAAAGGGGGTTTCAAGGGGGATTTAATTTTAGAGTGTTGGATGTAATAGTTTGTGTGTTAATTCAAAAAAAATTTGGCCCCTTCGGGGCCTTAAGAATTGGCAAACGAACTAGAAAACATTAATGATATTATATGTGTTATATGTGTTGTTGTATTAAAAAAATATTTGGGCCCGAATTATTATGATGTCGTAGATATGTTTAAATAGGAATTTCTATGATAAAAGTTATACAAAAAATTAAAGTCATTGTGAGGTGACATTAGAATATAAAGGAAACCCTGGAATATTGATAAAAGGATAAATGTGATGAGGATAGAAAAAAAAAGCCTGTGATAATGATGTTGCCATATTGATGTAATATGGATCCAACCGTCAATGTAGACCAAGACAAGATAAAATATCATCCTTGTCATTAGAGCTGGGAGAATCTTAGAATCTGTTTAAAGACCTATTCGAAAATCCATCTGGCAAAAAGCCAAAATAATTTATGTTCCAACTCTAACCAGGCCCGCAGAACAGGCATCATACCATGCTTAATAGCCCAAGGAACACTGGAACACTAGATTCTCGTTATTAGAATATACATTAAGAGTAATGAGTGGACGTATAGTTTATTAAAACAAATAGCTAATGGTGAAAGTGCCCCCTAGGATTTGAACCTAGGCATGCCCACCAAGAAAAAAGAAAATAACCTAACTGTATTTGTGGTGTCCATGTGAAATTTGTAACCCAACATCTTGAGACGAGCTGACGAATAGATCGTGCCACCAACTCAAAATTTATAGATGTCTTCTTCCATTTAGCAATCAAATAAATTTAATAATGCAATAAGTAATACCCATTGGCTGCAGCTTGTGTGCTAGGTATGAAAACAACAGGCAAGGCCAGGACACAAAAGAATGTTAGCAACAAGTCTGGCTAATATATGGTGGTGCTATGAATGTGCTTTCAATTATCATCTTTGTGGTACAAAAAAATAGGGCCATGAATGATGTAAAGAAGGACCAGCAAATGCCAATGAACCAACAATCTGTTGATTACTTGTGCAAACACAAATGCTTTACATACATCGACCTCTGCTTATAGGAATCCAAGAAGAAGATAGAAATGTATGAAACCTGCATTAGGGTTAAATCTAGCGCTTACATCTGGGCCAGCCCATTGAAAGAGATTAATCTTGCAGAAGTTTGCAAATTAAAGAAAGCTCTGCATCCAAAGGTACAAATTTTTTCCTGGATAACATACATAGGTTTTCCACAGATCTTCACAAACCTATCTTCAGCTGGTCCCTGTTCAGTTTTATGCTGAAAGTTCTGTGCAGCTGGTTTCAGAATGGTCTAAGCAGGTTGCTGGCATCACCTGGAAATATATGTGGCTTCTAAGACATCATTTCAAAGGGAAACGAACCTATTCGATTGCCGCTGCAGCTGCTGGTCGATCGAAAGCCATGTTATGGTGGGAAAGCCTGCTCCTGGAAAGGGAAAGCCTGCTCCTGCCAAGTTCAGAAATGGAATTTAAAGCTCCTAGCTAAACTCGGCTCCTTTTTCTGTGTGTATCGAAGAGGAAGCCTTACCCTAGAAACTAAGACCTCGATTATGGAAAAGCCTGCTCCTAGAAAGAAGAAATTGCACAAATATGCAAAACCCACCCGGCTCCTTTTTCTTCTGTGTGAATCAAAGAGCAAGCCTTACCTTAAAAACTAAGACCTCGAGGTCTGCATGTCATTACAGTAACGAAAGGGGGCTTCCATTATGAGCCCTTGATCTCGAACTAAAGAGTTGATCTACACCATTAAAATTACAGGGGAAAATTAGACAACACAAAAACTATACAAATATGAGGCTAAACCATTGCAAAAGTGGAATTAAAACATAAAATATAGTGCGCACTCTAGATGTACGCATTAGTACATTTTTTGAAATACGCCCATAAAATCATATGAAAGCCATGCCAAAAAGCGTATAAAATCACCAAAAAAACCCTCCTGTTATAATGCTAGATATTCACTCCAGTTGGTGTTAATAACCTTAGCAAGTGGTTAAATACCGTGGCCTTTGTTGTGTCAGCAGGAACGTCGATTTGTAACAAAAGTAGCAGAGTGTCATTGATTTCTCGTCTTGCTGCTGTTGATACTCCTGCGGTTGATGGAATGAGAATTACAAGCCATAAATCTACATCGTCATATGGAAAGTAAGTTGTTTATTTTGTTTTGATTCTTATTTTACTGAATGTTTAAATTTTTTATAAGTACAATCGCGCTCGTGAATCTAAGATTAAAGATAAGATAAGATAAGATTAAAGCATGTATGGATATCATTTCACAGCCTGAGTGTCAAGATTTTTCCAAAGTTTTATCTGGTAAGTCTTTGTTGCTATTTTTTTAATGTTTTTGGTTAATTGTTATTTATTTTCTGACATTGTTACTTTGCAGATCAAATTGCTAGAGATGAAGAGGCTAGGAAATGCCTTGGTGAGATTTCGAGAAATATTCCTTCAAAAGTTTTGCGCGTTTCTGATTTTGCTGATGGTAACGCAAGTAGCAGCGCGACGAATGAAAAAGAGAATGCTCCTGTGATGTTTTCTGTCATCGTTCCTCCTGCGGTCGTTCCTCCTGTGGTTGTTCCTGCTGCGGTTGTTCCTGCTGGTATGATATTATCTCCTAGTAATGATTTTGAAGTCTTTGATGATCGACAGTTGGTGAAGAAGCAATCAGAGGTGGTAATACAGAAAGAGGATGATGATTAAGACAATGAGTTTTATTCTGAGTTGAGTAAAAGCTATCCAGATAGTGCTAGAGCAATTGAAAAGTATATGGCACCGACAATCAGCAATCAGGGAACTTTTAGTAATTGCACGTTCAAATTTTGGTGTCGATGGTGCTGCATTATTTGTGTGCTAGTCTCTGCACTGGGACGAGGTTCTGGTTCTTCATGAGTTGCATTGGGACGAGGTTCTAGTTCTTCTGTTTGAACTTTGAGAAAATTCTGATAAAAGTTTTATCTGCGATGAATGCTTGATGATAATGTCTTAAAGACCAAGTTTTTGGGGATAACGGACTAAGTTTTAAGATTTTTGTAAGGTCTTGTTCATGTGTAATGAAAATGTGTAATGAAACTTAGTAATGGAACTGTTGTAATGGAATTGTGTAATGAAACTGTGTAATGGAACTCTGTAACGAAATTGTTGTAATGGAACTGTGTTGTGAAACTGTGTAATGGAATTGTGTAAAACTGTGTAATGGAACTGTTAGTCCAATTTTTATGGTGGAGAAAGGGTTCTCTATGGTGGAGGAATAATTACATGTTATAATTTTAAGCAAAATTGACAGTAATTAAGGGCTGGTGTGGATTACAGTGGAGTATAGGTATTGAAAATAGTTTTGGGAGGTATATGATTTCTCTAAAAAATGACTGGATTTTTAAGAAGGAAATCCCTACTTTTTGCAATATTTTTTTAAAGAATGATCGGATATCATTTAAACTGTATTTTTTGAGAAACCTAGGCTTTTAGGAGGAGGAATCCCCAGGGGGGTGCGCTTACAAGTAGGAAAATATGGACATATAGGTTTGAAAGGTGGCCAAAAATATCTCTGATATACTGATGAAATCCAATGTAACCCCTAGAGTATATATTTTGCCCCGGATAGAGGCAAAAACCACTAATGATAAGTATACAAATATGAAAAAAAAAAACCCTTTTTGCACTCGGGTGTTCTGTACTGCAAACAATATTGTATGCCCTGAGGGAACCCCCTTAATTTTGAATCATGGTGTATTATTGAAATTATCAACAATAAAAAATCTGTACTTTCATTTCTATCTTCTTTTTGTGTATCTTGTGATATACAAGATAAATGCATTATTTTGCTCAAAAAAGACTTCTTGAGTTTTCCTTCATTCATAAGCTTGTCTTGTTTAGAAAGTGTTTCGAACCTTAAACTACATTAAAATATGGGAAGACTAAATATAATTAGCTTTTATAGGATGTGGTTGCTTACCATTTGGTCAATCTTTATACTATTCTCTCATCTACCAAGACCACATTACAATCAAAATCTTCTAAATAAAATTATCTATATGGAGTAATTGTGAAGTGCTGGTTATCATGACTTTCTAAAAGTTACTATACACCAAGCTCAGCCAGTGTTGCCAGGCTATAAGAGGTTTGTGTGACTTTGACCTCCCTTCTTAGAAAATCAAGCCCAATGTTGCTAGATATAAGAGATTTGTGTGCATTTGATTAATTTCCACTTCTCTTTTCCCTTTCCCTTTTGTCCTCCCCCGCACTTCCTCTTTTTCCATTCTCTTTTCCCGTTTTCTCTTTTTCCTTTCACGGCCTCAGCCCTCGACCCTGTATAAAAGGACATGCTCCACTAAGACCCTAAGTAGGTGCGACTGATGGGCCCAGCCATATGACTCTGCTCGAAGATTATTGTTCTACATGGCATACAGTGCCTTCTAGCCCGCTGAAGTCCGTAGATGGATGGAAGCATCCCACTGCATACTAGAGGAGAACTTCACTCCTAAATACCTATAAGTGGATGCCACTTCCACATTATACCCCAGGTAACTGAAGAAGGGTCCTTTTACCCCCTTCATCTTTTTCTCATTTCCCCTTTCTCCTCCCTTTTATTCTTCCAGCCTTTATTTTTTGCTCTTTCTTTTTTCTTTTTTGGTTCCCATTTCTAAACGAGGTGCACCCTGGACTACCACAATCGTCGGATCTGTCAATCCTACGGCCCAGACTGTATGTTGGAGCTTCTTGACACCTCTCGTTTCGATTATGCTCAATTATGATTGGGGACGCCTATGATTTTAAGATGTCGAATACGAGTTTGCCTAAGGTTTTGATGGTATATCGAGCCTCTATACGGTGAAATACACGGGATTGAACCTCTACCAAAATAACTCAATGTCCTAATAATGACTACTTTAACCAATCTAACCGGTGAGCTAATGTGACTATTTTTTATCTTAAATCTATGTTTTTTTTTTTATAATAACCCATTGAATTGTTTTAGGGATATGGTCTATGGTTTCAAGAATTATATCTATATCAAATCCCCTGGAACCCCTGTTATTTTGCTACATATCGATTATGCTCAATTATGATTGGGGACGCCTATGATTTTAAGATGTCGAATACGAGTTTGCCTAAGGTTTTGATGGTATATCGAGCCTCTATACGATTGAAATACTGGATTGAACCTCTACCAAAATAACTCAATGTCCTAATCGACTACTTTAACCAATCTAACCAAAGTGAGCTAATGTGACTATTTTTATCTTAAATCTATGTTTTTTTTTATAATAACCCATTGAATTGTTTTAGGGATATGGTCTATGGTTTCAAGAATTATATCTATATCAAATCCCCACGAACCCCCTGTTATTTTGCTACATATTCTAAACGAGGTGCACCCCGGACTACCACAATCGCTTCGGATCTCATCAATCCTACGGCCCCATCAGTATGTTGGAGCTTCTTGACACCTCTCGTTTGATTATGCTCAATTATGATTGGGGCGCCTATGATTTTAAGATGTCGAATAACGAGTTTGCCTAAGGTTTTGATGGTATATCGAGCCTCTATACGGTGAAATACTGGGGATTGAACCTCTACCAAAATAACTCAATGTCCTAATAATGACTACTTTAACCAATCTAACCGGTGAGCTAATGTGACTATTTTTATCTTAAATCTATGTTTTTTTTTATAATAACCCATTGAATTGTTTTAGGGATATGGTCTATGGTTTCAAGAATTATATCTATATCAAATCATGCTCAATTATGATTGGGGACGCCTATGATTTTAAGATGTCGAATACGAGTTTGCCTAAGGTTTTGATGGTATATCGAGCCTCTATACTGGGTGAAATACACGGGGATTCGAACCTCTACCAAAATAACTCAATGTCCTAATACGACTACTTTAACCAATCTAACCAGTGAGCTAATGTGACTATTTTTTATCTTAAATCTATGTTTTTTTTTTATAATAACCCATTGAATTGTTTTAGGGATATGGTCTATGGTTTCAAGAATTATATCTATATCAAATCCCCCTGGAACCCCCTGTTATTTTGCTACATATTCTAAACGAGGTGCACCCTGGACTACCACAATCGTCGGATCTGTCAATCCTACGGCCCAGACTGTATGTTGGAGCTTCTTGACACCTCTCGTTTCGATTATGCTCAATTATGATTGGGGACGCCTATGATTTTAAGATGTCGAATACGAGTTTGCCTAAGGTTTTGATGGTATATCGAGCCTCTATACGGTGAAATACGGGGGATTCAACCTCTACCAAAATAACTCAATGTCCTAATACGACTACTTTAACCAATCTAACCAGTGAGCTAATGTGACTATTTTTTATCTTAAATCTATGTTTTTTTTTTATAATAACCCATTGAATTGTTTTAGGGATATGGTCTATGGTTTCAAGAATTATATCTATATCAAATCCCCCTGGAACCCCCTGTTATTTTGCTACATATCGATTATGCTCAATTATGATTGGGGACGCCTATGATTTTAAGATGTCGAATACGAGTTTGCCTAAGGTTTTGATGGTATATCGAGCCTCTATACGGTGAAATACGGGGATTCGAACCTCTACCAAAATAACTCAATGTCCTAATACGACTACTTTAACCAATCTAACCAGTGAGCTAATGTGACTATTTTTTATCTTAAATCTATGTTTTTTTTTTATAATAACCCATTGAATTGTTTTAGGGATATGGTCTATGGTTTCAAGAATTATATCTATATCAAATCCCCCTGGAACCCCCTGTTATTTTGCTACATATTGGTCTCATGTGACGGGCCTGGCCAGTTAACCTTTATGGTAACTGGAGATCCCATCAATCTCGACCATTGGATTTATTTAAGCCTAAAAACTTAAGAAATTAAGTCATGCATCCGCAACAATAACCCTTAGGTAAAGAATTTAATTTTTATATCAATATTCCAACGTCCCAAAAATTATTCCCCCATAACCAATAATAATTTTCTCATAGCTTCAAGCCAGTTCTTATAATAATCAACAAGTTTATTTATTTGCAATCCAATTCCTACTCTCGCCTTCCCGAAGCTTGGCTACACTCCAGAACCTCTTGCACGTTTGCTTACACCATCAACAACGGGCTTAGTCACAAGGACTAAGTGGGGATCGAGGTTCTAGGACATGCCTAAGCATCAACAACATAATGCATAAGTTAACCTTAACATACCCCCTTGAAACTCAAGTTAGTAATCCATACAAGCATGTCCCACAATGCACAATTTACCCATGAATATCTACTACATACTACAACCATTGCAATTCAATACAAGACGTTCCAATTAACGTAACAATAACTTAGCAACCATGGCAATATAGAAACAATCCACATTCCTCTGGGCCTGAGCATGGCCAACTTAGTTAATCAGGCCAGTGACATAGAGGCGGGGTAAATCACGTGTGTACACACCCATCCACGCTATGTCCAGCATTGGAGGACCACTTAACTGTGCAAGACGTTGTACCCTAAGGTACCAATGCCCAATGTTCCAAATAAACCATTCACAGATCACTGTGCAATAACTGCAATTCTAGACCATCGCACCTAGACTTCAACCCCAGAGGATTATATCACAGAGCATTCCAATACTATTATAGCACTTTGTGTAAAAATATATCATAGCATATTCCAACAAGGGATTCTCAATGTCAAACAAATTATATAGCAAACAATAATGCCATATTAGTGGGTAACCAACCACACTATGATACATCCCAAAAACATGCTTCTAACAATAATCCATGCATGCATAATTGTACTTTACTAAGCCAACCAAATCAGAGATATGATAAATCGTAGTTCCTTTAATTAAATGCAAACATTAACAACAAGCTACATTGACAATAGTAAGTATGATCCCATGCTCCTAGAACGATTAAATCACCGACATGATATACTTTTGAAGACCAATAACTGAAGACAATTTAATAACATCAATTTTTCAATTATTCAGAATCAAGCTCCACTATATAATTATATAAAAACCACACATCATAATCTAAAAGCACTACTTTTCCTTCTCTTTTACATTCAAGGATCTATCTTTGACTATGTTAATTCAATTTAGATCATGCTTCAATCCATTACACCTACAAACCATCATCAAAGCTCATTAAGCTTTTCCAAAACTACGTTAACTAAAACATAGACATCACAAGAACCCCATGTGTAAGACTTGACCTCCACCTGGAAATACTTTGCTCCTTCTTCTTGGATCAATTTTGATCAATCTGGTGCAAGTGCATCCTCCACAACAAAAAAGGCTTCTTTCCAATAGAAAACTCCTTCCCAAAAAATCTAGAATAATATTGTTGTTGCGCTTATATAATCTAACAATGACCTTGCATGCATGCACACACTGTACATTGCATGCATATATTCCCAGCGCATAATCATCTATTTCACCATTGAAAATGCACTCTTCTATAATGGCAACGTTACTTATATCTTCATGTTGGTGCTAAGTTGCTAGGTCCATTATAGTCTCTCCTCCAAACATTCAACCCATGTCCTCATGGGTGCATCTTAGAGCACCAATGAAAATTTTAGTTTGTACCCTTTGTGATATCTTCCTTGGAACAAACCCAACCATTGATCTAAAATGCTTATAGTCTGCCTCCTTCTCATCCCTTTATGCCTTCACATCTTAATCCTCAATTCAACATACTTCCAAATGAATAAAATTTTGTCCTTCAGAACTGATCCATCCTTGTCAAACACAATTGCTCAGCCTTCCAATCCAAGATGATGCCTCTCCAAACTTGAAAGTTCAAAGCTAGCTTCATACAAGTAATTTAAGCTAAATCTTGACAGTTGCGGCATGGTATGATTCTGGCCAGTTAGCGACATGGCAAATCTTTCAAATAAAATTCTTATTGTCTCGATGGGACAGACCTATTTGGCAAAAGGTTGCTAGTACTCTGCCATTGGTTGCTCCAGAGGCTATTGAAGGTTGCATGTGGATTTCCCACCAAAGTGTTCACGAGCATAGGCTTGTGAACTCTATGTATGGGCTGCTTGTCAATGGTGATATCCTTTCGCCATCCACTAAGTGGTCCCTTCAACTCCCACCTCCTAGTTGGAGACTTGGGCTTGGGATAAACTACTTCATCCTAAGATGGTTGTGCTTTGGTGGCAGATTCTTCACAGATGCCCTCGTGTGAATGTGCTTGTCCACAGGTTCGATCCTCGAGTATTAGCATTCTGCCCACTGTGCAAGCAAAGGGATGAGACTATTGAGCATTGTTTCTTTTTATGTGATCTTCTCCAGCTTGTTTGGTCTTGGTTGCTTTCTCTTTTTCATGTGACATTAACAAGTCAGCAAGTGCTCCTGGCTATTTATCCGGATACTTGGAATAAATTGCGAAACCAAGCATTTCATTTAGCATTAGGATGGTTATTGTGGTCCATCTGGAAGCGCAAGAGATTTTGTGTCTTTCAGGGTTTAGATATTCCTCCTGCAGTTGTCCTCTAGGACGCACAAGCTAGAATTGCTAAGGCCTATCATTGCTCTTTACTTGCTCCTGCCAAGCTCAGTTGATATTTGAGTTCCATTTGCGTGTGTTGTCCTATGCATAGGATGGTGGTTCTACTCCATCAAAAAAAAAGGGGGGGAGGTAATTTAAGCTAAAGGAAAGATACATACTATACTAGATAGCTCCACTGCACGACCATTCTAACATTCAACTTAACATACCTCCGAGTTTAGGACTAACTCAAATATTAATAATATTGAGTATACTCTATGTATCAATAACAACAAAAGGAAAAGAGGAACATGCACATCCAATTCAATATAACAAACTTAATGCAGTTAATGCAACTTTTCATAAAGAAGGTACGTGCCATAGAAAAAAAAACCCACCATTCCAAAGAGATACTCAGGTCGAACTAGATCTGTAATCTCTCGAGACTTCTTGGGTGGCCAAATCCAAAAAGTAACAAGCAAAATACATAAGCAAGTCCCCAAGTCTAGATATCGTATAGTTAGATAACATACTTAAGTTGATACAAGGGATCCCATAAGAATTATAGCACCTGCTACAGAGAATTCCTCTCCGAATTTATCCAATGACATAGAAGTATCCTAGGCTATACACTTGACCTCTATATCTAACCTAGTTCCATACATATTACCCCATCACACTGGTTAGTCTTTCAACAAGATTTTATAGGCACCAATTGCCATAAATTTCATTGAATCTCTTACTTCATGTTTTTCATTTTCAACTTCAATCCTTTGACTATATCCTTAATCAAGTAACGCAATCACCATTCTTCCATTAATCTACAATCACTTCTAGCATGCCAAATAATTACGATACATGGAAGCATCATTACTAGAATTTCAATAATATCTTTAGTATAGCCTAGCATAGTCCAAATGATTCTTATTCCCATCTAGTGCCATAGCTTAAATAGATTATTTTGCCAAAATCAATTATTCTTTCTCAAGTACCTCCATTTTAATATGTCAGATAAATCATTTAGTATACCCCATACAAAAGATTGCAATTCATGAACGATGTGCTTACAACTCTTCTATTACATTCTAAGATTTTCAAAAATGGCATCTATACATTCCCCTCTCCCTTTATCTCATGTCTGGGCTTTATCCGAGAACTCTTTCGTTCAACTTCATGGTTTACCTACTACCACGATTAAATATCTTATTCTTCCATTCATCTTCTTCTTCTTCATTATCCATAAGATGGATAACCTTGTTCAATCTTGGCCAATCAATTTCCAATCTACCATAATTTATGCGAATATCATTCTCTAAACATAGATGCTTAACTTGGCTACTTTGTTCCACTAAGTGCTTTCTTATGCTCCAAGAACTTTTTCAAGGCTATCACCGACTATTCTAGCCATAATCCTCGGGCCAACGACTTTGGTTTTAGACCTCAAGTAGGACCATGATGTAATCATGACATTTCCTTCTACGTCACACATCTGCTATTTACACACGAGCTTCGAATCCAGCTATCATGTCATATCTAAGCATACATACTCAAAACTTGTCTTACAACCACCTTTTTGTAACCTTATCCAACCATAGCCTGAATGCTATCAACTTAGCAACCTATTGTTATTTTATCACTAGATACCAATATATGAATGCGGCCTAGTTTTCTCAATTTTAGCTTCAAAAGGATGCACCTAACATCATATTAAGAATCTTATTCATCCGATATAGTGAGATGAACCTTCCCTGAATATCATAGGCATTATATGTCATGCACTGCTTATTCCAAATTTTCTTGTCACCTACTACTACGAGATCATATCTACACTATAATGAGTGGTTAGTGAAATGCAATACCTGTACCTTAATCTCCCTCAAGCGTCTCTTCCATGCTATGCGCACATTGGCAACCCTAAATCAAAGTTGCTTCTAGCTTATCTGCTTTGCAGAACCAAGATTATAGAAGTACCATGTAATCAACTTCACATACCTTCATAAACAATTTGTCACACCTCTCTGAGGCCTTCATATCCACATATATTCAATTGAATATTATTAGCATAATCCAACAACCTCAACTTGAATCTAGACTTCGCTATCATACACCCAAGGATCCAACTATGCTCTGATACCAACTGTGACGGGCCTGGCCAGTTAACTTTTATGGTAACTGGAGATCCCATCAATCTCGACCATTGGATCTACTTAAGCCTAAAAACTTAAGAAATTAACTCATGCATCCGCAACAATAACCTTTAGATACAGAATTTAATTTTTATATCAATATTCCAAGATCCCAAAAAACTATTCCCCCATAACCAATAATAATATTCTCACGCTACATCCATGAACTTACCAATTATAGCTTCAAGCCAGTTCTTATAATAATCAACAAGTTTATTTATTTGCAATCCAATTCCTACTCTCGCCTTCTCGAAGCTTGGCTACACTCCAGAGCCTCTTGCACGTCTGCTTACACCATCAACAATGGGGTTAGTCACAAGGAATAAGTGGGGATAGAGGTTCTAGGACATGCCTAAGCATCAACAACATAATGCATTCATTCAGAAACAATAACTTAACATTACCGTAGCCTCGCCCCTGAAACTCAAGTAGTAGTAATCCATACAAGCATGTCCAACAATGCACAATTTACCCATGAATATCTACTACATACTACGACCATTGCAATTCAATACAAGACATTATAATTAACATAATAATAACTTAGCAACCATGGCAACATAGACAACAACCCATATTCCTTTGGATCTGAGCACGGTCAACTCAGCTTATCAGGCCAGTGACATAGAGGCATGGTAAACCACGTGTGTACGCACCCATCCACGTTGCGTCCAGCATTGGAGGACCACTTAACTGTGCAAGACATTGTACCCTAAGGTACCAACGCCCAATGTTCCAAATAAACCATTCACATCTGTGCAATAATCGCGATTCTAGACCATCACATCTAGACTCCGGCCCTAGAGGATTATATCATAGAGCATTCCATTACTATTAAAGCACTTTGCATAAAAATATATATCATAGTATATTCCAACAAGGGATTCTCAATGTCAACCAAATTGTATAGCAAACCATAATGCCATTTTAGTGGGTAACCAACCACACCATGATACTTCCCAAAAGCAGGCTTTTAACAATAATCCATGCATGCATAATTGTAGTTTATTAAGCCAACCAAATCAGAGATATGGTAAATTATAATTCCTTTAGTTAAATGCAAACATTACCAACAAGCTACATTGATAATAGTAAGTATGATCCCATGCTCCTAGAACGATTAAATCACCGACATGGTATACTTTTAAGGACTAACAACCTAAGATGATTTAATAACATCATCCAACCGTAATACAATTATTTGTGCATTACGGTTGGATGATGTTATTAGCTATTCAAAATCAATGTCCACTATATGATTATATAAAAACTACAGATGATAATCTAAAAGCACTACTTTTCCTTCTCTTTTACATTCAAGAATCTATCTTTAATTATGTTAATTCAATTTAGATCATGCCTCAATCCATTAAATCTACGAACCATCATCAAAGCTCATTAAGCTTTCCCAAAACTACGTCAACCAAAACATAGACATCACAAGAACTCCATGTGTAAGACTTGACCCCCACCTGGAAATACTTTGCTCCTTCTCCTTGGTTCAATTCTGATCAATCTGGTGCAAGCGCATCCTCCACAACAAATTCCCATAGAAAACTCATTTCCAAGAAATCTAGAATAATATTGTTACGCTTGTATAATCTAACAATGACCTTGCATGCATGATGCATGGACACACGTTGCATGCATATATAATCACTTATTTCACCATTGAAAATGCACTCTTATATAATGGCAGTGTTACTTACATCTTCATGTTGGTGTTAAGTTGCTAGGTCCGTTACATCTCAGTGGACGATAACAACCCATTATATTCTATTTTATTCCATTGTTTTGAACAGGGAGTGAATTGAGTGAATCTTGATCATTGGATCATAGCATCTATACTGTCTAGAAGCTTAAAACTCAGCCATCAAAGATTTAGGGTTTGATCAACGATATACATTAAAACTGCAAATTATGAGATTACTTAAAGTAAACCAGCTATAGATAGATTAATACAATAAAACTAGGGGGGCAAGTCCTCATTATAGTATATGAAATATAACAAGAACCCACAAACAGAAGGAAGCAATAGACAATGCTACACATAACCAGTCCAAGTATCAAAAGGCCAATGATTATGAGTGATAGCCATGCCTTCTAGGTAAGCTGGCACTTATTTTTTAGTCTTGCTTCTCTCATCTTACCTAGCACTTCTCCTCTTTTACAGAGCTGAAACAGAGTGAGGTCTTTCTGTAATGAGAAACATCCGTGTAGAAAGTTGTGACCTCCATTTTGAGCAATTCTCTCTTTCTTTCAGTGGACGATAAAAATCATTCTTTCTTTCTTTCTTTCTTTCTTTCTTTCTTTCTTTCTTTCTTTCTTTCTTTCTTTCTTTCTTTCTTTCTTTCTTTCTTTCTTTCTTTCTTTCTTTCTTTCTTTCTTTCTTTCTTTCTTTCTTTCTTTGTGCGATGCCAACAATATGCAGGTTGAAGGCTTGGGATAACATGTCATTTGCATATGTAGTACGTTCCAAACTGACATCATCGTGTATTAAGTGTTCATAGGAGTTTTGTGTTGATCCGCCTACCATCTCCACGTTGTACCATTGGTTCTGATGCAAGAGTCTTGTCAGGGATAGTGTTAGTGGACCCAACAACGTGTCCATGTGTGTTGGGGAGCTCTGGCACTGAGTGGATCGCATAATTGCCAAAACAAACATGAATAAAAAAGAGCTAGCAATTGATATTAATGATTGGTGGCTAGAAACATTGTTATGTCCTTACAAACACATCATGCATGAACATAAGTGTGCGAGTTTGCCCACATTATCCTGAATGAATTTAAGGTCAATTGCACGCCTTTGTACCTCAAATTCTGTCAAGGGGAGGGCAGGAGGCGGTGAAGATGGCCCGACCAGTCTGGTGCCCCCTCCCTCCATTGAACTCTCCACTGAGATATTGACTGGGGCTTTAGGTTGGAAGACCACATTATCCACAATTCGTGGTATTGTGTGTCACCCTAAAGACTTAGAAAAACTGGCAACTTTCTTTTACTTCTCGGTAGTTGCTATTTTTGAGCTTTCTTCTCCATCTCTAGCTATCCAAATTTCTTCGGATGATCCAAAACTTGAACTGGGGTGGCAATTTGTTGTGTTCTTTCCCTAAAGATCTTTTTGGGACTTGGAATCTATATAACATTAAACAATGTTAATCAAACATACACGATGGCCGCCCTCACTGGTTGGCACGGGGGCTTTGGGGGATCAACCATGTGGGTGGGATGTTAAATTCTTGCTTTCTTGGGAAAATAAATGCGTGGTACAAGTACCAACATTTGTGAAACATTTTATTTATCTTGATTTTTTTTATTGAATAAGCAATCTAAACGTACACTTTATCTTAGTTTGCTCGAAAATAGACGTGTGGTAGAAGTACTAACATTACATTATTCTTTGCTTCCTAGAAAATAGACGCGTGGTACAATTACCAACATTTGTGAAACAATGAGTAGAGATGAAAGGAAGATCCATTTTTGCAAGGACAACATTTGTCAAACAATGACTAGGGGTGAAGGAAAGATCCATTTTCACGAGGACACATAGGACAAGGGAAGATGGTTAAAATATGAACTACAAAGTCTATTGGTTAAGAGATGCATGGATTGATGCAAGCACTACCAAAAAAGACTATAGCAGCCGGCATCAAGGTTGAAATTTTAGGAAAGGATCTGGGCCTTTTTTCCTTGTAACTAAGTTGAAATAAAAAAACTCTCACAAACTAAAAAGACTAAGAAAATTGCTCTGAGTTTAGAAGGATCACAATACACTAAAGCTATACCTAGATGCTAGTTTCCTTCGCAAGCTCTGGGATGCAGATGCCCTGACACACGTTAAGATGGCACACTAGCAGCAGCAAGTCAATCCTATGCTCACGAGAGGCCCACATCAGTACTTGTGTACTTATAGCTTCCATTCGCACGGGTGCACATCGTCTCTACATTGAGACAGGGCGTTGGACTCGGGAAGCACGGGGGGATAGGCTTTGTCAGTGTTGCCACCAGGGCACCATTGAAGATGAATGTCATGCCCTCTAGTTCTGCCCAGCGTTTGCCCATATCCGAGCGCGGTATTTTCGATTAGTTGTGCCTGACCAGCCGCTGCATGAGTTATTGAGTACGGCGTCCGTGGGCTTGTTTGGGTCATATCTCCAAGAGGTTATGGGTACACGGACTCAGATGTGTCCTCCAGAACAGTATTGAATTATCCTATACAATTGTACAGTGTACCAGCATACTTATTACTGCTAAGGTTTTTCTTCGGGGCATGGGTTGTTTAATCCTGACAATAATACGCTTGCTATTCTCTTTTTGTTTGGCCCCCATAAGCCAATCGGTCTCCGTGGACGATAAAAGTCTATTCTAATCTATTCTGAGTTTAGAAGTTAGTTGAGTTGCTTAAATTGCAAAATTAGCTAGCCTACTAAAATATTCAACAAATATAGTGGTGATATGTGCGAGTGGAGAGCATTAGATAACATTGATAATGATTATACATGGTTATAACATGAGAATTAATAAAGAATTACAAAAATGCAAAGCAATTTTGTACTGCTATCACACCAAGTTTATATCCCGTCCATGAAGTGGCTCACTTGCACTTTGATACAATTACATAAGCTAGATAGCCCATAGGTTATCCAATATGAAACAACACCCATGGACACATGCACTAGTGTTTCATAGTTACACGTTGAACTATGCAAGCGGTTCAAATTTACAAATCTTGTTTATACGTTGGGAGAAATCAAATTTACAAATCTTGTATACACGTTGGGAGAAAACATGCATCGATTGCAGCAATGCTCTAGGGCATGGACACATGGCCGAACTAGCAGAATATGTTGTCGAAGGATAAGTAAGTTGAGATGTTGTTGTCTAAAGGGGACGAAAGTCCAGTTTGAGCAGAAGAAAGAAGGCTTGGAATCTCAATGACAAGTTGTGAGGCCATAAAGGCAAGGGCAGAGAAGAGGCAGCTAAGTGTCAAATGGCCAGGTGTCAGTTACGAGGTTCGCAGATCGATGCAAGCACCGACATGCGGAGTGAGCCAAGCACAAGCACATGCACATAAAAGCAAGAGCAGGAGCAAGAGCAAGAGGAGTAGGAAGAACACGAGACGAGAAACATTGTGGTGAAGGAAGGTAGAAAGAGAGAAGGAGCCAAGAAAGAGGCAACCAACAAACCAATAAGGACACAAGGGGGAAAAAAACAAGGGTGAAATCAACATCTAAGGAATAAAATTATTCTCGAAGCAAAGGCGAGGGCTGGCGGGGGGTGACGTGGAACAAGGAGAGCCATTGAAGAGCAGATAAGATAAGTTTGAAAGGAAAGCAGGCCAGGCCAGGTCAGCCAAGCAATGGCCTGGCCTGGCCTGGTCTGCTGGCCTGACCTTAAACTGGGACAACAAACAAGCACTTGGCACAGAGCAGAGGTACCACGGCCATTAAAATGGCATTCCCAAGGGCCTCCTATTCAACCTTCATGCTCTCAAATAGTCAAATAAACTGTATCTTCCCTTTGTGTGGCTCCAAACCCCCCTCAAATTTCCATGCATCTATCAATCCTTGACTGATATGGCTCACCTAACTTTCACCATTCAACCTCTTTGCAAAAACCCATCACATTTTACTCCAGATTTTGCCTCTGCCTCAACTACAAAAACCAAATTTTACGTCTCAATCTGGTAACTGTGAAAAAACCCATCAAATTGTACTCCAGATTTTGCCCTCTGTCTCAACTGACCAAATTTTGAGTCATAGTCTAGTATGTGATCTTCAGCATGGGAAAAAACAAGCAAACCATTGGCAAATAGCCAAATTTTGTGCCACAGTGATAAGTGATGGAAAAACCAAGAAATCTTTTTACTTCACCTTAGCTTAAACAGAAGTTCCTGTCTCATCATTAGTTATAATAGTCTGCTTAAGTATCATCTACAGACCTTCAACATTGTGCAGTTTTTTCATAATAGTACCTCATACATCATCGAATCTTCTTACTGCCTTGCTACACTGCTAAATAATCAGCTTCCAGAGATGATTTTCGTGGACTTCTAAGAATCTGGCAGTATATCTATGTACCATACATCAGTACCTAATCCGCATTCAATGTACCTACAACTTAACCATCCAGCATATCCTCAGCTGAGGGAAAAAAAAAACCAACTGAAACGAAAATAAAATAAAATGAAGAAACAAATGCACTGTATGTATAAAAGTCAGAATGTGGGGGCTTGAGCAGCACCATCACATGGGCTTATCCAAAAGTATATACCTCTCTAACTTATCTTGTAAGTAAGAACGATTTCGATAAGATCAACAACAGAGTAAGGATTAAACCTGAGAATACGCTCAATCACCATACATGCTGACCTTTCTGCAGCTTACAGAATTGTTAATTTGAATAAAATAGAGTTTCTGTCTTTCTTAGCTGTTTGATAAGATATGTTTTGGCATACAGTTCCTTCCTTTTCGCTTCAAGTAAAAGCAATGCCGAAACGATTCTGAGAAAAAAAAAAGGAATAAAGACAATCTTAGATTCTGGAACTCTGCTTTAATTAAACATGTTCGAATTACTTTCTTTTAAATCCCGAATAAAAAATACACAATTTCTTCCAGCCTCATCCTTTTCCAGTTGTAAAACATGGTGGTTAATTACACCATATCCTTCTCAAGTTGTTTAAGCAGGCTTGTAAGTGGCAAGAAATTCGTGCAGGAAAAAAGCACGAGTTCTATCTTAGCTTACCGATCTCTGTTTTTCGTTTTTGAGTTGGGCTTGAACCTTTTATTCATCAAATCTACAACCCACTTGTAGACTCTTGTCGATCTGAAATCTTGTTCCAGCATAATTTCTCTTTCTAAATGCCAGCAAAAGTTTCAAACGCTTTCATTGTCGCATTTGAACAGAAATCAAGCTTGAAAAGAAACTCCAGCTCAAACCTATTCATTTCTATGTTATCAACTCTCTTAATGAAAGCAACACACTCATCTTTAGGACATCACATACAAAGAAAATTAGTTGGAAGCAGCGCTGAATGTTGCCGCCACAGTTCCCGCTTCTCATTGCTGCCCTAAACTCATTTTATAGCTCCAGCATTTGCTACTATTATTTTATTGGAATTGGGAAGATTAAGTTGGGGATCAATAATTTAACTTCAGCCGAAATTGGGAGATTTATAAAGCATTCTTGCCATGGCCAATTGGTCTCCATGCACCCAAGAGTCTTTATTACGAGAAAGAGAAAAAGTGTCATTGCATGTTGCTTGTGTCACATGATACTTCATGCTTAGGTAAGTATGTATGAACGGAGTTGGATATATCTGCCCGATTTGGGTTAGACTCCCAAGGAGTGGAAACCTCCCCCATTTTCTTCTATGGAAACCTCCCCAGATTTCCTTTGAAGCCTTGGAAGGGTGCTAACTTAGGAGATTTCTATAAAGTTTTATATAAAAAAGATCTTGTTCTACGATAGCAGCAAGTCATAAATAGCCCAAAATTAATGTGGACAGTCAGATTTATTCCCTTTTTTTCGTAGAACTTTTCTATTTTCATTCTATATCGCCCTCAATCTTGGCGCTCGCCTTGGCTATGGCGGCCCGGCCCGGCCCGGCCCGGCTATGGAGGTCCACATACTTTATTGCCTTACTACTTTGAGCTACGGTGTCTATTCCTCAAAGCTCGGCTATGTGGAGGTTGGCGTTTAGCACAGGTAAGGAACCTAGCTGGCTTGAACATTCGGCTATGAAATGAACTGAGCATCCTATTTCTAGGTTCTGTGTATGGCGAATCGATGCAGAGGTCGACCATGGCGCTAGATATGGCACATGAAATTGGCGATTACCCAACAAGGATTCCTAAGTTTTCCATTGAGCCTCAAGAATGTTTTTCCATGCCGAGTTTGCCCATGCTGCTTCGTCCTTCTACTGTGTTAGGTTTATTTTTAGATTCCATAAGAACGGACTTACCCTAACCTCATTCATATGGCTGCAGATTTTGCTTTTGGAGCTTGGGATGCCAGATGAACTGTTCGGATTTAATTCCGCTTTGAAGAGCCTCATCTCTAATGCTCAGTTTGGTGCAATAACACGGTTTCTTTTTTTTTCCAGTTCGATTTAGGGTGTTCTTTAGCCTTTTATCTGCATTTTATGAATAGCGGTGCATCTATTAATTTTCGTGGGCTTCTATAGTAGCCGCATGCAGATGAAGCTTGAGCCTAGAAATAATACAGTATAATCCTACACTCTACAATAGCTGGGAAAGGACAAGCATCATAGGATGGAGCACCGTCTTTATTTTGTCTCTTTATGCTTATGATCTCGTTAAGAAGTATACTTCAATCTCTGAATCCATCTTCTACAGAAAAATCTACCTGATAGAAGTATGCCGATTTTAATGCTTGAAGTATTATCACATAGTACATTCAAGAGACTACAGTATGAGAACATTGCAAACAAGCCCAGGGTTAAAGTTTCAATGAAGTGAATGTGATCATAGCTTGTAAGAATTTTTTATCTTCCTTCTGTATATTTTACTGTTTTATTCTATAGAAGCTAAATGTAAACACTTTTTCTCAAATAAAGACAGGATGTGCAATATGACATTCTGTGAGACGATTTGATAGTGTGATTGTTCCTGGTATAACAGTTTGTGGCAAAGATCTCTTGAGATCTCTCCGAAGGCAACAAGAGGAGCTACTATCTCATGTGAGACAACTCCTAACAATGTTTGCAAGTTGTGCCCATTTCTTTCATTCTGAAGAAGACAATACAAGGAGCTACTATCTCATGTAAGACAACTCTTAATCAATGTCTGCAATTGTATTTGAGTTGTGCCCATTTCTTTGATTCTTTTCTTGGGGCACATAGTTTTGACATGCTATATTGGCATTCTAGCAGAATCATTACCTTTGATTATTTAGGGTAATATCCTCAACCTTTATGTCCAAGGAAAAGTGTAGTATTCAAATAGTAACTAGTGTTATTTCTAGAAAAGCATACATAAGAAAAATGCTATTCTTCACGAGTTCTTGGAATAACTGGAGTTCAAATCCCTTGCCTCTCTTCTCTGCATAGAACTAAAGAACAAGCAATGATAAAACTATCTTTGGTACTAGTAAATTGCCCACCTTCGGTGGGCGTTCCATGTGATTGTTCACATGCGTAGGGTTATTTATAGATCCTAATAGTTTGACATCTCGTCGGACATCTTGGATGATCTATTAGAGCTCTTCCTCATTTGCCACTGCAACCCTTGCAAGTTGTGTCGTCGTCATTCCGACCCAAACTTCTTTTCAAGTGTATCTTGCTTCTTCTTCACAAGTTCTAGTGCAACTTCTCGAAGCATCATTGTTGAACTTACTGGGGTTTCAACCACCGAAAAGGCAGATGGATCTGCTGATGGGTAGAGCTCCCAAATTGTGTTAGGATGATGCTTACTGAGGTAGTATTCAGCTGCCAATACTTGGACAACTACAATACATAGAGTGCATTTCGACGCGATGTTGCAACCTTGGGGTGGACTCAGACTTGACTAGCAGCACAATTGTCTCTTTGGCTGTCAAAACAATCACTCCTCCTTGCTCCTCCTGTAGCCTACATAAGCGTTCGGCAGCCACTAGACATTTGAAAGGGTCGCGGCGACCAATCGCCAAATGGCATCTACAAGACGGACATAGAGCAAACTTGTTAGGTAGATGAGGTATGCGAGGGCAAGTAGAGATTACGAACCTATTTCTTGTCGTTGTTTGCATAACTCCAACAGTGTGCCACCAAGGGGCACCCCTCCGTCTGGATACCCACATATAGTGAACAGTAATTGGAACATACAAACATTCACTTTGCGCTGCAGTAGTTGGTCCTTTAAAATGTGCCACTGGACCTCAGTTAGGTTTGTTGTGTTGCAGTGTGAGTGAGAGAACATCCAAGCATGCTTTTGCCATTTGCCATCCCAATGTCCCCCAAGCATCCAATTCTTCCTTAGGTAACTATGTACAAGTGCAATGTTCACTTAAATCCACTTAAGAAGATGCAGCAACATTTAGAGACCTTTGGATCGTACCTCATCACGCCCTCATTATCTTTGTAAAGCTCCATAAGTTCGTGCAAGCGACCAAGGTATTCCCACCTAGAAGAGCAAGTCATCATTGTGGAGAGGCGAGAAAAGATGTCCTTCTTACTCTCTGAACTGGGACCCGAATAAGCAAAAGTCATTCAATGTTTTACAAGATTGTACATCAAAGTCAAGAATTACCTACCTTTGGTAGCAGGTACTTCAGCCATGCTCTCTTTGAGTGGAACCAGCATGCTAGAACATGACATGCAACCTGCAAACAATATGACTAAAATAAGTAATATTTTCACTCTGCATTGTCAAGGTCTATCGTAATAGCCCTAGGTCGAACATTGCCCATACGGGCGAAAACTGCACGTAGGGCCACACCCAAGGCTGTTCTTTCATGATGCTCACCAGGTATAGGGGTGCACATCATGTAGAAAACGGGCACACCAATGCCATTGCGATTAGGGACATGTGCACCGTATAGTGGGCAACCATACATATTTGTTCTGAATGTTGACTCCATAGTCCAACCCCGGTTCAGACTATATTTCATCGCTTGCTCCAGCATCCACCTGTCTTGAATGACCACAATCCAGAGCCGCAATGCCAGGTCCTCGTGGGTGGGTGCATAAGATTGATGGTAAATGACCTTATCGGACCTCGTCCAAGCATCCATATCACTCTCAACGGCACCCAAATCTGGAGATGCTCCTGCATGACGCAAGACACTTTGTATAGAAGGAACCAGGGCTAAACAATCAAAACAATTTCATCTTTCCAAAGTAAACGAGTGAACATACCTTTGAGTCGCAAGTGGTAACCAAGATGCCATATGTCCTCGTGTGCCAGTTTGAATCAGTAAGTGACTCTTTCAACGGGCCTCATGGTATTACACATCTCTTTTTTCCTCTCCATCATATTACTCCATACAGTCTGGAAGTCTCTTGTGTCCAGTAGCATGTTTGCTGCCTCTTCTGCAATAGAGGGATGTAAGGGACGAGACCATTCATCATTTTCGGACAATGGATTGTAGCCATCATGCCCTTCACATATGTATATGCTGGCAAAACCATGTTTGCTATTATTGCCTGGCATCACTGTACGGAGGCGAAATCCACATCTACTTTTGAAGCTTCTTCTCATCTGCCTTCCATTCCGTATGCCACACCTTCGGGCATCTCCCCCTCGATGACAAATGTAATCTATATATGTTGTGCCATCTATCCAGCTTCTGGTATGACGTCGAAGCAATCTCACTCTGTGTTCCACCTGCAACTGTTCCACCCGGCTCTCTAGTAAGTCACATGGAACTTTCTCCTCATAGGTAAATAGGCTTTCTCTACTGATGGGATTCACGTGACGGACATTACATTCACATGCTGCTATGCATTGCCTCATATAATCTTCTAGAATGCCATGAAACTTGGCTCCAAACTGCCATATCTTTTATATTATCCAGAGTAGGGCATATAGGCAGGTGCCCTAAATCCGGATCAACATGGCCTTTAGAAATAATCTCCTTCCACATCCATGACGGGGGGATATAGAGCCATTTCCCGAAAGTCATGCGTATGAGAAGATTAGTTTCTGGATCAACTTCTAGTCTTTTTTTGGAAACTCAACCACCTTTCAATTATCTGTGTGCTTTGTGGCTTCTACGACTGCAGAACATACCCAGCAGGAAAAGTTGGATCAGCACCTAGGATATCATTAGGGATTTTTTGAGATCATACAAGGGCCTTCTAAGAACTGCTGACTAAGCTATATGAACTACCAATCAGAAAACAGAACTGGTAATCCAGTCAGCAAAACAGTTATAACTAACTCACTGGATCACATTTTCTAGCACAAGTGTTGATAGAAAAGTCCAAATGAGCTCTTGTTTGGTGCAATAGTAGGATAGTAAAAAATGGTAAAAACCATATTTTTTGGAGTTTTGACAATCATAAGTGGTTAAAATATGTGCAAAGCACCTAAGATTGGAAAGATCTCAACGAGATCTATCTATTGCACTAAACGAGAGCTCATTTGGACTTTTATATCAATAGTTATACTAGAAAATGTGATCTAGTGAGTTAGTTATAACAGTTTTGCTGACTGGACCCGTCAGGCTCTGATTTCTGATTGGTAGTTCATTTATCTTCATTTGGTTTAGTTGGCATGTTTCGAAGGCCCTTTTTTAAACTCAAAAAAACCCTAATGCTTCGATAGAGGGCTAGACACGAGTTTTGACGCATTGCACCATCAAAGAGTATGATGTTTCCGTGAGTTGATTGAAGGTATATGTGGATATGATCCAATAGAGTCTCCCTCATTCAAATGATTGTCATAATCACCACTCAGTGTTACATGGTCTTCATCATCTAGGTCCTCAAAACCTGCAGCATTGTCAACATTCTCAAAAGCGAAATCACTTACAGTTGCTTCTGAATCATATAAAGATGAATCAGTGGAGATATCATCTTCAACTCCCCCATACACGTTACGCTCCGAATCCATGAGATAAATAGCAGCATCAAAAGAATAAAAGATGAAATGGTAGATGGGAATCACAATGAACGGATGAATTGTGGATGAAGGAATAACTCGTAAGGACGATTCACTTGAAGAAATAGCTCTGTATGAGGATAAACTCGTGAGCGTTTATATACATTCTATGAAAAACTCCCTTAGTTTCTTTAAAAAGTTGGGGAAGTTTCCATAAAATATATATATATAAAAAAAATAGTAATTAATTTTGGCAACCACCGAGGGATGGCGCCTCCTCATAAAGCGCACGAGGATCGAGATGCACGGAGGGCAAATCTTGGGTTTTTGTGCAAATTTAGAGAGAAGCTTCTTTTTTTTTTTTTTATGGAAACCTCCCCACATTTCTGTGGAAACCTCTCCTGTTTTCTTAATTGGAAACCTCCCCAGGTCATGCCCAAAAAGTTGGAGAGGTTTCCATGGAAACCTCCCCTGTTTTCTAATATGGAAACCTCCCCAGGCCCTGTTTCCTTGGAAACCTCCCCAGGGGAGGTTTCCATGGAAAGTCGGAGTGGTTTCCAGGAAAATGGGGGAGGTTTCCAAGGAAAGTTGGGGAGGTTTCTAGAGAAAGTTAGGGAGGTTTCCGTGGAAAGTTGGGGAGGCTTCAATTGAAGTCCAACCCAAATCGAGCGTACACCAAATAGGAGAGAGAAGAAAGTTCTAGCTCTCATTGTATTCCATGCCCTAAAAGATGCCTTCACTCTCTTACATTGATATTACATCATTTTATGCAATTGAACTGTTTCAACTAAGTTGACCGACTAGATTCATTTCTCACAAAAACGTGGACAATAAGAACAATACCATTAACTTCAAACCCGTTGGGGTCCAAAAAAGGGCGGAGCAAGGAGGTATAGTTCAGTGGTAGAATCATAAGGTTTTCCAAAGGCCTTTAGGAGTGTTTTTGTCATGTTCTTGCCTTCGCAGGTCTCCATAGTCTTCAATTTGTAAGTCATGGTAAGTGTCTGTGACTGTGATGTACTGGCCAAGGGGAATTTGAGCTCTATAATAGTCATTTTCAACCAAAACAAATAAATAGCTTCTGCCAAAATGAAGTAAAGCCAAGATTAAGAGCCAGGAAGCAGCATTTGTAGACCTGGAACTGGCCAGTCCAAGGGGAAATCAATATGTTGCTTGGCAAATCATATATTAATCAATTGGTGGGGTGCAAAACCCTATCAAATCTGCCCGAAAGTTTACTGTTATGACCCAGATAAGTTAACCAAACATGGGCATATCATACACCATCAAAAAGATCCCGGAGAGAGCTTTTCGAGCAATAAAAAACACTCAAAACAGAGTCTAAATTCAAAAATTATGATAAAAACCATATCAACGTCAAATTTGCATGGTATGCACTCTGCAAAAAGGCACCCAGATTGGAAAGTACAAAAAGCAGGTACCTATCTTGATAGACATATGCCAATAGAAAGCTCTCTTCACAACCTTTCAAACGAGCCCAAGATCATCTGAATCTGACCTCTATAGCCTCAAGTTATGAGCGCAGGAATAATTGACATTCTCTCTCAAGCACTTCTCTCTCTAGCAGACTTTAGAAGGAATTGTGTTCAACTCTGCATTGAAGGGAACCAATAGCTCAAACGACAGTGCGGAAGGTTGACCTTTGCGCATCTCCTCCATACGAGTATTCCTATGTGTTGAACTTGGATAATGGATCCTAGGTTTGACATGGACAGTGAGACCCCAGGGCATGAACTTAGGCGATGCAATCTAGGGTTATCCTATTTTGTGCGATTTTAGTTGCTCGACTAGTCTCCATTCTGGATAAGAAAGAGAAAGCAAGGGGTAAAAAAAAGGAAAAATTACCTAAATGTCCCTACATTTTGTGTAATTTTACGAAAATAGCCCTTGCATTTCAATTATTTTCCTAAATGCCTCTGGTCAACAAAACTGTATAATAGCATATTTACTGAAATGTTCCCAAATCATTTACGAAATTATCAAAATGCCCCTCAAGTACACTAAATTTTACTAAAATGCCCCCGCTTCATGAAAATGGACACATTGACAAACAACTTTAATACATGATGCCTTTCTAAGATAATTGATTGTCAAAACATATATTTTGAATTAATAGAAGTAAAACCTCCATGGATGTTAAAAAATCTATCTATCTATCTTTTAAAAATACTCCATGTGATGTCTCGTGCTGGTGGTGCACATCAGCTATGATGGTTATGCCCAACCTCTTGGCAATTTTTACATCGTAATGGCCTCTTTTGTGAGCCATGAGTCCCCAATGTAGATGCACCTGTTCTTTAGATGCGCTGGTTGATGACAAACAACTGGCGGTAATGTAACATCTTCATTAACTTCATCATTATATGTTTTATGGCGTTGTTTTTATTCTAGATGATACAAATACTGGCAAATTCTAATAGCAGTTCCCATAAAGATATGGGAATTTGACAATGTTTGTACTATCTAGAATAAAAACACCACAAAACACATGAAGATGAAGTTAATGAAGATATTATATTATCGCTAGTTGCTCGTCGTCAACCAGAATGTCCAAAGAAGAGAAGCTCCGTACTGAGGACACTGGCTCACAAAAAAGGCCATTACGATGTAAAAATTGCCCGGAGGTTGGGCATAATCATCATAGATGTTGTGCACCACTAGTAGGCTATGAGACATCACATGGAATATTTTCAAAAGGATTTACTTCTATTGAAATGTATGTTCTGGTAATCAATTAACTTAAAGAGATGTGTCTATTTTTATGAAGCAGGGATTTTAGTAAATTCTAATGTACTTGAGGTAATTTCGTAAAAAACTAGGGGGCATTTAGGTAAATACGCTATAATACAATGATATTTTGTTGACCAGGGCATTTAGGGAATTGAAATACAAGGGTTATTTTGGTAAAATACGCAAAATATAGGGGCATTTAGGTAATTTTTCCTAAACAAAAGGACCTTGAGAGAGAATTTGGATGTGGAATTAGGATTACCACCCTTTAAGATTTTTATTTTACGATGGCTGGCTTTGCAATATCTTATTATCTAGGAATTTTGTGGTCAGGTATGAATGGAAATTTATTGGTCATACGTGTGAATGTGAAGCATGATCTAGTTATAAATACATGGCCATTGTTTCATCATTCATTACATATATATCAACATCTCTATTGTCATTAGTTAACCGTCGTTGCATAACATCGTCATCTTTCATATCCATCATAACACGTTACCTTCTCTACTTGAAGTGACCACAAAGTGTCAAACTACTAGATTTGAAGGGACTACACCAAAAAATATAGACAAATCTACAAGTAATCCGATATGATCTAACAGGCTATTTGTTATCTTCTCAAGCGACTTTCAGTGACTCCATCAAACAAAAGATTGCACACATGCGAAATCTATCACTTCAGCTTTACGTTCTATATTACACATTTCATTGTTTTAAATTCACACTTTATTTGCATGTTGGGAACAAGTGAAGGCATTCATTGCTTTTGCTAATATATCTAGAAGATACACACATTGCTAGACGTTAAGATATCTTTGTTTAAAGATGAGTAAGTTGAGATGGTGTTGTCTAAAGAGCAGCATGCGTGCTTTTTCAATGACAAGTTGCAAGACTATAAAGCTAGACAATTGAATTGAATTGAATTGAGTTTTATTGTCCACGAATCTATCGAGGTAAACAAGGTGCTGCGCACGGAGGGTTGCCCTCCATGACCGGAGAGTGAAGTGGCTTAAGTTGTAGTTGTAGACAATAGAGTGTTTGAATCGAAATTGCTATTTTAAGACATTGACATTTTGTGAACGTGTTGGTACGCATTTGCATTACTAAGTTATGCTTAGGTGTTGAAGTGTTGTTGGAGTAGGATGTAGTTGGTGGAAAAAAATTAGCCAATACTCTCATTGATAGTTATATAAAGTAATTGAACTCTCTACCAATAATTGATTCCTAGCTCTAAGATGTGTATCCAGACGTTCAAGCATTTCATGGACAACCTCCAAGGCTCACAGGAGCTCAATGGTGCTTTCCTACTAGCAATTAGAAGCATACGAAATATTAAGATCTTTGGCCTTGGTTTAAAAGAGATTACAACATATTTTCGAAGTAAAAGCTTACCTAACTAGACATAACTTTGTCACCTTCTATTTCCTTAAGATTATTTTCGTGAAGTGTTGTCCCACTGCTAACAAGGTCCAGAATGGCATCTGCAGTACCCATCTGTCATAAATAGAACACCATCAATGAAATATGCAAATCCTTCATAAGCGAGAAAGTTTGGGGCTATTAGTTGATCCGTAAGTGCTTTTGGTAAAGCCGAGCTTTTAGTTTGGGGACCCACGGTATCATATAGAAATGTAGTTCTGAGAATAAGAGCTTATTAAAAACAAAGCTGGGAACTACAATATCTGAGAAAGATAATGAGAATTAACATACCTCAACCATCTCGACACTGTCCACATCCTTCAAAAACTTGAGACAACACCATCTAGTGAGGTGGATGGTGCGCACCAATTAAATATCTTGCGGGCCATTAGATGTAAGATGGCCACTAAAAAATCTTCTAAAGTTATGCCCTGCAATGTAATCATGGTAATCTTCTCCAGCATAGGCTGCATTCATGCCATCCTATTTCTGACCTTCATGTTCCAGCAGAAAGACCAAATAGACATTACAACATATAAACTCTCATTCTCATTTATAAGGAAGTTACAATATCGTAAAGTACTAGATTGATCTTATATGATTTTCCTGTGCATGTTTATTCCCATGAAGATTCTGACAGCAACTCAAATCTGGTTTCTATCTGCTTCTTTCCCTTTTCTCATATGATGGTTCTGGCATGCCATATCACCAACATTTTACGTGTACAAACATAAGCAAGGAATATGTAACTAAAAAATGGATATGATCAATATGGTTGTCATGCATGGGCACTATAGAACATGTGGAACCATGCTTTAGGACTTTTTCATTTTGTCACAACCCAATCCTCTTAATATCCTATAAGAACCAATCAAATAAATCCATGAACTTGTAGGAGGGTGAAATGGCATGTTTCCAACCAAATCATGTACAACGTCTAACTGCCCTGCACATCCAAGCATATCATCCTCACTCAACAAATTCCCAGCTCCATGGACATGTATATTCCTCCTAATTTTGTCCACCCATGTCTACAAACATTAATAACCAAATATTAAAGGCCACTATAAATGCCTCTTAAATCTCTTGCACACTTATGCTCCCTTGTAAACTCTATGGACTATGCATAACATCACATTACTTGTAGTTACATTTTTTTTTCCAAGTAAAATGAAAATTTGGCCTGAGTCTATATGTCTTTAGAATTCAATTTTTTGAATGCGTATCACCTTATTTGTAAGTAGTTTGTCATCAAAAGAATAGAATAGAATAGAATAGTTTTTTTATCGTCCACTGAGACCAATCGGCCTATGGGACCCAGAAGGAGCGCAGCAAACTTATTACCGTCAGGGTTAAAAAATCCCCGCCCCGAAGGGTTTTCGAGGGAAAAATCGTGGCAGTAATAAGAATGCTGTCAAACTGTACAAGTATACATCATCATGAAATAAATGTGTATGTACATGTCAAGTGCGTGCCCGAGGACATAGTTGATCTCGCATGTCCATGACCTCCTGAAGGTATGATCCTAGCATCCGATGCGAATGCCGTGCTCAATGTCACATGTAGCGGCTGGCGGGCTGACCAACTTCGGCATAAGCGGCGTCGGATTTGATCATATCTTTGGGCAACTTTGAAGGGTATGAGATTCATCCTCAATGACTCCCATTTGGCGGCATTGGCAGAGCTTTGTCTGGCGTGGCTCACCAATCCATCTGCTGTCTCAATTGAAGATGATGTGCCCCCAATGCGAATGGAGGCAATGAGTCTCCGTCTTTTCATGGGCAAGTGGGTGCGCAGTAGCATTGTGGGCCTCGTTCAATGTGGGATTTATGTGTAGTTGGTAGTGTCTTTGTCTTGACCTGTTCAAGGGCGCTGGCATCCCAAAGCTTGCTGATGAAGCAAGCGTCAAGATATTGCCTCAAGCTATGGCGATCTGCCTCTGTTTGCACATGTATGCACCTGTGCTCCTGCACATTCCATCTAGCCATCCATTGAGCTCTCTTTTCCCTCCAGCAGGCCTTGAGGCGTTGTGGCCCCATTGCCATGATATAAGCTAGTTTTGGGAGACGAGCATCGTCCATGTTGACCACCTTCTGAAAATAGACAATGTGGCAATCAAGGGGCCCTCACGAAGAGGCAAGAATCTGTTTTCTACTTGATAGAGAATTTGATATGGGACTGTGGACTTCACCCCTAGTGCTTTCATTACCAAGAAGGCTTTCTGCACCTGCTCCAAGTCATTCCAAGTAGCGAGGGATACTACTGGGCCCCATACTTCAACCCCGTATAAAAGGACAGGCTCCACTAAGACTTTGAACAGGTGTGACTGATGGGTCCAATCATACAACTCCGCTCTATGACTATTGTTTTGCATTGCATATAGTGCTTTCCAGCCCGCCGTAACTCGTAGCCGTATGGATGTGTCCCAGTGCATAGTAGACGGAAACTCCACTCCCAAATATTTGTATGTGGATGCTACTTCCACATTCTGCCCTCGGTAATGGAAGGAGGGGATCCTCGGCTGTCGTGAAGATGATATGAAAACCACCTTAGTCTTGGCCAAGTTGACGCGCATATCAGTCGCTTGACAAAATGTGTCCAGGGCATCGAGATGTCGTTGCATGTCTGCTGGTGTGTAAGCTAGGAGGTCCACATCATCAGCATATATTAACTGCTTGATGATCTGGTAGAGAAGGTGAGCCCCGTCGCCCCCATTATCGGCAACCCGGCTCTCCAATTGATCAATGTAAAGCCCAAACAATGTTGGGGAGAGGGCATCTGACGAACCCGATACTACTATCAAATGGTTGGCTTGTCGGCTGCAACCGACCCGAGCATCTTTCATAAAGCACGTACTTTGCATTACGCAAATCTACGGAACCCCGGTATGCATAATCTTGCCCATAGTTTTTTCCGAGGCCGCGGTGTCAAATGCCTTTGCAAAATTTGCAAAATCCACGAAGCAACAATATAGATCCTGACGGCGGTTCTGCTATCTTCAACCAGAGCTCGCAATGTGAAGATGTGGTCAATGGTTGAGTGTCGGGGGTGCGAATCTGCCGGGTGAGGGGCCCGTATCTCTCGCCTGCCTGCCCGGGCAGCCGTCAAGCTTGCTGCTCGAGAATCGGCAAGCAATTTTGCAAACACCGAGCCGACCATGATTGTTGGTGGTGGCTGGCAAAGGCGGGTCACGCCTTATAGATGGGAACAACTCGCTATTGGTCCCTTGCATCGGGAAGCCTTCTGTAATGCCTTGTTGAACAAAGGCGATTCGACCGGTATTATGGGCGGCCCCGCCCACTTAAGCAATTACGCTTCGCATGCCATCGGTCGGGGCTTTCCCATTGGCAAGGCGGCGTAAGCCTTGTTCCCGTCACGAATCTGTGATTTCCAGCACTTGGGGCCTTCTTGCGGGGTAATGCTGCATAATTGCACCTTGAGGGTCATATAGCTGTTGCAAGTATTGCCTCCTTTGCTCGGGAGTGATGTTCCCCGTGGAACATCTTGTCTTTCTAAGAACCCTTCGCCCGGAAGGTCACGGGGGTGGCGTTCGGGGAGATAAAACATTTCCCTTTGATGTGCTTTGCAATGTACGGCTTTCTTAGCTTTAAGGAAGGGCGGTCTTGTCATTTGCATGTGGCGTAAAGCGGGGTCGTGACTTGGCGGAGCAACATTTGTGTTCCTTGCACTCTGCATCAAACCATTGATTACGTGGGAAGGTTGTGTTCCTGGAGGTCCGTCATGCGGCGGCTTATCCCAAAGCATCTCTCTGCTTCAAACTTGATCCTAAGCACATCGGTCAGTCAACTGTCTGTTGCATTTGCTCTAGTGTAGGATATTGCAAAATTTCTGCGGGTCATCTATAAGCATTTGGGCATAAGCCCCGCGTATTCATAATCCAATCGCTTGGTGAGGCATGTGAGGGAGTAGCCTGGGGGTTCGCACAACCCTGCCAAGCCAACTTCAAGTAAAGTGGTAAGTGGTGCGAGTCGATCTCTTCATCCTTATTAGTTGTTCCCCACACGGAAGTGCTTGGCGACATGCATATCTGCTTTCAGGCACCGGCACATAGTCCACCACACTAGATCCTCCCCACGGTTTTCACGTCTACAAGTGCTCTTGCGGGTGGGCGGCCCACCGTGCCGATCCATTGCAGTGCAGTCAAAGATACCACGAGCAAAAGCAATTGTCTACCATAGCGTGTGACGATTGTCATCGATGTCCGTGGCCAGGCGCTGCCGGGGATCGCAGCTGCAAATATATCACCGATCAAGGGATCAAATCTCATGGGTTGTTCTACCCGGTCGCGGCGCGTTGAAGTCTCAAGGAGTATGACACGCCTAGCCGCTTATCTTTGTTGTATGTCATCATATATAGATCGACATAGGGGTCCGGCCTATCCACATCCGAGTGGGTGTGATAGAAGTTGCTTTACGCATGTGGAAAGTAGCGGGCGCCACAAAGAGGGTGCACTCTTGCGGTTTTGCACATGCACCCACAAGTACCGGTTGTGCTTATGCATCTTGAACAAAGGAAGCCCGACCGTGCCAAAGGCGTTCGATAGTAGCGGGCAACTCCCCCATGCCCCGCTTTCTGTGCAATCGTTGAAGATTTGAGTAGCCGGTATCACGGCAAGTCGGGTATCACGGTGTCTGCATGCTCCATGTTTCCATAAGGAAGATCGAGATCCATATCTGCGCGACAGCGAGTTGAGACTATCTCCCTTACGCCATGGGAAGCCCGAGCAATTCGGGGAGACCATGGGGGCACAATTCCTATTTGTCGGCGGGGAAAATTGTTATGTGGCAAAATACTAATGTTGAGTTGGTTATAAAAATTTGTGAGACCCAAGTAAAATTGGGCGACACTACAATGTCGCCACGTAAAATGTAAATATAGTCTGACTTTGTTAGAAATGTGTTGTAAGCACGCATGCATAGATACACCTAAAACTGCAACGGACCTAACATTAAGCCTAGGATGGATACATACTCCATTGAGAGTTTCAAGGGATATTAAGCCTAGCATGGATACATACTCCATTGAGAGTTTCAAGGGAATAATAGGTGTTAGACACCTAGTAGTTGTTTGTGTGTGTTAATTGTATATTTATATCACAGCCTTGAATTGTGAGCGAGGAAATTGTAAGGGAAACTTGCTCTCATTTTAATTTTACTATTGTTCATTTCTTGTACATTTGGCTTCCTTGTTGAATACGTGCATTTATCATTATAAAGCTGGTGGGACTTGTTGGGACCTTTTTGCAAAGCATTGCGATGTGTGTTAAGATACATAGCTAAGCATCAATAAGAACTTTGGTTGGATCAAATGCGGCTAGGATTTGAAGCCTCATTTCCATATAAGCATTTTCTTCTACAGAACTTCAATGTGATTCCACAATATGAAAGATATTTTAGTATATAAATGTGATCCAAATAGAGAATGCAAAGCTAGAATTTTGTACACACTTCGAATGAAACAAAGACAGACCATGACAAAATTTGCAAGTGGTTTGGGTATGACAGACTTCCATTTGCAGAGTAAGATTCTGCTAGTCAATTGTCCTTCCAGAGTTGGAAGCAAAGTAATGCCCTGCAGGTTGGTATATCAAACCCATGCTGCAAAGGCTTACTTTAGAAAATTCTCCTCTACCTGGTCATGGATCAAGGCTTTAGAAATACACGTTTGAAATACTTGATAAAATTGGATGAGCCAGATCACCAAGAGCTCCAATTTTCCTGTCTGTTTGTACCCCTAGGTGGTGGAAAGACTGCAAGCACATGTTTAATAAGATAACATACATCTCTTTATAATTAAACTATGCAGATAATGTGTATCCAAGGCCTTTAATCTGCCTATGCAACTTCTTAACGATTCAAAGATTACCTTAGAATAATGCTGCCAATAACTATGGCAGAAACATTCTGAAGAATCAATGCTTGAAGCAATATTTGAACTAATCTTCTTATATGCCTTGTACGTACTACTTGCACTATATTTTTGGAGCTGCTAGAAAGGCTCCATCACATGATCAAATGTGGTTTATTCTAAAGCAAACTCTTAGTGCAATTTAAAAAATGATTCAAATAACTACCCACTAACACTGCATAACTGAGGATCAGACATGTACAGCATGTAGATACTTACATTAGAAATTGTCTTTGTTATCTTCATCCTCATAGCACAACAAATGCCCTTCCATGAGACCATGTAGAACATCAATGATGTTCACCAACCCAAAAGTGCAAATTGACTTTCCATGAATTGTTCAATGCAAATGTTTCTCCTCATCTTATCCAGATGATGGTACTGGAGTGCCAAAAAAAAAAGATCCTCGCAAATGTCATGATAAATTCTGTGGCCTGAAGATCCATTTTGCAGGTAGTCTCTTGGAATGATTCTCTAAATCAAACCCACATATCTGCACATACCCAGCCATATTGCAATGGGACATGTGTAAGCACTTACCCAGCCATATTGCACATTTGGTCATGCTCTGCAAAAATAAACAGGATGTATGTATGCTGCAAAGACGGCTCACATTGTAAGTAAACAAACAATGGATAGACCATGTGGGTCTGATTTGCATGTGCTTTGAGCCTACTGCTATTCAAGGTATTTTAAGATAAGGATCAACACGTGCTCGTTGGTGATCTTACTCACCTTTCTTCATATAAGGTATTTATTTATGTCTCCTGATAGACTCCTTGCTGCAAATCCTAAAAACATATAGAATCTCAGATTGAAAGAAGAGTAAATTCAAATACCTGGATGTTAAACACCACTAGCTCAGAAACCTCTGGGAATTAGCCGAGATCCATTCAGATGATTCATGCATGTGTAAGAGAAAAGCTATCCATGTATACTTTGGCAATGCCAGATCCATTGTTTCAGCATATTTCGATCCTGCAGGATTCATAGTGGTGGCTACATGTACCTATCCACTGCCCGAGGTGAATCGATGGGTCAGAGATCACGAAAAATCTTCCTCCAGCACCTGTGTTTTGCTATCATGAATACATGCCACTGCCTCATCTAGCTTCCACTTTGGTACAACAAAACCTTTTATTTGCCACAACGGCCCTGTTCAAAAGCCTGTTATTTGCCACATCTTACATTCAATTAATGTTCACAACACCTGCTAACAGAAAATTCTTCAAACCTGCTTACCTAGGCATAAGATCTTGAACTTTCTTGCCGTCACCTGGATAATGTGAAAGTTTGCCACTTTAGAGCTTATACTTGGAAAAACAGAGTTACCTAAGCTTCCAGCATCAGCTCGGATGAAGTCCTACGCTCATTCTATCGATCGAGTGAAGCCACGCTTCCAAACTTCCGGTTAGCCGGTATGCACAGCAGCCGCCTGGCAACAGGGATGACCTACATATTCTAGGTATATGCTAGCATATACCATGAATATGCCAAAAACCCACATAAACAAGGGATTGCCCCCCTAGGGGCAACCCAAAAAAAGGGGGAAGTAAAAGTCATTGCTTAAAAAGTGTTTTGAGGAAAAACCTTGATAGTAAATATGTACACGTCATCAATTTGTTGGCTGCTTGTATAAGTGTACATGTTGCATAAAATGGACAAGAATAATCGGTTTAACATGGATATGGAAATGAGCACAAAACCAGGAACAAATATGTAGCACAATAACAGGGGGTTACGTTTAGATTTTTATACGCTTTTTCACATGGTTTTTCTATGATTTCGTTGTTGTATTCGTTGAGGTGTACTAAATAGTATTTCTAGAGTGCACCCTTTATGGGCCGTTGATTTTCGTTGGTTGGAACAATCCAAGGGTTGTTGTCTTTCTCTGCATGTGTTTGTGCATGAACAATGCGCATGTGTATGCATGTGCATGTGCATGTGCACATGCATGTGCATGTGTGTGCATGTGCATGTTCATGTGCATGTGCATGTATATGCATGTGCATGTGTATTGTGCATGTGCATGTGTGCATGTGTGTGCATGTGTGCATATGCACGTGTACTTGCCCTCTTGGATTCTTATTGGATTTTACTACCACGAGATGGATTTTTTGCTCACACTTACAAAGGTATTTGTTTTTTAATGTTTCTTCAGTTAGCATAATATTTTTTTTTACAAGGTATTAGTTTTCACGATTCTACAATGTAGTCTTTGCCAAAAAACCCCTTTTGTTTCCTTCCTAAGATTTCTTGCAGATTCAAAAGAGTTTAGAGTTTAGGCCCTCTTTTTGCTTCCAACTCTTGGATATTCACGGCTGCGGATTGTTCATAGCGGCCGGCCTTAAGCTCAATCAACAAAGCAATTCTTATGCACAACAAAGGATTATTCCCGCCCTTTTCCATGTCACGCAGTCGAGTCAAACGGTGGCCACAAGAATGCATTTATATTGTAGGTTTGGAACTTTAATCGAACCATAAGGTGAATCATGCATTACCTTTAAGCTAGAGATGGAGCATCCAAAATCATATGGATTGATAAACAATGGTGTCATTGTGAAAAGAAATAGTTGTAGTGGAAGTAACAATATATGCGACATAATAACAGGGGTTCTCTTTGTGTTGCAAACTTTATGACTTTCGAGAATAATGGGATCAATCTGCTCTATCTTTATGGTAACTTTTACTTGTGTTCTATTTGTTTTATTGTGATCAAATTCAAAGCTTCTGGTGATGAAAGCCTCAAATGAATTCTATTTTTTTTTTTCTGGGTTTGAATTCTAAATTTTTTGTCACCTCGGGGGGGGGAAGGGTGGCGTCCTAAGACCCCGAAGGGGCCAAAAAAAATTTTTTGCAACACAAACCATTAACATCTAACATATAAACGAATATGTTAAAGGGTTCCTAAAAAAGATGCACCTATCCAAATATAAAAACGAACACTTCACAAACTAGAAATCCACCATATTAAAAGAAGAAATGCACTTGCATGCTACGCTACACAAACTTTTGATGGTCGCTAATGTCGCCAAACGTCAACTTATAAACACAAGTCAAACTTGATTATTTCTTTCTTTATGTAATGCAAGGCTTATGCATGCTAAGTGTAACATGCTTCCCTTCCTTATTGCCACCCTCATGCATCTTGTTAAGGGAAAACAAACATGTTGTAAACGCCCATCATGTTAGGGTAACAATAGAGGACAACAATAGAGCATGTTCAACTCGTTCAACAACCAATTATTGCAAATATAAAAGCTGAAAATTCAGCGGTAAACCAAGTTGGAAAATATATCTAGATTTAACATTTGATTCTAATTAATGATAGCCTTGCAAGATCGCACGAAAGTACACAAAATTCATTCAGATTCTTAAGCAAGAACATAATTTATGGAAAGGCTCTAGGTTAGAATGATCAAGGCTTCAAGCTATCACATGTTCCATTTCTATAATGTCTTGTTGAGAAAATTTGACATCCACACATCATTTGTTTTAGGATTTAGCCCTCTCACCACATTTTCAACTAAATTTATGAGTGAAATTATAAACCCTTGATGTGCTGCATTACTAACTAAGCTGTCATTTATATCCATCTCCGTCTGTAGACTTTAATTTTTTCTTGTTCCGGTGATGGACTGTGTTAAAGCGTCAAACTTGTTTACATGTTTGCAGCAATGCTGGCTTGTCCAGATGACATGTATTAATGCATTGAACTTGTCTATACATATTTGCAACAATAATGTCGGCTTGTCTAGATGCACTGCATAAGCTGAACTGTGGTAGATGTTGAAACAACAGAGGAAGTGTGCAACTACATTCCTCATAGATGGATCGGCCATATTAAAGCTGGCAATTTTTAGCATTGAAGTTGTCATAATATTATCGTATAGACATGCACATGAATTGGACGGTTCTTTTGTTACCAAACTGGACCCTTGAACAAGTCTGAACACGAACAGCCTCGGGGCATAACCCCACACATGTTGTTGCAATAAGCCCGCAAAAGTGAAGTGAAGACCAGGATAATAGATACAGTTATTCATGTCTAATGCTGCATGACTACACAAAAGATTATTTATGCATTGGTTCAAATATGTGCTTTTGCTACCTTCTATACTGTCATAACAAATACTAGAAACGTGTGCCCGGCGATGCCGGGCATTAGTCGTGGACGTATGAGGGCATTGATGTGCGTTAGTTGTGGTTGTGTAGGTGGAAATAGACACATATAGATACGGAACAAACATTACCTTTCTAAAGTGTACACATAATATGAAGTAAGTTCCCCTGCATGTATACTTGGAGGTTGACTCCAACACAACAACACGCCAGCGTGTGTTATCAACTATCGCATAACTCCCTACAATAATAAGACATCAAGTAAACGGGTGCCCGGCGTTGCCGGGCTAATGTCTTGTATGTGTTTTTACTCGGAAAACTTAAATCTTTCTACAAACATGTGTTTTTTGTACAGACTTAAATCTTCCAAGTTGAGGGGCACATTACTCAACAAACTTAAATCTTCCAAGTTGAGGGGCAATGGTAAGCAATAGCATAGCAACTTTATATCAATATTCTAGGATTCATATCACCATGTCAAATTTGAAGGCCATATAGCAGTAAATAGAAGAATCTAGCACATATGTATAAGCAACTTCGACACAATAAAAGGGGGAAAAAAAGAAAGAAAGAAAAAAAAGAGATGCCATTACAAACATGCTAGATTACAAATTGATGCATTACTAAGTTTGCATAATAAATTTGATAAGGTATGATGATGCCCTCAAATAGCCATTGGCATCTCTAAATACCTATTCACAACATTTTAAATGCCAACTCGACTAATTCTTTCTTCACTGCATGGTGCTCATGGCACCTCCCAAAAAAATACCCAAGTATGCATATCCACTGTGATGACACATGAACCGTAACTCATTATAAACCCTTTTCGATACTTTTGTGATGACACATGAACCGTAAGCTCATTATAAACCCTTCAAAACTGATTTTCTCCTTTTCAACAAACCATGATGCATGATGTTGTAGAAAAAAAAAATGGATGGTGTAGCCCTTTGGAAGGTAAGAACCAAGGGCTTAAACGCACACACATCTCGAGAGATAAGCACTCATGCACAATTTACTTGGAGCAAAGATGTGCCTATAATGTTGAGAAAATATATATGGTATTTCACTGTAATCCTTGACTTGATGTTTAAGCCTGACTTAGCACCATGAGTAATTTGTCAAAGACGACTAAATGCAAGTATCATTACTCAATGTTTTCTTAAGCCTTGGACGTGTGGCACATTTGAACAGTTAACAATATATGGTCAGAAGAATATTTTGATAAATTTTCCATTCTATTCAATGCATGTAGCCATTAAATACAAACCACACAACCAAAGAATAGACAAAAAGAAAAACTACTCAAAGTATTCTTCTATTCTCAGCAAAGAGAACATATACACATGTAAGGCATCTCCTTATCTACTTATAAAGGATAAGAACTGGCTAGAGTAAATGTCTCTACCACTTCCAAAACTGTTTGCCAATATGCATGTCTTCGATTCAAACGTTGCCTTGCACAACAAACATAAGAACCACTTTGTTATACGTCAATTCTGAGTCAAATCTTAGTCATTCATCTTGAATATAGGTACAAAAGACCAAAAATCTGCTTAATATATGCAAAAGCAAAAGACATGCCATAGAACTTAGAAATACCTCTAACAAACAAAAAGATTGAATTTCTACCTTTATTTTCTGAATGTGTAGCCTAAACATAATAGGTGGCTTACAATATGGACATGCAGCTACAGAAAATACTTAGGAGTTGGATATCCTTGAACATTATACCTGTCATCATTGTTTACTGTATATGGTTTTGATCAGCATTGGCACAACACAACATGTCTTACCTTTAAGCACATAACTATATTTTCTTACTTGTAGCTAAATCCTTGTGAGCATTAGCATCCAACTTGGCAATCACAATGTCTTCTTCTAGCTTATAAGCTGCTGCAAGCTGCTCATAAACCTGACAACAGATCATGACTTATCAATTACATGGGCATCCAACATAACACACAAAGTAATCCAAGAAATGTTCAAACCTCCCATTGATTAAATGTTATGACTACAAAGGAGATAGGTAATTAGAAACATTCAAACTTAATTATTATGCATTACCTTTTTTCTGTAACTCGGGAGTAAGTTCACACTTTGTTCCAAAGGCAGTCTGACGGGTGGTCTTGAGAATCGAAGGCAGAATTAGCAATCCAACAAATTGGGTAACTCTAAACACAAAGGGCAGCAAGCTAAATGTTGATCTCATATATAGTATATAAGCCTGCAAAAACAGATCATACACTCAGATATCATTCAAATATCTGCTATTTAACAGCAGAGTTGGTTAGGGTGATGGAAAATGATTGCAAAACTGAAAATAATAGTAATAAGGACTTTCTGTTTGACTGCTCATGTCCTCTGCTCTGTGCATAGCATAATATGCTTACCTCTGCTATATCCATTTTGTGCTTACCATGTTCCTAAACTTAAAAAATAAAAGAACAATTGGCTTACCTTGTCTGAGACCTGTGAACTTGGCGCTCTATAATTTTGGGAGCCCACGTTTCTTAGAACCTACAAAATCCAGCATCAAGAAGTGTCTCCAGCTTTAGACATTAAACTCAGAACATTAAACCTGGGAGCATACATAGATTTTGATCCGCATCCTATCCTTCTGTTGTAAACGTGTTCCTTCTGGATCCTCTGTTTTGTGGCTGAAAAAAAAAGTAGATGGGTTAAGAGAAGGCAGTAATTTACGGCAAGAATCAACCCAAAAAGAAAAATGAAAAAATTACCTGAGTGTCAGAGCTGAAGCTCCAGCCTGCTATCTGGGTTTTTTGCCACATTGAGTCATGTGGTCTTGAAAGCTTGCTCTAACTCACTTTTGAAATATGCGCATCAAACTACAGCATAAGAGTAGGCTATCTAGCTCTCCAACAGCCTCTGTGTTTTGTAATGAATGGAGGAGTAATAACATTTGTAGGCTGTGATAACAGTAGTGCAGATTAGAGGAGGCCCATTTATCTTAGAGCTTAAACCGGAAACTTCGATGCTACACTCTTGCAAGAAAATCGACCTATTGGACACGGGGGCAAAAATAATGCTCAGTTGATGTATTGCGTACTCCACAGCTCCACCATAGAAGAATCTGGAAGAACGTTACAGCAATATTAAAAGTTTTTTTATGGTAGATCACTGCAATATTTTAGAGAAATGGCTGCCATATAGCCTATTAGGACAGCGAAACATTTATCAAAACTGTGGCACATCCCGGTGTTAAGTCTGAGAAAATCGAAATGCCCTGTAAATCCACCACAACAAACACAGCCCAAGGCTTAGGAATCAAAGCTTCTAAGCAAGGCTACCATTTAGATGGAGCTATTTTGAAACAGGATCACCAGCTCTGTGGCGGAAGGATTGGGGCCAGAGCTTGGCTATGGCGATGAAATATTCAACAGAGAATGCTGGATTTTACCTTGGACGAAATGTCCAATAGAGGTTTCGCCCAAGGCCGTGCTTCGTGCCTACAAAAGCCATTCCGGGGGCAAATGGCTTCAAGAATGCAACAGGCGCCCTGCTTCAAGAATGCAACCACGAATGCGGCTATTTGGAACGAAGTAGCAGAAAGACTTCAGGGCAGGCAAGTTCGAAAACTTGGGCATTCAATGCTGGCAACGCGCGTCCCGCAGGAGGGGAAGGGAACGCCGCATGCGGCGTTCCATCCGGCGTTCCATGCGGCTGCACAGGCACATTTCCCAACACCTTACCAAAATAAAAAAGAAGATAATCAAACAAAGACATCAACACTACATAAATTTTCTGTCAACTCAACCATTAAAGACCAAATTAGAAAGAAATCGGATACATTGCAAAGGATAAGCGAAAAGAATGTCTTCGCTGGCAAATAAGGCAATGGCAATGTCATCATCTCCCTGTCATGCTCTAAATTGGGTATATCTCCACTCCTTTGGCTCATTTGTTACGTGAAGTATCCAATATAAAGTATCTATATGTACTTCCAATGAAATGCTACGTAGACATCATGAAATGAGTGCATACAATTAATCACACTAAAGTCCTCAATGCCAAACAAATTAAAGATTGACAACATTGCAAACATTTTCCAAACTCTTAATAAACAAATGAGTATCAATTGAAAGCTGGGTCATACAAATCATCCGCCTCCTAAAGCAAAGCAATTCATAAAAATATATCAGTGTATCTGCACACAAAGGGGGAGCCAAGAATAGCATGGTCAACTGTTGGAAGTGTACTAGGGGAGGGTCGCCATTCGCGGCGCCCGCCCATTGGCGGCCATGATTTTTGGTTCGTGGCGCACGCGGATTGGCTCCTAAGGGTTTCTTAGGGTTTCTATTACGATTTTGGTGAAGACTGATGCGGCTCCTGTGGCGACCAGAGAGGGCTCCGGTTTCATAGCTTGTGCCATAGCCAAAGAGGGCTTGCGTATGCCATACTCACATCTGCTCGTCTTAGCAACCATGGCTGGGTGGCTGTTTCTTAGTTTGTTTTTGATCGTCGGTTTTGCCACAACTTAGAAGCCGTTTTAGTTTAAGAAATTGGTGTGGGTATGTGTTGAATATGATCATATAAGAATCGGTTTTGTCTCAAATTTGTGTAATAAAAAGCTATTGATTCTTTTTGCAGGTGACCCTTCTGCACTAGGAACAGGGATTTACCTTCCAGATGTTAACACACTAGATACCATACAAGGAGCCAGGAGTATTTTTTTCTTCAGATATTACAGGAGCAGTGAGCACCATAGATTATCCAGTCACAAAAATATCAACCCAATTCTACAAGAGCACCACAAAAATATCAAACCAGTTCTACAAGAGCACCGCTTCCTTCTATACATATGTAAAGCACCCAATTCAAGTGTATAACAAATGTCTACTTGAATCACTCCTTTATTGAATCAAGTGTATAACTCAAATGCCTTTGAATGTTGCAGATAGCAGAGACTGCAGGGCTGACTGGAGGAATAAGCATGGTGTCTTTTAGTTTGCAGCAGACCTTCAGCATGATAAGTGGAAGGAATACAGATATTTGCTTATTGCTTATTGGTTGTAAATGCACTAGCTTTACTAAAGACGAGTAGCATTTTGAATGTTCATCACGGGCTGAACTAACATGTCTACATCAAGTAAGTGTTTATGAATTGTAGCTATGCTAGTAACATGTCTGCATCAAGTAAGTGTTTATGAATTTTAGCTATGCTACGCTAAAATAACCAGGTCATATTTAATTTAGCTTGAATATAGATCTTTTTGGCATTGTCTACATGTGCCAAGAGGTGAAAGCAAAGCAAAGAGGTGATTGTTTCTAATTCGAATAAGGTGTAGATGCAGGGATTATATGTACGATGGTGTAGGTGGAGATGATTGTATCTACAAAGGTGTAGGTAGAAGGTCATTGATAAAGATGGAGTAAGTTTTATAAGCATGCAACAACACATAATAGTCATTTTTTGGAAATTTGCTTTTAGTGACTTTGGTGGTTGCTTTATTTGTGTTTGTTTGATTATCCTCGTTTTAACTAGTTATTTCTTGATTTCATCAGCCGTCGAGTCGAGTTCCTATGCTCGCCATTGTTTCTGTGGCACTGCCATGGTAGAAATGAAAGGTGTTTTTTGAAAAGAAATGTTTCTTCAAATGGTTAATCCTGGAACAGTGCTTTGCATCCTTGAAAATGACTGTAAATAGGCAAGCAGTCGCAGCATATGAATGAGGAAATTGATGGAGCAGCACCTAGACGTTGTTTGATTGTATTTTGACATAAATTTTAAGTCTGTTCCCAATAAAATATATTTGTTCTTCAAGTATTTGCATATCCAGCCTTCAGTGGGCACCCTGGTAGCCTATGGGGCTGCCATCTCAGCCTTGGTGGTACCAATACCCATACCACTTTGGTACCTCATAAGTTGAGGTGGTATTGTCAAGTTGAAATGTGGCAGGGTTTGCTGCGTAGGCTATCTCGTTGGGCCTATGGCCTGAGCATGCAAATTTTTTTTTTAGCTTCTACGTGACTGCTGTCATGATTTTGCACTAAAGTGCGCAGCCGATGGACACCCTCCCCTAATGGTGGCCAAAAATCGATCTATAATGCCACAAGCATCCATATGCTTAGAGCTTCGGTACACTCTCCTGCCACAGTAAAATAAAAAGCCAGCAAAATGGAAGCAACTAGAAAATTATGCTTACCTGGATCAGAAAATTGTTAAGAAGAAATGACGATGCCATCAGAAGGAGATTAAACTAAACAAAAAGTAGCAAAGAAAGACACCAAAATCGGTGGATCCAAGAAGGAAGCCCTATCGCCTTGCTGAACCCAAATCCGTCAAACCAAGGAAAACCCTACTAGGAGCTGTGGCAACGACCTATGGCTGATGCATGGCGGTGATGTCTTGCAAGAAAAGCCATGGCGATGCAAGGAAGAGCAGATGGAAAATTCAAGCTGGGAAATGCAAGCAAGGAAGAGCAGATGAAATTCCTGGCCGGCAAGCTATGGCGGCAAAAAGCCTGGATGGAAGAGAAATCGAAGGTGGCAAATTTTCTTTTATTTTTTATTTTATTTTCCTATTCCTTCCCCTTTCCTATTCTATTCTTTTCCCCTCCTTTCCTCTTTATGGTTGAACTGTAACCGGGGAGAAAATGTTTATTTTATTTTAGATGATCTTTACCATTGGTTGATCAAAAAAGATAGGTCTCCATGCTTTATATATGTTTAGATAACATAAACCTAGTATTTCACTTAAAGAATGCCTCTTGCATTTTCCTTTGTTCACGAGCTTTTGTTGTTTGAAATTGTTTCGACAACTTCAACATTAAAAGATAGGAAGACTGGATAGTGGTTGTGGTGGCTTACATTTGGCCAACCAATGTATTATATCCTCATCTTCTTGGAAGCACATTACGATCAGAATCTTATAAATAAAATTAGCTATATGGAGTAATTGCAAACTGTCAATTATCATTTTCCTTTTCCCTTTTTCCCTTCCCCATTCTTCTCACGTTTTGGATGCTCAGAATCCAAAATGGGACACAAAAATGATATACGCACATTATTTTAGTGTGTAGAGGCAAAACCCTAGTGAGAAAATAGGCAAGAGAAAAGTGTTACACATAGGACAATTTGGACGCCCAGAATCTAAAACGGGGACTCAAAGTATTCTGGGGTCTGGAGGCAAAATCCCATTGAGAGAATAAGCAAGAGAGAAGTGTTGCACATAGGACGCTCTGGATGCTCAGAATCCAAAATGCTCCTCGGGATCCTCATGCTGAGGAGCCAACTGCTCCAGGCCATGCCCCTTCTTCGCTTGCCACAACCGTATGCCCGCTCCAGTGGCCTCACCTATCGCTGCCCACACGCTGCATGAAGCTTCCACCTCTACTGCTCCCTCTTGTGCTGCAGCTGTGGCTCCTATAAGCAAATAGAGATTATGCATGTATAGTCTCCTAGAATTGTCGGGGCTTCCCATGGCAGAAGGGAGTCTCAACTCAGTTGTTGCAGATATGGACCTCATCTTCTTCATGAAAACATGGGAGCATACAAAACACAGGCTAATCGACTTGCCAGGATACCAGCACTGTTCTATCTTCAATGAGTGCACAGGAAAGCGGAGACACCAGGGGGAGGGAGGGGAGGAGGGGGAGGTCGTCTGCTACTACTAGACAGCCTTGACACAGTCAGTCTCCCTATACAAGATAGACAAACACAACCGATACATGTGGGTACGTGTGAAGAGCAGCAACCTGCTCTTTGTGGCAGCCTGTACTTCCCGCATGTCGAGAATAACTTCTATCACATCCACCCGGATGTGGATGGGCTGGACTCCTGTGTCAATCTATATGATGAATACAACATGCTTGTCATCAATTATTTTCATACTTGTCGGGGACTTTAATGCACATGCCGTTGCAGAACAGCCCAGGGATTTGATCCTCTAGCTGATGATGTGTTGCAACTACGCCCTTCAGAAGGATCCACAAGCATCAAACATCAAATGACAATCAGATCATGAGAATTGGGAGGCAGCTATTGATGCTCTGCAGTACCTTTGACCTAGTAATATGCAATGGACTAGCATAGTGGCCATCCTCTCGCAAACACATTGTCGACAGGAGAACTAGGGGGGGCAGATTTAGTGTGGTGGACTATGTGTTGATGGCTGAGCAAAATGTGCACGTCATTAAGCACTTTCGGGTGGGAACAGATAGTAGAGATGAGGATCTGGACTCAGACCATTTACCACTTTACTTCCAATTGGCTGGGCAGGTTGTTCCAACCTCCTGTGCAGCATCTCCTCGCAGGCCTCAGCTGCGATTGGACTATGAACATGCAGAGGCTTACGCTCGGATGCTTACTGATAACTTGACAGACATTCTACAGTTCTCTACACTAGAGCAACAAACGGGCATATTGATTGACCTCCTCGGGCTGCTGCAGAAAGGTGCCATGCAACCCGTGGTTTGATGTTGAGTGCAAGGAACGCAAATGCTAGCTCTGTCAAGTCACAGACCCTGCTCTACACCCGTACACGTTCAGACAATATTGCCTTCTCTTTAAGGTGAGGGAAGCCAGGTACACAGCAGCCCCCCATTAGCCCAGGACCTTCTGGCAAAGGGTGCTCAGTAAGCCAGTACAACCTATATGAACATCACTCCAAAGTAGTGGATACAATACCTGCAACAACTTTACGATCCTCAACATACGCATCGTTACCCCGACAGCAGGGCCCAGTACTGGAATTAAAGAGGCATATGTAAACCAGGGCTTACAACACCTAGCCAGTGGAAAAGCGCCAGACCTGAATGATATGCAGATAGAGCTGCTCAAGTGGGCAAGACCATCCATAGTGCTTATACTAACCATCATGTTCAACAAAGCATTATCATACTCTCTAGAGCTGCCCAATGTATGATCAAATCTGCGTGCACTATGCTGAGTTGTTTAGCCCCCGAGAAATTAACTGAAAAGTCCTCCATTGTTAAAGCATTCGACACCATTTTTGTACCCTTTGCCATTTTCTCTGCCTCGTTTTTCTTTTCTGTATAGTCCCCCTCTTTTTTTCCCCCTTTTTCTCGTTTTCCGTACACTTTTTCTTTTTTTCTTTTCCTTTTTTTTTTGTTTTTTTTGTTTTTTTGTTTTTTCACACCTCTTTTTCCCCCTCCACTTCCCTTCCCCTTTTCCCATTGTCTTTTACTGATGGGCTTTTTCCTTCCATTTTCCTCATTTCCTAACCCTTTCTCTCTTCCCCTTTTTCCCGTGCTCTTTTTCACTTTTCCCCTTTCTTTCCTTCTCCATTTAACTTTTCCCATGCCTTTTTCCCACATTTTTCTGTTTCCTTTTTGGGTTGCCCCTAGGGGGGCAAACCCTTGTTTATATGGGTTTGTGGCATCCTAAGTATATGCTAGAATATACTTAAAATATACTGATGACTGCTAAAAACCCACTGTTACCTGTAAACTGGCGGTTTCGTGAGTTCTGGATGGCAGATGTTCGAATGGTTGAAGGTTGAAGGAAGAAGGAAGAAGGCATATCGGCCATGGCAGACTGCATAATGGCATCGTCGTTTATCGGCATCAAGCTTTCTCTCTACACCAGCGTCGAGCTTTGCCTTTGCCATTTCGGCACCATTCATAGTAAGCCTAACAAGGAATGGATGCGTTGTATAGAGGTGCAGAAGCGAAGCATTGGCGACAACTCCAGTATGGTTTGTTAACCAGCCTGATCCGCCATTAGAGTCCATGGCAGGCATGTTTTTTTTTATATACCTGGTTTTCTTATGGTCTTTTGCCTCCCAAATCTTAGCCTTCTTGCCGAAAAACGTGGCTCCACTGGCAGAGGACCGGATTTGCGAGATACTCGAGGCCATGTTGTGGAATAAGGTCTGTTTTGCCAACAGACTTGCTTATGGAGGCCTTAATTTGGCCGGAAATCTTGCTACACAACGCTTCCGAGGTATTCTCTTTTCTCAGTCTTTGCATTTTGGTGCTTCTTTCTAGGTTCTTACCATGTTCTTGATTTTTGTTTTGCAGGAGGATTTTTTGCACAAATTCAAGTAGTTAGGGAAATGTCTCTAAAACCACATCCTTAGGCTCTAAAATCTCCTTTCGGGATTAAGGAAGGAGATGGTTACCGGCTTAAAGACTTTCTAGAATAAGGAAGTAGAAGCTGCTCTGCATGTATTTGGGACCGCCAAATCATTGCCTATGACCAGATGTTTGCTACTTCAACTCTCAAAAAAATGTGCTCGTTGTAAGTTTTTTGCCTGATGTGGTTAATATGCTAGTGGTATGCCCGATCAATGCCGTGAAGTTTGACCGAAATCTATTTTGGTGTAAATACTTTGTTTCATATTTGGCATGTTCCCGATGATGAATCATTTTTTGCCGCCATAACTAGTTTGAGTGGTAGCGATGGATCTACATTAAAGTTTACGAGTTTAAAGTTAGTGATGTTTATATTTTGCAAGTTTTTCACATTTTGCATGTAGGTTCAGGGAATGCATTTTCTATGTGGCTTTTCATCTCCATCAGCTTTTCTCCCAACATTCGAAGTTGGATTATGGGGGCCAAATTTTATATTATGCCTGCATAGCTTCTCTAGCTTAGATGGATGTTTTAGAAACCCTTGGTCCATCGTTCCTTCTACATCACATTCTTCATTTTGATGTCTTTCATTTTGTGATTACAATGCCCTCTACTAGACATGCTTAACAATTACAAGACATGCGGCTCATGAGAAGGGTTGGATTAGAAGATTTTGCAGCCCGGTGCAGTTGGGCAATAAGCGAACATAAAGTAATGCAATGTTTTGTAGTTTGGAAGTGCAGCACTTTCTGCAAGCAGAGGACCAACTGTCGAAGATTTTTGTCAAAGATTCAAATTTCTTATTTGTTTCGGTCTTAGCTACATCTTAAATCTGTCAGATTCGTTTGAGATTGTGGCTCCTTTGATTACCAATTTGTTTCGATCTTAGCTACATCTTAAAACTGTCGGATTTGTTTGAGATTCGGATCCTTTGTTTACCAATTTCCGGTGGTTTCTCTAAGCAAGATTTCGTTGCTTGCTTCATCTCAGATAGAAAGTGTGGATCATGGATCGTTGGTTATGAATGTGTTGTGCATGTGATATTTGATATTGCAGCACATGCCTTAAGAACAGCAAGGTAAATATATCTTGGTATTCTTAAGCCCGGATATAATTGAATTTGATCGAATTATTTGAAAAGTATTTGACATTAAAGTTTGACACAATAGGCTAACTTTTACGTCGTCGTGAGTAACCTTTGCAAAGGTGTGGATCAATGTGTGGCTATGTTTCGGATAGCGTGGCGCTCTTATGCTAAGGTTGCACATATCTTGAGTTTCATTTTCCCTTGCGGGTCGGATTTGTCTTTTTGGGCCCCAATTTAGTGGATTTGGAATTGTGCGGTTAGTGAATGTGTACAAGTTTCTGACGTTCATGCTTGGCGCGATGCGTGTATAACAAATCTGAGACCTATACAGGCTGCTACATGCTCTTAGAGTACTTAGAAATCGAGGCTAAACGCATCCAATAGCAGTTTGCTAAATATGTTGTAGCCGCATCCCTGGCTTCTTATGCCTTGCAAATGTATACATTGTTGCACTTTCATCTTTGCAGAAGTGTGTATAACGAAGCTGAGACCTCTGCAACATGCTTTGTGCTGTTAAAGTACTTACAAAGTTTCTATAGAGTTTGCAAGAGAGTTTGCAAGAGAGTTTGCAAGAAGGCAATGAATCTGTGCTAAAGCAACTGTTTCATGTCTTCTTCTCAGGGAACGCGGGGCACTGACCTTATATGCCACAATGAAACCTAATGTCTTTGACATGTCTTTGGAACCAGAAGCTACATTTGAATGCATGGATGTAAGTGGATGCAAGTTGTTGCCTTAGGCGTGGAGAGTGCAAGCTTCTTTTCGCTTTTTCTAAAAAGAATGGAAGCTCTTATCAATTTGAATTGCACTTTGATTATCGACACAGAATTTTGAGGGTGCTCTATTTTGTCACAATCTGGGCCCCCAATAAATAAATATTGGGTGTAATGTGCATCCGAAACACAATAAATATGGCGATTCAACAAATACGTTGTGATTGGCCAATAAGAGAGATGCTTGGCTATTAACTAATGCATGATAAGCTTCATAAATTTTAAGATTGGAGATTTGCGAGGACTTGCTTCCCCGATCCCGTATTACATCTGACTTGCTTCTCTGGACAAGATGTAGCAATATTGTTCCTACTATACTATATAATCCATAATAAACTTTAAACTATTAAGCTTTGATGGATTCCAAAACTTCTTTTGTATCTCGGGGAATTGACCTTGTGTAATTGATCGTTGTTTTGGATGTATATTCTTGCTGCGTGAAAGGAATATTGATATGCCAAGCTACCTAGAAACAATGCGGTAATTCAAGTCAAAGATCCTAGAACATTTAAGAATAGAATAGCATAGAAGTATGAACATAATGGAACTTAAGCAATTTTTATAAAATTAAATGGATCCATTCAAGGAATCCATAATGAAACAATGGGATAATTTAGACCAAGTCTACTAGCACATTTAAGAAGTTTCAATAGACCAACTTGAAGAATTTGAATAAAAAGTTTCAATAGACCAACGTGAAGAATTTGAAGGAATCTAGACATTACATACATTTTTTGTGGTTCTTACTATTTGCAAATTTAGAAGTCCTTCGTTAATTCATTAATGATTATGAATTTCATAATGAAACAATTCCCACGACATTTGGTCATTCTATTTCTGTGGATGGAGAAGTTTTAGTAAACAATGGCGAGCCTCTGGCTGCTGGAGAATCTTCTGACTGGCCAAGGAATTAGGAGTGGACTGTGCAATGTAACATCTTAATTCCTGTTGCAAGATGGTCATTGAATGGCTCTCAAGCAATGGATTTGGCTTAAACCTTCGTAACTTTGATCTAGATGCATACTCCCATTTGTGTGACAGGACAATTGAAATAATTGAGATGGCATAATGTAAAACAGGATGTTAACTAAAGGCATTACTAGGTTCACCCTCTGTTGACAATAAATTAGTGGAGTTCTATGTACATTATAAATGCATAGTATTTAGTTTTTGGGTTGCCCTAGGGGGCAAACCCTCGTTTATAATGGGTTTTTGAGATTTATTAAAATGCCCTTAATCTTACTGTATCGTGGTTTCTGCCATAGCCAAGCTTACGTTCCTCATCATCGAGCTCAATTTTATATCTTTTGCCCCTGCCAACCTCAAACTATTCCTCAAACCGACTCTTCAAGTCTTTGGCCAGATTGTTCTCGCTTTTTTCGTCCCAATTCCTCTTTGGCTAGATTTTATCAAGGTAAAATCATGTTAGATAATGTGAATATCATTGATAATGTGCAAGATGATGACAGTTATTGAACTAGAAAAGCCAGAGGTAAGTTCCTTGAAAAATTGCATGAATTGCCACAGAATGAAATTGCTTAGGCAATAACATTCTGCAGAGCAACTTATAGGATGGTTACATTATTCTAGTTCATGGAGATTAATAACATGAAGATGGCAGAAGAACAGTTCTTATTTTATAAGAAATCTTACTATTATCACAGAGGTATAGCAGATATATACAGTACTCGATAACATTTAATGGCAATATGCAATGCAAACAAATTGCTTAGCTCTTGAACTTGGGATTGGACTCATGCTATTACTTCACTCCCGAATTTATTGAACATTTTTTCTTTCTTGACATATATTCCTTCTGACCCAATTTTTGCAGTATCAGCTTGAGTACTTTAGATAGGTTGACTTCAATAACTACCACTCGGCACTTTGTACTATAAATGTACCTTGACTTCTTATACTTTAGCCTGATATCTTGAACATATCGAGGACCTTGACTATTTATATTGAACAGAGCTTTGTTGTCTACTTTTAATTGCTGCATTCTAAAATTAAGACATGAAACTAGGCATCTAATAATCAATAAATAAATGGAAATGCTGATGACAAAAAAAGTCACATAATAAAATATCATGCGCCTCAACAACCAGTGCCTTCTCGCTTTTTACCTTTCAAAATTATGTTCTTGCTAATTTCAATACTCAAGTAACATCCTCTACTGACAAGTGTTAAGTAAAAAAGCTTTGTTTGTCATTTCTCTTGTAATCACCTTAAATGGTTGAGATTGAGACATTGAGTTGCATAAGATATTATATGTGCTCCAACGTTGATGTATGGAATAACAATAGAACTCCGGCCTTTCCAAAACTAGAATAATGATTTTAGGGATCAAGGGTGAAATTCTTGTTAAAATCCTTGTTTTGATCTGCTAGAGCTTGGTTTTCTCGCTATGGCTATTGTTCTCAAATAGGAGTACCATGTGCAATAATATGATCATTTTCATGCAGAGACTGACATAGTAGCAAATAAAAAATAATCCATCCAAAATCACCATTATGACGGCGGATGATGGAGCGGATGATAATGGCAAGGATTCTTCTAGTATGGTGTGTGTTGGGGTGGTATAGTAGACCGTATATATGTTCATACATGGTGTGGTATATACACATGTTTATACCACACCATTGCACGTATGCAACACACACCTAATATGCACGTACACATTGTGTATTAGGGGAGAAGATATGCACTATGCAGTGTGTATTAAGGGAGAGTGTTGAGAGAGGGAGGGAGGGAGGGAGAGGCAGAAGGAGGGATCTTGATTTAGTCATGGAGATGGGGATTTTTGGGTTGTTCATAAAGTCAAGGTATCAAGTATTGTATTGTTTAAAGTAGCAATTCTGACATGACTTTGAAGTATGATTTAAGCCACTTCACCCTCGAGACACGGAGGGCAACCCTCCGTGCGCATCACCATGTTTTCTTATGCCCATCTTCCTCTTTTCCCAACCTTTTCCCTCTTTCCTCTTTTGTTTTTCCTTTTCCTTCTTCCATGCTTTTTTTCGTTCATCTTTTCCCCGTTCTTCACCCTTTTTCTCTTCACTTTTTTCTCGACCCCTTTTCCCATTACCCTCTTTCTTTTTCGTTATGCCCTTTTTTCTAGGTTCCCTTCCTCCTTTCCCCTTCTCGCCACCCTTTTCTTGTTCCCTTTTTTCTCTTCCGTTTTCCTCAAATTTTCAACCTTTCACTCTTCCCCTTTTCAGAGGCCTTTTTTTTCCTCCCCCCTTTTTTTTTTTTTTCCCTTTTCCCTTGCTATTTTTCTCTTCCTCACCTTTTCCCTTTTCTTCATTTTCTCATGCCCTTTTTCCCTTCCCTTATCCCCCTCTTTCCATTTTCCATGTCCCCTTTTGCCCTTCACGTTCCCTCTGTCCTCCTCCCTCGCCAATGGTGGCACATCTTGCATCCTACATTCTGCAAGTCTCCACCGTCAGGGAGTCCCTCACAGCACAGGGAATTTGAGCGCCCAGATTGGGCCTCTCAACGCCTACTACAAGGGTCTTTCCTCCCACATGGGTGGTTTTTTCATCCCAGTGGTAGAGACACATTGTACAGGGTTTCTGTGGTTTTCTTTTGTGTTTGGAAACTTTCCGCTATATTGTAAAACCATCTCATAGGCCAGTTGGCCTTCCGTGGACGTTAAAATGTACTTCCTTCCTTCCTTCCTTCCTTCCTTCCTTTTCCCTTTCTTTTTTTACATTTTCCTTGTGCCGTTTTGCCCTTCACATTGCTTCTTTCCTCCTCCCTTTACCGTTTCGCCCTTTTCCTTTACCTTTTCCTCTTAAGAGATCAAAGCATGATCAATCGTGATGGTGGGAAGTCGTGCGATAAACCTCGGCCTTTAGAAGCAATCATATGATCTCGCCCGTTCAAATTAGGGCTTGATCCAATACCTAAGGTATAACAGTATAATATAAGATATAAGATACTAGTCATGATGCCTAGAACGCTGAGCATAACTTCAAAACCTACAAATATAGAAGCTTACATTGCAGCCCAAATAGAAGCCTAAACGTAAACACAAAAGCACTCCAAATCCTCAACCAATTCCATCGCATGATGACATCCAATAGGCTTTTAACTGTTTTACATCTTTGCCAAGCTAAGCTCTATAGATTACTCACATTCCTTGCCCAGCCCTAGCAACAACTCTCAACACCTTCTAAGTAGAGTAAGATCTGTTCTGGTTGGTGGTGTTATCTTGTTGTGGCAATGCTCTCCTGTCCAAAATGCAAGTCTTTGACACCTAATACAGCAGTCTTGGTAGCCGCGGAGCTCAATAGCCAACAATGTCCAAAAATATTTGTCCTTCAGCAAATACTTATTGTGATACTCAGCAATCAATGGAACATCAAAGAAAGCTCCAATATTTATCCCTATAATTTGACTTTTGCAAATCTTTCCAAATGGACGGCAATCCAATAATGAGTCCATATGGTGCATGTATTGAGAGTAAAACATGGTTCACTATTTCAAGGTGAATGAATCCATATTTTTGCATATGGTGCATGTATTGTGAGTAAAACATGGTTCACTATTTCAAGGTGAATGAATCCATATTTTTGTAACTTTGCAAACGCAATAAACCTAGTTTATGTCTTTAGAAAAATGAGCATTGAAAATAAAAACAAATATTAATAGCTTGAGCAAAACACATATAATAAATTCCATCGACCCTAAAAGAAGATTGCATGCTAGATTGAAAGCCTTCAGTGAAGTTACAACACCATAGTCTATTTTAATGGTGTAGCAGAAAACATCTCAGAATGTCGTCGGAAGCTGGTGCCATCAATAAGAAAACACAGTTGATGTTTATTAAAATTAGAAAAAACTCAAGAAAAGAACGAATTGAAGAGGAAATTTATTTTCAGCCTGGTCAGGGATAGTATTATTGGACTCGACAGCGTGTCCATGTGTGTTGCAGGGGTCTTGTATTGAGTGGACCACATAATTGCTAAAGAAACATAGATAAAAAAGAGACAGCAATTGATACCAATGGCTGGTAGTTAGAAGCATTGTTGCGTCCGTACAAATCACATCATCTATAGTCTCCATGAATCGTTCTCGATCCATATCTGTTAACAAGATGAACACAGCATCTTACAAATGCACGAGTTTGTCCCCATTATTCCCAACAAATTTAAGATCAATTGCATGCCTTTGTACCTCAAATTTTGTGGCGGAGGGTAGCATGCGGTGAAGATGATCTGACTAGTTTGGTCTCCTTCCATGCATTTAGCTCTCCTCGAAGACACTAATCTGGGCTTCAGACTGGAAGACCACATTATCCACATATGCAATATTGCATGTTGCCCTGGAGACTTCAAAAGCCTGGCATTTTTTTTTCTTCTTCTTGGCAGTTTACAATTTTTGAGCCTGCTTCCCCATCTTTAGCCATCTAAATTTCTTTGGATGATGCAAAGATTCAACTTCATTGGCAATTTAATATGTTCTTCTTCTAAAGATCCTTCGGTTATTGGAACCTATATAATATTAAACAATGTTAATCAAACATAAACGATCTTGTCCCCAGTGGTTGGCATGGAGAGAATTTGACCCTGTAGGTGGAAGTTCAGTTCCTGCTTCCTTGAGAAAATAGATGTGCGGTACAACTATCAACATTTGTGAAACATTTGATTTATCTTTTTTTTTTTTTAAATAAGCAATTCAAACATACACATTTACTTTATCTTGGCTTCCTGGAAAATAGACTTGTGGTACAAGTACCAACGTTTCTTCTATCTTGGCTTCTTGGAAAATTTATGCTTGGTACAAGTACCAACATTTGTGAAAACAGTGAGTAGGGGTGAAGGGAAGATTCATTTTGGCAAGGACATATAGGACAAGAGAAGATCTTAAAGTATCAACTACTAAGTTGATTAGTTAAGAAATGCATGGATTGATGCAACCACTACGACACCAAGGTTAAAATTTTAGGGAAGGATCTAGGCCGTTTATCCTTGTCACGAGATTGAAATAAAAACTATGGCAAACTAAAAAGACATAGAAAATTGTTCCAAAGTGTTAGAAGTTAGTCAAGTTGCTTAAATTGCATACCTACCTATTAAAATACTCATCAAATATAATAGTTATATGTGAATGGAAAGTAGTTGAAGATTTAAATAACAGTGATATTAAGATGAGAACTCCTGGACATTTACTTAAATGCAAAGAAACTTTTTAGTACTGTCACACACAAGTTTACATCCCATTCATGAAGTGACTACACTTCACTTAGCTATTCCATAGATCATGCAATATAGAACAACACCCATGGACACATGCCCTAGTGATTCATAGTTACACGTTTAACTGTGCATGCAATTCAAATTTACATACATTATTTACACGTTGGCGTTGGCAGAAAACATGCATTGATTGCTCTAGCACTCTAGAGCAGAGACACATGGCTGAAATGGCAGTGTATATTGCCTAAAGATAAGCAAGTTGAGATGTTGTCTAAAGGGGGTGAAAATCAGATAGAGGAAGAGAGAAGGCTTGGAATTTCAATGACAAGTTGCGAGACTATAAAGACGGGTGGTAGAGAAAAGGCGGCTAAGTGTCAAATGGCCAGGTATCACTTACGAGGTTCGTGGATCGATGCAAGAACCGACAGGCGGAGTGAGTCGAGCACAAGCACAAGCACAAGCACAGAGAAGCACGAGTAAGAACAGGAGCAGGAGCAAGAACACAAGACGAGAGGCAATGTGGCTAAGGAAAGTGGAAAGGAAGAAGGAGCCAAGAAAGAGGCAGCCAACAAACCAATAAACCAATAAGGACACAAGGATGGAAAAGAACAAGGGTGAAATCAGCATCAAGGAATAAAATTATTCTCCAAGCAAAGGCGAGGGTTGGCGGGGGATGACGTGGAACACGGCGAGCCATTGAAGAGCAGATAAGGCTGAAAGGGAAAGCAGACAGGCCAGGTCAGCCCAAAAGCAGGCACAGGCCAGGTCAGCCAAGGAATGGCCTGACCTGGCCTGGTCTGCTAGCCTGACCTTAAAACTGAAATACAAAAACAAAAACAAACACTTGGCACAGAGCAGAGCTAAAGGCGGAGTACCACGGCCATTAGAATGGCATTCCCAAGGGACCCATGCTGCTTTAAACATGACCATGTCCGATACTTACACGGATTGCCATGTCCCATATTTACACGGATTGGATTTTATCTAGTCAAACAAAAACAAGCATTCTCTGTATCTTCCTTTTCTGTGGCTGCAATCCCCCCTCGAATTTCCATGCCATTATCAATCCTTGGACCTACATGACTCACCTAACTTTCACCATTCAGCCTCTTTGCAAAAAACCCATCGCATTTTACTCCAGATTTTGCCCCTGCCTCAACTACTTCAACCAATTTTTCAGTCACAATCTGATAAGTTTGAAAAAACCCATCAAATTTTACTCCAGATTTTGCCCTCTATCTCGTCTGCTTAAACCATCTTTCAGTCACAATCTAGTAAGTGATCTTCAGCATGGAAAAAACAAGCATACCATTGGCAATAACCAAATTTTCTGTCACAATCTGATAAGGGGTCTGATAAGTAATGGAAAAACCAAGAATTTGTTTACTGCACTTTAGCTGTTTAAACAGAATTTTCTGTCTTATCAGAAGTCATAATAGTCATCTATAAACCTTCAATATTATGCAGTTTTTTCATAATAGTACCTTCCCTTTCCTCCCTTCACCAACATACATCATCAAATCTCTTTACTGCCTTGCTATACTGCTAAATAATCAGCTTCCAGAGATGATTTTAGTACACATAAAAGAATCTGGCAGTGTATGTATGTACCATACATCAATACCTAATCCGCATTCAATGTAGCTACAACTCAAACATCCAGGCATATCCTCAGCTGAAGAAAAAAAAAAAACCTACTGAAACAAAAAAAAAATGAAGAAAACATGCACTGTAGATTTTGGGTTATGTATTAAAGTCAGAATGTGGGGGCTTGAGCAGCACCATCACATGGGCTTATCCAAAAGTATATACCTTTCTAGCTTATCTTGTAAGTAAGAATAATTAGATAAGATCCACAACAGAGCAAGGATTAGACCTGAGAATATGCTCAACCACCATGTACAGGCTGACCTTTCTGCAGCTTACAGCATTCTTAATTTGAATAAAATAGAATTTTCGTCTTATAGCTGTTTGATAAGATATGTTTGACATACACAGTTCCTTCCACTGATTCACAGTAAAGCAATGCAGAACAGTTCTGCAGAAAAAAAGGAATAAAAACAGTCTTAGATTCTGGAACTCTGCATTAATTAAACATGTTCGAACCACTTTCTGGTAAATCCTGTGTAAAGGATACATTAGTTTCTTCCAGCCTCATCCTTTTCCAGTTGTAAAAAGTGGTGGTTAATTACACCATGATTATTTTCTTCTCAAGTTGTTTAAGCAGGCTTGTAAGTGGCAAGAAATTCGTGCAGGAAAAAAGCACGAGTTTTCTGACTGAGTAGTGTCTTATTTGGCCTGCACATTTTGATCTCGGACTTTGATCTTAGCTTCCTGCATAGCTGAACCTCAAAACTGGTCTCTTTTTCTCGTTTTTGAGTTGGGCTTGAGCATTTTGCTCATCAAATCCACAACCCACTTGTAGACTCTTGTCGATCTGAAATCTTGTTCCAGCATAAATTTCTCTTTCTAAATGCCAGCAATAGCTTTCAAAGGCTTTTACTGTCACATTTAAACGGAAATCAAGCTTGAAAAGAAACTCCAGCTCAAGCCTATTCATTTCTTGGATTGTAAGGCCTCCGACCTTTGCGTAATAAGCATTGCTGTAATATCTGAGGCAAAAAATAGACATGAAAATCAGATCTAAAATAAACCAAATAAAATTAAACGTGAGAAGAAAAGGCTTGGGTTCTTACGCATCATCGAGAAATTTGGCAGCAAGCATAACGCTAGTGATAAGAAGCCTGTGTATATTGCGGGATGTGATAACTGTGCCAGTCTGCTTGAGTATGAAGCGATCGATGTAAGCGTATGCAACAACAAAGCAAGAAGGGCTACAATTTGCATATTTGAAAATCCTTTCCAGGTACTTGGCTATTGTGATGCCTGGAGCTCTGAGGCCATGAAATATGGTAAGTTTTCTTGGATTTATGCTTCCGGTTGCGGCCATGGCAAATCTCTCATTACGAAGAACTATTCTTTCAAGTACGGAAGCTAAAATGCCCAAAACCGGAGGCAAGTCCTCACACAAATCTGCATTGGCCCCATCTCGGGAGTAAAGATCGGCCAAGATGGTGCCGAGGAAGCCATTTTGGATAGCCATTGCGACCATAGCTGAAGGAAAAGGGTGCGGGAACTTGGGTGAAACAGATCTTGAAGAAAGACGCAAATTTCTTTGGGATAGAAACAGGGGGCGGATTTGGGAAGGAAACAGGGGCAAATCCGGTGGAAAAAAAGGGCATGCAAGGAGGTGAAGAGATGGGCGATGGAGGGCTACATGGCTATGGAGCCGGAGAGGTGGAGAAACGGCTATGGAGTGCCGGATTGACGGACTAGAGCTCCAAAAGAAGGAAAGAAGAGAGGAGTGCTTCGACGATGAGGAAAATATATACGGAAAGACGGGCCTCACGAAAACCCCGTGAGGCCCGGCCTCACGCCGCATCCGCGTGAGGCTTGCACTTTTGTAAAATTAAATTTTACTCCTTGTAAAAGTACACCAACCAACCTTCCCTTTTCCCCTCGTGCTCCCACCATTGTTTTCAGATTTTTTTTCTCCTCGTGTTTTTTTTTTACCTTGATGTCGGAAACGTGTTCTTCTGCCCTCAATATAATCGTATCATAGCCGTTGAGGACTCATGTCCACCGAATATCCCAACGGCTGCGATGCATTCGCCACGCAGAGTCTCCTCGATCCCCCACACGATATCATCGCCGTTGAGGATCCATGTAGATCGAATATCCAACGGCTCTGATACATCCAAGATGCTACCTCCATAGTCGTTGATGATTCATGTAGATTGATTACCCCAAGGGCTGTGATACATCCACGACGCTACATCCACAGTTTCCTTGAATTCCCAACCGTTGCCTCAACACTAGGCCTACCTCCATCTCGTTGGTGGGAGAAGGACTCACTTCAGCCATGTACATTGGTGAGGGCAGGACCCATTTGGGTGTGTTGTAATTGTCCCATAAACTGCAGCTTCCTGTGGATACTAAAATACTATCTATCTATCTATTCTTCCTTCCGACCTACTGTCATGCTAATCTCACCCCTCTATTTATTAACATATTATACAAATCGTCATAGTTGCATCACCTAATCACACCTAAAAATGCACCCTTCTCTGCACTTCTCTCGGCAATGCTTCATTTGACTAATTCTTTTTTGTCCCTTCAAATTGTCCCATTGCAATGATCTTTCTATGTAAACATGTCAATCTCATTTAAACGCCAAGGTTAATCTTTGCAAAGTTTAATAGCACATAAGCGTTAAGGTTAATCATTTAGGCATTATCCTATTTTAAAGTATTCCAAGCCAAGTATTTGACTTCGAATTGCGTCATACATGATCATTACATCTAAACATGTTTAGTAATAACATAATGCTTTCAAGCCAATGCAGACATCATTGTCTGTTAAGCCAATACCCAAACGCTTCTTTGCGGCCCTTCTTTGCACAATGTATTGAGTAACGGAAGTTGGGACTCCATTCTGACATAACGCAAGAAGGGCTCGCGGCTAGTGATAGTCGGGAGCGAGATAATGGGGAGGGCAGCTTTCGTTTCCCTACAACAGAGAAGTTGGACGGGCCATCTTTCTGCGCAAGTGTTAGAAGATCCATGAGTTCTTTATGCAGGCTTAGGCAATTCAAGAAGTTGTAGATCAAGTAAATGATTTAATTTTGCACACATACAACAATCTACAACAAAGCATCTTCGTTTTTACACAGATTTGGAAAGTTAGAGCACATATCCAACATATTTTTATAAAGGGAAGAGGATTAACATGCAAATTATGTCATTTTGCACAGATATGGAAAGCATAGCTGGCAATTGATCTTCTAGCTTATACAGATTCGGCAAGCTATCGAATATATCCATTGATTTTTAACTACAATAATGCAGGCTTCAATAAAATGATGCCTGAACCCTAACCAAATCTGAACTGACATTTACCGGTTGTTTACAAATTGACTACCGATTGAGCAATATATAGCACCCAACTTCCATTCAGTGTTATCGGGGACTGCCACGGCCCCATATCGCTACCAACTTGCACATTAAACAAAAAATGAGGATGCAATGCAAACCCAAAGATTATAGGCACTTTGTGGTGCACAACCTTAACTTCCAACTCCTTCCAACTAGAGCAATAAATTACCTTTTCATAATATAAAAGGATCATATATGTTGTTAATATGTCGTACTCTCATGAAGAGTTTGGTGACATGTGACTTGTATGATAAGCCTAAAGTCCGTTTGTAATATTATCTGCTACATGAATTTTTGGACGACCCTGATTTGTGGTCCAGTAATACTCTATGCTTTTAAATGTTAATGAGTTTAATCATCAATCATCAGATCTTAGGGCGAAATCACACTAGTGGACGCCCAAGTTTCTATAAAACTTTCATCCAATCAAATTGTAGCATTTTCCTTTCCTGGACGCACCCCCTATCACACTGGGGTGCGCAGAACGTAAGAAATCTTAGGCGCGCCCAAAAATCCTGGACGGGGGCTATCCCCCTCCCAAGAGCTTGGCCACCGCCAGCTGTAGGAATTTCTATGCCACATTGCAGCTGAACCTCGAAATATTAGGGTTCTTACTGCATGTGTTTTAGGATCAATTGGAGCATTTAGCATCAGATTTAAAAGAAGGAACAAGAGAAAATTGTGGTGATGTATTTAAAGAACCAAAATCCAAACAGATTCATGTCGAATTTGCTTTAAAAATCATATTATTTTTGTTTTCATCGGGATTTTTCTTGAAGAGGGTTTTTTTTCGCTAGCACTGCAGACTTACAGGGCAAAAATCTGACTGTTCAGCGGCGGACTTGCTTCAGCTGCAGCACAAAATCGTATTTCCTCTCCCGGAACAGAGCATGGCCATAGCTCCAACAAGGCAGCACGATTTTTGACCTGGAAGCTAAATCCTGGGCACAAGTGTGATATCTATTTCTTGGGCAACTCCATCCCTTGGCCAAGACCAAAAAACCGCATTCTTGGCCAGTCAGAAGTGTGATTCCAGCCTTAGTACACAACTTGTAATGTGCATGTTACCATTAATTGTACATGCGGTCAAATGTCATATCTTTCAAGTGCTAAGTGTAATGCCAAGCGAAGTCCCAAATTTATAGAGATGGTTATCTTAATGGATTATCACCATTTTATTGGACATCTATATGACTACGTATTGAATTTACTTCTCGCGATAGAAATTAGAAAAGTTCCTTTGTTTTGTCAAAGTGTTGGAGTATATACTTATATGTTAACGACCATAATGTTTCATAGTGAAATGCCATGAAAGAACCTAATTCAATATGAAGCATAAGGAAGCAAAACTAGCTATTTTATGGCAAGTAGCAAGTCTCAAATATACAAAGTAAGATGGTAAAGCAACTACCATGATAATGTGAATAGAATAGAATATAATATGATTTTATCGTCCACTGAGACCAACTGGCCTATGGGACCCAAGTACAAAGAGAGAGCAGCAGGTGTACAAGACCTATGATTGGTGTGTCATCGGGTATAGGTAAGACAAAAGAAATCAATGGGAGGAGGTAACAATGTCTAGGGAATAAAATCATTCTCTAACAAAGTCTAGTATATGCAGGCATGATAAGGGAGGGAGAATGAGAGTGGATAAGGCTAAAAGAGGGAAGATGAGCTAGATTTAAATTTGCCAATTCTTCAACGTGTCATCCTTGTATAAGGGGTTGTATATTTCTATATCCTGCCAATGCGCCATGTATATCATTCCAATTTTAACAGATATATAGCAGGATTCCAGATTAGGTTCGGATGTGATCAAGGGGAGTAATAATGGTGGAAAGCTGCCTCATACCTAATTTGTATATTGTGTGGCACATTTGGGACTTTAAATTTACTTTTTATTAAAATACAAGAATTCACCTTTCCTTTGTTCCTCTACTTGTTTTAAGACCTTTTTTCTCTTCTTCTTTAGAAACCCCCAAAAAAAAAAAAAAAAAAAAAAAAAAGAAGAAATAAAATAAAATCTGAAGGACAATAGTCTATTATCATGAATAACATCAAAGTATCGAGAGAGTTTATAATATTGAAATGTTTCATTGCCTTTCAATTTACTTTTATTTTAGTTAAGCTCAACATACTTTAATTGTGCTGCATGAAATTCATTGAATGGAAACTTATGCCACTAGTCATAATGATTGAGAAATGCAGTCAGAATCATTGGTATAAAATCTTGGATAGTTTGTGCACTATGTATGAGTGGTTTAGCTCATAGCAAGAAGTTAATTATCTATTTTCTGAAGACATTGAGTGATGATACATCCATACATATGTCGATGAGGTTTTTGGTCCTGCAGATGGCTCATAAATCTTCTCACATTCAATTTCAATGATAGGTGTGTGTGCATTCCAAAGTTATTATTTTATATTGGCCTTTATAGTTGTACGTGATTGCTGTATGATTGGTCTCATATACCCAAGTGGTCTTTCGTAGATCAGATAGTGGACATTCTGGCTACAGGAGCAAAGGCTTCATTATAATCTAAGCCATTTTTCTGTGAAACTGTTCCATCAGCATAAAATTTGGTTTTAGACACTCATTTACAGCCATTAACCCACTTATCAAGTGAGTTCAACCAATTCCCATGCACCTTCCTTCAACAATGGATAGATTTCTTCTTCCATTGCATATTGCCAATGTGAATCACTAGTTGCTTCATGAAAGGTGTGGATCTTCACGATCTTGGACCTTTACCATTAAGGCAAGCTTACATGATCCATTAAACTTCTGTTTTTTTTTTCAATCAGACGTGCTGATCTCCTAGGTTCAATAACAAGTGCTATAGCATGGTCTGCAGCAATTTGTTTTTCCTTGACGTATGCTAATCTTCTAGGTTCAAAAGCTGGAGATATGTGCTATAATGGGTGCTGCAACAAGTGTTGGATTAGGTGCTATAGTACCATCATGTGTGCTGGACTCTCCATGCAAGAAAATCAACCTGCTCATCAACCTGCTCATGGACCTGCCTGATGTGACATTCCAAAGACAATATACGGCCCCGGGACGATATCAGCATCTTGCCCTCCACGCAGCGTACACGCCACCCCGACCGAATGCGTATCGACGTAGTTAAAGCGGGTAGCCCCTAGGGGGGCAACTTGCAAGGTGTGTGCATTTATTAATGTGCACATTTACCAATGTGCACATTTATCTAGGTGCACATTTTCCCATATGGACACTTTATGCCACTTAATAAAGGCAAGTGGGCCACACCAATTATCCCACATGCTAAAAGGGGTAATTGGAAACCCTAGCCCTAAACCCTTGTCTATTTAGGTAAGAGAAACCCGAACTTTCTATTTTCGTTCATGCCATTTTAGGGCTCTGTTTTGCTTGCTCCAGGAGTCAAAACCGTCTCCAAGACTCTGTCTGAGCGAATTAGCTCGTTAGTTTCCCCTTCTAGCTTCATCTTCTAGCGGCCTCAGCAAGGGATGGTCGAAGTTCGAGGCGTGAGGAGCGAGCCAAGGATCAGGTATTTAGTCAATTTAATAGCCTAAACCGCTTTCACCATTGAATCGGTGGGTTTAGCCTATTAAATTGCCCATAAACCATTTAGATCCCCGTGATACCAAGCTCTAACTAAAGAACCTAACTCTATGATATAGATTAGATCTAGTTCTTTAGTTCTTCCGCGGATATATATGGATGAAGTATCTCTGTGAACTCATTGTATTGGGAAGGGGGATAGAGACCTCAAGCCTGGTAGTTGATGCTCCTAGTTAGCCTCTCTAGCACAAGTGTAAATTCGGCCATGGTACAAGAACCACACCGGTTGTGGGTGAAGGGGCCGACCGGGCTTATAAGGAGGTTCATGTTTCGACTCTTGAACGATCCCTCTGTGGTGTGTAAGGCCTACCGGGATCATTGTGGACTAGGTCCGATGGTTTGCCACCGCGTGTGGGCAAGGCATGGGTTCGACACCCGCGTGGAGTGATGCGCCACTCTCCATTGGGTTCAAGTCGAATAAGGGCAAAGGGCCCTCTAGTCACCTTTGAGTCGCATGTAGATCTGCGGAGGGAGAGATCCCTACGCCCCATCGGAACTGGGGAGATGCAACCCAGGAATAGCCCCTTTGGCTATGCATCCGGCGGGCTACAGTCAGGTCCCAACACTTTTCAACCTACTTTGCAAAGTGTGCACAGGAGGGGCGGATGGAGTGGACTACCCTAAGCCATGTTCTCATGCCGCCCAAATCCATTGCCATGAATTAAATGCGCAATGAACTCGGAGACCCAAGCCGTCAGTCATTTCCCTTGAGTCTGAACCTTGGGTAGGACTCCTACATGTGATGTGCTGATCTTGTCTATGCAGATATGTGGTGAGCCATCCTTGAGATGGTCATGTGATGTTGTTGTTGTATACTGACATGTATGTTTACGCTTCCGCAGCTAGGTAGGCCCTGAGGGAGACAGGGTAAAATGACCCCTTCACTCTTCCCACTGGAACTCATCAAGGTTGCAGTGATACGTGGAGGGCCCTGTATCAGTTGAAGCTGGTATGGGGGATGAACTCCTGTTTGTATACGGTGAGTGCACCGTATATGAGTAGGGGACGTCACAGTGGTATCAGAGCAATGTTCTTGGAGATCAAGAGCAAAGCACTGGCCATGTTCCCAGTAGTACTAACTTGATAGGATCCTCAAACCTCGAAAAAGTGGGAAAATTTTTCTCATTTTTTGTAGTATATGCTAAGCTAGTAACAGTTAAGCAGATTGGAACATAAAAAGACTAAAAACAGTGAGCCAAATCTTTCTAAGGCAAGAAGGTCTCACACGTCGCGCCAGAGCAAAAACCAAGACTCCAGGTTTTGCCCTGGGCGCAACGTGCGAGACATTGGCCCATAAACACCTTAATACTTGATGAATTTCAGAAAAGTAACATGCTAGATCGAGTTTTAAGGTAGGATTTAGCTAGATTGGTATATTACACCCCTAGAAATATGCCTAGAAATCACTTAATTGAAGTAAAAAATGTACAATGTCTCACACGTCGTGCCAGAGGCTTAATCTAACTATTAGTTCCGGCCTCCAGCGCATCGTGTGAGACCAGTACTTAGAAAACTCTGAAATAAGTATATGTTTTAAGTCAATAGGTGCCCCGGCACATTAAATAGAGCAACTTGAAATTTTGACCTAAAATTGCCCATCTATAAATAGATCTAGACCCCCTCATTTGTACATTTCCTCCTTAGAAAATCTGCTCCCGCTTCCTAAGGCAATGTTTGGGCGCCCGACCTCCGATCGACGAACCGTAAGACATGGCTAGAACCAAACAAACCGCTCGAGTTCCCTGACCTGGTCAATCGGCATCCGAGCCTGATACAGCGGATGCTTCAGGAGCACCTTCTTAACAGAGGAGACCAACCTTCATCAAGCGGGGAAACAGCATCTGAAGAGCATAACGAGGAGGGATCCCAGCAGGGATCACAAGAGGAACACAGATCCCAGGCATCAACTGAAGTACTCGAAGAAGAAGACATTGGATCTCCGGGTTCAATGAATGAAGAAACCCAAGAAGTATACGAGCAAATAGAGCGGGAAATACAGGGAGAGGAGGGAGCAGAGCGAGAGCGGAGAACCAAGGCTCGCGAAGAGCAGAGGCAGCCGACTCCCGAGCCGACCGAGGAGGAGCAGCTCGAGGCCTGGATTCGAGAGGAGGAGGCAAAGGAGCAAGAAGAACAGAGGGAGCCGACGCTCGAGCCAACCGAAGAAGAAGAGCTCGCGGCGTGGATCAAGAAACACGAAGCAAAAGAACGCCGCCGAGAGAGGAAGAGGGCAGAGAAGAAGAGGAAGAGGGAGGAGCAGGAGGCCAAAGAGGCCGAGGAACTGAGGCAGGAGAAAGGAAAATTCGTGGAGGCGGGCCAAAGGAAAATCAAGAAGGTTCTACGAACAAAGATCGTTCTCGAGGAGCGGCCGCCGACAAGCCACCCTCCTCCGACGACTCTAAAGATGAAGACTTCAACCCCAATGCTGCAGGTGGGAGTTCTTCTAAACCCCAAGGTGACGAGCGTGGTGGAGCACCGACCAAGAGCAGCTGTGTCAAAAAGTGTGCACCCCCACCATACCCGACGCGGGGGACAGAAGAAAGCCCCGCCGACCGCACGGAGTCGATGTGATAGACCCCGCCAAGGTCTAATTAGAGGAAGCCGAGGGAGCACAACGCTGCATATGAGGAAGTGGAGGCTTACAACTCCTACTACCGGAGAATGTGGTCGAATTGTCGGAAGGTGGACGCCCATCGAAGAAGCAGATCTTAAGGCCGCCAGAGAAGCCCAAGCCTCCCAAGAAGCCAAAAAAAAGAGAGCCGCCAGAAAAGGCCTCCCAGAGACGAAGCATTAACGAGATTAGGCACTTTTAAGCGCAGCTTCGGCTTCCTAATCCCCCATGCACCGTTCGCCCGATTAGTCAGAAAAGTAATACAGGAATACAACACCGACATGAGGGTGACGGATGAAATGTTGCTGGCATTACAGGAAGCAACCGAGCAGAAGCTGGTGCAGCACTTTGAAGATTCCATAGCCTGCACCATGCATGCCAAGCGAGTAATCTTAATGAGGAAAGATATGCACTTGGCCAGTGTAATTAAGGGAGAACCCTATTAATTTTTGTAAATCAAGATTTTTGTTTAAATACAAAGTGTTTTTGAGTAGATTATGTGTGTAAACGTACTTAACTAAGCTGAGTTAGCAAGTAACGGCTTTTGTTTTAGTTAAATTGGACATTTTTAGAGCAAGTAGTGAGGATGTCTCACACGTCGCGCCAGGAGCAAAATCAAGACTCTAGGTCTTGACCTGGGCGCAACGTGTGAGACCATATCCAAACTAGACCAAAACACCTCCAAATCGACCAAGTAAGGGGTCAATCTTGCCTAACTCGATGAGTTTAGCATGATTTGACCCTTAGATCACCCAAATTGGACAAGTTTTGACTAAAATAGAGCAGATGTCTCATACGTCGCGCCAAGAGCAAAACCAAGACTCCAGGTCTTGACCTGGGCGCAACGTGCGAGACCTCCTAGCATTTCCTCCACCATGCCATATCCAATTGATCTCTAGTTTGTTGCAATAGGTTCATTAGATAGTCCAGTCATGCTCAAACCCTCAAATTAGTCTTCCAATTCCCATTTGGACCTCCACGTAGGCTAGAATTGCCCAACCCCAAGAGTTTTTCAAGTCACCCAAAAATTAGGGTTTTCCCCTAGTCTATAAATAGGCTCACATTTCTCACTTGCCATCCTACAAGTTTGCTCCAGACCTCCTAGGCGATTTTCCAGCTCTCTGAGGCACTTTTGCATCCGTTTGTTAGTCCCATCTTCTCCAGATCCATGAGAACTGCTGACTTTAGGCGATGGTACAGCGCCAACACCCATGCAGTTGAGGCCGATGTCAATACCATATTCCAAGTCTTCCAGAAGGAAATAGATGTCCAAGCCACTCTACACGCAACCCCAGCATATAGACAAGTCTTGGCCGAGTTCCAAACTAGGGTAGGACAGTCCCTAGTGCAGCTCCCCCCTTGTACATGATATTTTGTTCCCTGGCCATCCCTTCAAGCAGCCTTGGGTGATGTTCCAAACATTGCCAAGTACCTGACCAACAAGGCCCAGAGGTTGCCAGATTACATGGTCTTGACAGTCGACAGGACCAAGTATTTCTCCTACACCGCCGCCTTAGCAATCTTCCTTTCCCACCATGCTGAAAACCCCATGGGGGAAACCTCTATCCCTCCCATGGAGGTGGACCCCATAGCCTCCTCAGCAGCAGACCAGCTCCTTTTGCAGTACCAACAGGAGCAAGAAGGAAGAGCAAAAGACGAGGAATCGGAAGACAAGGACTACGCCGAGCTCGACCCAGCAGAAGAGCAGCAGCTAGCCGAAGAGGAATTACGCAACTTTGAACGAAACCGGCAGACCCTCAGGATCGCTCCCCCACTTGGGCTAGGTATCACAAGCCTAGCCCCCATCATCATCGACGGCGAGGAGTACCTGCTCCTCAGTGACATCCAGAACCTTCCCGAATGCAGGGAAAGGGAGTACCGACTCGACGAGTTGCTGCACCAACTGCAGCAACAACCAGATCTGGATGATTTCATCATCCGAGGGGCTTCCAACTTTCCGCTTCAGGTAAGAGAAGCCGACACCTACACCGGGGAGTCGACTTCAGATATCCAAGCCTACAGCAACATCAGGCAAATAATGGAAGCTCGGGACCTGCCGTCTGAAGAGGAGTTCTACGCCATCCAAGAACGGATGGGTATCAGTGGCAAGAACACGAACATTTTGATGCCGAGCTCTTCGACACCAGTCTCCACAGAGAGAAGAGGCGGGCTAGACATCAGGCGAGTTTCATCGACAATCAGGGATTACAGAGAGTTCACTGAGGTGGAGGTCGATGAATATGCCGGAAGGCATAGAGCTGGCGGCCGAGGGGGCGACGAATCAACAACGTTGCACAACGACAGGTCGTTGAGATACTATCTCCCCCTGCTGCTGGACGGGAGAATAGCAGTAATACACCACAAATTCAGCCCCAGGGGCAAAGAAGGAGTGTTCATGCTCATCGCACTCTCAGGCTTTGGCATGCATGCTCAGCTGGCTTCAAACACCGACTATGCCGTCTTAGTCAAGAGAGCGATGGCACTTGACATCTTCGACTTCGATGTGCCCTACCGACGGCAGGGAAGACTGGCAGTGGCCGCGGCCTACACGTCCGACCGCAGAGTAGAAGACTTGGTGCAAGCCTTGCAGGGCGGGACGTCAACCAACATCCTCAGGAACTTGGGACGCTCGGTAGGAACGGCCCAAGTTAAGAAGTTTCTTGAGATCCTACCGGCGATTTCAAGAATAGTTAGACTCTTGATCCCGGAGGCTTTGTATTAAGATATTATATAATATAAATATAATGTCAAGGTTCTATTGCAACGCAATAGAACCGCCATTCTTTGGCAAGGGACGTCATCTGCTATTTTGAGCCTATTTTCTTTTCCTTTATATACGTGTTTCTTCTGCTTCGTCCTCATCGGCGTTCTCTTGAGCTACTTTTTTTGATAGTTTTCTTCTTCTCTTCTGTCCTACCAGTTTCTTCAAACGATTATGCGAGTTTCTTCCTACGATGCCCTACCGGTTCTTTTCCTATGAGGTTTTTGTCTCTGAGCGTTTCTGTTCGGCGTGTTATGTCCTGGCGCTCAGAACCATAGATGGGACGATTGAGCGAACCACTAAATGGGTTGCGTTGGATGGATGCCTTCTTATTTTATTACAACCCCGTTGTTGGTTATCGATGGCGCTGGCCCAATAGACGAATATTGTCTTCAAAAACATGGGCCTGGATCTGCAGTCGGGCGTGGTTGGTTGCAGCTTCACTCCATAAGTGATTTTTTACAGATAAGTTACTATAATCTTCCATATTTTTCTTGGCTCTACTTTTTTCACGATTGGGGCCTGGTTCTCTCTGATTTCTAGGATGTCGTAACCCTGATTGCTTAACTGTGCCTTTTTCACGATTTCGGATTTTAGAGTGTATGGCCACGATGCCAGAACCATGATTGCTTGGTTGTTTCATTGATTTATTGCGTTCTTGGCAGTTTGATGAGCTCAGAACAACTGGATTGATGCCGGATGGGACTCCTATTTGGTCAGATTCAAGCTGGGTATGGCCGATTTAAGGCAAAATCTCGGGCTAGGTATTACCGATTCAGGCCCAAATTTCCAGTTTTTTGCAGATCAGGAAAGCATTCACGATGTAGGGTTCTTTGCATGAGGTAAGTTTGTTCTTGCTTAAGTTTCATTATCTGTACCCAACCGATATATGATCCTCCTTTGAACTCTATTCTGTAAGTTTTTACGTAAGCGCACTGCACTACGAGAATTCGGACCCTAACCCCGTTTTGCGACCCATATGCTTGGGACATTTCGCTGTTTTGCCAATGTTTGCCGATGTTTGTGTATTAGCTAGAATTTGTCATGGTTAAGTGGCGCCTTCTCTTCTATTATTCGAAGTCTTCAAGTCGTGATGTTAAGCTCAAATCTAAGATAGCATTCTAATACTATAGAGGATGTATGTAAGGGATACAAATGAAGGCCCTTCATCTTGCTTTAGTGTGCATTTTCAAGCTTCCTTTATTCTATGCTCGTAATTTGATCTTTCCATCTATCCTTTTTTGAGAGATGCTTTAGTTTCTCATATTCAATACAAGCTGTTTATGCATTATTTCCAAGACTTTGTAGGCAGGTGATGCCAATTTGTTATCACGCAGGTGGATGTGGTGCATAGTGCTTTGCTACATTTTTGGTGTCAAGCCTGTCATCTGGATCGTGTTGGGACTAGGTTCTTATTGATACCGCATGCACCTACTAACAGTATTGTTTAAGAAATTCCAAAAGTTGCAGGTTGAGTCCGGTGGCCAAGTTTGATGGTTCTTCAACCTTGCGGTCGTGAAGGTGTCAGCCCTCGGTGATCGAATAGTTCTGAATTTTGCCTGGTTTGAGTTTATATGCATAGAAGGTTTGAATGTTCCCAGACTCTAGACTCTGTATGCGTGTATGTGTATGCTTATATACATAGAAGCATCTCTTAGAATTTGTGTTTATGTTGGTACCTCTGGACTTGGGTGGATTTGTTCATATGCTATGGTGCATATACATCATCAGTCCTATGTCATCCCATCTTTGTAATTCTAGTTTTTTGTTTGTCACAACTCATATGGTGCATATCTTAAATGTATTTGTCACTTGGTCATTTTATTTCCTTAAATTATGTGCTTTGTCTAGCTTAATGGCCAAGGTTGGTGATATCATTTCCTTTGTGTGTTTCATCATTTTAGCTCACAGTCTGGGCTTGTTGATATGGTGCCATTTGAAGCTTTTTCTAACAGGCTAATTACACATTGTTATTCTCATCTTCTGCGTCTGGTTTCTTTTTTGACAACATGTTTCCATGTTACTCTCCTTTTGTTGACCATCCATTTTTCTTGGATTCCACATTTTCGGATTATCGGTGGTCATCGTCTTTGTGGGATGGTTGTTTTTGGTACTGGCATCATCTTGTGTCAATACGGTGCATCACATTGCTTACATGACCTTGAGTTCTCATTTATTCACCTTTTTCATGTGGTTCTAGTTGTTTCACTTTGCTTGTTGTGCGTTCCGTTACTTAGATTGGTCTTTTCATGTTGTCCTTTGCTCTAGATGTTTCCCCGTTGTTGCTCAACAACTTACTTTGCTTGGTCTTTTCATGTTGTCCTTTGCTCTAGATGTTTCCTCCTGTTGTTGCTCGTTGCTCGACGTCGTTATCATGCTTATTGATATGAACTTGTTTCGTTGGATCAATCCTTTTGCTCCTTCATTTGTTTCAGTTTATTCTTTAGCCTTGTTTGCTTTATTTTTGTTTTTCCAAGTACCTTGTACTTTTACGTATGTTGTTCCATTTGTCAGTAGTTTTCTATAGTTTCAGATGCGTTATGTGATCGCCACTTGGGTACTCTCTCCTTTTCGTGTTACTTCGATTTAGTTGGTTGATTGGTCTAACGGTATGATCGTCTTATCTCCTTCTTTGCTCATCTTTCCTTAGTAGGTTGATTGTACTTCTTATTCAACTGTTTTTGTTGGCCCTAGTGCTCTCATTCGATATGCATTATTTGGCATCTTATAAAGTTATAGCCATATTTCATCTAGCACTTATTATTACATCTCAGGTGCAACTCGTTGATTTTCATTATTAGTAATTATTGTTCTTTATCACCTTTAAATTGTACCCGTTGCTTTCTCGAGTCAGTTAGCCTCTTATGCAGTTTATGGTTATGATATTGTCAGTTTATCTGTCTTCATCACATCATTTCCTCCAACCTTTTTTCTTTCCGCATTATCTTTTAGCTTAGGGGTTTCAATTCTTTCATGTGTTCGATGTGGGCATCCCGTGCGAGTTGACCAGCTTGCCCATTCTAGCCTTTGCTTTCTCATCATTGCTTTTGTCGCTTTGCGTTCTATATTTTATCCTCTAACCCCCTTGGTCTTTATATTTTCATCCTCCATTCCATTACTTTTCTTGCCTTCTATGTTCCTTGTTTTTTGAGCCCCTCTTCATTGCATCCTTTCTGTTCTTTCTTTGCATCTTTCTTCTCCATGGTAGCCTCTTGGAAAACTTTGTGATTTTGATGGATCTTGTATTTTGTGGTGCTCCTCTATTTCTAATACTCCTTTTATGTTTGTTCCTTTCTTAGCTTGCTCGTCTCAGTGCCAATTGTGAAACTTGTCAGGTCGGTCATATAGTTCTATTTCGGTTTTTTGGTTTGGTGAGTTCCTTTTCCAGACGACTTTGTTAAACCGTTGTTCCATTGGTTTGCTTATAGTTGCTCTTCTTATACGACTTTGTTAAACCGTTGTTCCATTGGTTTGCTTATAGTTGCTCTTCTTATAGTTGCTTATAGTTGCTTATGGTTTTTCCCTCTTCGTATGCGAGGACCCTAGTAATTCATTTAGTTATTTGCTTCGGATCGACTTTGCCTCTTATAGTGATGATGTCCTGTTGTGCCATTTGCGCTATGTTGATCCCTCTAGCTCCATTTGTACCTTTGTTCTAGTTGTTCCACTCGGCATCTTTTGCATCCCATTACTATGCTTAGTCTTTTTTATGACAGTTGTCCTTTGCTCTAAGTTACTCCACTTTGTTGTTTGATGTCGTTATTCTCGTTTTTTCGCATTTTTGTGAACTTGTTTTTGTTATTTTGGTCTACCACTTGTCATTCCTTCTTTTGTCTCTGTTTGTCTTTTAGCCTCGTTTGCTCATTATTTCCGTTACTTTCATTTTTACCGAGCACCTTGTGCCTTTATGTCCACTATTCCGTTCGTCAGCAGTTTTTATATTTCCAGATCGTTTATAGGATCATCACTTGGGTATTGTTTCCTCCATATTACTTTAGCTTCTGTGTATCTATGTTTTAGATGATTGATTTGGTCTTGCGATACCATTGTCTTGTCTCCCTCTTTGCTCAATAGGTTGGCTGTACTTCATATTTTGCCGCTTTTGTTGGCCCTGGTGCTCCCTTTTGATTTGCAGCATGTGGCATCTTATAAAGTTATAGTTGTATTTCACCTGGCACATGTTATTGCTAGCCTTCTAAGTCGGGTGCATCTCGTTGACTTTGCCTATAGTAGTTATTGTTCTTATCACCTTTATGTTGTGGTCGTTGCTTTCTCGACTCGGTTAGCCTCGTATATGGTTGAATGCATATGTTGGTCATGTGCATCGGGTCGATAATGCTTGTTTTGCATGCCTTATTGATGTGCTTTAGGCTTGCACGTGTATATCTGATTTTATTTTGATACATTTTTCGTTTCTATATCCTTTCTTAGCATTATAACTCATTTATTTCTTTTGATCTTTTGATCCACGTTTAGAATATCATGTATTTTATTCTTGGTTTGTTTCCAATCCTTGTACCTCTGTGTGGTCATTTGATGTTACCTTTGGCAAATAGCTTTCTCATCTCGGTGCCAGTTATGCAATTAGTCTAGTTGGCCATATAGGTTCTAGTTTCGTCTTTTTGCTTGGTAAGTTCTTGTTCACGCCATTGTCTTCATCAACCTATTGTCCCTGTGGCTTTCTTCCTTGTCCTTCCATAAGTTCTTTTGATCCTTTGTGTGTGCGTTAACTCCAATAATTCTTTTAGACCATGCTTCAGATTAACTTTTGCTTCTAGATATATGATCCCTATGTGCCATTTACTTGCGAGCTCCTTTTATTTGTTCTAGTTGTTTCACTTTCGATTTGTCGTTTGCATAACTTTTCTATGCTTGGTCTGATTTATCACGATTGTCCTTCTGTTCTAGGTTTCGTTTCTTTGTTTGATATCATTATTTAGTATTTCGGTATTCCTTTGGATTTGTTTTGATATTCTAGTCCATCCATTTGCCATTGCTTCATTATCTCTGTGTCCTTTAGCCTCGTTTGCTCATCTTTTTTCCATGATTTTCTTTTTTCCCAGTACTTTATGGCCTTATCTCCATTTGTTCTAGTTTGTCAATAAATTCGTTTGTTTCTAGGTGGTTTTGGTCATTTGGGGTCTCCTTTGTCTCCCCTTTTTACTCCACTTTGTAGATTCGTTCCACTTGCTCCATCCGTCCCATCAACTTCATTTGTGCATTTTATTTCATTTTGTTGTAGTGACCTTTGTAGACTCGTTTCTCCCTTTCTTTATACCGAATTTCAATCTTGTCTATTAGGTTCTACGTGCTTCATTATGGGTTCCTTGTAATCTGTTTGCTATACTCTTCTCATTATCTCAGTAGCTCCATTTAATATCATTTCTCTATTTGGTTATGTTTGCATTGTTCCCTTATTTAAGTTCCTTTAACTTGCTGGTCTGATTAACTCTAGTGACATTGGTTGCATTGGTTCCTTCTTTGGTTTCTTTGTCTTTGTGTTCTTTTTTCTAGTGCTTGTTACTGATATATTAGTCACTTGAGATCATTACTTTGTTGATGTTATCATGTTCGTGGCTCTGTCTGCTGTTGTTAAGTCCCTTCCCCTCATTATTCCATTCTCTTTCATTTTTATATTCCTTTTTCCATATCTCAAGGCATGGTTCCATTGTGTCCTCCTTCATTTTATGCATTCCACTGTGTGGATTCGGGTATTACTTGCTCATTCTCCTTCTTCATTGTTCCATTGTCTCTGTCTTTTCTTTATCTTCCTTTTTTTCTTGGTTTCCTCTTCCATCTTTGTACTCTGCTTGCCTTAATTGCTCTTTTTCTTTCGATGAGCCATCTCCAGGTACTCTAGAACTCCTTACTTGCTCGTTCTGCCTCGTTTGTCCCATGGCTCTTTTATCTTGTTGTTTCATTATCCCTATTAACACACCGTTCTGTTGTTGCTCGTTCTTTCTTGCCAGCTTGACCTTGATGGCTCATGTATCTATTCATGTTCTCTTATCCCATTATTTTCTGTACATGTTTTCGGTTTGTTTCCATTATCTCTTTTCACTTTAGTCTTGTCTTTGTGCTGAGTTTTTTGGAAGTTGTTCCTCTTCTATCGGCCGACATATGTGTTATCTAGGACCTTGCCACAGAATGTCAAGGTTCTATTGCAACGCAATAGAACCGCCATTCTTTGGCAAGGGACGTCATCTGCTATTTTGAGCCTATTTTCTTTTCCTTTATATACGTGTTTCTTCTGCTTCGTCCTCATCGGCGTTCTCTTGAGCTACTTTTTTGATAGTTTTCTTCTTCTCTTCTGTCCTACCAGTCCCCCTTACCCTCCCTCCCTTGATGGGTTGTCTTATTGGTTTACTCTTTCTCGGCATGGCTCTAGTATTTTATTTATTCATTCATGTTTTCTCTCGGTGTGGCTTTGTAGCCTCCGAGTCAATATTTATTATTTATATTTTCTCTCGGCGTGGTGCTGTTGCCTCCAAGATTATATTTATTGTTTTTTCTCGGCGTGGTGCTGTAGCCTCCGAGGCAGCACTAATCGATTGTTTTTTCCCGCGATGGTCATTCCGCGGACGGTTCCCGATTGGTCGGCTGTTGTTTCTTTCTCGGCGTGGCCCTGGAGCCTCCGAGTCTTCTTGCCTATGGCATCTAACTCATTGACGGGTTATTTTTCTTTCAACCTTGATTCTGCAGGATTGTTTAAGGTCTTGTGGTTGCCATAGTGTGTGGGGTCGTGCTTCAACTATTTGCTTGGGTTTCCTCAAAAACCTAAGAAGGCGTGGTTCTTCTTCCCGATGAGGAGCAATCACCGAGTCTTCTCACCTTTGCATCGACCAAGTGGCGGATAAAACTATCTTTTATGTTGTATTCTTCAGTTTCATCATGCTCTCGATGATTGTCTAGTTTCGGAGCATTTAAAGTTCGTATTTCCAAATTTATCTATCCCTAGTGAGGGATCCATTTGTACTCAATGTTTTACAAAGCTCAATGAGAACACCACTTCACTATGTGTTATCTAGGACCTTGCCACATAATTTCTTTTGCACTGTAAATGTTTTGTTGATGCATTCTGTTCCACAACTATACCAACAAACACATATAATGCAATAAAACAAATAAAGCTAACCGTAAGGCCATGATCTACTTGTGTATGCAGCTAGAGGCCCAGGCTCAGGGGAACGACAACGACAAGACCGTAGGGAGGAACAGACCCCGCCTAGACCACCCCCGCAAGGAACCTGTATGAAGCATTCGGCCCAATGTCTCCAGAGGAAGAAATGTCGCAGATGAGAACGGACCTCGAGCAAATAAAGGCTTTCTTAGCAGCACAAGGAGGAGTAGGCCCAAACGACAGCGTCCAGTTACCAGAGGCACCACCTCTGAATACGAAGAAGGACAAGAGGAAGAGCAAGAGAAGGAGGTCCTCAGTACGGAATCCTCCGACTCAAGCTCGGATTCAGACTCCGACCAAGAAGAGGGAAGAGCAAAAGCAGAACCGAAGGGACTTACGTAAACAAGGACATGAGGACCTTGGACTACCGTAAGAAGGTAGACTCGGCGATTGGGAAACGATAGAAGGCCAGGAAGCTCGAGCAATTCTCAAAGCGAGAACAGTCACCATGGAGGCAGAGGTTTCATTCGATGAGATGAGTGAATATGGTAACGCCTATGGTATGAAGGACAAGGACAAAGGTGGTGGCAATGCAACCAACCGAAGGGAGCAAAGACACATTTGGTGGAAGGGTATGCCAAGGCCCATGGCTTAAGCAGGATGGTTGCGGTGTTCGTAAAGTTTGCTAAAGCTTTCAAGCGCCATTACGCCCCAAGGGAACACAAGTCCAACATGATGCAAAGCCAGTTCACAAAGTTGCAGCTAGGAAACAAATCACCCGTAAATATACTGAGGAATTCATGAGGCTAAGACTTTATGTGCCAAAGTTGAGTGAAAAGCACGCAGTGGAGAGCTATATTGAAGGATTGAATGAGGAAATACGCAAGCTTGTAAGTGACAATAAACCCCAAGACGGTGATCGGGCAGAGTCCAAGGCAATAAGCTTGTAGAAGGAACTGGGCCCCTTAAAAAGGCAGAGGCAAAGCAGATTACTGCGAGGGATAAAGGCAAGGCAATAGGGAGTCATAGCCCTAGAGCAGCCAGCCCAGGTCCAGCTAAAGCTCCATATAATGGCAACCATGGGAAGCAGCAGGAGAGGAAGCAGGTGTCCTTCAAGGACAAGCAGGAGGGGTCAAACTACTCCAACGCAGTGCGGTCCTTCTTGCAAGCAATGCCCAAGGAGAAGAGGCAGGAGTGCATAGAGAAGCAGCTTTGCTTCAGGTGCTTCCAGCCAGGCCACATGACAGCGAACTGCCCCTTCGTCATGAGCGCAGCGCTAGCGGAGTTGGGTGGACGGGACACTCCGTCTGACGACGACGGTGAGGCAGCACGCGACTATATTCAAGGTGAGTGCCACATCTTTGCTGCCATAGATACAGAACAAGCAGAGAATCAGTATAAGATAATTTCCACAGTAGGGAAGGCCAAGGCCAAGTCTTTCATAGTCCTGATAGACTCGGGAAGTAGCCACAACTTTGCATCCCCAAGAATGGTTGAGATGTTGAAGTTGAAACCATTGAAGTCAAAACCGAGGCCCGTAGTCTTAGCAAGTGGAGTAGTAAGGCAAACGGCAGGCAAAAGAATAAACTTCGACATCGACTTGCCAGGGATTAACATCCAGATGGGGGCAGAAGTAATGGGCATCGGCAAGTATGACTTGATAATAGGAATGGAGTATCTTGGACCAGCAGGGGCCATCATTGATTGTGGAAAGCGGAAGGTGACCCTCACAACGCCTGACGGCAAGATCATTGAGATCACAGGTAAAGAATTTGTCCCCATCATGCAGTGTATGTCTAGTAAACGACTGCTCAAGTGCATCAAGAGCGAGCAGGTAGCATATATCTTCAAGCTTGAGATTGAAGAGCCCGAGTCAGAAGAAAGCAAGGAAGACAAGGCGCTCAGCAAGTTGCCCAAGCAGATAGCTAAGTTGATCACGGAGTTCCACGATCTCTTCCCGGATGAGATTGAGCACCTCCCTCCTTACAGGGGAGTCGAGTGTGAGATAGCACTCGAACCGGGAACGAAGCCGACGAGCAAGGCTCCATACAGAATGACGATGCAGGAGCTGACGGAGCTAAAGAAGCAATTGCAGGAGTTGCTCGACCTAGGCTTCATTAGACCTAGCGTCTCACCATTTGGGGCACCCATTCTCTTTGTCAAGAAGAAGGATGGCAGTTTGAGGATGTGCATAGATTATAGGCAGTTGAACAAGCACACCATCAAGAACAAGTATGCGCTCCCCAGATCAGATGACTTGATGGATCATCTCCAAGGGGCAAAAGTCTTCTCCAAAATTGACTTAAGGTCAGGCTATCATCAGATCAGGATAAAGGAAGAAGACATCCATAAAACTGCCTTCAGAACGCGGTATGGGCACTATGAGTTCACGATAATGCCTTTCGGCTTATCAAACGCCCCAGCAACATTCATGAGGCTCATGAACGACATCTTCAGGGAGTTCCTGGACACTTTTGTAATAGTATTCTTTGACGACATTTTGGTGTATAGCAGATCCCTTGAAGAGCATGTACAACACCTAAGGAGGGTGCTCGAGAAGTTGAGAAGGCACCAGTTGTACGCCAAGTTGTCGAAGTGCCACTTCGCAACGGAGAAGGTGGAATACCTGGGGCATGTGATCTCAGCAGAAAGAATCTCGACGGACCCTGCCAAGATTGAAGCAGTGATTCAGTGGCCGGCACCGAAGAATGTCCATGAGATCAGAAGTTTTCTTAGCCTAGCAGGGTACTACAGGAAGTTTGTGAAGAACTTCGCAAAGATAGCAGCCCCGCTAACGGACTTGACGAGGGCGGAAAAGGTAAAAGATTGGGCAGATCATTGGCACAAGAAAGCCAAAGCAGGGTTTGAATTGTTGAAGGAAGCTTTGACAACCGCCCCCGTCTTGACCCTGCCAGACCAGAGAAAGACAAGTTGGTGGCGACAGACGCAAGTAAGATAGCCACAGGTGCAGTGCTCATGCAGGAAGAGCGGGTAGTACTCTCCAGCGACTTCGGGAAGAAGATCGAAGAAACCTTGCCAACAGAAAGTATGGGCAAGTTTGTGCAAGGAGGCAAGAACAGATAAGGAGAGGGAAACCTTCAAAAATTTTAAGAAGGTAATCTCTTGTACCATAAGAACAAGTTGTGTGTACCTGAATCATCAGGGGTGAGGAAGTTGATCCTCCACGACACCCACAACAGCCCAATAGCTGGCCACGCAGGATTTATGAAGACATATTTCAAAGTGCGCAGCAGCTATTATTGGTCAGGAATGAAGAAGCAGGTAGCTCGTTACATCAAGGAATGTCAGCTATGTCAGCAGACGAAGGCAGAACAGCTTTGAATTCCAGGGGCATTGGAACCATTAGCGGTGCCAAACGCTAAGTGGGAGGTCATCAGCATGGACTTTATAACAGGGCTTCCAAGGACAGTAAGAGGGAAGGATGCTTTGATGGTAGTGGTCAACAAGTTGTCGAAGATGGCACATTTTGTGCCTTGCAGGACAACCGACACAGCTATGGATACATCGAAGCTCTTCACCAAAGAAATATTCAGGCTTCATGGCATGCCAAGGGAGATCATCTCCGACAGAGATCCGAAGTTCATCAGTGCTTTTTGGCAGGACCTCTTTGCAACGATTCAGACGAAGCTATCCATGAGCACGGCCTATCATCCTCAGACGGATGGGCAAACGGAGCGGACCAACAGAATTTTGGAGGATATGCTACGAAACTATATCTGGAACAAACAGGGTATGTGGGAAGAATTTATTTACTTGGTGGAGTTTGCGTATAATAGCACCAAGCAGGAATCATCCCAAATGTCGACGTTTATGATCAACTACGGCTACCAATGCCTAACTCCAGACACTTGGCACAATCCCGTGTCAAAGGTAGAGGTTTCGCAGCAAATGTTGGCCGACATGCAGCAGCTGGTGGAAGAGGTTCGAGGATATCTTCTGGCAGCAAGGAGTAGACAAAATAGCATCGCCGACAAGCATCGGATAGTCAGAGAGTTCCAAGTTGACGACAACGTGTGGCTCAAGATCAAAGTGAAGCAGGCGAAGCTCCACATCGGAAATTGTAAGAAGCTTGCTCCAAGGTGGGCTGGACCCTTCAGAATAGTCAAGAGAGTAGGTAATCAATCCTACAAATTGGATCTACCAGCACACCTAAAGATTCATAAAGTCTTGCACGTGAGTTTATTGAAGAAGCATACTCCAAATCCAGATGAAGTCTTGGACACTCCAACGTTGTTGGAAATGACAGAAGAGCAGCTGGAAATAGTTCCATAATTTATATTTGATAAAGCCTTCGAGAAAATAAGGAGATCAGAGTTCCTCCAATATTTGGTCAAGTGGAAACACTTGCCAGTGGAAGACGCGATATGGGTACTTAAGAAGGATCTAATAAAGCAGTACCCACAGTTTATGGAGCAATGGGACGGCAAGGTCATCTCCGAAGAAATCGGCTCAGGCATGTCGATTTGTGTAGATTAATGTCTTGAGTAGTTAAGATTAATCTACGCATGCAACCTATGCTTGGTATGGGTTGCATGCGTTGTTACCGATGATGAGACCACTTCGGTGATCTCTAGGACGTGGTGTAATGTCAATGTAGGCATGACCGCGGTTCCGCTTGGATGAGTTGGAAGGTAGATTAGAAAGTCTACTTCTGTCCTATAAAAGTAGACGACCTCGAGAGAAAAGAGGTCATTCAGGAATGCATTGATAGGAAAAGCACCTCTAGTCAATGCCTACGGGGAGGACCCTATCCTTCACGCCCCATATACAGGAAGGACCCTATCCTCCACATTTGGGCAACTAAAGGTGTAGGCATGAGCCATATAGGCATTATAGGCGTTGTCTCCACGCCACGATGGAAGAAGCATCCTCTTCCTACAGGAGATTAGCCATGCATTCATGTAGATAGATGGGGTGGTTCCCTTATAACCAAATTTATTAAAAATTAAAATGGTACTAACGTAGTGTCGCCCACAGCCAATAGAGCGCCCGGAGGGGCAAGGAGGTCGAAGATTCTGAAGACTTGCAACACAAATTTTGTTTGAATGTGTTGCAAGGAATGAAGAGTACCTCGAAGGATAATTGTATATGAAATGTTAAAATTTTGATAAACTAAAATGTTGTGATAAGTGAAACTAATGAGTAACTTGTTTTAATGACGTTACGAATTGATAAGTTATTTCATAAGGTAATGGCGTAATAATGTTCTAAAAATATTATCTTAAGGTAATCTTAATAATGTTCTAAAAATATTATCTTAAGGTAATCTTAATAAATGTGTAAGTATTATAGTAGTATATTGTATGCATCAAGTTGATTGCAGGTTAGGAAGATCCCAAGGTGGGGAGACCCACGATGCTGCGGACAACATCATTTCAAGGTGGGGATAATGTGACATTCCAAAGATATCGCATCGCCACACACGATACACGCCACCCGACCGACGCGGTACGCCGACGTGTAGCCAAGCGGGTAGCCCCTAGGGGGGCAACTTGCAAGGTGTGTTCATTTATAAATGTGCACATTTACCAATGTGCACATTTATCTAGGTGCACATTTTCCCATGTGGACACTTTATGCCACTTAATAAAGGCAAGTGGGCCACACCAATTATCCCACATGCTAAAAGGGGTAATTGGAAACCCTAGCCCTAAACCCTTGTCTATTTAGGTAAGAGAAACCCTAACTTGCTATTTTCGTTCATGCCATTTTAGGGCTCTGTTTTGCTTGCTCCAGGAGTCAAAACCGCCTCCCTGCACTGGGCTCGGAGCTTAATTAGCTCGTTAGTTTCCCCTTCTAGCTTCATCTTCTAGCAGTTCAGCAGGATGGTCGAGTTCAGGGCAGGAGGAGCGAGCCAAGGATCAGGTATTTAGTCAATTTAATAGCCTAAACCGTCTTTCAGTCATTGAATCATTAGGTTTAGCCTATTAAATTGCCCATAGCAGCCATTTAGATCCCCAGATACCAAGCTCTAACTAAAGAACCTAACTCTATGATATAGATTAGATCTAGTTCTTTAGTTCTTCTTTGATGTATATGAATGAAGTATCTCTGTGAACTTATTGTATTGGGAAGGGGGGTAGAGACCTCAAGCCTGGTAGTTGATGCTCCTAGTTAGCCTCTCTAGCACACTGTAAATTCGGCCTGTGTACAAGAACCACACCTGGTTGTGGGTGAAGGGGCCAGACTGGCTTATAAGGAGGTTCGTGTTCTGACTCTTGAACGATCCCTCTGGTGTGTAAGGCCTACCGGGGATCATTGTGGACTAGGTCTGATGGCTTGCCACCGCGTGTGGGCAAGGCATGGGCTCGACACCCGTGGAGTGATGCGTCACTCTCCATTGGGTTCAAGGGCAGTGGCCCTCTAGTCACCTTGAGTCAGCATGTAGATCTCTGGAGGGAGAGATCCCTACCTGCCCCATCGGAACTGGGGAGATGCAACCCAGGAATAGCCCCTTTGGCTATGCATCCAGCGGGCTACAGTCAGGTCCCAACACTTTTCAACCTACTTTGCAAAGTGTGCACAGGAGGGGCGGATGGAGTGGACTACCCTAAGCCATGTTCTCATGCCAGCCAAATCCATTGCCATGAATTCTGTCTGCAATGAACTCTGGAGACCCAAGCCGTCAGTCATTTCCCTTGAGTCTGAGCCTTGGGTAGGACTCCTACCTGTGATGTGCTGATCTTGTCTATGCAGATATGTGGTGAGCCATCCTTCGAGATGGTCATGTGATGTTGTTGTTGTATACTGACATGTATGTTTACGCTTCCGCAGCTAGGTAGGCCCTGAGGGAGACAGGATAAAATGACCCCTTCACTCTTCCCACTGGAACTCATCAAGGTTGCAGTGATACGTGGAGGGCCTTGTATCAGTTGAAGCTGGTATGGGGGATGAACTCCTGTTTGTATACGGTGAGTGCACCGTATATGAGTAGGGGACGTCACACCTGATGCATTTATTTTTCTAACTTCTTGAAGTATTTACTATCAACAAACTTCTTCTTGGTGCCAATCCAAGAAATAGACATAAAATTAGCATGGTCTACTCTCCCTTCCCTTTGCTTCTGCACCAACTCTTCTTGCTGCAATAGAATGGTTACTTTGATTGTATCGACCTGCTACTTGTACTTGATCTTAGAAGAGATAATATTCGTAAGGAATCTTAGGACAAAGTGAGATATACGTTTATACATGTATTCGTATAGTATTTTTTTATGTATCTTTTGGTTCATGTCCTTTCATGTGGACAAAAGACCACAATGTTGTACATTTTTGTTATTGGAATAAAAAATGTAGTTTAGGTACTTGTGCTTTCGTCATGGATGCATCTTTTGTTCCTTGTTCATTACATTTAGTATCAGAGCCTGAAGATCCAAGGACGTGCAAGAAGATTAGAGGATCAAAGTGCTCAATAGGTTAGTTTCATGTTGTTGCTTGTGGTATTATTTTTCCAGGATAAATGAGACAAAAACACAAGAAAAACATATGAAACTGTTAAGCCCTGAGAAATAATACAAGCCTTGGTGAAATTGCCAATCTGGCAATCAACAGGAGCCCTAAAGAACCTGGCAATCAATAGGATAAAACTAAGAATATGATAATTGGCATAAACTTCTGCGATTTTAGTTTGGTATTTGGGAATCAGTGGTTAGGACTATGATTTTGGTGTCGTATTGTATGAAAAAGGGTATATTTTGGCATGTTTGAGGAGCTTAATTGCATTTAGTGGTCACGTATTTTGGGCTGTATTGGATGTTTTTTTCTTTGCCATTGTTAGGAGCTCGGATTTCTAGGATGTGGATAAGTCTTCACGCCGCTATCTATTTCTAGCGCAGAGCAGGGGCAGATTGTGCAGGGAGAGCATGGCCGGCGGCTTGGCCTCCATTCTTTGTGTCTCAGAATTGTTCTGAGAGCTTAGAGATCGTTTTGGCAGCTAAAGGATTTGGTTCCCTTGTTTATGATCTTAACGTTTCTGTATAAAGCATAGAAGCAGATCATAAATTATTTCACATGCTCGAGTTGGATTCATGTAAAGGCAGAGGATTGGCAAGGAAGAATTCGGATCAAATGCAGGAAAATTTGGATTGCGTTCCAGTTTTTGCTTCTATTTGCCCTTCCGCGCGGTCGTCGGAGCAGGTTTTTGAGCTTGTCCATGCACTGAATTTTGGTATCCTTTTCTCAGATTCTAGGCGGGTAAGGCGTGTATTTGCCGGAATAGCCGGATTTGGGGCAGAGATAGGCTCCGGCTTCATGCAATCGATGCCATCAGAGGCAGCAATCAGGTCAATCGATGCCATCAGAGGCGTTGCTATCTGCAATCGATGCCTTCACTTCCTTTTTTTTTTAAATCTTCCAACCATGTGTTAATCAGAATTTGAACCCATGCTCGGTTAATCGAGCTGCCAGCTTGGGCTAAGGCCATCCGATCGTAGACACAGCCGTCGGTACTGGGAGGTTTCTTGCTTCTTTTTTTGGCAGGGGATGGGAGGGATCCGTCCCATCTATACGCTGATCCTCCTTAATCTCTACGCTGCCATCAGAGGCTTGCGCTGCCATCGGAGGCTTGCTTTTTAAGCATGACGCTGATTCTAGTCCGCCGGTGCAAAGTTCATGGGCACGCTTTTGGTGGTTTTTCGCTTTTTTTTGCTCCCATCTATATGTTTGGTTGGACCATTGGAAAGTGGCAGACGAATTTTTCACGAAAAATGTTATGGCCTTTGATTTGGCACAAAACAGAGAATATTCTAAAAATCAATGGTCAAAAATGAAAGAAGGCAACAAGAACCTAAGAATCATTAAAAAACTTAAGAATCCTCACAAACCTTAAGAAATCAACAACAAAACCCTAAGCACTGCTCAGGAACTGCTGCCACTGGAAGAAACTTTCGTCCTCGCTGGAAAAGACCTTCGGAGGAGATTCCGCCATCCCCACTGTAATAGTGCCAAAAAAAAAGGGGAGTTTAAACAATAAAATGGCCTAAAAAAATTCATGGTAAAATAGATGACAATCTAGTTGTTGGCTTGTTGACCTGAAAATTTATCCAAGATGGAAGAAGCTTAATGCAAACTAGCAGAGGGAAGCGCCTCGGCATTTTTTACAAGGTACCCTTCTTTCTTCACTATGGTAATACAGTAGACTAATTTTTTTAGTGTAGAAGCTTTAGCAACATGCACGTTGCAGAAGGTGCAGTGTCTGATTTGTTTTATATAACTTCTATTTGTTGCGCTCTACGATTGGTTCATTGAGATAGTTAAATTAATCGAGCAGGAAACGTACTCACCTCACCAGTTTCCATCGGTGTTGTTAATTTTTTCAGTAGAGAATTTTGAGTTGTTGCTATAGGCCTTCATGCTCGTTTGCATGGATTTTAGCAGGTTGTTAAACATGTTCAACACTCGAGTTCCATCTCTATTTTTGTCCCTGCAATCATACAAATGGGGAGGTGCTGGTAGATATTGTTAAAAAATGATAACCTTAGAAAAATGTCTAGCACAATAACTTTATTTCTTCAACCACTTTGCTTATGAATGTTCAAACTTGGGAGCCACAATATGGTCACTAATCCCAACTCGTTCAAAGCAAGACAATCACAAAAAACTTCCTCTAGAAATAAGAGTGAAGCAAATACAAGTTCAATATGTCCTTTGAGTGCAAACACACAATTATCAAATGTGCAAATGGTTAAATCATTAGAAAACCTTAATGATTACTGTAGCAGTGCTACTGTAGCTATGGTATTGACCGAAATACTGTAGCTACAATTGACCTCGGGCTTCTTTGCAGATATGTCCTCCAAATTGTCTTCTCCGACTGCCAAATGATCTTCTGAAGCCGTATCTCCCTTGTGCAACCTTCCATTTCATATATACATGTGGATCCAGCGGTGCGGGAGGAGATCGAACTGCTAAACTTGGAACGACTCCGTTGTAGATATATCCCACAGGCCTAGTCATGATATCAGACCTTTTTCAAACCATTGAAACCTAGATTTCATAAATAATATAATCTAGGTTTCATCTCGAGTTGAACCTTCAAACAATAATTTACAGGCCTAGTCATGATATCAGGCCTTTTTCAAACCATTGAAACCTAGATTTCATAAATAATATAATCTAGGTTTCATCTCGAGTTGAACCTTCAAACAATAATTTAGCATTTCATATCAACTCTATATTGCAACCATAATCTTAGCATTAGGTTCCAATCACTTCTTGCTTTTTTTATCTTTGCAGAACCTCACAGTTAAGTAGACAAATAGGTTTATCATTGTCAACTATAAGCTGAACAAAAATTAACACTCCTCCTTCAGCTTACTAGTTGACAATATTAAGACTGTTTCTAAACTGTTTAAATTTATTTTCTGCAAGATAGATAGATAGATAGATAGATAGTATTTTAACGTCACGCCACTAGGCAGCATCCAACTGGACATGTGACCACACACCACACTACATTGCTCTGTTGGGCCCTGCCCCCAACCACTTTACATTGCGTCTGTGGGTTACATTGCGTCTGTGGGTTTTGACACCCAACAGTTCAAAGTGCGATTCTGGGCGGTCTCGAACTCAAGACCTATAGTTGCAAGAACTAGTGTGTTACCACTAGACCAAACACCCAGACGCAAGAGCCTTTGTGAAAATATCAGCAATTTGTTTGGCAGTTTCAACATACCTCATTTGAATATATCCCTTGTTTGCTAGATCCCTTATAAAGTGGATATTGAGCTCGATGTGCTTGGTTCTCTCATGTGCAACTGGATTCTTGACAATAGCAATGCAGCTTTGACTATCTGTCATAATTTCTATTGCTTCAACCTGCTCACATTTTAATTCATCTAGTAATCTTTTCAACTAGACAACTTCCTTGGCCACTAGAGAAGCAGCTGCATATTCTGCTTCAGCTGAACTCATGGCTATAGCAGACTGTTTTTTGCATTTCCAGCTTATAACTCCACCTCCTAGAAAAATTGCATAACCAGAGGTTGATTTTCTACATTCCAGGTCACCTCCCCAATCTGCATCACTGTGGTGGGGGCAGGACCCATCTGGGTGTGTTGTAAAGTGTCACATGTCCGATAGGACGCTGCCTTGTGGCGTGACGTTAAAATCTCTCTCTCTCTCTAATTTCAATTTGTTAGTATTATAACAAATTCCATGATGTTGAGTACCTTTCAAATATTTGAGTACACGTTTTCCAGCCTCCCAGAGTTCTTTTGTAGGACTATGGCATTTTCTGCTTAATATATTCACTGCATAAGCTATGTCAGGTCTCGTGCTATTAACCAAGTAGAGCAGACAGCCAACTAAAGCTCTATAAGGGATAAGTTCCATATCTGCCATCTCCTCCTCAGTTTGATCTTTATTGTCAGTCAACCTGTGTCCTGGTAACATAGGAATTTTCATAGCATTTGCATTTTCCAAATTAAACCTGTTCAACATATTCTCCACATGTTTACTTTGACTCAACTTCAAGATCCTTTCTTCTTTGTTTCTTATTACTTCTATTCCCAAGAACTTTTTTAATTCACCAAGATCTGTCATTTGAAACCTTGATTTTAAGATGTTTTTGCAATCATTCAAGATATTCAAAGTATTGGCTACCATGATGCAATCATCCACATAAAGTGCTATGATGCAAAAATCATCTCCTTTTTCAAACCTGTATAAGTTCCCATCATTTCTTAATTTTTCAAAACTTTGTTCTTTCAAAAAATGATCCATACATAAATACCATTCTCGTGAAGATTGTTTTAAGCCATAGACAGCTCTGTTTAATTTCCAAACCATATCTTTGTTTACCTCAAAGCCATGTGGCTGTTTCATGTAGGTTTCTTCTTCAAGAGTGGCATTTAAGAAGGCAGTTTTCACATCCATATGATGTAATTCCAATCCCAAAGCATTTGTCATTGCCAAAAGAACCCTGATACTAGGATGTTTTACAATTGGAGAATAAGTTTCCTCATAATCTCTTCCCTTTTTCTGTGTAAAACCTTGTGCTACTAATCTTGCTTTGTATTTTCTTGTGCCATCAGGATTTTGTTTGATTCTAAATATCCACTTGCTTCCAATAATATTTTTTCCTCTTTCAGGGTGAACAAGGTCATATGTTTGTGTATCCTTAAAGGAAGCTAACTCCTCCTTCATAGCTTTTAACCATTCATTTTTATTTATGCTATTATGTACATCCTCATAACTTTCTGGAATTAGCTCATTTTCGAGAATGGTCATGATTTGCTCATATGGTACTTCTTGTTTTCTTTCAATTCTTCTGCTTTTACCTTCTTCAGTTCTGCCATATGGTGTATCACCTAATTTTGCTTCCTCAATCAGTTTTTCAGCTTGAGTTTTCTTCCTTTTTATTATGCCTTCATCTTTTCACTATCAGTGGTCATATCATAATTAACATTGTCTTTTTCTTCATTATCATCCAGATCTGCATCTTGTTCCTTCTTTTCATTTGACCCAGTAGTTTGTTCCTTAATTTGAACCCCTTGCTTATGTCTATCTTTGTAAACCACTCTTTCATCAAATAGGACATCTCTACTAACTATAATAGTTTGGCTTTCTGGAATAAAAATTCTGTAACCCTTAGATTCAGAATCATATCCAACAAGGAATCCAACTTCTGCCTTGTCATCCAGCTTTTTCCTCAATTCCACAGGTTTATGAATATAACAGAGACAACCATATGTTTTAAACATGTCAAGAGTCAACTTTTCATAAGGATTCCAAACCAAATTTGGGATTTTACCCTTTAAGCTTGCAGATGGCAGCACATTTTGAACTTGAATTGCAGTTCTAAGAGCCTCCTCCCATAAATTTCTTGGTAATCCACTTTGCTTCAACATTGCTCTAATTGCATCCATTACTGTCCTGTTTTTCCTTTCAGCAACCCCATTTTGTTGAGGACTGTACCTACAAGTTAGTTGCCTCTTGATGCCATGTTTTATGCAAAAATGTCTGAATTTTTCTGATAAATATTCTCCTCCTCTATCAGATCTTATGCACTTGATTTTTTGCCCAGTTTCTCTTTCCACTTCAGCTACAAATTGTTTGAAAGCTTGAAGTGCTTGAGACTTTCTTGTCAAGCAATAGATTTTGCATTTTCTACTGTAGTCATCAATGAATGTAATAAAATATCTATGGTTTGTTCTACTCCTTACATTCAATGGACCATATAAATCTGTATGAACAAGTTCTAACACCTGACTTGCCTTAGATTCTCTTTTCTTGAAGGGTAATCGATTCAGTTTGCCAATTGCACACCCTTCACAAATTGGATTTTCTCCTTCATCATTGTAATTTATGACACCTAATTTCTTCAAAGCTTTCAGATTATGGAAGTGTGTATGAGCTAATCTATTGTGCCATAATTCCAAATTTGTTTCTTGAATTACATTGACATTGCTTGCCACAAGACCATTTATTTGAAACAAATTCCCAACTCTTTTTGCTCGAATTCCATTCATAAGCACATTACATTCTTTTGAGTCAAAAGTGACTTTATATCCTAAGTCAACAAGCTGACTTACAGAAATCAAATTTTTAATAATTACTGGCACACATAAAACTTCTTCTATATTCACAATCTTCCCATCCAAATCTTCAAGTTGTAATAGCCCTTTTCCTTGGATTTCAGTTAAGGCTCCATTTCCAACTTGAATTTGCTTAGAGTTTGTTGGAGACAAATTTCTAAACAACTCAGCTGACTTTACAACTGATCTTTCAGCTCCAGAATCAACTACAAGCAGATCAGAATTATCAGCATTATATTTTTCATGAATAACAGCAAAAGTATTGGTTACCTCATCATCTTGATCACCAATCTCAACTTTGCTTTTCTCCTCAACTTCTCTAGTCAAATATGCTTTTTCAGGGTTTCTTCCTCGACCTCTATTTGAACTTCATCCCCTTCCCCTTCCAAAGTTCTGTGGAGTAGGGCATTTTGCAGCCATATGCCCTCTCCCTCCACAATTAAAGCAATTGAACTCTTTTTCCCTTTTTAATTTTGGACACTCATTTTTATAGTGCCCCTGCTCATGACATTGATAACAAGTAACTTTATCCTTCTTTTTAAGAATAAAACTTCAGGATTTTCTTGATTTTGCCTTAGAATCTTTTTCTGTTCCCATTCTGTCCTTAGAAGATTCTCAGCTTCTTCCTTGGATCTACAAGTATTTCTTACAAATAAAGCCAAGTTTTCATTTTCACTTATGGCCCTGGAAATTTGAAGTACCTGACTCCTCTCAGAAATAATGGTACCTGCTCCTTCCAGATCTGCTATCATATTGTCAAATTTGTTGAAAAACTCAACTACATCTTCTTCTTCTCTAAGTTTTAAATTTCTCAACTCATTTTCAAGTAAATCCAATTGTGAGGATGTTTTTTCTTCATAATGACTCACTTCTTTGAGTTTTGCTTGGATTGATTTCCCTGCACTAACTGCTCCAGCCAGGCCACTTGTACCTGCTGCACCTCCTGCTATACCAGCACCTTCAGAAGTTTGTCCTGCTCCTCCTGCCACTGATTCTGCTGAGCCAATTCTGACCAAACCCCCAATGCTAACAGCTAAAGTACTGGTAGGATTTACCAGTTCCCACAAGTCTTCTACCTCCAGAATGTGAATCATGGCGTCCTTCCATACTTGGAAACCAGGCCCACCCTTGTAGACCTCCACCTAATTCAGAAGACTAGCCCCAAATCTGCTAGACATATCTATAGGCTCTGATACCACTGTTAGAAAATGATAACCTTAGAAAAATGTCTAGCACAATAACTTTATTTCTTCAACCACTTTGCTTATGAATGTTCAATCTTAGGAGCCACAATATGGTCACTAATCCCAACTTGTTCAAAGCAAGACAATCACAAAAAACTTCCTCTAGAAATAAGAGTGAAGCAAATACAAGTTCAATATGTCCTTTGAGTGCAAACACACAATTATCAAATGTAGCAAATGGTTAAACCATTAGAAAACCTTAATGATTATCAGAAATTAAGCTATCAGAGCTATGGTATTGACCGAAATACTGTAGCTACAGTTGACCTCGGGCTTCTTTGCAGATATGTCCTCCAAATTGTCTTCTCCAACTGCCAAATGATCTTCTGAAGCCGTATCTCCCTTATGCAACCTTCCATTCCATATATACATGTGGATCCGGCGGTGCAGGAGGAGATTGAACTGCTAAACTTGGAACGACTCCGTTGTAGATATATCCCACAGGCCTAGTCATGATATCAGGCCTTTTTCAAACCATTGAAACCTAGATTTCATAAATAATATAATCTAGGTTTCATCTCGAGTTGAACCTTCAAACAATAATTTACAGGCCTAGTCATGATATCAGGCCTTTTTCAAACCATTGAAACCTAGATTTCATAAATAATATAATCTAGGTTTCATCTCGAGTTGAACCTTCAAACAATAATTTAGCATTTCATATCAACTCTATATTGCAACCATAATCTTAGCATTAGGTTCCAATCACTTCTTGCTTTTTTGATCTTTGCAGAACCTCACAGTTAAGCAGACAAATAGGTTTATCATTGTCAACTATAAGCTGAACAAAAAATGTTGCGCTCTACGATTGGTTCATTGAGATAGTTAAATTAACCGAGCAGGAAACGTACTCATCTCACCAGTTTCCATCGGTGTTGTTAATTTTTTTAGTAGAGAATTTTGAGTTGTTGCTATAGGCAGCTTGTTTGGTCCATTATGAAACTTCATGCTCGTTTGCATGGATTTTAGCAGGTTGTTAAACATGTTCAACGCTCGAGTTCCATCTCTATTTTTGTCCCTGCAATCATACAAATGGGGAGGTGCTGGTAGATATCATGGGCATAATGAAGACTTTGAGGCTTTAATTTTAGCTGGAGCATCACTCCAGACAAAGCCAGCCAATGTTTTATTATAGAAACCTAGAAATCTCTATCCATTCAGGCAGCCACTATCATTTTGCTCAAAGCTACTTATACCTCACAATCTTCTACACCATATCATAATCATTGGCATTGGCATTGGCATTGTATGTGTTGATGCCTCCTTATGTTGCTTGTACAGATCTCTTTAAGCCATTTAAACCAGTTATTTATGAGCATCAAGTTCGTTGTTTTTCTGACATATTGGCAGCCATCAAGTTTCTGGTGCAAATGGGTTGGAATACTTACACATGAGTACACTTACAGGATGGACCTGTGCAGACACATTTTGATGTCAATATTTTAGAGCTGATGCATACAGCTGCTGCTGCTACTTTGCAAATGGACAAGGTATAGGATGATGGTATATGTTCGATAAACGTTTTGAAGTCTTTGCTTGTAATGAAATATTAATTGGTATCTCATAATCATTTTGTGATAATTTGTCCTGCATCTGAAATGGAGAAGCTAGTAAATGGACACCGTGGATGATTCATCCTTAAATTATCTAAAATCATGATAATCCTCTTGCTTTGCTTTTTAGATTCAAGATAATCTTTAAAATGACAGTCAGGGTAATATAACTATCAATTGCAGTTCTCTTATGGCTTTGAGCCATCATCTCCAGTTCAAGCTTCCCCTAGATAACTGCTAATATGTGACATTGTACATCGCGTATCATTTCTTGTTTGTTTGTATGTCTCAGCAGAATGCAAAATGGCATGTCATACTATTCTAGTATCTTTTATTCTTTTACAAACTAGTATTATTTCATGTTCTATGATTTGTTCCCTAACTAGTAATTGCAAGTTTGCAACATCACCTTAGCCTCACATAAAATTACCCTTACCCAATAAAACTTGGACCTATATAGGCCCTATTATAATATATACATACATAAAACAACCTGAGCAAACCTATACACATTCTGTTATATTATACATAAGCATTGTATTAAATATAAAATTATACATGATATCCTATATACGAAGAGATTGAACCATTGAATTAAAAACAACCCCGCTCCAACCCCCCAGTTGTTTTTGCTGATATTCGTACAGGGCGTCCAGCGGTTGGCGAGGAGATCCAAACATATACGCGCATAGATGTGTACAATGTGCTTCACAACTTTTAGTTTAATTCTGTAACTAAAACTTGCTACAAAATGTGTCGTGCTTAACGATGGCTAAGATCGCTCCCGAGTGGGTCGATCTAAGCTATTTTTCTACATTTTTGACAATTTTAAGATGATACAATGCCAAATTTAACTAATTCTAAACATTTTAACAAATTTTCTTGCAAAAATTGGACAATTTATGCCAACAAACAGGGGACTCGGGTTACTCCGCATGAAAAGCGTGTGCGTTCGCGACGCAGGGGTTATCGGCGAGAAGTAACCCGAGTGGGTCAATTTTGACCTGAAAAGTCAATTTCCAAGAAAAATTTGAACTAGCAATGTTAACAAGAAGAGTTTAATTATGTTAATGACAACTTTACAAAAAATTATCTTTATACAAAATTGCAAGCTTTCTAAAGCTTGTCTTTTCGGATCCTCCTAGCCAAATGGAGGTCCTTTGGCATTACTGTTACCCTCTTCACATGGATGGCACATAGGTTGCCTTCCTCGGAGAGCTGTACCAGATCTGCCTCCGCAGCCTCTTGCAGAGATCGGACCATTAGGGGTGTAACCTTATAATCGGTCTGAAACTCCTGCATAACCTCTCGGAGGAGCCGTTCGAACGACGCCTTCCGGATCAAGAGATTAGTGCACTGTTGGAAGTGCCTAATCTCTTGGAAAACTCGGGCGTGCTTCAAATTGGATCCATGATGGACCTTCTTGGGGGCTTCTGGCCGAGGTGGTGGCGGCTTCGGCTGGTTCCTTGGTCTGCCATCCCTAACGTACTTCTGTACTTTTGCTTGCAATACCAATCATTGTACCTTTTCCATCGAAGATACCCCTGGTACGCTTTCTTCTTGCGTTCGAACTCGCGGTCCTGCTTCAGCATGAACTCGTGCTCTTCCGCTTTCTGTTTCTTTACCACCTTAGGTGGCTTGGGCCACTTAGGGGTGGTTGGGCGTTGGGATTGGAGGTTTCCCCGACGTCCCCTTCGAGCTCTTCCTCCTCCTCCCCCCTGTAGTCCACTCCATCGGCCCCTATTGTGCACACTTTGCAGATAGGCTGAAACAAGCTATGGCGTGATTGTTCCGGAGACGCAATATCAAGGAATCACCCTATGAGACTACTCCGAGTTACATCTCCCCAGTCCGATGGGGCAGGTTGGAGAAGTGTGCCCTCCCCGAACATAATAGATCCCTATGTGTGCTAGAGAATACGTGCCACTAGGTGCACACACAGCCGTACCCGACTTGAACCCCCCAAAATCCACGGACCGCCATGCGCGCCCATCGAGCCAAGGACGTCCATATAGGCACGTTTCCTGCGACCCAGGAGGTGTCGGACCCATACCCAGCCCCAAACGTGAGGACCGACTATAAGCCTAGCACACTGTAGGAGTCTTGTAGCCACGCTAGTCAAGACTCCACCCCCGTTTCACCATTGTGCTCGTTGTCTGGTGCTGAATCACATCATAACATGCATAGCCAGGTAGGCCCTTATGCACAGGCCGCATCTAATGGGATTTAAGGGGTTCTAACTAGGAGCATATCTAATCCTAGAGGGCCTTTAGGTCTCTACCCCCCTTTTACACATACAATACAGAAAGAACAGAAAGAGAGCATTCATATCTGACACATCCATCAAAATCTCATCTAGACTATAAAATAGAGAGACTAATCATCCATCTAACAAGCAAGGGTTAGTTCCTAGCTAGAATCTCAAGCTAAGTAAGCCTACTAACTGGTATCTGAGCTAGATCTCCCATCTCTTAGGTCCTCCATGCCCTGCTGGTTGAACAAGCTCCTCCTCCTCCTCCAACTGCGCCCAAATCGAATTGGGGCAAATTGGGGGTAGAAACCCCAATTTGGGTGTCCCAAGTTAGCAGGTCTGCCTTGCCCAATCAATTTGGGCCAGTTGGCAATTCTAGATTGGTTAATATTAACTAATTTGATATTTTAGCCCTTTTAATATTAGGTTAAGCCCTAAATTCGAATTAGGATTTAGGGTTAGGTTTCCACCTTAATAATTGATGATTAACATAGCTAACCTTAGCTTATGAATAATTAATGTGCCATTAATTATTCATAGTGATGTATCATGTATTTATACTCAAAAAGGCATATAAATACGTGGAACATCACAGTTCTAAACCTAGACTACGGGTTCTAGGAAGGCTCTATTAGTAAGATAAGATACTAGGTCATCTGGAATCCTAGGTTCCAGATGATCTACCTATGAAGCTACTATGAATACCTACTCCGGACGAACTTCCTCTAACTCCTTGGGTCTCTATGACTTGATGATGAGTCGAGTGATTCCTCCTCCATCTGATCAGCGTATTGCCTTGGGGTTATCGGTCTGAGCTACGGCGCAACAAACGGTGTTCGAAACAGAGTTTCGAGCGAAGAACAGGTCTCAAGGCAAGTGGCGCCAAAAAGTGGCCTAGGGTTAGGGTTAGGGTACTTATAGGTTCGAGTTCCATGTCACTACCACGTGACTCCAATGGGGTGCCTCCATGTGGTGGATACCCACTAGGTTGGAGCCATGTGGAAATGTCATTAAGCCTAAGGTTGGCTAAGTTATGTGAATAACTTGACCATGCTCCCTTTTCCACTTACTATGGTGTACAAGCCTATAATAATAGGCTTGTACAGTGACGAGGCTTAGAAATATACGTATTTATGGCATATATTTTCGGGGAATGTCACACCAACTCTGTTGTCTTCAACCAGAGTCTGCAACATGAAGATGTGGTCAATGGTTGAGTGCCGGGGCCTAAATCTTGCCTGGGTGTGGGCCCGCACCTCTGCTGCCTCTGCCCAGCCTGTCAATTACTGCTCGAGAATTCCAGCTAGCAGTTTTGAAAACACCGAACTAACCATGATTGTTCGGTAATTGGTTGGGCAGTGCCGGTCACCTACCTTATAGATGGGAACAACTCTGCTATTGGTCCACTGCAGTGGCCCTTCCCGTAACGCCTTGTTGAACAAGGCGGTCAGCACCAATACTAGGGACGGCCCTGCCCACTTGAGTAATTCTGCCTGCATACCATCCAGGTCTGGCGCTTTCCCATTGGCAAGACGCTGTAAGCCATCAGGGGGAGATGTTCGGCCTGCTGGACACTCATCCTCGAACCTTTTGGCGCAGAGTGCTTCGAAGGCCAGCCCAGCCTACGGGGGACATCACACGGCGTGGGAACAAGATTTGCAAAGCCGGCTCTATGACCCGGCCAGAGGGGACGCCAGACGCCCATACCCCCCCACGTGATGGCCCCCATTGGTTCTCGTGGACGAGGATGTTGAGGAGGGCCCTCAAGAACGGCTAGCTAATGGGAAGGCGGTGACGACTCGATGGTATGCTTGGCCGAAGTTACTCAAGTGGGCAGGGCAGCCGCTTGTGCCGTCCCTCACTACCCTGCTCAATAGAGCATTGCAGAGGGTTTCCCCGACAATGGACCACAAGCGTGGTTGTTCCCATTCACAAGGCGGGCGACCCCACACCGTCCGCCACACCACGGACGATCATGGTCGATTCAAGATTTGCCAAACCGTTATCGGCATTCTCGAAAGCAGCAGTTGACCCTACCGGGCGAGAGGCCGGATGTGCGAGCCCCTCACACAGGCAGGCTTTCGCCCCGCCACTCAACGATTGGACCATATCTTTACGCCAAGGGCATCGATTGAAGACAAACCGGAATCATCTATTTGGACTTGTATTCTTTGCTTTGTGGACTCGCAAAGGCTTTTGATACGGTCCCCCGAAAAGCTGTAGGCTAGACAAGGTCAATCGGGGCTCCCTCACGCGCGAATGCCATATCTCTGAGTTGTATGAGAGTTGTTTTGGCGGGGATGCGGCCGGACGGGCCAAGCATTCACCGGTAGTATCGGGTCCGTGCATGGTTGCCCCCTCTCGCCAACACTTTTTGGCCTCTACATTGATCGAGCTTAGAGCCCCCGCTTACCGAGCATGGGGGGATGGCATACGCCTTTTGCACCAGGTCATCCGCCCGGCTCATCTATGCGACGATGTTGGCGGTGGCCCACACCCCGTATCTATGATCTCACCTGGATGCCCTAGACACATTTTGTCGCCTCTGACATGGCGTCAATCCGCCAAGACCGAGGTGGTTCTCATATCCTCTTCCGCCACCCCATGCCTCTTGCACTCACATATCGGGGACTGACCTCCGGGCGCCCGCCCACCTACAAGTACCTAGGGGTGGAGTTCCCCTCCTCGCTTCTGGCGGAGGCGTCTATCCGCTATGGGTGACAAAGAAGGCTGGAAAGCGCTTTTATGCCATGCGTGGGAACAAATATCACTGGCAGAGCTATATGATTGGGGCCATCGGTCACATCCGCTTAGGGCCGGTCGGCCTCGGGTCCTTCCATCGGTCGAGGTTTGGGGCCTCGTCCGCCTCTTTGACACTGGAATGACTTGGGCGAAAAGTGAAGGCATTTTTTGGCACGGGCACTTGGGGTGAAACCTTCACCCCTATCGAGTCTCTTTCTTGAGCGGATTCTTGCAGCTTCACGGGCAGCCCTTTTGATAGACACATCGCCTATTTTGAAAGTGGTTACTATGGGTGATGCTCGGCTCCCTTTTGGCTTACACTGCGGGCCATGAGTCAGCATGGCGGCTTAGGGCTGTTGGAGGGGTAAGAGAGATCGCTGGTTCGCCGGATGGAACGTCGTGTGAGCATCATCTGTTGGGCGCGTGACCCCATCGTGATGCGACTGCTGGGAGTACCTAGATGCTTGTTTCCTTGGCAACCCTAGTCGGCCGGACGACCAAAGCGGGGCAAAGGTGTCCTCGCGAGGGTCCGATTACTCTCGGATGTATGACCCCGGGCACGCGTCTTGGCGGTGTGTGTTCATCGGCAAATGCAAGGGCACGCCCGCCGCACTAAGGGAGGCGTGCTCCGCCCGGATCTGTGACATTTGGGCAACTCTGGAAAGTGTGAGACTCATCCTCAATGGCACCCGTTTGGCAAAGACCGACAGAGTGAGCACCCGGGCGGGGGCTCCCAATCCACCGCCCGCCTCGATCACGAAGATGGTGGGCACCTGCAGCGAATGGAGGCAATGAGTCCGCTTTTCGGGGGCAGCCGGGAACGCAGTAGGTAGAGGCGTGGGCCCGGGCTAACACGGGGTTAATGTGCTCCTTGTAATGGGCCATTTTGACCTGCTCTAGAGCAATGGGGTCCCAGAGCACTACGGGGGTGGTGCATGACTGTATATATTGGGATGTTTCTGCATTTTATATGATTAGCCAGTTTTTGTCGGGCGGGGCTGATTGTCGCCGGTTTTTCCTCGAAAACCCTTCTGGCGGGGGTTTTAATCCGGCGAAAGAATCCGCTCTTTAGCGTTTTGTATTGGGTCCCATAGACCGATTGGTCTCCGTGGACGATAAAAGTACCTTTCTTCCTTCCTTCCTTGGTCCACATCTGACTCTGTGATTTCCAGCACTGGGCTTTCTTGCAGGGGTAATGCTGCTTGTGCATCGTGGGGATCGTATAGCTATTGTAAGTATTGAACTAATACAAAACTAGCATAAATCTAGCAAAATCAATCAAGAGATAGAAAAGTGCAAGAACTGCTCTACACCTCATTGTTTCAGTATATAACATACAACGAATATATGTACAACTGGTGAGACTAAGAATAGCACTCTACCGTTTAACCACCACCCATTAATTATATAACTAATTTAAGGCCGGTGCTCAGTGCTGATAAAGTGTTGCCTTCTGTATACTTTAGCACATTGACAGCATTTGTGTGCTAGTTGTTGAATCACATTATTGCTTAGTCAACATATTTATATTCCAACATCTAGGAGAAGCAAAGAGAGTTTGTTGAGATTTCTACATTGTCATGACTAAGAAACACACAAATAGTAATGGTATATGAAATAGGAAAAACACCAATGGCAAGGAGAGCATGGGAAAGTTTAGTAAAATACCATGAGATAAAAAAAGGGTGTTCTTAATAGCCATAATGGACTCCATAAAGTTACACTTGCAAGAGTCAGGATGGTTTCATGATATAGTACAATGGTTTAAGGATATGGGTATGACACTAAGTGACATCATAATAGCAAGTAAATGGAATGAGAATACGAATTGAATTGATTCTTAATATCCACAAAGATCTATGGGACTCAAAATGCGTCATGGGAGTGGATAGCAATCAGGAACTGGCTAGAGAAACATGTTGGAGCCAAAATAAAATTGCTTCTAGAAGCATTCGACTTTAAAGAGAATAAGATATAAGATGTACAAGATAGATGAAGCTAACAGGAATTAGAGAGACACACTTGCCAAATCAGTATGGGGAGCTATGGCATTAGAATAGAAAGGATAGATGGCAGAAAGCAAAAGATCTGAGAGAATTTGTAGACTATGCACACGACCCAATTACGGGATGAAGTATATTTAATCCAAAGTTGCCCATGATACACAAAGAGATAAGGGAGAAATATAGTGAAAGTAAATTGGAAACAAATCATGAGTAAGAAAGCACAATAGGGAAAATGTCCCCGGCAATAGAGAGATACTAAAAAACCATTGATGTCTATATAAAATAAGGAGTTTATAATTTGAGGAGAAATCAAAGAGGTCATCACCTATATAATAGTCCATGTAATACCAATTTGATGCTAAATCCCTTAGGGTTCGCACATGCTACATAGTCTTGGGAATAATTTAGGTCAGTACAGACAAAAAATGTATTCTATCATATTCTATATATAATTGTCATATAAAGCTTAGTAACCAAATTGCTTACTGTGATCATCTTATAGTTATTTGAATGGCCACGTTAATCTGCCAAGAAGTTGATAAATTTATTAGATATAACAGTAATACCATCTACTACCCTAGGGTCAGCCCATGTAAGCAACTCTAAAACCAATCATGTAATCTGCTGCCTTCTTTTTAGCGAGCCTTTACAACCCCTCTTGGACATTTTTAATAGTAAAATTTGCTTTATTTTTCTTGGGCATAAACTACAACACCATCTATATGCTAAAGTATTCTTATTTGCAAAATGAGATTTTCTACTTGTAATTGGGGTGTCTCATATTTGAGTTGATCGGTCCTCTTCCAGAATTTATTAGGCTTGGGTTACAATCTTGAAACCAGTTCTTCTTGTGATACTGCAAAAATGCACTTCTTTTGTTTAACAAGAGGTTGAAGTCTATTCTCAGGTGTCAGGTATCAATGCTCTACGTTGAATCAACCTACCTATATCTACAATCATAGATGTCAAAGTATCGCTCATCTTCACTATTGTAGAACTATCATTTGTGAGTAAGATTGAGTCTAACAAAACTTTACATTGTGAAAAGATGAGTATGAGTGTAAAAGAATAATCAAGTTCAGACAAAAGGTAACAAAAATATGCGCATGCAACATTTATGGTTTGGAAGACCATGAATTTAGATGAGGCAAGATGTCAAATTGCCAACCACAAGTACAAAGTGGGGTAAAGCAAGTGATCAACATCTAGAAAATAGCATTATTCTCCAATTGGCATGTGTAGCAAGGGTGATGGGGATGGAGAGAAGACATTGAGATGAATAAGGCAAAAGAGAAAAGAAAAATGCTAGGTTAGAATAGAATAAGGATGATGTGGAAGGAAGAAATTGAGTAGATAAGGGCGAAACGAAAAGGGAGATACTAGGCTATACGAGATTGCTCAACATAGATGCCAACTTGGATAACTAAGGAGAACCTAGGAGAATTATACACACACACTTGGCACAAAATTATGGGGAAGTATTAAGTGGCAAACTAAAAGTCCATTTGTAACCTCATTGCCTCATATTTCACTAGTTTCTTAATATCCAACAACGTCAAATTTGCCTCCACCTTTGGACAACTTGAATTTAAGTTGCAATAAATGGTCTTGGGCAAGCGCAAAATTGTATTTCGAGAAAGGGCAAAAGCATATGAACTCTTGAAAATCTCACAAGGGAATTGAATCATAAACAAAATAAATTTGGGTGGTTTGGACAGGAGATTCATCCATTGTCATTATCTCCAAATTTAGTATAAAATATGATAGAAAACCACATAAACTAAGAAATCACATGCATTTGGGATGTCCAACAATCCCATATTGTGGACAATCATGCTATATTTTCGTTGATTATATAAGTATGAATAATATGGAGCAAGCAGGGGGGTGTGGTCCACATCAAAAGAGCTAGTAAAGTAAGGCAATGTAAATGCTAGTTCCTAAAGTTTCCCAAGAATATAATTAAAAAGGGACTTAGGAAGGCATGTTCACCATTAACAGAATTATCCAAGTAAAAAGGGGGCTAAATATAAAAGCAAAGGCAGATTGGATTATAAAAAGGAAGAATCGGCCAGATGACAAGATCCACTAGCACTGGAGCAGTTTGGCGCTCAAGCTCGACCCTGCAGATTGCCATCTACAGCTCTGAGTTCTTCAGAAGCCCAAAAACTTCCTGAGATTGAATCCTAAGATTGAATCTGATTCTCAATTGTCACCTCCATAAAGCCTATCCAAGTCTATTGTAGTTTGATCGCTTATAAGCAGAAGAGAACTCATCTTTGATCGATTCTCATATCTAAACCATCTGGAAATTGCCTTAAGCCCAGACAATAATGTTCTTGTACTGGGCCGATGTATTATCACAAGAGGGCTTGAATTCGTCCCTTGTCTAAATTGTTATTGCCAAAAGCTTTTGAGTTGTGCTAAATTCCTCGACTCGTATCAATTGGTATCAGAGCGAGGTTGCGATTCTTATGGAATCTATGGGCCATGGGAACATCATCGGGATTTTGAATTTCTACTTTTTGATTTGAATCAAAGAAGATGGAACTAGTGGTGGCATCATACTCCAAGGCTGCAGAACACCAAGAATCTTGCAAGCTTGTGCTGCAAGTACAGTTGGATTTAACTCTGTCAAAGAAGTGTTGGGGGCCAGTATATGGGTGAACTGGCGAATCTTTGGAGCGTGGCGTCCAAAGTGGAGTCCTGGAGTCCCCAAGAACCTGTGTGATTATGGGAGACTGTGTTAATGAACCAATATACGGGTATTGGAAGTAAGGTGGATTTGGAAACTATTGCTGCAAACGAGGCTAGAGCATCAGTAACAGGAAAAAAAAAAAAAAAAAAAACTCGGTGCTTTCATGGAGAATGCTCGAAGTATATGGACTGACTTGTGGTGAACGAGTTCGGATTATTGGGGAAACTTCTATGATCCTTTGGAGATTATGGAATAATAAGGATGACTGCTGGGTGGTCGTGGAAAAGATTGTCTTGGAGACAAGTAACACCTGCTGCACAACATTGAGCACTGCTTTGTCATAATAGCCGAACTACCTGCCCTAGCCACTTGCCATCTCTAGAAGTCGTTTTGATCATCTGAGCCTATGTAACTTCCAACCTCTAAGCCTGAGTATGAGAACCGCAAAAGTATCTTGCTTAAAATTGCGGAGTCGAATCGTGGTGATCTGAGAGGCCGACTGGCCGTGGGGATCATTTATATGAATATTTGACGTTGGAAGTCATTTATATTAACACTTGAGCTTATTTGCAGGTTTTCTTAGTGATGAGCATTGGGGGGGACTTTACGGACAAGCTATCAAGTATAGGAATCCAAAAATTTAGATTTGGATCTCAAATTGTTTCCTATGAGACATGCTTATGGGTAAAGTTTGTAAGTTGAATTTTTTTATTTGGAATAAAGAATGGATACTTCTGTTGTATGTACCCATGGTAGATTGGTAATTACGATTGCAACGTAATAGGCCTGAACATGGTGCACTAATTGTGAATGCCTCTTGGTAGATCAGCAATTGTGCTGCAGTGCAATAGGCTTGAACAAGGGTGCATATGATGCATATTTTTGAAGACCGGTAATTGTGGTTGCAACACAATAGGCCTGACAAAAATTGCATCCGTAACGCGGCGATACAATTGTTTTGCAGAGATTAAAAGAAAAGAAACGCGAAGGTGCCAAAGAAATATGGTACTGTGAAAGTATAGTAACATATATAATTGTTTCTTGAGTTCGTAGGTTTGAGAAACTTCCAGGTTCATATCGATCGTGGAATAATCACCTTGAGAAAGGATGGACCAAATTGGAGCGCACTTGGACGATCGCGGACGATCTTTATGAGAAGGGATGGATTAATATGGAGCAAGCAGGGGGTGTGGTCCACATCGAAAGGGCTAGTAAAGTAAGGCAATGTAAATTCTAGTTTCTAAAGTTTCCCAAGAATATAATTAAAAAGGGACTTAAGAAGGCATCTGCACCATTAACAAAATTATCCAAGTTAAAAGGGGGCTAAATATAAAAGCAAAAGGGGCGTTCATGCAAAGTCAGCTTTCAACCATTTTAAACAAAAAAGGGCAGCGCCCGAACATTCTGAGATCTGCTATCTGTTACCACAAAAAGGGGTCAACTGAGGTAAAGTATCAAGGACCTTTTTAATGCGACAATGATTGTTTTAGACAGCAAAAAGGCAGATTGGATTATAAAAAGGGAGAATCGGCCAGATGCAGGATCGACCAACACTGCAGCAGTTCGGCGCTCAAGCTCGACCCTGCAGATTGGCATCTACAGCTCTGAGTTCTTCAGAAGCTCCAGAACTTCCAGATTTAAGTTGTTGATGCTTTCTTGGATAAAGCCTGAGATTGAATCTGATTCTCAATTGTCCTCCATAAAGCCTATCCAAAGTCTACTGTAGTTTGATCGATTATAAGCAGAAGAGAATTCAGCTTTGATCGATTCTCATACCTAAACCATCTGGAAATTGCCTTATGCCCTGTGGATTCGATTGGGGGAATAATCAGTGTGCTCCATATCTTGTTACATCTCGTTACAGAATTACAGACAATCTTGCTCTTGTATTGGGCCGATGTATTATCACAAGAGATCTTGAATCCATTCTTTGTCGTGTTATTGCCAAAGCTTTTGAGTTGTGCTAAATTCCTTGACTCGTATCAATGAACCAGTTACAAGTGATGACAAATGTCATTCTAGGGTTTCCGTGATGGTGGAGAACTTCTACTCTAGCCACTGTTATGTATAAGATGAAATGTGATCTCTAAGTTAATCCTATGCCATTATGGATAAGAGGTGATCATTGTGAGTAAGTGCACTGATCAAGCTCGAAGAAAATGGAAAGGACATATTCCAATGAGTTCTATTGGTTCATTAAAGATTCGAGGAAAACCTGCAACCAAATCATGGAATACCTTATCGTCCATGCTCAGCCAAAACCAACAAATTTGACTGTGCAATTTCAATCCCAAAACCAACTCTTTTTTGGCAAATTAAGCAACCCATGAAGCAGGAGGATCAATGCACCCAAAGATTTTGACCCGTCGTGCAATCTTATACCTGGTTTTTAGCCAATTATACCACGTGGCTGATAATAGATGTAACGGGCCCATGGTAGACCGCTCGAGTATTCGATCCTTGAATGTGCCTGTGGGACGTTCCTGAGACACCGACATAAATGGGTAGAAGTGACTACTCATAAATGTCTAGACGGTTTTGCCCAGTTGGTTAAGGGCATGTCGGTTAGGAACGTCACAACAGATGGCCAGATATACCACCTTTTTGTTGTTGGATATACCACGATTTCGGACTCCATCTATACACATTTGCAACCAAAAGGTTGTGGCATCTTGTGTCTGGTGATGAACCATGACCAATTGCACATGCTTACCCTATAATTCTAGCTTCAAAAGAATCTGATCAAGTGGACAACAATAAAAAGTGAGGGAGTATGAGGAAAAAAAATAAGCTTTGCTAAAGTGGTTGCAAAAATAAAATGATCTCACAAATCGAAGCTGCTGAAAGTACCAAGGCTACATGGGAGCAGTGGGAGCCCAAGAAGAGACACTTCAACCAAGGGGAGTGCAACTAGAGTACACATATTGATCAAGTGAATGCACGTTTGGGGTTTTTTTATTCCCTTGGTCGACCATATACGGTCGGGAGCCCATACGTCTACACTATTCATTTTCCAGCTTTCAACGTGAAGGGAGAAAGGCGGGAAGGAGGGATTCTGTAGATGATCGATTTGGGCAGCTTGATCCATTTCTAAGACAAGGAGCAAATCGTTTGCCTATTTGGGGTTCATTTAGTGGGCTTCATTTTCTTCTTCGTTGGCAACAAGAGAGCTCAAGAACTTGCTCAGCAAATTGCATTCTCTCATCTCTCACCACCACTCAATTTCTTACTCGATTTTGAAGCCAAATTCACAGCAAATTCCTTGCAAGGTGAAAGTGGAAGCATGGAATAAATTACTACTCCTATATTTTAGTGTAGCCAAAATAGGTTTAGCTAAACTACCTTCAAATTGGGGCTAGAAGTTTCTAACACTTGGCTAAACTAAATGATTTTTTTCCATCATAGTTTCTTGCTTTTGGCTAAACTTTCACAAAATGGAAAGGAAAATATTAGCCATCAGATATAGTAATTTAAAAAAATCCAAGCATTTTGGCAAAGACATTGAATTTATTGTAGATATATAAATCAAGAAACAAACATAGATGAACATGTTCAAAAATCTATTAAAAAAAAGGGACTACATTGTTCCTTTTCCTCTAATGCTTCAACTTTGTACTTGGAACAAGAAAGCAAGTGGAAAAAAGAAAAAAGAAAAAAGAAAAAATATAAACCCTATTTGAAATTTCTTAAAGTTAGTACACACATTGCTGTTGAATTTCAGGCTAACCTATCCATTTTTCCAAGCCCACTCTATCTTAGGTTTAGCTAATCGATGTCCTGATGGATATGTCTGGAGGTAAAGGTTTGGCTATTCAACCTAAAAACTCACTTGGGCAGAAAACAAATTGGGCTAAAATTTTCTTTTTTTTTGGGTATTTTTTCCATTTACTTTAGCCGTTTTTCTTGGAAAAACAGCTACAAAATAGCCATTTGGCTAATCTTAGCCGTTATTTTATTCCATGAGTGGAAGTCATGGGAAATTCGAACAAAGTGTAGTAGATACTTGTTTCTGGCTTGATCTTCTTGATGGAGCAGCCAAGAAGACTTCATTGTTCTTATTTGATCAAAGGTATGTATTATTGGAAAGTTCTTAAGCTCAAAATTCAATTCAGGTCACTTTAGGGCTGATTTATTATTGAATTGCCAATGTGCTTGCTGCCATAGCTTTCCCGACTGTCATGAGACGTCTTGGGACTCAAAGTAGCCTCTTTCTTTTCATATAAGATGTAATGAGGGCTGTAACAGACCTCAATTAGGGCTGCCCTTCCCTTTATGCATAAAGAATGCATTGTATGAGAACAAGGGGTTTGCCACTTATTAGAATACTTGCCAACTTAACTTTTAATGCTTTCTTAATGATGTTTATGTCCCAAAATCAGGGTTTAAGGTTCCTAAAGCCAAATTCATACCACTCTATCTCATCATTGCATATACTTGATTATAGATCATAAACAAATTTCCCATTCAAGCATCGTCACTAATACTCTTTTTCATTTTTTAATGCAGCAGTCGAGAAGCTTGCCAAGAAGACTTCATTGCCTATTATTTGATCACATGTAGAACAAGAGGAGGATGTAGAAGTGATCACTACTGAAGGGGTGCGTTTGGGCATAAAGCAAGAAGATGACATTGAACCCATTAATCCAAAATAGCTACAAGGTCTCTAACAAATAAGTGGATGTATGCATATCGAAGGGCAAAAATGAAGATGAAGCTTGAAGGCAAGAAAGATCATTTTGAGCTAATGTCTTTTGACTTAAATGGAGCTGCTGTGTTTTGTATTTGGTGTGTGGAGTGCCATGTACGATATGGAAAGGGAGGAGAGGATATGATGTACAATTACACGGCTCATGTATAATCCAAAGAACATAAGATCAATCTTCAAAGAAACCTTGATGCCACCCAAGAGAATGTCTCGGAAGTGAAGAGTAATGAAGATATTATGGCTAAAAATAGGGATGATGTGGAGGCTTGTATGGCCACTAAAGTGAGGCATTTTGTCGAGGAGACACATGTAGACTTTGACTTGTATAACAAAACTTTGGCAGGTTATGTGAGAAAGGAGGATATTTGCATTGTTTGTAAAGTTTGCAACAATGTGACCATGAACTCAGGATGTTTTGTATTTGACATTTTCCTTATATTGACCAATCTAAAGACACTAATTTGGACTGTTTCACATTTCATAGAGCCGGGAACACTAAGCGAGGCCGAATGTAGTACTTCAAGTAAGTGCAAAGGCCCCTATTTATGTTCATTTACATTCCAACTTGATGTTTTCTACATTATTCTTGCATTATCTCTTTTATATTTCTAGTCTTAACCTCTTGAAAACATGAAATCTCTATTTGGCATCATCATGTTTGGGATATTGGCAATTAGAGTATAGATATGGCTCCAACACAAGGGACTTAAGTATTGGAAAAATGTATCAGCTATGGACTGATACAAACCTATAGCACAGAATGAGCCAAAGCGAAAGCAAGAATGGAAGAGACACAATAGAAATAGAACAGGAACAATCTGGATGTTCTCTGTATTGCAAATCTATAAATACATGGAATAAATGGCACTGAAAGGCCAACAGCCAGAAACAGAAGGCCAAAGGCCAGAGATGTACATGATGTACTTCAATGTATCTAATGTACTCTAATGTACATCAATGTATCTAATGTACATCAATGTACTCTAATGTACAACTTGAATTCTAACACTCCCCTTTCAAGCTGGATAATCTGAAGCTACTGTAATGGTATAACACCAAGTGCTGATCTAAATTGTACAAACTTTTGTGTACCCAGGCTTAGTAAAGATATCTGCAACCATTGCACCAGTGGGTGAATAGATTAATGAAATGATTGCTTTCTACACCAGATCACGGACATAATGATAATGAATTGGAATGTACTTTGTTCGAGGATGATGGCCTGGTCGCTCTGCCATTTTCATGCAACTTTGGTTGTCCACATAAACATGAATAGGCTGCTGCACAGAAATACCAATATCATCAAGCAAGTGATCATACCAAATAAGATCTGCAACTCCAGTAGATAAGGCAGTGTATTCTGCCTCTGCTGAAGATCGTGCTACAACAGATTGCTTTTTGCTTATCCACCCTACTGCACCTCCATAAAACATGCATGTGCTACCTGTAGTGGAATGAGAATCCCTGTTGTTGCCCCAAGTTGCATCAGTAAATGCATGAAGACTTGCTGATCTGCTATCACAATAACATATTCCATACTCTTTTGTTCCTTGCAAATAGCGAAGAACACGCTTTGCTAGCTGCCAATGCTTTAACTCATAACAGCAGAAAAACAAAGATCAGGTCGTGTTATAGTCATGAGATACATCAAACTCCCAACAAGCTGCCTATATGGTAGAGAAGATGACTGCGCATTATCACAAATAGGTTCATTTTCAAACAATTTGATGCCAGCTTCCATTGGCGTGGAAACATGCTTACAATCTGCCATGCGAAATTGCTCAAGCAAAAATCCAACTTCTAGAGCCTAGTTGAACTCCAACACAAACCAACAACCATGGAATGAATGAATGAGCCATAGGAGCCCTCCTCTTTACTTCAAAATGGAAAAAGTACATCATATTCTTAGAACACTACCAATAAAATCCCTCATGCCCACCGGCCTTTTTGGGTGTATAGTATAACCAAGTACCATGACAAACTTGTATAGTGGACTACAAGGTAATAATGGAACAAGCTTTAAGCTTGCAACTCCGTTGTTCGCAAAACAATGACGCCAACAGCATAAGAGTTTATAAAACTCGAGAGGAACATCGACTCAACCTAAGAACCACCCAACTCTGCGAGGCGCGTCATGCCAACAAAGGCCATCCATCTGCAAGCCAACCAATCATGGGGATACATGCAACCATGCCAATTGACCTCAACCTGTAACCTGCAAAAACCACCAAATGCAACCCACGGGGCATGAGGGCCCTAACCCAAGCACGAGGGCCACTAAACCTTTGGCACGAGGGCGAACGCTCACGCAAAACCACCAAATGCAACATCCACTAGGCACAAGGCCTCTAACCCAGGCACGAGGGCAAATACTCACGAAGCGAAGGCCACCACAAAAAAATCCACACCTCCTCTACTGCCCGACACGAGAGCCATCCTCTCATTGGCATCCCAGCAAAAAACCACCAATCACGAAAGAGAATCACCGCAACATCAAATACTCGGCACCAGGACTATAAGTTACTGCACGAGGGCTCAAGATTATCAAGAACAAGAATACTAGAAGCTACTTCCTAGAAAGAACAAAGAAATGAGGGCAGAGAACAAAATGACCAAACAAGAAACTATCTAAAAATACTAGGAGCCCAAAGGCACAAGGGGTGGGAGGGGGGGCAAGCGACCTAATGAGGAGAGGCTTGAGAACGGCTGATAGAGACAAAAGGAGAAAAACAGACTTAAATACTCCAAAGGGAACACTCCAAAGAGGACACGTCAACTAGCCTCAAGAAGCGGATTTATCTGCTTATATCGAAACGCAGATAAATCGTACTTCTAGAGCCTAGTTGAACTCCAACACAAACCAACAACCATGCTGAAAAAAGAGGCAGTAAAACCAGAAAGTGACCATGTCCTTGCATCTAGAATGCTAGGTAGCAACCAACATGCCCAGTGCAACCGTGACAACGTAGATAAGGGAAGAGAAATGAGCACAGATCTCATCTCTAAACTCTAAGTGGAACGAAGTCTAAAAGCCAGAGCCAAGCAAGACGAATGAACCAAAGAGAATCAATAAGCACACAAAACGAAATAAAGACAACTAACGAGTGCATGCAAGCTAACCTAAAGGTGCGAAGCCACTCATACATACAAAAAGGAGCACGGAAAAAGCAGCAAGACATTGAGAGGGGTACACAAAGCAGGTCCCAACAACTAATAGCACAAAAGGAACACTAAAATAGAGATGGAACAAATGCTAAAAAGCCAACAGGAATTCACATACAACCTCCAGCTGCAAGAGAGCAAGTACAAAAGAAGACATGTAAAATACGTTAAGAGCACAAAACTACCAGTATAATACCACTTGAATAAGAGCAGCAAAGCTCCAAACTTCACAAGGCCTAAGACTACAAAGCTCTAGAACAACACAGCACCAAAACAGAAACGAGATCAGAGCAACTCAAAGCGTACTCAAAACACCACACAGACCAAACTTCTACAAAACTGAGCTATGCATCCATAAGGACATAGTTTGAGAAAGGCAAAACAGAAAGCTTAAGCAAGTACACATCCTAAACACCCCCAACAAATTATGCACAAATTAAAGCATGCAAAGGCTAGAAAAAACGAAGAAAAGATGAGGCCAAGGAAAGAGAGAATCAAGCTATATGCCCCCGTAAAATACCCAAAAACCGACTCAAAACAAAGCAAGGAGAAAGGCTAGCTTGCACCAAAAACTGATAAGACGTGTACACAACACTATCAAAGGATCAAGGCATGTGATTAATAGAAAGGCAAAAGCAAGGCTTGAGACCGGCACAAAGGTCAACCAAGGTCAACTAGCCTTCAAAGCCCCATGAGAACACGTGGACACGACTCAAAATTGACAGGTACAAAATTGCAAGATCTATAACATGCTAGCTAAATGAACCTAGCCCATAAGAACCATTAGCAAACTTGGGAAACTACTAACTATAGTGCCCAAATAACAAGCGTCCTTCCAAAGTTGCAATGCTAACATTAAGCTAAAGGCATTCAATTAAACTTACACAGACCAACCAACTCTTGAAAAGAGAGAAACTGGCAAACTAGAATAAAACTGTGAAGCATAAAAATGAGTAATGCTACATAGTACACATCAAAGACCATAAGCCAATATCCACCTTTTGAAGATCGAGTATAACAAAATGGCAAAGATGCAACATCAACCTACCGAGGTCTAGAAGATACAAGACGCGCATAAGAAAAACTAAACCTTGCAACTAGGTCGCTCCACATAAAAAGGCAACTTAGGGTAGATACAAACACCTATTCTTTGCAATGCGAGTGGTCCTATGCCACTAGACCAATCTGTAGAAAGAAACAACTTGAGAGGTAAAGAAGGCCATACTACTCGCATAAACTTCTGCGATTTTAGTTTGGTATTTGGGAATCAGTGGTTAGGACTATGATTTTGGTGTCGTATTGTATGAAAAAGGGTATATTTTGGCATGTTTGAGGAGCTTAATTGCATTTAGTGGTCACGTATTTTGGGCTGTATTGGATGTTTTTTTCTTTGCCATTGTTAGGAGCTCGGATTTCTAGGATGTGGATAAGTCTTCACGCCGCTATCTATTTCTAGTGCAGAGCAGGGGCAGATTGTGCAGGGAGAGCATGGCCGGCGGCTTGGCCTTCATTCTTTGTGTCTCAGAATTGTTCTGAGAGCTTAGAGATCGTTTTGGCAGCTAAAGGATTTGGTTCCCTTGTTTATGATCTTAACGTTTCTGTATAAAGCATAGAAGCAGATCATAAATTATTTCACATGCTCGAGTTGGATTCATGTAAAGGCAGAGGATTGGCAAGGAAGAATTCGGATCAAATGCAGGAAAATTTGGATTGCGTTCCAGTTTTTGCTTCTATTTGCCCTTCCGCGCGGTCGTCGGAGCAGGTTTTTGAGCTTGTCCATGCACTGAATTTTGGTATCCTTTTCTCAGATTCTAGGCTGTAAGGCGTGTATTTGCCTAATAGCGGATTTGGGGCGTAGATAGGCTCCGGCTTCATGCAATCGATGCCATCAGAGGCAGCAATCAGGTCAATCGATGCCATCAGAGGCGTTGCTATCTGCCTGCAATCGATGCCTTCACTTCCTTTTTTTTTTAAATCTTCCAACCATGTGGGGATCTGGGGTTGAAGTGGACTCAGAATTTGAACCCATGCTCTGTGTTAATCAGAGCGCAGTTGGGCGCAAGGCCATCTGGTGCGAGACACAGGCTGTCTGGTACCTGGGAGGTTTCTTGCTTCTTTTTTTGGCAGGGGATGGGAGGGATCCGTCCCATCTATACGCTGATCCTCCTTAATCTCTACGCTGCCATCAGAGGCTTGCGCTGCCATCGGAGGCTTGCTTTGCTACAGACGCAGACAGAGTCTGCTGGTGCAAAGTTCATGGGCACGCTTTTGGTGGTTTTTCGCTTTTTTTTGCTCCCATCTATATGTTTGGTTGGACCATTGGAAAGTGGCAGATTGATTTGGCACAAAACAGAGAATATTCTAAAAATCAATGGTCAAAAATGAAAGATGAGAAAAAGACCCATAAACCCCTGAAAAAGCAAACATGCCAAGAGAGCAAATGAAAAAAGCAGCAACTCGATTCAAATGAAATGAACAGAGGCAAAATATAGAGACTACCCTAAGAATATAGATACCGTAATGGAAAAATACCCCTAATAGAGGTCAATAGTGACCAATGTGTCATACCAAAAAGCAACTCTAAAGCACCACACCACCATGGGCTGATATACAAAACAACCAAGCTTGATAGCAACATTCAGGACATCTGTAGACAATAACGCAACTCACGTACGGTCTGAAGAAGACATACCCATTCCCAAGCCTAAGGCACATAAAAATCTACCTCAAGGTCTATTCCGCATGATAAACGAGAGCAACCTCTAACAAGGAGTAACCAACAAAAAGATGATAGCTACATAAAAATGCAATGCATGGGTCATACAAACTATAAATTGCAAAGAAGGTTGTAACAACTAAAGTCACCAGTTCCATAAGGAACAACAAAACAGCATGGAACCAGCGCAAATAACAAAGGAAGGCATCGGATGGGCATTAGACAACAAGGTACACCATGTGAGACTGCACAAAAAGGTGAGATATCGGCACATACCCAGACAAGACATAAATAAAAAATCTACAAGCTAAAAATGCATCTACTACAAAGACAAGAACTGCAAGACTATTAATCAACAACACAGTGAAAAGGATTAGTACTATAAAGGCCAACTAGAATATGAAGGCCTTGAAAATGCAAGCAATGGCAAGTAAGGCTACCGCCCAAGGGAAAAGCAAAGGTTGTGTATGGGTATACAATCAGCCAGTGCAATGGTACGAGGACAGACAACCAAGCTAGTTATAAAAGGGAGTATACACGAACCGTCAACTAGGTGAGAGTAAGCACCAACGATTCAAAGGATCAAACTGGTATGTTAACAGGAAATAAATAGCACTAATGATTCAAAGGATCAAACTGGTCAAGAGGATTTATTTGGAACAATTTGACAAGCTTGCACACCCTAAAATCCTAAAATGCATAAAAAGGCATACGCAGTACCATAAACTACAACCATTACTTACAGCCTAGATGGACAGCCCGAACATTGTCAAAGTAACATGGGTTGTCCGCACAAAGTAGAATTCCTTGTACAGCTTTGTGATACATGCAATGGGGAGCTATTGGAGCTTAATGAAATGCACTGGGAAAATGCTTAAACCAGCTTCCATAGGATTGAATTTTGCCATTGCAGAATCTCATGTACATAAAAGTCTCAACATAAGAGTCATACTGCAAAAAACACCGCATACACGAGCCCACATATAGTCTAAGATAGTCTAAGGTGAAAAACATCTTCTCAAAACTTCCCAAAGAGAGATCTAAAAGCTCCTGGATCTGCAACACTCCGCAGCTGAAAATTGCAGCACAATATCCATGGCAACTGTCTAAAAATGTGGCACGCATACCCATCCAACTAATGCAGCTTATATGAAAAGTAACTCATCAGTAGATTATTGCGATGCTTTCCTACTTGAAACATTTAACAAAATGTACAAGCCTAGGTATTTAGATAACATGCTAGAAAGGATTCAAAGTTGGAAATAGATAGACTGATAGAAGGCAGAATCACATCAAGAGTTTTCAATTATATATAACACAGACAGCTCTAGAAATGATGCAGCCAAAACTGACCCTCATAATACCTTCAATATCAAATTCGGATGAACTTACAAGGAAGACTTAACCTGTGCACCAACACGCAGTAGTAGGCTGTAGAAAACCACAAACAGATCTCCTCTCTAGAAAAGATCTCCTCTCTAGAAAAGATGCAGCCAAAACTGACCATCAAAACCGGACGAACTTACAGAGAAAGAAGACTTATCCTGTGCACCAAAATCAAAACAGGTCCCGTTTGCTGAAACAGATGGGTACTTTGGCAATGCAATCACTCCATCCAAATGTGAAGGTAACGAAACAGATCTGGACCATGTAAAATATGTACAAGATTGTCTTCACAGAGAAGCCCTGAGTTAAAATCTCTCATAGCAAAAAAGGCTGCAAAACACTGGTGTATGTTCTGATCCCTTATCTCCTTACACAAATTTCCGCCACCATCCAGTTAGGACAAACATTAGAGACATGGCTGTAGTAGCTGTTGCAAAGAGGAGTGGGCCAACATTGCCCTAGCTAGGAACCTCGTAAGAGAACCAAATGCAAAGGGAGGTTCAACTTAAAATCTATAGAAACAGAGGAACAATTATGGACAACAAAAGAAGAAAATATAGGAAGCTAAAATCCAGATGAGATGAACTCAAGCAAAAGAAAACAGCCAAATCAAAAGAGCCTGGCAGAAATCTTTGAAAAGTTGCAAATGCAAACAAATGCTCCAGACTGCCAAACATCTCCTTAGATCTTATATTTGACCCGTAACTTACTGAACAACAACGAAGGCAGAACATAAGAATACTAAAATGCAGTTTGATTGAAAACCAAGAAACAAAGTAAGGGTGCAAGCCCATGAAGGAACGAGACAGGAAGCCTAGAAGTAGCAGCCAACAACCTCTGCGTCCACGGTTAGCAAATCAAAAGGGACAACAAATAATCTGAAGACTTACCACATAAACTACAACCGGCAAGGCTACTCCAAATCAGCGCCCAAGTACTGTCGGCATGGCATACAAAGGTTTTTGAACTAGGGCTCTGCTCTAAGAATCAACCAGGCTCCCATTTTCTAGCATGTGAATCAGGCCTAGCCACCTTGAATGCCGAGCTAATTGCCTTCCCAAATCCTTGCCAAGCCGAAACTTCATATGAGTATGATGGCCACAGACCCGACCACCATCTGCAGGTTCTCAAGAAAAAAATGGCTATATACAGATCACCGAATCTGTAGAAAAGAACAGGCTAAAGAGAAGATAACATCCAGACAGATCACCGAATCTGTAGAAAAGAACAGGCTATCGAATAAAAATACGAACTCTAAGGTCCCCTACAAGAAAAGATAACATCCATACAGATGGAGCCAGAACCATGAACTCGAGCCCATCCCTAGAGCTTTCGTGGGCTGACACTGTCTTGGACCGATCATGAGCATAACCTTGGCGTAACCATGGCGACTATGGAGCTCGCTTCTCATCCATTCGGGGCGGAAAAAGGCTGCCCGATGGTCAAATAAACACAAGCGGGCGCCCGTATATCGAGTCCGGGATGTGGTGTTTCCGGACTTTTTTTGTGGTGTTTCTGGACGCCGTTATCAGCCACTGTGCACTTCACAGTTTTAAGCCCAGAATCAACTGTTTTAGGTCATTTTTTGCTTGATCCGGCTCTATCTGAGCTCAAATCACTTCCTCTCTTCATCAAACTAGTGTTAAAGAGGAAGGCAAAGCGATTGGAAGGGCTTTTGAAGCATTTCAAGCCGTCCAGGGAGCTGCGAGAAGGATCCGACCAAAGATTTTGGCTCCCGCTACAAGTGGTTTCGCTTGGTTTTGGGCGTGAAATACCACTTTTTGGCCAGAAACACCACTTCGAAGCATTGGGTGTTTACGGGCGTCGAAACACCATAGGCAAATTGTCAGGAACCACCCATCCGGACTCGATATGGCGCCCCCAACACAAGCCGACTATCTAAGATCTTACGCAAGAACCATCTTACGTATACAAAAACTAAAGCTACTAGAACAAGCAATATGCATCACTAACCGAGGCATAGAGAATAAAGGAAACACATGGAAAATTTGTAGGCTACAAGCAATGAACGAGTAGTGCAAACCATCAGGAGGACATGAACAAGCCTCGAGGCGATGACATGCAACAACCCTAACAAAAGAGAAAGCCGGGAAGAAGCCATCAAGAAAAAAAAAGAAATAACATAACATAACGGCGGGGATAATCTTACCACTGGATTGGGGATCCGGGAGGTGTGATCCCTGGGAGGGCGGCATCGGGGAGGGCGTGTGATCGGGAGGACGGGATCCGTAGATTAACCGCGATTAAAGGCTCTTGGCTACTGGTCGTGAGGCCATTTTTTGGCAAGATTGGGCGGCGCCATTGTTTGCGGCTTTCGCCTCCTTCCTCCTCTGCACGATACGATCCTATCCTCCCAATTGATTCCACCACCCCTAGCACAGGCACCATCCCATTTGGAGGAGAATCGAGAGCAAGAAAAAGCCACACAAAAACTTCCCCCGATTTTCCCTATAAGGGTTCGGTTTTTGTGCGATTCTTTGTAGATAAGGGGATCCGTCCTCAGGGATCACACATCCTCCGGGATCTTGAATCCTCCGGGATCACACCTCCGGGATCCCTCAATCCAGGGTAAGATTATCCTGATCCTAACATAACCCATCAAGCCACCTCTGCCGGGACTCGGTAAGTGAGGAGACCAACATAAAGGGAAGCCAAAGCGCACATGCCAAAACTCTGACAAAGACAAGCGACCTAATGAGGAGAGGCTTGAGAACGGCTGATAGAGACAAAAGGAGAAAAACAGACTTAAATACTCCAAAGGGAACACTCTAAAGAGGACACGTCAACTAGCCTCAAGAAGCGGATTTATTTGCTTATCTCGAAACGCAGATAAATCGTACATACCGAGGTTGGCTGATATGAATTAGTCTCTTCTTCCTATCACATGTATCTTCATACCCAAGAAAGAGCTAGCTGTACCTAAATCTTTCATCTTAAACTTGCTAGCTAGTTTAGATTTAAGTGCTTGAACATCAAGAAGATTGCTGCTCATTGCAAGCATATCATCCACATATAGCACTAAAATCAAATACACACCTCCCATGCACTTGATGTAGACATTAGAATCTGTTGTAGCAACTTGAAATCCTTCATGCTTAAGTGCATCATCAAACTTCTTGTACCAAACCTGAGACACCTGCTTTAAGCCATAAATGGCCTTCCGGACTTTACATATCTTGTTTTCCTGGCCGAGTACTTCAAAACCTGGAGGTTGCAGCGTATAAATGTCCTCAAGAAGATCTCCATTCAGAAATGCCGTATCCACATCCATTTGATGAATTTCCCAATCCTATTTGGCTCCTAAGGCAAACAAAACACGCAAGCTATTCATTCTCATGACCCGGTGAAAATGTCTCATCATAATCAAGACCTTTGACTTGGCTCTGTTTGCATGGTGGCAATGGTTGATCGGGGAGGAGGGGGGCATTCAATAGGCCAAGGATCGGGAAGAACTTGATTATGAGGTGGATCATCATTGATGGATTATTTGCACATCCGGCAAAGGCACATCTTGCTATTGGTCCAGCCTCAAATCTTGAAGCTCAACGAAAGTGGAGGATCATCAAGATCAACATACTTGTCTTGAATGAAGTTTCCATCGCAAAGTGGATTAATACACAGGATTTGACTCATCAAAAAGCGACTTACGGTACGTATTTGGCAGGATCATGTGATATTTGTGTTTGAATGATTGATTGTTGAGGATTTCTGGATAAGCATTCCATAGACAAATAGGTTCTATTAAAATTGAGGTATAAAGGGGATTAGGGACCATATTGTGGCTCCCCCTTATTCAAAAGCTTTGAGTTGTGACTAGGGCGTGAATAATCTATGGTTAACATTGATACCATGGTTATAGTTATGTGATTGAAGTTGAATATTCAAAAGAAAGGTAAGGTCAATGGTTCGTGGTGTGGCGAAATGTTAACCCGGGCACGTGGGATATATGGGTGCCTTTCGGTTTTCCACGGAGGAAGGCAAGTCTATCGGGGCTCCATAAATCCCGGGATCGTTTTGTATATAGTAGGAAAAAGATGATATAATGATTATCCTGAGCTAGATGAATGTCGGAATGCAGATTATGCAGTGTTATTGAGGTGGTCAGCCCCGCTATAGTAAACAAGTCAAAGCCCGAGCTACAGTAACATATTCAATGACCATTGTCAATATTTAATGGTGAACTTGTATTGTAGAAATTGATTGAAAGGTGAATTTGCTTTAAGGGGAAATTTGTCTATGATTTAAGTTGAATTGCTTAAGGCCTACATTGCAATTTTAAATCATTAGAACTAGTAGAAAAATCAACATTGGTATCGAGCTTTCTGTGCCGTAATCATGACAACAAGGTTTGGCGCAAATTTACTGAATTCAATTGAAGTCTTCAAAGGAGATGGAGGATTTCAAATTTGGAAGGAGGGTATTAGAAGTGTGCTTGAATTTGAAAAACTGTGGTATCTAATTGATGGTGATCCAGGTTGTGAGTGTTCAAAAAGCGCAAGAGTGTCTCGTGCGGGGGAACATCTCGCTCAGCGAGAAGGTGAAGAAGCAAAAATTATGGAAGCTCAAGCCATAATTATGTGCAAGGTAGGAGCGCCTTAAAATTTGGAAGTGGGTATGAAGCCTAAGGAGATGTGGGAGTATATGATTAAACATTATGAACAGAAGAGTTCTTCACATATAGATATGTTAGAGAAGGAGTTAAGGAAAATGAAGCTTGTTGAAAAAGACAATCTTACTAATTTCTTAGAAAGATTTGACTCTATTATTGCAGATCTTGAGGGAGCTGGCAATATCTTGAGTGAGCAGTATCAAATCTTGGCTTTAGCAAGGGCAATTTCTCATAATAGTCATTTAGCAACCTTGCTCAGAAATGTAGCCACGTCTAAAGAATGATACGCACTGAATTTGAACAATCCAGTGTTACACAAGAGGAGGCAGAACAATCTGCAGAAGTATTGTACACTGGTAAGGCTAAAAAAGTTGGTTTTAAAAATTTTTCAAAAGGACAAATAGGGCCTTGCTATATGTGCAATCAATATTGTCATTTGAAGAGTGAATGTCCAAGTAATACTGAAAAAGAGTTGAGATGTTTTAATTGTGAAGGAAAGAGTCATTTTGCTTTTAATTGCTCAAGTCCAAAAAAGGGAAGAGGTCGAGGGAGATCTGGCAGCTACAGAGGTGGCAGAGGCAGGGGAAGTTTCAGAGGTGGAGCAAGTGTCAATTGTGTACCTGGTCTTGTAAGAAACCTTATTTCTGTATGTCAACTAGTGGATTTGGGGTATAAAGTATTGTTTGAACAAATCCAATGTAAAGTTTTCCTAAATAATGAATTGAAGTTTATTGGTAAACGAGTTGGGAATTTGTTTGGATTGAATGTGGACCATTTTCATGAAGTCAATCTCGTTGAATACCCTGATATAAAACTGTGGCATAATAGATTGTGTCATGTAAATTCTGCAATAATTACAGTACTAGAGAAAAAAGGACTCATCTCAGCAAAATTGGAAAAAGAAGGGAAATTCTTATGTGGAGGATGTCAACTTGGAAAACAATCAAGATTGTCTTTTAAAAGGTCTAAGAAAAGAGCAAAGGGTATTTTGGATTTGGTACACCTGCAGTTTATGTGGGCCCATAAATGTTACTAGCTTGAGTGGACAGGGTACTTCATGAGCTTTATTGATGATTTTAGCGAGAAAGACCAAAATGCTATATTCTTAAGACAAAAGATCAAGCTAGTAAAACTATAAAATTATTTCTTCTTTGACCGGTAGGCGGAAACGGGAGAAAAATAAAATGTATAAGATCAGGATAGGAGGTGGGGAGTATATCTACTCGTGAATTTAAAACATTTTGTGCAAGTAAAGTGGTATCGAGGGAGACAACTAACATGCGAGATATTCACCACAAAGAATGGAGTTCTTTGAAAGGAAGAATAGAACTTTACTTGATCTTTTGGAGGTCCATGTTGAAATATTACGGATTACCAATTTTTTGTGGGATGAAGCTTTGAAGGCAGTGATCTATATTCAGAATTTGTTACCATCTTCGATTATCAAAGGAGCCATTCGGAGATGCTATGGTCTAGTAAGTTTCCATCATATATGATAGTTTAAAGGCATATGGGTGTTTGTGCTTTGTACATGTTCCCGAGGAATTGAAAAAAATTGGATGATAGGGCATATATAGCATACCTTGTTGGATATGATCTAAACTCAAAGCCTTTAGATTATATGATCACCAGAGAAGGAAAATTATAATTAGTCGAGGATGTCATTTTAATGAAAGAGAGTTCTACATGAAAATTCCAAAATAAATTTGAAGATCCAAACCTAAAATAAGGAAAAGTGGTACGGTTGAAGAGTTAAAACAACAAGTGAATGAAGATAGTAAAAAGCAAACATTGAAGGGTTTGAGCAAACATATGCAAGTGGAGTCAGGATAATGAATCGGAGGTAGCTCCGAGAAAATTTTATGGAACCATGTGGAAGAACATGAATTGAAGGTGAAAATGTTCATCAAGAAAGTAAATTGCTGGTCCCACTCGGAACAAAAAAAACCAAACCAAAAGGTGAGAGCTCAAATTTTAGCAGATGAAGCCAAGCATAATTTGGAGTCACATGAAAGGCTTGAAGTTGGAAGGCAAAAGATTGAGGGTGCCATGTAAAGTGAAATCAATACCTTGTTTGATATTCTTATTCTGGAGGCGGATAAAACACCTCAAGATTATCTTGAAGCTATTTTGGTATGTATGCAACATGGCATAATGCAATGGGAAGAAGAAATGGGATCTTTTAGAAGAACAAATACATACCAAAGGGTAGATCCGTGATAGAGGATGAGCACCATGCCCTCAAAAAGCGGTACCCGGCATATACCCCATGCAAAGGTCCACTTGATCTTAGATGCTTCGACACTGCTACATCGATTCTTGCATCACCTATGGTAGCTTACTGAGCTTACATCCTGGATTTAGGCCGTCCGGACTTGCTCTTCACGGGGCATGGTATTTGAGAGCCTCTTGCTAGGGTTTTTCCTCCCAAGTGGGGGTTTTCATCCCTTGTGAGTAGGGTCTTCTACCGCATAGGTTACATTTGTTTGTTTTTATTTGGGGGTTTTGGCTTTTTGCTTTGTTCTTCAGATATACTGGTCTCATAGGCCTCTCGGCCTCCGTGGGGGATTAAAATAAACTTCCTTCCTTCCTTCCTTCCTTCTTAGAAATAAGAGAATAGTGAGGCAATAAAATGGATATACCGATAAAACCGAGAATTGACAAAGAAAACTCAAAGTTCATGGAACTTTTATTGGCTCAAAGAGGTTTAAAAGGTGGGGTCTGATGGCTTTCCTGTCGGTAAAAATGGATTTGAGAATATTTAATAAACCACCAAATGCTTGTAATTTGAGATATCATATGGATGTAAATCTAGCGGAATTGATAAATTAAAGAAGAAATCCCGAGACCTATCGTTTTGAAAAAAGAAAAAGGTAAGGTCTGGAAACCATCAGCGATATATGGCCTCAATCTCGAGGAGAGAATGGTATAAGTGTATGGATGGATATTTATTAGAACCGGGTTTTGAAAAACTTAATAATGGTAGAACATCTGATTCAAAATGGGAGGTAATGGGTGTATAATTGCTCTATGTAGTGACAACTCATGAGAACATCAAATCAGAATATTGGGTCATTGTAAAAATAATATCACAAGAAACGTTTCCAATGGTGACCGGGGAGACTCAAAAGATTTTAATTATTGATCATGTGTACCCACCCGAGAGCGAAATAAACAAAATATTGGCCTTAAGTCGGCCAAGGACACGTGCAGCTATAACAAAGGAAATTTCTATGGAAAATGTCTGAAGCATGCACTCCTACTCAGTTCAGTCTATGCAGAGAGATAAAGGCCCAAAAGTAAAGGTAAACTAAGCAAATGAAGGATACCATATAGAAATGGCTTGATTGGTGCCCTCATATGTAGCTAATTGGCACTAGACACGATATTTCTTTGCGATTTAATATTTGAGCGTGTATTTTAATAAGCCGAGGGAAAGCACACTGAATGCAAAAGAAACGAATTTTTGAAATATTTGAAGGGTACAATGTTTTGGCATTTTTTGTTTAAACTAACTCAGCTTACAAGCATCGTGGATGCCGGGGGCGTGGGACTTGGATAAAAAAGAAAGTCAACTTAGGGATACATCATTTTATTAGGTGGTGCTCAGGTGGCTTGAAATCTACAAGAAACATGGAAGTATTATAAACACGTGTTTAGGTACAATTAAAGACCACTAATGGCAAAAAAGGTAATTTGGGGGAGAGGGAGACTTATGAAAAGAATAGGATTTGATCAAAATAGGACCAACTATTATTTATTGTGACAATACAATTTTGTATTGCCATGACAAAAACCCTATTCTACATGGAAAGATCTGCCACATGACATGGAGGCTCACTTTATCAGGAGATAAGGGTAAAAGTATGTTAGGGTGTCCCTTTAAAAGTATTATTTAGTGACTAAAAAGGTACCTAAAAAGGTAGCTGTGGATCAAAAATGGGTACTGTGATAATATCTCAATATAAGGTATGTTTTTAAGAACTTTTTATATATATATTGGTCTCCGTCGCGATTATCTTTTATCTTAACTTTGAATATTACGTCATGACTTTTTTATTTGGATTTTTTGTATTAGTTTTAATGAAAGAAAAATGAGAAATTACCAGTTGGCACTAGTGTATGTACTTGGGGTTTCAAAGTGGTACACCCCTAATGCTTATACCCATATGGTAAAGAAAAATCAAGTTCATTTGACATATGTTGGGCATCGGGCAGACGAGAGCAGATATTCTCACCCTACATCATTGCCAACATCTAGGTTTGGAATTGGAAACCTTCACAATGTATGATAAGGAAATATTACATGAAGGGGAAATGTTAAAAACGGGATCATGCGTGGATATTTGTGTTTGAATGTTGATTGTTGAGATTTCCTGAGATAAGCATTCCCATAGACAAAAGCGGGTTCTACAAAGCAATTTTGTAGGTATAAATGCATTAGGGACCATATATTGTGAAACCCTTATTCAAGTCGGGTTGGTTGACTAGGCATTGAATAATCTATGGTTAACATTGATACCATGGTTATAGTTATGTGATTGAAATTGAATATTCAAAAGAAAGGTAAGGTCCAATGGTTAGTGGTGGCGAAAATGTTAAACTCCGTGGGATATATGGGGTTGCACTTTCAGGTTTCCACTAAGGAGCAGGAGTCTATGCAAAACCATAACCCATGGGATGGTATATTGGGAAAAGATGATATAATGATGAGAGGTATAAGGGCTAAGATGGATGTCGAGATACAGGTGCTAAGTGTTATTGAGGGTGGGGTAGGCCAGCTACAGGTAAACAAGTCAAAGGCAGGCTACGGTAACATATTCAGCCATTGTCAATATTTCCATTGTTGAGAACTTGTATTGTAAAGAAATTGATTTGAAGAAATTAGATTTTGCTTTAAAGGGGACAAATTTGTCCTCGGTTTAGGGTGGGGTGCTTAATTTCATTGCAAGTTCGATGGAACCAGAACTTTAATAAATCAACCATTTGGTGTACCTTTTTTGAACTCTTCGATCCCACAATAAGTATGCTTTTATGATTAGTGCATAACTTCCAAATGGTGCATTTAGGACATCTGAGGCGAAATCAGGAATTTTCTGCTGAAATCTTTCGAAATTTTTATGCATGGCAATCCAGAATTCGCCAAAGTAGTATCCGTTTCTCCGGACCAACTATTGCAGATCATCTCGTTGTCAAGCAGCTGATCCATGTTTTGCATGTTCTTTGCCAACCGGTGCATCATTAAAAATCACTTTGGCAAACCGACAACAGCACCCTTCTTGCCGCGTGCAAAATGTCTACTCTGCAACACCCGTTTGTTGAGGTGGCCACATGTTGTGCATTGACATCAGGAATCCCCACTACTTTGATCACATGTGTCTACCGAAGATATTCGGGTCTCTCCACCACCATGGTGCACAATTCGCCAATCGCTGCTCGTTTACGTTTCCATCGCGCCTGATTTAAAGCCTCCGGGCATCGCCTGTGGTTTAGAAAATGAACCAAATTGTTTTCAGGCTAAATCATCAATGCGTGATGAAATGTACTACCTTACTGAAAACGGCGACACCTCGTTGGACCATAAGGTCACGGTGGATAAGCTCCGGCCGCTTTCTTAGCTCTGGCTTCCGCTACCGTAGTATTCCTATGAGGGTGCTTACCAGGTTAAAAGCTAACTGCAAAGATGCAGGGTGCACGCGTAAGTTTGTCTTCATGCCATGAACCATGTTTCTTCATTGTATTATTTTCAGCTTTTAGGAACATTAGCATAAATTGCACCATACCAGCGGCACTTTCTCTTGTTTGGTGATGGGCTGGGGCTGGATTTAGGACCGGAACACCTCTATCGCCACAAATTGCCATGTCTTGAGCCCGCCAGCCATTATCCTTCGTCGCCGTGCTTCGAAAAGAACTTCCATATCATCCAAAAGCTTGCGGGGCGGCATCTGGCACGTACAGCCCGACCAAGGTTTTTATGAATTCAGGGTTGCCAGGTTTGGAAGCACTGGTACTTTCTGTTCAATGGCATTGATGATGACCACTTCCGCGCCATACGAACAAACGTAGATCTGTTGCCGAGGACTTTTGTCATGTGATAGCTGAAGAATGGTCTATATTCAACATCGCTGGGTATTGCATGTCTGGGAATCCCTTTAACCAAGGAACCGCTAACTCCAGCGGTACATGCCGCTTGTTTCCCACGACTTAAAGCCTCCCCTTTAATTAGAGACTACGGTAATTGGATAAGCTCAGAAGAGAAGCCCCTCTCCTTTACGGTAGCTGTTGCCTCAACTTCAGGTGTTTCCCGTTTGTTCTTCCCTGCGAGGACAATTGGCTATAATGGCCATATTCAAGCGATGCTGCATTTCCCCTCATAGCTTTCTTGGAATGTTATCCTTTTGATGCTTCCACCTTCCATCCGTTTGCTTTTGTAATGAGCTTTTTATCTTGCTCTCCCTGTTTGCATGGCATGTGATGGCTTGGAATCTATCACTTTGTCTTTTCCAAGATCTTTTTCAAAGTAAAGCTTAGAGGCGGTCATCCCATGAAAGACTACTTTGAGCCACAAGAAATCAACAAAGTTTTCCCATGAATTCAGAAGAGAAGCATATAATTGGGCTTTTGTTTGCCCTCCGAACTGAGATACTTGGGAATCATGGTCGCCAAATATATCAAGCATCTCCTTCATTTGATTTATATGTGTATTCGTGTCAGCTCCTTCCACATACTTGCAAATTCCCTGTATACAAAATGGCTAACTTCACCCTTCTGTTTTGGTGCCATACTTATCTTCTGCCAAATCCAAAGAGAATAGTTGCTCGATCCACATCTTGCATGACTATGGCTCCGGAAAGACACACATACATATGCAAGCCATTGCTCTATTAATCGCGGCGTGCCCATCCTCTTGGGCTTGATTTGAGCAAATGGGTCCCAAAGATTCTTCGGTTTAGTTTCCGACTCATCCATATATCCCGTATATCCTCGCCATTAGATAGTAACCATGGATTTCTTCTAGCCTTGAAACCCTTTGCTATCAAACATAGGTGGTTTTAATTGTTGATACATATGGTCTCCATGACCTTCTCCCGCTTCCAGACAAGTATTCTTCCAATTGTTCTCCAAGTTCCCTATTGCCGACTTCTCTTCACTGTCAGGCTCTGATACCATGTTGAAAAAGCATTATCAGCTATGGACTGATGGAAACCCTCTGACCTACAGTAAAGGCCAAGCGTAGAATGGAGAAACACTATAGAACCGATAAAGGAACAATTTGAATAATTCTCTACGTATTACGCTGCGCAATCTATATTACATGGAATAAATAGCGAAAAGGCCGCGGCGAGCTTGAAGCCAAAGGCAAAGATGTACATGATCAATGCTTCAATGTATCAATGTGCTCTAATGTCATCGCTCAAGGCAAAATTTTTGGGATGGGATCAAGGTTGAACAAAATTATTATTGAACTACCCACGTCATTGAATCTCTGGAATTTTGAGAACATGATGGAGGCGCGATTTGCATCGAAAGCGCAGCAAAGACACCATCTCAATGTAAGTAAGAATATATTGATGAAAGTAGCCCTCTGGGTTGCAAGATCTCAATATCCATTTTGGCGCTCATCAAAAAAGAAGAAGTGAGTTACCGGCCAGAGAGTTCCGGTAAAGAGATGAAAAGGATTGATCCTAAAGCCTAAGTGCTTGCTTATAAAGTGGATTATATCTGAGAGAGAGAGAAGCTAAAAAGACCATGGCTAAAAGATTCAAAGGTCAAAAATAAACTTGGATTCAGAAGAGATTGATGTTTTGTAAATAGAAAAATGTGGCTTTTATCAATTGAAGGTGAGATGGTCAGGGTGCAGTAATGAATCTATGGGCGTGCGATGTGAAAAAGTTTGTAGAGACATTGTTGAGGCCATCCAGGAAAAATTTGAAGATTATAAAGACAAACTCAGGACTTCCACAGTGTTTATAAAGGCTGTTGCATAGGCCAGTTAGAAGAGAAGATACAAGAAGACCACAAAAGACTCCCTATTTGAGACAATCAAGGCCCAAAGTGGGACAAAGAATGATGCAACTTTTTACTCCATTAACTTTTTCGGCCCCTAGTTTGTCTACCACAGATCGACTAGGAAGAATTTTGTTTACAAACGTGGCATAAGGAAGAATTTAAGTTATGCACCTTGAGGAGAAGTTTCATAGATCATCATGATAGTAGGAGATGTCAATGATAATCGACTAACAATGCAACTTGCATAAAACCATCGGATACAAATATTCCCAAAACATTATGTAGTATGATTTGTTTTATTTGTATTATTTGTATTTGTTTATTAATATACTTTGATTTATTATGTGTGTAATTATGAGTAGTGCTCAATAGTTTGAAAAACCTTTATGTGGGTTGATCCTAAGTAGAAAAACATTCAAAGGCCAGGCTAAATGTAATAGTCAAATGGCATAATGAATGGGAAAACATTTTGATTTTTCACCATCTCAGATTCAATCTAGACCCGTGATCAAGGTGTGTGCCATGTTTACACTGAACGACCAACTCAACATGACCAAAGTCCATGGGGTCCCGCAAGCATATGTGGCTCTAAATGGAACCCTAGGACCTATGTCCTCACAAAAGATACAAAGTCTGAAGGGATTATATATGGTTTGGCACAACCAATCAGAAATAAATCTATGGATAGGGGGGCTATAATATAATGTTGAACCAAAAGAGATAGTATTTTTTTCTACTCCAAAACGATTATTGGGGTTTTTTCACGTGACCTCGAATGCACATGCCATCCGGCCCATATATATGAGGTGCACCCCCGATCCGAAAGTACGTCTATCAAATCCCAGAGGGAGCAAGAGCATGAACACCCTGCCTATCTTCTCCCAAATCCGTAAAATGTATCCACCGCTTATCCCCGGTCGGGTGAGGAGCGGAAGATAGAATCCCGAGGGCCTGTCATGTCCTTCTCACCTTGCTATAGGTTGATCTTGCAGCACTAAGGGGATATACATCCCCAGCATGATACTTTGTATCGATCCATGGCCCTGACGCACGCTAGGACCCGAAGGTAAGTTGAAGCCCCCACTTAAATGGAGTTGGCGTCTTGATGAAGAGCTAGGCAGGAGGCGCTTCGATATCTTGCCGAAATACCTATCCGTTCTTGGATGGCGGTAAGGAATTCTTCATCCGGTGACAGCCCGTTGTGTCATCATATTGGAAGGCCCCGATGTTGGATGATGAATGCCGGTGTAGGTGTGGGCTTCCCCGATGCCGATAGGGGAGTCTTGCATTTCCCTGTCGATGAAGTCCATCGAGATCCGGGTTGTTGGTGAGGGAGGTGTAGGAGCTCGTCCGATACGTACCCTCTCGCACTCTAGAAGGTTCTTTCGTCATGCGGCGGGGAGGTACTATTGACTCGGCGATGATGGGTTAGGGGTGGATGTGGTGATGCAAACCGGAGCCCATTTGTCCTTGTCATCCTCATGCCTTCTGGTCGCTCCAAGATCTTGATTACGCTTGCCATTCTTGGGTAGGGTCGACGTCGATGAGGTATTTGACGTCGTGGCTTTGTTTTTCCTTCTTCCTCCTCCTCTTGTTAGACCCGCCAAAGCCTGCTCCAAGAGCATTTGCTCTTACACTATGGAAAATGCGATGGGTTTCCTATGTTCATTAATTTTGAATAGAGAGTTATCGTTATTTGAGTTGGAATATGGGACAAGAAGATGGCTACAATAGTAGTGCTAAGAAGTCTCATGATGTCTTGGTAGAATAGTGTGGCATTTATGGTAGCATCACTTGGAAGGCTGACAAGGAAATTGATATGGTACCACATGAGCAATGACGTTCGTACCATCATCTGAGCAGAAGGTGGCCATGATGATGCTGATGTGGATGGGATCCCAGCAAAGCAGAATGTCGCGCCTATACTGTGGCAGGGAAAAATCACCTTAAAGTGAGAAGTGAGGAAGCATGGGGAGGTGCAAATGAGGTCGTAAGTTATATATTTATGAGAACCTTATTTGTGAAATTTTTAGGGTGTGGATATGTCTAAACCTTTAAAGGTCAACTAGATATTTGATAGACCACAATGATCCTTTGGCGATGTTCCGATTGAGAGTATAATATGCCATAAATACGTATATTTTAGGATCCGCGTCAACCACTATATAAGTCTACCTTAGTAGCCTTGTATACCCATAATTAGTGGCATAGGGTGCATATCTAAAGTGCTACTCATCCCTGATGAAGTGCCACGCGGCCCTCCCTCATTACAGACCCGCAGTAGCGACATGTGGACCCTAACCTATATAGGCTAAACCCTAACTTCAGGCCTCTTTTTACGAGAAACCAACACCTTGGGAACCTTGCACTGAAACTGGTTTTGAAAGTGCGTTTGTTATTAGTGGCATAGCCCCATACGGCGACCCTACGCGTATACGTCACTTGGGCGAAACACTGCCGACCACCTCAAAAGATCATGAAGCGTAGGAAGCTACGAGGAGGGAGTTCCTCGGGCAGGGTATTTGGATTAGAGCTCTTGGTAGATCATCGAGAAAGTTAGGACTCCAGTGGATTAGCATTTCATGTCTCTAGTAAAGCCTTCTAAAACCTTAGTCAACATCTGGGCAATCAAAGGAACCCTATTTGTAAGTTAGATAACATGAATTAGGTCATGTTATTCTTATGATTATCATGTTATGTGGATGGCATGTGATCTTTGGTTGATCATGTTGCTCACTGCTTGTGGCTGGGAAGGGGTAGAGAACCCCTGCTTGACCATTACTTAGTAATGCTCCTAAGTTTAAGACATTTAGGTCCCCATTATTGACTATGCATAAGAACCCACTTGGGGCTTCTAAGAATATGGTATGACTCAGCACTACACCTTGGAGGCTGGTGAGGCGGGGATGGAGGGTCATACTGGCAGGCATGTCTGAGGGACCCCATAGCGGGCTAGAGCTTATGGCTTCGGGGGGATTTAGAAGTCGGAAATGGAGTAGCCAACACCCACGATTCTCTTCCACACAGAGTGGAACCACCAGACCCACTTGAGGAAGGGGGGATGGAACCCTTCACCGCCTCAGCAGGGCCAGGAAGTGCAACTGGGCTGATGGGTGATGCCATGGTGCTTAGCGTGTCTGGAAGGCAAGAGTCGTGCAGGCCGATCCTAGCCCATCGCACTTAGAAGTAATACGGGAGGCGGATGGAGTGGTCAGCCTAGCCATTGTCTATAGCGGCCCCACTGCTGGTATATTTCATTACGCTTTATCTTAGCCGGGCTAGCGATGGAGTCTACCTCCCCATGCAGCCAATACGAGCCTTGGGGCCGAGACTTTCTCATGTTTTATGTCATATGTTTACATCTTCATTATCTATGGATGGATGGAATTATTGCTACCACCGCTGGTGGTTGATGTATTGTTATTGCTAGTTACCGTGTTGTTTTATGCTTAGATGTGATAGGAGCCCGCGCCACGGAAGGCACAGACACCCCTACTGTGCCCCTTCCCAGCTAAGGGATATCTTGGAGTCGCGGAGAGATGACCGAGAGAGAGCCCACGTCTTGATTGAAAGGACGGATAGAGTTTCTTATGAATTAATGCGGCCGGTGCCACTATAAACTTTTGGCAGGGGGCGTCACAAGTCTATTTTAATAAATCTCATCTGGTTTGAGGTAGTTTGAACGGAGTTATGGCTGTTAATTGAACCACTCTCCCGATCTTGGCGAGAGGGCAGTTAAATTTAACTAAGGGTTTGAAGCGCGCGTCCTTGAAAGAATGAATCACTGACTTTGGGGTGGTAGACCGACTCCAAAATTTGGTATGAGGCGAGAATCACGCTTATCGCTTGGGCTGGAGTCCCAATTATGCCCTTAGTTTTACGGTGGATTATCACAAGCATAGATGATGACAAGCCCTCACAACGCCGCGAAAGGGCGAGTTAAATTTTAACTTGGGGCCTGGCGCCATCTGTGAGAGTGGGGGTCTTCGGTCCCAATTTTGCTCAAATTAATTAATACCATTACACATACCATCAATACAACTATATCAAAGACATTATTACACTTTGCAACTCAAATTGAAACAACTTTTGTATTACACAAAATTTGTAGCTGTATATATCTTTAGCAGGTCCTCCTTCTTTATAAATGGAGCCAGCTTCCTTATCTTTGGCATACAAGTGACTCTTTTTTGCATGTGAAAGGGTCTTCAAAATTTAGCCTGACCTATACGCTTCCATTTGCTTCATAATGCAAGCAACATGTCATCTGTTACTGAAAGCTTCAAGACTATTAATCAACAACACAGTGAAAAGGATTAGTACTATAAAGGCCAACTAGAATATGAAGGCCTTGAAAATGCAAGCAATGGCAAGTAAGGCTACCGCCCAAGGGAAAAGCAAAGGTTGTGTATGGGTATACAATCAGCCAGTGCAATGGTACGAGGACAGACAACCAAGCTAGTTATAAAGGAGTATACAGCGAATCCAACTAGGTGAGAGGCACCAACGATTCAAAGGATCAAACTGGTATGTTAACAGGAAATAAATAGCACTAATGATTCAAAGGATCAAACTGGTCAAGAGGATTTATTTGGAACAATTTGACAAGCTTGCACACCCTAAAATCCTAAAATGCATAAAAAGGCATACGCAGTACCATAAACTACAACCATTACTTACAGCCTAGATGGACAGCCCGAACATTGTCAAAGTAACATGGGTTGTCCGCACAAAGTAGAATTCCTTGTACAGCTTTGTGATACATGCAATGGGGAGCTATTGGAGCTTAATGAAATGCACTGGGAAAATGCTTAAACCAGCTTCCATAGGATTGAATTTTGCCATTGCAGAATCTCATGTACATAAAAGTCTCAACATAAGAGTCATACTGCAAAAAACACCGCATACACGAGCCCACATATAGTCTAAGATAGTCTAAGGTGAAAAACATCTTCTCAAAACTTCCCAAAGAGAGATCTAAAAGCTCCTGGATCTGCAACACTCCTTGGCTGAAAAATTGCAGCACAATATCCATGGCAACTGTCTAAAAATGTGGCACGCATACCCATCCAATTAATGCAGCTTATATGAAAAATAACTCATCAGTAGATTATTGCGATGCTTTCCTACTTGAAACATTTAACAAAATGTACAAGCCTAGGTATTTAGATAACATGCTAGAAAGGATTCAAAGTTGGAAATAGATAGACTGATAGAAGGCAGAATCACATCAAGAGTTTTCAATTATACATAACACAGACAGCTCTAGAAATGATGCAGCCAAAACTGACCCTCATAATACCTTCAATATCAAATTCGGATGAACTTACAAGGAAGACTTAACCTGTGCACCAACACGCAGTAGTAGGCTGTAGAAAACCACAAACAGATCTCCTCTCTAGAAAAGATCTCCTCTCTAGAAAAGATGCAGCCAAAACTGACCATCAAAACCGGACGAACTTACAGAGAAAGAAGACTTATCCTGTGCACCAAAATCAAAACAGGTCCCGTTTGCTGAAACAGATGGGTACTTTGGCAATGCAATCACTCCATCCAAATGTGAAGGTAACGAAACAGATCTGGACCATGTAAAATATGTACAAGATTGTCTTCACAGAGAAGCCCTGAGTTAAAATCTCTCATAGCAAAAAAGGCTGCAAAACACTGGTGTATGTTCTGATCCCTTATCTCCTTACACAAATTTCCGCCACCATCCAGTTAGGACAAACATTAGAGACATGGCTGTAGTAGCTGTTGCAAAGAGGTGGGCCAACATTGCCTAGCTAGGAACCTCGTAAGAGAACCAAATGCAAAGGGAGGTTCAACTTAAAATCTATAGAAACAGAGGAACAATTATGGACAACAAAAGAAGAAAATATAGGAAGCTAAAATCCAGATGAGATGAACTCAAGCAAAAGAAAACAGCCAAATCAAAAGAGCCTGGCAGAAATCTTTGAAAAGTTGCAAATGCAAACAAATGCTCCAGACTGCCAAACATCTCCTTAGATCTTATATTTGACCCGTAACTTACTGAACAACAACGAAGGCAGAACATAAGAATACTAAAATGCAGTTTGATTGAAAACCAAGAAACAAAGTAAGGGTGCAAGCCCATGAAGGAACGAGACAGGAAGCCTAGAAGTAGCAGCCAACAACCTCTGCGTCCACGGTTAGCAAATCAAAAGGGACAACAAATAATCTGAAGACTTACCACATAAACTACAACCGGCAAGGCTACTCCAAATCAGCGCCCAAGTACTGTCGGCATGGCATACAAATGGTTCGTGCTTTGGGGTTTTTGAACTAGGGCTCTGCTCTAAGAATCAACCAGGCTCCCATTTTCTAGCATGTGAATCAGGCCTAGCCACCTTGAATGCCGAGCTAATTGCCTTCCCAAATCCTTGCCAAGCCGAAACTTCATATGAGTATGATGGCCACAGACCCGACCACCATCTGCAGGTTCTCAAGAAAAAAATGGCTATATACAGATCACCGAATCTGTAGAAAAGAACAGGCTAAAGAGAAGATAACATCCAGACAGATCACCGAATCTGTAGAAAAGAACAGGCTATCGAATAAAAATACGAACTCTAAGGTCCCCTACAAGAAAAGATAACATCCATACAGATGGAGCCAGAACCATGAACTCGAGCCCATCCCTAGAGCTTTCGTGGGCTGACACTGTCTTGACCGATCATGAGCATAACCTTGGCGTAACCATGGCGACTATGGAGCTCGCTTCTCATCCATTCGGGGCGGAAAAAGGCTGCCCGATGGTCAAATAAACACAAGCCGACTATCTAAGATCTTACCGCAACCATCTTCTGTATACAAAAACTAAAGCTACTAGAACAAGCAATATGCATCACGAACCCAGGCATAGAGATCCAATTAAAATAAACCACTTTTGGCCAGAAACACACTTCCGAAGCTGTAGGCTACAAGCAATGAACCAGGTAGTGCAAACCATCGGACAAAAACTAAAGCTACTAGAACAACAAGCCTGAATAAAGACGATGACATGCAACAACCTAACAAAAGAGAAAGCCGGGAAGAAGCCATCAAGAAATAAAAAGAAATACATAACATAACGGCTCAGGATAATCTTACCCTGGATTGAGGGATCCCGGAGGTGTGATCCCGGAGGACGGCATCCCGGGAGGACGTGTGATCCGGGGAGGGCGGGATCCCAGATTGCTAACCGCGATTAAAGGCTACTGCGGTTAAGTAGGCCATTTTTGGCAAGATTGGGGGGCGCCATTCTTTGCGGCCTTCGCCTCCTTCCTCCTCTGGCGATGCACGATCCTATCCTCCCACCGATTGAGCCACCACCCAGCACGAGGCACCATCCGATTTGGAGGAGAATCGAGCAAGAAAAAGCCACACAAAAACTTCCCCGATTTTTCCCTATAAGGGTTCGGTTTTTGTGCGATTCTTCTTAGCGATGGGGATCAGATCCTCAGGGATCACACATCCTCGGGGATCACCGTCCTCAGGGATCACACCTCAGGGATCCCTCAATCCGGGGTAAGATTATCCCCGATCCTAACATAACCCATCAAGCCACCTCTGCTTAGGGACTTCGGTAAGTGAGGAGACCAACATAAAAAGGGAAGCCAAAGCACATGCCAAAACTTCGACAAAGACAAGCGACCCTAATGAGGAGAGGCTTGAGAGCGGTGATAGAGACAAAAGGAGAAAACTGGACTTAAATACTCCAAAGGGAACACTCTAAAGAGGACCGTCAACTAGCCTCAAGAAGCGGATTTATTTGCTTATCTGGCTTCAGATAAATATTACATCACAGAGGGTTGGCTGATATGAATTAGTCTCTTCTTCCTATCACGATGTATCTTCATACCCAAGAAAGAGCTAGCTGTACCTAAATCTTTCATCTTAAACTTGCTAGCTAGTTTAGATTTAAGTGCTTGAACATCAAGAAGATTGCTGCTCATTGCAAGCATATCATCCACATATAGCACTAAAATCAAATACACACCTCCCATGCACTTGATGTAGACATTAGAATCTGTTGTAGCAACTTGAAATCCTTCATGCTTAAGTGCATCATCAAACTTCTTGTACCAAACCTGAGACACCTGCTTTAAGCCATAAATGGCCTTCCGGACTTTACATATCTTGTTTTCCTGGCCGAGTACTTCAAAACCTGGAGGTTGCAGCGTATAAATGTCCTCAAGAAGATCTCCATTCAGAAATGCCGTATCCACATCCATTTGATGAATTTCCCAATCCTATTTGGCTCCTAAGGCAAGCAAAACACGCAAGCTATTCATTCTCATGACCGGTGAAAATGTCTCATCATAATCAAGACCTTTGACTTGGCTCTGCTGCATGGTGGCAATGGTTGATCAGGAGGAGGGGGCATTCCAATGAGCCAAGGATCAGGAAGAACTTGATTATGAGGTGGATCATCATTGATGGATTGTTGCACATCCACTGGCAAAGGCACATCTTGCTATTGGTCCAGCCTCAAATCTTGAAGCTCAACGAGTGGAGGATCATCAAGATCAACATACTTGTCTTGAATGAAGTTTCCATCTGCAAGTGGATTAATACACATAGGATTTGACTCATCAAAAACGACTTCTGAGCTGTGTTGAAAACTGGGATCATGTGATATTTGTGTTTGAATGATTGATTGTTGAGGATTTACAGATAAGCATTCCATAGACAAATAGGTTCTACAATTAAGCTGAGGTATAAGGGGATTAGGGACCATATTGTGGCTCCCCTTATTCAAGCTGGGTTGTGACTAGGGCGTGAATAATCTATGGTTAACATTGATACCATGGTTATAGTTATGTGATTGAAGTTGAATATTCAAAAGAAAGGTAAGGTCCAATGGTTCGTGTAGCCGAAATGTTAACCCAGGCCTGTGGGATATATGGGTGCACTCAGTTTTCACGGAAGGCAAGTCTATCGGGCTCCATAACCGCCGGATCGGCTGTATATAGTAGGAAAAAGATGATATAATGATTATCCTGAGCTAGATGAATGTCGGAATGCAGATTATGCAGTGTTATTGAGGTGGTCAACCCCGCTATAGTAAACAAGTCAAAGCCCGAGCTACAGTAACATATTCAATGACCATTGTCAATATTTAATGGTGAACTTGTATTGTAGAAATTGATTGAAGGTGAATTTGCTTTAAGGGGGAAATTTGTCTATGATTTAAGTTGAATTGCTTAAGGCCTACATTGCAATTTAAATCATTAGAACTAGTAGAAAAATCAACATTGGTATCAGAGCTCAGGTCTGGTAATCATGACAACAAGGTTTGGCGCAAATTTACTGAATTCAATTGAAGTCTTCAAAGGAGATGGAGGATTTCAAATTTGGAAGGAGGGTATTAGAAGTGTGCTTGAATTTGAAAAACTGTGGTATCTAATTGATGGCAGTCCAGTTGTGAGTGTTCAGCAACTGCAAGAGTGTCTCAGGCAGGGGGAACATCTGCTAGCTCTGAAGGTGAAGAAGCAAAAATTATGGAAGCTCAAGCCATAATTATGTGCAAGGTAGGAGCGCCTTAAAATTTGAAGCCGGTATGAAGCCTAAGGAGATGTGGGAGTATATGATTAAACATTATGAACAGAAGAGTTCTTCACATATAGATATGTTAGAGAAGGAGTTAAGGAAAATGAAGCTTGTTGAAAAAGACAATCTTACTAATTTCTTAGAAAGATTTGACTCTATTATTGCGAGATCTTGAGGGGTGGCAATATCTTGAGTGAGCAATATCAAATCTTGGCTTTAGCAAAGGGCAATTTCTCATAATAGTCATTTAGCACCTTGCTCGAGAAATGTAGCCACGTCTAAGGAACATGCCATCGAGAATCACGCTTGAATTTGAAACAATCGGTGTTACACAAGAGGGCGAGAGAACAATCTATGAGGAAGTATTGTACCTTTGGTAAGGCTAAAAAGTTGGTTTTAAAATTTTTTCAAAAGGACAAATAGGGCCTTGCTATATGTGCAATCAATATTGTCATTTGAAGAGTGAATGTCCAAGTAATACTGAAAAAGAGTTGAGATGTTTTAATTGTGAAGGAAAGAGTCATTTTGCTTTTAATTGCTCAAGTCCAAAAAAGGGAAGAGGTCGAGGGAGATCTGGCAGCTACAGAGGTGGCAGAGGCAGGGGAAGTTTCAGAGGTGGAGCAAGTGTCAATTGTGTACCTGGTCTTGTAAGAAACCTTATTTCTGTATGTCAACTAGTGGATTTGGGGTATAAAGTATTGTTTGAACAAATCCAATGTAAAGTTTTCCTAAATAATGAATTGAAGTTTATTGGTAAACGAGTTGGGAATTTGTTTGGATTGAATGTGGACCATTTTCATGAAGTCAATCTCGTTGAATACCCTGATATAAAACTGTGGCATAATAGATTGTGTCATGTAAATTCTGCAATAATTACAGTACTAGAGAAAAAAGGACTCATCTCAGCAAAATTGGAAAAAGAAGGGAAATTCTTATGTGGAGGATGTCAACTTGGAAAACAATCAAGATTGTCTTAAGGTCTAAGAAAAGAGCAAAGGGTATTTTGGATTTGGTACACACAGATTTATGTGGGCCCATAAATGTTACTAGCTTGAGTGGACACAGGTACTTCATGAGCTTTATTGATGATTTTAGCAGAAAGACCAAATGCTATATTCTTAAGACAAAAGATCAAGCTAGTAAAGCCTTAAAATTATTTGCTGCTGAGACTGAACTGGAAACTGGGAGAAAAATAAAATGTATAAGATCAGATAGAGGTGGGGAGTATATCTCTGGTGAATTTAAAACATTTTGTGCAAGTAAGGGTATCAGGAGACAACTAACATGCAGATATTCACCACAACAGAATGGAGTTGCTGAAAGGAAGAATAGAACTTTACTTGATGCTGTGAGGTCCATGTTGAAATATTCTGGATTACCAATTTTTTTGTGGGATGAAGCTTTGAAGACAGCAGTCTATATTCAGAATTTGTTACCATCTTCCAGTATCAAAGGAGCCATTCCAGAGATGCTATGGTCTAGTAAGTTTCCATCATATGATAGTTTAAAGGCATATGGGTGTTTGTGCTTTGTACATGTTCCCGAGGAATTGAGAAAAAAATTGGATGATAGGGCATATATAGCATACCTTGTTGGATATGATCTAAACTCAAAGGCCTTTAGATTATATGATCCTGCAAGAAGGAAAATTATAATTAGTCGAGATGTCATTTTTAATGAAAAAGAGTTCTACATGAAAATTCCAAAAATAAATTCAGAAGATCCAGCTAAAAATAAGGAAAGTGGTACAGTTGAAGAGTTAAAACAACAAGTGAATGAAGATAGTAAAGAAGCAAACATTGAAGGGTTTGAGCAAACATATGTAAGTGAGTCAGATAATGAATCAGAGGTAGCTCCAGAAAATTTTATGGAACCAGTAATGGAAGAACATGAACCTGAAGGTGAAAATGTTCATCAAGAAACAGAAATTGCTGGTCCTATCAGAACAAAAAGAAAACCAAAAAGGACAGAAGCTCAAATTTTAGCAGATGAAGCCAAGCATAATTTGGAGTCACATGGTAGAACTGAAGTTGGAAGGAGCAAAAGATTGAGGTCTGATGTAAGTGAAATCAATACCTTGTTTGATATTCTTATTCTTGAGACGGATAAAACACCTCAAGATTATGCTGAAGCTATTTTGGACTGTAATGCAACAAACTGGCATAATGCAATGGAAGAAGAAATGGGATCTTTTAGAAGAACAAATACATACACAGTGGTAGATCACGTGATAGAGGATGAGCACCATGCCCTCCAGCGGTGCCCAGCATATGCCCATGTCCGAGCAGTGCACACTGATCTTAGATGCTCTGACACACCGCTACATCAGTTACTTGCATCACCTATGGTAGCGCGGCTGGGAGCTTACATCCTGCAGATTTCGGCCGTCAGACTTGCTCTTCTGGGGCATGGTATTTGAGAGCCTACTGCTAGGGTTTTTCCTCCCAAGTGGGGGTTTTTTCATCCCGGTAGTAGGGTTCTACTGTACAGTTACATTGTTTGTTTTTGGTGTTGGGGTTTTTGGCTTTTTTGCCTGTTCTCTGCATGTACCGTCTCATAGGCCTCTGGCCTCCGTGGACGTTAAAATAAACTTCCTTCCTTCCTTCCTTCCTTCTTAGAAATAAGAATATAGTGGGCAGTAAATGGATATACCGTATAAAACCAGGAATTGACAAGAAAACAAAGAAGTTTAAAGCTAGACTTGTGGCTCAAGGGTTTACACAAAAAAGAGGTGAAGATTTTGATGAAACTTTTTCACCATTAGTGAAAATAAATAGTTTGAGAATGTTACTAGCCATTGCAAATGCTTGTAATTTTGAGATACATCATATGGATGTAAGTACAGCATTCTTGAATGCTAAATTAGAAGAAGAAATATATCTGAGACCTGCTCCTGGTTTTGAAGAAGAAAAAGGTAAGGTCTGGAAACTAAATAGAGCGGTATATGGCCTTAAACAATCTCCCAGAGAATGGTATAAGTGTATGGATGGATATTTATTAGAACAAGGTTTTGAAAAACTTAATAATGATGGGAACATCTACAGATTCAAAATGGGAGATAAATGGTGTATAATTGCTCTATATGTTGATGACAACATCATGGTATCAAATGATCAGGAAATATTGGGTCATTGTAAAAATATCCTAAAGAAACGTTTCCAAATGAGTGACCTTGGGGAACTCAAAAGGTTTTTGGGTATTGATGTACACAGAGACAGAAATAACAAAATATTGGCCTTACGTCAGCAAGGACACATTGAAAATATGCTCAGGAAATTTCATATGGAAGAATGTCATGAAGCATGCACTCCTATAGTTCCAGGTCTATCTGCAGAGATGAGCCCAAGAAATGAAAGTGAAACTAAGCAAATGGAGAGGATACCATATAGAAGCTTGATTGGCTGCTTATCATATGTAGCTAATTGTACTAGACCTGATATTTCTTTTGCAGTTAATATTTTGAGCAGGTACAATAATAAGCCAGGGAAAGCACACTGGAATGCAGCAAAACGAATTTTGAAATATTTGAAGGGTACAATGCATTTTGGCATTTTGTTTAATGAAACTAACCTGCAGCTACAAGCCTTCTGTGATGCTGACTGGGCAGGGGACTTGGATAAAAGAAAGTCAACTTCAGGATACATCATTTTATTAGGTGGTGCTCCAGTGGCTTGGAAATGCAAGAAACATGGAAGTATTGCACTCTCCAGTGCAGAAGCTGAGTACAATTCAGCAGCCTTGCTGACAAAAGAGGTAATTTGGGAGAGGAGACTTATGAAAGAATTAGGATTTGATCAAATAGGACCAACTATTATTTATTGTGACAATACAAGTTGTATTGCCATGACAAAAAACCCTATTCTACATGAAAGATCTAAGCACATTGACATGGAGGCTCACTTTATCAGAGATATGGTAAAGAAAAATCAAGTTCATTTGACATATGTTAGTCTACTGTATAATATCTCAATATAAGGTATGGCGGATATTCTCACCATTAGGCATTACCAACATTTTAGGTTTTTTGAGAAAGTACCCGATTCAAGTACCTAGTGTATGTACTTTTGCAGGTTCCAAAAGTGGTACACCCTAACATGCTTTTACCCATATGGTAAAGAAAAATCAAGTTCATTTGACATATGTTAGTACTGCAGATCAGAGAGCAGATATTCTCACCAAGGCATTGCCAACATCTAGGTTCGAAATTACCTTTGCTACAATGTAATGATATGAAATATTACATGAAGGGGGAATGTTAAAAACTGGGATCATGTGATATTTGTGTTTGAATGTTGATTGTTGAGGATTTACAGATAAGCATTCCATAGACAAACAGGTTCTACAATTAAGCTGAGGTATAAGGGGATTAGGGACCATATTGTGGCTCCCCTTATTCAAGCTGGGTTGTGACTAGGGCGTGAATAATCTATGGTTAACATTGATACCATGGTTATAGTTATGTGATTGAAATTGAATATTCAAAAGAAAGGTAAGGTCCAATGGTTCGTGTAGCCGAAATGTTAACCCAGGCCTGTGGGATATATGGGTGCACTCAGTTTTCACGGAAGGCAAGTCTATCTGGCTCCATAACCGCCGGATCGGCTGTATATAGTAGGAAAAAGATGATATAATGATTATCCTGAGCTAGATGAATGTCGGAATGCAGATTATGCAGTGTTATTGAGGTGGTCAGCCCCGCTACAGTAAACAAGTCAAAGCCCGAGCTACAGTAACATATTCAATGACCATTGTCAATATTTAATGGTGAACTTGTATTATAGAAATTGATTGAAGGTGAATTTGCTTTAAGGGGATATTTGTCTATGATTTAAGTTGAATTGCTTAAGGCCTACATTGCAATTTAAATCATTAGAACTAGTAGAAAAATCAACAAGCTGGTGTGTACCTTTTTTCGCTCTTGATCCCACAATAAGTATGCTTTATGATTAGGTGCATAGCCAATGAAGGTGCATTTGGTGCTACAGGCATCAAATTTTCTGCGCAAATGCTCAGGTACATGTACATAGGCGGTACAATCAAAGGTGCGCAAATGAGAAACATCCAGTTTCTCTCCAGAGCAAGCTTCTTCTGGAGTCATCTCATTATCCAAGGCAACTGCGGTCAATCTGTTTTGCACATGAACTGCTGCAGCAATTGCATCAGCCCAAAAATACTTTGGCAAATGACTTTCAGCAAGCATACTTCTTGCCGCATTGCATAAAGTGCGATTCTTCCTCTCTGCAACACCGTTTTGTTGAGGAGTAGCCCTTGTTGTGCATTGACATCGAATCCCTGCCTGATCACATGTGTCATGAAAGAGATACTAAGATACTCTCCACCACCATCAGTGCACAATTGCTTAATCTTCTTTCCTGTTTGATTTTCTACACATGCTTTATACAATTTAAAAGCCTCAAGAGCATCACTTTTCTTGGTTAGAAAATAGACAATTGTTTTCCGACTAAAATCATCAATAAACGTGATGAAATATACTACCTTACCAAGGCGCGCAGGCACCTCTGTTGGACCACTAAGGTCTGAGTGGATAAGCTCCAGCACTTTCTTAGCTCTGCTGCCTACACTTGTAAATGATCTATGAGGGTGCTTACCAAGGATGCATGCTTCACAAAGATCTGGGTCTGCCTTCATGGTTGTCTTCATGCCATGAACCATGTTCTTCCGCTGTATTATTTTTAAAACTTGAACATTAGCGTAATTGTACCTTTTATGCCAAAGCAGCACTTTCTCCTTTTCTTTGGCTGATACGACCAGGGCCTGATTTGGACCAGACACCTCTATCTCATACAAATTGCCATGTCTTGAGCCCTTAGCCATTATATCCCCTTCAATCCATGCATTCTTCAAGAAAAGAACTTCCTTATCATCAAAGAAAGCTTGCAGACCAGCATCTGCTGCACATGCAACTGACAAAAGGTTTTTTCGCAATTCGGGGACATGTAAGGTTTCTGGAAGCACCGTACTTTCACCATTCAATAGCGTGAAATGATATTGACCACTTCCTTACACTTGAATTTCATTGTGATCTCCCAATTGCACCAGACTTTTGTCATCTTGATAGCTTGAGAATAGATCCCTATCCTTCAACATCACTGATGTGCATGCAGAATCCACTGTAAGAACCTTCTTTCTAGCAGCAGTACATGCACTTGTTTCCACAACAAAAGCCTCCCCTTTAATTCTGAGACTCTGGTCTGATTGGATAACAAGAGAAGCCTCTCCTTTGATGACTCGTGCCTCAACTAGGTGTTTCTCTGATTTGTTCTTCCCTCTGGACAATTGACGGCATAATGGCCATATTCAAAGCAGTTCCTGCATTGCCCTCTCTTGGCATAAACTTTCTTGGAATGTGCTCCTTTTGATGCTTCCACCTTCCCATCCGATTGCTTTTTGTAATGAGGCTTCTTATCTTGCCTCCCTCGTGCAAGCATGGCTTGTGATGGCTTGGAATCCTCCACTTTGTCTTTCAAGCGCATCTTTTTCTGCAAAAGCTTAGAGACGGCGTCATCCCATGAAAGACTACTTTGAGCTGTCAAGAAATCAACAAAGTTTTCCCATGAATTCAGAAGAGAAGCATATAATTGGAGCTTTTGTTGCCCCTCTGGAACTGCATACTTGGAATCTGTTGCTGCCAACATATCAAACATCTCCTTCATTTGATTTATATGTGTATTCAGATCAGCTCCTTCCACATACTTGCAATTCCTAATCTGTGTATACAAATGCATAACTTCACCTTCTGTTTTGGTGCCATACTTATCTTCAAGCCAAATCCAAAGAGAATAGTTGCTCTGATCCACATCTACTTGCATGACTATGGCTCTGGAAAGACACATACATATGCAAGCCATTGCTCTATTATCACGGCATTGCCCATCCTCTTGGAGCTTGATTTGAGCAGCTGTCCCAGCATTCTCTGGTTTAGTTTCCGACTCATCCACTATATCCCAGACATCCTCTGCCATTAGATATAACTTCATGGATTTCTTCTAGCCTTGAAACCCTTTGCCATCAAACATAGGTGGCTTCAGAATTGCTGATACAGATATGGTCTCCATGACCTTCTCCTGCTCAGACAAGTATTCTTCCAGAATTGTTCTCCCAAGTTCCTCTATTGTCGAACTTCTCTTCACATGCCAATGGGCTCTGATACCATGTTGGAAAAACGTATCAGCTATGGACTGATACAAACCTACAGCACAGAGTGAGCCAAAGCGAAAGCAAGAATGGAAGACACTATAGGAATAGAATAGGAACAATTTGGATGTTCTCTGTATTGCATGTAATCTATAAATACATGGAATAAATGGCACTGAAAGGCCAACAGCCGGAAACAGAAGGCCAAAGGCCAGAGATGTACATGATGTACTTCAATGTATCTAATGTACTCTAATGTACATCAATGTATCTAAGGCCATTTTTGGATGAATCAAAGGTTGGACAAAATTGCTACTGTGAGCCGATGTTGAATGCAAATTTTTGAGCATGATGGGAGGCGCATTTGCATCACTGGCACCTTTAGGCATATCTCTTGTCGTAGAATATGTGATAGTAGCCTACGGTTCTCGAATCTCCAATGCTCATTTTGTGCTTCAATACCAAAAGAAAGTGATTTTTGTATGAGAGTTTATAGACAAGATGAAAGAAAAGTTAGTAGAGGTCTAAGAAGCACAAATTAACGCATAAGAGTGGATTACTAACTAATACGAAGCTAAAAGATATGGCTAAAGATTCAAGGGTCAAAAATAGACAGTTAAGAAGAGAATTGATGTTTTGTAAATAGAAAAATGTGGCTTTATCAGTGAAGGTGAGATCAATTAGAGATTCCTTGTGTGAATCCATGAAGCGTGCCGATGTGAAAAAGTTTTGTAGAGACATTGTTGAGGCCCATTCACAGGAAAATTTGAAGGTAAGACAGCTCTACGGAACTTCCTTACAGATGTTGCCCATGCTCAAAACATTGTTAGGCCAGGTTATAAGAGAAGATACAAGAAGACCACAAAAGACCTATTTGAGACAATCAAAATTTGGGGCGGACAAAGAATGCATAACTTTTTATCCATTAACTTTTCTGGCCCTAGTTTGTCTACCACGCCGTGATCGACGAGGAAGAATTTTGTTTACAAATGTGGCATAAGGGAAGAATTTAAGTTATGCACAGAGAAGTTTCTGTATCATCATGATAGTAGAGATGTCAATGATAATCGATAATAATGTACTTGCATAAAAACCATTTGATACAACGTCGAAGCATTATGTAAGTATGATTTGTTTTATTTGTATTATTTGTATTTGTTATTAATACACTTTGATTTATTATGTGTAATTATGAGGTAGTGCTCAATAGTTTGAGAAAACCTTTATGGTTGATTCTGTGGAGCAAACATTCAAAGTTGTGGCTAAGTGTAATAGTCCAATGGCATAATGGGAAAAACATTTTGATTTTTCACCATCTCCGTTGTCTAGACCCCGTGATCAAGGTCAATGTGCCATGTTTACCCTGGAACGTGACCAACTCAACATGATCAAGGTCCATGGGGGTCCACGCAAGCATATGTGGCCTCTAAATGGAACCCTAGACCTATGTCCTCACAAAAGATACAAAGTCGGAAAGGGATTATATAGTTTGGCACAACCAATCGTAAATCTATGGATAGGGGCTATAATATATGTTAATTCGAAAACCCGCATAGTGTGGATTTTTCTACTCCAAAAAGCCGTATACAGGGGTTTTTCTGTGACCCCTCGAATGCACATGCCATCTGTCCATATATAGAGGTGCACCCCCTGGGATCCGAGCATGTCTATCAAATCCCGAGAGGGCAAAGAGCATGAACACCCCTTCTTCTCCCCGTGGGCTAAACTGCCAATGTATCACCGCTATCCTTCGGTCGGTGAGGAGCGGAAGATAGAATCTGAGGGCCTTGTCATGTCCTTCTCCTGCCTTTTCTCCAGTTCTGATGCCGGCCCTGTGCCTCCAGGGATACTCATCCACTGGTACTGTTATCAGGTCCCTGTAATTTGCGAACATGGACCCGAAGGAGGTCAAGTTGACCCCACTTCTGTCGACCCCAGTTGGCGTCTTGATGAAGAGCTAGGCAGGAGTGCGCTCGTCGTCTTGCCCGAAATACCCATCCGTTCTTGGATGGCGATGAATTCTTCATCTGAGGGCAGCTCCTGTTGTGTCATCATCGTAGGCCTCGATGTTGGATGATGAATGCCCAGTGTAGGTGTGGGCTTCCCTGATGCTGATAGGGAAGTCTTGCATTTCCCTGTCGATGAAGTCATCGAGATCGGGTTGTTGGTGCAGGAGGTGTAGGAGCTCGTCCATTCTGTACCCTCTCTCTGCACTCTAGAAGGTTCTTTATGTCATGCAGCAGGAGGTACTATTGACCTTCGATGATGACTGGGGTTAGGCTGGTGATGCCTAACCCAAAGCGGGAGCGCTGTCCTTGTCATCCTCATGCCTTCGTCGAAGCCCTGAAGATCTTGTTCTGCTTGCTGCCATTCTTGGGTAGGGTCGACGTCGATGAGGTATTTGACGTCGTAACCTTGTTTTCCTTCTTCCTCCTCCTCTTGTTCTGACCCTTTGTACTCCAAGAGCAGCTGCTCTTCTGCTATGGAGGCAGTGGGTTCTATGTTCATTGGCTGAATAGAGGATTCTCCTTATTTGAGTTTGGGCTCTATGGGACAAGAAGATGGCTACAATAGTAGTGTAAGAGAAGTCTCATGATGTCTTGGTAGAATAGTGTGGCATTTATGGTAGCATCACTTCTGGAAGACAGCAAAGACAGAATTGATATCGGCTGCCACATGAGCAATGACGTTGTACCATCATCTGAACGAAGAATTGGCCATGATGCTGATGTGGATGGGATCAACAAACAGATATGCAAGCGCCTCTGTGAGCAGGAAAATCACCTTAAAGTGAGAAGTGAGACTGTGGGGTGCAAATGAGGGTCATGGTTATATTTATAGGCAGAACCTTAATTTGTGAAATTTTTAGGGTGTGGATATGTCTATTACTTCAAGATCCAACTAGATATTTGATAAGGACTTCCTAATGATCCTTGTGATGTTCCAGTGAAATATATGCCATAAATACGTATATTTCCGGGTCCGTCACTATATAAGTCTACCTTAGTAGCCTTGTATACCCTTAATTAGTGGCATAGGGTGCATATCTAAGTTATTCTCATCCTATTGGGCAGCCGCCACACGGCCATATCCCATTGGAGCCACGTGGCATGACATGTGGACCCTAACCTATATAGGCCTAAACCCTAACCCTAGGCCTCTTTTCTGGCTCCAACACCTTGGGAACCTTCTTTGCACTCGAAACTCCGTTTTGAGAGTCGTTTGTTGTGTGGCATAGCCTAGCACAGCAGCCCCCAGAGCGTGTGCACGATCTTGGAGCGAGCACTACTTCGACCACCTCAAAGATCATGGAGACGCCGGGAGCAGGAGGGAGTTCCTCGGGAGCAGGTATTTGGATTAGAGCTCTTGGTAGATCATCTGAAAGTTAGGACTCCAGATGGATTAGCATTTCATGTCTCTAGTAAAGCCTTCCTAGAACACTTAGTCAACATCTTGAACCCTAATCAAGGAACCCTAACTGTAAGTTAGATATGTATGATTAGGTCATGTTATTCTTATGATTATCATGTTATGTGGATATGTGATGCTGGTTGATCATGTTTGCTCCTCTTGTATTGGGAAGGGGGGTAGAGACCTAGCAGCCATTACTTAGTAATGCTCCTAGTTAGACCCATTAGGTCCCATTATTCTGCGGTCTATGCATAAGAACCCACCGGGCTATGGGAGCTATGGTATGACTCAGCACTACATAACGGGGCTAGAGGCGAGACGGATGGAGGGTCCTTGCTGAGCATGGCTACTGGGGACCCCATAGCGGGCTAGGCTTATGGCTTTCGGGGGTTAAGTCGGGAAATAATCGTGTAACACCACGATTCTCTTGCCACTCGTGGAACCTCTAGACCACGGGAAGGGGAGATGGAACCCTTCCTGCCTCAACGGACCGGGGAGATGCAACTCGGAGTACTCTTGATGGGTGATGCCATGAGATTGCGTATCTGGAAGGCAAGAGTCGTACCAGAGCCCGATCTAGCCCATCTGCAAAGTATGCACAGGAGAGGCGGATGGAGTGGTCAACCCTAGCCATTGTCTATAGCCAGCCCCACCACGGTTATGACTCGGTCTGCTTTATCTTCAGGCCTAGCCGTCAGTCTACCTCCCCATGTGTCTGAGCCTTGGGTCGGAGCTCTCATGTTTTATGTCATATGTTTATCTCTATTGTATCTATGGATGGATGGATGTGCTACCCTTCGGGGTAGTTCGATGTATTGTTATTGCTAGTTCTGATGTTGTTTATGCTTCCGATGTGATAGGAGCCCATACGGGAAGGGCGCACAAGACACCTTCCTGTGCCCTTCCCGCGCTAGGGATATCTTGGAGTGCGGGGTAGACAGAGAGCCCGTGCGGTCGAAGGACCGGATGGGGGATTTCTTATGGAGTGTACGGCCCGGTGCCATATATTTTGTAGGGAGCGTCACAATCCTATTGCAACAAATCTCATCTAGTTTGGAGGTAGTTTGGGTGAGTTATGGCTATTTAATTCGAACCACTCATACAGTGCGCGAGAGGGCCGAGTTAAATTTTAACTAAGGGTTTGGGCGCATTCTGTGAAGGGTGGGCTCCTGTTTGGGTCGTAGATGACTCCAAAATTTTGGTATGAGGGCAGAATTCTGCTTATCTCGCGGAGTTCGGTCAGGCTATGCCCTTAGTTTCTGGTTGGATTATCTAGGCATAGATCAGTGACCAAACACTCACACAACGCACGAAAGGGCCGAGTTAAATTTTAACTTGGGGCCCTGGCGCAATCTGTGAGGAGTGGGGGTCTATTAGGTCAATTTTTGCTCAAATTAATTAATACAAATTACACATACCATCAATACAACTATATCAAAGACATTATTACACTTTGCAACTCAAATTAAACAACTTTTGTATTACAAAAATTTGTATGTATATATCTTTAACAGTCCTCCTTCTTTATAAATCTGACCAGCTTCATATCTTTGGGCATACAAGTGACTCTTTTTGCATGAAAGGGTCTTCAAAATTTAGCACCAGCCTCTGCTCAGCTGCTTCCGCAATGCAAGCAACATGTCATCTGTTACTCGCTTCTCCTTGTCGAATTCTTGCAAGATCTCATGGGTGCAGTCGACTCTTAACCAAAGTAGATTGAAAACCAGTATTTGATATTTGCTTGATGCATTATTCTAAAGGGCAAGTATGCCCTAGAAATCTACGTCCTTACATTAAGCCAGATAGGAGGTCCATCATTGTGAACAATTTCCCTGGGTTTGCCTGACTTCGAAATAGACGTTTTATTTGCTGCTTTTGTATCCAGATTAGGATGATTTTTTTCTGATTTTGTCGAGGAGCATTAAGCATCAAAGCATTAATCTCGGTGGTGAGTTCTGTGTATGTAATATTTAGGGCTATAACAGGGGAGAGCTCATGATAGAGGGGCTATGGTATAAATTTGTATGTAGGAGCTCCTTTTGTTATGTTGAATGCAGCTGTAGTGTAAAGCTCCAGTTCTGCTAGACAAATACATGTCATCTCTATATGCATATTCAGATTTGTATCCAGTGTACCATTATTTTGTTTTCTTGCATCACAATTAACATTTTTGCATGTTTTGGACTGAATATATCAAGTCTGATGAGATTCGGTTTGCCCATATTATTTGTGTGGTTCTGGATCAGGTGTTGATTCTCTTTAATGATTGTTCAAGTTTAACATCATGTTGTTTTTTATCTTCCAGCTTATTTTACGCTTCCCCAATCTTGCATTTTGTCTATATTAATTCCCAGTTTAGCATTCGGTCCTATATAGATTAAATTAGATTTAGTCTTTTGAATAATTCTATTGTTCTTCATAGATGGTGCACTACATTTTATGGCAGGGCTTAAGACTCTTAATGTGTAAAAGAATTGAGAGCAGTGGCACCACTGCAAGGGCTTATCGGTGTTATAGAAGTGTGGGAATAAACCACAGTTATTATCTTCAGTATGTCCAGTAGATAAACTGTCAATCTCTTAAGAAATCTGTGCTGCATTGATGGGGAAGGTAGACTTCAGCAACCAAGACCAGTTGCATGGAGGTTCATTGCATTTTTTTGTGAGAGGCTAGGCCTGTCCAATCAGCCTTGGAAGAGAGGTGGCAAATGAATTTCTGGGATGATGGAACATACCGGGTTTTAGTGCATGCATATTCTATTTCTTACGCATCTAAGGGCTTTTTTTACAACTTGCAAAGAATGAAAAACATTTGACATTGGGAACTAAATCTTTGTATGACCCCCGGCAGGAATTATCCTCTTCTGATGGCTGCTTGGAAGGTTGCACCAGCCTTGGCAGGAGGATGCACTGCTGCCTTAAAGTCTTTTTGAGTTGTCTTTATGTATGGCATCACCAATTCCTTTTTTTGTTCAGTTTAAAGAAAGTTTTAAAATATATTGATTGCTGCTATAAGTTCTTCAATAATGCATGCTTAGAACTTGCATCGATTTGTGAGGAAATAGGACCTCCTGCTGGCTAAATGTGGTTACGAGATTTGGGACCAGCTGCCGATGCACCATTGTTGTCGCATCCAAATATTGCCAAAGTATTATGGCATAGTCCAACGTCGAACTAAAATATATTTATTGCACCATGCTATTTCACATTGAAGTTCATTATTACCAGCTGGCTTTTACTGGTAGTTCTTTTGCACGAAAGAAAATTATATCAACAGCAGTAAAGAACATTAAGGTTGGCATTTGTTTCTAACTTACAATTAGCTTTTAAAATCCAAGGTATTGGATGGTTGCATGTAGCTTATACAGACATTGTTGCCATTTTTTCCAGCCTGTTACTTTGGAACTTGGTGGCAAAAGTCCTATCATTATCTTTGATGATGCAATTATTGATAAAGGTGTACTACTTAAATTTTGCATAACCTTTTTGTTTGTTTTCATGGCCTTACATGAAATTACCAATAGGTAAACTAAGAATCTCTTAAGAAATTCTATGGTTGCTTGGCGTTGAAAACTGAACATGTTAGAGTAGCCTTGGAAAATATAATGCTGTGGCAATGAAGTTTGTACAACAGTTTGGAATTTGTTATCCATTGCCAATGTTAAAAGCATTATTTGCAAGTAAACTAAAGGTTATTATTTCTACCATAGACACAAAAGTTTTGCGAAATGTTTCTTTTTAATTTATCTTTTGAAGTACAATTAACTTATTCCTATACAACTCAAAGTTTACTCACCAAATATCCCATACGCATAAGCAAGCACATCAAATCTATCAAGCCCCCTGTCGTCACAATACACATCAAATCCAACTTAAGCAAATACATCAAATCCATAGTAGGCCATAACCAAAGTGTATTTCTATCTCAAATAATCTCAATTCTTTAATTATTGCACCAAGACTATGTGAGCGGTTTGACTTCAGCAATAGGGGTGTACTATTCATGTTTATTATTCGCCATGAAAGAGATATTTGTATGTGAACCCATTGCTAGGTAATAGTTCAACCTTGATCAAGCCTGATAGAATCAATTGTCTCGCATGCCGCCATGTGAATTCTACGCATGTCAATGTAGCCTCATTACCACACCATTCCAATTCTCGTGCTGCAGCGTTTACTAAAATGCAATGAACTAGAGAGTAAAATACGTGTTAGGACATTAGCCTGGCAACGCCGGGCATACATTTACTAGCAATGTTTTTTATTTTACCTTTTCTAATTAACATTAGCTTAGCTTATTGTTCTAAAGCAAAAAAAAAAAAAACTTTTTTTTTCCAATTTTTGAAGTTTTTGCTTGGGTTGTTATCCCCAAGACTGAAGGTCTAATGTTAGTCCTATCAGGGAATTGGCCAGTGATCGATCTTGGTCTACCAAGATCATAGCTTTGATACCACGGTGATGTCCCCTACTTCATCTACGATGCTCCCATCGTATCAGAAGTTGGAGTTCATCCCTCTAGCAACCAAGCTGACAGAGGCCGTCCACCTGATACCAATCCCTTGGCAAGGAATCGATGAGGAAGAATGGGTGTGTCATTTATCCCGTCTTCCTTTGGGACCGTCCTAGCTGCGAAAGCGTAAATAAACATGAGCACATGACATCAAATATAAATAACTCCACCTCGAAGGGTGGCTCACCATAGCATACATACGTAAGAACATCAACAACATCAACATGGGGGGAGATCCTACCCAAGGCTCAGACTCAAGGGGAATGGACTGACGGCTTGGGTCTCCAGAAGTCATTGCAGACAGAATTCATGGCAATGGATTGGGTTGGCATAGGAACATGACTGTTGGGTAGTCCTCTCCATCTACCCCTCCTATGCATACTTTGCAGAATAGGCTGATAAGTCTTAGGACTTGACCGTAGCCTGTCGGGTGCATAGCCAAGGGGGCTACTCCTGGGTTTTATCTCCCCAGTCCCGATGAGGCAGGAGGAGATCGCTCTCTCCAGAGGTACAGACGGCTAGAGGGCCACTGCCCGTCTATGACTTGAACCTCATTGAAGGGGACGCATCACCCAAGAGGTGTCGAGCCCATGCCTTGCCCACATGCAGTGGCAAGCTATTAGGTCTAGCCCGCTAAGATCTTTGGTAAGCTTTATACACCAGAGGGATCGATCTGCAATGGGACATGTCCTCCTTATTGTAATGTTCCTAACTGATATGCCCTTAGCCAACTAGGCAAAGCCGTCTAGACATTTATGAGTAGTCGCTTCTATCCATTTATGCTGGTGTCTCGGGAACGCGACACCAAGATCCACTCCAGCGGTTTTCCATGAGTCTGTTACAATCTCTCCCACTAGAACTATGTTCGCTCGAGCATCAAGACCAAGTCATGACCTACCATCCAACAGTATTCCGAGTCATACTTGGCCCCATGGAGAATAACATCTAATCTATCTATCGAAACATACATGGTTAGGTTTAGGTGTTGTGATCTTAGAATCTATAAGGTCGCTAAGGCTAATCTAACATGCTAACCCAGCTCATTGCCAGACTAAAAGTCAGCATTGCACAACAAAATCACTATTTACCGGATCCCTGGCTTGCTCCTGCACCTCGAAACGCGTCCATGCCTTTGCTTGGGTCGAAGACGACTGAATCTTGCCGATCTATTGTGCAAAGGCGGCTTGGCGGCATTTGGCAATGTGAAATAGCAGCTTGGCTTGGCCAGAATAGCTCACGGAAGCTAAAATGCGAAAATGAAAAAGGTGTAGGATTTCCCATTTGCTCCTTTTACATGATCTTTTAGGGTTAGGGTTAAAAGGACATATGGAATTTTGCCATGTGGCAAAGGGATTAAATGCACATGTTTATAGACATGTGCAACATAAGAGGTTGCCCTCTAGGGTGCAACCCTTTACGGTTTCCAAGTACATGTCATCAAGGTGACAGGTACAATGACGTGACAATATAATATACGTATTCATACCGTAGTCACACTAGGTAATTGAAAGAAAATTTGCATCGAACAAATGCATATAAATAGTCAATCTAACACAAAAGATTAGCTTATTCTACAACCTTTAGTGATCATGTATTGAGTTTAATCATTCTGTACGATTGAAGGATGGACCCTTTAGGTCAGCAAATAAGCAAAAACTTTAATCCTCATCTGAAAATTAATCATTAATACAAAATATAGTGAAAGTTCATATGGACACATAGTGTGACTGCCTAGCATTGCTTGGCAACCATTTGCTAGGAAGTTTACCTCGCATTGTTGTGCATACGTCCTATGACGTTCAATGTTTTATCAAGAGTGCACTCATTCATAATCAATGCATCAACATATATAATAAGCCACCATCAATCATATCAAATTAATGATTGTATGGTCTTTGCGTTTAGTCAATGTCTCACATATTCAACTATCAAATTATCCATCTTCTAGAGCCTTTTTTACAACAAATCCATGATAGAGGAGACTACTTGTGCTAGAGACTTTTTTGTACATAATGTCAATATGTGGCTCGTTAAGAATGTGTGTATGAGTTGTTGAATATGCATTCTGATCATGCCTTTGTTGTGTTCTGCTGGAAGCTAAGGAAGGATTTGCTATGCAACTTGCCTGCAACAACTACCACAACGCCCATCGCGGTGGTGGTTTAGTGGTAAGGCCTTGGGTTGGGGTGACCCCCACTAGGGTTCAAAACCCACTAGCTACCATCGGGTGGGAGACGTGGGTGGGTGCAAGTCCCACCAACCTTGCCTTCCCAAAAAAAAAAAAAGGGACAACTACCACAACAACAAAGAACTCCACAGAACTGCGCAAAACTACGAAGATATGGAGAATAAAAAATTCATCCTGATAAATGCCAAAACGTATCTTGTTTAATCAAATGTGTTAGCCACATGCAATATGGCACATGTATGCTATATGGCTAGGTCACCTTATTATGATGACTCAGCATATCACCCTGCCACATGTGGCATTGACATGGCCTATCTATAAAGGCCATGGTCACGTAGGTTTTTATGTCACTTCCTCTTTTGCATGCATAGAAGCCTCCCTCCGTGTCTTTCTCTATTCCTTCAATTCACTTTTCAGTAATAGAGACTCTTCATGGTATCAGAGCCAGCTTGGAGGAAGGAGTGAGCACCACCGGATCTCTCCCAATTTTTTTTTCCGATTGATTAACTAGAGAGACGAGAGAGAGGAGAGGGGAATCCGTCGCAGATCTTGCTGAGGCTTTTTGCATTAGAAGATTTCACGGCCTATTCTTGCTAGTTTTGCAAGAATCATGAGAATTTGCAGGGATTGCAACCTCTGAGCAGGAATCATCAGATTTGAGTGCTTGGAGTCGTCATCTTGTTGTACTGGTTCAGATTCACAATCACAATGGTAGCAAGTAATGAACCCTGGAAATATTTCCAGCATCCAGTCCTTGATGCTGACAATTATTTTGCATGGAGAGATGCCCTTCAAACTCACCTTAATTTGAAGGATTTGGGTGAAGTGTTGGATAAATCTTGGAATCCACTTACTCCCGCTGAAATAAAAAAAAAAATCCTTGCTCTCAATCATTTGAGAGCATGTGTCTGCACTGATTTCATGCACGACATCAGGGATCAGACCACTTTTAGAGCAGCCTATACCATTCTTCATAATATATGTGTTAATCGAAGTGATGGAATGCAGCTTTCTCTTCAAGGCAACATGAATAATCTCAGGCTGCAAGATTGTATCAATATGAGAGATTATATTCAAAAGTTGAAGGATCTTTAAGACAAATATCATGGAGCCGGTGGTACTCTTGATCACACCAAACTCATCCTATATGCATTGAATGGCTTATCAAAAGACTATCAGCATATCAAGAATTTCTATCAGCTGCAATAAAAAATTCAAGTCTCTTTCCATCAACTCCAGCAGCAACTATTGGATGCTGAAATTGAGCAGAAGAAATTGATACAAGAAGATACAACACACTATTCTAAAGCTAAGTATTCTTCTGCCTCCTCTGTTTCCTCTGCTCCGCATGATAAATCTTCACAAAGTTTTGTCACCAAGTCTTCCTCACAAGTTGATTCTAGCTCTCACAAAGATCCTCTCTCATGCTGGTATTGTGGTATCAAAGGTCATATGAAGCGCAATTGCAGGAAATTAGAGCGAGAATTTGCTCAATATTGCAAGAATCAATCGTCTCCTCATGCACCAGCAGAGGCACAGTCTCCTGCCAAAGAAGCCAAAGAAAACAACGCTCATGTATCTCATATAGATATTGATGTTTTGGAGAAACGATTTCTCAATCTGGTTATAGAAAATCTAGAAGGAGATGACATATGGCTCATTGACTCTGGCGCTACTAAACACCTTGCAAGTAATTCCAAACTTCTTCAAAATCTCAAGTCTCTTCTAAGGATGGCACATGGATACATGGAAATTCAGCAGCCAAAGGTGATGTTGAAATTGAAACAGAAAACTGTCTTACTCTAAGGATTGAAGATGTTATCCTTGTTCCTGGCCTTCTCATTAACTTATGAATTTGATAAGAAACTAGGGCTGTCAGTACTCTTTACAGGACGAGGTTTAATGCACATCATACACAAGAATCCGCTAGCACATGTTGATCTTCAACAGCTCGGACCTGTTGCTCAAGGAGTTCTCAACAGTGATGGTCCATATGTTCTTCAAAACAAATTTGTCACAAATAGCACAGCAATATCTTGTACAACAGCAGTTCAAACCACTCCAGAGACCCTATGGCATGTAAGGTATGGACATGTAGGTCTATCTGCTATCGTTTGTGCATTAAAATATCAAATAGTGAAAGGTCTACCAGTTCTCAAAGATCAGGATATTCATTGTGCTGCATGCAGGCTCGGCAAAACAAATCCAAGCTCCATATCCTGAATATGCACAATATCGAGCAGACAAACCACTCCAATTGATACATACTGACATCTGTTACTTTCCAATTGAATCCCTAGGTGGCAGCAGGTATTTCATACTTTTTATTGATGGCTTCAGTAGGTACACATGGATTTATCCAATCAAATTTAAGTCTGAAGCTTTCTCCATCTACCAAAATTTCAGTACACTAGTTGAGAATCAATTTTCCACAACTATTAAGGCATTACGGTCTGATAATACCAAAATATCCCTCACATGAGTTTGATGAGTTTCTAAGAGCCAAAGGCGTCCACAGGGAATTAATAGTGCCATATGCTCATTCTCAAAATGGCATAGCAGAACGCAAAAACATATCCATTCTGGATCTCACACGCAGTATGCTAAAGTACAAACAGTTGCCACCAAAGTTTTGGGCAGAGGTTGCTGTTATTGTAGTTTACGTTTCCAATAGGACTCCCACTAAATCATTGAAACTTCAAACTCCATTTGAGGCTTTGTACGGACAAAAGCCTGATGTCTCACACTTCAAAGTGTTTGGATGCCTAGGATATGCTACCTATCCTAGAGAAATTTTGCAAAAACACATGGCAAGCTCAGTGACAGATCTTTCAAATGTATCTTTATAGGGTACACCATGAATATGAAAGCGTGGCGATGCTATGACCCTGTTTCACAGAAAGTATTTGCTTCTCGGAGCATGGTATTCATAGAAGACATCGTATATTCTGCTGACTTCTATCAGAATGGTCAAACAGACTATGATAAGGTAATATGCAACTTGCTTGACAATGAACAGTATGGTGAAACCTCATGTTCAGCACGCTTCTTTCCACCAGTAGCTCCTGCTGGCCAAACGGTCATGGTGCCTATGCCATCAAACAGTCCTCTTGATCCTGCATTTCCCACTGGGATCCGTAGCCCTTATCATGCTTTTGAGCCATTGGAATATGCTGAACCTCTTCCATCTCCACCATCTGCTACCCACACTCCAGACAACGTTGCTCATCCTGTACCATGCAGATCTGTACGGTTTGCATTGGACCAATGCAATTATGCCTTGATGGCAAAAGTGTTGCTTGATTCCGATCCAACAATATATGCTCAAGCTGCAAAGTATGATCACTGTCAAACAGCCATGCATGAAGACTTTCCATGCTTCACAAACAGGGCACTTGGGAACTCGTTCCTAAACCAGCAGAACATAATATCATAGGGGCCAAATGGGTGTTTCGCACAAAGTACCATTCTGATGAAACCATATTAAAGCATAAAGCAAGATTGGTAGCCAAAGGCTACACTCAGGAAGAAGGCTTTGATTATAACGAAGTATTTGCTCCCATTATTCGATTGGACACAATGAGAACAGTTCTTTCAATAGCATCTCATAACGGCTGGCCAGTCTATCAAATGGATTTCAAATCTGCATTTCTTAATGGAGACTTAGCAGCGGAACTTTACATGGATCATCCTCCTGGATGTATCGATAAGCAGCATCCCAATTATGTGTGCAAGCTTAAAAAAAGCATTTATGGTCTGAAACAGGCACCACGCTGTTGGAACATGAAAATAAATGCCTTTCTCATTGACATGCAATACCAAAGATCCAGGGCAAATCCTAGCTTATACTATAAGTTTCACCATGACTTGGTATCCATTATTTTGTTGTATGTAGATGATACCATCATGACAGGGGATCATTCAATCGACAAAAATCACTCTTATCTCCAGTTTTGAGGTCACTGATTTAGGTCTCATGCATTACTGTCTTGGCATAGAAATCTGGCAGACATTTGACGGTATTTTTCTGTCCCAGCAAAAGTACATAGCAGAAATTCTTGTCAAATATCATATGACAGATTGTACAACTTCTCCAAATCCTTTTGAGCCAGGTTATCAGCTCACATTGCAAACTGATGATGAAGATGTTGATGGTACATTGTATAGGCAGCTTGTTGGTGTCTTGCTATACCTATCTACCACTCGTCGAGACATTGTGTATGCAGTCGGAGTCCTATCTAGGTTCATGGCACATCCTAAAGAAGCTCATTGGAAAGCAGCAAAGTATGTTCTTCGCTATCTAAAAGGGACTGCTACACATGGCCTCAAATACACAAGAGTATTGAATCCCAAACTCACTTTATACTCTGATTCAGATATGGCTTCCACTGACATTGACTATAGAAAATGTCTAACAGGGTATGTCTCCTTTTTTGGAGGAAATCCAATCAGCTGGAAGTCACAAAAGCAAGACACCAACAGTATCAGCACCATTGAAGTAGAACTCAAAGCTCTCATGCTTACAGTTCAGGAAATGCTATGGCTGATCCATCTTTTTGAAGATCTGGGAACACTCACAATCCCTGCCACAATCCCTCACAATATTGGGGAATGCTTTATTTGGAGATGCATTTGTGGGCAGCTCAATATCTCTCACTGCACAACAACAGACCAGAAAGCCGATGGCTTCACAAAATCTCTTGCAGGACGACACTTTACTGCTATGAAAGAATTTTTGCATGTTGTACCTGCAGCTACTCCTCAGGGGGGAAAGTAATCATGAGGATTTATTCCTCCTCCAGTTTCCTTTTTTGTTGTTTCTGCTATGCTGATCATTAGGGGGGATGTTAGCCACATGCAATATGACTAGGTCACCTTATTATGATGACTCAGCATATCACCCTGCCACATGTATGTTATATGGCTAGGTCACCTTATTATGATGACTCAGCATATCACCCTGCCACATGTGGCGTTGACATGGCCTATCTATAAAGGCCATGGTCACGTAGGGTTTTATGTCACTTCCTCTTTTGCATGCGTAGACGCCTCCCTCCGTGTCTTTCTCTATTCCTTCAATTCACTTTTCAGTAATAGACTCTTCAAAATGCACATACCATTGGAGGAGATCCTTAAAATGATGGGGAAAATCTATCAATTTAAAGGGAGCTGCATTTACCGGTCCGGCAAGTAGTGTTTCGAGGCATGCTGCTTCTTATTGGTTCAGTTTGTCATCCAGAGAGTCATTTACTTCTTGTTGGTTGATTTGGTTTATCTTGTTTGTGTTGTTCATTTGATGTCAATCATTTTGATGCATTTAGTATTTCCGCAACATGTATTTTCTATTTATTTACTATTTCAAGACACATGTTTGTAGGGCTGTAGCACCTAAAAGGTGCTTCTCTGATAGAGTTAAAAGAATACTGATAGACCAAATAGTTGGGATCACCATCCAATGAATAGCATCCGACGTTCAATATTACCTTTTCTCCATTGTTGTGCACTATTACATGCACTATGTAGCAGGTCTGGTTCTGTTTTGCCTATCACTGGTTCTCATGCTTGGGCTATCTCCAATGCCGTGAATGAAGATGAAGCTTTTTAAGCTAAAAGAGTTGGAGGAACTGGAGAAGCATTTCTGTACTCCTTCATTGTCATCTGTATTGGAAGATTCATATGTACAGACTGTTGTTTTGAAGTGGTCAATACATCATATAGGAATGCAAATTTACATGTAAAGAACATTGTGTTTCTGCTAAATATAAAGTATAGTCTTTGTGTTCCAATGACTTATTTAATCAAAGAATGATCAAAGCCCATTCCAATTGGTGCACCTACTGGGCTACATCTTGTTCTTCCATTAGAAATTAATTGAAATCATGTCTCTCCTATTTCAGTTTATTTATTGTATCATGTAATAGACATGCAGCTCATGAAATTAGCAACAATGGAAACAATAAAGTTGGGTAGGGCGACAGGCATTTAGAAAAAAAATTGGAGCCAGTCAAATGTTAAACATGACATCGAGCTAGTTAAGTGTAAACATGACGTTTTTTGCACTGTTTGAACTAATGCAAACTTATTAAGCATGCATTCCACTGTAAAATGTTGGGCATTAATAGCGAGTCAAGCCCCACAAGTTTAGAATTAAAGGAATGTTTGCACCGAAATAAGTCTCTTGTACTTAATAGAAGTTTTAAAATTGAGTTAAAAAAAATTAATTTAACGAAGGATGTGCGAAGCAGTCACCGTTAACATTAAGTTAGCACTAACTTAACGAAACAAATGTGAAAGAATTGTCATTAGCCTTACGTTAGCACTAACTTAACTAAGGCATGTGCAAAACCGTTCTTTTGTTTGCTGTTAAGTTAAGAAAAATAACTTCTTTTGGTGTGAAAGAACTCTTAACGGAAAGTTAAATTAATCTTGGTGCGAACATAAGGATCTCTTATTAGTTTAACTAGGCAGTTAAAAAATTTAACTCAACTCTAACTTAAAGAATAAGAATAAGAATAGATTTTTAGCGTCCACGGAGACCAATTGGCCTATGGGACCCAAACCAAAAAGTGAGCAGCAAGCCTATTACTGACAGGATTAAAAAACCCCACCCCGAAGGGTTTTTGAGGGAAAAACCTTAGCAGTAATAAGTATGCTGGCACGCTGTACAATTGTATAGGACAGTGCAATGCCGTCCTGTAGGACACAACTGAGTCCGTGCATCCATAACCTCTTGGAGGTATGACCCCAACAAACCCACTGATGCCGTAGTCAATAACTGATGCAACGGCTGGCCAGGCACTAGTAATCGAACATATCACTCTCGGATATGAGCAAATGCTGGGCAGGTCTGGAGGGCATGATATTCATCCTCAATGGCACCCTGGTGGCAACACTGGCAAAGCCTTTGCTCCCGTGCTTCCCGAGCCCAACGTCCTGTTTCAATGCGGAGGCAATGTGCACCCGTGCGAATGGAAGCTATAAGTCTGCGCTTCTTCATGGGCAGCTAGGTGTACAAGTACTGGTGTGAGCCTCTCGTGAGCCTAGGATTGACTTGCTGCTGATAGTGTGCCAGCTTAACGTGCGTCAGAGCATCTGCATCCCAGAGCTTGCGAAGGAAAGTAGCATATAGGTACAGCTTAAGTGCCTTGTGATCTTTCTTTGTCCTGACCTGGACGCATCTATTTGGCTGCACACCCCAGCGTGAGAACCACTGAGCTTGCTTGTCTTTCCAGCAGGATTTTAGGCGTTGGGGACCCATCGCCATGGCCAAAGCAAGCTTGGGCAAGCCTGTATCAGCCATAGCGACCACCTTCTGGAAGTAAACGATATGGCGTTCCAATGCAGCCCGTTGAAGGGGTAGAAAGCCTGTCTCTTGGAGTAGAATCTGGTATGGAACTGTGGACTTCACCCCAAGGGCCCGTGTCAAGAAGGCCTTCTGTACCTGCTCGAGGTCATTCCAGGTGCTGAGGGATATCACCGGACCCCACACTTCTGCCCCATACAAAAGGACCGGCTCGACCAAGGCCCAAAACAAGTGTGACTGGTGGCCCCAGGCATACAACTCTGCCTTGTGGCTGTTGTTCTGCATGGCATATAGTGCTTTCCAACCCGCCATGACCCGCAACTTGATGGCAGCATCCGATGGGTGGTAATTGAGAACTCGATCCCCAAGTACTTGTAGGTCGGAGCCACCTCTACCTCTTGTCCTTGGTATGTGAATGAGGGAAGCCTTGGCTGACGGGATGATGCAACTAGCAGCACCCTAGTTTTGGCCAAGTTAACTCGCATGTCAGTGAATCGGCAAAAAGTGTCAAGGGCATCCATGTGGCGTTGCATGTCCTCTGGAGTATAGGCCAGGAGGTTGACATCGTCAGCATATATGAGTTGCCGGATTGTGCGATGCATGAGATGGGCACCCGCACCTCCATGCTCAGAGAGCCAATCTTCCAGTTGGTCAATGTATAGGCCAAAGAGTGTGGGGGAGAGGGGGCAACCCTGACGCACTCCAATACTACTGATTACCGGCTGTCCTGACGATGTGATACGGCCTGAGCATACCTCGTACAGCCTAGATACGGCATTCTGCAAGTCGAGGGGGGTCCCCAGCTGCCGCAATCTATCCCATAGCCTGTCGTGGAGCACTGTGTCAAAAGCTTTTGCAAAATCCACGAAACAACAGTGCAGGTTTTGTCGACGATTCCTGCTATCCTCAATCAATGTGCACAAAGTGAAGATATGATCAATGGTGGAGTGCCTGGGCTGGAAACCTGCCTGTGTAAGAGCTCGCACATCTGTTTCCTCTGCCCATATTGTCAGCCGCTGCTCAAGGATGCCAGCCAACAGTTTTGCAAAGAGAGAGCTGACCATAATAGTATGGTAGTTGGCCATTGAGGGTCCCCTGCTTTGTATATGGGCACAACTCTACTAGTGGTCCACTGCGGAGGGAAGCCTTCTCGCAATGCTTTATTGAACAATGCTGTTAGGACAGACACCAGTGGAGGCCCAGCCCATTTCAGAAGTTCCGCCTGCATGCCATCTAAATCTGCTGCCTTCCCATTAGCTAGACGTTGTAGGCCCATGATGACATCCCCTTCTGTGATGACCAGAGCCATGCCTATCTGTGGAGGGACTGGTGTCCGGCCCCCGAGCAGGTCGTAAAGCTGTTGCAAGTACTGTACCCATTGCTTCGAGGTGATGTTCCCTGTGGGTTGTGCATGCTTGCTCAAGACCCTTCTCCAGAATGTCTTAGGGTGCCGATCCAGGAGACCAAGCATCTGTTGCTGATGCTCTGCGAGGTATCTGGCTTTCTTGTTCTTGAGAAAGGAGCGGTATTGACGGACGGCCTGTGGGCGGGAGGTGGGATCAGTGACTTGCCGGAGTGTGCGTTTGAGCTCCCGACACTCATCATCAAACCATCTGTTGCGGGGGGAAGGTGGTAGTGCCCGAGGTTCGCCATGAGCGGCCTCTTCCAAAGCACCTTTCAGCAGCTGTCAGAAGCAGGTGAGTCAGCTGAGCGGATTGCTCTTGAAGTGTGGGGAGTTGCAGCAGTCCTGCCAGATCATGCTCAAGCAGCTGGGCATAGGTCCCTGCATGGCCATAATCCAGGCGCAGCTGGGGCACCCGGTGTGTTGAGGCAGTAGATGCACGGGGAGCCTGCCAATAGAGATGCATGAACAGGGGCTGGTGGTCCGAGTCTACTTCCTCGTCTCGAGTGTCTGTTCCGATGGAAAAATGGGTAACCAGGTGCAGATCCCGTTCCTTAACCAGCAGATAATCCACCACACTGGAGCCGCCCCCTTGGTTCTCCTGTCTACAAGTGCAGCAGCTGGAAGATGGCCATTGTGCCAACCCATTACAAATAACCAGGTCAAAGATACTACCCAGCAACAACAACTGCCTGTCATAGCGCAAAATATGGCTGTCGTATGATATCCTTGAGCAAGCCACCTCTGTGGGATTCAACTGCAAGACATCCTCTGCCAGGGGCTCAAATTTTGGAACCTGCTCGGCTCCTGTGCGTGCATTAAAGTCGCCAAGCAACACAACACTGCCCAACTGTTTGTGCCAGCTGTATGTCATCATATAGATCGACATAGGGCTCCAATCTATCCACATCCGAATGAGTGTTATAAAAGTTGCTCTTGGCATGTGGAACGTAGCATGCTGCTATGAAGAGAATGCTGCCACTGTCATGCTGCACGCGCACCCACAAGTAGCGATTGTGCCTGTCTGTTTTGTGCAACGAGACTGAGTGCCTCAAGGTTGCACGATAGTAACAGGCAACCCCGCTATGCCCTCGCTTGCCTGTGCACTCATTGAACACCGAGAAATGCAGATAGCCTGGGAGGTTCGGCAGTCTGTGCCCTGCATGTTTCCATGTTTCCATGAGGAAAATGAGATCCATATCTGGTGCAATAGAGTTGAGATTCTCTTCTTTCTGCCAGGGGAAGCCCCGACAGTTCCAAGACACCATCTGGAGGCACAGTTCCTATTTGTTGGCATTTGATGTGGACGCTCGATGATCTGCCCCGGTTGCAGGGGGAGCAGTGTGCGGCGCCTGAGCAGCAGTTGCAGGAGCAGTTGGAGCGGCGGGAGCAGGAGGTGCAGTAGGAGTACTAGTGGCAGTAGCAGGAGTGGCTTGACGCATTGCATCGGCGACCTCAGCAGGCGGCAGCCTAAAGATGCGAAGCTTACCTCGGACCAGGCCTGCAGCACCCCCTCAACAACGGACGTCCCTGACCTGAGCCAGCTGCTGCCGGCGGGACTCCTGTTGCAGCGGAGTGAGATCTTGGTCGACATACAGAGCAGTCCCCTTCAATTGCCTACTCTGACGCAGGATGGCCTCATGCACTCGCATGTCTGCCACCGTGAAGGTGACAATGCGCAGGCGATCTGTGCGTTGAGTCCCAAGGCGGCTTGCTCGAGCAATGTGCACTGTAATCTGAAATGCCATTCGAGATAGGATCTTATCCTGGATGCGTTTGGCGAGATATTCTCCTGCCTCCTCAGAGAGTCCATGCACCACCACATTATGACGTCGGCGGCTCTGCTCCTGCTGCTCTCACTGAGTCGAGGGGCAACATTAGCTGTCCCAGCAGGTGATGCCTGTTGGCTGGGGTGTGTGGGCTGCTCACAGTGAGGGCGGTGTGGTGTGCGAGATGGAGCAGGTGGTGTATGTCTACCTGTTTGGCGACCTGTGGGTTGTGGAGCATGTGCGCTTGTCTGTCCCCGTGTGTTGCACTGGGTGCGAAGGTACCCCTATTCAAATATATCCAAATCTATGCTCTATTTCCAGATCTGAACTGTATTTTAGGGTCCATGAACCGCTTTTTGAGATCCTTGCATGAATCCGATGCCTAGGGAAGACCTAAAACTCTTCAAATTCTCTATGAATATTTTTGCATGCAAATCAGAAACAAGGAATGCAGAGAAATAGGGCATGCTTGACGACATGCTTGGAAACTCCAGCATGAACTGCCCATCACGACCTGTAACAATACCCTGCTTCGCTTCAACAATAGCCTGCTTCGATTCAACAATATATTGCTTCGATTTTCTGGGCAACAAACCCTTTCAACGATACAGAACAAACCCTTTTAATGTATCTAATAGCAAAAGCTGAGCCTCAAGATCTGAACTGTATTTTTATGAGCTAGATCAAGCAAAGTAAGTGAGCGTTCTTGAAATATCTTAAGCCATTCTGATCAAGAATGACAAATGTCCTTGCAAAAACCGATAGAATCCAGTTTATCTTTGCTTGACATTGGAGAACGGAATGGGGTCAACCATTCTTGCCGCCCCCATGACCTGCATAATCAGGTCGCGCCATTGGAGTGGCAAGAATGGCTGACCCCATTCTGTTCTCCATTACGGCAGATTAAGCCCTTCTGGCCCAGAGCCCTATTACCTAAATTCCGGCCAAGAACAGTGATAATCTATGCGCAAGTACTGCAATAACTATAAATCAGGCCAAGAAACTGCCATGCAAATCCAAATCCATAGCCAAACTAAATTATCCAATATCATATACACGAAAGGGATTCATTGTATACTGTACCGCGCTGCGTGACTGAATGCATGACACGTCAAAAGCTAAGACAATTTCGTATTTGCTCAAGCATTACAAATAACTCTTCCCTTATTTGCGCAGTTACTCTTCGCATGATGGGTTACGCAACAGGGTTCGTGGAGGTCAACGCTACCAATCGTGTTCATGTCCATGACCGGGGCTTGGAGCTGATGCTCACCAGAGCCCAGGATAAGGCACTTATGAAATATATCCCTAAATCCACCTTATTTAGGGATTTCGACAGTCTGATCCGCTGGTTCGATTATGTGATTCCAGGGCCTGAGCAGAGAGAGAACTCTGCAAGTGCCACATTTGATGCCCAGATTCATGCAGACATTGCTGAAGCAGTGCTGCATGCGGCTTCTTCATTGGGCATCAGCTTTGTTTTGAGCCATTTCATAGTGCTGAGCTCAAAACAAAGAAATTTGTTGGAGGCTCTTAAAAATCACTATGATGGAATATTGGAGGCTAGAATGAACTGCCTTCTGCTGATGACGAATCTGGATGCAGATAGGCTTGATTATCTCGTCCAAAGAACAGTAATTCTTGAACCTGCACCACTACTACTAGTCCTACCAGATTTGTAATGAATTATCTTTGTAATGAAATGAATTTTTTCTTTGTAATGAAATATTTCTTTTTATTTCTCGATTATCTATTTTTTTATTTCTTGCGCCGAGCGCAGATTCTCTATATATTGCATTAAATCATTCCTAAAGTGGATGTTTAGAGACTGTAATTACTGTACATATAATTTTTTTTTTAATTTTCTTATTTATGTATATATCAGGTTATACAATTATATATCTCGCGCCAGGCGCGAGTTAGACTGCATAATTATATCAGCTCGCGCCTAGCGCGAGGCAAACAAAGTAGTGTGACAATAATGCACCTAATACATATTTATATATAAACCTACTTACTGTTTATATTAGATTTAGTTAATTACCACATGAAAAGTACTACTACAGAATACATATAGGTGGGTATATTGTACTCAATGATGCAGCCACTGATTGTTATAATATACTGCCGCACACATTCTCCAGGGCATAAATAGCAACATAGGGTCTGGTTTGCAGGCAACCCTTTCTTTGGCATCTAAATACTTAGTTTGATGATGACAAGATCTGGAGAGGCACGATTGGGATATCGGCTTCCTGATCCTGTAAATATTGACTCCATTACATGCCAAATGAGTCATGAAGAACTGGCCAGAGCTCGACAGAGGGGTTTTATGCTGGAGGACTGGCTTACTATGGTCATCATAAATCCTAGAAGGGGAGATATGAAATCGAGGTCGTCTACAAGGTTGTGATCTTCCTGGAGTGGATTCCTGAGTGTGGGAGATATGAAATCGAGAGGATAGGAGGACACGCTGCTCATGATGAATAATACTGCTTCTGTGCAATGTTATTTTATTACTATATGCAGTATATGTTTATTTTGAAGCAAGATCTAATTATGCACGTGTATATTATTGGCAAGGCAGTGCGTCAATGTACTTATGTCAGTGCAGAAAAATAGTGAATTATTTTATGTATTGAAATGCTACAGTAGTTGCAAATGGATTAAATTATTGCACACATACATACCTCTCTAAGAAATTTTCTTGGCCAAGCCAAGAAACTACCCATTGATTCTCCCAATGTCTCTGTTCCTGCATTTGGTAGTGGATGAGTTGCAACAAAGCAGTCTGTAACTCTGATTCGAATGTAACCAGAACCCTGGGGCACTCCATGACATGTTGTCGTCGGCTCTATGTTGTCAACAATCCCCCTGCCAATAACATCTTTGCTATTTTCTGCTAACAAGCAGCATGCTTATCCAATTTGCAATCTCAACTCTGTAGATTCCTTTTGTTTTTTATAAACCTGCAAACCTATGTTAATTATAGTGTAGCCGCCAATGAAGGCGCTTGAGTCAATTATGTTTACACAGTAGCCACCTGAGATGTGGATGCTTGATCCAGTGCTTCAGCAAGCTTTCTTCTTGGTGGCGTCTGAATTCGCTATTGAAGACACACAGTTCTTGTGTTTCTTTAGGCGCCAGAAGGAAAATACAAAATTTTGTGAACTAAATGAGCCAAGAATGCTATAATTGGCGGGGCAATTTTAAAAACATAGTTAGTACAAGCGAGTCATTGAAAGGTACTTGGGGAAAAGGAATGGTCGTGTGCAGGATAAACACTTTTAAATTTAATATTAACCTTTTAACGCCCCTCTTAGGTAATATTTTTTTGGCATTGGGGATAAATATTTTTATATATGTATATAAGCATCTAAATAGCCTACCCATGTCAGTTTTTAGAACCATATGGATCAGAAGTAGGCTACATAGGGTATATGACTAAAATTGCCATGGCAAATTCATGTAAAAATTAAAAATGATACCAACTCCATAGGATCAGGTGCATTTAGAATGCCTATAAAAACACACACCCTTAGTTATGCGTGTTAAGGGGGGGCACATTTATTTTTGCCAATATCAACATGTCATATTGTTGAAGTTAGACATATGGACGTTAAAAGGCCGAGTAAAAACACATGCAATGCAATGACACAAAGCCACAAAGACACAAAGCCACAAAGACACTCAGGCGATGGAAATTTGTGGAATGCCTATTTGCTAGCCCTTCCAACGAGCAGGAAGCTGTAGGTCATCTTTGATTGCGTTAACAACACATTCTTCTGCCCAACAACCTGGGCTCCTGAAGGGATTGCACTCAAAGGTTTGTGTGACATTGACATCACAATCTGCTGATTAAGTAAACTTTTCTTTTATGCCTGCTTCCTTAAAATGGCGTATAGTACGGTCGAACCAGAGCTATAGACATTTGCAAAGAATGACCGATTACTTCCTAGCTTATGTAAGAGCATCCACATGAACTTGGTTATTCTGTATATGTTCAAGAATATCCCAAACAGGAGGCTATGGTACCGTGCATACCAGACTACAGGACTGCCTTTAAACGTTTCGCACAATCAGGTGCCAAAGCGTTTTCTGTTCTGTATATAGTATTAAATGGAGGAGTTTATATCTGTAACCATCATTTTTTTTTTGTCAGATCATTTCAAGAGCGCTTTGGATTGTTGCAGATGAACCCACAATCAAGTATGGGTTTCAGGATTTGCAGGTCTCTAAGAGGCTTTTATTTGCCAGGCAAGAATGGTTGTATGAGGCAATTAGGGTTGGAGAGTTTATGCAGCAACATGGAATTCTTGTTTGTAGAGACTCTGCTTATGGTCTGGTGCGCGAATGTGCTGAGAGGCAAGACCTCCAATGTGGTAGAAGAATACAGCTAGTCTTGGGTCAGAATGGTTTGGATTCAGTTGCTGTGCTGGATGATCATCTCATTCGCTTGTTTGCAACTTGTGGAAGTTTCATGGAAGCAAATCAAGCTTTTAACAAGGTTGCCAACCCAAGTGAGTATACTTGGAGTGCAGTTATTGCAGCACATGCGAAGCTTGATAAAAAAGGAAGCGCCTTTAGATTGCATGATGCAATGCTGAGGTCAGGCCTCAGGAGCAGTAAGCATGTATTTCTTGCTCTTCTTCAATCATGCATTGCAACTTTAGACCTTGAGCGAGGAAGAATTGTGCATAAGGATACCATTCAAAATGGATTCCATTCTGATATTATGCTACATAACATGCTTGTCGATATGTATGTGAAATGCGGTAGTATGGAAGAGGCAAACGAAGTATTTTGCTTGCTGCCAATTCAAGATGTGATGTCATGGGGAGTAATGATTGCAGGTTACATCCAAGACAACGAACCTTCCGTCGCTCTAGAGTATTTTGAAAAAATGCAACAGAAGAACATAGAGCCAAACAAGTTCATTTTTGTGAACATTCTGAAAGCATGTGGTACGATTGCTGCAGTGGAGCAGGGTCGATGCATTCATGGATGTATCATTGATCATGAAATTGAGTCTGTTGTTCCTTTAGGAAGTGCACTCATTGAGATGTATGGCAAATGTGGTGGCTTAGAGGAGGCACAAAAGATTTTTGACAGACTGTCTTACCGGGATGCGCTATTGTGGGGGTTGATGATTGCCAGTTATGCCCACCATGATGGCAGTCTCCTTGCACTAGATTGTTTCTGGCAGATGCAAGCAGAAGGAATGAAGCCAAATAAGCCCATATTTTTGAATGTGCTGAAAGCATGTGGCAGCATGAAGGCCTTAGAGGAAGGGCGATGCGTTCACGAGCAGATAATTGAAAATGATCTTCAACGTGATGTTTTCCTTGCAAGCACTCTTGTTGATACATATTCCAAGTGTGGTTCCTTGGTGGAAGCCCGCATGATCTTCGATGAGTTACAAAATCCAAATGTAGTGTCATGGGGAGCAATGATTTCAGGCTATGCCCAGCATGGTCAAGGTGTTTCTGCTTTAAACTGTTTTAAACAATTGGAAGAAGGTCGCATAAGTCCGAACAAATTCATATTTTCTAACATCTTGAAAGCATGTGGTAACATTGGAGCTATAGGACAGGGACAACAAATTCATGAAAAAGTCATTGTAACTGGTCTTCAATTTGACATTTTTGTAGGGAGTAGTCTCATTGATATGTATGCCAAATGTGGGAACATGGAGGAAGCCTGTAAAGTTTTTGATAAGTTGCCAGATCGAACTGTTGTCCCCTGGGGTGCAATGATTGCAGGCTATGCTCAATGCAGTGAAGGTCATCTCGCTCTGCAGTATTTTGATAATATGCGACATGAAGGTATAGAGCCAAATAAGATCATATTCTCTAGCATTCTAAAGGCATGTGGTGCCATTGGAGCAATTGCACGAGGCAGGCACTTGCATAAACAGATTATTGAAGCTGGGCTCCAGTTTGATGTTATTTTAGGGAATTCACTTGTAGATATGTATGGGAAATGCGGGCAATTACAAGATGCACGTAAAGTCTTTGACAATTTGTTGAGTCGAGATGTGGCATCATGGAATGCAATGCTTGGGAGCTATGCTGACAGTGGAAGTTATGATCTTGCCATGCAGTGCCTTTGGGATATGCAAAAGGAAGGTTTTAAGCCCAATGATGTCACATTTACAACTATACTTGCAGCATGTAGTCGTCTGGGTTTAGTTGACGAAGGCTGTGGTTATTTTAAGTCTATGCAGGAACTCCATCACGTAATACCAATCAGTTCTCATTGTCAATGTATGATAGAGCTCCTCGGCCATGCGGGACGATTAAATGAGGCACAAGCTTTACTCGAGTCTGTTGAAATGGATATCATTGGCTGGACATCTTTGCTTACGGCCTCCAGGAAGTATGGGAACGTTGAGCTAGGAAGGAATTGCTATAATCATGTTATTCAAATTGATCCTCAGCATGCTGGTGCATATGTACTTATGTCAGGCATATTAGATGATGCTTGTTTGTTGAATGAAGCAGCAGAAGTAGAAGAATTCAGACGGCATGTGCATGCTTGGAAAAAACCTGCAAAGGCTTGGATTGAGATTGACAATGAGGTACATGAGTTTGTTGTTGGAAGTAAGAGCCATCCACAATACAAGGAGATTTATGCTGTGTTGAAAAACATGAATAACCGAATTAAAGAAGCAGGATACACTCCAAAGATTGAATTAGTGTTGAGGCAAATGTCTGACAAGGAAAAGGAAGATGCCTTGTGTGGACATTGTGAGAGACTTGCTGTGGCTTTTGGTATGATCAGCATGCTCCCAGGCTCAACTATTCGGGCCACTAAAAATCTCAGAACATGCCTAGATTGTCATAACACAATGAAGATCATCTCCACAATTGAAAGACGTGAAATTATAATAAGGGATGCCTATTGCATGCATCACTTCAGTGATGGATCTTGTTCTTGTGGGGATTACTATTAAATTCTATTGTGGTTGGCCTTATATTAGCCACGTATTTTTTTGGAACAGAAGCATAGACACCGTATCAGATTTGGCACGAAAAAAGCGTTTAGAATTCAGTATAGGCAGTGTAGGTCGAATCCTTACATCTACTATACCCTATTGTCTAGGGGCATTTAGATGAAGAGGCTCTAATTTGGATTTGCGTTCCAGTTTCTTAAGACATTTCTTAAATGGGCAAAGAGATTGAGTGCCATACAACCTTAAATTTTTTTCTTCAACTTTGAACCATGTCCCAAACCCTCATGAGAAGCTTTTTGGGTTGCCCCTAAGGGGACAAGCCCTCGTTCATGTGGGCTTGTGGCATATTTCAGCTATATGTCAGTATATGCTTGGAATATATCAATAACCGCTCCAAACCCATTATCGGCTGTAAGCTATCAGTTGCCCCTGTTGTTGGGCAGCCACCCTAGGCTAACTGGTGCTCCTTGCTCGAGCGAAATTGCAAGAATAGCGGTATAAGCTCAAGGTAATTAGCATTGCTTTATGAACATGGCGACTACATATTCTTTGTATAGACTACATGTTCTGTGTATAGACAAATGGCATATGTATAGACAAATGTTTGTGAAAGGTGTAGAGCTAGACAAGGTTGCCTGCATTGCTATCCTAAGCACATGCACCAATTCAACAGTATTTTTAAAAGGTATGCTGATCCATGCCCTCATTATAAGTAAAGGTTATGGATGTGATCTTGTAGTTGGCAATGCCCTGAATGATACGTATGGAAAGTGTGGATATGTCAATGATGCCCCTAGGATCCTTGACAAAATGCCTCAGTGAGATGTCATAGCTTGGAATCTGTGATAGGAGCTTATGTCCTTCGTGGTGCACATTAATTGGCAATGGAATCATGCACATAATGATAATGTCAATTTTGTGTACTGCACAATGAGTTGGATCAGCAGACTTGGGGGGTGCACATAATGGGAATTATATAAAAACAGGTGCGTGTACGTAGGGGGTTTATTTTAGTGTTACGTATATGTACATATGAGATTAGGGGTTAATTTTTTTAGATATGTTAGAGGGTAGAATGCAATGGTCTACCCCCATATTTCGGTATACATTAGGAATTTGGTTTTTTGTTTTTGGTAACGAAAGGTAGGTTGCATATCTTTGTAATCTTTAGACACAAGTGGTAATGAAATAGTGGTCTAAGCTGAATTGGGCTTCAAAAAAAATATCACTGGAACTTGAGTTATCAATCTGAATCCCCACCCGAATCAATATAGAATGAAGGGAATGAAGTATTCTATATAATTTGTTGTTGCAGTAAATACGGGTTCTGTTCCATTCAGGTTAAGAATGCCAGATAATAATATGTAGCCAGTGTGCCTTAGCCTCCCAGAGACCAAGGCTTATTAGACCCAATATCGATCATTGGGAAGCCGTTTGGAACCATAGGCCGATGTGCAAGCTAGACATAATGATATGTAAACCATTGTCTTTAGGTGTGGCTTCTTAAATCCATGTGCAGACAAGGTGTAGGAGCCAAAGACAAATAGAAATGATTAGTCTATGGACATCTGCTATGTCAAGTTATAGACTAGCACATAAAGGCATGAAGGCTTATCAATTTATGGCAGAACATTTACAATGGAACGTACTACATATGCAATGGCAGCAGGATATTCATATGTTGGCTGCGCTAAAACAAGGAGGTGGCATGTTAACTGTGTGCAGGAACTAAATCAATCACACATGATCAATTTTTTCTTGTGTGGTTCCTCAGCCTGAGACCATTATTCTAGCTAGAGCAGAAACATTACATATTTTGGACCAGGAAGAGATGGGCTATCACATGCTTCAGGTGATATATTGGACTCCAACGCGATGACTGTTGCTGGACTACATTTGATTGTTCCTCCATCTAAAAAATTCTTTATGCTTAATCACAAACATGATTACGAGACTTCTGCAATATCACTTGGCTATGGTTGGCAGCTCCAGTTGCATCTATCTTCAAAAGATTGTTCAGTTCATGAACATAAATTTGTAGTTTAAATGCAAATGGGGCACTGATTCTTTCTAGCAAGCCATTGCTTAATGTAATTTGTATGGTAACTATGTCCACAATCTATTTTGTCTAAATCTTTTCCATCCCTGTAATCCTCCTGTGTACAACAGCTAAAGAGGTACAACTACATCCATTAATTCTGCTGAAAGAGCTATGCTGATAACAGTAAAATGAACTAGTCATGATTTGAAACTGCAGGTTACTTTACAAAGGCAGAACTTTGAAAAATGCAGGTTACTGGATCTGGAGCTAGATTGTTTTATCAAGATGGTAGATCTATAAATGGGTTCTTTGATTACCATAAATTCTGAATATGAAAGGGAGAGTTATCAAAGCAGCTTGCTAGTGCACAACGCTCAAGATCAACGACTGAGCTGCCTGCCATTGCGCATGCCTTGTTGGTTTGCATTGGAGGATTTCCCTCTTGAATTGCAAATTTCAGAATTTGTCTTCCAATTCTAGTCATTGTATGAACACAACTTGCCCATATGTTCCGAGTTTAATCTGATTGTTCTGATGCTGGCCCTGTGGCCATTGTCTATCCTTAAGATATATATACGCTAATAGTATGGTTGCAGCAATAAAGTAGCATTATTTTGCATTTTCACTTTAGCTTGAAAAACTTGTTATTTGAGTTATCGACAATGCTAACTAATATTTTTAAGTTAGAGATTGTGAAGTATCAAGAAGGTGTGATAGGCAGTCACGTTTTTGTCATAACTTGAGAACCAGAGCTCAGTTTTCAATGATCTTAGGCTCTTTGGAAAGCTTATTTAGAGAGCTTTCTAGTCATATCAGGTTTGGCTTGATTTGGCAATATACGCATAGAGTAACAGGCAGTTTTCTGGACGGCTGCAATTTTTTTATTTTTATTTTGAAGGGCACTTTGAAGGACGCTTTGAAGGGCACTTACAGTTAGTGTGTTAGGGAGTTTGGTATGCCTCCCAAGGAAAAGAAAGCAGGTTCAAGATCAGGTGATCTGATCGAATATGAAGGGGATTCCGCTCATTTGATAGTATTAATCCAGGAATTAAAAACAGAAGTCCTCAGCTTGAGGGGTGAGGTTTTGTCACGCTTATAAGAAATAGGGTTCTTTATTGTTAGCTTACTAATTATAGGGACAAAGCAGCAGAATTCAGGCCTGAAAAGCCAAAATGAAGAATCAAACAAGCATTCAGTGATTGACTATACAACACAGATCAAAGTCTTAGAAGCAAATCTTGCATCCCTAATTGCTGAAACAACTAAGGAGCAAATGTTGCTTCACCAGGAGCACATTACAGCAGAGCAAGCTGACATAGAATCCCAAGCCAAGAACCTAAAGATATCCGGTCTGGCAGAGAAAGAAAACGAAAATGTTCAAGAGGTAATTGGACATTTTTTCTCTGATATTAGGCATTTACATGAACCTCAATTCGTATCAGAGAAGAGATTGGGAAAACCCGGTTTCCATGCTCGTCCAATTCTTGTCAGGTTTCGATCAAAAGAGGCCAGAGATAGGGCCCTTCAAAATAGAATTGCATTGAAGGGACGGAAGATTTGGCTAGATTTAGGTCTAACACCAATGCAATTAGAAGTAAGGAAAAAAGAGTGGGCAAAGGTTAAAGAAGCAAGGGATTCTGGTTTTGTAGCCTATTTGGATCAGAGTGGCAAGGTAATTGTCACAAAAAAGAAATGAAGCTAGGGAATTGGAGCCTTGAGCATGAGCATGTGGAATGCTCGTGGATTGAGCCAAGTGAAAGTAGATGCAACAACTGAGACATGGAAGTAACAATATATCTTGCTTTTTGTTGAGACCTGGGAGCATCAATCTCGTCAATTGCCAGACATACCAGGATATATTTTGATTGGTCATTCGTGGAATGAGAAAAGGGAGGGAAGGAAGGAAGGTTCTTTTATCGTCTGCGGAGGCCAATCGGCCTATGGGACCTGGGCGTGGATATGGAGGTATAGCTATTTATTGTAAAATGCAAGTTGAGCATGCTTTACAGATAATGAAAGAAGATAAGAATAAGCAATACTTCTGGCTTAAAATCAAGACCACAAATGTGGATCTTTTTGTAGCAGTCGGCTATTTTGCTCCACTCAATGCAAGCCTGTACAAAAATAAAAACTTTGACATAAATGACCCACTTGGTAGTTTATGTGCAGATGCTTTGGAATACAGTGTGCATGGGAAAGTATTCATCATGAGTGATTTCAATGCCCGTACGGGCTGCTAGCAAGCAACATTTGTAGATCTCATGGATGCATACTTAGATGAGAAAGACGAACCGTTCTTGAGATGCTCAGAAGACAAGTTTTCAAATACAATGGGATATTTTTTGTTGGAGATGGGCATAATCTGTGGCTTGAAAATTGTAAATGGCATTGATAAGTTTCCAAAATCTGGAAGCTTTACTTGTTTCAGTCATACAGGATCAAGTACAGTAGATTACTTCATGGCAAGTGATCTAGAATTGGTACAAGCATGCTTTGTAGGGAGGAAGTTACTAGAGTCAGACCACTCCCTTTTGCATGTGGAGTTCAAATTAGCCACACAGCCCGATATGAAGCACTCTTCCTTCCATCCAAAATTGAGAATCAATTATAAGCAATGCTTGCCATACAAAAAACTCGCTGAGGATCTAATTGCTTCTACTACTTGGATTGGAAATATAGTTGAGGATGAAGAGAAATTTATCAATTTGATCTTCTATGCTGCAAAAGAGACTTTTTGGTCTTTATCTCCAACATTATTCGGCCTTTTTATCGATGAGCTTGAAGAATGGCTACATGCATGCTCTTTGGCAGGGACTCAGCTTGGAGCTTACATAGTACAGTTATTACTGTATGCTAATGATGTGGTGCTATTGGCACCCAAGAAACATGTGCTACAAGAGCATTTGCATAATTTAGCGGCGTTTTGTACAGCAAGGCAAATGAAAGTAAATGTTGCAAAATCCAAAGTTATGGTGTTCGGGACAAGGGAGAGACCAAAGTTCATGTATCTAGAGCAGGAAATTGAAACAGTGGAGAGTTTTAAGTACCTGGGGATAGATTTCTCCTCAAGATATAACTGGAAGGACTGTGTCAAAAGGAGATCCACAAGCGGAAAAATGGCGCTCTATGGTATGCTTTTCTAAATGTTCTAGAATTTCTCTGCATGATTGGGGGCTTAGAAAGCTTTTGTTTAAGACATTGGTTCAAACCGTGCTATTGTATGGGGTTCCTATATGGGGACCTAGCATCTCTGCAAAGTTATGGAATCAAATAGAAACAATTTAGAAGCTATTTTTGAGAAATGTGCTTGGCATAAAAGCTCAGATACCATATGCAATTATGCTTGCAGAGGCAGGTATGTTTCCATTAGAATTGGAAGCATTATTTCATATTGTAAATTTCATTAATAGGATTAGAGATCAATCACCAGAACGCTTATCCCATGATGGTTTCAGAGTAGCAAGGTTGAATGTATGATTTCAAAACCTGGGCAGGAAAATGGGGTCTGAATGATGAAAATTGGCCTGAATATAAGACAGATGCAAGAGCATTATTAGAAAGACTTGCAATTGAACGCTTATGGCAGCACGAAGGTAGTAGAATGGTTCATTATAGAACTCAGATAAATCATATGGGCGAGTATAAGAGCCAAGAGTATTTGTGGTCGGCAGTCGATGAATATCCAACTGAAATGCATCGGAATACACGCCAGGCGGGGAAGATGAACGTTAGGCGCCCAAGCACCGACTCGACCTCGGGACAAGCTCCCAGACCCAATGGATGAGGCTTTGCTTGAAGCTGTTCTCCAAGGTCTGGGGATTGTTCAGACCCCGGAAGAAGTCCAGGATTCCATTAATTTAGTTGGCAATTTTATCAGATTAGCACGGGTTTCCAACTCTAGGATAGGTTTCTGTAGGATTGGTTTCAATTACCTCTATCTGTGTATCCTTTGTTTTGATAGGCCAGGATCTTTGAGGGTTGCTGCTCACAACTTGCAACCATTTCTTGGAGGCAGATTTGAAAGAAATTTATTTACCATGAGCGCTCCCATGGAATTTGGTGCAGAACCAATCTATCACTGGGCAACATTCTTTGACCTGCAGCCGGATCAATTCATGGGTGAGGATATTGTGCCAGTTCTGACTCCCTTCTGAGCAGGACATTTAGTCTTAGATTGCTTTCTGTAGTAGAGTACGGCTTATCTTATTTCGATTCAGCTTTTCTTGGAAGGTGTGGTTCAGTTATTCTTTGGGGGCAAAGGGGGGAAGCAGTCTTTCCCTTCACAAAAGTAACTGTTTCGGTCTTTCCGGCTGCCTTTGCTCGGAGCCCTTTCTGCTTTTGTTCTGTTCTGTTTTCTGCCTCTGTTTCGGTGGATCGTGAGTTCAATCAGAAAAGAAGATGGCAAACAGTAAGAATAGAGGGGCTGTCTCCTCTAGACAGAACATTAGCACCAGCATTGAGGACGAAGAATGGACCCAGATTTTTTGGATGGAGGATAGAAGGGATCAGGGGTGGAAGCTTCTCAAGGAAATCTATTTGGGGCTCGAGATTATCAAGGATCAACAGAGGGCCCCTGCGGTCTGTATGGGGGTTCAAGAAGATGTTACTATTATGGCATGCAAAGAAAAAATGGAAACAATAAACAAAGATTATTGGGATGGCAGAGCCAACGATAGAGACTGGATATGGAACATGTGGGGCTTCACTCAGGAGATGGATACCGCTCTGTACAAGCTTATAACGGTCAAACAGGGACACACAGAGGCTGATTGCTGCAGCCTTAAGAACAGTATCTTTCGAGCCTCCATGGATGAAATGCTGGCCAAAGTTAAGGATATGGTGATTCGATGGGACGGAATCAAGGAGACAACCAAGGCGAGCATTAGGCTGATCAGAAGGTGGGAAGATGCAGATGACAACGTAATTGAAAGGCATAGGAAAGCCTTCAAAGCTTCCTTAAAGAACGATGAAATTCCGAAAATCATTGCGACATCTCTGGAAGTTTACCAAATGAGACTCAGGAAAAACGCCAAGAAATGCTCCATCAAAGATAGTAATGGATATTTTAACCCGGTGGAGGTGGAATAATGTGACTGCGAAAACTGCCAAGATGTCAAGCTTTCCGGCCTTAACGTTGTGAAAACGAAGTTCGGGGAAGACAAAGTCAGCAATGCCATTCCGGTCTTGGGTAAGGGGGATAAAGCTAAAGGTTCGATTTCTAACCCCTCTTACAAAAATGTTCTTTAAAGGATGTTGCTTCTAATTCTTTCAATGCTACTGATCCTAAAGATGCTAAGGAGAGTAACAGAGATTTTATTGATCTTTTCGGGGTCCAGGATTCCTCGGCCACTGATACCTTCTCTAAAAACGCTATCCGGTTACATTTTCCTATTAGGTGCCCTTCGTTTACTAAGAACCAGCATATTCCTATCCTTTCTATTCTCAAGCTTGACAGTAAGACTTTCCAGGTGGTGTGTAGAGATGAAACATGTGTCCATTCTATCCTTAGAAGGAAATTGGACTTCATCTCCAATTCCCCCTTTTATATGATGAGATGGAATGCCAATTTTATCCCGGGGAAGGAAGACAGAATATGCACCTCGACGTGGATCAATTTCCCCAATCTTCCCCCGGCCTATTGGACTCGCTCTCACTTAATGGCTATTTCAAATTGTTTAGGCGAGGTCCTTGAGATTAGCCTGCCGCAAACCAATTTTTCTGTTTGCATTTCCAAGCCCATCTTCTCGGAACGGCACAGGAATCTTAAAACCAAGGTCAATAACAATGAATTTCTAGACCTTAAAATAATCTACTCCAAGACTCCTGTTCGGACTATTAGCTCCAAAGGCAAGATTCCTATGCACCAGGAAGAAATTAGGCAGGTGTGGGTCCCTAAGAAGCACAATGAAAATAACAATATGAAGGGGACTACCTCGCAAACCATGGATCGGGACAAAACAGAGGATTTAAATCGGGACTCTACCCCCAACTATATCCAAGATCAGTCCCATCAGTCCCATCAGGTTAAAATTAATCTCAGTAAGGATATGATGGTAACTCTCAAGAATGTCAAGTTCTCGGTTCAAATTGACACAGGAGATATTATTCTCTCCATCCCCAGGCTCCCTGATTTCCTGAGCTGCCTCATATGGGAGAAACTACAAAGTTCGACCAGAAAATTGAAGAAATTTTAGACACAGAAGAGGAAGGCTGGAGGCTAATAGAAAAAAGGAAAGGAAGAGGTAAGAAAAAATTCTATCAGGGTCCCAGTAGGGCTAGCCCAAGAAAGTCCACTATTCAGGCAGGACAAGTGGTTGGGAGATACAAATATTAATGGATAAAAAAATTAATTGCATTACCTGGAATCTCCAGGGGATCAATAACAGTATCAAAAGAGATAGGCTGAAGGTTTGTATTTCGACTCTTAACCCTGATATTCTTTTCATCCAAGAACACAAGATCCATGATGTTAACCACAAGATTATAATAGGTAAAACTCTCCCTCCAGGGTATGATCTCTGGTCTATTTCTGCTAATGATTCTTCTGCAGGGATTGCTATGATCTGGAGGAACAATCTTAATATCTCAGATATTTATATGGTTAATGATAGAAATGGTAGATGGCAGATTATGCTCTGTAATTTATTTAACACTAGAGTAGCCTTAGTTAATATTTATGCCTTTAATAATGCTAGTGAAAGAGTAGAGGTTTGGAATAAAGTAAAGAATAGTCTTGACAACTTGGATTTTGATGAGTGTATCCTAGGAGGCGACTTGAACATGGTAACTAATGAGTTCATGAAAAACAAGAATTTTAGACCTTTGGGAGCTCAAGAAAAGAATGCTTGGAGGAGTCTGATTAGTGGTCATAATCGATCTTTGGCTAGGATCTAAGCCCAACTCTTAAATTTGGACGGATAAGAGAAGTGATCCTACCCTTTGCCTTCATGATAGATTTTATCTTTCAGAGAATCTTTGGAACTATAGTAATAGGATCTGTAATTTGGAGGGGTACACTCTCTCTGATCACTACCCTCAGCAATTAATTATCTCTGATAATAATGTGATCAAGAAGAAGAAGACGTATTTTAAGTTGAATACTAATTTATTGGATCATGAAGATTTTATGGACAGGCTCCAACAAGGTTATTTCAAGTACCAAACCCAATGGCTCAGGGGGTGGATGTTTTGGTGGATTATGGTATCCAAGGCTATCAAGAATTGGCTTAAGGAATGGGGCAAAGAGATTCATAAGCAGAAAATGGCAGCTCTTCAGAATCTTAGGGATGCCCTCCCCTAGGCTGCTGAGTCAGTAAAGGACAACATCAGAGCTGAGATTGAAAGGGAAGAGATCAGAATTGCCCAAGGGTGGAGGCTTAAAGCCAAGATTAAAGAAATTAAGGATGATGAGAGGTGCAGCTCAAAGTTCTTCTTCGCCAAAGCCAAAGGAAAAATGAAAAGGAATCACATTTTTGACATTAAGGTGGGAGATGAGTTCATAGTGGAGGAGGAACAGATCAAAAAGGCTGCCTCTGAGCACTTTACCAATATTATGGGAACCAACCTTGATTGTCAGGATAACAGGATGGACGACTTTATCAATATACATCCTAAGGTCACAGATGAAGACAATGCCTCTATGAATAGACCCTTCACCAATGCTGAACTCTTTGCTCACAAAGAGACATGGATAAAGGGAAAACCCCGGGGCGGATGGGCTTCTGTAGAATTCTTCCTAAAGGCATGGCCTATTCTTGGGGCAGCATCACTAGTATGGCTAATGAATTTAGAGATACCAAATGCACGGATGCGGGATTAATACTAGCCTTATTACTCTCATCCCCAAAGTGGACATGCGGCTTCTTTTTAGGATTATAGACCTATCTCTCTGTCTAATGTGGTTTACAAGCTTATCTCGGGTACAATTGCAAGAAGACTCAAACTGTCTTTGGCGGGATGGACAGGACCATTAGCTCATCTCAGGCTACATACCTCAAAGACAGATTTATCCTTGATAATGTTGTCCTGACCATTCTCGGCCTCAAGCGGGCAAAGGACTCTAATCGGGATATAGCTCTTATCAAATTGGACATCACCAAAGCTTTTCGACAATCGTAGTTGGAATTTTCTTTTCAAGTGCTGTAGAGCAATGGGTTTCTCCAATGAGGTAATTCTGATTTTTAGAGCTATTCTTGCTAACTCGAGATCCTCAGTGCTTATTAATGGGAGTGTAGCCCCTTTTTCCCCCTGAAAAGGGGGGTAAAACAGGGCTGCCCCCTAGCCCCTTTTCTCTTTCTCATTATTATGGAGGCTCTTCACTGTAAGCTACAGGGAGCCAAAAACTCTAATCAGATCCAAGGATTAAGCCTTCCGGTCAATGAGGATGGGGTGGATCAAATTTTAAATGGGCATTTTGCAGATGACACGTTTATTCTGGTGTCCATGGAGGATCAGTCGATCATCAATACTCAAAGAATTTTGGACAATTTTGGCACAGCATCTGGGTGCAAGATTAATCCCATCAAGTCAAAGGTTATGTCCAAAGACCAGGTAAAAGGGGAACACACGGCTGATCTCCTAGGCTGTAAGTACATCCTTCCTACCAATTTTTCCAAAATTCTTGGTATTCCCTATGCATTAAGAGGGAGCCCCTCTGATTTATGGAGTGAGATTATAGAAAAGTTTCAGAAAAAGGTTGATACTCTCAACTCCAAATACATATCCAAACAGGGGAGGGCCATTATTGCTAATGCTGTTATCTCATCATCTCATGTTTACCAATCCTCTGTGATTCTTGCTCCCAAAAAGGTATCTAACAAATTGCAGAGCATTATTGGCAGGTTTATATCCTGCGGGTGAGAGCGAGAAATCTTTGAACCCAGTTTGCCATGTGAGAATGTTGCAAGCGGAAAAAGGATGGAGGTCTTGGGGTTATAGATGTTGAGAAGCAGGGCCTAGCTCTTGCTGCTAAATACTTCTTCAAGGCTGCCCATAATCTGATTAAGCATCCGATTTCTATCATCATCAGGCATTACCTCAAGAAATGTTGGTCTTTTGGGTGGAGACAGGTCAAGATGGTCCTTCCTCATTCTATTTACTTTCCTTTTACAACCCCAAGATCCACCCCGGCCCTAATCAAGAAATGGATTAAGGCCTGGAACTCAGTTATGGGGGTCTTCGATTGGAAGGAAGGGCTATCTATGGATCAGTCCATTTTTTGGAATCCTGCTATCCTTACTAACAATCCTTCTTTGTGTTTAGCTTGTCATTTTCCAGATCAGGCCAAGCTTTGGAGCACCAAGGGCATCATTCTTATCAGGGACATGTATAATGATAATGGAATTATTCCCTTTAGGGAATCAATTCTGGCTGAAGAAGGAGAAACCTGCGAGCTTCTCTATGAAAATATTTGTGCCACTCTGACCCATGGAATATGGTCCAATAATGATTGCAACTGGAACTATCATGGGAAGACGATCTTATCTGTCAGAATGGCTTATAGGTTTCTCACGAGAGACCTAACCATTTCTATTCATGAAAAATGGCAGACTGAGGCAGAGAGATGTATGAGAAATCTGAGGTTCATGTGGTCTAGCCCCATCTACCCAAAAATCAAATCTTTCATGTGGCAGTTATGGCATAAGGCCCTGGCAACGAACTGCAAGAGATACAGGTTACAAATGACTGAATCAGATGTCTGCCCTAGATGCCTGGGCCAAAAAGAGGATGAAGATCACCTCTTCAGAAATTGCATTTGGTCAGAATGGGTGCTGGATTTAGCATCCAATTTTTTGGGCTATGACGTTTTATCTATTAATTCCTTGGACTTTTTCATGCCTGATAACCCGAACGACTGGAGGATCTATATTTTGCTATGGAGGATCTGGAAGGGTCGCAATGAATTCATTTTCAATAATGAAATCATTCACCCAGAAGCTGTCATAAAACAGATTAAATATGATATCAATTGGATTAATGCAGCCTTGTGATTCTTTCTCATGGGTTCTCTGTTTTTTTCAGGGATCACATTTGTCTTGGTACGGAAGCTCAAATGGAGGAAGACCGATCCTAACACCAACATGGAGTGGATCAAGGTGTTCGGTTCGCCGAACTTGTATGGTCACGAAGAACCCTGCTTATGCAATTGCTGCTGTGACCAGAACTATGACATCAGAAGAACCCTCTTATGTGGAGCCAAAGACAACAAAAGAAGATTCAATATGGCCAAGGCAGGTTCTTGCCTGTGTTCATTCTGCATTCTCATGGTTAGGGGGAAGGGACGGAAAATCTCCAATTTCCACCTTAAATCCTCCTTCTAGCCTGCTGCTTCTTTATGCAAACTTAATCTCAGAGGAATCTGGCAGTTCATGAACTTACTGTTTTTATCTTACAAACTCTCTTTTTACATGAGTGATAAGGGTTTTACTTCCCTGTAAAAAGTTAAAGTAAATTTTGTAACCTTATATTTATATATAAATATACATATCGGCCTTCAATCAAAAAAAAAAAAAGAGTATTTGTGGTAAAAAATGCCGACGCATCTAAAGCATGTCATAGCTCATTTTAGAACGAGCTCGCATAAATTGAGAGTTGAGACAGGCAGATGGTCAAATACTCCACTTGAGGATAGGGTATGCAGAGCTTGTGATTCTTATAGTGTAGAAGATGAGGCACATGTACTCCTGCATTGCAGGGCTTACAATGAGATCAGGGAACAATTTGAAATCCAAGCGTCAGATCTTTAATCATTGTTTTCTATCTCTTGTTATGAGTTAGGATTGTATTTGAAGGGGGTAGATAGTCATCGTACTTTGATATTAAAAATATGATGTACTTTGCTAGTTTTTTAGTGCTCCATGGCCTCTCAAGGCCCTAAGTGAGCAAGATCAAATAAATAAATAAATAAATAAATAATAGTAGATTGTACAAACTGTGTGGGAAAAGTCATACAAATCTTCCTTCTTATCTTCCATTCAAAAAATTGGGCTCATCGCACCTTGTAATATGTGCTTTCTGTGTAACCAATTTTATGCTTTCCAATGTAAGCATATCTCTAGAGTAGATTTGACATGTCTATTCTAGAATAGATCAAGTTCAAGGTTTAACAAGTTTGAATGCCGGTTCAACATGGGGAGTTTCAGGATGTTCAACATGGTTTCAAAATTTTCTCCTGTCTATAATGACCAGATGTAACCCTCCGTGCCTTATAACATAATGCTTTCTAAATTTCAAACATTCGGTTAAATCCTTGTACAAAGTTGTCTTCCAAACGGAATTTTTGTTTTAAACATTTTGGCTAATGGTTTAATAGTAATATCGGGTTATCTTAATATTGATGTTCCAAATAAGATGAGCTTCTCAATGGGGGTAGTTCAAGGTGTCCTCTCATCAGTTGGAAAATTGAGTTGGGGCGTGCTAAACCTCTAAGCCGGAAGGATAGAAAATGTATTTTGTCCAATTTGGGCATGATGGAGTGGAAACAACATTGCATCTTTACCTGCCCCGTCGATTAATTTTATCTTTACCTGCCCTGCTGATTACGTTTTAGCTGATATATACATGTCTTTTTATAGGTGATATTATAGTGCCTTCGAGAGAACTTGTTATATCTCAAGCTCATATCAAGAAACTCGGAAGAAACTCGGAAGAAGCTCGAAAAAAACCTGGTCGGCCATCTAAGTTCTCCACTCTAGAGACAAATCAGGAATCATTATTTACTTTCATGCCACGAGGTAAGGATTTTCAGCTTATGCACTGAAAATCCTGAACTTTATTTATGTTCTATGTTTAACTTATTGTTGGTCAATAGTGTCAAGCAGTTGTGATGGCACAAGTGGAGCAGGGTCAAGTGGAGAAGGATCAAGTGCTGCGATGAGAAGTAGGTCGCTAAGATTGTAAGAATGGAAATAGTGGTGCTAGGGAAGGGTTAAGAATTGCTGAGTTCTTAGGCCCGATTGTAGAAGAACAGCAACGAGATCTCATCGACTACTCATATCAGGAAATTCACCTGGAAGTAGCAGAACGACACTCATACGCAGGAGAGACGATGTCAGATATGGTAGCATATGAGTATATAAAACAATCAATCATAGGAGAGGAGGAGTTCCAGGCAATCCAGAGCACCGTATACAAGCCAGGCAAAGGACCAAGCATGAGCCACCCTCTCCGATCAAGCAGCGCAAGAGAGGAGACTCATGTTAACCTGGAGAGCGCAGGCACCATGATGAAAGATCATGATGATCTCTTGGCGGTGGATGTTTATGGCAGCACGGTGGGGAGGAAAGGCGCAGGGGCAGGCAGAGCTAAGGCAAGACCACAAAGGAGGAAGGCCATTTGTTACTACCTTCCAGCCCTAAGCCAAGGTCAGATGATAGTATTTCATATGGATTTCAGCCCAAGAAGAGAAGAAGTTGTGACCCTTCTAATTGCACTCATGGGGTTCGGCAAGCACGCCATGATAAGAGAAAATACTGATCATGTCATTCTCTTCAAGAGGTCAGTGGCACTCTACAACTTGGATTTTGCACGAGGGCATATACGAGATGTACTTCTAACAATAGTGGCAGCCATGGCACACCAACTTCCAGCACCCCAGATGGAAGGAGCGATGGAGGGAGAATCATCATGCAACATCCTGCGTAACATTGCAAAGGCCTTCGACTCAAGGACATCAAGAACTTCTTCAAGTTCAAGCGCAGTTACCCTCCCCCTACCATGTGTTAATTTAAATGTTTTAACTCCCAATGTATTACCATTGTTATAACTTTTCAAGTTTGAAATTATACAATTATGACATGTTTAAGATATTTTATATTGTAACCTTGTAATTGAGTTTTATCCTGATTTCTTTTATGGTTGAAACAAATCAACATAGAAGCACTAATAATGGGCCCAGCATTTCTAGTGGGCATAAGTTAGGAACCTGTTGGATGGAAACTTGTTCAGCTTAGACTTCTTTTTATAAATCCAATATAATAGAAATCAAAGACTCTGTCCCGCGTTCCTATTTTTTTTCTCATTTTTCTATACACTTTCCGTTTTCCTTTCCCTATTTTCTCATTTTCCCTACGTGTTTTTCTTTTTCCCTTTTCCCTTTTTCCCCTTCCATTTTTTCTGATGGACTTTTTCTCTTTTTTTTCCACCTTCCCCCGCCCTTTCCCTTTTCCCCTCTTCTTTTTCCCTTTATTTTTCTTTTCTCTTTCCCTTTCCCTTTTCCTTTTCTCATGCCATTTTTTCATTTCCTTTCCTCCACCCTTTTCAGGTCCCCCTTTCTCGCCCCTTTCCCTTTTTTCCCCCTTCTTTTCTTTTTTTCATATTCTTCCCTTCCTTTTTCCCCTTTCCTCATCCTTGGTCACTTCTCCTTTTTCCTGTGCCCTTTTTCCCTTCCCTTTCTCTATTTCTGCCCCCCCTTTTCATTTTCCTTTCCCTTCGCTTTTTATTCACTCCCCCTTCCCCATTCCCCATGCCCTTTTCCCTCTCCCCTTTCCCTCATGCCCTTTTTCCCTTCTCCATTTCCCCTCCCTCTTTCAGTTTTCTTATTTTCCCTTTTCCCTCTTGTCCCATCCCTTTTATGTTTCCTCATTACTTTTTTCCCTTTCCTTTTCCCCTTCTATTTTCCCATATTGCCTTTCTTTTTCTCCTTTTTTCTTTTCCCTTTTGCCCTTCCTTGCTCTTCATTTTTTTCCATTTTCATTTCCGTTTTCCCCTTTTTCTTTTCAGTATCCCTTTTTCATTTTCCCGCTTCATCTCTTTCCATTTTTTCTTTTTCTTTTTTAGCATGCCAGCCCAACTAAGCCTACAGCCTTTCTTGAAATTCTAGGCTATCCATGCCGCATCTCCACCTCTGCCAAAACTGATTTGGACGTATTTTTGCTGTTGGATATTCTTTTTTATGGATCGACGGTCAGCGAAATTAAAGAAAAAAAAAAGCTCTAAAATTGAGACGGGTATATGGAAGGGTAGCTTCGGCTTCTTGTTCCATGCCCTTTCATTGCCTTTCATCATAGCTTCCCCTCCCTTTTTTTGCTTCTGCTACACCTAGATTTTACAATCCAAGTTTGGAGCATTTATCTGGATGGAGATACCTCAGGCAGCCTGATTTGCTTGCTCCAGTTCCTTTTCCTTGCATTTCACCATAGTTTTTCCTCCCTCTTATTCCTTCTGCTAAACCTAGTTTTTACGACCGATGTCTGTGCCACTCTTCGTCAAGCCCTAGCATTCATGTATAGGAAAAACGTTTCTCTTTCTATCTATGCTCTTGCCGACCATGCCCAGATCCCTAAATCTTATCTATACAAGCTTATATCTAGTTTATATGATTGTTAGTGTGGTTTTAGCATGGCAAAAATTTTAGGATTGTCTTTCCCATTTCTATCCTTGGCCTTTTTCAGTAACACATTCAACTCTTTCCTTTCATATTGCAAATTTATTTCTGTGGAGACCTTCATGTTGTCATAAAAAATCCTAGTTGAAGTCTGCCAAAATAAAGGTCTTTTATTTAAGGTATTTAGAATTGAAGATATTAGCAACGTTTGAAGATCCGATTTGGTTGTCTGAAGCAACAGGTATTTTGTGAATTAAACTCTGTCAAGAATAGAGCAGGTACAAGAAATGGCGCTTCAACATCATTTTTCAGGTTTGATAATTAGCTTACCAAATTATTCTTAGGAAGTTTAAGCTTGAGCTTTGTGGCAATGTTCCTGTTATGGGTAGCTTATCTTGTGATAAAAAAGCTGATGTTACATGGTGTAACGAGAAATATTGCATTAAGTTCGAGACTGAGGATCATGCTATCGATGGATGCATGACATTGTTCCTTCTTTCATATGGCAGTTGAGCTTCACAATAGGACTAGAAATTATAGCTGTGAAGCATTTTAAAAGCTGAAGAGGGTCCTGCTTTGCATTCTATCTCCAACTCTACAGAACCAATGGGGATGTGGTTTTGTAATTACCCATATATGGCAAAGAACTTGACCACCATGTTTTTCTGGTTGAACCTTCTTTTTTGTTCAATGCATTATACGATTAATCAGTTATTTTTTCAAACTATTTCAAACCATGCTACTGTTGGAATCAATTATGAGGTATAAAACTAGCTAAGATAAAAGTCGTACAAAGCTATGAAATCAAGAGGCTTACAACATTCAAAATTGTTTGAGTTGCAGGCAAGGTTTGTACTGTCGACATAATACACATGATTCATGGTTTAGATAACCTTCTGATTCCAATAGATGTACAGGTCAGATATGTTGTGAATTTAGGTACAAACTTTGTCAAGAATAGAACAGGTACAAGAAATGGCACTTCAACATCATTTTTCAGGTTTGATAACTAGCTTACCAAATTATTCTTAGGAAGTTTAAGCTTGAGCTTTGTGGCAATGTTCCTGTCATGGGTAGCTTATCTTGTGATAAAAAAGCTGATGCTACATGGTATAACGAGAAATATTGCATTAAGTTTGAGACTGAGGATCATGCTCTTTATAAAAATAATTTACATTGTGATCGTTGAACAAATTTACTTATCTTTGATCCACTTCTTGCATTAAACGAAGGCGACATTAGAGGACTTGTTGTTGACCATTACATCCGTGCTGACTGGACATGGGTAGTATTGAAGTAACTTCTTTAATACCTGGCCTCATTTACTTGCAGCCATCACCATGTTTAAGGATGTTGTATCATATTTTTGTCATCAGCATGTTCTAAACGAGGTCCACCCTAGACTACTACAATCGTCGGATTCGTCGATCCTACGACCTAGATCATATGTTGGGGCCTGTGAGCACCTCTCGTTTCGCTTATAGTCATTTATGATTGGAGGCGCCTATGATTTTGAAATATGAAATACGATTTCACCTAAGGTTTTGAGGGAATATTGAACCTCTATATGGCTTTGCCTATGATTTTAGAATATGAAATACGGGGGCTCGAACCTCAACCAAAATAACTCAATGTCCTGATAAGACTACTTTAACCAATATACCCAGTGAGCTAATATAATTATTTTTTATATTGAATCTATGTTTTTTTTATAACAACCCATTCAATTGTTTTCTAATATATCGTCTATGGTTTCAGGATTTTATTTTTTACATCCACATCAAATCCCCTTGGAACCCCCTATTATTTTACTACATATTCTAAACGAGGTGCACCCTAGACTACCACAATCGTCGAATTCGTCGATCCTACGACCCAGATCGTATGTTGGAGCCTGTGAGCACCTCTCGTTTCGCTTATAGTCATTTATGATTGGAGGCGCCTATGATTTTGAAATATGAAATACGATTTTGCCTAAGGTTTTGAGGAAATATCGAACCTCTATACGGCTTTGCCTATGATTTTAGAATATGAAATACGAGGGCTCGAACCTCAACCAAAATAACTCAATGTCCTAAAAAGACTACTTTAACCAATATACCTAGTGAGCTAATGTAATTATTTTTTATCTTGAATCTATGTTTTTTTTATAACAACCCATTCAATTGTTTTAGGGATATATCGTCTATGGTTTTAGGATTTTATTTTCTACATCCATATCAAATCCCCCTGGAACCCCCTATTATTTTGCTACATATTAACAAGAGCATTAGGGAACAGAAACACAGTATATCTGAACCATTAATGGTTGTAAAAAACTCATTATCTAATACTATATAGTGAGCTAGTTAGTTGGTTAGGATAAACAAGAGTGCTCCACATTTACATAGCCATATATAGAACCTGTTGCAAAATTAAATTGTAGTGCGCACTTTGAAGAAAGATACAATTCAAAAGGAATTGCACGTGCAGAGTATTACTTGGTTGCATACATGCAATGCATGCATGCGTGCATGCCAAAACCATAGGTGGGGAGTGCAAACTAACAAGAAATACAATACGCATTTTATAAATACTGTTGGCATACCCTCACACAAATGCATACCCTCACACAAATCCTATATTATAAATCTTTAGTGTAAGTGTTGGACCCAGCCCTAATTTGGACGCCCAGATTTGATCAAGCCAATGGAGGAGATGATGCCACGTCAGTTTCTTGAGATAACTTGATTTGTTTTGGCTAGGGTTCGCGAAGGCGGCTATGGCACCTTCGAGCACTGCGGGCTCCTCCTCCAGTTAGTCGTGCAAGTTTCAACGTCCCTAAATCCCTAAATTGGCCGATTTAGGGTGAAATGATAGGGAATGCATTGGTAGCTATCCTTCTGTTCGGGGACAGGATGCAGATTGGCTTAAAAATCAAACAAACAAAGGGTTTTGGCGAGTATGGCATCTACAGATCCTGCGGAATTCCTGCTTGCCGATGGTGATTCAGGCTTCAACTTTGGCGACTCTGGCATCTACAGATCTGGCAGAACTCCTTCTGCTTGGCTATGGGGTCTCAGGCTCCAGTTGGTGGCTCCAGCTTCTTCATAGGTCCCCAGCCATATTTTTCGAATACGATTTATTTTTTCTTGCCACTATGAAAACGAATTGCTCTGTCTTGCCACTATAAAAAGATGCTTGAAATAAACTGAAAGAGAGTTTCAAACTAAGGAGTTGCAGGGTTGCTTGGAATTTAATCCAGTATGTTCTTTGTGCACAACTGTGAAGGCAAATTGTTTTGATTTTCCTTTAGTTATGACTGTTATGGCTAGAAAATTAGGACAGTGCTCCATTTTGTGGTTTCTCTTCTCACTGCCGGACATGCAGCCATAGCTAGGCAGGACGTTTTAGAGTTGCGGCGATAGTGGAATAATGGACGTTTTGAGTGTTTGTGCAGGTAAGGATGTGCCGGAGTTGAATACACCCCCAGTCCGTTGAGCTTCAAAACTTTGGCTTCCGTTGATTTGGGCTGCTGATTTGAGTTATGTAGGATCACTGACTGAACAATAGAGCTTTCTGAACAGAGTAGACAAGTTTCCCATTTTTTACCATCTGTGTTTTGGCTCCAGTTCTTTACGGGCCCCAGATCTGAGCTTTGCCACGATTTAACATACATTTTATTGGCAGTAGCTATATTCCCTTTTTCATGTGAAATTTCACTGGCATATCATGCCTGGGATGTTTTAGGGCTTCTATTTGGCAACGCTGGATCCAGGCTTCAAATGCTGCATCTAGGCTTCAATTGGTTGGTCGACTATGCTATATGAGCATTATCAGCCTTGCAGCCCCTTTCGCCTGCCCCTCTTCCTAGCTTTTTTTTCATCAGATTAAGATATGTCTGTTGTATCTCAATGCTCACATGGGAGTCGGCAGAAGGTCGCTGGCGATCTGCAAGTCGGAATTGTATTACTACGTTTGTTTTAAAACTGTAAGATTTTTCGATTGTCTGGGTGAAGCAGTTTGAAGCTATTTTTTGTTTGTAACCCAGTTGTTGTTCCTGTTTACATGTTGTTGTATATCCAAGGGTTTTAAAACTGTAAGATTTTTCAATTGTCTGGGTGAACCAGTTTGAAGCTATTTTTTGTTTGTAACCCGGCTGTTGTTGCTGTTTACATGTTGTTATATACCCAAGGTTAACTCTGGTGCTTTTACAGGTTCAATATTGGAGGTTCGTGCATAAAATTAAGATATTGGAGGCATGTGAGTCGTTCCTGCAAGTAGGTCTTCAATCCTCATTTTGTCTTTATCTCAAATTGCATGCTTCTCTATTAAACGTAGGTCCTGGATTTGTTGTCTGGCTTATGCAATTTTGAACTTTTCATTTATGCAACTCCAATATCTGAATCACAAGTATGCTACTTTACTATACCTATAGAAAGTTGACTCGCACCTATCACACCTATTCAGGTGCTTATTCAGGAGCATCTAGAACATTTTAGCACATTCTATTTTGAGTTTTTGCAAAGTTTGAAAAAACTTGTTATTTTTTACTTAGAGGCTTGCTATGAGCATCTGGAACATTCTAGAACATTCTGTTTTGAGGTTTTGCAAAGTTTCAAAGAGCTTGCTATTTTTAGACTGGGATTCTTGACCATCATTCTAGAAAATTTTATTTTGCGTTTTTGCAAAGTTCCACAAAACTTTCTATTTCTAGACTGAGGTGCTTGCCCATGAGCATCTGGAACATTCCAGAACGTTCTATTTTGAAGCAGTTTGTAAAGTTTGTAAAGTTTATTTTTAGACGGATGTCTTGCCCATGAGCATCTGGAACATTCCAGAACATTGTACTTTCAGTGTCTGCAGTGTCACAAAAAACTTTCTATTTTTAGACTGAGGCTTGCACATGAGCATCTGAAACTGGAAAATTTTGAGTGTTTGCAAAGTTCCAAAAAACTTTTTATTTCCAGATTGAGGTGTTTGCATAGGAGCTTCTATAACATTCTATTTTGAATTTTTGCAAAGTTCCAAAAAATTTCTATTTTTAGACTAAGGTACTTCCTATTTTTAAACTAAGATGCCAAGGTGCACAAGCATGCCACCTAGACTCCAACATTCCACCTAGGCTCAAACATGCCAAGGTGGCTCAAACATGCCATGTGGGCTCCAACATGCCAAGGTGGCGCAAACATGCCACGTGGGCTCCACCAGGCCACCTAGGCTCCAACATGCACATGGGCTCTAACATGCCAAGGTGGCTCAAACATGCCACCTAGGCTCCAACATGCACCTAGGTTCAAACATGTCAAGGTTGTTCAAACATGCTACGTGGCATCCAACATGCCACCTAAGCTCCAACATGCCACGTGGACTCCAACGTGCCACCTAGGCTCCAACGTGCCACAGTGGCTCAAACATGCCAAGGTGGCTCAAACATACCACGCGGGCCCCAACATGCCACCTAGGCTCCAACATGCCAAGGTGGCTCAAACATGTTACTAGGCTCCAACATGCCACCTAGTCAAACCAGGTGGCTCAAACATGCCACGCGGGCTCCATCATGCCATCTAGGCTCCAAGATGCCAAGGTGGCTCAAACATGCCACGTGGGCTCAAACATGCCACCTAGGCTCAAACATGCCAAGGTGTTGACATGAGCCACTTTGGCACTTCTCTGGAGAAGGGGTGATCTTCTGCGCATGAAACTTGGTCCCCTGGTGTGACGCTCCCTACTAAATATACGGCTCCCAGCCGTATACTAGGGTGGTTTTTTAATTCACATACTCTAAAAAGCATGTGGAGGGAAATGTGTCTTTACCCCATCGGGTCTTCATTGCCCTTCAAACTGCCCTTCATTGCCCTTCTATAGCCCTTCATTGCCCTTCAAAAAATCATGAGTGTTTTCTATTATATAAAGGATATAATGAGCATATTAGTGATGCAAATGATGATGACATAAATTATTTGGTGAAGGGGTTGTGATGGTCAAAAGGTAGGTCAATAAAAAGTTACGAGTGAAATCCCCCATCCGGTCCTCCGACCACTTATAGGCCCCTCCGCCTATCACGCGACTGGAATCTCCATAGCATAAACATCGCCCTTCCCCTATAGGAACTAGCAATAGCAATAATACATCACACTACCTCAAGGGTAGCTCATCTACATATCCATAGGTGCAAAGAACATAATCACGTGCTGCTATAAAACATGAGAGCTCCTACCCGTGGCTCCGGACACATATAAGGAAGTCGAATCGACCGGAGGCCTCAAGATAGAGCGCACAGGAGTCATAACAATGGCGGGGCTGGCTATAGACAATGGCTAGGGTTGACCACTCCATCCGCCCCTTACGTGCATACTTTGCAGATGGGCTAGATCAGGCTCTGGCATGACTCTAACCTTCCGGATACGTAATCCCATGGTATCACCCATCGGGACTACTCCAGGTTGCATCTCCTCGGGTCCGCCGAGGTAGGAAGGGTTGCATCTCCCTTCCGGGGTCTAGAGGCTCCACGGGCGGCTAGAGAATCGTGGCGACACACGCCATTCGTGCCGGTGAACCCCCAAAACAAGAGTCAAGTCGACACTTGCAACTCTTGAGAGGAGGCGACACCGCTGTGCCCGGGGAGGTGTCGGACCCATGCTCGGCCCCATTCAAGTGACCCACCATAAGCCTAGCTCACTATGGGATCCCCCAGTAGCCCCCACTTCGGCAGGGATCCACCCTCCATCTTGCCTCTAGCCCCGTTGTGTAGTGCTGAGTCACATCATAGCTTCCATAGCTCGGTGGGTTCCTATGCACAGGCCGCATATAATAGGAACTAGGGGATCTACACTAGGAGCATACTACATATGGCCCTAGGTCTCTACGCCCCTTCCCAATACAAGAGGAGCAAACATGATCAACTAACATCCCATAACATCATATCATGATACTCATAATAAGAACATCTTAACCTAATCATACATATCTAACTAACAGTTAGGGTTCCTTGATTAGGGTTCAAGATGTTCAACAAAGGTTCTAGGGTGGCTCTACTCTAGACACGAAATACTAACCCATCTGGAGTGCTAACTTCCAGATGTACTAACATGAACTCTACTCAACCTACCTTCTCCAGAAGCGCTTCCTCCCATCCCTGGCGTCTCCATGCTCCTTGACGTGGGTCGAAGGCTTGCTCCCTCAACGATCATGCACACCTTCCGTGGGTGCTGCGCTTGTGCTAGGCTATGATTTGAGCGATGCTCGAAACGGGGTTTCGGACACGTAGATGAGAGTTCAGGTGCTAGGTCAGGGAAAAGGGTCTAGGGTTAGGGTTAGAGCTCATATAGGTGTGGGTCCACATGGGATGCCACGTGGCACCACTAGGACTGACGAGGCCGCGGTGGCGGTTGTTCAATAGGATAAGGCCATGTGGAAATGGGCCTTATCCTAAGGTTTATCTAAGTTAAACAATTAACTTAGATGTGCACCCCTTGCCACTTTCTAAGGCATACAAGGCTACCTAGGTAGATTTGTATGGTGACGGGTCCAGGAATATATGTATTTATAGCATATATTCCCCTGGAACGTCACATTCTCCCCCCCTTAGGACAATGCCGCCCTCAAAGATTGCGCTTAAGGTGACGAGCCTACTCTATCCCCAAAACCACGTAAGAACATACACTCCAATTAAACGATCAACTTCCTATTAAAGAGTTAAATGTCAAAATTTAGGCTATATTTGTGCTTATACAAAATTATATAGCCTTTACAAGATTACTTCTTACAATAATTCAAAATATTATTACAAGAGTTATTAGGGTTCATAATCTAAATTATGGTTCCCCCATCTTCTCGTAATGCGCCCCACCTCGATGCTCACTTCTCACTTTCCTGCGCAAGGAGCACATTACGTTAGTTTAATTAATAAGTTTGTGGTTTTAGGGGACCACCCCCCTTACCAATACCTTGCACTCGATCATGGCCCTTTCGGATTTGAGCTTAAGGACCATTTAAGATGATCCCATCATCGCCCATGATCAAGTGCGACCTTGTACTCGGTTACCCGGTGCCGAGTACCCCTAGTGGATCATGCCCCAAGGGTTTTAAGCTAGGGAACGTCTCACGATCCCATCATCGCACATGATCACTTTGACCTTCACCATGACCCCCCTATGGCCAGTGCGAACCCCGCATCGTGGCATAGGGAGCATCCGACCGATGTCCCATCATCGCCCACACGTTCCAAGATTCTGGCACATGTGCTCTACTAACTAGAAGACATGAGCCAGAACTTAAGGCTAACTAAGAAGCATACTAAGCTAACCTCATGGCAAGTCGGGGTCGACCAAGTCGGAGACGACTCGCCCATCAAACTCCTTCATAAACTCTGGGTATTGCTTCTCCAAATCTTGCTTCAATAGCCATGTCGCATCTTCCACGGGCAAGTGCTTCCACTTGACCAAATATTGGAGGAACTGAGACCTCCTAGTCTTCTTGAATGACTTATCAAGAAGTAACTCAGGCACAATTTCGACTTGCTCCTCCGTCATTTCCAACAAAGTTGGAGTATCCAAGACCTCCTCAGGGTTAGGATTGTGCTTTTTCAATAAACTTACATGGAAGACCTTGTGAACTTTGAGATGGGCCGGAAGATCCAACTTGTAGGCTTGGGAGCCCACTCTCTCCAAAATCTTGAACGGACCAGCCCATCGAGGGGCAAGCTTCTTGCAAGTCCCAATCCGAAGCTTAGCTTGCTTTACCTTGATCTTCAACCACATGCTCTCGCCTACTTTGAACTCCCTTACGGTCTTGTGCACATCGGCTACATTCTTTCGCCCACTTCTTGTCGCTAGAAGGTAACCCCTCACTTCTTCCACCGGGCCGTGATATCTCCTAGCATCTGCTAGGACACTTCCAGATGTCGGGGTTAGGCATCGGGTACTCGTAATTTACCATGAAAGGAGACATCCGAGATGACTCACGCTGGCTGTTGTAGGCGAATTCCACCAAGTGGATGTACTCATCCCACTTGGACTGCTTATTCCACACATAACTTCTAAGCATGTCTTCAATAATTGATTAGTGGCTATTTCTGGCCTGCCATCTCGGTTCAGGGATGATAAGTCAGGCTCATGGAGAGCTTTGTCCAATGGTGCTAAAGAGGTCCCGCCAAAAGCACTCATAAACTTGGAATCTCGGGTCGAAATTATTTCCCCGAGGCATGCCATGGAGCCTAAAAATCTCCTTTACAAATAACTTGGCGGTATCTAATCGTGGTGTCAGAGTCTTACAAGGCACAAAATGTGCCATCTTAGATAATTTGTCTACTACGACCATTAATGCATCCTTGCCCTCAAGAGTTTTGGGAAGTTCGTGATAAAATCCATGCTTACCACTTCCCATTTCAGATTCGCACTTTGCTAGAGGTTCCAAGGCTCCCCGAATTAAGCTGCCCGCTTTGGTTTCTTGGCACAAACCGCACTCCGGATATATCTTGCTATCCCTTTCTTCATTCCCGCCAGAAATAACTGCCCGAATCTTGAAGTAGGTCTTCATAAAACCCGCAGATGCCCTTCTATTGGGTCATTGTGTGTGTCATGAAGAATTAGCTTCCTTTATACCCCGACGATTCGGCACACACAACTTATGCTTATGGTACAATAAGTTGCCTTCCTTTTATAATGTTTGAAGGCTTCTCGTTCCTTATCCTGTTCTAGCCTCCTTAGAGAGGCTTTCCCATACCTCCTTGAAATCACCATCAAATGGTAATGTCTCCTCAATTTTCTTGCCATACCCACTCGAAGAGTTGATATAGCATTACAATGTGTTCTCGCCTCAAGGGGTCTTCTAGAAAGAGCATCAAGAACCACATTCGACTTTACGGCTTATAAGCAATCTCAAAATCATACTCTTCTAGGAATTCCATCCACCTCCTTTGCCTTAGATTGAAGAGCGGTTGGGTAAAGATGTATTGGAGGCTCGGTGATCAAGATCTAACTGAAACTTCCTCCCAAGCAAATAATGCCTCCAAATACTTAAGAGCTCTCACAATAGCTAGAAGTTCCCGATCATGGGTTGGATAGCCGCCGCCTCGGTGTCGTTCAACTTCTTGGAATCATAGGCTACTACTCTTCCTTCTTGCATAAGGACTCCACTGCCGCTATCTTACTTGGCGGCCATTTGCTACTATCTTGTCCTTTGTCCGATCTCGAGGAACTAGCACCGGTGCTGTTGTTAAGGCTTCCTTAAGCTTTTCAAATGAAGCTTTGAACATTTTTTTTCTAACCAATGTGTTCTCCAATCTTTCACCTTAACACTCTTAGTGAGGTCCGGCCAAGGGGCGCCCACACTTAGCTAAGTCCTTCATGAACTTTTCGGTAATATCCCCGCCGCACCTAGAAAGCTTCTTACCTCCTCGGGCCACATTCTTTTGAGCTGGCCAATCCACTATCGCCCCGATCTTTGCGGGTGGGTGGAGATCTCTTCCAGTAGATATGACATGGCCCAAGTACTCCACTCTTTTTCGTAGCAAAGTGGCATTTGGAGGCTTCCCATACAACATTTCCAACACCCTTCTCAAATGCCTCAACATTTTCCAATGCCCCCAACATTTCCAACACCCTTCAAATGTTGACCATGATCTTCAATGGACTTGCTGTAGACTAGAATGTCGTCGAAGAAGACAATGACGAACTCATCTAGGAACTCCCTGAAGACGTCGTTCATGAGGCGCATGAAAGTTGCTGGAGCATTCGACAACCCAAAGGGCATTACTATAAACTCAAAGTGACCATACCGCGTTCTAAAGGCGGTCTTATGGATATCTTCTTCCTTTATCCTTATTTGGTGGTATCCTGACCTTAAGTCAATTTTAGAGAATACCTTTGTTCCTTGGAGCTGGTCCATTAAATCATCTGCCCTTGGCAATGCATACTTATTCTTTATCGTCTGCTTGTTGAGCTGGCGATAGTCTATGCACATTCTTAAGCTCCCATCTTTCTTCTTCACGAAGAGTATAGGTGCTCCAAAAGGAGACAAACTTGCTCTAATAAAACCAAGCTCGAGCAATTCCTGGAGCTGCTTCTTGAGCTCAATCAACTCCGGGGTGCTCATCCTATAAGGCACCTTGCTGGTAGGCTTAGCATCTGGGGCTAGTGTGATCTCACACTCCACACCCCTATAAGGTGGTAGCTGCCGGATTTCATCCGGAAATACATCCTTGAATTCCAAAATGAGCCTTGCTACTGGCTTGGGCAACTGATTCCCCTTTTGGTCGCTTCCATCCTGCTTATTGGGCTCAATTGCCTCTAACCTCAAAATATACTCCACCTTATTTCTTTCTATATTTTTCCTTAGCTGCTTCAAAGAAATACACTGCATAGAAGAAGCTGCCTTCTTACCTTTCACTATGAATTTGGTGCCGTCCGGTGCTGTCATGGCGATCTCATTACGGTCGCAGTCGATCATGGTTTTTGCTGGTTTTAGGAACTCCATTCCTACTATAAGGTCATACCTTCCAATTTCCATGACCTCTGCCCCCATCGGCCACTTAATTCCACTAAGGTCTATGTCGAATGTGATCCTCCTCCCTTCAGAGTGCCGAATGGCTGTTTTGCCCCATAAATAACCGGCCTTGGCTTAGACTTCAATACCTTGTTTTAGCCGTTAGGGCAGCCAGCCTAGGAGAGAGCAAAGTTGTGAGAGCTACCATTGTCTATGAGGACTACATATGGGTTGCTATCTATGATTCCATTAGCCGCAATGACTGGGTGACCGATTTTTCAATATCACGACTCAATGTTTGCACAAATGTGGCACTCACCATCTATGAAGTCCCGGGCCTCATGTTGGTCGCCGTCTTCATCTCGCTTACGTTGGTGAATCCCAATCCCCAAACTTCCGCCAAAGTTGCCTTGCAGATGCCGAATGGGCAATCATGTGTTCGTGCCCCGGCTGGAAGCACGAAACATAGCTTCTTCTCGATACACTCCTCATCTCTTCTCTTTTTCGTCGATTTGTCTAGAAGGCGGCTTTGTAGCCTTTTGCATGCTCATGGGCTTACAATCCCAAAGTTCTTACCACGAGCTCTTCCTTGCTGCTGACCTCCCCGATGGCGTTACTTTGATTGCTTACTTTACGGTAATGCGCCCTTGGTACTGCCCTCGTTGACTTTTCCTTTGAAGGTCGTTTCTCCTCGGGCGTTGATGGAGCTTCTTCCAAACTTATGGCTTTATCCTCGGCTTCGCTTTCATGATTTTGGGTTGATTGCTCGACTAGCCTTTTGATATTGTTGTTCAATCCCTCAATGTAAGTTTCAACCGCTTGCCTTTTCGAAACTCCGGGAACATGGAGCCTGAGTCGCATGAATTCCTCTGTGTACTTTGCTACTGACAAGGTACCCTGGTTCAATCTGTAGAATTGCTGGATCTGCCTGCTAGTATGTGACCTAGGCACATAATGTCTGCGAAAGGCCTTGCTAAAGGTCTTGAATCTGCCAGAACTGCTCCTTTTGAGCTTGTTGGACTTTATGCATTAGCCTTTCCACCGCATTCTAGCTGCTCCTATCAAGTTTGTTGTAGCAACCTTCCCTATATCCTTGTCCTTCATGCCATAAGAGTTGCCAAACTCCTCCATCTCATCAAGCCAGGCTTCTGCCTCCATACCTGACCTGTCCTTCCCTGAGAACTGACCCAACTTCCTAGTCTTCCACACATTGCTCATAGCATTGTCAACTTTCTTTAGATAGTCCGCCTTCCCTTGCCCCGGCTCTTACCTGTGAAGTATCGGATTCACTTTCTGAGCTAGAACTGTCTTGGCTGTCTGAAGTGTCTGATGAATTGGAGCTAGGTGGTGTTGGAGTGGAGTCCTTCTGTTTCTCCTTTTCCTCTTCTGACATTTCCCTGATTGTCTTGTCCCTCCAGCTGTGGACCTTTCTCGATGCCTTGCTGAGGTAGTGGTGGAGATGGAGGTGGTGCAGGTGCATATTCTTGGGCATTCATCAATGGGGTGGCCCAGTGGATCAGCTGATGCATCTGGTTCCTCATCTAGACGAGCCTTGTGTTGATTGCTTCCACCGTCATTTCCTCATTGTTGTCATCTTGATCGCGTCCGAATAGGTTTCTGGGTACCCATTGGTGATGTCGACCCTGGCCTTGAGAACCTGAGCCTGTGTTCCTTGCTGCAAGGATTAATCATCAATGCTTATTATTTAAGTGACACACTAATCATTCTTGCTTACAATTGATGATAGGTACAAAAGAAATTATGTGAAAATTCCACTTACAAGTCAAGATCATGGTAAGATATTAATTAGTATATAGAAATACATTTCATGCTGGAGAGAGGGTTTTCAATACACTTTAATTAATTAACAAAACAAGCTTTCCATCAACGATGGCCCTTCATGTTCTTGAAGAAGTTCTTGATGTTCTTGAGATGTAGTCCTTTGACGACGTTGTGCAAGATCCTTGCGGCTGATCCTCCTTCAAGTGCTCTTGCCATCTGGGGTGCTGGGAGTTCGGGTGCCGTTTCCGCCACTACTGACAAATGTGCATCCCTGAGGTGGCCCCTGGCGAAGTCGAGGCAGTGAAGAGCTACGGATCTCTTGAAAAGAATGACATGATCCAATCCGTAGTCTAGTCCGGGCAAGGTATGCCCAAAGCCGAGAGGGCTACGAGGGCGCATGCACTCTTCTCCTCTTGACTAAACTTCTTGTGGAATACTATTATCGCCCTTGGCTAAGAGCCGGAAGATAGTATCAAGCGCCTTACCTTTCCCGCGATCGTCGACCCTCGCCTCTTCGCACGGTTGCTTCCCCATAGATGTCTATTGCTATGAGGTTTTCATGGTCCCTCCACATTGTGGTAGCGTTTCAAGTTGATGTTGGGGTGTGCCTCACGCGAACTCCTCGGAACGGACTGGTCGGCTAGAGCTTGACCTCTTCCCGCTTATACACCGCTTTGTACCGGCGGAACTCCTCCTCTCGGGATGATGGGCTCCTCGTTGTTGATATATCCGCCTTTATATGCCGATAAGCTTGTATATCCGACATTGTCTCCCATTAGGGTAGGAGTGTCGCCCGCTACTTCCCTTGGGATTTCCTAGTAAGAGTAGTCGATGAAGTCAGCTTCTCGTTCTTGTGCAATTAAGCTTAGAGCTCATCGCCCCGGTGACCTTCTTCTTGGCAATGGGAAGGTTGATGATGTCGCGAATAAGATGTACTCCTCGCCGCCGATGATCACCGGGTGACAGGCGTGATGCCAATTGGCGGTTCGAAATCTCGCCTTAATGTGCCTTCTCCTTTAGCTATTCGCCTCTCCATCCTCCTCTCATCTCCCAACTTGGGGTTCTCCCTCCCCTTGTCGCCAGAAGTCTTGCTCAATCTCGCAGCATGGGTGTTCCCCGAGGTCGTGCCATAGTACTTCGACTGTGAGAATCGATCTCATGGATGTCGATCCGCTTTCCTTCGGGTGTCGAGAGGTGCTAGATCTAAGGGCTGAATTGAGGGCTCTCCGCTTTGTTGATTGACTTATACCGCATGAACAAAGCTAAGGTCACAGCAGAGTCGTAGAGGTACCTATGCCTATTATGCTTGCAAGTCATATAGTCGACATGTGTCTAGTCCTATCCCACAGCCTTGTTTTGGATCCTCCCAAGGCTTGGCTAAGCGGAGTCTAGGGGATACCCATTTCCCTCCCCTAGGCAGAAGCTAACTTCCCATGGTAGGATCTGGCTGGTCGTATTGCGGATGATATCGCTGTAGAAGGGAGTTCTAGTCGAGTGGCATGGAGATCAAAGAGATCATCAAAGACATGGAAGGCTTGTTCAAGCAGGAATTCACGGATGTGATTGGCCTCATTGTACCATCTAACAAAGCTTGATGGTGCCATTGAGCGAGATAGCTATGAAAAATGGCTTTGTGAAGATGAGTAGGGAGCTGGAAAATCGCCAAAGTGCCGAGAGCAGTTTTTGATGGGGAGAAATGACAAATGAGACCCCCCTTTATAGACTAGGGATGCCTCGGGTTCCGTGCACAAGGGTTCTTGATGGGGAAGACTTTTGTTCCATGGCTATGGGTGTCTGAACTGAGCTACCATGAAGTGCAAATCTAAGCAAAACAAAGCAAGAAACACTACATGGCAGGTTGTTTGGTCAAAATTGGTCAAATTAAGCAAAAACCAAATCGGAAGGGTTCACAAAGGGCGCTCCAAAACGCTTGGGAAGGGGTTTTGGCTGCGGACCCCTCCGGTTTTGCAATTTTGAAACAAATTTGACGAATTTTGAGGTTTGAAAGATCCTAACATGACTAATTGATCAATTCTAGCCTAGCATGCAACTTTTCCGAAAGCAAAATGGACGCCCGGAGGCCAAATCCCGGAAGGGTTCAAGGCGAAAAGGGCCTTCCTCAAGCTTGAAGGGGTTTGGCGGACCCTCCGGGTTTAGCCAGTTTTGCTCAAAAATTAATTTTTCTAATTAGGGGTGGAATAGTTAAACTATTGCAAGTTAAATACAAAAAATTTTAGTACAATCTGACTTAACTAACTAGCTTTGCACATCAATTTTTCAAGACAAGAAGTTATATTACACCAAAATTTTAATTACAGGTACAAAATTAAGAGGTTCAAGGGTACTCCTTGTGGATCCTCCCGCCAAGTGGAGATCCTTGGGCATTACGGTCACCCTCCTTTGGGCGGATTTCGCGGAGGTTGCCCTCCTCAAATAGGTCAGGGGCTCCGCCGGGTACACAGAGGGACCCGTGGTCATCAAAGATGTCACCTATAGTCGGTGACGAACTCCTGCATAACTTCCCCGTGATCGCGAGAAAGGAGCCCTTCCCCGTCGGGGAGATTAGTGCTAACTGAAGTGCTTAATCTCCCCGAAAACACGTCTTACGATAGTTAGGCCCGATGGACTATTCCGGCTTTTCGGGACGCGGGAGGTGGCGCTTGGGCTGGTTCTCCTTCTTGCCGCCACCTTTCGGAGCATACCGCTAATGCTTCGCGACAAGACCAGCCATTGTAATACCTCGGTCAACGACAAAGGTACTCCCGTAGGCTCAACTTACGCTTGAATTCGTGGGTCCTCACGGGAGCGAATGGCCGCCGCCCACCTTCTCCTTCTGACTACCTTGGGTGGCTTTGGGCCACTTCGGGTAAGGTGGTTCCAAGCTGTCGGGAGTTTGAGGACTCCCCCACGCACTTCGCTCTTCCTCCCTCCGCTTCCTCTTCTTCGGCCATCTCCTCCTTTTCCTTCTTCTTCCTCCTCGCTACTGAGAGGCTCCTCAATCACTACGGTCCTTCGGGCCGCATCGCTCCTCCTCTTAGTTCTCAGGTCGCTTGTCCTCCCACCACTCCGCTAACTTTGTTCTTTTTGCCCTTATTCTTGGTGTCAAGGGCCCGCCCCTCGAAGTCCGGCAGGCTGGGGCTGTTTGGTCCTCCTCCTCACGCTCCCACTTCCTGTCACGAGGGTCCAGTGGCGGGACTCGCCGGTTCGGGCGGGTGCCCGTTTCTATCGAAGTTAGGCCGGGCTGGCCGCCGCTAGGGCTCCCTCCTGAGATGTGGAAGGTGTCATCGCTGTTGGAGGGGAACACCTCGTCACCGTGCTTGGGCTCTAAGGTGGAATCGCTTTGGTGTGTCGACGTCACGCTGCTGCAGGCCGGGGATTGTAGGTCTCTCCGAACTTCCCGGCTGTTTGTTTGGTGCGAGCCATACTTAACTGTATAGAAAATGGGTGACGTAAAGCTGAGCAAGAGAGATATGGTGGATGAAAGAGTTTAGGAGGGAAATGAGGTGGCAGATATTTAAAAAGGAGGGTCCCTGGGAATATTCTCCTACCATAAATAGGCCTACTTATTAGCCCCCCTTATTAATTACACCAATGTACCCTAATTATTAGTACATATTTAATTATTGGTATTCATACTTAATTCCGTATTATACCTTAGAATTTTCAAATTTCCTAATGGTTTGAAGTATTAATTATGGATTTGCGCCATTTTTCACTCAGGTCTCAGATTGGCATGGTTCTTCGATCCATTTTAGGTGAAATTTGATGCAGATGCATAATTTTCACTTCAAATTTACTAGAGGGTGAATTTGACTCATTCATTTCTTCTAACTTAGCCTAATTCCGGACCCACTACCCCTATAGGCCTGTTAGACTACTTTCATGGTTATGGTCAGTGCTAGTTCCTGGTCAACCAAGAACATCGCTTTGATACCATTGTGAGGCTCCCCTACTAAATATATACGGCTCCCAACCAGACACTCCAGGGGAAATCCCCATCCTGGCCCCCTCCGACCAAGACGTGGGCCCCCCGCCTATCCCGCGACTGGAATCTCAGAGGAGGGAAGGGGACACGAAGGTGTTGGCGCCCCTTTCCCCTATAGGTTCCTATCACCGAAGCATAAACATCGCTTAACTAGAAATAATACATCACACTACCTCGAAGGGTAGCTCATCTACATATCCATAGGTGCAAAGAACATAATCACGCATATATAAAACATGAGAGCTCCTACCCGCGGGTTCGGCTACACATAAGGAAGTCGTCCGATCGACGTGATAGGCCTCAAGATAGAGCGCATCGGAGTCATAACAATGGCGGGCTGGCTATAGACAATGGCTAGGGTTGACCACTCCATCCGCCCCTCTGTGCATACTTTGCGGATGGGCTAGATCAGCCTCGCATGACTCTAACCTTCCCGGATATGCAATCCCATGGTATCACCCATCGGCGGACTACCCGTGTTGCATCTCCCTCGGTCCGCCGAGGTAGGAAGGGTTGCATCTCCCCTTCCGGGGGTCTAGAGGTTCCACTGGGGCTAGGAGAATCGCGGGCGGACACACACCATTGCACTGACCAACCCCCCAAAACAAGAGTCGTTTCCACTTGCAACTCTTGAGAGGCAGCATGCACACCATTGCCCCGTGAGGTGTCGGGACCCATGCTCGCCCACACTAAGTGACCCCACCATAAGCCTAGCTCACTATGGGATCCCCCGTGAGCCCCCCCACGGCAGGGATCCACCCTCCATCTTGCCCCTAGCCCCGCTGTGTAGTGTTTAGTCACATCATAGCTTCCATAGTCCTGGGTGCCTATGCATGTGCCGCATATAATAGGAACTAGGGGATCTACACTAGGAGCATACTACATATGGCCCCAGGTCTCTACCCCCTTCCCAATACAAAGAGGAGCAAACATGATCAACTAACATCCCATAACATCATATCATGATACTATAATAAGAACATCTTAACCTAATCATACATATCTAACTAACAGCTTAGGGTTCCTTGATTAGGGTTCAAGATGTTCAACAAAGGTTCTAGGGTGGCTCTACTCTAGACACGAATACTAACCCATCCGAGTGCTAACTTCCAGATGTACTAACATGAACTCTACTCAACCTACCCTCCTCCGTAAGCGCTTCCTCCCATCCCCGGGCGCCTCCATGCTCCTTGACGGGTCAAGGCTTGCTCCCTCAACGATCATGCACACCTTTCGGGGGCTCCGCCGCCCGTGCTAAAGTTATGATGAATCCATGCTCGAAACGCGGTTTCGGTTAACGTGATGAGAGTTCAAAGCTAGGTCAGGGAAAAGGGTCTAGGGTTAGGGTTAGAGCTCATATAGGTGTGGGTCCACATGGGATGCCACGCGGCACCACTAGGACCTCGGGACCAGGCCGTAGGTGGCTGCTAATAGGATAAGGCCATGTGGAAATGGGCCTTATCCTAAGGTTATCTAAGCTAAACAATTAACTTAGATGTGCACCCCTTTGCCACTTTATAAGGCATACAAGACTACCTAGGTAGATTTGTATGGTGACGGGGTCCGTGAATATAATGTATTTATAGCGATATTCCCTCGAACATCACACCTCGGTAATGTCGATGTTTTGAGTCCATTCACTTAGCCAACTCACGCCTCGAGTGGTAGAGTTTCCTCCGTGGCCGGGGCTTTCGAAAGGACTTTAAGGCGCAGCGCTGGGGGTTTTAAGGGTCCTTTATTTGGCATCAATACTCTCCCTTTACGTGTTGATACAACGAAAAAGTCCCGCTCGACCGACTAGGATATGGCCTCCAAAACATAAACACCGTGGTGTCGCTAGGTTACCCGAGGCTTTACGCTATGGAGGCCGAAGTTATGGTCGCTTGCACTTGGGACATGGTTGAGAAGTCGGGTTGAAGACGGAAGCAATAGGAACCTCCATGCACGGGGTTTGAATCTATTCTCCTCCGCCTGCGGGTATTAGAAGTCAAGAGCTAATTGTATATGCATTATCTTTAATAGAAGTGTCGAAAAGAGTTGGAATTATTGACTCCGCAAGTGATCTTTAGGCTCTATTCAGACTGTGATGCTTGAAATCATGCAAAGAAACCATTGTAAAACTCGAGATCCAAAAACTCGTTTCACCGATATAAGTTTATATCCAATTTGAACTCGGCTTTCCTCCATCATCCTAGTTCCATATCGTGCCAAGTTTTTTCCAACATGTTCCTGCCAACTTTTCCTTGATAGTAATTTCAAAAATCATTTAAAAGTATTTAGTAGAACTTCGAGATATCATCATTTGAGTGTGCAAACCTTTTTTTGTCCGTGGAAGTGCACTAGCCAAATTTTCTTTCAACTTTGAACCCGATTTTCAAAGAGATCCAAGATCCAAATTAATCCGAAGCTTTTTTCCCACATCTCACTCCAAGTTTTATCTTGTTCCTCTAAAATCATTTGAAAAAGATCAGAAGGGCTCGAGATATTCAGATCCGAAAGTGCAACTACCTCATTTTGATTTAGGGATCCTAATGTAATTGATGTCATTTTGTAAATTATGCACAAAGATTGGTTGCCTTTAAGCAAGTTGGAGTTCTAACACACCATATCCATATCAAAGCATGCTCTAAGTGTAAAACACGACCAAATGTAAACCTTTCAAGAACCTAGCAACTCATAGGGTTTAGATTTCAGAGGCGCAACGTGGTCCTTTTCATGGATAACTCGGTGCACCATCTATAAACCCCTGATACGTGAGCCATGGCTTGAAAAAATGGGGTCTGGATCTATCAATCGCATTTAATAATCCCAAACAATGTCAAGCTACCGCAAAAGTGGTCTTGATTTCTAACCGCCGGAGGGAAATAGATCCAAACCCCATTTTGTCACCAGATCGTCTTAGATCTTCGACCGCAGACTTTCAATCCCATATCCCAAGTGCAACCAACCCAAACACGACCTCCATAATATAAACCGCTCAATAACCTAGCAACACACAGGTTTACGCTTTGATTCCATATCCTAGTGAGATTCGACCGGATCTTGCACAATGTCAACATGTAGAGGAAGGTGTTGGACTTTTAAGATGGACCCTTAAAACATTTCAAAATAGTTTGTCCCAAAATGTCCTCGCCCCATAGCCCTCGCAATAACGGATTCCAACTCCACATTCCGAACTATGAATTGGCTTTTCTAATGAACTTAGAATGTCAACATTACACATGGGACCAAGTTTCAGGGGCGTAAGAATAATCTTTTCTCCAAGAGTTGCACATCTTTTTTTATTTTTGGCCTAGTCAAAATTTGGCATTGCTTACTTGGCCTCGACATGTCACCAATGGCATGCCACATCATCATACTCATATCAACAAAAAGTCAACAAAAATTGTTCTAAGTTCTTAAAGTTTCCTTTGTTTCATCCTTGCCAACATCCATTGCTCAACTCATGAGGAGCTTACTCATGCCTATCATCAATTCCAAAGTATCACCCATGAGGAGTTTACACGACCTAGGCTAACAATACCTAAGTATCATCTATAAGGAGCTTACTCCACACCTATTGCCATGCACGCCCATACACATACAGCCTACTACTAATTCTAAGTTGTCACCAATGAGGATCTTACTATCATCCATGAGGAACTTACTCACACTTACTTCCATGCATATCCATACACTACTACAAATTCCAAAGAATCACCCATGAGGATGTTATCACACCTACTATGAATTCCAAAGGATCATCCATGAAGATCTTATTCACACCTACTACCAACTCCAAATGATTACTCATGAGGATCTTAGTCACATCTACAACAAATTCCAAAGGTTCATGAGGAGGATGAAAGTAACACCCATGAGTATCTTACCTACATCTACCACCAATTCAAAGAACTTTTATTTTAGACCGAGGTGCTGCGGAGTATCCTAACATTCTAGAACATTTTATTTTTGAGTCTTTGTAAAGTTTCAAAACTTTCTATTTTTTTAGACTAAGATGCCTATCTATGAGCATCTAGAATATTTTAAACATACCAAACATTCTATTTTGGTTGTTTGTAAAATTTCATATCCATGAGCATCTAGATCATTCCAAAAATTCTAGAAGATTCTAGAGCTTTGCAATATTTTTAAATTGATCAAGTCTCAGCCCTTAATTATATGTGAATTTCAAATTATTTCAATGAATTAATATTTGGCCTAGTGGTAGGGTATGGCAAGTATGGAGGGGCATGGACCAAGGTTCAATTTCAAAAACAAAGAAGTTTTCCAGTATACTAAAATGAAGGGGAATATAGAGGTACAGGAATAGCTGGTGCTTAGATGGGTGCTACTAAAATGGAGGGATATAGAGCATGGCTGGACCGTGATAAGGAAGAGTCACTTACTCCACTTGAGGGACTTTTCGCCCAGTAGAAGCGAGCGCCCATATCAACTATCACCAGTAGCGTCACGGGGGTGGAAAACAATACGATCAGTGTTGAGGTGAAAGCGGAGGAAAGCGGGGGTGGCATCCTTTTGCATTACTACCAAAGAAATCAGGCCTGCTAATCTTTTCTTTAAATTTGTCTTTATGATTTCTAAAGCCACCCAAAGACATTGTGCAAATCTTGGAGGAAAATCAAATGCTAATTTGGAGTACTAGAAGCTAAAAGATTTTTCCAATGTCGGCCAGCGATTCTACCTTTGGTCCCCTTTGCGGATTAGACATCCATTCCAAAGATGCGTAGTCGTCAAAATTTAGGCCTTGCCCTAATTTAGGTCTTTCACATATGATCATGCCACTTTACCTCTTTTGATGTTTTATTTGTAGAACCGCGTGAAACGGTTCTTGGCAGCAGCGAGCAGCGAGGTCAGGCTTATCAAAACAAAAGAATCCAGCCAAAACCGGAAGATTGACCAAATGCGCACAAAATCGGCAAAATGCACATAATCCGGCACACACCATTAATACTTCAGGGGCCCAAACCTGAGAATTTTTCGATGGCGGCTTAGGTACGTATTGCTTGTTGGGGAAGGTGGTAGTGCCCGAGGGTTAGCGTGGTGATACTCTTCAAAGCACCTTTGTTGTCGAGCGGAGTGAGTCGGTGGCGGATTATCTGAAGTGTGGGGAGTTGCAGCAGTCCACCGCGGATCATGCTCAAGCGGTAGGCATAGGTCTGCATGGCCATAATCCGGTAGGGGCACCGGTGTGTTGAGGCGATAGATGCAGGGGAGCACACTTAATGAGATGCATGAAGCGGGGGCTGGTGGTCGAAGTCCCTGCCGCCTTCCCTCGTCTTCGATGTTCGATGGAAAATGGGTAACGGTCTGATCCGTTCATAACCGATGGATAATCCACCGCAACGGGCCGCCCCTTGGACCTCTGTCTACAAGTCGCGACGGGCGGAAGATGGCCATTAATGCCAACCCATTACAAATAACCCGAGGTCAAGATACCCGGCAACAACAAGCTGCTGTCATAAGCGCCAAAATGAACGTCGTGCCGGTATCAGGCGAAGGCCTACGTAGGTTAACTGCAAGACATCCTCTGCCGGGGGCTCAATTTTGGAACTGCTCTGCGGCTCACGATGCGTGCATTAAAGTCATGAAGCAACGCACAACTTTGCCAAACATTTTATTGCGGTGTATGTCATCCATATAGGTCGACAGGGCTCAATCTATCCACATCGAATGGTATTTATAAAGTTGCTCTTGGCGTGTGGGCGTAGCATCTTTGCCTTGAAGAGAATCGCCCTTTGTCATCGCGCCGCGCGCACCCACAGTATAGCGTTATTACTATGCGGTTTTGTGCAAGGCCCGGAATTTCAAAGGTTGCACGATATTGCTTGAACAACCCTTTAATACCCTACGCTTACTGGTGCACTCAGTGAACACCGAAATCACGGATAGCACAGGAGGTTGGTCACATTGCCGCATGTTCCCATGTTTCCATGAGGAAAATGAGATCCATATCTGGTGCAATAGAGTTGAGATTCTCTTCTTTGCCGAGTAGAAGCGGTTCAAGACACCATCTGGAGCCGCAGTTCCTATTTATTTGGCATTTGATGTGGGCGGCTTTCGATGGTCGCGCGGTTGCGGAGGCGATTATCTGTGGCGGCGGCGATTCGCGGGGAAGCGGTTAGATGGCGGGAAGCGGGGAGGTCATGATAGGAACTGAGTAAGCGATGCGCCGAGGGTGGCTTGGCGCATTGCATCGGCGGCGACCTCGGTGACGGCGACCCTAAAGATCACGAAACCACCGGACCGAACGCAGCACCTCAACGGACGTCTGACACAGGCAATTGCTTGCGCGGCGGGACTCTATTCTTATTGAGTGAGATCTTGATGCGACATCTGAGCAGTCCCTTCAATTACCTACTCGGCCAGCGGGATGGCCTCATGCACTTCGCATATGCATACCGTGAAGGTGACAATCGCCCGAGGCGTCATCGCGTTGAGTCTGAAATGACTTGCTCGAGCAGTAATGCCTTTGTATCTGAAATGCCATTGAGGATAGGATCTTATCTGGATCGCGTTTAGCGAGATATTCTCCGCCTCCTCCTCAGAGTCCATGCACCACCACATTATGACGCTTGAAGCTCTTATCCTGCTGCTCTCAACCGATCGAGGGCAACATTAGCTGTCCCAAATAGGATGCCCGGGGTCATAATGGGCTGCTCTTACAAAGGAGGTGTGGTGTGGATGGCCAGAGGAGTGGGTGTATGTCTACTGTTGGCGACACGTGGGGAGCATTAGACTTGTTCCGTCTCCTCCCGTGTGTTGCGGGTGCGAAGGTACCCTATTCAAATATATCCAAATCTATGCTCTGTTAGATTCGGTCGGCATTTTAGGGTCCATGAACTGCTTTTGGAGATCCTTTGCATGAATCGATGCCTAGGGGAAGACCTAAAACTCTTCGGTCTCTATGAATATTTTGCATGCAAATCAGAAACAAAGAATCGCAGGAAATGGGGCATTAACGTTTGACGCGCATATGTTTGAAACTCCATAATGAACCGCCCATCGACCTGTAACCGTACCGCCCGGCTTCAACAATAGCACGCCCGATTCAACAATATCTTGCTTAGATTTTCACGGGCAACAAACCCGCTTTATGATCTGGAACAAAACCCTTTTAATGTATCTAATAAGCAAAGGCCGAGCCTCAAGATCTGAGCTTGTATTTTTATAGGCTAAGATCAAAGCGAAGTAAGTGGCGTTCTTGAAATATCTTAAACCATTCACGATCCAAGAATGACAAATGTCCTTGCAAAACCGATGAATCCGGTTTATCTTTGCTTGACATTGGAGAGCGGAATGGTCAACCATTCTTACGCCCCCATGGCCGCATGTCCGAGGTCGCCATTGGGTAAGCAAGAATGGCTGATGATGTTATCTCAATCTAACCGAATTAAACCCATACGTGAGAGCCCTATTACCTAAATTCCGGCCAAGAACAATGGCTAATGTCTATCGCCAAGTACTGCAATAACTATAAATCGGTTAAAGCGCCATTAATTCAAATCCATGAAACTAAATTATCAATATCCCATATACGAAAGGGATTCATTGTATCTTGTCACCGTATTTAGCGTGTGAATGCATGACCGCGTCAAAAGGTAAAGACAGTTTCATATGCACTCGAAGCATTACAAATAACTCTTCCCTTATTTAGCGGAGTTACTGCCATGATGGAGTTCACATAGCGGGGGTTAAGTGGAGGTCAACACCAATGAAATTTCATGTCCATGGCCCAGGGGCCTTGGGTGATGCTCACGAGCCGGGATAAGGCACTTATGAAATATATCCTAAATCGCCTTATTTAGGGATTTACGACCGGTCGATCCATTTGGTTGGTGCCTTGGGTTGAACGGCGGAGAGAACTGAAGTGCCATTTGATGCCAATTCATCACGGACATTCTTTGAAATGCTGCATCGCGGCTTGCTTCTTCATTGGGCATCGGCTTTGTTTGGAAGCCATTTCATAGTGCTGAGCTCAAAACAAAGAGAATTTGATGGAAGCTGTAAAATCAATATGATGGAATCATTGAGGCTAGAATGAACAACGTGTGAATCGGGATGATCTAACTGATCAAAGTTTGATTATCTGCGTCAAAGAATAATGAATTCTTGAACTCGCACCACTACTACTAGTCCTGCAGTTGTAATGAATTATCTTTGGTAATGAAATGAATTTTTCTTGTAATGAAATATTTCTTTTTATTTCTCGACATCCATTTTTTATTTCTTGCGCCCGGCCTTGAGGAATTCTCTATATATTGCATTAAATCATTCCTAAAGTGGATGAACTTTAGAGGATCGAATTCTTGTACATATAATTTTTTTTATTTTCTTATTTATGTATATATCGGGTTATATTAATTATATATCTCGCGCCCGGTAGCGGATTAGGATCAAGATAATTATATCAGCCAGCCTAAATGAACAAACAAAATAGTGTGACAATAATTTATGATATAAACCTACTACCGCTTATATTAGATTTAGTTAATTACCACATGAAAAGTACTACTCTGAATACATATAGGTGGGTATATTGTACTCAATAGTCGCGATAGCGGTGTTTGTTATAATATCTTTAGCACATTCGAGGGCGTAAATAGCAGCATGGGGTACGGTTTGCGTTAGCAGCACCATCTAAATGCTTGTTTAGTAGTGAGATGCGGAGAACGCGATTAAGGATGTCGGCTTCGATCCTGTAAATATTGACTCCATTACATGCCAAATGAGTCACTTGAAGAGCTGAAATGAGGGACATGCTGGAGGAAGCACTATGGTCATCATAAATCCTAGAAGGGGAATGTAAGAATCGAGGTCGTCTACAAGGTTGTGATCTTCACAGGTGGATTCTGAGTGTGGGAGATATGAAATCGAGGAAGGGATAGGGGTTAACGTGCGATATCATACATTGCAATGTTATTTTATTACTATATAGGTATGGTGACTAAGATCTAATTATGCGTGTATATTATTGGCAAAGGCGGTCGTCAATGTATATGTCGATTAAAAAATAGTGAATTATTTTATGTATTGGTATGGGTGGTTGCAAATGGATTAAATTATTGCACACATGCATACCTCTCAAAGTACCTTGGCCAAACCAAGAAACTACCCGTGGTTATACGTTCTGCATTTGGTGATGGATGAGTTGCAACAAAGCGTCACATGGCTTCTGATTCAGATGTAACGGAAGGAACCACAGGGGCCTCCATGGCGTATTAAAATCACGACTCTATGTTGTCAACAATCCCCACCGCCGTGGCAATGTGCTGCTATTTTACTAACAAGCGACATGCTTATCAATTTGCAATCTCAACTCTGTAGATTCCTTTTTTGTTTTTATAAACACACATGAAACCTATATTAATTATAGTGTAAGCGCCAATGAAGAGCAGAGAGTCAATTATGTTTACGGTGGCCCGAGATGTGGATGTGATCCCGGTCGCGATAAGCTTTCTTCTTGGTGAAGATGCGGGTAAAATATTGAACCTACGGTTCTTGTGTTTCTTTTGAAGCTGAGAAAAGGAAAATACAGGTACATGAACTAAATAGACCAAGAATGCTATAGTGGCGAGACAATTTAAGCACCATGGTCAGAAATGGTGAAGTCGTGAAGACAGCAGGGGAAAAAGGGATAATTAGGTATTGGGATAACCTTTTGATTTAATATTCAACAACACGCGCCCTCTTGGTAATATTTTTGGTGGGGACAAAATATTTTTTCTCCTTGTAAACATCTAAATAGCCTACCCATGGAGTTTTAGAATAGTATGGGATCAGAGGAAGTAAGGCTACATAAAGTTATGAGTTAGAGTGCTGCTAGCAAATTCGGCATAAAGAGTACAAAAATGATGCATAGCTCTCCATGGATCAGGTGCATTTAAGATACCTATAAAACACACACCCTTAGTTTGTGCGTGTTAAAATTTTTATTTATTTTACTTATCAACGTATCATATTGTCGAAGTTAGACATATGGACGTTAAAGGCCAGTAAAAAACTTACATGGCCCTGGCGGCACCAAAGCCACAAAGAACCTCAGGCAGATGCATTTACATGGAATGCCTATTTATAGCCTTCAACGAACAGGAAGCTGTGGAGGTCATCTTTGATTGCGTTAACAGCGCATTCTGCCATTAGCCTGGGCTCCTGAAGGATTGCATCCGAGGTTACGTGACATTGACGAGAAATGCAATCTGCTGATTAAAGTAAACTTTTCTTTTTGGCACTACTTCCTTAAAATGGCCATGGTACGGAATTGGACAGGCACATAGACATTTACAAGGAGCGATTACTTCTAGCTTAACTGTAGGAGCATCCACATAGACTTGGTTATTCTGTATATGTTCAAAATTGTCCCAGGCAGGAGGCTATGGTACCGTGCATACCAGACCTGGGACTGCGCTTTGACGTTGCTTTACAGTGAACAGGCGTTTCTACATTTCCGTATATAGTATTAAATGGAGAGTTTATATCTGTAATACATCATTTTTTTGTCAGATCATTTCAAGAGGCGCTTTGGATTGTTGCCGATGAACCCCTGAAATCAAGGTATGGGTTTCGGGATTGCGGGTGGAGTCCCTAAGAGGCTTTTGGCTACCGAGCAAGAATGGACATATGAGGCGGTGGGGTTGGAGAGTTTATTAAATAACGTGGAATTCTTGTTTGTGAGACTTCTATATGATTGAGTTTTTTAACGAATGTGCTGAGAGGCCAGAACCTCAATATGGTGGAAAATACGGCTCGTCTTGGAATGGGAATGGTTTAGTTCGGTTGTATGCTGGATGATGTCTCATTCCGCTTGTTTTACAACGTAGGAGTGCCGTGGAAGCAATCGAAGCTTTTAACAGTTGCCTTAAATTAACATTGCTCACTGGAGTGCAGTTATTGCAGCACATGGAAACCCATTGAAAGCCTTATTTCGTTGCGCGTTGTACTGAGGTCAGGCCTCGAGGCATTGCAGGCATACCATTTCTTGCCTCTTCTTCAATCATTACATTGCAGCTTTAGACATGGGCAGAAGGGTACGCCAGGATACCGTTAAAAAATGGATTCATTCCGATGGCCATGCTACTGTACTTGTCGGTATCCGCCTAATGTGAAATAGGTGGCCATGGAAGAACGAGCAATCATTTTAGCGCTGCCGGCAATTCAGATGTGATAATGTAGGGGAATTAATGATTGGGTTACCCATCCAGACAGCTGAGCATGCAATCAGCTCTAAGAATGTTTGAAAAAATGCAACCGAAGAAGAACGCAGGAGCCAATCCGGGACTATGCGGAGCATTTCACGAAAAGCAGCCATGACTTCCCGATTATACCGTGTTGGGAGCAGAGATCGATACATTCATGAATATATGTTAGATGTGAGAAATTGATCTATTGTTTCTTTAAATTGCACTCCGTGGGAATGCCATGTGCGATATTGAGCGGCTAGAAGAGCACAAAAGATTGCAGACTATCGCAGGGATCTTTAATAGCAGGGGAGTTGATGATTGCCAGTGCCCTTTACCGTGTGATCTTTCCGCTTACTTCGATTGTTTCTGGCGAGTTACCGAGCAGAAGGGCGAAGCCAAATGACTGTATTTTGGAATATTAACGAAAACATGCGCGTAGCCAGAGGCCCTTAGAAGGAAGGAAGGCGATCTGGATCCGCGACAGAATCGTACAAAGTAGTCTTCGTGTTTTCTGCTTGCAACGCCATTTGATACATTCCCAAATTGGTTCCTTGAACTGGGAAGCCAGATAACCGATTGATTGCAAATCAATCCATGGTGGCAGAACTAATGGGTTTTGATATGCCAGCGAACCAAGTGTTTCTGCGCAAAGCTGTTTTACGGCAAACGGAAGAGATGCCAGCATAAGTCAGAACAGTTACCCATATTTTAACATGTTGGCTTGTGGCGGTAACGTGGGCTATGGACAAAGGTTTAACAAGTTCTTGAAAAGTCGTTGTAAACCTGAAAATTATTCCATTTGGCGACCTGACTTTAGCAGAGTAGATATATATATTGATGTGGCTACTACGAAATGGCGGGAACATGGAGGAAACCTGTAAAGTTTTTGAAGTAAAAGTTTACTGAATCGGAGCTTCCATTGTCCCCTGGAATTTTCAATGATTGAGGCCATATAGTACGGTGAAGGTCATCTGTGCAGTATTTTGATAATATGGGCATGAGGGCAAATAAGATCCTTCTCTGCTTGTCCCTAAAGGCATGTGTTCCATTCAGACAGTTACCACGAGAGAACCCCGGGGCGCATAACAGTTATTGAAAGCTGGAAGCATACAGTTGATCCATTTATTTTGAAGTGCTTGAACCACCATGTGGGAAATCACGGGGACGAAATTCTGGGAATTACGTAAGTCTTTGGCTCAATTTGTTAGTGAGATGTGCATCATGGAGTGCAATGCTTGAGACTATGCTGACAGGTGGGAATTCATAAGTCATGCATGCAGTACCCCTTTAGGATACTTACTAAAAGGGTTTTAGCCAATGGAAGTATCATTCCCTGACTATGCTGCCATGCCAAATCATCCTGGGTTTACCCCAGTTATTGAAACATGGTTATTTCCAGAACATGCCGAGACTCCATCCATGGCTGATGTTCTCATTATCCCGTATGATGAGAGCTCCACAAGCCATCAGGAACGAATTCATTAGGAGCACAGCTTTACAAGGAGTCTGCATTTGAAATGGATATCGTGGCTGGACATCTTTAGCCCTCGGGAAGTAGCAGACGTTCAGACTGGGAAGGGAATTATTTATAATCATCGCATTCTATTCAAATTCAGTCTCGGCATGCTGAATTACATATACCATATATCAGGCATATTAGATGAGTAACTGTTTACATTGAATGGTAGCAGTAGAAGAATTCAGGGCGGCGTGGCCACATGGAAAACAAAGAAGGCGGTTGAATGGAAATAATGAGAATTTTGCGGGAGTTTATTGATGGAAGTAGAGCCATCCACAATACCGAGAGTTTAATACTGGTGAAAAGAAACATGACAACCAGATGAAAGCGGACCACACTCCAAAGGTTGAATTGGCGTGTTGGAACCAGAATATCCTGACAAAGGGAAAAGGAGGGTACTGCTTCCCCATATGGACGTTGTGAAGGGCATGTGTGATCAGCATGCTCCAGGGCTCAACCTATTCAGACCACACTAAAGGAATCTCGGAGAACCTTTCTAGTTATGCCGCTATTGAAGGTCATCTCACCGTTGAAAGGGGCGTAGAAATTCATAATATAAAGGGATTACCCTATTTGCGTCCATGAGTGATGGATCTTGTTCTTAATGGGGATTACTATTAATTCCCTATTGTGGTTGGCATATCTTAACCACTGTTTTTGGAACAGAAGCACATGGTGCAATATCAGATTTGGCACGAAAAAGCGGCCGTTTAAAATTCAAAATATAGGCAGGTACTTGAGATAGGATCACTTACATCTACTATACTATTGTCAGGGCATTTAGATGAAGAGGCTCTAATTTAGGATTTAGGTTCAGGGTTTCTTAAGACATTTCTTAAATGGGCAAAGAGATTTAGGTACCCTTTCAACCTTAAATTTTTCTTCAACTTTGAACCATGTCCCAAACCCATCATGAGAAGCTTTTTTTTTGGTTGCCCCTAAGGGGACAGCCTCGTTCACAGCGTAAGGCTGTGGCATGTTAAACTATATGTAACAAGTGCCGCCCAGGAATATATCAATAACCCATCAAACTGATATGGTTTGCTTAAAGCTATCAGTTTACTTGTTGGGCAGCCACCACAGCTGGCTAACTGGTGCTCCTTGCTTTCGGCTTGAAGTGAATGCATGATTATAAGCTCAAGATGATGCTTTAGCTATGAACATAGGCTACATGTTGTTTATGAACTACATGTATTCTGTGCCGGTGGCACTGCCGCGAACCGATGTTTGTAGGGTCTTCAGGAAGCTAGACAAGGTTTACTTATAATTTTACTATCTGGCGCATTGCATGAATTCAACAATCATTTTTAAAAGGTATGCTGATCCGTACCCTCATTATAAGTAAAGGTTTATTGGATATGGAATCTTGGCGAAAGTTGGCAATGCCACTGGAATGAAATGCATTATGGAAAGTGTGGATATGTAATGATACCCCTAGGATCATGACAAAATTACCCTCTGATGAGATGTGAAAACTTGGAATCTGTGATAGAGGCATGTCTTCGGCGGTTGCACATTAATTAGCAATGGAATCATGCACATAATGATATGTCATTTGTGTACTGCACAATGGGATTGAGGTCCTTGAACTTGGGGTGCACATAGTAGAATTATATAAAGCAGATTAGATGTCGTGGGGTTTATTTACATTCACGTATATATTTATATGAGATTCAGGTTGTTTTTAGATATGTTAGAGAATTTTAGAATTACATTGAATTACCGCACCATGTTTTCAGTATACATTAGAATTTGGTTTTGTTTTGGTAACGAAAATTTGGGTTGCATATCTTTGTGATGCTGAACACAAAAATTCGATGACCGAAATAATTAATTCTAAAGCTGAATTGGGCTTCAAAAAAAGAAATAATATGGAACTTGAGTTATCAATCTGAATCCACCAGATGTATAGAATGAAGGGAATGAAGTATTCTATATAATTTTATTTATTGCAGTAAGCCCTTGGGTTTTGTTTATTCCAGGTTAGTGCAGATAATAATAATAGCCAGTGTACACCAGCTCCAGAGACCAAAGGCTTATTGAATAATCGTCATTGGGAGAAGCCGTTTGGAACCATAGGCCGATGTGCAAGCTGAACCGCCGTGATATACAGGCAACACGTCTTTAGGTGTGGCTTGCCCAAAATCCATGTTGGTGGTGCCTGGGGCCGAAGTAGGCCAAAAGGAAATGATTAGTCTATGGGACATCTGCTTTCATATTAATTGCCAGAACTACTTTTATAAAAGGCATGAAGGGCTTATCAGAGTTTTAGCAGAACATTACAATGGAACGTATACATATGCAATGGCAGCAGGATATTCATGGCCGAAACAGCAAAACAAAGGAGGTAGCATGTTAACTGCTGTGCAGGGCTTCCAATCAATCACGTGATCAATTTTGCACAACGTGCCAGGTTTCTCGTACAGACCCGTGAAACACAAGCTAGAGCAGAAACATTATATATTTTGGACCTGGGAAGAGATGGGCTATCACATGCTTCAGGTGATATAATTGGACTCCCAAGCGATGACTATTTGCTGGACTGCATTTTGATTGTTCTCCATCTAAAAATTCTTTATGCTTAATCCCTGAAACAGGTGCAGAGACTTCTGCAATATCCTTATTTATGGTTGGCAGCTCCAGTTCGCATCTATCTTGCAAAAGATTGTTCAGTTCCTTGGGCCTTCAAATTTATGGTTCAAATGCAAATGGGACACTAAGTTCTCTAGCAAACCATTTAGCAATATGAAATTTGTATGGTAACTATGTCCCACAATCTATTTTGTCTGATCTTTTCCATCCCTGTAATCCTCCATACCTTTTGGCAGACATTTGTGTTTTAACGGCTAAAAGTACAACTACATCCATTAATTCTACTGAAAAGAGCTATACTGATACAACAATGCAAAATGAACTAGTCATGATTTTGGAAACTGCAGGTTACCACTTTACAAAAGGGCAGAACTTTGAAAAATACAGGTTACTGGATCTAGACTAGATTGTTTTATCAAGATAGTAGATCTAAATGGGTTCTTTGATTACCATAAATTCTGAATATGAGAGGAGAGTTATCAAAAGCAGCTTGCTAGTGCACAACTCCAAAGTCAACTGGGCTGCCTGCCATTGCCTTGTTGGTTTTACATTGAGTTTCTCTTGGGGTACAGGTACCAGAATTTGTCTTCAGTTCAAATCATTTAATATGAACACAACTTGCCCATATATGTTTAGGTTTGTCTGATTTGTTCTGATGCACAGCCCTGTAATGTCTATCACCAAGATATATATACGCTAATGGTATGGTTGCAGCAATAAAAGTAGCATTATTTTTCCTTTATTTGAAAAGCATTATTTGAGTTATCGACAATGCTAGGCTAAATATTTTTAAGTTAGAATTGTGAAGTAATCAAAGAAGGGTGTGATAGGCAGTCACGTTTTTTGTGTAACTTGAGACAGGCTGCAGTTTTCAATGATGTTAGGCTCTTTGGAGAGCTTATTTAGGAGCTTTCTAGTGTATCAAGGTTTGGCTTGGTTGGCAATATCACATATGATAACAGGCAGTTTCTGGACGGCTGCAATTTTGCCATTTTTTATTTTTAGAGGGCACTTTGAAGGGTAACAGAGACTTGATTCAGTAGTAGGAGTTGTACTCCCAAGGAAAAGAAAGTTCAAGATCATTTGATGCAGGCCAGAATATGAAGAGGATTAAAAGCTCATTTGATAGTAAACCTGAAAATCAGGAATTAAAAGCAAGTCTCGGCTTGAGGTGGGTTTTATCAAAACTATAAGAGAAATAGGGTTCTTTGTTGTTAGGCTTACTAATTTATAGGGACAAAGCAACAGCCAAATTCCCCGAGGCTGAAAGCCAAAATGAAGAATCGAACAAACATTCCAGGTGATTGGCTATACAGCAGGATCAAAGTCTTAGAAGCAAATCTTGCATCCCTAATTCTTTGGGAAACAGCTAGGAGCGAAATATTTAAAAGCTGCCAGGAACTACGATACAGTGAGTGACATAGAATCAAGCCAAGAACCCTAAAGATATCGGTGGTCATGGCGGAAAGCGAAAATATTTCAAAGTGGTGGACATTTTCCTCTTGATATTAATTTACATAGACAATTAAGTGTCGGAGAAGAGATTGGGAAAAGGCAGGTTTCAAATACTCGTCCAATTCTTATGGGGTTTAGAATCAAAGGAGGCGGAGATAGGGCCCTTCAAATAGAAGTGCATTAGGGAAAGGGACGGAAGATTTAGCTAAGATTTGAATCTAACACCAGCCTGAAGAATTAGAAGTGAGAAAAATTAGGCAAGGTTAAAGAAACTAGGATTAGGTTTTTGTAGCCTATTTGAGGATGGGAGGTGTGAATTAATTGTCACAAAAAAAAGAAATGAAGCTAGGGAATTGGAGCCTTGAGGCATGACATGTGGAATGCTAAATGGATTAAAACCAAGTGAAAGTAAGATGCAACAAAACTGGAACATGGAAGTAACAATATATCTTACTTTGGTGAGACACAGGAGCATCAATCTAGTCAATTTGCCAAGACTTATACCGGGGATATAATTTTTTGATTGGTGTTCGTGGGAGATAGAAAAGGGAGGAAGGAAGGAAGGTTCTTTTGCTCGATAAGGTGAAATACATTCTCGAGACACAGAAGGATATGAGTATAGCTATTTATTGCTTGAAATACAGAAGTTGAGCATGCTTTACAGGATAATAGAAGAAGATAGAATAAAAGCAATACTTAGAAACCCAAAATCAAGACCACAAATGTGGATCTCTTTTTATGGCGATGACTATTTTGCTCCCTCAATGCAAGCGTACAAAAATAAAAACTTTTGACATAAATGACCCCTTGGTAGTTTATGGGGTACTTTGGAATCACGGTGTGCATGGAAGAGTATTTCATGCATGAGTGATTTTCATGCAGACTGCTAGCAAAAGCAACATTTGTAAAGTCTCCTTGGATACATACTTAGATGAGAGAAAAGAACTGAGCGGATTCTTGAGATGCTTTCGAGAGAAGACAAGTTTTCAAATACAATGGGATATTTTTTGTTGGAGATGGGCATGTCGTGGCAGAAAATTGTAAATGGCATTGATAAGTTTCCAAAATCTGGAAGCTTTACTTGTTTTAGATACATACAGGATCAAGTGGTGGAATTACTTCCGCTGGCAAAATTGATCTAGAGATTGGGTACAAGCATGCTTTGTAGGGAGGAAGTTACTAGAGTCGGACCACTCCCTTTGTATGGAGTTCATTTAGCCCTGACTAGATATAGAGCTTACTCTTCCTTCCATCAAGAGTGAGAATCAATTTACCATGCCATACATACAAAAGCTGTTTGAGGGATCACAGAGTACTTCTACTACTTGGATTGGAAATATAGTTGAGGATGAGAGAAATTTATCAATTTAGTGCTATAACGCAAAGAGACTTTTTTTGGTGCTATCTCAGCAGTATTAGGCCTTTTTTATAGATATGAGCTTGAAGAATGGCTGTATGCTACTGGGGACTCAGCTTGGAGCTTACATAAGAATACGATTATTCTTGTATGCTAATGATAATGGTGCTATTGGCACTAAAAACATGTGCTACAAGAGCATTTACATAATTTAGGACATCTGACAAGGCAAATGAAAGTAGAAATGTTGCAAAATCCAAAAGTTATAGTGTTAGGACAAAGGAGAGACCAAAGTTCATGTATCTAGAAGCGAGGAAGTGAAAGCAGTGGAGAGTTTTAAGTAGGATGAATTTCTCTCAAAGATGGCTGGAAGGCTGTCAAAAGGAGATCCTATGTGGAAAAATGGCTCCTATGGTAGCCACTTTTCTAAATGTTCTAAATTTCTCACCTTGCATGATTGGGAGCTTAGAAAGCTTTTGTTTAAGACATTGGTTCAAACCGTGCTATTGTATGGGGTTCCTATATATGGGGACCTAGCATCTGCACAAAATTTATGGAATCCAAATAGAAACAATGAATTTAGAAGAAATTTATTTTTGAGAAATGTGCTTGGCATAAAGAAGCTTTCGGATACCATGCAGTGCTAGAGCGGTATGCATTTCCATTAAATTGGAAGCATTATTTCATATTATGAATTTCATTAATAAGTTCAGAGATCAATCACGGAGCGCTTATCCCATGATGGTTTTAGTATAGGTTGAATGTGATTTTAGTACAGGCAGGAAGTAGGGTCTGAATGAGTGATGAAAATTGGCCTGAACAAGGCGATCCCAAGAACATTATTAGAGAACACACAGTTGAGCTTATGGCATACGAGAGAATTTGTGGGAATATGGTTCATTATAGAACTTCGAATCTGAAATCCTTAACTGGAAGGTATAAGAGCCAAAGTGTACAATGGTGAAAACGTTAGGTGAATATCCAATGAAATGCATCAGACACCATGGGGCGGGAAGATGAGCGATTAGAGCCAAACTGCCGAGCTAGACCTCTGGGACAAGCTCAGTTAATGGATAAGGCTTTGCTTGGAAGGCATTTCCTCAGTGCAGGGATATTCAGAACCAGAAGTCAGGATTCCATTAATTTAGTTGGCAATTTTATATATGATTCTTACGGGTTTCCAACTCTGAATGGGTTTCTGATTGGTTTCAATTACTATATCATTATCCCTTTGATACTGGCGGGATCTTTTTGAGGGTTCTTACCTTGCACGGCAAACTTTCGGAAATGATTGAAAAGTTTATTTACCATGGCTCCGTGAATTGAGAACAATCAATCTATCTTTGGAGCAACGTTCTTTGACCTACCAGCGGATCCAATTCATGGGTGAGGATATTGTGCCGGTTCCATCTATACGAAGGACATTTAGTCTTAAGATTACTTTACTACTGATGGAAACTATCTTATTTCCCAGTTAGAGGCACTGTGGAAGGTATGGATTTAGTTATTCTTTGAATGAGGAAGCAGAATCGCCTACGAAAATGCTTGTTCCCGGTCTTCAGAACGCCTATGCTTTCCGGAGCCTTTACTGCTTTGTTACGTTACGTTTTACGCCTCTGTTTGATTGGATCGTGAGTTCAATCGAGGAAAAGAAGATGGCAAAAGCTATAAGAATAGAACATCTCCTCTAAAATGAGAACATTAAGCACTAAACGTGAGACCCGAAGAATGGACCCGATTTTTGGATGGAGGATAGAAGGGATCAGGGGTGGAAATACTCAAAGGAAATCCTATTTGGGGCTCGAGATTGCTTATCAAAAGGATATGAGAGGAGGGCAGCGCTCTGCGGTGTAGAGTTCAAGAGAATGCTAATGTATGCAAAGAAAAAAATGGAAACAATAAACAAAGGAGGTGTGGGATAAAACGACCCTTGGTAGAAGCTGGATGTAGGAACATGGGGCTTCACTGGAGATGAATAACACTCTGGCTGGCTTATAGCAGTCAAAGCGAGGGACACACGGGAGGCTGATTGCTGCAGCGCTAAGAGCAGTCACAGAAGCCTCCATAGGATAAATCTTTGGCCAAAGTTAAGGATAGAGTGATGATTGATGGGGCCGAGGTCAGGGAGACAACCAAAGGCATTAGGCTGATGAAGGTGGGAGAATCTGAGATGACAAGCATCAATTAGAAAGGCATAAGGCCTTCAAGCTTCCTTAAAACGATGAAATTCGAAAATCATTCACGACATCTCACGGAAGTTTACCAAATGAGACTGGGAAACTTGTAGTACTACATCAAAGATAGTGGCGGATGTTTTAACGGTGGAGGTGGAATAATGTGGCTACTTATTTACTTAAGATGTCAAGCTTTCGGCCCATGCGTTGTGAAAGCGAAGTTCCGGAAGACAAAGTGGCCATGCATTCCGATTGGGTAAAGAGGATAAAGAAACTAAAAGGTTAGATTTCTAACCCCTCTTACAAAAATGTTGCTTTAAAGGATGTTTAGCTTCTAATTCTTTCAATGCTCGATCCTAAGATGCTAAGAGTAAAAGCGAGATTTTATTGAATAACAGGGTCAAAGGATTCCTCGACCCAGCAGTACCTTCTCTAAAGCAGCTATCTTTGTTACATTTTCCTGTAGGTGCCCTTAGTTTACTAAGAACCGGCATATTCTATCCTTTTATTCTCAAAGCAATGAGTAAGACTTTCCGAGGTGGTGTGTGAAGATGAAACATGTGTGCATTTCTGTATCATAGAAGGAGATTGGACTTCATCTCAGGTCTACTATATGATGAGGGATGGAATGCCAATTTTATCCCGGGGAAGGAAGACTGAAATATACCTCGGCGTGGATCAATTTCCCAATCTTCCCAGGCCTATTGGACTTCATCTCACTTAATGGCTATTTCAAATTGTTTAGAGGTCCTTGGGGAATTGGCACCTTGAAACCAATTTTACATTTTGCATTTCCAAACTACATCTTCTGGAGCGGCACGGGGAATCAAGGCAGGGTCCAATAACAATAATTTCTAGACCTTAAAATAATCTACTCCAAGACTCTGTTAGGACTATTAGCTCCAAAGGCAAGATTCCTATGCCGGGGAAGAAATTAGACAGGTGTGGAGTTACCAGAAGCCTGATAGAAATAACAATATAGAGGGACTACCATGGAAACCATGGATCCCGGGTTAAAGCGAGGAGGGATTTAAATCAGGACTCTACCCCAACTATATCCGAATCAGGTCCATCAGTCCATCGAGGGTTAAAATTAATCTCGGTAAGGATACAGTGGTAACTCCTCAAGATGTAAGTTCTAGGGTTCAAATTGACCGGGGAGATATTATTCCTCTCATCCCGGGCTCCCTGATTTCCTGGTATCATATGGGAAGCACAAAGTTCGACCAGAAAATTAGAGAATTTTAGACCTGAGAAGAAGGAAGGCTGGAGGCTAATAGAAAAAAGAAGGAAAGGAAGAGGTAAGAAAAAATTCTGCTCCGGGGGTCGATGGGGCTAGCCCAAGAAAGTCCATATTCAGGCAGGACAAGTGGTTGGGAGATACAAATATTTAATGGATAAAAAATTAGTGCATTACGGAATCTCCAGGGATGTCTGATGTATCAAAAGAATGGTGAAGGTTTGTATTTAGAATCTCTTGACTGATATTCTTTTCATCCAAGAACACAAAGGTCCACTTTGAGTGTTAACCACAAGATTATAATAGGTGAAACCTCCAAGGAATTATGATCTCTGGTCTATTACTGCTGTGTGGTTCTTACAGAGTTGCTATGATCACGGAAGAACAATCACCATATCTCGAGATATTTATATAGTTAATGATAAAATGGTAGATGTAGCCAGTTATGCTCATTTATTTAACACTAGAGGTAAGCATGGATTTAATATTATGCCTTTAATAATGCTGAGTGAAAGAAGAGTAGAAGAGGTTTAGATAAAGTAAAAGAATGAGTCTTGACAGCTTTGGATTTTTGATGAGTGTATCCTAGGAAGCTGACTTGAACCTTGGCAACTAATGGGTTTAAGAAACAAAATTTTTAGACTGGAACCAAGAAAGGTAGCTTGGAGGAGTCTGATTAGTGGTCATAATCTGATCTTTGGCTAGAATGAGAGGCTGGCTGCTACAGACCAGGATAAGAGGTGATCACCTTGTGATAGATTTTATGCTGAGAGAATCTTTGGAACTATGTGTGGTGTGTTTGGAGGTACACTCTCACGTCCATGCCTCATGGTGGTATACCAGGTAATAAAAGTAGCAGTCAGAAAGAAGAAAGGCCCCGTATTTTAAGTTGAATACTAATTGTTGGATGTGAAGATTTATGGGCGAACTTAGCGGGGTTTATTTCAAATTTTTCCAAAATTAATGAAATAAGATTGGATGTTTTGGTGAGATTGAGTATCCAAGGCTATCAGGAGTGGCTTAAGGAGCACGGGGCAAAGTTCTCAAAAGCGGAAAATGGCAGCTCTTCAGGTGTGAGATGCCCTCCCTAGAACAAGCACAGAGTGGGTAGGGACATGTGGGCTAGGTTGAAAGGAAGAAGAGATGAGGAGTGCCCTAAGGGTGGAGCATGAGGTGAAAGTAAAAGGTGAGAGGTGCGGCTCAAAGTTCTTCAGAAGCCCGAGAAAAATGAAAGAATCCCATTTTGACGATGGAGTGGGAGATGAGTTCATAGTGGAGGCAGATCAAAAGGCTGCCTGGGGCACTTTAGAGAAATATTAGGAACCAACCTTGATTGTGGGATAACAGGAATCGGGCAGGCTCATGCCACATCCCTAAGGTCTGATGAACAATGCCTGTAGTAATTTATGCAATAGACTCTTGCTCTGACTGGGGACATGGATAAGGGAAAACCCAGGGGCAGGGGATGACCTGCAGAATTGCTTCCCTAAAAGGCATGGCACATTCTTGGGCGACATACTTCGTGTGAATTTTAGAGATACCAAATGCTGGATGCAGGGTCATACTAACCTTATTGCATCTCATCCCCAAGTGGACATGCAGCTAGCAAGATTATGGGCTTCTCTCCTGTGTGGTTTACAAAGCTTATCTCAGGGTGAGTAAGAAGACTCAAACTTTTGTCTTTGGGCGGGACCATTAGCTCATCTCGGGCTGCAGCTACCTCAAAGACAAGATTTGTCATGATAATGTTATCCTGACCAATTTATAAGCCTCAGGCGGGCAAAGGACTCCTAGTGGGGTGGCTCTGTAATTTGGACATCTAGAAACTTGACCTTGTGAACAGGATTTTCTTTTCAAGTCTTTGTGTGCAGGCAATGGGGACTTCCTCCAATTGAATTAATTCTGGTTTTTAAAGGCTACTTCTTGCCTAACTTTCGAGATCCTCAGGTATTTATTAATGGGAGTGTAGCCCCTTTTACCTGAAAGGGGGTGGCAGGGGCCCTTTCTCTTTCTCATTATGGAGGCTCTTCAACATGGCTACCAGGGAGCCAAAACTCTAATCAGATCAAGGATTATTCCGGTCAATGAGTTCGGTGGATCAAATTTAAAAATGGGCAAACTGCGGTGTTGGTTCACAGTGTGTGGGAGGATTGATCGTCATCCAATATAAAATTTTGGACAAAGTTTTGTGCATGGGTACAAGATTAATCCCATCAAGTCCAAAGGTTATGTCCAAGGAGCCAGGTAAAGGGAACCTGCAGCTGATCTCATCCTAGAACATCAAAGTACATCCTTCTACTGCCGGTTTTCAAATTCTTGAAGTTATTCCCTGTATGCATTGGAGGGCCCTCGATTTGTAAGGTGAGAGATTATGAAAAGAGTTTTAGAAAGAAGGGTTTGGTATAAACTCAAATACATATCAAGCAGGGAGGCCATTATTGCTAATGCTGTTATCTCATCATCTCATGTTTACAATCCTAAATGATTCTTGCTAAAGGAGGTATCTAACAAATTCTGAGAGCATTGATAGGGGTTGCATCACGTGGTCCAGAACAGAATGCTGAACCCAGGGACATGGCCAGTGTTGCAAGCAGGAAAGGGTTGAGTCTTTGGGGTTATAGATGTTGAGAGCGGGGACCGCTCTTACTTCAAATGCTGCTTCGAGGCACCAGCATATCGATTAATCGATTTCTATCATCATCGGGCGGCCACCTCAAAAGAATGTTGGTCTTTAGGTGGAGACAGGTCAAGAGATAGTTCCTTCACTCAATTTCCTGTTACTTTCCTTTTACAGCCCCAAGATCCACAGAGCCTAATCAAGAAATGGATTAAGGCACGGAACTTCGATTATAGAAGTCTTCGATTGGAAGGAAGGGCTATCTATGGATCAGGTCCATTTTTTTGCAGAATCTGCATCACTTACTAACAATCCTTCTTTGTGTTTAAGCATGTTTCGAGGATCAAGGCCAAGCTTTGGAGCACCAAAGAACCATTCTTATCAGGGGACATGTATAATGATAATGGAATTATTCCTTTAGAGAGTCAGAATTAAGAAGGAGAAAACGCAGAGCTTCTCCTATGAAAATATTTGTGCCACTCTGACCAAGCTGAATGGGTCCAATAATGATTACCATTGGAACTATCATGGGAAGACGATCTGCTCTGTCAGAATGGCTTATAGGTTTCTCACGAGAGACCCTAACGAACCTCATGAAAAATGTGAACTGGAGATGTATAGAAATCACGAGGTTCATGTGGTGCATTTTACATCTACCCAAAAATCAAATCTTTCATGTGGGCGGAGTTGTAACAAGGCCACGACAGCAGGCGCAAGAATCTGATTTACAAATGGTAGATAGGATGTCGCCTAGATGCAGGCCAAAGGATGAAGATACCTCTTGAGGGAATTGCATTTGAGTGAATGGGTGCTGGTTATCCAATTTTTTTTTTGGAGCCTATGGCGTTTTATCTATTAATTCCTTGGACTTTTTTCATGCATTGACCAGAGCAATTTGGAGGATCTATATTTTAACTGTGGAGGGGATGGAAGGAATTACGCCAATGAATTCATTTTCAATAATGAAATCATTCACCCGAGAAAATGTCATAATGATTAAATATGATATCAATTGGATTAGTGGCTGATTCTCTCATGGGTTCTGGGTACTGCAGGATCACATTTGTCTTTGATACTGAGGCTCAAATGGAGGAGGAGGCCAAGGTCCCTAACACCAATGGGTGGATTAAGGTGGATTCAGGAAAAACTGTATGGTGCGAAAGGTACTGCTTATGCAATTGCTTTCCATGACCAGAACTATGAACTATCAGAGGAACCCCTCTTATGTGGAATAGAATTAACAAGAAGTTAATGTAGGAGGTTTGCCCATGTTCGTCTGCATTCTCATGGTTAGGAAGACCCAGGAAGAATCTATTCACCTTAAAGTGTCACTACAACATTTCTTTATTAAAACTTAATCTACCAGGAGAATGTCAGTTCAAGCTGAGACTTGCAACATCCTTTCAAACTCTCTTGAGTGATAGGGTTTTACTTCCACAACAAAAGAGTTCAAGTAGGTACATATATTTTCATATATAGTATACATATCGTATCAGTCAAAAAAGAAAAAAAAAAAGTACGTGGTAAAAATGCCGGTAGCATCTAAAAATATCATAGCTCATTTTGGGCGAGCTTCATATAAATTTGATTGAAGGCAAATGAGATAAGTCCAGAAATCTCCCACTTGAGATAGGAGTATCCCAGAGCTTGTGGACTTATAGTGTAGAAAGGTGAGCATGTACTCCTGCATTCTGAGGCTTACAATAGAGAATCGAGAGATTTGAAATCAATTGAGATCTTTAATGTTGTTTTTCTGCTCTCCATTTATAGAGTTAGGACATGTTTTGGAAGGGGGTAGATAAATTATCGTACTTTGATATTATTAAAAATATGATGTACTTTGCTGGATTTTTGGTAACAAAGGCACTCTCAAAGGCCTAGTGAAACAAGATCAAATAAATAAATAAATAAATAAATAATAGTAGATTAAAGCCTGCTGTGTGGGAAAAGTCATACAAAATCTTCATTCTTATCTTCATTTCGAAAATTGGGCTCCATATTTTCCTTGTAATATAAGCCTTTCATGTATGAAATTTTTGTGCTTATTTAAATATATATAGGTGATTTGTGTCTATTCTAGGAATAGATCAAGTTCAGGTTTAACAAAGTTTTGGATACCCGGTTCAATGGGGGAGTTTCGGATATTCAGCATGGTTTTGCATTTTCTCTGTCTATAATGACCCGGATGTAACCCCTCAGGCACTTATGTACGCAGTAACTTTCCTAAGTTTCAAACATGGATTTAAATCATACAAAGAGTTGTCTTCCAAGCGAATTTTTTGTTTTAAACATTTTGGCTATTGGTTTAATAGTAATGTCGAGGTTATCTTAATATTGATGTTCAAAATAAGGGTAGGAAGCTACTCCAATGGGGAGTAGTTCAAGGTGTCCTGCTATCAGTTGGAAAATTGAGTTGGTACTAGAAGCCTCTGGCAGGAAGGATGAAAATGTATTTTGTCAGATTTAGGCATGATGAATTGAAACAACATTGCATCTTTACACCTTACGTCGATTAATTTTTGTATTTGCTGATTTTGAAAGCTGATATATACATGTAACTTTATAGGTGGTATTGCATAGGAATTGCCTTGAGAGCTTACATTCATATCTCAAAATCCTGTCAAAGAAACTCGGAAGAAACTTCGGAAAAGCTGTGGGAAAAAACCACAATTCGGCCATCCTAAAGTTCTCCCTCCCTGCGAGAACCAAATCGAGGAATCATTATTTGCAGAAATGCCACAGGGTAAGGATTTTCAAGCATGCACTAAAAATCCACAGAACCTATTATGTTCTATGTTTTAACTTATTGTTGGTCAATAGTGTGTCAGCTGATTGTGATGGCACAAGTGGGCAAGTCAAGTGGAGAGGATCCGAAGTCTGCGATGAAGTAGGAATTACGCTGGAATTGCAGAATGGAAATAGTGAATTGCTAGGGAAGGGTTAAAAATTCTTTGGGGTTTCTTAGGCCCGGTGTAGAAAGAACAGCAAGAGATCTCATCGACCTTCCTCACATATCAGAAGTCACACAAGATGTGAGCGATATGCAGGAGAAGGCGATGTGAATGTTAGCATATGAGTATATAAAACAATCAATCATGAGAGGAGAGGTTGAGGCAATCCAGAGGAGCACGATATACAAGCCAGGCAAAGGGTTAAGCATGGGCACCTCATAGATCCAGCGCAGAGGAGACTATCGATATTAACACAGGCGAGGCACCATGATGAAGATCCTTAGATGATCTCTTGGCGGTGGATGTTTGGCAACACGGTGGGAGGAAAGAGGCGCTTGAGGCAGAGGCTGACTAAAACCAAGACCACAAGGAGGAAATTGTTTATTTACTACCTGCTTCCAGCCTGGCCAAAGGAGTGGATGATAGTATTTCATATGGATTTCAGCCAGAAGAAGTTGTGACCTTCTAAATTGCACTCATAGAGTTCAGCAAAACCGCATGCTGAGTAAGAAAAAATACTGAAATCATATGTTCTCTTCAAGAGGTCAGGTGGCATCTACAAGCGGTTTTGCGAGGGCATATCTGAGGGAATAGCCACTTCTAACAATAATTTGGCGTGCTTGGCACACCAACTATTTTAGGATAGGAAGGGCGATGGAGGGAGAATCATCGTAACATCTACTGCGTAACATTTAAGGCCTTTGGCTCAGGGACATCAGAGCTGGCTGAGTTCAGCGATTTACCCTCCTACCACATGTGTTAATTTAAATGTTTAATGCAATGCGTACCATTGTTATAACTTTTCAAGTTTGAAATTAATACAATTACCAGAGCATGTTTGAATGTTTTATATTGTAAGCTGTAATTGGGTTTTATCCTAGTTTCTTGCTGGACCGAAACAAATCAGCATAGAGCGCCTAATAATGGGCTGGCATTTCGGAGTGACCAAGTTGAACGACCAGTTGGAAACGTTCCGGCTTAGACTGCACTAAATCAATGTATTGAAGTCAAGGGGCTATTAAAGGTTTCTTTTTATGTTTTCTCGCGCCATTTTCCATTTCTGTTTTCTCCATTTTGGTGTTTTCTTTTCCCTTTTTTCCTTTTCCTTCCGTTTTACGGTGGACTTTTCGCCACGCCTTCACATCCTTCCCAGCACCCTCCTTTAACTGCATGTTTTTCTGTTTTCCTCGCCATTTTTCGCGCACTGTTTCTTTCCTCCACCCTTTTGGGTCCCCAGCACCGTAGCACCGCTTTCCCTTTTATGCTTTCTTTTTTCATATTCGCTGCTTTTTCCACTTTCTATATTCGCCGATTGCGCTTCCTCCTTTTTCTGCGCTTTTTTCCCTTCCTTTCTCTATTTGCGCTTCCCTTTTCGTTTTCTTTCCCTTAGCTTTTCATTCGCTCCCCTTCCCCATTCCCATGCCCTTTCCTCTCCTCCACTTTCCTCGCGCCCCTTTTTCCTTCTCCGTTTCCCTCCCTCGCTTTTCAGTTTTACTTCCATACCCTCGCATTACATCCTTTTAATGACTTCTCATTGCTTTTTCCTTTTCAACACTTCCCCTTCTGCTTTTATTGCCTTTTCTTTTCCTCGCTTTTCCTTTTCCACGCGCTGTATCTTCGAACACCCGTTTTTGTTTCGGTTGCCGCACTTTCCTTTTAGGTATCCCTTTTCAGGCTATCCTCTTTCCGTTTTCTTTCTTTGGCGTACATTCGCTTCAGCTTCTGACGCTGAATTCTGACTCATCAGCGCATCTCTACTTAAAACTGGTTACGGTGTATTTTGGCTGTTGGATATTCTTTTTATGGATCGACCGGTCCAGCCAGAGGTGAAAAGAATTGAGACGGGTATATGGAAGGGAATTAACCGACTTGCTTGTTCCATGCCTTTCATTTTGCCTTTCATCGCAACTTCCCCTCCCTTTTTTATACCTTTCACCTAGATTTTAATCAAGTTTGGAGCTTGACATTTATCTGGATCTCGTCTCAAATTTGGTCGCGCTCAGTTTCGCCCTCTGCGTTTCACCATGGTTTTCCTCCTCGCTATTCAGCCATAAACCTAGTTTTCGGGCCGATGTCTGATACCACTCTTCCGTCAAACCCTAGCATTCATGTATAGGGGGAAAAACGTTTCTCTTCTATCTATAACGGAATATTACCCGGATCTAAATCATACATCTATATACAAGCTTATATCTGGATTTATATGATTGTTAGTGTGGTTTCGCATAGCAAAATTTTAGGATTGTCTTTCCATTTCTATCCTTGGCCTTTTGATGGCACCACATTCAACTCTTTCCTTTCATATTGCAAATTTATTTTACGTGGAGACCTTCATGTTGTCATAAAATCCCTAGTTAGAGATGCGCGGAAATAAAAGGTCTTTTATTTAAGGTGGCCCCAGAATTGAAGATATTAACTTAGCGTTTGAAGATCCGTTGGTTATGCGGAAGCGAATTATTTTGTAGATTAAACTTCTGTCAGGGTAGGCGAGGAATTTACAAGAAGCTGGCTTCAACATCATTTTCGGGTTTTGGTAATTAAGCACGGAAATTATTCTTAGGAAGTTTAAGCTTGGCTTTGTGGCAATGTTCTGTTATGGGTAGCTTATCTTGTGATAAAAGGCGATGTTACATGGTGTAGCGAGAAATATTGCATTAAGTTCGGTAGGATCATGCTATCGATGGATGCATGACATTGTTCCTTCTTCTTTCATATGGCGGTTGGAAGCTTCAATGGGACTAGAAATTTAGGCATTGAAACATTTAAAAAGGCTGAAGAGGTCCTGCTTTGCATTCTATCTCCAACTCTCTGAGACCAATGGGGATGTGGTTTTGTAATTACCCATATATGGCAAAGAACTTGACCACCATGTTTTTGGTTGAACCTTCTTTTTGTTCAATGCATTATCGATTAATGTTATTTTTCAAACTATTTCAAACCGTACTCTTTGTTGGAATCAATTGTAAGGAGTGATTATAAAACTAGCTAAGATAAAAGATGGAGTACAAAGCTATGAAATCAAGGAAGCACAACATTCAGAATTGTTGAGTTCTGAGGGCAAGGTTTGTCTTGTCGACATAATACATGATTCATGGTTTTAGATAATATACGATTCCAATGAATTAATACGAGGTCCAGATATGTTGTGAATTTAGGTACAAGAGCTTTTGTCAAGAATAGAAGCAATTTAGAAATGGCACTTCAACATCATTTTCGGAGTTTGATAACTTAACACCAAAATTATTCTTAGGAAGTTTAAGCAGGCTTTGTAGCATCATTCATCATGGGTAGCTTATCTTGTGATAAAAGCTGATGCTACATGGTATAACGAGAAATTTGCATTAAGTTTGAGGCGAGGATCATGCTCTTTATAAAAATAATTTACATTGTGATCGTTGAACAAATTTACTTATCTTTGATCCACTTCTTACTGCATTAAGCCGAAGGCTGACATTAGGACTTATTTGTTGGCCATTACATCCGTCTTGTTGGACATGGTAGTATTGCCAAATAGCTTCTTTAATACCTGGCCTCATTTACTTGCAGCCATCACCATGTTTAAGGATGTTGTATCATTTTTTGTCATCAGCATGTTCTAAGCGGGGTCCACCCTAGACTTCTACAATCATTGATTGCGTCGATCCCTACGACCTAGATCATATGTTGGGGCTGTAGGCACCTCTCGTTTAGCTTATAGTCATTTATGATTGGGCGCCTATGATTTTGAAATATGAAATCTGATTTCACCTAAGGTTTTGAGGATATTGAACCTCAGCATGTAAGCTGCCTATGATTTTAGAATATATAAAATCACAGGCTCGAACCTCAACAAAAATATCAATGTCTGATAAGACTACTTTAACCAATATACCGGTGAGCTAATATAATTGTATTTTTTTATATTGAATCTATGTTTGTTTTATAACAACCCATTCAGTGTTTAAAGGATATATACGTCCTATGGTTTAATTTTTATTTTTACATCCACATCAAATCCCTTTGGAACCCTATTATTTTACTACATATTCTAAGCGAGGTGCACCCTAGACTACCACAATCGTCGAATTAGAGTGATCCCTCGTTGAATCGTATGTTGGATTTTATGAGCACCTCTCGTTTCGCTATAGTCATTTTTATGATTGGGCGCCTATGATTTTGAAGAATATGAAAATACGATTTTGCCTAGGTTTTGAAATGTCGAACCTCTATCTGGCTTTGCTTATATGATTTTGGGAATATAAATCTGGGGGCTCGAGACCTCAACCAAAATAACTCAATGTCCTAAAAAGACTACTTTAACCAATATACTCGGTGAGCTAAATGTAATTATTTTTTATCTTGAATCTATTTTTATAACAACCCATTCAATTGTTTTGAGGATATATAGATCTATGGTTTTTAGGATTTTATTTTCTACATCCATATCAAATCCCACAGGAACCCCTATTATTTTGCTACATATTAACAAGAGGCATTGGGGAGCGAAACCACAGTATCTCGAACCATTAATGGTTGTAAAAACTCATTATCTAATACTATATAATATGAGCCTAGTTAGTTGGATTTAGGATAAACAAAACACTCCACATTTACATAGCCATATATAGAACACATTTGCAAAATTAAATTGTAGTGCACTTTGAAGAAGATACAATTCAAAGATTACCCGCACGTCTGAGAGTAATGCCCAGTTTGCATACGTACAGTAATGCATGCATGCGTGCGTACTTAAAACCATGGAAGGGGGTGCAGGCTAACAAAATACAATACGCATTTTTATAAATCTTGTTGGCATACCCTCACACAAATGCATACCCTCACACAAATCCTATATTATAAATCTTTAGTGTAAGTGTTGGACCGACCCCTAATTTGGGCCTTGATTTGATCAAACCAATGGAGGAGATGATGCCCGCGTCCGGTTTCTTGAGATAACTTGATTTGTTTTGGCTGGGGTTAGCGAAGGCGTATGGCACCAGCCGGGAGCAGCTGGAGCTCCTCCTCCAGGTTAGTCGTTACGAAGTTTTCGCGTCCCTAAATCCCTAAATTAGCGGCGGGATTTAGGGTGAAATATGATAGGGAATGCATTGGTAGCTATCAGCCACGTTGAGAGACGGGGATCGCGATTGAAGCAAAATCAAAGAAACGAGGTTTTGGCGAGTATAGCATCTGAGGATCTGCCCGGAATTCCTGTACCGATGGTGGTCGAGGGCTTCAACTTTGGCGACTTCGGCATCCTGGTCACGGCGGAACTCCTTCTGTAGCTATAGGGTCTCAGGCTCAGGTTAGTGGCTCCGAGCTTCTTCATAGGTCCCAGTACTTATTTTTAGAATCTGATTTATTTTTCACACCACTATGAAAACGAATTGCTGCATCTTTACCATATAAAAGATGCTTGAAATAAAGGCGAAGAGAGTTTCAAACTAAGGAGTTGCAGAGTTGCTTGGAATTTAATCCGGTATGTTCTTTGTGCACAAGCGTGAAGGCAAAATTGTTTTGATTTTCCTTTAGTTATGGCTATTATGGCTAGAAATTGGAATGATTGCTCCGATACGGTTTCTTCTCGCGCGGACATGCGACCATAGCTAAGCGGGACGTTTTAGAGAGATTCTTGGCGATAGTGAATAATAAGACGTTTTAGTGTTTGTGCGAGTGGGATGTCTGGGAGTTAGATACACCCCGGTCCGTTGAGCTAAAGGCACTGGCTTCCAGTTGATTTGACAGCGATTTGAGTTATGTGAATCAGCGGTGAACAATAGAGCTTACGAGCGAGTGAAGACAGTTTCCCATTTTTTACCATACGTGTTTTGCTCCGATTCTTCAGTTTGAATCGAGCTTTGCCGCGATTTAACGCATACATTTTATTTGGCGGTAGCTATATTCCCTTTCATGTGAAATTTCCGGCATATCGGCGCAGGGATATTTTAGGGCTTCTATTTGGCAACGGATTGAGCTTCAAATCTTTGCATCTAGGCTTCAATTGGTTGATGCGACTATGCTGCCATGAGCATTATCGGTATGCCGACCCCTTCGCTGCCCTCTTCTAGCTTTTTCCTTCAGTTAAGATATATGCATTTGTATCTCCAATGCTCACATAGAATTAAATGAGAAAGGTCAGCGTCTGCCGAAATTAGAATTGGCATACTACGTTTTGTTTTAAAAGCGTAAGATTTTCGGTTATGCGGGTAGGCCCGGAGTTTGAAGCTATTTTGTTTGCGGCAGTTATTTGTTTGTTTACATGTTGTTGTATATCAAAGGGTTTAAAGCGTAAGATTTTCAATTATGCGGAGTGAACGGTTTGAAGCTAGTTTTGTTTGTAACGTTTGTTATTTGCTGTTTACATGTTGTTATAAAGGTTAACTTTCTGAATTGCTTTCACCGGGTTCAATATTGGAGGGTTAGGTGCATAAATTAAGATATTGGAGGCATGTATTCGTTCTGCCGTGGGTCTTCAATCCTCATTTTGTCTTTATCTCCAAATTGCATGCTTCTCTATTAAGCGTGGGTCACGGATTTTTATGCGGCTTATGCAATTTTGAACTTTTCATTTATGCAACTCCAATATCACGAATCCTGCATTATGCTACTTTACTATACCTATAAAAGTTGACTGCACCTATCACACCTATTCGGTGCTTGCTTATTCAAGAGCATCTAGAACATTTTAGCACATTCTATTTTGAGTTTTTGCAAGTTTGAAAAACTTATTTATTTTTAGAGGCTTGCTGAGCATCGGAACATTCTCAACAATACATTTTAAAGGGTTTCCCTAAAAATTTCAAAACTTACTATTTTTAGCTAGGATTCTTGACCATCATTCTAGAAAAAATTTATTTTGCGTTTGCAAAAAGTTCAAAACTCTATTTCGGAGGTGCTTTATGAGCATCTGGAACATTCGAGGCGTTCTATTACGAACGGTTTGTAAGTTTGTAAAGTTTATTTTAAACCGGATGTCTTGCCCATGTGAGCATCGGAACATTCGAACATTGTACTTCGATGTCTGCGATGTCTCTGGCTTTCTATTTTAAATTTGAGAGCTTGCACATGAGCATCTGGCTGAAAATTTTGAGTGTTTGCAAAGTTTCCAAAAAACTTTTATTCAGATTGACAGGTGTTTGCATAGGAGCATAAAACATTCTATAACATTCTATTTTGAATTTTTGCAAAGTTCAAAAATTTCTATTTTAGACTAAGGTACTTCCTATTTTTAAACTAAGATGCCAAGGTGCACAAGCATGCCACCTTAGGCTCCAACATTCCACCCTAGGCTCAAACATGCCAAGGTGGCTCAAACATGCCATGTGGGCTCCAACATGCCAAGGTGGGCAAACATGCCGTGCGGCTCCACCAGCCACCTAGGCTCCAACATGCACATGGGCTCTAACATGCCAAGGTGGCTCAAACATGCCACCTAGGCTCCAACATGCACCTAGGTTCAAACATGTCAAGGTTGTTCAAACATGCTCGTGGCATCAACATGCCACCTAAGCTCCAACATGCCACGTGGACTCAGCGGCGGCCACTAGGCTCCAACGTGCACAAGGTTCAAACATGCCAAGGTGGCTCAAACATACCAAGGCCCCAACATGCCACCTAGGCTCCAACATGCCAAGGTGGTCCAAAAACGTTACTAGGCTCCAACATGCCACCTAGTCAAACCAGGTGGCTCAAACATGCCACGCGGGCTCCATCATGCCATCTAGGCTCCAAGATGCCAAGGTGGCTCAAACATGCCATGGGCTCAAACATGCCACCTCCAGCTCAAACATGCCAAGGTGTTGACATGAGCACTTTGGCACTTCTACGGAGAGGGGGTGATCTTCTGCGCATGAAACTTGGCATTGTGGCTCCCTACTAAATATCACGGCTCGGTAGTATCAAGATGGGCGACAATGTCTTGGCCAGTCTTGACTGCCTTCATTGCCTCAAACTGCCCTTCATTTGCCCTTCTATGCCCTTCATTTGCCCTTCAAAAAATATGAGTGTTTTCTATTATATAAAGGATATAATGAGCATATTAAGTGATGCAAATGATGATGACATAAATTATTCGTGAGGTGAAATGCTGTGATGGTCCTGGGTGGAACCAATAAAAAAGTTACCGGAAATCCCCCATCGGGGTCCTCGGAGCCTTACGGGCCCTCCGTCTATCCGCACTCACGGAATCTCCATAGTGCGGGAAGGGACAAGGTGTCTTCAGCCCTTCCCTATAGGCTCCTATCACAAATGGCATAAACATCGTCGAATCCAGCAATAATACATCACACTACCTCGAAAGGGTAGCTCATCTACATATCCATAGGTGCAAAAGAACATAATCCGTGCTATAAAACATGAAGGCTCCCTGCCGTGGCTCAGGCACATAAGGAAGTCGAATATTTGGACAGGCCTCAAGATAGAAGCGGAGACTGAACTTAACAATGGCGGGCTGGCTATAGACAATGGCTAGGGGTTGACCACTCCATCCGCCCCTTCGGTGCATGCTTTGCGGATGGGCTAGATCAGTACAGCGCATGGCTCTAACCCGGGATCGTAATCCCGCAGGTATCACCCGCCGGGACTACTCGGTTGCATCTCACGGTCCGTCGAGGTAGGAAGGGTTGCATCTCCCCTTCCGGGGTCTAGGGCTCCGCAGGCGGCTAGAGAATCGTGGCGACACACGATTCGTGCCACTGAACCCCAAAACAAAGTCGTTTCCACACTTGCAACTCTTGAGAGGCGAGGCGACACTTTGCCCCTGTGAGGTGTCGGACCCATACTCGGCCCATTCCTAAGTGACCGACCATAAGCCCTAGCTCACTATGGGATCCCCGTAGCCCCCACTCCTGCGGGGATCCACCCTCCATCTTGCCTCTAGCCCCGTTTGTGTAGTGCTGAGTCACATCATGGCTTCCATAGCTCGGTGGGTTCCTAATGCACAGGGCCATATAATAGGGAACTAGGGATCTACACAGGGAGCATACTACATATGGCCCTAGGTCTCGCCCCTTCCCAATACAAGAGGAGCAAACATGATCCAACTAACATCCCATAACATCATATCATGATACTCATAATAAGAACATCTTAACCTAATCATACATATCTAACTAACAGTTAGGGTTCCTTGATTAGGGTTCAAGATGTTCAACAAAGGTTCTAGGGTGGCTCTACTCTAGACACCTAATACTAACCCATCTCGGAGTGCTAACTTCGGATGTACTAACATGAACTCTACTCAACCTACCTTCTCCCAGGCGCTTCCTCCCATCCCCCGGCGTCTCCATGCTCCTTGACGTGGGTCGGCTTGCTCCCTCAACGATCATGCACACCTTCCGGGTGCCGCTCCAGCTAGGCTATGACTAACCATGCTCAAAGCGGGTTTGGGACACGTAGATGAGAGTTCGGGTGCTAGGTCAGGGAAAAGGGTCTAGGGTTAGGGTTAGAGCTCATATAGGTGTGGGTCCACATGGGATGCCACGTGGCACCACTAGGACCTGGACGAGGCCGTGTGGCAGTTGCCCAATAGGATAAGGCCATGTGGAAATGGGCCTTATCCTAAGGTTTATCTAAGTTAAACAATTAACTTAGATGTGCACCCCTTGCCACTTTCTAAGGCACAAGGCTACCTAGGTAGATTTGTATGGTGGACGGGTCCAGAATATATGTATTTATAGCATATATTCCCTCGAACGATCACATTCCCCCTTAGGACAATCTTTGTCCGAAGATTGCGCTAAGGTGACGAGCCTACTCTATCCTGCAAAACCACAGAAGAACATACACTCCAATTAAACGATCAACTTCCTATTAAAGAGTTAAATGTCAAAATTTAGGCTATATTTGTGCTTATACAAAATTATATAGCCTTTACAAGATTACTTCTTACAATAATTCAAAATATTATTACAAGAGTTATTAGGGTTCATAATCTAAATTATGGTTCCCCATCTTCTCGTAATGCCCCCCCACCCGATGCTTCACTTCTCACTTTTCTCGCTAAGGAGCACATTACGTTAGTTTAATTAATAAGTTTGTGGTTTTGGGGACCACCCCTTACCAATACCTTGCACTTTCGATCATGGCCCTTTCGGTTTGAGCTTAAGGACCATTTAAGATGATCCCATCATCGCCCATGATCAAGTGCTACCTTGTACTCGGTTACCCGGTGCCGAGTACCCCTAGTGGATCATGCCCCAAGGGTTTTAAGCTAGGGAACGTCTCTCATCCCATCATCAGCACATGATCACTTTGACCTTCACCATGACCCCTATGGCCAAAGTAACCCCGCGATCGTGGCATAGGGAGCATCCGACCGATGTTCCATCATCGCCATATGCGTTCCAAGATTCGCATATGTGCTCTACTAACTAGGAAGACATGAGCTAACTTAAGGCTAACTAAGAAGCATACTAAGCTAACCTCATGGCAAGTCGGGTTTCACTCAAGTCTGAGAGGCGACTTCGCCCATCAAACTCCTTCATAAACTCGGGTATTGCTTCTCCAAATCTTTGCTTCAATACCCATGTCGATTCTTCCACGGGCAATTGCTTTCCACTTGACCAAATATTGGAGGAATCGAGACCTCCTAGTCTTCTTGAATGACTTATCAAGAAGTAACTCAGGCACAATTTCGACTTGCTCCTCGAGTCATTTCCAACAAAGTTGGAGTATCCAAGACCTCCCTCGGGGTTAGGATTGTGCTTTTCAATAAACTTACATGGAAGACCTTGTGAACTTTGAGATGGGCCTAAGATCCAACTTGTAGGCTTGGGAGCCCACTTTCCAAAAATCTTGAACGGACCAGCCCATCGAGGGGCAAGTTCTTTGCAAGTCCCAATCCGAAGCTTAGCTTGCTTTACCTTGATCTTCAACCACCACGCTCGTCTACTTTGAACTCCCCTTACGTCTTGTGCCTGCCGGGCTACACTCTTACGCCGACTTCTTGCTGCCTAGAAGGTAACCCCTCACTTCTTCCACCACCTGCCTGATATCTCCTAGCATCTGCTGGGACACTTGATGTCGGGGTTAATTGCGGGTGCACCGTAATTTACCATGAAAGGAGACATCCGAGATGACTCTCGCAGCACTTGTTGGGCTTAATTCCACCAAGTGGATGTACTCATCCCACTTGACCGCTTATTCCACACATAACTTCTAAGCATGTCTTCAATAATTCAATTAGGGCGCCCGCTCGCCATCGGTAAATGGGTTCATGGATGATAAGTCAGGCTCATGGAGAGCTTTGTTGAATGGTGCTAAAGAGGTCCCTTAAAAAAGCACTCATAAACTTGGAATCTCTGGTCGAAATTATTTCCCCGAGGCATGCCAATGGAGCCTAAAAATCTCCTTTACAAAAACTTGGCGGTATCTATCTTTGGTCATTAGTCTTACAAGGCACAAAATAAAAGCATCTTAGATAATTTGTCTACTACGATTATTAATGCATCCTTGCCTCAAGAGTTTTGGGAAGTTCCGTGATAAAATCCATGCTTACCACTTCCCATTTAGGTATTCGGCCTTTGCTTTAGAGGTTCAAGGCTCACGGAATTGAAGTCTGCTCGCTTTGGTTTGTCGGGCAATAACCGCACTCCGGATATATCTTGCTATCGCTTCTTCATTTCCGGCCGTAAATAACTACTTGAATCTTGAAGTAGGTCTTCATAAAACCTCGATGCCCTTCTATTGGGCTATTGTGTGTGTCATGAAGAATTAGCTTCCTTTACACCGACGATTGGCACACACAACTTATGCTTATGGTACAATAAGTTGCCTTCCCTTTTATAATGTTTGAAGGCTTCTCGTTCTTATTCGTTTTCTAGCCTCCTTAGAGAGGCTTTCCCATACCTCCTTGAAATCACCATCAAATGGTAATGTCTCCTCAATTTTCTTGCCATACCCACTTGAAAGAGTTGATATAGCATTACAATGTGTTCTCGCCTCAAGGGTCTTCTAGAAAGAGCATCAAAGAACCACATTCGACTACACGGCTTATAAGCAATCTCAAAATCATACTCTTCTAGGAATTCCATCCACCTCCTTTGCCTTAGATTGAGGAGCGGTTGGGTAAAGATGTATTGAGGCTCGGTGATGGGTATCTAAGCGAAACTTCCTCCCAAGCAAATAATGCCTCCAAATACCTAAGAGCTCTCACAATAGCTAGAAGTTTCGATCATGGGTTGATAGCTGCTTTCTGTCGTTCAACTTCTTGGAATCATAGGCTACTACTCTTCCTTCTTGCATAAGGACTCCCACTGTCAGCTATCTTACTTGCGCCATTTGCTACTATCTTGTCCTTTGTCCGGATCCGGGCGGAACTAGCACCGGCATTTGTTGTTAAGGCTTCTTAAGCTTTTCAAATGAAGCTTGAACATTTTTCTAACCAATGTGTTCTCCAATCTTTCACCTTAACACTCTTAGTGAGGTCCGTCAAGGGGCGCCCCACTTAGCTTAAAGTCCTTCACGAACTTTCACGAATATCACGCGGACCTAGAAAGCTTCTTACCTCCCACATTCTTTTGAGCCTGGCCAATCCACTCTCGCTTCGATCTTTTTAAGGGGTGGAGATCTCTTCGGGACATATGACATGGCCCAAAGTACTCCCTCTTTTCGGTAGCAAAGTGGCATTTGAGAGCTTCCCATACAAGCGATGCCGCCTCAACATTTCCAACACCCTTCTCAAATACTGACCATGATCTTCAATGGACTTGCTTGTAGACTAGAATGTGTCCCAAGAAGACAATGACGAACTCATCTAGGAACTCCCCAAGACGTCGTTCATGAGGTATGATGAAAGTTGCTGGAGCATTCGACAACCCAAAGGGCATTACTATAAACTCAAAGTGACCATACCGCGTTCTAAAGGCGGTCTTATGGATATCTTCTTCCTTTATCCTTATTTGGTGGTATCGACCTTAAGTCAATTTTAGAGAATACCTTTGTTCCTTTGAGCTGGTCCATTAAATCATCACGCCCTTGGCAATGCATACTTATTCTTTATCGCCCGCTTGTTGAGTGGCGATAGTCTATGCACATTCTTAAGCTCCCATCTTTCTTCTTCTTCACGAAGAGTATAGGTGCTCCAAAAGGAGACAAACTTGCTCTAATAAAACCAAGCTCGAGCAATTCTCGAGCTGCTTCTTGAGCTCAATCAACTCGGGTGCTCATCCTATAAGGCACCTTCTTTGGTAGGCTTAGCATCCGGGGCTAGTATGATCTCACACTCCACCCCTATAAGGTGGTAGCTGCGGATTTCATCGAAATACATCCTTGAATTCCAAAATGAGCCTGCTACATCTTGGGCAACTGATTCCCCTTTTGGTCGCTTCCATCCGCTTATTGGGCTCAATTGCCTCTAACCTCAAAAAATATACTCCACCTTATTTCTTTCTATATTTTCCTTAGCTGCTTCAAAGAAATACACCGCATAGAAGAAGTCGCCTTCTTACCTTTCACTATGAATTTGGTGCCGTCGGTCTTTGTCATGGCGATCTCACCCGCCGCAATGATCATGGTTTTTGCTGGTTTTAGGAACTCCATTCCTACTATAAGGTCATACCTTCCAATTTCCATGACCTCTGCCCCCATCGCCACTTAATTCCACTAAGGTCTATGAGATAATGTGATCCTCCTCCCTTCCAGAGTGCCGAATGGGCTGTTTTACGCCATAACTTTCCGGCCTTGGCTTAGACTTCAATACCTTGTTCTTCGTTAGGGCAGCCAGCCTAGGAGAGGCAAAGTTGTGAGAGCTACCGCGTGTCTATAGGGGACTACATATGGGTTGCTATCTATGATTCCATTAGCACCGCAATGATGGCCGACCGATTTTCAATATCACCCGACTCAATGTTTGCACAAATGTGGCACTCACCATCTATGAAGTCACGGCCTCATGTTGGTCGTCGTCTTCATCCTTACGTTGGTGAATCCCAATCCCCAAGCTCGCCAAAAGTTGCCAGTGATGATCTAATGGGCAATCATGTGTTCGGTGCCACGGGGAAGCACCGAAACATAGCTTCTTCTCGATACACTCACGTCTCTTCTCTTTAGGTCGATTTGTCTAGAAGGCGGCTTTAGCCCGATGCGATGCGATGCGACTACGGTCCCAAAGTTCTTACCACGAGCTCTTCCTTCTTTGCTGACCTCGATGGCGTTCTTTGATTGCTTACTCTGCAATGCGCCCTTGGTACTGCCACGGTTGACTTTCCTTTGAAGGTGATTTCTTTCTCCGGGCGTTGGTGGAGCTTCTTCCAAACTTATGGCTTTATCCTCGGCCGCCCGATTTTTGGGTTGATTGCTTTCGGACTAGCCTTTTGATATTGTTGTTCAATCCCTCAATGTAAGTTTCAACCGCTTGCCTTTTGAAACTCCGGAACATGGAGCTCGAATTCGATGAATTCCTCTCCGTGTACTTTGCTACCGACAAGGTACCACAGTTCAATCGTAAGAATTGCCGGATGCTTTGCAGGTATGTGACCTAGGCACATAATGTTCATGAAAGGCCTTGCTAAAGGTCTTGAATCTGCAAGAATGTTCCTTTGAGCTTGTTGGACTTTCGTAGCCTTTCCACCAGATTCTAGCTGCTCCTATCAAGTTTGTTGTAGCAACCTTCCCTATATCCTTGTCCTTCATGCCATAAGAGTTGCCAAACTCCTCCATCTCATCAAGCCGGGCTTACGCCTCCATACCCGACTGTCCTTCCTCGAGACCCGACCCAACTTCCTAGTCTTCCACACATTGCTCATAGCATTGTCAACTTTCTTTTGATAGTCATCGCCTTCCTTTTGCCCCGGCTCTCACTGTGAAGTATCCGGATTCACTTTCGAGCTAGAACTGTCTTTGGCCGCCCGAAGTGTACGATGAATTGGAGCTAGGTGGTGAGGTGGAGTCCTTGTTTCTCCTTTTCCTCTTGACATTTCCCCATTGTCTTGCCCTCCGGCGTGGACCTTTCTCGATGCCTTTGGCCAGGTAGTAGTGGAGATGGAGGTGGTGTGTGCATATTCTTGGGCATTCATCAATGGGGTGGCCCGGTGGATCAGCCTGATGCATCTGGTTCCTCATCTAGGACGGTGCCTTGTGTTGATTGCTTCCACCGTCATTTCTCATTGTTGTCATCTTGATCGCGACCGAATAGGTTTCGGTACCCATTGGTGATGTCGATTTCGCTTGAGAACGAAGCTGTGTTCCTTCTTTGCAAGGATTAATCATCAATGCTTATTATTTAAGTGACACACTAATCATTCTTGCTACAATTGATGATAGGTACAAAGAAATTATGTGAAAATTCCACTTACAAGTCAAGATCATGGTAAGATATTAATTAGTATATAGAAATACATTTCATGAATTACATGATAATAACCCGGAGAGAGGGTTTTCAATACACTTTAATTAATTAACAAAACAAGCTTTTCCATCAACGATGGCCCTTCATGTTCTTGAAGAAGTTCTTGATGTTCTTGAGATGTAGTCCTTGACGACGTTGTGCAAGATCCTGGCGGTGATCCTCCTTCAAGTGCTCTTGCCATCCGGGTCTTTGGGAGTTAGGGGTGCCGTTTCCGCCACTCACCGACAAATGTGCATCCCCGAGGTGGCCCTCGGCTAAGTCGAGCGCAGCGAAGAGCTACTGGATCTCTTGAAAAGAATGACATGATCAATCCAGTAGTCTAGCCTCAGTGCTGCCCAAAGCCGAGAGGGCTACGAGGGCTGTGACAGACTCTTCTCCTCTTGGACTAAACTCCTTGTGGAATACTATTATCGCCTTTGGCTAAGAGTGGAAGATAGTATCGGCGCCTTACCTTTCCTCGATCTTTGGACCCTCGTGCCTCTTTCTGCGGGCTGCTTCCCCATAGATGTCTATTGCTATGAGGTTTTCATGGTCCCTCCACATTGTGGTAGCGTTCTCCAAGTTGATGTTGGCGTGTGCCTCACGCCGAACTCCTCGAACAGGACTGGTCGGCTAGAGCTTGGACCTCTTCCTGGCTTATACAATGCACTTTGTATCTGTTTGGAACTCCTCCTCCGGGATGATGGGCTCTCGTTGTTGATACATCCGCCTTTATATGCCGATAAGCTTGTATATCCGACATTGTCTCCCGGCTGGGGAGTGTCGCTCGCTACTCCCTTGGGATTTCTGCAGTAAGAGTAGTCGATGAAGTCGGCCCCTGTTCTTGTGCAATTAAGCTTAGAGCTCATCGATTCGGTGACCTTCTTCTTGGCAATGGGGAAGGTTGATGATGTCGTTACTAAGATGTACTCCTCGGCCACGATGATCGGGTGGTGCCCGGGGCCGTGATGCCAATTAAGCGGTTGAAATCTCGCCTTAATGTGCCTTTCTGCGCCTAGCTATTAGCCTCTCCATCCTCGGCCGCCTCTCATCTCCCCCAACTTTCTCCTCCCCTTGCTTTCGTAGTCTTGCTCAATCTGCGGCATGGGTGTTCCCCGAGGTCGTGCCATAGTACTCATTACCATGAGAATCGATCTCATGGATGCCGATCTGCTCCTTCTGCGTCGAGAGGTGCTAGATCTAAGGGCTGAATTGAGGGCTCTCCTGCCTTGTTGATTGACTTATACTGCATGAACAAAGCTAAGGCTGCAGAGCTGAGAGGTACCTATGCCTATTATGCTTGCAAGTCATATAGTCAGACATGTGTCTAGTCCTATCCCACAGCTTGTTTTTGGATCCCCCTCCTAAGGCTTGGCTAAGCGAGTCTAGGGATACCCATTTCCCTCCCCTAGGCAGCAAGCTAACTTCCCATGGTAGGATCTGCTGGTCGTATTGACAGATGATATCAGTGTAGAAGGGAGTTCTAGTCAGAGTGGCATGGAGATCAAAGAGATCATCAAAGACATGGAAGGCTTGCTCGGCAGGGAATTCACGGATGTGATTGGCCTCATTGTACCATCTAACAAAGCTTGATGGTGCCATTGAGCAGAGATAGCTATGAAAAATGGCTTGTGAAGATGAGTAGGGAGCTGGAAAATCGCCTAAAGTGCTGAGAGCAGTTTTTGATGGGGAGAAAATGACAAATGAGACCCCCTTTTATAGACTAGGGATGCCTCGGGTTCCGTGCACAAGGGTTCTTGATGGGGAAGACTTTTGTTCCATGGCTATGGGTGTCCAACTGAGCTACCATGAAGTGCAAATCTAAGCAAAACAAAGCAAGAAACACTACATGGCAGGTTGTTTGGTCAAAATTGGTCAAATTAAGCAAAAAAAAACCAAATCGGAAGGGTTCGCGCGAAAGGGCGTTCCAAAACGTTTGGAAGGGGTTTTGGCGCGGACCCTTCCGGTTTTGCAATTTTGAAACAAATTTGACGAATTTTGGAGGTTTGAAAGATCCTAACATGACTAATTGATCAATTCTAGCCTAGCATGCAACTTTTCCTGAGCAAAATGGACGTCCAGAGGCCAAATCGGAAGGGTTCGCGCGAAAGGGCCTTCCGAAGCGTTTGGAAGGGGGTTTGGCGCGGACCCTTCCGGTTTCGCCAGTTTTGCTCCGAAAATTAATTTTTCTAATTAGGGGTGGAATAGTTAAACTATTGCAAGTTAAATACAAAAAATTTTAGTACAATCTGACTTAACTAACTAGCTTTGCACATCAATTTTTCAAGACAAGAAGTTATATTACACCAAAATTTTAATTACAGGTACAAAATTAAGAGGTTCAAGGGTACTCCTTGTGGATCCTCCGCGCCAAGTGGAGATCCTTGGGCATTACGGTCACCCTCTTGGCGTGGATTGCGCATAAGTTGCCCTCCTCAAATAGCTGGGTCAGCTCCGCTTCGGCTGCCACCTGTAGGACCCGTGTCATCAAAGATGTCACCCTATAGTCGGTGACGAACTCTCGATAACTTCCCGATCAGCGCCGAAGGAGCCTTCGATGTCCGGAGATTAGTGCATCTTTGGAAGTGCTTAATCTCCGAAACACGGGCGTGCCGATAGTTAGGCCCGTGATGGACCTTTCTTCGCACCGGGGCGTGGAGGTGGCGGCTTGGGCTGGTTCTCCTTCTTGGGCGGCCACCGCCGACATCTACCGGCTCCCGTTCTGCCGGCGGTACCAGTCATTGTACCTCGTCCAGCGACAAAAGGTACTCTGGTAGGCCGCCCGGCTGCGGCGGATTGGCGGTCCTCGCGGGCCGCGAATGGCCCGCCCACCATACGCTTCTTGACTACCTTGGGTGGCTTGGGCCGCCGGGTGGGTAGTGCAGCGTCGAGATTTTGAGGACTCCCCGACCTCGTTCTCTTCCTCCTCCGCTTCCCTCTTCGCCATCTCCTCCTTTTCCTTCTTCTTCCTCCATTTGGGGGAGGCTCCTCAATCCTCGGTCGCCGGGGCCCGATCGTTCCCTCCTCTTAGTTACGTCTTTGCTTTGTCCTCCGGCCACTCCGCAACTTTGTTCTTGCCCTTATTCTTTGGTGTCGAAGGGCCCGCCTCCTGAGTCTGGTGCTGGGGCTGCTCTTGGTCCTCCTCCTGCTGCTCCACTTCCGTGTCAGACGAGGGTCCAAAGTGGCGGGACTCGTCGGTTCGCTGGGTGCCCGCCGACGAAAGAGTTAGCCGCTTGGCTAAACGCCTCCTCCTCGAGATGTGGGAAGGTGTCATCGGCTGCTGGAGGGGAACACCTAAATCCAAAGTGCTTGGGTCGAAGGTGAGGTGGAATCTGCTTGGTGTGCCGACCCGCTGCTGCCTGCGCCATCGGGATTGTGGGTCCCTCGCCGAACTTCCTGGCTGTTTGTTTGGTGCGAGCCATACTTAACGGTATAGAAAATGGGTGACGTAAAGCTGAGCAAGAGAGATATGGTGGATGAAAGAGTTTAGGAGGGAAATGAGGTGGCAGATATTTAAAAAGGAGGGTCCCTGGGAATATTCTCCTACCATAAATAGGCCTACTTATTAGCCCCCCTTATTAATTACACCAATGTACCCTAATTATTAGTACATATTTAATTATTGGTATTCATACTTAATTCCATATTATACCTTAGAATTTTCAAATTTCCTAATGGTTTGAAGTATTAATTATGGATTTGCGCCATTTTTCACTCAGGTCTCAGATTGGCATGGTTCTTCGATCCATTTTAGGTGAAATTTGATGTAGATGCATAATTTTCACTTCAAATTTACTAGAGGGTGAATTTGACTCATTCATTTCTTCTAACTTAGCCTAATTCCGGACCCACTACCTAGGAGAAAATTTTTTCTCCTACCCGATGGTGGGAATTTTCTATTTCACACCCCTATAGGCCCTGTTAGACTACTTTCATGGTTATGGTCGTGCTAGTTCCTGGTCAACCAAGAACATCGCTTTGATACCATTGTGAGGCTCCTACTAAATATCGGCTCCCGACCATACACTCGTAGGAAATCCCCATCGGTCCTCCTCCCGACCTTACGGGCCCTCCGTCTATCCCGCACTGACGGAATCTTCAGTGCGGGGAAGGGGACAGGTGTCTTAAGCGCCCTTCCCTATAGGTTCCTATCAGCGGAAGCATAAACATCGTCGGAACTAGAAATAATACATCACACTACCTCGAAGGGTAGCTCATCTACATATCCATAGGTGCAAAGAACATAATCGTGCTATAAAACATGAGAGCTCCCACCCGGGTTCGGACACATAAGGAAGTCGTCGGACCGGATAGGCCTCAAGATAGAGCGCACCGAGTCATAACAATGGCGGGCTGGCTATAGACAATGGCTAGGGTTGACCACTCCATCCGCCCTCCATTGCATACTTTGCGGATGGGCTAGATCGTGCTCGGCATGACTCTAACCTTCCGGATATGCAATCCCATGGTATCACCCATGGGGACTACTCCGGTTGCATCTCCCCGGTCCGTCGAGGTAGGAAGGGTTGCATCTCCCCTTCCGGGTCTAGAGGTTCCGCGAGGCGGCTAGAGAATCGTGGCGACACACGATTGCACCATTGAACCCCCAAAACAAGAGTCAAGCTTGACACTTGCAACTCTTGAGAGGCGAGGTATGCACACCATTGCCCTGAGGGTGTCGGACCCATGCTCGCCCCACGGTAAGTGACCGACCATAAGCCTAGCTCACTATGGGATCCCCCGTAGCCCCCACTCTGGCAGGGATCCACCCTCCATCTTGCCCCTAGCCCCGTTGTGTAGTGTTTAGTCACATCATAGCTTCCATAGCCCGGTGGGTGCCTATGCACAGGCCGCATATAATAGGAACTAGGGGATCTACACTAGGAGCATACTACATATGGCCCTAGGTCTCTACCCCCCTTCCCAATATAAGAGGAGCAAACATGATCAACTAACATCCCATAACATCATATCATGATACTCATAATAAGAACATCTTAACCTAATCATACATATCTAACTAACAGTTAGGGTTCCTTGATTAGGGTTCAAGATGTTCAACAAAGGTTCTAGGGTGGCTCTACTCTAGACACGAAATACTAACCCATCTGGAGTGCTAACTTCCAGATGTACTAACATGAACTCTACTCAACCTACCTCCTCCAGAAGCGCTTCCTCCCATCCCTGGCGTCTCCATGCTCCTTGACGTGGGTCGAAGGCTTGCTCCCTCAACGATCATGCACACCTTCCAGGGGCTGCTGCTCCAGGCTAGGCTATGATGAACGATGCTCGAAACGGGGTTTCGAGCACGTAGATGAGAGTTCAGGTGCTAGGTCAGGGAAAAGGGTCTAGGGTTAGGGTTAGAGCTCATATAGGTGTGGGTCCACATGGGATGCCACGTGGCACCACTAGGACCTGGACGAGGCCGTGTGGCGGTTGCCCAATAGGATAAGGCCATGTGGAAATGGGCCTTATCCTAAGGTTATCTAAGTTAAACAATTAACTTAGATGTGCACCCCTTGCCACTTTATAAGGCATACAAGACTACCTAGGTAGATTTGTATGGTGACGGGTCCAGGAATATACGTATTTATAGCGTATATTCCCCTGGAACATCACACCTGGGTAATGTCGATGTTTTGAGTCCATTCACTTAGCCAACTCACAGTTCTGGAGTGGTAGAGTTTCCCCTCCGTGGCCAGGGGCTTTCGGGAAAGGACTTTTAAGGCGAGCTGCTTCTGGGGGGTTTTAAGGGTCCTTTATTTGGCATCAATACTCTCCCTTTACGTGTTGATACAACGCAAAGTCCTGTTCGAATCTGACTAGGATATGGCCTCCAAAACATAAACACTGTGTGTCGCTAGGTTACCGTAGGCTTTACGTTATGGAGGCCGAGTTATGGTCGTTTGCACTTGGGACATGGTTGAGAAGTCGTGGTTGAAGACGTGAAGCAATAGGAACTGACAGAATGGGGTTTGAATCTATTCTCCTCCAGCTGTGGCAATTAGAAGTCAAGAGCTAATTGTATACAGATTATCTTTAATAGAAGTGTCGAAAAGAGTTGGAATTATTGACTCTGCAAGTGATCTTAGGCTCTATTCAGATCTGTGACAGTTGAAATCATGCAAAGAAACCATTGTAAAACTCGAGATCCAAAAAACTGTTCACTGATATAAGTTTATATCCAATTTGAACTCGGTTTTCTCCATCATCCTAGTTCCATATCAGGCCAAGTTTTTTCCAACATGTTCCTACAACTTTTCCTTGATATTAATTTCAAAAATCATTTAAAAGTATTTAGTAGAACTCGAGATATCATCATTTGAGTGTGCAAACCTTTTTTTGTCTCAGGGAAGTGCACTAGCCAAATTTTCTTTCAACTTTGAACCCGATTTTCTCAGAGATCCAAGATCCAAATTAATCCGAGCTTTTTCCCACATCTCACTGCAAGTTTTATCTTGTTCCTCTAAAAATCATTTGAAAAAGATCAGAAGGGCTCGAGATATTCAGATCTGAGTGCAACTACCTCATTTTGATTTAGGGATCCTAATGTAATTGATGTCATTTTGTAAATTATGCACAAAGATTGGTTGCCTTAAGCAAGTTGGAGTTCTAACACACCATATCCATATCAAAGCATGCGTTCTAAGTGCAGAAAACACGACCTCCGAAATGTAAACCTTTCAAGAACCTAGCAACTCATAGGGTTTAGATTTCAGAGGCCGCAACGTGGTCCTTTTCATGGATAACTCGGTGCACCATCTATAAACCCGCATACAGAGCCATGGCCACTGAAAAAATGGGGTTCGGATCTATCAATCGTACAGAATAATCCCAAACAATGTCAAGCTACTGCAAAAGTGGCTCTTGATTTCTAACTGCCGCAGCGGGAGGGAAATAGATCCAAACCCCATTTTGTCAGTTCGTACTGCTTCGCATCTTCGACTGCAGCTTCTCGACCATATCCCAAGTGCAACCAACCCAAACACGACCTCCATAATATAAACCGTTCAATAACCTAGCAACACACAGGGTTTACGTTTCGGATTCCATATCCTAGTGAGATTCGACCAGGATCTTGCACAATGTCAACATGTAGAGGAAGGGTGTTGACGCCAGAAGATGGACCCTTAAAACATTTCGAAAATAGTTTGTCCCAAATGTCCTCGTCCTATAGCCCTGGCAACGGATTCCAACTCCCACATTCCGGAACTATGAATTGGCTTTTCTAATGAACTTAGAATGTCAACATTACACATGGGACCAAGTTTCAGGGGCAGAAGAACAATCCTTCTCCAAGAGTTGCACATCTTTTTTTATTTTTGGCCTAGTCAAAATTTGGCATTGCTTACTTGGCCTGACATGTCACCAATGGCATGCCACATCATCATACTCATATCAACAAAAGTCAACAAAAAATTGTTCTAAGTTCTTAAAGTTTCCTTTGTTTCATCCTTGCCAACATCCATTGCTCAACTCATGAGGAGCTTACTCATGCCTATCATCAATTCCAAAGTATCACCCATGAGGAGTTTACACGCACCGGCTAACAATACCTAAGTATCATCTATAAGGAGCTTACTCACACCTATTGCCATGCACGTCCATACACATACAGCCTACTACTAATTCTAAGTTGTCACCAATGAGGATCTTACTATCATCCATGAGGAACTTACTCACACTTACTTCCATGCATATCCATACACTACTACAAATTCCAAAGAATCACCCATGAGGATGTTATCCACACCTACTATGAATTCCAAAGGATCATCCATGAAGATCTTATTCACACCTACTACCACCTCCAAATGATTACTCATGAGGATCTTAGTCACATCTACAACAAATTCCAAAGGCTCGCCCATGAGGATGAAAGTAACACCCATGAGTATCTTACCTACATCTACCACCAATTCAAAGAACTTTTTATTTTAGACCGAGGTGCGCGTGAGTATCTCGAACATTCTAGAACATTTTATTTTGAGTCTTTGTAAAGTTTCAAAAACTTTCTATTTTTAGACTAAGATGCCTATCTATGAGCATCTAGAATATTTTAAACATACCAAACATTCTATTTTGGTTGTTTGTAAAATTTCATATCCATGAGCATCTAGATCATTCCAAAAAATTCTAGAAGATTCTAGAGCTTTCCAGAATATTTTTAAATTGATCAAGTCTCGCCCTTAATTATATGTGAATTTCAAATTATTTCAATGAATTAATATTTGGCCTAGTGGTAGGTATGGCAAGTATGGAGGGGCATAGACCAAGGTTCGAATTCCTCAAAAAACAAAGAAGTTTTCAAAGCCCCTTACTAAAATGAAGGGGGAATATAGAGGGCTGAGATCGCGCCTGGACTGCCGATGGGTACTAAAATGGAGGGGGATATAGAGCATGACGCCGCCTGGACCGCCAATAGGGAAGAGTCACTTACTCACGGAGGGACTTTTCCTTATTCAGAAACAGGGGAGCGCATATGCTTTTTGTATACAGCCGATCTGGTGGAAAACAAGCGATCAGGCGGAGGCAGAAACGGGAAGCTGGCAGAAACGGGGGTGGCTTTGCATCCCTGCTTTGCATTGCAAGGAAATCGGCCCTGCTAATCTTTCTTTAGCTGTGCTATGATTTCTACAAAGCCCCTGCAAAAGACATTGTTGCAAATCTTGGAGGAAAATCACTGGAAATCTTGGCTAGATACTAGAGGAAGCTAAAGATTTTTCCAATGTCAGCAGCGATTCTACCTTTGGTCCCCTTTGCCGGATTAGACATCCATTCAAGGTCTGTAGTCCGTCCAAAATTTAGGCCTTGCCTAATTTAGGTCTTTCACATAACAGATCATACTTTACCTCTTTTGATGTTTCCGGCTTCTTAGAACACAGCAGAACAGTTCTTGGCAGCAGAGCATGGCAAGATCAGAGCTTCAAACAAAAGAATCAGCCAAAAACACAGAAGATTCAGCCAAATACGCACAAAAATCGGCAAAAAATGCACACTAATCCCGGCACACACACAAATCAGCCCTTCGAGGGCCAAGCACAGAATTTTCAGTAGCGGCGGCTTAGGTTTAGGAGCCGGCCGTCTGTCGTGGTTTCCGGCCATAAACTGGCAGGCGGCCTGCCGGTGGCACTGCCTGCCAGTTTACAGCCGGAACCACTCCATCCGGCCGGTTCCTAGGCATTTTCCATGGCATGAACCTGCCACTTTAGACATGCGAAAGTCTATTGAATTCAATGTATTGAAGGAAATTGAGACAACAAAGGAAAATGGAGCGTCAGCTCTCTCGGAATGCTACAGAGAAGAACTCCTACTCTAAGCTGACTATGACATTTATAGTAGGATGTCATGTCAGCACAATAGGTAGCATACTATGCTGAGTCATCATAACAATGTGATATAGTAAATGTCTAACATCCCCCCTATGACCACCATAGCTGAAAGAAAATCTAAATCCTAACAAAAAAGAACCTTAAAAGGTTTTTATTCCCCCCTGGAATGAGCCACAGGTGCAACATGTAAGAAATTTTTCATATTGGAGAAATTGCTGCCTGTAAGACCCTTAGTGAAACCATCAGCACGTTGTTCCTTAGTAGAACAGTAGGAAAGTGTAAGTAACTTATTTTGTAGTTGTTCTCGAACAAAACAGAGTTTGATGTCAATGTGTTTGATTTGTAAATGAAGCTGATAGTCCTTCGCATGTTGTATTGCTCCAAGATTGTCACAGTATATCTTTGCTGATGTGGTTAGAATGCCAAGATCTTCAAATAAATGAACTAACCACAACATTTCCTCGCCTTTGAGAGTAAGGGCTTTAATTTACGCTTGATGGTACTAATAATTGTTAGAGTCTTGTTTTTGGGACTTCCAGCTGATAGGATTATCACCAAAGAAAGAAAGATAGCATGTGAGACATTTTCTAGAGTCAATACCAGTGGAGGCCATGTTTGAATCAGAGTAAAAGAGTAAAGGATAAGTTGTGGATTAAGCACTTTAGTGTAGTGTAGACCATCGTGGTGGATTGCCTTTTAAATATCGGCTGCGCTTTTTGCCTTCCAATGTGATTGTTTGGAATGTGTCATAAAAGTTTGAGACAAGACTCCAACGGCATAGACAATATAATATCGTGTCGAGTAGTACAAAGATATAGGAGTGCTCAACTAATTGTTTATATAATGTAGAATCCACATCTTCTTCTGAGGCTCTAATACTAGCTTTTGACCCAAGTCGGATGGTGTTGGAGATGTATTGCGATCGCCATATGGAATTTCTCCAAAATTACGAGAGAGATATTTTTGTTGAGACAATTGAGATACGTATGATGATTCTTGGACTTCTATTCCAAGAAAATAGTGCATGAGCCCTAGATCCTGTAACCTCAAAATGATTTTTAAGAAGACATTTTGTAGAAAGGTTAAGATCAGCGGCATCCCCCGTCATAATCGTGTCATCCACATACAAAGAGTATTATAGAAACCAAATCCCCTTGAAATGTGAAATATAAATTTGGATCTGCTCTTGATCTTTGGTACTCCATCCGTAATGAATGTATTGATCTTCATATTCCAACAAATAAGTGGTGCTTTCGTTTCAAGCCATAGATGCTTTTCTTGAGCTTGCAAACATAATTAGGTTGATTTTGATCTACAAATCCGGTGGGTCTTTGCATATACATATATAGTTCTTCTTGTAGATCTCCATTTAGAAATCTGATTTGAAATCCATTTGATAGATGGGCCAACTTTTTTGTCTTTGCCAAAGAGATAACAATTTCGCATAGTGTCCAATCTTACCACAGGTGCAAATACTTCGTTGTAATCAAAACCTTCCTCTTGTGTGTACCCTTTGGCTACTAGTCTAGCTTTGTGTTTTAGATAGTGTGCCATCTCGAGGTGATATTTCCGTGCTAAAGATCCACTTGGCTCCAATAATATTGTGATACGCTAGTTTTGGAACTAGTTCCCAAGTTCCTTGCTTAGAAAGCATGGACAATTCTTCTTTCATAGCTTGCTGCCCGGTGAGCATGTTTTCTTTGCTTGAGAATAGGTAAGAGGATCACGTTCATGTAATACCTTAGCCATCAATGCATAATTACGAGCGTTGTAAAGAGGCTATTCGGCGGACCTGCCTGTGTAGTATAGCGAGAAAGGTGATCCATGATACTTTGAAAATCAACACTAGGTTTAACATCTTGAGATATGGCAGGAGATATAGCAGGTTCAACATAATCAGTGGGTACAAAATCGTCATAAGCATTGGAGATTGTTGGAACAATTTGAACATCAGAACTTAATGGAAGAAGCACTGTTTTTGAGGAGGAACTGATAGATGGTTCGATAGTGAGGGGCTGAGATGTAACCTGAGAGTAATGGTCATCCAAGAGATTGCAAATGACTTTGTCATAATCTGTCTTGTCTAGCTGATAAAAATTTGATGAATAGACTGCATCATACTTCGCCAAGCAAAAACTCTCTTTGAGATAGGATCATAACACCGCCATGCTTTCATATTGGTTGTATATCCTATAAATATGACCTTGAGAGACCTGTCAGACAGTTTGCCATTCTTCTGTAATATCTCACGAGGGAATGCAGCATAGCCCAGGCAGCCAAATATCTTAAAATGAGAAACATCAGGTTTACGACCATACAAAACCTCAAAAAGTGTTTTTAGCAATAAAGACTTGGTTGGCGCTCTATTGGAGATATATACTGCAGTGACAGCAGCTTCAGCCCAAAAAACAAGTGGTAATTGTTTGTGCTTGAGCATACTCCGAGTGAGAGCCATAATAGTTATGTTTTTGCGCTCAGCAACTCCGTTTTGAGGATGTGCATATGGGACAATCAACTCCTGTGTACTCCTTTGGATTTCAGAAAATCTTCAAATTCTTGAGATAGTATTCTTTGGCATTGTCAGACCTCAATGCCTTGATTGTTGTAGAAAATTCATTTTCCACAAGCTTACTGAAATTTTTGTAAATGGAAAATACTTGAGACTTAAACGTGATTGGATATATCCACGTATATCTACTAAAGTCATCAACAAATATGACAAAGTACCTGCTGCCCGATAGTGACTCAAGTGGTAAGTAGCATATATCCAAATGAATCAATTGAAGAGGCGAAGTGGCACGAAATTGAGCATAGTCTGGAAAAGATGCTTGAACTTGCTTTCCATGACTGCAGGCTGAACATTTTAAGTCTTGTTCTTTAAGAAGTGGTAATCCATTTACTATTTGATGTTTGGATGTTGTTGCTAATGCAGAGATACCCATATGTCCATATCGTGCATGCCATAGAGATTCTTGAGTACTAGAGACTGCTGCGGTATATGAACTTACTGAATCGTTGGTTGGAGATTTCTTTTGCAGCATATATAGCCCATCTGAGTTAAGAATTCCTTGTGCAATAGGTCCCAGTTTTTGAAGATCAATGTAAACCCGATTGGATTTTTTTTGAAGAATGTGAACAAATCCTCACGTGAGCGATCTTGGCGACCCCAATTTCTTATCAAATTCACTAACACTTAGCAAATTGACAAGTAATCCGGGCACTAATATCACATCCTCCAACTTGAAAGTGAGGCAATTGTCTATAGGAAGACTAGCGATTACCTTTTCCAACCTGATTTTTCTTGGTCCCATCGCCATTTCGACTAAAGTCTTATCATAAGACTTTAAAGTCTGAAAAGACAGAATTTCAACAAGATGCTTAGTAGCTCTTAATCGACTAACCAAACATCATCACTTCCTAAATTTTCGTAGCAAGGTTGAGGAATTGCCTTTCAATATATCAATATCAATATGAGAAACATGGGAAACAACCCGGTGGAGAAACAATTTACGGTGATGGAGCATGAGGAGATGGCTTATCTTTGCAAAATTGGACAAACTCTCTCTTGAGTTTTCTGCAGTTACGTTTCATATGACCTTTTACACCACAATACCAGCAAGAAGAATTAGACTCAGATCCAGAGAGACCTTTTCTGAAATTGATTGGAAGTGTTAGAAGTGGACTTAACCTTGGAATAATGTGCTTGGAATAATGTGCTGCTTCTTGCTGGGACAACTTCTTGCACTCCAGTTTAGCATCATATAATTGCTGCTGTAATTGATGAAAGGTGATATGGATTTTTTGCTGCAATGTATAAAATTGTTTGACATGTTGATATTCTGCTGATAATCCATTCAAAGCATACAAGATTAGCTTGATTTCATCCATTTGACCACCAGCTCCAAAGTACTTCTCTTGTAAGGCCTTCAATTGTTGTAAATAATCCCTCATATTTGCACAATCAGCCAATCTGAGGTTATCCATTTTGCCTTGTAGAGATAATTGTTTGCAATCTCCTTGATGAACACATGTAGTTTGAAGAAATTCATAAGCCTTCTTGAAGGCCTTGCAATCTCTTATGTCTCTCATAAATTCTGGAGAGATACATGCCCTTAAGTGATTTAGAGCATAGAAGTCCTTCTTCGGCTCTGCTGGAGTGAGAGGATTCCAGGTGCTCTCAAGAACCTCACCCAGATCTTTGAGATTCAAGTTTGTTTGGAAGGCATCTTTCCAAGTAAAATAATTGTCCCCATCTAATACTGGATGCTGGAAATATTTCCATGGATCTCGACTTACTGCCATTGTGAAGATCAGAGAATATAGAAAGCAATTAGATCCAGTGAATCTTGCCAAAAAGAACACTGATCTGTGAGGAATTATTGAAAACAGAGAGGTGCAGTGACAATCTTGCAAATCCTCAAGAAACTCCGGCGTGAAGAATCCGGCGTGAAGGATCCGACGTGAACACCTTGCGTGAAGTGTGGATGTCAACCAAAAAAAATTGAAGAAATTCGACATCAAGAAATTCGACGTAAAAAAATTCGACCCGGCACAATCCGGCAGACAATCCGACAATTCTGAGACAAAAACCGTCTCGAAACCCTTGTTCTTGCAGATTCGGCAAAAACTAATCACCGTTCTTCTGATTCAAGAAATCCTGGCCTTGATCACAAGCACCAGCAATTTCGACCCATTCTTAGAAGAATCCAGCTCCAAATCAATGCTGACTCTCCCCTCCAACCAGGCTCTGATACCATGAAAGTCTATTGAATTCAATGTATTGAAGGAAATAGAGACAACAAAGGAAAATGGAGCGTCAGCTCTCTCAGAATGCTACAGAGAAGAACTCCTACTCTAACCTGACTATGACATTTATAGTAGGATGTCATGTCAGCACAATAGGTGGCATACTATGCTGAGTCATCATAACAATGTGATATAGTAAATGTCTAACAACATGTCATAAATGGCCTGCCATGTTGGCATGTTTAAAATTCTGTCCTATTACAACAGCAAGTACCTAACTTTGTAATACCCCAACAGGATTTGACAAACAAACTGGTGGGCTAAGTTACTTGTGTGGGGCAAAACTGATCAGGCTATAATCTCAGCTATATTTTTAGCTAAGTTTTTCCCTTGTCCCCATGCATCTGCTTCGGCAAAATCCCCCCTAGGAATCAGAGCTGTCATCTGAACCAGAGGATTCATCAGCGTCACTTGTGACAAATTCGTGTTGAAGTAGCTGCAAAAACTTAAAAATGTTGATCATTTTAACCTCTAGAAAAACTGCATTCTATGTTATTATTACCTCTGTGGAAGTTGGACGCTTCCTTGCATCTAGTTCAAAGCATTTGTTAAGGAAGTCCTTCCCACAATCAGACAAGGTATCAGGGATTGGCGGGCCACTAGTAGCCTTCGCAATGTGGAAGATAGCAGTCCAGGTGTTGTCAATTCCAGGCCATGGATGTCTGTAAAAATACGGATGAAGTTCAGATCAAAGGTTCTGCACTCTCAAATGGAAGGATGAGAAATATTCTGTGACTTACGTTGCCGTTAACATTTCTATAATAGTACACCCTACACTCCAAATATCAGCTCGGCGACCATATCCATCCCCTTTTATCACTTCAGGAGCCATCCAGAACACAGATCCCCTTATTGACCTACACCCGTCTGTCACAGTAGGATCTTGAAAAGCCTGTAATTGGCAAAATAGGCAAACTGAATCAAGTATAATTATGGCAAGAGTTCATATGCACTTTCTACGAAGATGCACTATAAAAGCATATAGCATCATTTTAATGCAATCAAATGCCAACCTTTGATGCTCCGAAATCTGCCAATTTCACTATGCCATCTGCATCCACTAGCACATTCCCTCCTTTTATATCACGATGAACAATTTTGTTTTTATGAAGGTACTCGAGGCCAAGAAGTAGCTGCCGTGCATACACCCTCACCAAGTCTTCAGTAAAGCATCCAAACCTTTCAAGCATACTGCAAGAGGTATTTTTATATTCATCAGCTCAAAAGGAACTGCAAAACATATATCACCTTAAAAGGCATAGATATAAGCACCCATCTGTAGTGCAGACTGGTCATGCTCAACATGTTTCTAACGGATTTATATAGCATGTTAACAGAGAGCTAGAAACAACAGATTTCGAGTTTTTAATTGACTAGCAAATGAATAGACTCGCATCCCTCTCTAGATACAATGATCAAGTTAGGCTCACTTGAGGACTGCATTGTAGACTAGGTGTTATATGCGTAAGTAAAACTAAGAAAATAACCTTGTATATTTTTCTTACTTATCATTTCAAAGTTTAAGATGAGGACAAAAATGTGATGGAAACTTTTCTGCAATGGAACAGCACCCAACTTATCAAGAAAGATGTTGAAGGTCCCACGACCCACCACTCATTTGGTTTTGTACAATTCAAAGTTTAAAGACTTTCTCTAGCAGATTGCGCACACATTATTGAGCTATGCTTGCCCTAAACTAAAGCTAGTTTGCTGCCAGTTGTAACAGTGTGATGCTCTGGTCCAAGCTAAAAAGAGGCACTTCTATATTCATCATACTCTGTGGTTCTCAAACAGCAGCAATTTCCATTCAATTGATTTTGATAACGAAGGGTTGTTTTACACAAAGGCAGAGAGTCCCAAGGCCACAGATTGTTGTGCTGCCAATTTTGTCTTACGAGGAATGTCCCCAATCTGGTAATCTCACCAGATACTCTCCCCCAATAAAAATGAGACAACAGATCATACCGAAGATTAATTACAGCAGAAGCACATCCCATAATGGTACATGTCCTTCATGACCTGGTCAGAAATTTCCCCATAGTGGAATGCCCTAGGACTAAGTTTTATCCTTTCGTTTTTTTTTTCCTTTTCTGGTAAGCTAAGATTTAGCATCTAATGTGCTTCTAAACCAAAGGCACTTCTTCGAAAATTAATATCAAAAAACTTCAAATCCCCAAACTCCTGAATGAAACAACAGCACTGACCATGTTTTGCCATTATTAGATGCTATCCTTGAAGCTATGAGAAAGAGCTCGATTGTTGAGAAGGGCACCTTTGAATAGAACCTCCCGAGACATATTCCAAAAATATATATAGGCTGTCCCCACCTTCAGCTTGTTCCATGTTTATATATCCCACAATATGTCTGTGTCTCAATTTCTTGTACAGATCTATTTCACGCTGCAAAGAGGCCAAATAGAATTGCCTTTCTTGGCCACTAGAAGCCTCAATTTTCATTTCTTTAACTGCCATAAGCTCACCAGTAGATTGGTTAAGCCCTGAAAATACCTGTAATTTTTCTTAATTAGAGACCCTCATATCATTATGTTGTCATAAACAGATAATCACATTAAAAAGCTTCAGAAAAGAAATTGAATTGATAAAAATAGTGATGCATGTATAGAATTTAATATTCAGACGTTATGTCCTATCTCCACCCAATCAATATTAGGCCTAAAAAGCATTCTTAAGTGCCACCCACACACCCCTCAGGACTCAGCAATGCCTTGGTTCATAAATGGTACTAAGTATTCTCGATCGTTTTTTATATTAAGACCTGCAGGATTATAACTTCTCCCTAGCATCCAACAAGGACAATTCAAGATAGTTATACCAATGGCCAGCATGTAAGGCAAGCATAACAAAACAACCACAGCAAGGAAATCGGGCAGCCAGTGATACGTACCTTTCCATATGCGCCCTCGCCAAGAAGCTCTCCCTTGGTCCATTTAAAATTTCCTGTTGTCTTAGGTTCTCCAATAGCAAGCATCTTTGGCATTTTCTTTTTTCCCGCAGCTTTCTTCGACTTTGATTTTTTGTGCTCTTTTGAGTCCTTTGGTTCCTTAGATTCTTTTAGTTCCTTAGGTTCCTTTGTATCCTTTTTTGATTTTGATGCGGGTAGACATTTGCCTCCACATCCTTCTTTTCCACAGCCAACACATCCAGCCCGTGCAGCATCATGCCAATCCTTCCTGATTAAAGCAAGGTCCTCATCAGAAGGCCCTGCAAATGTTACTGACTTCCTCTTTGTTGTACCTTCCTTCCCTTCCTCTTTCTGACTACTGGAACCTTCAATTTTATCTGCTGCAACTACTTGTTCTTGTGACGTGAAGGGTTCTACTCTAGTACTGACTTGCTTTTTTACCATCTTATCTGAAGCTGCATTCACAAGTCTTGAGGTTCTGTCAATGTCCTCACTTTCCTCATTCACATCAGATCTTGCTTTAGAATCTGCTTGTTTCTTTATCATCTTTTCTGAAACAGCAGCCACTAGTCTTGAATTTGAGGTTCTGTCAATGTCTTCATCTTCTTCACCCATATCAGGTCTTGCTATAACATCTCTTTGTTTCTTTATCATCTTTTCTGAAAGAGCAGTCACTAGCCTTGAATTTGAAGTTCTGTCAATGTCTTCACTTTCTTCCTCCACGTCAGAGCTTGCTATAGGATCTGCTTGTTTTTTTATCATTTTTTCTGAAATAGCAGACACTAGTCTCGAATTTCTGCCAATATCATCATAATCCTCACTTTTCCCATCGCCACTTGAAACAACACCAGGAACAGAGGTTCTCCCCCGCTGCATAGTTGGAGTGCTTGAAGATGCCACCTTGCCCAAATCCTGGACAACGTTTTCATAAGTTTGGACCTGTTTAGGTCCTTCAATCGCTGTAGGTCCGCTTTGCAATGACACTTTTGAAGATGTTTGAGCATCACCCGATTTCATACGACAGGAGAGCAGTTGTCGGATGCGAATGTCATTCGTTAGTTGAACGGGTAACAGACCATCACCTGTCTTGGCATATAAGTCAGCACCAGCCAGAAGTAAAAGTTTCAAAACGCCCCTGCAGAAAGCTCGTGTCAGAAATTTGTTCCTTCTGACTTTATGAAACGGTGAAGACCTTTGCATTTACATAATCATTTACACTACGGTTGCAGATAAGAATCATTAAGACCTATGTCCTGCAGCTGCTGCATGATGAAGAGGGGTAGCTAGATTGTGGTCATGGTGATTAATATTTGCACCCGCTGCCAGAAGAGCCTTCACAATTCTTTCATTTCCAAGTGCTGCAGCAAGGATTAATGGAGATGACTGGAGAAAACATTAGATAAGTTAAAACACAAACTTTAAGTTGACACATAAAATATAACAGCTAGGTTAGGTTCAGCAAGGACCACATTACTATTAAACATCCATTCTTACAATGCTCTGTGATTGCAAAGTCTGCTCTTGGGAGGTTAGTTATGTTTTCTTTACATATTAATGCAAACCCTCGTTATGCCCTTTAATACTAGTCAAGGATATTGCAACAAAAATATTCACATCGATTCCTTGCGGACACAAGATTTATTATCCATAGAAAGATGGAAACTTAGAACTACAGCTTCTGCAACATGTGAACCTGGCGAATCTGCTTCAGCAACAAAATTTAGATTTCAACCATCCTATACTCCCAGGAAAGAAAAAAAAGGAGGGAACCAGAAGGCATAACAAAATAACACCTTGGCTGCCAATCCTCATTTGGCTACCACCCACATGTCTGATGATAAGAAACAAAGAACAAAGCTGCATTTCACTGCTAGCGAAGGATGAAATGCACATACCTGTGATTCCTTTGTGCCATTGGGGTTGTGTCCTTGTTGCAAAAGGATGCCTACTTTCTCTACTTGCTGTAAGCTAATAGCCGATTCCAGCGTGTTGCCTGCATTTTGTAAAGCATAAGCCTAAGCCATTGGAGTCTAAGTAATTATATTACAGTATAAAACCTAATTGCCCAACTAACATCAATGGTTCCCCAGCTTATTTCCTAGTACAAAGTCTGTCCTTTGAAGTGCAAAACACACTGGGTTAAGGTAATCCAACTTATTTTCTATTACAAAGTCTGTCCTTTGTAGCGCAAAACACACTAGGTTATCTAGGTAATCCCTACCTTCAAAATGGCCAGATCGTTCCTACTCCCCAAATCATCGTTCCACATTGACATGGGAGATGCCAGAGCCATGCATAAATAAATACTAAACTCGTAGATAAATGCTGAATATATTAAGTATCTAGCATAAACGCACGAGAGAACTATACATATCATCCATCCACATTAACATGTGAGGATGCCAGAGCCATCCATAAATAAATGCTAGACTCAAGATAATGCCAATATAATAGGTATCTAGCACAAACACACTGAGACAATTATATATACCTGCACACGTTTTGACATCTTCAGGACATGCTGCAGGTTCAATCTGAGAGCCTGATGCCATACTTGAAGTCGCTTCACTAACTGACACAAGAGTGTGCCTTCCTGTTGGGGCAAGAGGAGAGTTTGATCTTGGAACTGCCATTGGGCTTTCACGACCTGATGAAGGTTGCTGCATGAAAAACATGACTCAACTATTAAGCATCATATATTTCAATCCATGTCACCAGAATGCTATTAGAAGACAAGTTAGAAAACAAAATCATCAAAGACTTACCAACCAGCCTTGAAACAATACCTTAGCTAAACAGTTCAGAAGAGACGTGTGCTAGCGTTTGTAAATCTGATAAGATAAAGTTGTCCTTTAACTACTACTTAAAGCAAAAGCTTCAAGCTGGTGGCCTAATTTTAATGGCGAACCTTGTGATCTGGCGGAATGCAATTCCTAAATAGCAAGACTCAAACTTTACAACCCAATAATGCAGCCATGTTTATTTAAGCGTCAATAGTAAATTTGAAAAGAAAAACAAGGCAGAAACAATGTTAAGGCAAAGAACTGCACCTTCTGCTGGGGTGAACTTCCCCCCCAATCATTTGGACTAGTAGGGCTACCAACTGAATCGCTACCACGACCATGCCAAGGGCCAGACAATGGAGGAGATACTGGAGTTTTAGCTCCACACATTTGCAAACTCCTAGCAGCAACTGAGGGAGTAGATGGTATTTGTAACTGCAAACCTTGGCCAGATGAATGCATGGGCGGCTCCAAGCATTCGGAATTAAGACGGAGGGCCATAGTTCTGGGGGAAGAACCCTGTGCTTGGGATCGTGGAGAAGAAGTTGAATTTTTGTCCCCATTTGGTGATGCAGAGATGGACTGATTAGTATCAGCATGCATCGAGGCTGCCGGATCTCCAAGATCATGGGAAAGGGGGAGGCGCCCTTTTGGGTTCCCATTCTTTACAACCAACGTAACGTGCGAGTCCCTAAGATTTTTTTGCAACGTTTGCAACCCTTTTTTTTGCGCTTTATTGTTGCCCAATTCTCGACCATTGGATCGAGATACATGGCCGTGATTGTTTCTAAGGGTTTTTTTTATTGTATACAAGAAATTTATCGCCGCCAACATTTCTTTAGTTCTAACCTTTGTGAAGTTGGATGTAGAATAAGTTCTAGGCCTTGTAAATCAAAACAACAATATATGGAGCACCCATAAGAAATTTGTGGTATCTGATAATAGTATTTGATAATTGTAGTTCCAGTTATAGCTTCCTAGCTCAAGTGCACCATCTATGTGGGCATGCTATAGCTTCCTAGCTCAAGTGCACCATCTATGTGGCTATTTTTCTCGACAGGATTTTGACTTCACATATCACAAGCTAATTGTACTTAGTGGCTTACATAAATATTTTAGGCATATGACATTCGTTGTGATGAGTACTAGCTTGCGCATGAAAAAGACTTGCTTTTGAAGAATGAAGTTTTACTCAAGAAAAAATGACAACATGCCAAACTTCTCCAAACCCATGCTATTGCCTTATGTTCATGTGCATATAGAATAGGCCGGATGTAAATATCACTATATCAAGTTCACAGTTCTCTTAATGTCTCATATGTGTGAGATGTAAGACATGGTGTGTGTTGGCAAGGCTTTCGTTACAAAGTAGATGTTGACCTCATGAAAATAAACCCTCGGCTGTTAAATTGCTATATGTTGTATCTGTTATGATGTGATGCATGTTGGTCTTCATCGTGGCATAACCCATTTAGTTCTTTAAGAGATGGTGTGTGTTCAAAGTAGATGTTGACCTCATAAGAAAAGAATTTCTCTTTTTTTTTCCTCAAAAAATAGCTTTGTAAACTTGATTGAAAACTTGATTCGAATGTTTGAACGGCATTAGCATAAGCATGGGAGCTAGTGAAATATCGTTGATTCGTTGTGTCGATTTGGATGAGCATACATGCACTCAATGCCACGTCCGATTGATCCCTCAGAGCACAACAGATCATGTATATACGTGGCATAGCTAATCCAGATGAAGATAATGCTTGAAGGTAATGCTGCCATAATTTAAAATTGAAAATCCAACTCTTTATAGATTTAGAGTGCTCAATGTTAGCTGAGTATATCGATGCTAGATGGAACATCGATCACATGTCTACCTTTCAAACACAACTGCCTGACAACTGCATTGGTTCTATTCTAACTGCATTTGTTCTATTCTATGCTAGATGGAACATCAGTCACATGTTTAGCCTTCAAACCCAACTGCCTGGCAACTGCATTTGTTCTATTCTATGTACCCTTCTTAAGCGGAAGCAAAAGTGCAAACATTGGACCATCATGACTGAAATTTTTAAGGCATGGGGCCAAAAGGCCTAATGTTACAGACATAACACAGAATGCAAATGACAGAGCCACATCGAAAAAAAAAAAGCAAAAGGAACTAGCTTATAGAAGAATAGAATATAATTCATCCTCTATGGCATCACTTGGCAGTTTCTTCTAAAACAACTCCTAAGTCAACAATTTTACCATCACGCTGAATCTGCGGAAGAAAACCATATATCCAGATATGCTACCTAAAGTCCAGGATAAGGCATTTGTTAAGATCTTTTAGCTTCTTCACTCTCTGAGCATTGCATCCTAAGCATGATTTCACTTACAGAGTAGTGTATTTTAAGAAGTTCCCGACATGAACGAATCTACAATCTACTGGACTTCCTTTGACTCTGATTTGAGAAGACTAATCCTCCTCACGAAGACTAGTTCTTTTAGTTGTACAACAAATACTGACCTCCTACAACCTTGGCAAGGATTTGGGCAAGCAGAGTAACAACATCCGCCACTACGCTTCACATCAAGGCGGGGACTCTCTAGATAGAGGCGTTACCCATTTATCCCACTACTTGATCGGACCGACCAGAAATAAAGCAAAGCCTAACAAAATAGTAGCAAAGTAAAAGAGCTTACCCAAATCCATTTAGACTCACTGCACCAAGGAAAGCAAGAGCACCACAAATCGGCTTCCCAAATTTAGCGCTTTTAATCCCTAGATGCCTAAAACCCGTAGTGAGTCGTTTTAGAAGACCGCACAAAATCCGCCACAAAGGGATTAAGCTTGAATAGGAGAAAGGATGAAGCAAGTAAAACTTGTAAGCACAAGAAAAGCTTTTACGGAAGTAACAAGCCGGGCCAAGGGGAAAAAAACACATAATTTTGCATGAAATGAGAAGTGGGCACCGTGCAAGCGGCACAAAATGTGCATCGCCTTTGTAACCAATATGTTTATCGAGTGGCGATGGAGGGGAGCGTAATATGTCCCCGCATTTACATAAGTACCGTCGTGTAGACTTCGTAGTATCCCCCCCCGGCCGCGATCTTCTTCCACATCGCTTTCCGATCCTATGAACCTGGACCTTCAATCACCGATTAAAACCGTAAAATTTTCTCAAGGCGGTGCCCTCAAAAAAATAGCTGTTTTAGGAGAGTAAGAAAAAAGCGGCGCCATCATCACCGAAACTCGGCAGGCTGGCCTGACCTAGTGGAACCATAGCAACGAGTGGCTATGGCACCGGAGAGCTAAGGCACTTGGAATCTTTTTTTTTTTTTTTGAAGAACTGTGTCATCAATATATTAAAAGAATGGTAATGTTACAAAGCAAGTGAGGAGGAAGGAGAACTGCCCCAAAGAATAGAATAGAATAGTTTTTTTAACGTCCACGGAGACCAATAGGTCATGGGACCCATACAATGGGCTAGTACAATCATTACTACTAGGATTAAAAAACCCCTGCCTCGAAAGGTTTTCAAGGGAAAAACCTTTGCAGTAATGGTGATAATGACTACTGAGGGCTCAGTAATTGCAGACGTTTATCTAGAACCTCAAGTATGTATAATGCCAAGTCATGCACAGATGGTGCTCTGAGAAGTTTTGGAAGCGTGGAATGGAATGCTAGGGTCAAAAAATAATTCCGGACTATCTCAAGCTCTACCAAAGCCCGAAACAAGTGGGCTTTCCATGGCCAATCATGAATTTCTGCGCGAAAACAATTGTTTTGCATTGCATAGAATGCTCTCCATCCAGCAGCCACCCGCTTGGTAATACACTGTTCCCAAAGTGTGTTCTTACAGAATTCTACACCAAGATACTTGTAGCTATCTACAACTTCAACTTCGCGGCTATCATAGTGCATAGGGGGAACATTGTGACGAGAAGATTGAACTACCAAAAGCTTGGTCTTTTGGAAATTAACACGCAAACCTGTGTTCTCACAAAAACTATGCAGAGCATGTAAATGTTGCTGCATACTAGCAGCGGTATGTGCCAGAAGTGAAACATCATCAGCATACATAAGTTGCCTAATGATATAGTGTGCCAAATGTGGACCTCCGCCGCCATGATTATCAAGCCATTCTTCCAATTGATCAATGTACAAGCCAAAGAGTGTAGGAGATAAAGGGCAACCCTGACGAACTCCAATATTGCTAGTGATTTGAGTACCTGATGCTGGAAATTTAGCAAAAACCCTTTCATAGAGCTGATAAACTGCATTTTGAAGATCTTGTGGAACCCCAAGTGCCTGCAAGCGCTACCAAAGAAGCTCGCGTGGTACTATATCAAAAGCAGAAGTAAAATCCACAAAGCATATATAGAGGTCTTGTTTCAGACTTTGACTATGTTCAATAAGCATGCGCAATGTGAAAATATGGTCTATTGTAGAATGGCATGGACGAAAGCCTGCCTGTCCTACAGCACATACATTAGTATGTTCTGCCCATGATGTCAACTGCTTCTCAGTAAGACTGGCTAAGAGCTTTGAAAATATGGAACTTACCATGATCATGCGATAATTAGAAGGGTCATGCTTATCACCTATTTTGTAAATTGGTACAACCTTACTGACAGCCCAAGTTTCTGGCAAGCCTTTTTGCAAAGCTTGATTTAAAAGAGTAGTGATGATTGGAAGCAATAGCGGACCCCCCCATTTAAGCAATTCTGCTTGCAAACCTTGAAGATCAGGAGACTTGCCATTAGATAGATGCCGCAGTCCTTCTTTGACTTCTTCCTCTGTGAATTGAAGAATATCACCTACCAAAGGAGGCACAGAATTAAGGACCCCAGGATGATTATATAAGTGGACCAATCGCTCATCCCATTGCTGCATAGAAATATGTCCAAGAGTAGGAGGTGGTCGATATAATATTTTGCGCCAGAAGGTCCGAGGCTCACGTAGCAGTAATTCAAACATTTGCTTCTTATGCTCATCAACAAAGCGTGCCTTCTTGCGTTTCAAAACAGACTTATAATTCTGAATGGCATTATGTCGCATATCTGGCTCAACTATCGTTCGCAATTGTTTTTTAAGCTGCTGCAGTCTTCATCAAACCAGGCATTTCTAGGAAAGGATTTCCTACCAGCATGAGCAATACCAGAAGTGCGTGTACCAAAGCAAGAGACATCAGAAGTAAGCAAGGCATCAGCAAATGCTGCATTACGCTCTTGAAGAGTTGGGTAATCCAAAATACCTGCAAGCGCAGGAGCTAATGTCTGTTCATATTCAAAAGATCTAGAATAAGTGAAGCGGATGCGAGGGGCATGAGCCTGGATAGCAATGGGTTGAAGAGGTGGAAGCTGCCACTTTAATGACAAATAAAGCGGATAGTGATCAGATTTTATCTCCTCATCTCTATGCCTTGTGCCAATTCGAAAGTCTGAAATGAGATCCAAGGCTTGCACTTGGGAAATGACATAATCAACAACACTAGTACCACCTCCCCCGCCTATCATGCGCTGCATGTAATACCTTTAGAGTGTGGCCATTGCTCTAAGCCATTACAAAGTACCATCTCAAAGACTTCACAATAACCGGATGAGCTCCCTTCCAAATGTTGAGACGGGTTTGTTAGCATCGGCGATGAACGTGGAAAGATCTGTATCATTAGCGGACATCCATAAAGGGTCACGAACATCCTCAAGTATGAGTTAAGCGCCTTGCATTTCAGCGAAGGCGAGCATTGAAATCACCAAGAAGGATAACATGCCCCAACTGCTTGAATTGAGCAATGTCATCATAAAGATCACCATAGGGATCATCTGCGGCGACATCATATTCATCATAAAAAGGTGATGATGTAGGTGGAAAGTAATGTGCAAAGAACAAAAAATGATACTACTATTGTGGCAATGAAGTTTGATCCACATGTAGCGATTATATCTATCAGCTTTATGAAGCGTGATATATGGGGCAAGGGCATCCTTGAAATAGCAAGCAACTCCACCGCAACCTCGTTGCCCATGACATTCATTAAATAATGAAAAGAATTGATAGCCTGTAAAATGAGGTAGCCGTTTGGCTGAATGCTCCCATGTTTCCATGAGCAGAAGGATATCCATATCTTTTGCAATGGGATTCAAGCCATCACCTTTACGCCATGGAAAGCCTCGACAATTCCAAGACACCAACCGAAGGCACATTTCCTAGGAAGGTACATTTGAGGTATGAACAAAGGCGAAATGAGGAGGTCGGAGCAATAGAGGCGGCGTGGCAGCAGATAGCGCAAAACAACATCGGTGAAGAAGCAGCAAAGATCAAGGGTACCATTAGCAACATCGTGAGAGGAATGGCCTTGAGCAGAAGAAGATGTGGTGGGTGCAGAAGATAGAACAACATGAGGTGCATTTGCAGCGTTGGTGTGTGCAGTATGAGTGGCCTTAGCATGATGAAAGGTGTCAGCAAAAGTTGCATGTGATGGTGTAAAAATACGTAGTTTTCCACGAATCAGTGCAGCCTTACCACCATTCTTTTGAATGTCCTGGGACTTAGTAAGATCAAAATCCAGATAGAGAGATGTCCCTTTCAATTGCTTGGCCTGCTTGAGGATATTCATTTTAGTACTCAAATTTTCGCGACCGTAAATTTCACTATATGTGGTGGTGGGGCTGCAATGCTCCAACCCTATGTGCGGCAGCGATGACAACAACCGGTGTTGTGAAGTCCAATTTAGCTAACACCAAAGTCCGTACCTTCGCTTTAAGTCCTCGATGCTTCTTCCGCATGCCACTTAATTACCGATTAGGATCGACCGGTTGTGCCTATCAATGTATTCTCCACGCCTCTGAGCAGATGTAGATGCAGATGTAGATGCAAAACCTGTTACATGAGAGTTTTGAAATTGGAGGGAGGATGAACTAGGCATGGATCTCACATTAGAATCATGATGCTTTGAAGAAGAAGTTGGAGGTGCCTTGGTTGCATGAGAATAAGAACGTTCCAAGGCAGCAACTCGACTAGATGTGTCCTTAGCAAGCTCAGTCACTTGGCAGGTCATGCTTTCTTCCAATGCTCGCATGCGAGTATTACAACTCATAGACACCTCAGAGACATGACGGAGTAAATCTTGTCTTTGCTTGCCAATATCAACCATTAGATGCTCCACAGTCATATGACAAGCAGCAAACTCCAACTTTGCACCCTCAATTGCTTCCCAAAGCTTTGCATGTTCAGCATGAATTTTGCCAGTGAGCGTTGCAAGGTCGTTACGACACTTTGTCAATACTCCACAATAAACTCACAGGAAAACTGCAACTCTACTGCTGTACAAACCGACCATCACCATCTACAACACCCAAGAAGTCCCGCCAAATGGCAAACTCCCGCTCTACTACTCCCGGGAACACCAGAAAACTTTGAAATAGCTTGTACCTGAGTCGAGGAATCGAGAGAGGCTACAGTCGTGAATCCCCCTCGAAAGATCCACAACCGCCACTTCCAAATCAGCCACACCAATCAAGCCACGCGACGATGAAGGCTTCTTTGCCGCAAGAGCGGCCAAGCACCGGATACACATGAAGCAAAGAACTAATGGCTAGTCAATCTCACGAAACAGAGCCCTAACCCAATCGTGCAGCCCGCAAGTGAGGGCATAAAACCGCACAATGCTCCACGCCTCAACGATGAAGGCCACAACAAGGGCGAGAGGGCTCACACCCGCCTACATTCACCCCGGACAAATTGCACCACCGCCACATAAGCACCCTAACCTTCCGGTGGGGAAGTGAGCTCCGCGGTCCACGCCCAAACCGAAGCGCCATCGAGAACCCGGAAGCCGCAGAGACCACTTGCTCGAAGGGGGCAAGTGTGTCATGAATAGCCGGCACTGTAAGAAGACCGCGACAAAGCAAGAAGACACAATATCCGGATGAACCTTCCAAACCCTCGCACCACCACATCATCCCCGAGGGACTATAGGTATGTGTAGCGGAATACTCCCCGCCACGTGCTCCCGTGATAGCCCTGGCCACGCCTCAGCGAAAAGCGAGCTCGAAAAGAACTCCCGACGGGTTAGCCGACCACCCCAATACCAATCCTCCAAGGTGAGCACAAAGAGCTCGCCTCCAACGGGCTCGCGCCCGAAAGCATGCATGCATGGCGACCAAAGGCAAGTGCGCAAGGGGTAGAGGAACCCACAAGAAAGGAGAAGAGTGGTGATAAACTGAGGCATAATCTAGCTGGAAGAGCACACGCACATGATCCCAAGCCCGCAACACTCCCGCGGAGAAAAGGGGATGCATGTGGGAAAGGTCGAGAGACCATACAACAAGTGCCTGTGGCAACTCCACATGCACAGACGGCTTCCCAAACGCCACACAATGGCAAAGAGACTGCAACAACAGCGCCGCACCAGGAGAAGATGCTCCATCCTGCAGAACGCTCCAAACAAACTTGGAGACCAACACCTTACTATGCAGCGCCAAATCCAGAATGGCCAAGCCCCTATCCTCCCGGGGGCAGAGACACTTCCACCAAGCCACTTTAACAACCGCCCCTTCATCATCCCCGCCCCACACAAAATTTCGAACAATCTTATCCAAAGCCTGTATCTTACCCTCGGGAGCTAGCATCGCAGATGCTGTATACACATGAGTGCTACAAAGTACTGACTTGGCAATAGTGATCCTACCTGCCATGGACAACTTGCTACCCTTCCACCAATTGGGGTGTTTCTGCAACCCCTGCAAAATCTCATCCCACACTCTAAGGCACTTGGAATCTTCGACACATGCCACCATTTTTTTTCCCCGACCATTTTCTCTGGCATTTTTTTTTGCTTCCCTATTTTTTCCCTCCGGAAATACGTGGCAGGAATCAACCGAATATGCCAATCGCATCTTACCCCTAATAATTATATATGTTAAGACAAGGCCGCCGCGAACATTTCTTTAGTTCTAACCTTGTGAAGTTGGATGTAGCATAAGTTCTAGGCCTTGTAAATCAAAGCAACAATATATGGAGCACCCATAAGAAATTTATTATAACATTATTGTTGTGGTATCTGATAATAGTATTTGATAATTGTAGTTCCAGTTATAGCTTCCTAGCTCAAGTGCACCATCTATGTGGGCATGCTATAGCTTCCTAGCTCAAGTGCACCATCTATGTGGGCATGCTATTTTTCTCGACAGGATTTTGACTTCACATATCACAAGCTAATTGTACTTAGTGGCTTACATAAATATTTTAGGCATATGACATTCGTTGTGATGAGTACTAGCTTGCGCATGAAAAAGACTTGCTTTTGAAGAATGAAGTTTTACTCAAGAAAAAATGACAACATGCCAAACTTCTCCAAACCCATGCTATTGCCTTATGTTCATGTGCATATAGAATAGGCCGGATGTTCTTTGGTCGCCATATAAATATCACTATATCAAGTTCACAGTTCTCTTAATGTCTCATATGTGTGAGATGTAAGACATGGTGTGTGTTGGCAAGGCTTTCGTTACAAAGTAGATGTTGACCTCATGAAAATAAACCCTCGGCTGTTAAATTGCTATATGTTGTATCTGTTATGATGTGATGCATGTTGGTCTTCATCATGGCATAACCCATTCAGTTCTTTAAGAGATGGTGTGTGTTCAAAGTAGATGTTGACCTCATAAAAACAGAATTTCTCTTTTTTTTTCTCAAAAAATGGCTTTGTAAACTTGATTGAAAACTTGATTCGAATGTTTGAACGGCATTAGCATAAGCATGGGAGCTAGTGAAATATCGTTGATTCGTTGTGTCGATTTGGATGAGCATACATGCACTCAATGCCACGTCCGATTGATCCCTAGGCTTGCACTAAAGTTCAGAGCACAACAGATCATGTATATACGTGGCATAGCTTATCCAGATGAAGATAATGCTTGAAGGTAATGCTGCCATAATTTAAAATTGAAAATCCAACTCTTTATAGATTTAGAGTGCTCAATGTTAGCTGAGTATATCGATGCTAGATGGAACATCGATCACATGTCTACCTTTCAAACACAACTGCCTGACAACTGCATTGGTTCTATTCTAACTGCATTTGTTCTATTCTATGCTAGATGGAACATCAGTCACATGTTTAGCCTTCAAACCCAACTGCCTGGCAACTGCATTTGTTCTATTCTATGTACCCTTAAGCCAGAAGCAAGGCTGCAAACATTGGACCATCATGACTGAAATTTTTAAGGCATGGGGCCAAAAGGCCTAATGTTACAGACATAACACAGAATGCAAATGACAGAGCCACATCGAAAAAAAAAAGCAAAAGGAACTAGCTTATAGAAGAACAGAATATAATTCATCCTCTATGGCATCACTTGGCAGTTTCTTCTAAAACAACTCCCAAGTCAACAATTTTACCATCACGCTGAATCTGCGGAAGAAAATCATATATCCAAATATGCTACCTAAAGTCCAGGAAGGTTGAATGCCAAAAAATGATAAAGCCAATTTAAGGCATTTGTTAAGATCTTTTAGCTTCTTCACTCTCTGAGCATTGCATCCTAAGCATGATTTCACTTACAGAGTAGTGTATTTTAGGAAGTTCCCGGCATGAACGAATCTACAATCTACTGGACTTCCTTTGACTACAGTTTGAGAAGACTAATCCTCCTACGAAGACTAGTTCTTTTAGTTGTACAATAAATACAGCCTCCTACAACCTTGGCAAGGATTTGGGCAAGCAGAGTAACAACATCTGCCATTACGCCAGCATCAAGGCAGGACTCTCTAGATAGAGGCAGTACCCATTTATCCGACTACTTGATCAGACCGACCAGAAATAAAGCAAAGCCTAACAAAATAGTAGCAAAGTAAAAGAGCTTACCCAAATCCATTTAGACTCAGCTGCACCAAGGAAAGCAAGAGCACCACAAATCGGCTTCCCAAATTTAGCAGTTTTAATCCCTAGATGCCTAAAAACCGCGTAGTGAGCTGTTTAGAAGACCAGACCAAAATCCGGCCACAAAGGGATTAAGCTTGAATAGGAGAAAGGATGAAGCAAGTAAAACTTGTAAGCACAAGAAAAGCTTTCTGTGAAGTAACAAGCCAGGGCCAAGGGGAAAAAAACACATAATTTTGCATGAAATGAGAAGTGGGCACCTGTGCAAGCAGACAAAATGTGCATCAGCTTTGTAACCAATATGTTTATCAGAGTGGCGATGGAGGGAGCAGAATATGTCCCCGCATTTACATAAGTACCGGTCTGTGCGGGACTTCGTAGTATCGCCCCTCCCCGCCAAGATCTTCTTCCACATCTGTTTCCGATCCTATTTGAAACTGGACCTTCAACAGCCGTTCAACCAGAAAATTTTCTCAAGGTGGTGCCCTCAAAAAAATAGCTGCTTTAGGAGAGTAAGAAAAAAGCGGCGCCATCATCACCAAAACTCGGCAGGCTGGCCTGACCTAGCGGAACCATAGCAGCGAGCGGCTATAGCACCGGAGAGCTAAGGCACTTGGAATCTTCGACACATGCCACCATTTTTTTTTCCCCGACCATTTTCTCTGGCATTTTTTTTTTTGCTTCCCTATTTTTTCCCTCCGGAAATACGTGGCAGGAATCAACCGAATATGCCAATCGCATCTTACCCCTAATAATTATATATGTTAAGATTAAGATATATATAACGGGCATGGTTATCCTAATTATCTCTAATATATAATTGTAATATGGAGGATAAGGGGGCAGCTTAGAGGTAAGCGCTATTGTTACGGAAGTTGATATTTTTGGTTGGTATTGTACACGTGTAAGCCTTTAAAATATTGAGGAAGAGATTAAACCTATCAGAAGTTGACATCTAGACCTGGTCTAGCTTTGACTTTGAAATGTACACGTGTAAGGCCCAAAAATTCTAAGAACGGTATGGAGTTTTCTAGAAGCTCCATTCACATGGCAGGACCGGCATCGATCCATGCCTTGAGAGTTCCGGATCAGTGTCGAACCTTCTCGATTGTTGTTTTTGTTGGTATAAAAGCGAAGGATGGAGGCGTATGTTGAGCCACAGTAGAAATCGAAAGTGGCCTAGGGTTAGCGGACTGATGGATGTTTCAAGAATCGAAATACACAAAGGCCGAACAGATTATCGAGGGGTTTCGCTGGGTGGACACTAAGAAATTCGATACTACCAAGTGGTATTTGTGGGTTCCAAAGTTGGATTCTGAGATATGGGGCCTTTCAATTTTTTGGAGTGCAAGGATGCAAGGTAAATTTAGTTGCTGAAAATAGAGCATATTTAGAGCGGAACAGAGCATTCCGTCATCTGGCCACTGGGGCTCTAGCACGATGTAAATGGAATATGGGCCCATAGGCTAATACACAGAGCAAAACATCGGTCTGATTGCCAGCAGGTATGGCTCTTCCTTTTATATCTGTCGGCTCGTCCCCGGCACTTGTGCAGTATGTACCAGGTAATCTTTTTAGTTTAAGGCTTCAATTTGCAGCTCAATTTCATTAGCACAGCAAAATACAGAGTTTGATTCCAACTCCAAGGGTGCGAGCATGGAACAAATCTTAGGTACCATTCCAGCTGAGAGTTTTTTCCTTCAAACATCACCTTACAAATGCTGCATAAGTCTAAAAATCCAAAACTTAACAAACGATTCAAAGATCGTATGATCAAAAGCTTGAAAAAGTTTGGTAGCATTCATTGCATGCACTCGCTATGATTGCCTGAGGAGATTTTGTAACCAGCTTGCTGGTTTTTCCCTTGGCGCTGACTGCAGGAAGGTAGATCCAGCATAAATCTTGCACTGGTAGATGGAGCAGCCAAAATGTTGTTGAAGGTCTGTGCCTGGATATAATGGATCAAGAAGGAAATAAAATGGCTCTGATGGGAATATCTGTCAGATCGAATGAGGATTTGAGAGGTACTTATTATGCCTGGAGATTCGATTTGAGAGGTACTTATTATGCCTGGTAGATATTTAGACAGTATTCTAGCGTTCTTGCATGTTAAGCAAGCTCTATTATAATATTATGTTTGCTTGAAGCAGGATAGATCAGGTATTCAAGAGCCTATCATAGTTATTTGTTTGAATTAAAATTCTGAACCTACTCGCATTTGATTTGACAATGAGGGATTAAATATAGGTTTCAGACAATAAATTTGGAAAGCTCTGCTATTTTTTATCCCTGAGGTAATTTAAGATCAAGCCATTGAATAGCCGTTGCAACAACAAAAACTCACGCTTCCGCTAGTTGCATCTTGGTTCTTCCAAACTTTCCATCAGTCTGAAGCATTTAGCTACTCCAACATAATAGTATGGTTACATAACAGTGTGGTTCCAATATGGGCAGATGAAGATTGATGCCTCTGCAGAAGATTTTGATGCAGAATCTTGGCTATGGCGGTTGGTTAGTGCAGGAGAGAAGCGCGATGTTGAAGAAGTACCGCTCTTAGTTTTGCCATTACATTACATCAGAGAAACAGAAAAACTAATCTGTTTCTGGTTGCCCTTTTGGATCTGGCAAGGTCCAAACATGGAACGAATGGAGCTTCTTTCAAATATAGGCCATGGTGGCCTCCTCGCCTAGGCAGAAAGACTATTTTTAGAATGGCATTAATTCATCCTGACATATAGATAGAATGTTGCATTATTTGTTTCCATTGCAAAACTTGATACTTACCCATGATATTTGGAACATGGGATAATATGTGAACCCATTTGAGTTTAGATATTGCCTAAAAAAATGGAGTTTCTGATTATTTTGTCTGGAAACTACTAAATGATACTTTTTATATGAAATATATATTGTAGCAAGAAAGCATAATTGTTGGTCCAACCTTTGCTAATACGTCAAGACCATGTGGGCACTATCTAGGAAAATCATCTAGCACTCATGCGCTTTTGGGTTGTTAATGGGGTGAAACCCCATTGGCTATTAAATTGAACCTTTAGAATTTATGTTGGCGTTTGGTTGGTGTATGCATGAAGTATGAAGTCCAAGCGAAGATCTTCTATGTGAAATCTCTAGAGCAGATTCCAAATATTGTTTTTTCTATCCTAAGACTTCCATTCCATGAAGAACGTTGCCAAGTTCTAGTCGATAGGCATTTATCAATAAGTGCAAATGGGACAATCTATACTTTTTGAACTCATAGTTTTACTTTCTAGACTGTTTACACCCAAAATTATTTATCTACCAACAAATGAGCTATGTCATTGTGCAGTAATACATTATCTCAATGGTTGTGTCCATAGTCTAAAACAATAGACAAAAATACAATGTGCTAATTGTTGTCCAAAAGTATTGCCAACTATTATCCTAAAATGCATATGCTAGGCTAAATTCTAAATTATATGACAATTGCTTTGCACTGACGGGTATAATAATCCTATCTTCACTGCCAATTAGCTAGTCCAAAACCATCTTAAATCTCTTTACGCACATAAGCACCCACTAAAAGAACAAACCAGCGGCGGCGACTGCTGCCGCGACAAATTCTTGTAATAGATAGATTTGTTAAATAAATAGGGTTTATTAATGCATCTTGATAGATACTTGATGGGGATTATTGCATAAGTAATTGCAGAGTTGCCAAAAAAAATATCTGGCAGTTATAAATGATTCTTACACTAAATCGCGTAAGGGCAGAGAGCATTATTTACAAAGACAAGTTGGGTTTATTTTAGCGTGCTTTACAAGGCTTTCCAATGCTAGAGCCCATTATATACCATACGCGTAATTGGAGGATTGCAAGTGCTATTTTTGTTAGTCCTATACGTCCAAATACAGGACTATTCATGCACACGACGGACCAGGTCAAGGCCAAGGATCCACGGTCAAAGCACTGTGTCAGTCCGGTCGTCCAAGGGCCCCATGAAGACCAAGCGCCCCGCCAACCACTAATGATCAAAGGCGTGCAGGACCAAGAGGAGGTGTATTGAGAAATGACGCTACTTTGTCACCATCTGCGCCATTTCAGGGTCTCAAGAGGCACCGCCAACGTTCCTGCAAATCAGGCCTCCTTCCAGGAGTTGGCACCGAGCTTTGACAGAGTATCTATATTGGGCCAAAGGCCATTGTACTATATATATGAGTAGATCTAGCCCTCACGGGTTAGATGAGTTTTTGGTCTTATCTCACTTCTGCCTTCTCTCGATTGCGAGAGCTCATGTATCACAATTGATATCAAAGAGTTTTGTTCTCTTCATTGTGTTCTGCATTGTTTTTGGGTTGCCCCTAGGGGGGCAAACCCTCGTTTATGTGGGTATGTGGGCATATCCAGGTATATGCCGGCATATGCCCAGCATATGCTGGTGACTGCTAAAAACTGGCTCTTTCCTGTAAATGCTCGGTCGCATCTGTTGGTGGTCCAGCCCCAGTCGCCTGTGTTCGAACCGGCAAACCGGCATCCATTCTATAGGAGATCCGGCAGTTCACAGTATTTTCTATCAGAGCCTATCCCTCTGAGCATTGTATGTATCTATCTTTCCGCCATAGCTGCCATTAATAACAAAACGGCATGGCGCTGATATAAATGAAAAACTGGGATGCTAAAATCGGCATGTGCCTAACTATGGCGGATTTTCCTAAGGCCAAAACTGGTCGAAAATGACTGATCCAGCATTTTTTCATTTGAAGAGCTTTTATGCCCACGATTGTTCTGGTTTAATGCGGCGTTTGATCCAGCAATAGGTTACGACAGAATCCAGTGAGTGAAAATAACTTTAATAGCTTCTTTGTGGCTTTTATACAACTGCTCTGTGATTTCTTACTTAAGACTCTTGCAGTTATTCGTCTGCAAACTTATACAAACTTACGTCTGTCTCAAACTGTATGAGAAAGTGTTGTTGTGGGTACTTTGGACTTAGGAAGGGCACTGAATTTCCACATCTTTATGGGCAATTTCATGTAAGTACTTACCTAAGCTCAGTATGGTGGCCAGGACCAGAATTTGGAACATGATTATTCGAGAATGTTCAAGTTTTATTTTGAGACATTGTGGTTTTCCTTTAGGTGGTCATGATCGAAATATAAATTTGATGCAGTAACAACAAACTGGGGAGGTGGGAAAACCAGACTTGCTGACCATACAGGGAAGGATAAGGGCAGATATGCCAAGCTAGAATGCCCAGTCTATAAATGAAAGCGCATCGTCAAGTCTGCTACAAGTAGATACCTTTTATAGTCTATGGTATGCAGGATATGATTATGAGCCATCTCAAGGCTTAGAATTCTCAACATTGAAGGAATTAAGGTCTGGCCTGATTTTTAACATGCAGGTGCCAAGATGATTGTAGTGCAATAACATCACATAAAAATTGATGATCTCTTATAAGACAACTTTTATAAATACATTTCAAGGAGTTACTTAGAATAGTTTCTCATTTTGCAGATGCTAGAGGTTATTCATGGTGAAGATGACGGTCTCATGTATCTTTTACAAGTTATCGAGGTTAGAACTCATGCTTTTACTTTTCATGTACTCTTTTCCAGTAGATAAAAATGGAATGTAGTTACAACCTTCAATTAGAAAAAGGAATGTAGAAACAATAACTTATGGGATTTTTGTTTGTGCAATAGATCTACAACGACGCTTTGTTGGAAGCACCTTTATTGACATGTATATAAAATGCAGTGCTTAGAAGATGCCGATTGATTATTTTATGGCTTATCCGAGGGTTATTGCTGGTAGCTCCAATAAACAACAAACATATGTGCCAATCTTGCTAATAAGGACAAGCAAAATATATATGCAATTGTTTTAAACCTTGGATATGATGGATGTCTTTGTGGGCAGTGCTCTTATACTTGGATAAGAGCTTGGATATGAATTGGATGTCTTTGTGAGCAGTGTTCTTTTGATATTTATTAGATGTGACATCACAGATGCTTCTTGCAAGTTATTTAAATTGCTCAATACCCTGCTCACCTTCTGTTCTTATGCACTGTCGAATTCAAATATGGGATGTGCATATGGACGTGTTTCTGACGCAGCAAAAGGAATGGAAGCAAGCAAGATCATGTACAAATGAGCCAACATGCCGTTGGGAGCTTCTTGAAAACAAGAAAGGCTGTGTATTTTTGGCCTATTTGATAAGGTAGTTTAAAAAGATCAAAATGGTTCAGATGATAGATCTTCAAGGCAAGGGTATTCGGAATTAAATGGGCTAGATTCTATTGTCTGTATCATGAAATAGCAAGATATTGTGGACTGCAATGAACATGCAAATTTGTGTAGGTTGGACATAGGTAATCTAATGGAATGATGCAGATTATAATAAGACATAAAGGTTTATTTGGTGCAGCTGGTATTGTTTGGAAAAAGGGGATTTCTGTAAATTTAATGCACTATCATATACTGATAGATAATGGATAGAAGTTCAGCATGTTGTCAGCAGGTTAAGAGATTAAGTTTTGATAAATATCATATACTAATTACATAATGTCCACTTTGGCTAAGATATTTGAGTTGGATATTCTGTTATGCCAATGAATGGGGCAGATGCTATAATCTGATGAAAAGGTTAGATAATGAATGGTAATAAGTGGGCTGAGGTAAGCAGTCAAATTTGTTTTTACTCTTTGAGTTACCGTGGTCCTAGATTTGACCACATATTGAGACGCCAATGTAAGCAGTTAATAATAACTAGATTGAATTTTATTAGATTCTAAGGTGGATTTTATTTACTAAAATCAAAACCTTGATGCCACTATAAATGATCCTCTCAATAAACAATTTCCCTTTACCTTGATTTCCTCAATGCACATCCATTCGATTATGGACTTTTACGCACTATTATTGCATACAAATGATCTTGAAGAAGCTTTGACAACTGAAAAGCATCTAGCCTTAAAAGGACAGTTCAAAACAAGTTCTTAGAAGACAAAAACTCATCTAGCCTTAAAAGAGCAGTTCAAGAAAAGTTCTTAAGTAGGGACACCTTCCGAGTTTACAGGTTCACAACTTATGCCTACCATTGCAGGATCATTGTTGCCAGCAATATGATGCAGCCAGATGGTGCAAACGGAAGCAAGCAAAGATTTAATAGCTGGGTCCGATTTTGCATGGAATCAGCAAGCTGGTACATTTCAAGGCTTCAAGGTCGCCATGTATTACAGGTGCAATGAAAGCGATTCTGGCAATGGAGGCGATTTTAGTTGCCACAAAGCCAGAAGGTAAGGTTTTTCCCGCTGTCCTAAATTTTGACTACAAGCAAGGCCCTTTCATGCTTGAACGTTCCCGATGGGAGCTTAAAAATTATATTGTCTGATCCAAACACTCAGATCCTTGTGCTTTCAGATTTGCCAATCCAAGACATCTAACCTACAACTATTCAAGTTCGACATAGTTGTAGGGATTTTGCCTCAACTATCACTGGAGCAACAGAACTCGTGAATTTTGACCATCCTTTGACAACCTTCCAGAAAATAGGCCATATCTCATGATCTTCATCTAACAAGAATTAGCCTCTTGGAGAGCTATGCATGCGGGCTTTTGAAATCCACAATTTACGAGAAGATTATGTCTGACAATCTCTTCACTTTCACTCAAGAATTGTTACAAATGGCATGCCAGAGATGAGCCCAAAACATTTCTTTGCTTGCTTTAAGTTTATCAGTAAAGGTTACTTTATCTCTTTTAGTGGTTGTATTGGCAAGCTGCATACACTGACCCTAGAACAAAACTTCGTTATGTAAATGTTGAGTTTTTCAAAAGAATCAGAGCCCTCTCAGATGAACTTGTGCAAGGCTATTTATATCTTGAGAGGTATTTTAATAGAACTCAGAGCAACCTTAGCATTTACAATGTTCTAAGTTTGTTTGAACACTATTTAGAAAATTATTTTGTTCTCATTCAATACCAGTTAATTGGAAGCATTTGACAACATGTTAAGTAGTTCGCATTGTTTTTCTTAATGTCAATAACAAGTTCCAAATCAAACGACTTTCTTCGAATCCTTTTGCAAGTATCCTTCAGGTTTGAAATGGTTTTAACATGAATTGCTCTGTGGAAAATAGAGGCATAACTTCATTCCTTGAGAAGTAAGGCCCTGCCAGAGTTGTGACTAACAATTACATTGTGCAAATGCTCTGCTTTCCCCCATTCCTCGACTGTTTGGAGGAGACTCTAGAGCGAGAACAATAAAAAGTACCCAGGTATGTTCCCATGGAGTCGTGGTTACATGGATTACTTCTCCTATGATCGATTAGTTATGTACTAAATTGGATAGACTAGGAAACATTCACATAATTCATGTCCATATCTCCATTCTGGTTTTAGTTACACTCATAAAATCAGTGCATTTATTCTAACTCATGGGAGCTGGTATGTTCCTATCAGGTATGTCCCAGGAATGCATAAATCATAATATCAGTGCATTCATTCTAACTGTTATTTCAGTTCTGGCCATCGATTTCTTTTCCTATTATTTCGTTTAAGGGGACTTCAAATCATCGATATACCATTTCAACTTTGTTTCGTATTTCTAAATCCAATAGCTAACATGTAGCCCTGTCATATATTCTAAATCCAATAGCTAACATGTAGCCCTGTCATATACTCTCTCCCTTATCCGTTTTATACATCTGTTTGTCATTGTTGGGCATTCCTGGACAATGTTCCATTAACAGAAGCAACATGAGCTTTGTCTGGCTGGCTCATGTTCTTTGCAAGGTTGTTCTTTCTTATAGTTGTTGCTAATCCTTTCAATAAACTTAGGTAATTTTCAGTAGGAAAATTTCTATAGAACTATTTCTATAGAAAGAGTTAATTGACGTACGTTGTAAAGCCTAAATCCGCATTTCTGATACATTCGAGAGATATAGTCGTTGCTAATCCTTTCAATAAACTCGGGTAATTTTTTTGAGCTTGTTTTTCTACCAGATAGATACATGCCATATGCAACAAGGTTAATGCAGATTCGATCACTGATTCTGCAGAATTCCAATATTTGTTGCAAGAGAAAAAGCAATTTGATTGTAACTATAATCTATACCTCATGAACATTTTCCCGAAGTTAGAAGTGGCGAGAAGAAAGAGACCCGGTGGCCCTGCATGAAGGAAGTGTCTTTGTATAATGGACATTTGTTTTGTTATTCGGGTAATGTTTAGGATCTTGTGAAAAATATATCGAAATGGATGGTTAGGTTAACGGAAAACTTTCACAGATACGTTTCAGTATACTTTGCTCTTCCCTATGTGTTCAATGTTCTACATCATGGAGGAAGGTAAATAACTTGTCTTAAAAGCGCATTTTCCTTTCGCCTAATAAAATAGTGCGTATTTGTGATTTGTAGCGGAATTTGCTTGTTTGTATCACGGGGATCCCACATGTATTGTTGATGGTATATTACCTTCTTTAAAGTTTCATTATATTTCTTGTTTTCTATATCTTGCTTTTTGTGGAGCCATAACTTTATAAACAACATAAAATGAGAGAGTAGAAACTAATCTTAGTTCTATCCATTAGCATCAAGGAAAAAGAACCTTCGTGGGCATTGTTTGGTGTTTGTGCTAGCATGGTGACCTACTATTAAGATTGGCATCCTTGCATGCCGGAAGGTGTAGTCTTGTTAGTCTAATTTCTGGGTAACTTTGGCCTTGTTTAAAGGACCACCACGCAGTAACGGACGACTCTCATTGTGCTATGCAGAATAATTGCCTCGAAACATAGCTTTATGATTAGTCAAAGCAGACTTATCTTTTTGGAATGTTGGGTGACATATTCTCTTATATGAGGTGGAGTCCTACATGGGGTGCATGTTAAAGCCTTTTACTCATGCAATGAGAGTCAAGTCAAGTTCACGCGGGATGAGAGAGACCGTCAATGAGAGGAATCACTTTGGCAGCTTCAGATTATTGTGTTAGCTTTAGGATAAAACCTAGATGTAGACTTGCAATGACAGAGACTAGATATATGTTCCATCTGTTTATAACTTTCCATTGCGCTGCAGATTGTTTGTCCATTCTTGCATGACCAGTTTTACTGGGCTAAACATTTGGCATGGATTGGAGTTGCTCCTCAACCATTGAAGCTCCAGAATTTGATGCTTGATGATACTGACCACCAGTTTTCAGAGTCAGTGAACACTATTGTGAGTGCAATTTCAGAAGCTTCAAGCAAGGAGTTAAGAGCACGTGCAGTTTCCTTTGCGAATGTAATTCGTAGTGAGGTGAAAGTTCTAAGGTGGTTTCTTGGATGTGTTACAGCAGCTATAGTCCTGACATAAAAGATATATATATTTTTGCAGGATGGTACTTCTGTGGCGTTAAAGACAATTTTGAGTTTATTGTCTCTAGAGATGTAGGAATCACTAGAGTAAATTTAAATTAAATCAATATCCATTGAGATTCATGAGGGAATACATTTGTACCAGCAATTTGTCCTAAATTAAACCTCAATTAGGGCCATGCCTGAGTTATCCCATTTTTTATCTAATTGGGTGCGTTAGTGGCAAAAAAGGATGTATAAAACAAGGTGTTGTCTGAGGATGGGTTGCCTTCGTTTGAGTATGCGACAAATAGGAATCGTTAAAAACTAGCCCAAAGCAAAAATTATAAATTTGATTAATTTGTATAGGAATCACAAATTCCTTGTTTTGGTTTGTTTCGGGAAAGTCTTTGCAATGCTTTTTTGGGTTGCCCCTAAGGGGGCAAGCCCTCATTGAGGTGGGTTTGTGGCATATTCTAGGTATATGCTAGTATATACCCAGAATATGCCAATGACTACTCCAAACCTATCATAGGCTGTAAAATATCGGTTGCCCCTGTAGTTGGAGAGGCACTCTTGAAGCCCGAAATTAAACCCGGTGCTCCTTGCGCCCAGTATTCAAGAACATCAAACAATTGTGGCAAGCCTTGCAAGACAGCATTCTGGCGTCTTATGGATAGGGTTTCTTTTGTAGAATAGCAAGGCAATCCGGCGCCTACTTTTTGCACTGGCCCCATGTTTTTCATCATTGACAGTTTAGTCAAGCTTGCGGTAGATTGATAAGCTCCCCAAATCAGCATATCCATTATTTTAGAAAAAGACCCGTTATCTTGAATCTATCTCTGGTTTTAAAACCAGATGGAAATTTGCTGCTTGAAGAAAGGGTAGAAGATTGCTCTGGAGTTCCGGCACAACAAACAAAATTTTCCAACATTTTTAGATTCCGCAACCCTGTTTAGGAAAGCTAAATTTTATACTGAGCAAGCTGAAAAATAACAGTTCCGACAGAAGTTTAGGCTTCCAATCTCCAAGCAGGCAATAAAAGCAGAGCAAGGCCCTGTAAACAACCTACTGGGCTATAAGCATGGTCGAGCTCGGAGAAGGCAAAGTGCAAGCCTCTTGCTTCTGTGCAGGCCTAAAATCTGTTGTATTTAGGAAGCAAAATCAAATAATGTCTTTATGCTTTTTTAGGCAATGCATTCGCAGATCATTGCTGCAGATGGGACAGTCCATGATCAAACTTGCCTTAAGAGCCAGAGATCCATTATAGAATTATCAGAACTGCCACAAAATACAGTTTTCCCTATCCACTTCACATCAAAAAAAGGTATCGCTCTCACAGGAATTATCTTCCTTAACCTGAGCCGGCTTCTTCCCTTGCAACATCTCAGGATATGTACAATGCCATCTGCTCAACATATTCGGCTCAGCAAGTACCTTGCTTCCTAGAAATGAACACAGAGCCCAAAAAATACAAGCAACACAGATGGAAAAATATGAAGATGCATTGCCACACCCACTCATTCTGTGGAGCTCCATCGCCATTCGATCTGCCGGAGCTTCATCTGCAGAGGGGCCGTCATGCATCGAAACAGAGTAAACAGGGAGAAAATGGACGGAAAAGGGATGAAAGCGCCACGTGGCAAAGTGGCAATTGTTCGATTTGTAATAGACAGTATTATCTGGTCCATTCAAGTTTATTTGGCATGCGTTATTTGCATAAGGTGCACACATAAGATGCACACATCCACCCACATTGTACATTCCGACAACCCTCACAACCTTCTATAATTGTAGGGATTTAATAACATCTACTTCCATTATGTCATGACAAGATTCTGAAGTTAAATTAGCTTAACCCATTACATTTGCGACATTAAACCTTTAACAACCTTGGAACAAAAACTGGACCGACTAACTAGCAATTTGAAATCAAGTATTATGAAAAAAGGGCAGGTGGAAGTCTATGTGCCTTATGAGTCCCACCTTAAGGCCGGGCATTAATCATGGGCATGTAGAGTAGATGTAGTGGAGTATCATGTGCAATTTGGATAAACCTTTATTCTTAAGACCAAAATCAAGTTCAACTAATATGACTTGAGCGTTGGCATTTGACAAAACTTGTGGAGCATATGCAATATTCCTAGCTTGGAGGTAAATATAAGGTAGAGGGTAGGTTACATGAATAATCTACTCAACATAAAATTAGGGTTAAGAGTAGGGTAAATTGGGATTAGATTTGGTGTAAAAGTAAGGAATAGGGTTATACTATTGTTGATGAGACATTAGCAACATGTGCGAGGTCGAGTTGTTTACATCGATTCACCATGAGCTCGGGCGTGACAAATATTTTTATCACAAGACATCGTTGCTCAACATTGGCATGCTCACAGAGCTGAGACAAATGAGGGAGACAGATTGTTGATAAAAGTCGTTGTATAAGTATTCTATTGTTTTGAAGTAGCAATTTTGATTGATTGAAAAATAATGAGACTTTTAAAGTATTATTTAAGCCACTTCACCCTCCGGCCATGGAGGGCAACCCTCCGTCTTGTGACACCTTGTTTTTTTTTTCTTGTTGTCTCTTTTACCTTCCTTAGTTTCTTTTGCAAATCCCGGCGTGACCACTCATTTGGATTCTCTGTTTGATCCACGGGTCCTCACAGCAGGGTTGTCTTGCAGGAGTTCCCGAACCCAGACCCCAAACACCATGCATGCTTTGCCGGGTCTGATTTTCTTTCCCTTCTTTCTTTTATCATGTCGGCCCGAGCTTTCACCCCAGAGGAGCTTCTTAGCCAGACGGCGTCTCGTTTGGAGCGCCATCAACATCGTGAAGTTGCTCGAGATATGTATGACACTGGTTATGACATTGAGGGAGGCCATATTAGGCTCGAGCTCGGTCGGCCACCTACTCCTCGTGTTCCTCTCGTCACGGCTCTCCTCGGCGTGTAAACATTGTTCACAACCTCAGTCACCTCATCATACCCCTGTTCAGCAACCTCCAGCTTATTTCCACACTCCCGAGAGTGCCTACATTCATATCTCCTCTGGCCATACTTCTCTGCCTTCACAACCATCATCTCCCCCTGCCGGAATGGGTTATCCCCATGTTTCTTTCGGCCCTCCCAGGTTCAGACATATCCTCAATCTCCTTCTTTTCAACAGACTCTTCCAGTTTACACTCTTACCGATCTCAAACCTCATGACCACGGACCCCAAGGTCCTCCACCACCGGAACCTCCTTTTGCACATCTTCAGGGTCTTTCTGCTCCTTTGCCACTTCATACGGAATCCATGGAAGTTCCACCCCATTATGTTCCTCCTTATACACCGCCTCTCTATGCACAAGGCCAGTCCCAATCTTCTTTTCAAACTCTCAAACTGACCTATCCCACTTTTGGCAGTACTAAAGGCAAACCATTGGATCAAAGTGCTCAAGCTCACATGGAAGAATTTGAGGCTCTGGCTGTCCTAAATGGTCACGCTCAACCTCAACTGAAGTTCCATACCTTTTCCACCACGCTGCGTGGCTCCCCTCATCAATGGCTCATGGCAAACAAAAGCCATTGGAAACAAAACTGGACTGACATGAAGACTGCTTTCCTTTCTCATTATGGGACCACAGATGATGATCAACTTCTTCTCAAGCAACTCAATGATCTTCAGCAAGAGCCCACGGAATCAGCCCGGGATTTTGCGGATCATCTTCACATCCTCCTCAGCAAACTTCAAGAGTACCCCACGCACAGCCAGATTCTCGTCTGGTTTCTGCAGGGACTTCCTCCAGCTATTCGTCTCATGACTGAATACCTGCGCCCCAAGACTTTGGAGCAGGCCATCGAACTTGTCAATCAGTTAATGTTTCCTCTCGCGGCGTTGCCCTCCAGGAGCTACCCTTCATTCCTCCTGTCATGGTACCTTAGACTGTAGTTCAGCCACAAGACTCCAATCCTCAACGCAGTCAAATTTGGTGCCACATCTGCAAATATCAAGGCCATTTGGCCAATGAGTGCAACTCCACCAATGGTCCTCCTCATTGTAAACGCTGCAATATGTGCAATCATGCCACGGAAGAATGCACTCGTACTCATCCTACACCCTTCCGGCAAAAGATGGTTTATCAAGTCCAGACCAAAGCTCATCAACAGCCGTCATATCAACCTCAGCAATTTCAAGCACAACCTGCTCAACAGTATCAACAATCTCAGCAGCCATGGGGACAAAGCAACCGTCCTCCTTTTGATCCTGCTAAAGCTCAGTGCTATCATTGTTTGGAATGGGGTCATACCACCACGGCGTGCCCTCAACTTCCTCAAGTTCAAGTCCAACTTCCAGGCACGAATCAAACCACTTCAGTTCGCCTCACAGCCTATCAACTTTGGATCGCAAATGGCAAACAGGGCCCTCAGCTTGTTCTTCGAAAACCACCACGCGTGCCTCAACAATCACGGTATCAACCAGCTCCTGCAGCAACTCCTCAGATGGATCAACAAGCCCAGGAAGAGATTTATCAGGCTCTTAATCCTCCAGTTCAACCGTCAAATTGGGTTGGGTTGGTTTCACGCCAGACCAGGGCGTCACGCCCCTTGACCATCCTTCCTCATGGTACGCAACCTGCTTTTGCAGTTGACACGATCCCTCATGTTGAGGAAAAAAAGGTTCACTTTGCCCCAGATCTGGATAAACTCATGCCTCATGTCATGCCCAAAGTCAGACAAAGTATTCTGAATCTCATGCAAGCTGCTGAAGGACGCACACTGGCTAATGTACATGCCACCACCAGAGTTCAGCAGCATCAGGATGCACCTCCATCATCTCAACCTCCACGCTCTCAGACATATCCGAATATTGCTGCAGAGGTGGAGCTTCTCAAAGAAGTTGCTGCTTCATTACCACGCACTCCTGCTCCATTGGATACAGCTGATCCATTTTCTCATGTGCCGTTGGAACTCCAAGAGGAGCTAGCAAAAATCAAAATTCCTTTAAGTCTGGCAACTATTTTGAAACTGTGTCCTGCTCTCAAGGACCAGTTGCCCCTTCCCACGGTTTTGGTTGGGGCAGTCGCTACCTCCACACCCACGGTCCATGCCATGGTGGGCAATCAACAAGTCAACCATGTTCAAATTGACGGGGGTAGTGTTGTCAATCTCATCACGGATAAACTCCGCAAGCAAATGGGCATCAAATAACTTTATCGTGCCCCATATGACATCAAATTGGCTAATGGCCATATCACACGTCCTCAAGGTGTCACGCCTCTTCTCAATATAGGCGATCTCAGATTCCCCTTGGAATTTGGTGTTTGGAAAGCAGGGGAAGATCCCGGTGATTATGAAAGATTGGTCGACAGACCTTTTCTCCGTCAGGCCAAAAGTATCCATTACTGGGCCACGGACCAGCTAGTCATTACCGATGGTCACCTCAATGCCACCATGGATTTGGAAACTGGCAAGATCATTTCGGTCGAACATGCTGAACCTTCTCTCTCAGACACCGATTCTGAAGAAGCACAGAACATTTATCAAGTTCAGGCTCCTCCTGCGAGTCTGCCGCTGTCATCCTACCCTGAATATGCTGATCCTTGGGGCGAGATGACTCTTGATCAGGACCAGGCTGTGGCTGCTTTACTTGACCCCTACCTGGCTCCTTGCAATCGCATCCAACATATCGATCATTTTTCAGATACAGAACTTCCTCCAAACACAGTGGACGTCCACGCCGTCATGAAGCAACCATTGCTTGATGACGCTCAGCAACCACTCTTCTTCACCACGCAGAGCGCAACTCATCCTGTCATGTTTCAACCTCCTGCTCATGTTGTTCACGACACGGAAGTTATCCCACACATTCAGAGTCCTGATGTGGAGATTGAGGACGTTGGCAACAATCAGCCAGTCCGCCTAGCTGCAAATCTTCCGACCACCTATCGAGCACGCGCCATCACGCTCTTCAAAAAGTTCAAATACATTTTTCCCTGGAGCTATAAAGATCTTCAGGGCATCAACAAAGACTTGGGGGAACTCACCATTCCTACCAAATCAGATGCACGTCCTGTATAGCAACGACAGTACCATCTCAACCCCAATTACCGTGACCGAGTCAAGGCAGAAATTGACAAACTCCTAGCTGCTGGTTTGATCTATGAGGTCAAACATTCTGAATGGGTGAGCCCCATCATCATTGCTCTCAAACACAACGGTAAGATCTGCGTTTGCGTGGACTATCAAAAACTCAATCAGGCCACGGAGCGTGATCATTTCCCACTTCCCTTCACAGACCAGGTTCTGGAAGAGGTTGCTGGTCATGCAATGTACTCCTTCATGGATGGTTTTTCTGGCTACAATCAAATCTCAATCAAAGAATCTGATCAACTCAAGACTACCTTCACCACCCCGTGGGGCACTTTTGCCTACAAGGTGGTTCCTTTTGGGTTATCAAACTCTCCATCAACGTTTCAACGAATTATGCTCTCAGTTTTTCATGATTATATGAAGGAACATCCCTTCCTCCAAATTTTTCAAGATGACTTCTCTGCCTACAGTTCCATGGATGACCACCTGGATAAATTAGAACTTGTCTTCCAGAAATATGATGAGTCTGGCAATCCTGAGAAATGCACCTTCTGCGTCACCTCCGGTGTTCTGTTAGGTCATGTGGTCAGTAAAGCAGGTATCATCACAGATCCTGCCAAAATCAGTTGCGTGCTCAAAGCTCAAGCACCCTCTAATATCAAGGAGACACGTTCTTTCCTGGGCAAGGTAAATTATTATTCCACCTTCATTCCTGGACTTGCAGCCATTGCTGATCCCATTCACAAACTCACGGGTGATGAATCCACTTGGGCTTGGAATTCCCAGGCGGATGCTGCTTTCCAACAGTTGAAGATCTTGCTTACTCAGGCCCCCGTGCTTGTTCCTCCTCAATGGGACAAGCCTTTTCATGTTCATGTTGATGTCTCCGCATTTGCTATTGGTGCTGTTCTCTCACAAGCCTTTGACGCGCACACAGATAAACCGAACCGTTATGCCAGCAGAAAACTCAATCCTGCTGAGCGCAACTACTCTGCCACTGAGAGGGAGGCATTGGGCTTAATTTTCTGTGTCCAACGCGTCCGTCATTATTTGTTGGGCAGTCAGATCAAATTCTTTGTTGATCATCAGGCACTTCTTTATTTGATCAACAAGTTCACGCCCACGGGCAGAATTGCTCGTTGGGTCCTTCTTCTCCAAGAATTTGCTCCTTTTGAAATTGTTCATAAAGCAGGCAAATCTCATGTCGTCCCGGATTATCTCTCACGCATTTACACAGATGATCCCTCCACGGGAGTTTCAGATGCTTTTCCTGACGCTCAGCTCTTTTTGGTCACGGCCATGCCACACTGGTTTCATAACTTTCAGCAGTATCTCCTCACAGGTGCTCTTCCATCAGAAGACCCCACGCTCTCTCCAGAAAAACTTAAATCCCGTCACCGTCAATTTCTCCGTGAGGTCCGTGACTACACCATAGTTGCAGGCCATCTTTACAAACGTGGCAAGGATACCGTCCTCCGACGCTGTGTTCTTCCTCATGAAGTGCCTGATATTGTTCAAGAAGCACATGAAGGGCTCGGTGGAGGTCATTTTCATTGTGACACCACGGCACGCAAAATACTTCTCGCAGGTTGTTTCTGGCCCACACTCTTCAAGGATGCTCACGCTCACGCCCGCACGTGTGATGTATGTCAGCGTGTGGGTCGGCCCTCGGCCCGTGACGCTCTCCCATTGACGCCGGTCGCCACGCCACTTCCCTTCAGCAAATGGGGCATGGACTTTGTGGGACCTATCGACCCTCCTGCGCGGCACACCCGTGCCCGCTACATTCTGGTTCTCACTGATTATGCTACCAAATGGGCGGAGGCTTGCGCACTTCCAGACAAGGGTTATCTATACGCAAATCATCACGCGTTTTGGCTGTCCCACGGAATTGGTCAGCGATCGAGGTGTTCATTTTGTCAATCACACTATCAAGGAGCTGACGGATTATCTGCCGATACATCATCGCAAAAGCACACCTTACTATCCTCAAGGGAATGGTTTGGCTGAAAGCACAAACAAGACTCTCATCACTATTCTCAAGAAAATTTGTGACGCTTCTCGCACAGACTGGCAAGACAAACTACCTACAATTCTTTGGGCTTACAATTGCTGTTTCAAGATTGCTATTGGTCATACTCCTTTTAAGTTGGTTTATGGTCAAGAAGCCTTGATGCCCTTTGAATATGTTCTTCCGACACTTCGTTTTCAACTTGCTACCACACATAACCCACCTGCAGCTCTTCAAGAACGAGTTTACCAGCTTGAACAATTGGATGAACTTAGGAGAGATGCTTATATTCGGGTTCTTCATGGCCAACAGTTGTGGAAATCTTTGCATGACAAACATCTGCAGACCAAAAGTTTTAAAGAAGGTGATTTGGTTTTGCTTTATGATTCTCGTTACAAAAATTTTCCAGGGAAGTTAAAGTTCCGATGGCTTGATCCTTATCAAATTGTTCAAGTTGTACAACCCAGCATCCTTCAGCTGGCTGAATTAGATGGCACTCCATTACCTACACTGGTTAATGGTTTTCGCCTGAAACAATTTCATACAGACGATACAGACAGTCATACACATGATGCAACCCAACACTCTGAATCCACAGATAGTGACTAAAGCGGCATATTTATATTATAGGAGGACATTTTTTACAAAATGAGGGCAGAGATCTACTTCCGCTATGGGCAGAGCCCTATTTACAAAATTCTAAGTTTAAAGAAAAACCCTCTACTCCGGGTTGGGAGCAGAGGTGATGCGGAGGATGTGGTAGTAGTTCTGCTCCGGATCCCAACGCAGATGCAGCACCACCTCCATGGCATTCGTCAGCGGGTCGGGATGCTCAGCCATCCCACTGCACCACCCGTCCATAGGAATGCCGCAGTTACGGCATTTCCAGAGGTCCAGATCATTCATCTTGCAGGTAATCCACTCCTGGCAGTTCGTCGGCATAGTGCAGTTTCCGTTCACATCGGTCATGCTCCTGATCGCGAACTGGTGTTTCCGCTTCGATCACTGCTCGTCTTATATATCCCAACCGACGGGACCCCTGTCGACGTGGACCAATCAGAAAAATCGCCGACGTGTTTGCAATGCAAGGCCATTTCTAAATCTGGAATCTTTTCTCCCGCCGCATATCTAGCCATGGTACCTTCTGACACTACCTTTTTATGATCTCCCACTTCGCGTTGCCTGCATTAAATGACATTCCTTCCTTTCAAGCCCATCGAAAATTAATGTTTGTACCTTCGCCAACTGTCACATCTGATCGTTCCTTCACGTCTCATCTCCACCGTTCATAGCTTCTCCCTTAACTGCTTGGGGACTTAGCCAAATTTTTACCTCTCAATCGCCTTCTTCGCATCTCTCGCCACCTGGCACCATCCACGGTTGCTGTTTCATCCTCATGACGCCCCTTCGCAAACACTTGTGCGTCCTAAAACCTTTTCGTCTATCTTCGTTTTCGTCTTTTGCTCTCCGCCCTCCGGCTTCTCAACACAGTTGTTCCCGTTCCTTTCCGACGCTCTTCACCATGGCTGCTTCACCCAAATTTCCTCAACTTCAAGCTTCTGCTCCAAGGGATCCGGCTCTTTTTGAATCGGTAACTTTCTCAACACCTAGCGGGTCCAAATTGTGCAGTGGCGGAACGCCATGGGCTTTATGCATTTATGACCTCCCTGCACCAAATCCGGAGCAACTGAAGCAGTTTGTCGCTCATATGATCAACAGCCCGGAAGGATACGCCACCACGGTTGATGGCACCACCATTATGCTTACTCCGGTTCTGCTTTCTCAGGTATTCCAAATTCCTCTTGCCAGACCTTCTTTATCTTGGGCTGCCTTACAGGACCAGGATGTCACTCAGTATGGCGCAACTCCTTATCAAGCCAACATGCATCGTCTCACAAACATTGCCAAGACCCACGATAGTTTTGTAAAGTTTCTGTGGCGAAAATTCTATGGGTATTTCATCAAGAATACCCATATCAATAAACCGTTTTATAACATTGTCGTTATGGCTGTCTATTCCACTTATCCTATTGATTGACCACAAATTTTGTTCTTCCGACTTCTTCATGAAATTGATCGCGTCCATGTAGCACCTTCTTCCGGCTCTGACACTTCTGTGGGTGCTCACCTTCAGGCCATCATCCGTCATTATATTCCTGTCACCCACCCAGGGTCCCCTTCCACTTCTCATGCATCCACTCATCAATCCTTTCATTCCCTTCCTCACAACCAGCAGGCTGAAACTTCACGCCCTCCTTCTCCTGGTCATGATCAACATCAAGAAAAGCCTATTAATGTCTCCTCTTCCTCCACGGAGTCCATGCCCTCCACTTCTCATCATGCTTCTCAGACGTCACAGACCCATCACCAACAGGGCCCCGCACCTCCACCTCCTCGCCAAGCCCTGTATCAATACCAGCAAGATGTCCAAGCTGTTGTTCTTAAGTTTCAGGACTCACAAGAAGTCTTCATGAATGGTGTTCAAGCCTACATAGAGGCCACGGAAGCCATTCACAGGGATCTTCAAGCTGCCAACATGCAAATTCAATCTCTGGAAGACAAACTTCAACAAAAGCACGAGGCTCTTTTACAGGCCCGTGAAGATCTCAAGACTACACAAGATCAGACAAGCCTGCTTGCTGATCAACAGGCTCAGTTACAATCCACCATTCAGGAATTGCTGGAGCAGGTCAAAGCCAAGGATAACCTCCTGGGCGACAAGGATAAAGACACCATGTACACAGAGCTCTCTCAAAATTACAACACTCAACTTCAAGAGCTCAAGGAGCGCAACGAGCAGCTCCCCTCTCTCCAAGAACAACTGACCACGCTGCAAACTCAGGTCACCTCTCTTCAGACTCAGCTTACAGAGGCACAGAAGCAAAAATTAATTGCTGACACAGAGATTGCCACGCTGCGACTGCATACTCATGGGCAATCCTCTTCACAGGGCACGCTTCCTCCCAGACGGGTCCGTGATCAATCACGTCTCCTGCTCGAAAAGGATAATCAGATCCGTGACCTAGAACATCAACTCCAGCAAGCTGTTCAATCAGCAGAAGAAGCCCAAAATAAACAAGAGGGCTATATTGATATTGCTAGTCACATTCCTGTGGATTTCTCTACTCCTTCCAGTTATCTGGATTATGTGGTTGCCCGACGCCACCTTTTTCTTCTGAAGTGGTATGCAGCAGATGGCCAGGTTAATGCCCAACCACTACGCAGTGCGGATTTTCTAAGGATCTGGCCGGATCTTTCTGTCGAAGACAAAGGCCTCCTCTGTGTTCTCCTAGTATTTGATCAAATCAACTGTGAAGATCCTGATTTGGTCATCTTCCGAGTTGTTCAGCCTATGGTTTACATTTTTCATGATTTCTACCTAGCTGATACACAAGACAAATTCAGAGATGAGGCACATCGAGTTTTTCAAGGCAACCATCATGCCCATTGGCTGTTATTAGAAACCAATCCATATTTACAGGATCCTGCTCGGACCAACACTCTCTGTACTGAGTACCTGTCTGAGCTTGCCCAGTATTTACCTCTCTGGCAAGCTGAAACGCTGGTGCAGATAAGAAAAAATTTAGCACATCCTGAAGATCTTCCCTTTGCACAGATTTACATGCAGCACCTCGGTGGCTATAATTCCTTGAGTGCTCTTCTGGACAGAAAGACCATACCCACGGGTTGGGTTAATCCTCCGGTCTATACTCAGCTATCTGCTTCAGACTGGGATCAGTGGTGCCGTGCTCTGGATAAAGATCTTGTTCGTGAATTCAGGGAGCAGGCTCAGCAGCCCACGTCCACGGGTTTGGCTCAATCTCCTTATACTTCATTAGGGGCACCTGCACGCCTACGGTTTCTTACCTCAGACTGGCGTCTTCCGTTTTGGACAAAGGTCCTGGAAGGCCACGCTGGGTGGACTCCTCCTCAGATCTCAACGGATCTCCGATGGGATCCACGTTTTGTCAGACGCTCCATTTGGGAGGATGGTGCCACCTTGGACCAAACCAAAAATTGGATATATATTGCCAATGAGCGTGGTTGGCAAACGCCCGCTCATGCTGTCCATGGCCTTGATGCCTTCTTGGAGAATGCCGCCACCTCACGGATCCTTCGGTTCGCATCAGCGGGCTTACGTGCGCTCTCAAGTGCCTCGATAAGCTCGCTAAATCGGCGTCCTATTTTTATTGCAACCCGGAATGCGGCGTCGGTGGTGCCTTGACCTGCGGACTGCTGCCTTCTCATGGAATGCCGGTTCGTCCCTTCGAGGCACACATCGCCCTTTGAAGACATGGTATGCTCGGATTTCTCATTGGCGCTCATCACGCAATTGGGCTCAACACTCTGAAAGCTCTTCAAATCGCCCGAGGATCTCGCCGGCAATTACCACAATGGAATCGTCCTCATTCCCGTGAGGATCACTTTCAAAGCGGCGTGTTCGCCATGAAACACTTCCTCCTTTTCTTCACCACGAGTGTCGTTTGGTGGGGAGTGTTAGTCTCATGCGATCCAAATACTGAGGACTATTCATGCACCGCCGGACCGGTCAAGGCCAAGGATCCGCGATCGAGCCGCAGTCGGTCGTCCAAGGGCATGAAAAGACCAAGCCGCCCTTGAGACCACCGGTCAAAGGCGTGCGGGACCAAGAGGAGGCGCCGCGAGAGAAATGACCTTGTTGTCACCATCTGCGCCATTTCAGGGTCTCAAGAGGCACCGCCAACGTTCCTGCAAATCAGGCCTCCTTCCAGGAGTCGGCACCGAGCTTTGACAGAGTATCTATATTGGGCCAAAGGCCATTGTACTATATATATGAGTAGATCTAGCCCTCACGGGTTAGATGAGTTTTTGGTCTTATCTCACTTCTGCCTTCTCTCGATTGCGAGAGCTCATGTATCACAATTGATATCAAAGAGTTTTGTTCTCTTCATTGTGTTCTACATTGTTCTTTTCTTTTTCTTGTTGTCTCTTTTCCCTTCCTTAGTTTCTTTTGCAAATCCCGCGTGACACAGCTACCGGATTCTCCTGTTTGATCCACGGGTCCTCACAGCAGGGCTGTCTTGCAGGAGTTCCCGAACCCAGACCCCAAACAATTTTTAGGATTACTATTGGGGTATACTGTGAGGTGCAGTTACTTTAGATAGATTTCAAACATTAGTACAAAAATTGAACCCAAAGATGTGGGAGTGATGAACCACAATTACCAACACAAACCATGCCCATTTTTGCGAGCATCAACCTGTAGTGTTGTCCGAAGTTGCACAAATGGATGTTAAAGGCCAAGTAAAAACACAAGCTAGGACATTAGCCCGGCAATGCCGGGCACACGTTTACTAGTCCTATCCTAAATTATAATGTACTAGTAACGAGTGCCCAGCATTCCGGGCATAAGTATGGATTTGTTGTAGGTAATGATGAAGTTGTAGACATACTTGCAACACATAGAGTGAAAAACTTGATGCTTGATGTATTGAATAGTTCTAAACATGGCAATGTATTGTTGTATTGTACTGAATTTTATCAATTTACACGTGGCAACTACTTTGGTGGTAGTTAGGTGTGGGGGAGCATTGCATGGATTGCAAAGGGGTCAAATAAAACTTTGTGTCATTATCTATACATATATACAAGTTATTGTACTATGAGGGACTGTACAAATTCGACTAGAAGCCAAATGCAGTGCCATCCAACGAAGATCCTATAAAGATTCTCCAAGATTCTCCAAAGGCTCTAGAAAAATTTCCCTAGATACTATGAGATTCCATCAATGTGCGCTTATATTCCCCAAGATCCGCGAATTATTCCTCGAGGAATTGTACAAATTCGAGTAGAAGTCAAATTTAAAGTCATGCGATGAAGATTCTATAGAGATTCTCCAAGATTCCACCAAGATTCTCTAGATACTCAAAGATTTTATGAAGATTCCCTTAGATTCCTTTGGATTCTTAAAGATTCTCTTGAGATTCTCCTAGATTCTCAAAGATTATCCTAAGATTCCTCAAAATTCCATGTAGATTCTTCAAGATTTTCTTAGATTCTATGAAGATCCCCCTGTAGAACACATCTAGTGTCAAAGATTCCCCTAGATCCCCTTGGATTCCCCCTAAATTCCCTAAAATTCCATAAACATTCCCTAGATTCTTAAGGTTCTACAAAGATTCCCCTAGATTTTCAAAGATTATCTGAAGATTCCTTTAGATTCCCTAAGATTCTATGTAGATTCTCCTAGATTTCCTTAGATTCTATCAAGATTCCACTAGATTCTCTAGGATTCCATAAAGATTCCCCCTGATTCTCAAACATTTTTTGAAGATTCTCTTAGATTCCTCTATATTCTTTTGATTCCCATAGATTCGTTAAGATTCTCTTGACATTTCCTTGATTCCAAAGGTTATCCCAAGATTCCTCTAGATTCCTTTAGATTCTTAAATATTCTCTTGAGATTCCCTTAGATTCCCAAATATTATCATAAGATTCCTCTAGAATCTCTAAGATTCCATGTAGATTCTTCTAGATTCCCTTAGATTCTAAGAAGATTCCCTATAGAACGCAGCACCTTTGTCAAAGATTCCCCTAGATCCCTTGGAATCTCCTGCAATTCCCTAAGATTCCACAAAGATCCCCCTAGATTCTTAAGGTTCTATAAAGATTCCTCTAGATTTTCAAAGATTATTTGAAAATTCGTTTAGATTCCCCAAGATTCTATGTAGATTCTTATAGATTCCTTTAAGTTCTATGAAGATCCCCTTAGATCTCTAAGATTCCATCGAGATTTCCCTCGATTCTTAAACCTTTTTTGAAGGTTTTCTTAGATTCCCCTAGATTCTTTTGAGATTCCTATAGATTCTTAAGATTCTCTTGAGATTCCCTTGATTTTCAAAGATTATCCCAATATCTCTCAAATTCCCTTAGATTCTATGAATATTCCCCTAGATTATCCAATATTGCACGAAATGATGCCAAACCACTACTCATTAGAAAGCATTTGATGAGAGGAATCCAACGGCGTGGGTCCCACTTTGATCCGAGACCAAAGTCGTTTGAAGGCGACGCAAAAAAGGAAGCTTCCAAGAAAGCTTCATAATTAATGAGTTGCCACCTCACTATCTTTTCATTAAATAAAGGGTGCCACCTCACCTCCTTTAATATAAAAAATTCTAACTTAATAAAAAAATGAATGGCTAGGATTTATCCTCCCCCTTTTGATCTAACGGTTAAGATTGGTTGCACCAAATCCACTTTTGAGGAAGCTTCCTTGCACTTTCTTTATAAAAAATTAAGGGCCATGATTTCTCCTCCCCTTTTGATCCGACGGCTTAAAGACATGGTGCATATGCATGCCCCCCATCATATTTCTATGCCCATGCATGACCTCTCCCATGAGGTGGCGGCATCATGGCCTTCCATTTCCAATCGGACGGCCGGCATTAATCTCTATATAGCATGGGTACATCCTTTCCTGGGACACATAGAATAATTAATGATATATAATGATATAATTGAGCTTCCCATTTCTATTTTCTGTTTTTGTCGTGCAGATTTTTTCTGCGCCGCAATCGATTTATTGCTTTTTGTGGCCACGTTTTTTTTGACAAATCTAATCCGTCGAACTCCGTCTAGGTTGTCGTTATGGTGTTCACAAGCTATGGCGGTGTATAATCTCTGTCCACAAGCTATGGCAGTGGATAGTCTGCGAATTTGTCTGGTTATTTGGTCTTGGCCACTGTATATAACTCGTAGATCTTGTGCACCTATATAAGAAGCGCTGTAACTCTGAATAATTCTAAAACTGTGCTCAAATTTGCTCTGCATCAGTCCAGTCTGTAAGTTTTCTTGCATCTCTCTGTGTTGTACTCTTATTGAAGGTTACGAGAATGTTTTACTAATTCATACCCTAGTTCCTGATGGTGTTGTTGATGAAAGTCCGACACCAATATAGGGATTGGCGTATGTTTTATTAAGTATTTGATTGGTCTCGTCTTGCGGCAGAATTTTGATCGGTCATATCTCTCGCATCCGGTGTCAGAGTTTCAGGTGCTTGGGCTTGTTGGAAAGCTGGTTCAGAGATCTTTCCAGTGGTGTATGGTACCTGCATGCTTGGCTTTGTTTCTATGCTCAAATTGGCACTTTTCCGGGCTGTGTGCTAGGGTTTTTCGTGGCAATCGGTACACTTCAACGGAATTTGATCTCTCTCATCCGGTGTCAGATTTTTATGTGCTTGGGCTTGCTGGAAAGCTGGTTCAGAGATATTTCCAACGGTGTATGATACCTACATGCTTGTCTTTGTTTCAGTGTTCAAATCTGCACTTTTCCGGGCTGTGTGCTAGGGTTTTTGTGGCAGCCGGTACACACCAGATATCCAGGAGTCGTCGCCCAAGTCATACCCCAAGTCATGGCCACAGACACAGTCCCGTGTGTGGACCCACACTTGGTTGGTGAGCTACCTCAGACCACACCAACCCATCACAGGAAGGCCCAAACACACCAACCACGGTTGACCCCACGCAGAGCCCCTGGGAAGACCATGAAGCGGGGCCACCAAGGAAGAGGCCCTCGCGGAGGGAGAGACGCCTTCCATGAAGAGGGAGGCCCCAGCCAAGGCTCAGCCGACCGACAAAGGCCACACAGCAATCCGCCACAACCTTGGAGCCGCATCCGTGAGGGTTGAGGCCAACAAGCTGCATGCCTTGCGTGCCTCCGCGCAGGGTGGAGAACATAACATCTCGGATGTTGCGCAGCAGCTTGGTGCCGTAAAAACGAATTTAATCACGTAATTGGAGGATCGTATACGGCAAAGATGATAGCATCCACTTGCTACAATTTGATAGACAAAGCAATACCCGCCAGAGCTTGCGATATGAGGGGCTGTAGACACCGGTTGGCGCTTATGGAAGCTGGGGACGCAGATGTAGAACCGGTAGAGCAAAAGACACTTGTAACCCTGTCTCGGATCCAGGCCGAGGTTGAGGAGGCTAAGGCCACGGTACGAGGAGCACAGGCCGCCCTCCTGTCAGAGGTTGCGGAGGCCGCCACTATGACACAAGGATTCCAGGCTGCTTTGGAAGCTAGCCAGGCAGAACTGAGCGCTCTTTGGAGTAAGGATTTAGCACGAGATTGGGAGCTACAGGAGCTTCGGGCTGCCGTTGCCCAGCAAGGCAAGGGCCTCCATGCCGAGGCACATGAGCAACTCCGCCATTGCACGCGGAGATGGCAAGACATGACAACGCCCCGCAAGAGCCGAGCTCCGGACCGGAGAACGAAAACCACGCCAAAGAACATACCAACCCCGCGAACCCACCAACCTACGGGGCGCCAACTCGAACACATGCTGCGGACACATCGGATCACGTAGGGCGCCCACCACCCCGGCGCCGCCACACCCTATGCCTCACCCACCTCAACCAACACAGTGCGGCTCCCAACAACTGAAATGTAGACGCTAGGAGCCGCAATGTGGTAGTGCGAGGGCTGACGGAGGAGTCGGAGAACATCTCACTTCCAGACTCGGACATAGATCTTGCACCGGGATGATGTTCGGCAAAGACTGTGACCATTGGAAAGGCGAAGTCGTCATGGAATTGGCCACCGATCGCCCGGGTGGTCATCTTCCACGATTGAGAGCGTGCGGGCGGGTGGCCATCTGCGGCCGAGGGCCGGAAGTTGAAGGGGACGGCTCAGACGCGTGACCGACTTTGACCCCAAAGACAAAGAAGAGACCCGGTGGCGTGAGCGGCCAAAGTCGGGACCGCTGGGACATGGAGGGGGCAGGGGCTGGTCGGGGAAGGATGCGTGAATTCAGGCAGCCAAGCAGCCCTCGAGTCCCCCTCTAAGGGGGCCCCACACTGTGCATCCACATCTTCCTCCCCCGGGACCACCACTACCCGGACTGAAGTGGCGATGCATGCCACTAAATAGGGATCGTGCACCGGCGTGGTATCCCGGAATTGCCGCGGGCTTTCCATGGCGTAAGGGGACATCTCAATTCCGCCGCCATGGACATGGACCTTATCTTCCTCATGGAAACATGGGAACATCCGGGTCACAGGCTACCGGGATTTGCCGGGATACCAGCGCTACTCCGTCTTCAATGAGTGCACCGGGGAAACGAGGACACCGGAGGAATTGCGTGTTATTACCAGGCGGCCTTGGCCCAATTGGTCTCCCCTGTAAGGCGGACATGCACAACAGATACTGTGGGTACGAGTGCGCGAAACGCCGATGGCAGCCCTCTCTTTGTGGCGCTTTTGTTACTTCCCACATGCCGAGAGCAACTTTTACCACACGCAACTTGGATGTGGACAGAGTGAGCCCTATGTTGATCTATATGATGACATACGCCAGCATTGCACAATTGGGCAAGGTCATGTTGCTTTGAGATTTCAATGCGCCGCATGTGGGCGAAAGAGATCCCAAAATTCGCACCTCTAGTCGAGGATGTGTTGCAAATGGACCCCGCAGAGATGGTTTGGCCAAGGGCGCCGATGATGACCTGTGTGACACGGGTATGGCCGGCATTTCTTGTTGTCGGGCGTATCTTTGACCCCGGTCATTTGCAATGGGTCGGCACGCTGGTCGCCCTCCACCGCTTCACTTGTAGACGGGGAGAACCGTGGGGGCGCACGGTGTGGTGGATTACGTGCAAGGTGACGAGCAATGCCTACACTTGATCACAAGCGCTGTTCGGGACAGTGGTCGGACGAGGAAGTAGACTCCCACCATCAGCCCCTGTTTTGCAGATAGATTGGCGGCCAACCGAAAGCACCCATTGCCCCAACACCCCATGTACCACCTGTTGCCCTCGGACTATGATCATGCGGCGGTCTATGCGAGGATGCTTGAGCATGAGCTACCGGGAGTGCCGCACAACTCCCCACACTTCAACAAACAGGCATCTGCCGGCTGAACCGGCTCCTTCCGAGGGTAGGGGATGATGCTTTGGGAGAGACCGCCTCATTTCCATCCACGTGGGCTGCAACCACCTTCCCCCGCAATCACCGGGCGATGATGATCTAGCCGGGGAGTGAAAACGATGGCTCCGCCAAGTCTTTGGACCCCACCATTCGCCCAAGCCCGGCCCCGCCACCGCTCCTTCCTCAAGACCAAGAAAGCCGTGTACCTTAAGTGAACTCGGCAAGAATGATGTTTGGTCTTCTAGACCGCCACCCTAGGGCCTTACGGAGAAAGGTCTTGAGTAAGCCTTTGACCACCACGTGAAATATTACCGGGAACAATGGGTGAGATACTTGCAAAGAATTTGTATGACCCAATGGGAAGCCGGGCACCAAGCATTCTCCATGTGGGCCTAGTAATCGGGTCATTATGAAGGGGATGTCATAATGGGCCTGAACGCTTCGCAACGGAAGGCAGCAGATTTGAATGGTATGCGTGCGAGCTTCTTCAAGTGGGCGGGCCCCCAATGGTGCCGGGTTCTCACAAAGACTCTTCAACAGTGGCATTGCAAGAAGGCTTCCCCGACCGACTACCAAGAGTTGTGCCCATATACAAAGCAGGGGACCCCCACAACCCGACCAACTATCGCACCATTATGGTCGGTTCTGCCTTTGCCAAGTTGCTTGGGATTCTTGAGCGGCGATTGACACTTTGGGCAGAGGATGGAGAAGTTTGGTCAAGACGCCAAAAGTGACTTATCTCCCCGGCATTCTACTATTGACCATATCTTCACTCTGCGAACACTCATAGAGGATAGCCGAATCGACGCCAGAATGCATCGTTGCTTTGTGGATTTCGCTTAAAGGCTTTGACACGCTGCTCCGGGGATAAGTTGTGGGACGATTGAGACGACTAGGGACCCCCGCCGACTCTGCGTAATGCTATATACGCACTATAATGAGGCTTGCTCCCGGGTCTCCTCACACCGCTCTGGGGAGCCCGTTGTTAGTAGCATTGGGTCCGCCCGGGCTGCCCTCTATCCCCGACGCTCGGGCTTGTACATTGACCAGCCTAGAAGAATGGCTAGCCGAGCACGTGGGGAGGCGCCGGTTGATGCACCACATAATCCGCAACTCATATATGCCGATGATGTTGACCGCTCGCATATACCCCCTGAGGACATGCAACGCCACCTGGATGCTTTGGACACTTTTCGCCAATTCATCGACATGAGAGTTAACTTGGCCAAGACAAGGGTGCTGCTGGTCCCATCATCCCGGCACCCACGTCTTCCCTCATTCACTTACCAGGGGCAGGTAGTGGAGGTGGCTCAGTCTTATAAGTATTTGGGCATTGAGTTTTCTACTACCACACACTGGGATGCATCCATCAGGTTACGGGTCACCGCAGGCCGGAAAGCCTCAGATACAATGCAAAACAACAAATACAAAGGCGTAGTCAGATGCATGGGGTCACCAGCACACTTGTTCGTGGCCTTGGTTGCACCTGGTCCTCCTCTATGGGGCAGAAGTGTGGGGGCCAGTGATATCCCTCACCACTTGGAACGATCTAGAGCAGGTACAGAAGGCTTTCTTGGCCCGGGCACTGGGAGTGAAATCCACGGTCCCATATTAGATCTTGCTCCAAGAGACAGGCTTCTTCCATTACACCCTTCCAGGGTCTGCTACTGAACGCCACCTTATTTACTTCCGCAAGGTGGTGGCTATGGATGAAGCCCGGCTACCCAACCTTGCTTTGGCGTTGGCGATGGACCATGAAATGACTCAAAGCTCGCCGGAAAGACAAGCAAGCCCGGTGGTTCTCGCTATGGAATGTGCAGGCACACGATGTGGACCAAAGGCATACACCGGAAGGAACGCTACGCCTTTGAAGCAAAGATTTGATGCTTGCTTCATGGCCAAGCTTTGGGATGCAGGCCTTTCTAGATAATAATTGAAATCAAGGACTTCATATGCACAAATATGAGACATTCGAAATTTGCCCCCATTTGATCCTTCAGTCTCGAAAAAATGCAAAACATGTGCAAATTTCCATTAATCCGTAAAGAAGATCTATGCCCTTCTAGAATTTGATGTGGTCTTGTCTTTTATTGAATATGCATTGTACGTAACAATTTGTTTGAACCATTTTACAGCATTTATTTTGGAGCAAGCTTAGAAAGGAATATCCTTCTCCAATATTGACAGTATTGCAGAATTATTAAAATTACTCACATGCTTTATAACATATTCAATGTCCTGCCCCCTGGCAACTCTCCCCATGTTTTCAGCTTCTTTCAGACTTTTTAAAAGAAACAATTTCCCAAAATCAAAACTATGTGGCACCGCTTGACATTAATAATCTGTTTTTACATGAACAATGCTATGAAAACCACCTAAAAAGACATAGCATGCCATAATTTTGCTCTAAAAAATGGACTGCATAGCAATAGAAACCTTTGATGCAATCATTCTATGTACCAGATGCTACATTACTTATCCTACAAGTGTCTTGTCCATTGTAAAAAGCTAGAGTAAGGCAAACTACACCAGCAATATAGAAGCAGAGAAAAGGCAAATCAGGACACAAATGAAGCAAAGAAAAAGGCTAGAGTAGCATTGGTAGGGGCTATGAATGAGAAAAAACCCTCTGCAACACATTACTAAGAAAAGGAAAAGGCTAAAGTAACATTGCTATGAGCTGTGGATGAGAAAAAGCCCTCTGTAGCACATTACTAAAAATATAGACTTGAAAAGCTGCACCTAAATAAATCATCATGAAACGTCCATTTGAATCAAAACGGACCAAGCTGTGAGGTTAACTGACATGAATGATAACCATGCTTGTATCTGGATAATCTTTATAACTTAGAGGATAAACAATCCTTGGCTAGAGAAAGTAAGCAATGAATTGACATAGATTTTTTAGTCTCTTTATGTAGTATATGCACCTGATCACATGTAGACTGGCAAACTGGGCCATATGTCAGTACTCGGGTATTGCAAAGCAAATACGACATTTGTAAATGAAGCACTTGGAAAACTTAAAATCTTCGCAGAAAACCTGTGGAACAGATAATTAGAGTTAGCGATCTGCAAAAAACAAAAAATCAAACAAACAATCCAAAGTAACCTCAAGCTATCTCTGATTCTTCACTATGCCTTTCATAAAGAGAAGGCCATAATGATGTAGAGAAGGAAAAACAGGGCGAAAGGATGCGTGTTGAAATGGATTGTGGCGATCACACCTGCTACAAAATTTGCCTGTGCATGGCCCAGTTGAGTGCAGAGGAAAAGTACGTTGATTAACAGCGAAGTCCATAGCTCCAGACACTGGAAAGTCCATGGCAAGCTTGATAGAGTAATCCCGGGCAAGCTTGATAGGGTTTCCCTTTCATATCAAATCATGGCCGTCGAATTTAGGGCAAATCGAATTTTGGCCGTCAAATCTAGGGCATGATGTATTACAGACTTACACCAAAACTTTATAATATATAGGATAGGATGGGTGTTGGCTTAAACTAGATGCATCACATGATAATCATTCAATAACTATTTTTGGACCTAAAGTGAAATGTTGCATTGCAGACTGCACTTCTTGTTAAGAGCAGTTTTATGGTCCAAAATTTCACAATAGATTCTCCAACTTAAGAATGCACTAAAAGAAAACAGAGAGTATCAATTTAGACCAAGGTTAAATTAAACACATCGCATGATAAGCATTTAATAACCATCTCCGAACATGGATGCCTTGATAAGTTTCCTTCATAGTTTCCTTCAATAGATACATTTCTAGGTTCCTTCATTCCTATTGTCAACACTGTGTAGACTCTAATATTTATTCAAGATTCCTTGTAGAGAGAGTATGTATCTGTGAATTCAATATTATTTGGTTTCCTTGAGTTCGTTTAGAATCTTGGCAAAATTACATGATTCGGACCAGGTTAGGTAGCATGATGGTTCAAAGTTGGAATTGTTGGGAAAGATTTAAAGACGTAGCGAGGCAACTTGGTGACAAAATGTGCAAACATGTGGCTTATTTTATAGACAAAGAATCAAAAGCCATGCCATGGCATACACACGCCACAATGTTTCAAACAAAAATGCGAAGCACAACGGGTCCTTGCATCTTACGGTTCTCATTTTTAGTGTCCTTTTGTCCACCCAAATTAGCACTATTTTTTAGTATTATGGGGGAAATTCAAAATTAACGAGAATATCTGGGGGGAATATCTGGGGGTGGTTGATTCCCCCTCTCTCGAGGGAGAGAGATCTCGTTTCTTTCTTTCCATCCATTTTTTGTTCAGACTTCTTGTAATCCAATGACTAATGACGAAGACAGGAGGTGGAAATGGCGTTTGCAGAAGCAATGGCAAAGAGCAAGCAAGATGAGGCAACAATTGTCAAATGAAAATTTAGATTGGAGTATTGAGCACTCAAAAAAGCAATTGCAACATGCAGCCTCCGTAATCACAAAAATGTTTTTGAATTTGGCAAGTTCGATTTCTACAGACCAGAAGAAAAAAGTATGGCATCTAGTGGAGAACAGCAAAGTTATGCAGGTTGAGTGTTTGATAAGGAAAAGATTGTTCACAGTGAAATTGTCGGTAGCATCCAAGAAACCATACAGCATGTGAAAGGAGTGGAGTCCAATGACAAATTAGCAGCAAAAAGAGCAGCATTAGTCATGGCACTTGGAAAGGTCAGGCATGGCAGCAAAAATTTAGCTGCCAAGGCTTTAGGAATTCATCCAAGGAATTGTTCCAGAGCTAAGAAGCACCGTGTTGCAATTAGTAATAAAAACACATTATGGGCTCTTGGGGGAAGGAAGAAGAGAAAGGATTCCCTGAGCCAAGAAGTGATTGAAAACTATTGGATAAACTACACCAGAGTTTCGCCCTAATTTCAAATATTTCAAAGAATCTCCTTATATACTCTAGTCATCAACTGATGGCTTATTTTGTTTAAGGCCTTGATGCAAACTCGAAATAAATTAGATCAGCAATTGTTTTTTATCTATATACTCCAAACAATTAATCATAAATTCCCACAATATTACGTATTTCCATGAGTTTTTTGTTTTCACTAAGCTAGAGGATCATTTCTAAACTATTTGCATGCAGCAATGATGGAAAGGTAGGACGAAGATGCATAGTTAATAAGAAGCCTCAATTTGCCTCTAAAGGCTTGAGGTGCAATACTTTCTTATGAAGCAGCCCTTTAGTAAAACATGACAAGTTTTTTGGGGAAGTACAAAGTAGAGAACACCAATTAATATGTGAAACTCATAATGGGTATTTTATCTCAGTTATATTATTCAAATGTTCGCGTACAACCATTAATAACTTACATGGCCTGGTTGCTTTGTATGACCTTCCCCTAGCATCATCCATTATCTTCTAGATAAATCTCTTGCATTGGCAGGATACTAGCAGAAGTTGGGGGCAAACAAACCTCTAGGCCAATGACCTTCATAAGAACTCCTTACATGTTGTACAATTGAACTACACTAAAGCAATACAACCGAGAAAAAAAAAAAAGGAAAAAACACACACAGAGAGAGGGGGGAGGGAGGGAGGGAGGGAAGGAGGGAGAATAGAATAGAATAGAATTGGGGGCAAAGAAATGCTGTAAAGGAAACGGTAAGATTCACTCCTTGCAAAATAACTATCATAAAAAACAACATATAAAAAAAAACATGGGGAGCAGATTGAAGACTATGCCATTATATATGCAAAAACATGATATCAAAAGAAATGTGGGAGCAGATTGAAGACTATGCCATTATATATAAGTATCCAAACCTCTAATAAACATGAAAAAAAAGGAAACATAGCTAGATGAATGGAAAGAGCAGCAGATAGGGAGGATTGAGAGTGCAGATGGATGAAATATCACAAGCATTTTGACACAAATATATAGAGTGCAGATTGGTGAAATATCACAAGCATTTTGACATAGATAAGTGTGATAATTATAATACCACCCAGCTAATAAAAGATTAACCAAATTATTTTATCCTGAACAGTGAACGGCCTGAACTTAAGCTTATGTCTAAAAAAAATAAATAGTGAGAGATTCTATCTGTAGACTAGCTTTTTAAAGATACTAAGCTACAAAGACTACTTTTATTTCAAAAATAGCGTCGAGAGGCCTACATAATCCATCTTTCACATTTAAGAAAATAAGTTAAAACAGAGAAGAAAATATGAAGCAACTGAGCGTCATACTGTTGTTTGTGTTAATTGCTGGAGCTTGGGCTGTCGGAGATGATTTGGACCAAGGCACTGCATACTCGGTTGCAGAGTCTAGAAGGAAAAGCTCCAAGTTCTTTTTTCGTCCTTTGCCCTGGTTGCCACCTTGGTTACATCCTCAACAACCCGTATGTCCTCATCCCTTTGTCCCAGTTTCGAATTTTGAGTATACATCTCCTCCTCCTCCATCTCTCGTATATGCCTCTCCACCACCTCCATCTTCAGTTTACACGTCCCGACCTCCACCTTTAGCATATGAATCCCCTCTTCCTCCGCCACATTATGTCTACCCTTCATCACCTCCCTTATTCCCTTCGCCTCAACCTCCTTATGTTTACCCATTGCCATCACCTCCCTATGTCTACCTATCGCCACCTCCCCGATCTCCCTAACTGACTCCTCCTTATATCTATAAAATCCCTCCTCCTCTATCGCCCTTGCCACCATCACCTTATGTGTATAAATCATCCCCTCCTCTATCACCCTCGCCGCCGCCTCTTTATGTTCAAAAATTCCCCCCCTCCTTCATCGCCCTCACCTTCACCTCTATATGTTTATCTATCTCCCCCTCCTCCATCACCCTCGCCACCACTTCCTTACGTCTATAAATCACCATCACCTCCATCACCTTTGCCACCACCTTCATATGTTTATAAATCACCCTCTCCTGTATCACATTCGCTTGCTCCTCCATTGCCCTCGCCATCACCTCCTTATGTCTACAAATACCCACCTCCTCCATCGCCTTCCCCTCCATCTCCATATGTCTACCAATCTCCACCTCCTCGATCGCCCTCACCTCCACATCCTTACATCTATAAATCACCACCTCCTCCATCACTTTCACCACCACCTCCATATGTCTATAAATCCCCCCTTCCTGCTTCGCCTCCTCCTCCATCGCCCACACCACCACCTCCTTATGTCTACAAATTCTCACCTCCTCCATTGCCTTCCCCTCCACCTCCATATGTTTACCCATCTCCCCCTCCCAGATCGCCCTCACCACCACCTCCTTACGTCTATAAATTACCACCTCCCCATCACCTTTGTTACCACCTCCATATGTCTATAAATCACCCCCTCCTATATCACCTTCGTCTCCTCCATTGCCCCCACCACCACCTCCTTATGTCTACAAATCCCCACCTGCTCCATCGCCTTCTCCTCCACCTCCATATGTTTACCCATCTCCCCCTCCTCCATCGCCCCTCCTTACATCTATAAATCACCACTTCCTCCATCACCTTTTCCACCTCCTCCATATGTCTATAAATCACCCCCACCTGTATCATCTTCGCCTCCTCCTCCATTGCCCTCGCCACCACCTACTTATGTCTACAAATCCTCAACTCCTCCATCACCCTCCTCTCCACCTTCATATGTCTACCAATCTCTATCTCCTCCATCGCCCTCGACGCCACCTCCTTATGTTTATAAATCACCACCTCCTCCATCACCTTATCAAACTCCTCCATATGTCTATAAATCCCCCCTTCTCGTATCATCTTCGCCTCCTCCTCCATTGCTCTTGCCACCACCTCCTTATGTCTACAAATCTCCACCTCCTCCATCGCCTTCCCCTCCACCTCCATATATTTACCAATCTCCACCTTCTCCATCGCCCCTCGCCACCACCTCCTTATGCCTACAAATCCCCCCCCACCTCCATCAATTCGGGCCCCCACCTTACATATATGAATCACCCCTTACTCCACCCCTCCATACAAATACCAATAACCTCCTTCCCCTCTCCCTCACCTCCTCCACCACCTTCTTATGCATATCCTTCACCATTACTACCACCATCATGTGAGTGCTCCTCCCCAGCCCCTTATTACCATAACTCCGCACCTCAACATTTTACCTGCCAGTGCACTTGCTCTACATAAGTTGACATACATTGTTTATTCTCTTTAGAAATTAATAAATAAATGCATATTTCTTATGCCCCCCCCCCCTCTCTGGATTTTATTTTTTTTTCTCTCTCTCTCTCTCTTGTCATCCTTTTATTTTTAGCAATATAACCAAATTTCTTCTTGGGACACGAAATAGGAATTTCAAATTGGAATTGTTTGAGGATGTATTTCACATATTTTTTCTTTTCTATTTTTTTATAGCACACTAGCCGTATCAAACCTAGATCCCTTTCGTAATTCTAGCCTTTCGTGATTCTAGCCTATCCACGGAGCGACTTCACCTCATCAAAAATATGATGTGGTAGATGTCTTCACCGTTGGATTGTTAGTCCTGTGCCTCCTGGTACAGGACTATTCATGCATCTGACATGCACCAGGTCAAGCTCAAGGATCCTCGGTCACCGGGTCAGCCATCAAAGGCTCGTGAGAAGACCAAGCGGCCGAGACCACGCTTGATCAAAGCCTGCGTCCCGTCATCAACAAGAGCCCGCTCGGACAAGTGATGACCGTCACACTGCGGTCGTGAGTCGGTGTGATTCTAGGCATTTAAAGAGGCACCGCCAACATTCCTGCAAATCAGACCTCCTTCCAGGAGTCGGCACCGAGATCAGTCAGAGTGTCTATATTGGGCCCAAGGCCATTGTACTATATATATGAGTAGAGCTAGCATATGATGGCTAGATGAGTTTTGAGTCTTGTCTCCTTTTCGTTTTTTCTCTCTATTGCGAGAGCTCATGTATGTTCATCATTGATATCAAGGAAGCTTATCATTTTTCCTCTCATTTGTTCTGTTTTCTTCTTCTTCTTCTCTTCTTGCAAATCCTGCGTGACATAGTCCCCGGACTCTCTGTTAGATCCCGGGTCCTCCGGAGGGCTGTCTTCGAGTTCCCGAACCCGGACCCCAAACACCGCCGCCGCCGGGTCGATTCCATCCTACTTTCTTCGTCGCCATGTGCGTCCGGAAATTTCACGCCCGGAAGAACTCCTTTCTCAGGCGGCCTCTCGCTTGGGCGCCATCAGCGTCGGAAATTCGCGACATGTATGGATCTGCTTATGACATAGAGGAGGCCATCTTGGTCTAGAGGCTCGGTCGAGCGCCACCAACCCCTCGTGTCTGTCTCGTCCCGGTTCCGCCCCAAGCGTGCAAACATTGCTCACAACCTCGGTCCCCTCATCACTGTCGGGGCCTTACTCAGGCTCAACCTTCTCAACGTGCTTTACCCTGAATTTCAACATGCCTACATCCATCATTCTTCAGGGCCCATGCGCCTCTTCCTTCACAACCATCATCTCCCCGGTGGGCAAGGATATCCACCACGTCTCCTTTGCGCCTACCCGGGGAAAATCCTTTCCCTCGTTTCCCTTTGCCCTTCTTGTTTACAACCTTACAGATCTCAAAACCAATGCTCCGGCTACGCCCGGTTTCTCAACGCTGATCACCCCTTCATCGAGGGGTCGCCGGGCACCATGCCACATCCAACTCAACCTCAATATCCTCACTATCTTTGTTCCTGTCCAGCCAAGCACTTTCACATCTACCTTTCGGGACTGGAACTGACTTATCCCACCTTTGGCAACGAAAAGGCAAACCCTTAGACCAAAGTGCTCAGGCCCACATGGAAGAATTTGAGGCTCTAGCTGTCTAAATGGTCATGCGCAACCTCAACCGAAATTCCACATCTTTTCCACCACCCTGCGTGGCTCTCTCATCAATGGCTCATGTCCAACAAAAGCCATTGGAAACAAGACCCCTGATACGGAAATGAGAGCCTTTTACGTCTCATTATGGGACCACGGATGATGATCAACTTCATCTCAAGCAACTCAATGAACTTCAACAAGAGCCCGCAGTGAGTTCGGGATTTTGCGGATCGACTTCACATTACGCTAAGTAAGCTCAAGGAGTACCCCATACGAGCCGATTTTTGGTGCGGTTTCTCCAAGGACTTCCTCCGCCTATTCGACTCATGATCAATACTGCGTCCCAAGACTTTGGAGCGGGCTATCGACCTTGTCAATCACTTTCGATCAATGTTTCCTCCGTGGCTCTTCAAGAGCTCCGATTCATTCCACTGTCATGGTTCCACAAGCGGCCATTCAGCCTCAACACGCTAATCCACGGCCTTGATCGATCTCGGTGCCATATTTGCAAATACCAAGGCCATTTGGCAAATGAGTGCAACTCCACCAATGGCCGCCTCATTGCAAGTGATGCAACATGTGCAATCATGCCCACGGAAGAGTGCACTTTCGCACTCATCCCACACCGTTCATAACAAAATGGTTTATCAAGTGCAAACCACACCTCAAAGAACAATCGCACTATCGCCACCCACCACTTCAGGTGCAACCCACTCAACTCTATCAGCAGCGGGGGAGCAACAACGGGGATCCAACCCCGTCCTCCTTTTGATCCTTCTAAAGCTTCGGTGTTATCCTTTGTCAAGAATGGGGTCATACCACCACGGCGTGTCCTCAACTTCCACAAGTTCAGGTACAGCTTCCTGGCACAAATCAGACCACATCGGTCCGCCTCACGGCTTACCAACTCTGGATTGCTAATGGCAAACAAGGCCCGAGACCAGTTCTTAAGAAGCCACCAAGAGCTTTCGGCAATCATGCTATCAACCAGCTCCAAGCAAATCAACCTCAATTTGGATCAACAAGCACAAGAGGAAATTTTTCAGGCACTTAATCCTCCAGTCCAGCCGTCAAATTGGGTTGGTTTAGTTTCACGCCAGACCAAGGCATCACGTCCCTTGACCATTATTCCGAATGGCACGCAACCTGCCTTTGCAGTTGACACCATTCCTCATGAGGACGAAAAAAAGGTTCACTTTTGCACTGACTTGGAGAAGCTCATGCCACATGTCATGCCAAAAGTTCGCCAAAGCATTTTGAACCTCATGCAAGCTGCTGAAGGCCGCGACATTGGCAAATGTTCATGCCACCACCCGAGCTCAACAAAGACAAGATACACCTTCCACATCTCAACCTCCACGCCTCGGGCGTATCCCAATATTCGCCGAGGTTGACTTACAAAAAAGTTCTTTGCTTCACTACCACGCACTCCGGCACGGTGGAACCACCGGATCCTTTTTCTCATGTGCCTCTAGAACTCCAAGAGGAGCTAGCCAAGATCAAAATTCCTTTAAGCTTGGCAACCATTTTGAAACTTCATCCCGCTCTCAAGGACGGTTACCACTTCCAACTTTTTTTAGTTGGGGCTGTGGCTACCTCTACACCCACGGTCCATGCCACGGTGGGTAATCGGCAAGTCAACCATGTTCAAATAGATGGAGGTAGCGCATCAATCTCATCACGGATAAACTCCGCCAAACAAATGGCCATCACACAACTCTTTTCGGGCCCCATATGACATCAAGTTGGCTAATGGCCATATCACGAAGACCTCAAGGCCACACCTCTTCTTCACATCAACATCGGTGATCTCCGGCTTCCCCATGGAATTTGGAGTTTGGAAAATTTGGCGAAGATCCAGGTGACTATGAAATGTTGGTCGGCAGACCTTTTCTCCGCCAGGCAAAGAGTATCCATTACTGGGCCACGGACCAGTTAGTCATCACTGATGGTCATCTCAATGCCACCATGGACTTGCAAACAGGCAGGATCATTTCTGTTGAACATGCGGAACCCTCTCTCTCAGACACAGATTCTGAAGAAGCTCAGAATATTTATCAAGTTCAGGCTCCACCTGCGAGTCTGCCTCTGTCATCCTACCCCGAATATGCTGATCCTTGGGGAGAAATGACTCTTGATCAGGACCAGGCTGTGGCTGCTTTGCTTGACCCTTACCTGGCTCCTTGCAATCGAATCCAACGTGTTGATCACTTTTCAGATGCTGAACCTCCTGCAACTCCTGTTGATGTACACGCTGTCATGAAGCAACCTCTGCTGGATGAAACTGAGCAACCCCTCTTTTTCACCACGCAAAGTGCCACGCATCCGGTTATGCTCCAACCTCCTGCACACATTGTCCAGGATACTGAAGTAATACCCCATATTCAGACTCCAGAAGTCGAGATTGTGGACGTGGGCAACAATCAACCTGTCCGCATTGCTGCAAATCTTCCGGCTCCTTATCGTAACAGGGCCGTCAAGCTGTTCACAAAATTCAAACACATTTTCGCCTGGAGTTACAGAGATCTTCGGGGAATCAACAAAAGCTTGGGGGAACTCACCATTCCTACCAAATCTGATGCACGACCAGTTTAGCAACGACAGTACCGGCTCAACCCTAATTACCGTGATCGCGTCAAGGCGGAAATTGACAAACTCCTTGCTGCAGGTTTGATCTATGAGGTCAAACATTCTGAATGGGTGAGCCCCATCGTCATTGCCCTCAAACACAATGGTAAGATCCGCGTCTGTGTGGACTATCGGAAACTCAATCAGGCCACGGAGCGTGATCATTTTCCACTTCCCTTCACGGCACTGGGTTCCGAAGAGGTGGCTGGACATGAGATGTACTCCTTCATGGATGGTTTTTCTGGCTACAATCAGATCTCAATCAAAGAATCTGATCAACTCAAGACTACTTTCACCACCCCGTGGGGCACTTTTGCCTACAAGGTGGTTCCTTTTGGATTATCAAACTCTCCATCAACGTTTCAACGCATCATGCTCTCAGTTTTTCATGATTTCATGAAGGAAAATCCCTTCTTGCAAATTTTTCAAGATGACTTCTCTGCCTACAGTTCCATGGCTGACCATTTGGATAAATTGGAACTCGTCTTCCAGAAATGTGATGAGTCCGGCATTAGTCTCAATCCTGAGAAATGCACCTTTTGCGTCACCTCTGGTGTTCTGTTAGGCCATGTTGTCAGCAAAGCAGGTATCACCACAGATCCTGCCAAAATCAGTTGTGTGCTCAAGGCTCAAGCACCAGCCAATATCAAGGAGACACGCTCTTTCCTGGGTAAGGTCAATTATTACTCCACCTTCATACCTGGACTAGCAGCCATTGCAGATCCCATTCATAAACTCACGGTGGCGAATCCACGGGCTTGGAATTCCAGGCGGATCTCGCTCAACAGCTGAAGCTTTTGCTTACTCAGGCACCGGTTCTTGTTCCTCCTCAATGGGACAAGCCCTTTCACGTTCATGTAGATGTCTCGGCGTTTGCTATTGGAGCTGTTCTTTCTCAAGAATATGATGCGCACACTGACAAACCAAATCGCTACGCCAGCAGAAAACTCAATTCACTGGCGGCGCAACTATTACGCCACCGGGCGTGAAGCTTTGGGTCTCATTTTACGTGTCCAACTTCCGTCATTACCTTTGGGCAGTCAAATCAAGTTCTTTGTGGACCACCAAGCACTCCTCTATTTGATCAACAAGTCCACGCCCCACGGGCCGCATTGCTCGTTGGGTCCTTCTTCTCAAGAATTTGCTCCTTTTGAAATCGATTTCATAAGGCGGCCAAATCTCATGTCGCCCCGGATTATCTTTCACGCATCCACGGATGATCCCTCAACCGGAGTCTCGGGGCGCCTTTCACGATGCTTTCGGCTCTTTTTAGTAGCGGCAACACCGGAGGCGAGGCGGCTCTCTCCGCCGTCGCCATCAATTTCTCCAGAGGTCCGTGACTACACCATGGTTGCGAGGACATCTCTACAAAAGGGTAAGGACACCATCCCCGGCCTGTGTGTTCTACCTCATGAAGTTCGGATATTGTTGAAGCTCATCAAGGGCTAGGTGGTGGTCATTTTCATGGTGACACCACGACGCAAAAAATCCTTCTAGCTGGGTATTATTGGCCCGCGCTCTTCAAAGATGCTCCATGCGCGCCAAGACGTGTGGCCGCTTGCCCGGCCGGTGGGGCGCCCACGCCCGTGGGCTCTTCCCTTGGCCTTGCCGGTCGCCGCCGCCCACTTCCCTTCGGCAAATGGGGGAATGGACTTTGTGGGACCTATAGATCCTCTGCTGGCACACCGTGCCGTTACATTCAGTTCTCGCGACCACGCTACCAAATGGGGCGGAAGCTTGTGCACTTCCGGACAACACTGCGAGCAAGCACGCCTAGGGTCCTCTATCAACAAATTATCACGCGATTCGCTGCCCTACCGGGCTGGTGGGTGGACCGTGGTGTCCATTTCATCAATCATACTATCAAGGAGCTGGACGGATTATCTCGATACATCATCACAAGAGCACACCTTACTATCCTCAAGGTAATGGTTTGGGCGTAGCACCAACAAAACTCTGGTCACCATTCTCAAGAAAATTTGTGGCGCTTCCCCCGCAGTTGGCGGACAAAACTTCCTACTGTTCTTTGGGCCTACAATACTTGTTTCAAGATTGCTACCGGTCACACTCCTTTTAAATTGGTTTATGGTCAGGAAGCTCTCATGCCGTTTGAATACATCCTTCCAACACTCCGTTTTCAACTGGCTACTGCTCATAATCCCTGCTTTGCACTCAAAGAAAGGGTCTATCAATTAGAGCAGTTGGATGAACTTGAAGGGATGCTTATATTCGTGTTCTTCATGGACAGCGATTGCAAAAATCTTTACATGACAAACGTCGAAGACAAAAACATTTAAAGAAGGCGATTTGGTTCTTCTTTATGATTCGTGTACAAAAATTTTCCGGGTAAACTCAAGTTTCGTTGGCTTGGCCCTTATCAAATTGTTCAAGTGGTTAGACCCAGCGTTTTCCAACTGGCAGAGTTAGATGGCACTCCATTACCTACCTTGGTTAATGGTTTTCGTCTCAAAACATTTCATCACACAGAAAGCGAAAATCAACAAAGCGAATCATGAGTTCAAAAGCAAACACCACGAGAAAGTGACTAGAAAGGCGGCATATTATATTATAGTGGAGATTTTTACAAAATGTGGGCGCAGCCAGCTATTTCGCTATAGGCGCGCCCTATATACAAAAGCGGGCTCGAGCCCTATCTACTAAGTCCTAAGAAGAAAAACCCTCTACTCCGGGTTTGGGGCGGAGGTGATCTTAAGAGGTGGTAGAGGTTACGCTTTCGGGATCCCAGCGAAGGTGCGAGAACCACCTCCATCCCGTTGGTCTTCGGGTTGGGATGTTCAGCCATCCGGCACACCAGCCGTCCATTCTCACGCCACGATTGTGGCAGCATGAAGGTCCGGACAATTCATCTTGCGGGTAATCCACTCCGGCGGTTCGTGGGCATAGTGCGGTCCTCGTTCAAACCAAAGAAGCGGCCATCTTTGGCGCCATCGGATGCCTTCGTTACTCCGGTTCGTCTTTATATAGCCAAGCGAGGAACTCCTTGTCGGCGTGGACCAATCACACAAATCGCCAGCGTGTTTGCAATGCAAAGGCTGTTTCTAAAATGAGAATCTTTTCTCCTTGCATATCTAGCCATGGTACCTTCGACACATTCCTTTTAATGATATCCCACTTCGAGTTGCCAGCATTGAATGCCATTTCTTCTTTTCACGCCCGTCCGGACATTAATGTGTGTCCTTTGCCCTTTTTGTCACATCCGATCCTTCTTTCACGTCTCATCCTCACCGTTCATTGCTTCTCCCTTACGTTTTTGGGGACTTAGCCAAATTTTGCCTCTCAATACACTCCTTGGCATCTTCGACACACTGGCACCATCAGCGGCTCGGTTTACGCCCTCTTCATACCTCTTACGCGCCTCCGGTTATGCGCCCTAAAAACCTTTTTCGTTCTTACAGCGCCTTTGTCCTCCGTGCTTGACTTTTCGTCCTCCGCCTTTGAATCACTTTCGTTTACGCAAATCGTTACCATGGCTGCCCCAAGATTTTCTACACTTCAAGCTCTTGCTCCCAAGGATCCGGCTCTTTTTTGCGTCACGTCATCCTTCTTGGCGCCCACTTTCAGGTGAAGCCCTTGTTGGCCCAAATAAAGAAGTTTGAGCGACAAAGCTTCACAATTCTCTCAAATGGAACTTAGGCTCCAAATCGACCCGGCTGAAGGCGGTTCGCCAATATCGTTAACGACCCGCATGGCTACACCCTGCGTGGTCGATGGCACCACCATTTATTTGACTCAACATTTGATTTCGAGAGGTATTTCATATTCCCTTGCACACCCCTTGTTTATCATGGTGCGCCATACGGGGATCTAGATGTCCGCGAGTTTGGTGCACCTCCTTATCATGCCAATGTCCATCGTTCGACCAATATCGACCAAGCCTCCACGAAACCTTTGTTAAATTTTCGTGGCGGCAAGTTCCTTGGGTATTCTATCAAGAACACCCCATATCAATAAGCCTTTTCTATAACACGGTCATCACTTGCGCTACACACTCCAACCACCACATAGATTGGCCCCAAATGATGTTCTATCGTCTTCTCAAGAAGTGGACCGCCCGAGGTGCCACTTCCATTTCTGAAGTTTCGTGGGAGGCCACTTTCAAGCCCTCATCCGTCATTACTTCCTCCCACACCACAAAATTCTCATAATTCCACTCCGTTCCCTTCCTTCCACGACTAAGTGGCACTTCACGCCCCCTTCTTCCGGGTCATGTCCAAAGTCCGCACACCCATGTCCTTTGTCTCCTCCTCCGCTACACCATCCGGGTTCACACCATCTTTCCCAAAAACATCACAAACCGGGCAGCGGCCGGCTCCACCACCACAACACCCTCGTCGGGTTGTTGTATCGATTATCGGCCAGGGATGCTCAAGCCGCTCTCAAGTTACAAGAATCCCAAGGCGCTCTTATGGCGAGGGGGTTCAATGGGCACTAGAGGCCTCGATGCGACACCGGGACCTTCAAGCCGCCAGCGCCCAAGTTGCAACTTTGAGGCCAAACTTCAAGACAAGCACGGAGCTCTCTTACGGGCTCATACAGATCTCAAAAGTGCACAAGATCAAGTCAGCCAACTTGCGAGATCAGCAGTGCTCGGCTCAATCGAGGAAATTCAGAATTTATTGGAGCACAACAAGTCCAAAGCAGCTCTCCCGAGTACCAAGGACGCAGATATTGCTAAGCTCAACGCCTTGTACTCGAACTTTGTGAAAATTTCAGCACTCAAGTTCAAAACCTTACGTAAGCAGGGGCGCTCAAATTGCCTCCTTGGCGGCTCCAGCTTTCTACCACGGACCTCTCGGCTCACCTCTCTTCAAGATGCTTACAGAGGTGCGTAAACGAAGATATCGATGATGGCGGAGATTGCCGTGTTTCGTCTCCAATACTCCGGGAAATCCTCCTCCCAAGTCAACACTTCGTAAACGGGTCAGGTGACCAATCACGCTTCTTTGCTAGAAAAGGACAACCGGATCCATTGATCTTGAACAACAACTGCGGCAAGCTATTCGGTCGCTGATGAGGCTCAAGCAAAACTTTGGCCGCCCATACCGCCATTATTAACAGAATGCTGTTGACTTCCAGTTCCTTCACGCTATCCGCGATTATGTGGTTGCTCGCCGCCACCTCTTCCTTTCGAAGTGGCATGCGGCGGATGGACTGTGGATATTCCCTCGAAAGCACCGCAGATTTTCTTGGATTTGGCAGAACTCTCCATTGAAGACAAAGGGTTGTCTTTGTGCCCCTTGTGGTCTTTGATCTCATACATCGTGCCGATCCGGACTTTATCACCGCCGAGTTGTTCAGCCCATGGCTTACATATTTCATGATTTCTATCGGGTGATACGTGAACACTTCGAAATGGGCCACGCCCGACTCTTCGGGGGTGACCCCAGCGCGTGCAATGGTTGCTTCTGGGGATAACAATCCATATCTTGGCGGATCATGCTCGGACCCAAACTCTTCATCGGAGTACATGCGAGCTTGCCAATCATTTATCTCTCGCAAGCGGAAGCACAGCGAATGATAAGGAAGTATCTAGGACATCAGAGGATCTTCCCTATACACAAATTTATATGCGACACCTCGCGGTTATAATCAATTACGAAGCTCGTTGGATAGCAAGGCGGTCCCCCGGGATGGGATAGCCCTCCTGTCAACTCTCAACTCTCTGCTTCTCTTTGGGATCGTTGGTGTCAAGCTCTTGATCCGGATCTTGTCGATCAATTCGGTGGAGACGCTCGGCAACCCACGCCCACGGGCATGGTTCCTTCTCCCTATGCTTCGGGCGGTACCTCCACGCCCGGGTTCTGACTTCCGATTGGCCTCCCCTTTTGGACCAAGGTCATGGATGGTCATGCGGATGGACTCCACCTCGGATCTCGGCCGGATCTCGGTGGGATCCACGTTTTGTTCGGCTCACATTGGGAAGAAGGTGCCACCGGATACCACCACTAATTGGATTTATATTGCTAATGCGTGGTTATTGGCGGCGGCCGGCGGATGCGCTTCATGGTCTTGACACCTTCTTGCGAATGCCACCACCTCACGATCCTTGATCCATCTTCAGCGGAGGTTTTGTGCTGCTCTCAAATGCATTTTGCTAAGCTCCTTAAATCGGGCGTCCCATTTTTCAATTGCAATCCGAATGCGATTAACCGGTGCCTTTGGCCTCGGACACGCCTCCTCATGGAATGTCGGTACATTTCTTTGACGCCCATCGCGCCTTTGAAGACATGGTACGATCTCGCTTTCTTATTGATGCAGATCACGCCCTTGGCCAAAACACTCCCCGCCCTTCAAACACGCCCGGGGATCTCATTGGCGATTACCATAATGGTGCCGATCCTCACTCCCGTGAGGATCACTTTTCGAACAGATGGCTTCCCCTCGAAACCCTTCCTCCTTTTCTTCTTCACTCGGTGTCGTTTGGTGGGGAGTGTTAGTCTGTGCCTCTGGTACGGGACTATTCATCCTCTGACAGACCAGGTCAAGCTCAAGGATCCTCGGTCGCCGACGGGTCACCATCAAAGGCTCGTGAAGACCAAGCGGCAGACCCACGATCAAAGCTGCGTCCCGTCAACAAGAGGCCGCTTCGGACAAGTGATGACCGTCCTTGCGCGTGTCGGCGTCGGCGTGATTCTAGGCATTTAAAGAGGCACCGCCAACATTCTCGCAGAATCGGGCCTCCTTCCGAGTCGGCAACGCAGATCGTCGAGTGTCTATATTGGGCCCCAAGGCCATTGTACTATATATATGAGTAGAGCTAGCATATGATGGCTAGATGAGTTTTGAGTCTTGTCTCCTTTCAGTTTTTCTCTCTATTGCGAGAGCTCATGTATGTTCATCATTGATATCAAGGAAGCTTATCATTTTCCTCTCATTTGTTCTGTTTTCTTCTTCTTCTTCTCTTCTTGCAAATCCCGCGTGACATAGTCCCCCGGACTCTCCTGTTAGATCCACGGGTCCTCACAGAGGGCTGTCTTCCAGGAGTTCCCGAACCCAGACCCCAAACATGGATCTCGATTTTTTCACATCAATGGCTAGAGAAATTAAAAGAGACTAAGAAAATAGGTCCCAGAGATGCATTCATCGCAATCACCATAGAACTAAAGTTGAAGGCTCATGTTTTTGGTCGTTTGCTTTGTGTCATTCATTTATTTTGCCCCTTGTCCATGCTGCAATATGGGAAAACATGCATGGGATGTCACTCCATGCTGCAAGGATGCAAACAATGCATGGGGTATCTCTTACTGTAATGCATATGCTAGATTTCATGAGGAAGTTCAATTGTCCTGTAATCATCATCACATTTTATTTTATGACGCATTAACGTTAATGTAATTGTAATTGTACATAGTTCATAAACATGTCCTCAGGCCCTTAAGAATCTTAGTACCATTTTTTCATTGTTATTTGGTTCTTCTGTGGATTTTCTTGGAATTATATCTCCTTCTATATAGAATTGTCTTTTCCAACTATTGTCTAAAAATGTTTGTCGTAGCCTATTTTAGGGTATACATACTCTTGAACACATTTAACTTACCTAATAAATCGTTAAAGCACTAAAAAGTAATCTCAAGATTCATAACATCATGCATAGATGTTGAACTTTGGCAAGCTAATTTGATTTTCACTAATAGACAAACATTTTACTAAAAAGTTTTGCATCTAAACAATAATATTCCATTTCCTTGCAGGCAAATGACATTGTTCTGCATAAATGAATTCTTCCCTTGTGAAAACATTTTCACAATTTGAGTGAAATATATAGCTCAACTGAACTTTGCAAAGATGCATGGACATATTTATGCTTGCAGGTGATAAATGAAATGGGAAGAGAGTTTGAGAGATGCAATGGGGTTCATCTAATCTTTCAAAGAATCTTCTTATGCAACCTTTTATTCTTATCGTACTACTTTGGAACTATCTTGATTGTTATTCACTATCATCAAGTCAATAGGTCAACCGAAGAAGAGAGAGGTAACCAGCATGTACATGGGCACATCTCATACTCCTGATCATTACTACTTCTCTATCATGAACTATTGTTTCAACTATGGCACTCTCCATTGCTATAAGATTTCTTTCCACTTCAGGTCTAATCCACCACCTCTTTATACGTATCCTTCACCATTAATATCGCCATCATTTGAACGCTCCTCCCCAGCCCCTTATTACCATAACTCCGCATCAGCGAAATTTTAGTGGCCCCGGCGGGCTATTTGACCATAAATTACAGGTTCAGGCAAAATGCGACGACCGTCTTGAATAGGATGCCTTACCTACGGACTACCTGCAGATTCGCCATTTCGTGGCACTTTATTGCCTATTACAACATTAATTAGAATGACTAGTTAGATGTTTGCTAATTGGAGTGGTATGGACTTTGGGGCCAATTTAGTCCCAAGTGAGAACTAGATATGCTTATGGAATGGCCATTTAGGCCACTTGGCCAAATCCTATAATGCCTTAAGTTCACCAAATCTTAACTCATTAAGAGCCCCCCTCATAAATTCATCACTTGTGGGGGGCCAACATTATTAGAAATTTTTATTCCTAAATATGTCTACCAACTAAGAATAATCCCGCTCTTTTGGAAAATAAAATGTCGAGGCACTTTTCAATCCTCTTTACAAAGACTCCAGCACCGATTTTCGATTCTCTCTACTAGCAATTTGTGCATTATTGAAATACATGGGGTATGAATTCAATTCATACATGTAACTTAAACGCATTTATATAGGGTAGCGACTAATTTATTTATATGTCCTTCAACTAGCATCATTCATTATATTTGCAATTTCAACAATATCAGAAAAGCGAAGGACAAGATGTAGAACTTCCCCATTGTGCATGCTATAATCTCTCTCTAGACAAGGCACGACCTTCATAGACAAGCTATAGCATAAAATCCAATCCGTGCTTGAATCCTCATCTTCACAACGGTGCCCGTAACCGTTTCCATGGAATATCTTCTTCAACAATTATGCTACGCTGACCATGTGGGAGATACTTGGAGAAATTGCCCATTCATTGCGTCAACTAACCTCCAACACGAACACTAATAGCATAAAGATATCTAGCAAGTGAAGATATAAATGCTGACAAAGTTAACTCACATAGAACTTAATTACACCAAATTTCTAATTTTATTGATTTGTTGCATGAATATATAATATAGTTTCAGCACTAGGTAATTTAATAAAAATATTTCATATTTGCCATGAGCATTTGCTAAGGGTTTCCAAGTATACCTTGCACGAAAAGTTTGGCTTATTTTATCATAGCTCAACTGGGCATCATAGCGTGACAACATAAGTCCCACATGTCCATGCTGTCAATTAAGATGCACAGGAGAGGGTGCCCTTCTTTCACCCACTCCCCTCCAATGGCCCACTTTTTGCCCCTTAATTGCCCACTTTTTACCCTTTGATAGCTCACTTTTGCCCTTTAATAGCCCACCTTTGCCCTTTAATAGCTCACCTTAAGAACTATGAAAAATTGAGACAAATACATGGTCTATTGATGGGCACTTGTGGTCCAATGAAGGTCAATTGTGAGTATTTAGTGGTCCATTGGAGGGCATTTGGGGTCTCTTGGTGTCAAAATTACCATACAACTTAAAATCTTTATAGCAACCTTCCAATTTGTAGAAATGACTCATGCTTAGTAACAATTGAAAGCTAAACTTTGAAATTTCATAATGTTATTTCAAAATAGGAGATCAAAAAAAAAAAAAACCATCATGATAAATGTTTTTTGCTTAAGTGGGCGGTTTATGGGCAACCTCCTCTATACATTAGGCCTCAAACCTAACATAAAATCATAAGAAACAAAAACTCAATGCTAACCTGTTGATTGTAGACTTGGACAGGAAACAAAACAAGGTGCAAAGCACTGTGGATTGCCCCCAAAATGCTATTATGAATAAAGCTTTATAAATGTATCTTCATGCGTCTGGTCGTTTAGTCTAGTGGTAATACACTAGGTCTAGCAACTATAGGTCTCGAGTTTGAGACCGCCTGAGAATCGCACTTTGAGCTGTTATTACGGAAAAAAAAATGCCATAATTTTCCATGCGCGAGACAAAAAAGAAATTATTGAGGTCTCCACCACCACATACTTCATCGATATGATTACAAGGAATCGAACAAATATGAGCTTTGCATTTCTGGCTCAGTGTTGTAACATAGTCTTTTGAAGTGAGGCCATGAGTGTTGCCAAATTCTAAAAAGAAAAAGGACGACCCAATGAAGAAATGAAAAGAAGGATTATTCGGACAAACCACTGAGCTTTTGTCAATCAACAAAAGCACGTACATCGTGTCCATGTCTTCCATAGGCGCACCAATTGGGGTTCTCAAGCTAGGTAAGGTAAAATGTTTCAAACAAACTCTATTGCTCGAAGAACAATTGGGCTTCTCGGCTTAAGTAATAAATTGTCTTGCTATTATCTTGTACTCTTCCAAATTTGGTAGAATTGTGGAAAAGTTTAAAATTGCTCTAGATTTGCTACTTTGCTTTGTGGTTTGGTGTGGGCAAGGGTTGGATGGGAATTTGTGGAGAGTCAAGAAAGGAAAAGATGGAATGTTTGTGGTGGCTTTATAGCTTAATTCAAGTTATTTTTAATATCAAGGTGGGAATGCAACAACAACGCCATAGTCGGTAACTTTCGGACTTAAATGAGACACTTGAAAATATAGTTTCACAATGGAAAAAGGAGAATCCATCGTAGCCTATTTTATAATCTATTACCACCGAGTTTGTGTAACATCTATAACAAATTCTCGATCGTATTGAACTCATCGAGCTGTGTACAAATTACGATCATTGCATAATAAGTTTGTATACCACTGAAACAAATTATGATCTCGAATAGGGACTGAAAGCAACCTTCTTTATGTCGTGGTCGTCATGCAATTTTGCCCGAGCATAGCGCTAACCCTAAAGCTAAGCGAGGAATGTAATATCCCACGGATCTATTGAATTCAAACACCTTAGGGAGATTGTCCACTATGGTCTACTTGTGTGCGGACATGGAAAAATGGTCGCATGCTTGGTGGATTGATTAGAAAGTTAATTGTGCATGCTTATGCCTCACCTCAATGTGCAAGAACAATGGCTAGCATATTGTAGCATTGCATGCCTTTTATCGGAGCTGGCTGAATGGGCTCCACATCCTCTACATTTACGTATGTAGAAGTAAAATCAATGCCTTTTTCAAGAAGCTGGCTGAATCATTTCAGATTAGAATCCTTATTATTGAAGTTGCCTATTCTTTGCCAAGCTTTTTACAAGTTGCATATAAGCTTTGGGGAACATGATGCACAAGCAAAAATTGCTTTTAGCGCTTCATAAGGAGTTGAGTCATCACGAAATGTGCCCGCAAGTTTAAGCCCTAAAAATTCAAACAAAGGAAGAATGGCGGGGCTTACTACAGTACATCACACATCAAAGTAAAGAGACTGGATTTCACACAAACAGCGTGAAATCCACTCTCAATAGGATCCTTGATTGAAGCAAGGAGATGCATGGTGCGGGATCACGAAAGGTATTTAAGAAAGAAGTAACAATGCAAAGGTAGAATAGCATTTGATCAAATTCATCTGATAAAGCTTATGAACAAAGCATAAATGACATTCGATTTATCAAATGACATTCGATTTATCAAATCACGAAGAACAATAAAAATCAGAGAACAATGACATACATGTAGCGCATGCGCTTTTCCATCTGCGCAAGAATGCCCATGTTTAGCGAGATGATTATACGGATATTTAAAGTTCAATCTAGAAAGCGTGAAGGGATTACAAATCCTTTTCTATAAATACACTAGTAAGCGTGTGCGGCGTTCTTAGGAACTAGTATCAACGGCTTATGTTTTTACTTGGATTTTAATGTCCATATATCTACAACCACGTGAACACTAATGTCTAGCTTATGTTTTACTTGGCATTTAATGTTCATATATCTACAACTACGTCAACATCCGCAGTTGATGCTTGCAAGAGTGGACATGATTTGCTTATGTAAATATTTTTGTTGTCGAAATTGTCTAGTGGCGGCATCATCAATGTATTAACTGCGGTTAAAGAATGGATTTTCAAAGTAAATGGGTGCGCGGCATTGTTGCACATAAGTAGGGGCATCTTAAATATTAGATTGATCCTTAGATGAGTTGCTAGACTTCGAGAATAACATCACATCGAGGCGGACAAACATACAATTGCACGCATAAGTAGACACGTGTATTTTCGTAGACCTTGTGCCAAGAAGTAAAAGTCCAAGAATAAAGCACTCATTTGTAAGCAGTAGAATAACCAATTGTGTCGTTTTTCTATTACATGAGCGTTCAACAGTGGTTTTTCTATTACATGAGTGTTCAACAATGGTGCTTCAACAATGAGGACAAATTCATGTTACCAATTTGAAAACGCATTTGTTAATTTAGTTTGTATTGACTACATTAAAGACAACTAATTGGGTAACCAATCCTTCGAATTAAGGACTCTCCTGGTTGAAGGTGGTTGCCAATACTTCAGATCTTTGGAGAAATAAGTGCTCTATCGGCCAAAATTTGTATTTCTTGGCATGGTTTGCCAAATTTCCATGAGAACTAATTACTGTTGCCATAGCCAGAAACCATGGCAAAATATATACAGCTCTTCCTTGACAAAGTGATGAATAGTGAGCAGTTGGCCACTCTATTGCAGTCCTTTCTTTACCTGCATACATATTGAAAATGTTACAGCCTAATCAAAACTGGCAGAAGCAGCAACCAATAATCAGATCAAATTCAAGCTAACACATTCTAGTTATAGCAATCAGTCATCATTTTAGCTCCAAAAACTGAAATCTCAAATGCAACTAGCCAGAATTGATAATGGCTGATAGTAACCAGTCAGAATGATTTAGAGATGCCAAAAACAGGACCAGAGGAATGATTTCATGGTACATCAGAGGAATAATCTGTAAACTAAGTAAAATAAAATGAGGCAGATTAAGCAAAGATAACAAAAAAGATTAAGCTAAGAAATAGATGTTACGTACAGGAATGGGGAAATGGACTTGCTTCAAAATTTATGGTATTCTAAACATTATTGGCAGGCTGGCAGCATATTTATCCCAAAGTTGAGCAAATGGAAGCCTAAATCCGTTGTGGTAATCAAATCTGTCATGATATATACAGAGCTCTTTATCCATATAATATTCATTTCTGACATGATATGATCCGATTATCGATGGCAATAAGCTGCTGCGAAGCTCTCCAAATGCGATTAGGAAGTACTATTCCACGTAAGCCCGGTGCAACATCTCGATTTGTAGAAGCAAATGCATTATGAAATCTTGAAATGGCGATCACAGCTTGTTGAACATCAATACATCAAGAGCACGCATGGTTGAGAGGAGTAGGCCTGGCCTTCTGGCACAGAACATGCGTATATTTAAAAACGCCGGACATCGATATGTGATGTGCAGATCTATTACGGATTTACAGAGCCAGTTTACCAGAGTATGTAGATTAAGAGACATGCATTAAGAGACCCGGGGATTAAGAGCATATTAAGAGCATGAAATGCTGGCTATAAAAACCTAAATGCGTTATAGAGATAAAAGAGACACGATGCAGTTATAATATCTTCTATCCTGTTCTTGCCACAACCTCTTAACACCCAAAATGGAAAAGAGGGCACGCGTTTAATAAGCTTGGCTTCAGGGAAAATTTTAAGGGACCTATAATTTTGTATAAGTATAATGAATTGGCCATTCCTTGTAAAATATGCCCCCAAAAGTGTAGCGTGAACTGGCCATTTTTCCTATTTTTTCCTAATGTGGCTGCAACCCAATTGGTGATTTTTGAACCAAATATCTAATAATGTGTAGCTCAAATGGCGATTTAGCTAGATTCTTATTAACTATAGAGCTAGTTGCCCAAACATAAAGAAGTCGCTACCCTATATAAATGTGTTAAGTTACATGTTGTATGAATTTGAATTCATACCCCATGTATTTCAATAATGCACAGATTGCTGGTAGGAGAATCAGAAATCGGATGCCGGAGTCTTCATAAAGAGGATTGAAAAGTGCCTCGACATTTGATTTTCCAAAAGAGCGGGATTATTTTTAGTTGGTAGGTATATTTAGGAATAAAAATTTCTAATGAGGGGGCCTCTTAATGGGTTAAGATTTGGCGAACTTAAGGCAGTACAGGATTTGGCCAAGTGGCCTAAATGGCCATTCCGTAAGCACATCTAGTTCTCACTTGGGACTAAATTGGCCCCATAGTCAATACCACTCCAATTAGCAAACGTCTAATTGGCCATTCTAATGTCTTAATAGGCAATAAAGTGCCCCAAAATGGCGAATCTGCAGGTAGTCCATAGGTAAGGCATCCTACTCAAGCCGGCCGTCACATTTTGCACGAACACGTAATTTGTGGCCAAATGGCCCTTGGGGAATACTAAAATTTTATTTGCTTGGCTTGCACAACTCGTCTGCTGGCAGACGAAAGCATAAACCGATTTGCCTCCTCAAGCGGTTTTCAAAGCTATCAAACAATATACGGATACAGTCAAAGACGAAATTTTACCTGGAACTTGAAGCTACACTTGCCCAAACTTGATCTTCTAAGATATTCCTGCTAAAATCCCTTTGCTTGAAGTGGAGGGAAAATGCCAAAACCAGCGGGTATCTTTCCAATGAGGCGATTCTAAAACAAATAGAAGCCTCTCAAGTTACGGAGGTGGTGAGAGATTGGGAATAGGGCCATCGATGCCATTTGTATCCAAAGCTTACGAATGGCCGTGGAGCTGCTCCATTATTATCCCCAAGCCCTTTGCCTTGGTGTTGCACACTGCATGAACAACAACAAAATCAGGGAATCTAAATATTCAAAGTTCAAAGACCTACACAATGCAAGAGTTAACAAATGAACTACTTCAACCATCGTAAAACCGGAAAACATGCACGGAAATTTTGGGCGCGAGGGTCATACACGCTTCAATGACTCACTGTCTTTTGCCTCTGCCTTGCTTGCCACTTGTTATCTAAAACCCTAGATGCATCTTTTTTTTAAAATCGGGACACATTCTTGCAAATACGATCATTAGAGCGAGCCGTTGCCGTTTCGAGAGAAGAGTGAAGGATGCAAGAAGAAGTTAGGAAAAGATATTTTTGCGACAACTATTTGACAACTATTGATGCAGACCTTCAACCATAGAAAGTTTTTTCCTTTGAATGTTCACGCAAGAAGGCTGCACCAAAACAATTCATGCATAAGCGTAGAAGCTAAAATTTGAACCACGGATAAAAAGTGATTTGCAGAACCTGGATCGGCTTAAATCTCAAAACCAGAAGCGCTTGTATAATTTTCCCTCTTCAACCCTAAACCCTTTCTTAGCTTTGCAAAATAAGTCATGCAATCTGCCTGCCCATTTGCCGTGCTCCTGCGATTTCAATCCGAAACATCATGGAAGGCGGAGGCCATGGTTTTCTTGCTAATTAACAGTAAGGGCTAGAGTAGTGGTTGTTTCAGGAAAAAACGTAACGGAAGGTGCCGGAAAACTAAGATATCGCCACGAAAACCTTTTTAGCTCACAAAACTCACGCTTTTCGCCGGAAAAAGCGTGAGCGCCGGCGTTACACCGGCGTGAGCCAAAATCCCCAAAAACATTTTAAATAAGTAGATTCCAATAAAAAAATAGTTTGTTTTAAAAATAAAAAATCCAAAGATAAATTCTAAAAAAAGGAATCTCTAGCCCAAAGGTTAAAAAAACCAATAGTTTTTCACAAAAAAAAACGAGTTTCCGATCGCCGGAAAAACAATTTGGCGTCCAAAACACGGAAAACCTTAGCGTATATTCATACGCAAAAAAAACCAAAAAGTTTTTCACCGCCGGAAAAACAATCAGTAATGACGGCCGTCAGATTATCAGATATACCCCTGATATGCCAGAATATGCCAAAACCAAACCTCCCCCTAACGAATTGCCCCCTTAACAGGGGCAATCCAAAAAATTGCCATTTTCAAGTGCCCAGTACCAAGTTATATTTGTATCGAAGAATGGATTTGACCTTGATTTATATCTAGCCCATGAAAATGGCCATGGCCAACGACTCTTCTACGTAGAACGAAACTATTTCCAAGCTTGATAAGCACCAAGACCAATAGAATTTACTCCATTTTTGTTCGATATAAGGCTTCCCAAAGATGATTGCTAGTGCATATTTTTATAAAGGCTTTACAAATTTCAGCAAGTTAGCACAATGATTCGGCTGAACGACGAGTAAGAATAATTTAATTTCTATACCAAGTTCAAGCAAATTTAGAATTGAGATTTGAGTTGTCTCCTCTACATTTTCCACTCTTCTAACACAGAGGCGCTTGAGCAACAATCTGAAGGTCAACAAGATCTTGTTTCAGAGAAATCCACCTTTGATTTACAGATAACTCAAGAAATGGGAGGTGTAGAGTGCTTTTTGGATCAAGGAGACGATGATGCAGATAACTTTGAGAGGCCGACCTTTCCAAGGAGTTTGGTGAAGAGGAATTGAAGATAATGAAATGACTTTAGTTCTGTTGTGCTTTTTAGTTTTGCTTTGTTTTCAGTGTGAATCTAAATGTTTCATCAAGTATTTTGAGAACTTGGATGAACTTGCAAATGTAAAGCTTTGAAGTGTAAATGGAAATCCGAACTTTTGAGTCTTTTAAATCCTTTGAATCGCTGTAAATTTCTCAATGTTAAATACTTGTTAAATAATCTTTATTGAAATTCTAGACTATATTCTAGAGTTCATTCTGGAATGCATTCCGGGTGTCATTCTGGAATGCATTCTATAAATTAACTTGTCCACACAATTCTTTGCTTCGTTAAAATGCATCAACTTTATGAAAGAAATACCTATTAAACTGCCAGCAACCCAAATGCCTCAAATTGATGAGCCATTTGTTCCCTGTCTAGAGCCTGCCAGATTCTGCCATTAGATACATACAGGGAATACGGTAAAAACATGCTTGATCACATCTTCAAACAACTGTGGCTTTCTATGCTTGTGTGCCCTCTTGGGAGTCATCAGCATGTTACACCCAGCATACCTTTGATCCGTTGAGCGAGAGCCCTTCCACGCGAGACTCCCAAATCACTATGGCCAACTTCTGTCCCTATTCGACGGGCCAGTCTCATAGTCATTTGATATGTGCTCATCCATTACACTAAAATATTTATCTCCTCCAAGAATATAGGGGTTCGTCTTTCGATAGAATCAAGGCCTAAAGACACAAAACGAAACAAAAGAAATATTTTGGAAATGACCTATAGACAAAAACTACTCGATTTACCTAATGTTTTGTTTTTGTTTTTTTTTTTGAAGGAACGGAACTGCTTTTTTTATTCATATGATAGGAAGAATTACATCAACGATCCCACATGGATCTTATAGGAAGTATTTCTGCACATATATGAAAAGTACAAAGTATAATGTTTCAACTTTCATAGAGGACTACTACAGGAGAAGCCTCAACATCTTCATCCTCCATGAACTGAGACTTATTGGATTGAGCAGCAATAAAACCAAAGAGATCTCAGATAGAGGTCACAGAACCTTTCAGTATCCTCTGAATCAAAACAAAAGGGTCACCCTGTAGAGGGCGTCTTCCACTTCCATTATCCATCAAGGAGCCCATACATCCTCAACTGTATAGATCAAGGAGCCCATACATCCTCGACCATATGCAGAAGACACCATGAAACAGCCACCACCACTTCTACCTGTATATAACTTTGGAAGTGGGATAGGTGGACAAGCCCTATCACCAAGCTGCATTATTCTTACCATGACACTAAAAATATGATAAAGAAAAGTATAGATTAGTGTTAGGAGAGCAGCCTGCCACTCTGCTTATAGAAGCTGCCACTGCTTCTTGAATTCTAGTTTCTCGTATCATAAGCAAGCAAATTATCCTGTACATTAAACTGTATCAGATGCTGCATTGTCGGGGTAAGCCTTCAATCTGAAACTGGCTAGACAAAGCATATGCCCAGCCGCCAGACTCCTCCCTTTAAAGCCCGGTGCAAGATGTATAGATATCAGCAAAACCCTAGCTCGGGCAATCCAATCCAGTCTAATCCATTCAACCTACTTGCATTACATACTAAAGAAGACCAAAACTGCATAAGTACCTGATCTTTATCTGAACCATAAATTTAGTCTTTCTGCCAGTAGAAAAGGGTAAGAATAAACCAGAACATTCTAAATCACTTCAAGATTGTATTTCTTTAGATAAGCTTATCCAGAAAGAACTCAAGGACTTAACCTGCATCAATTTGCATCAATTCAGCCTATATTTTTCAATCAATCCCAGGTCGACCCAGTCGTAGAAAAATCCTTTACTTGGATCCATCAACAGCTGCAAGGAAGATATGAACTAATACAGCAAAAAAGAAACAAGATTGAAGATCGCCTACAGGTTACATCTCAAGAAAACCTGGAAAAAACTTATGAGGGACCAATCTCAAAGCAAGAAAATGTCTTGGCCTGGCCACCATCCCCAAGAATCTCCTCTCCATGCTTCGCTGCTGATCCGAAGGCAAGGAGAAGCGGCGGTAGCCTCTCCCGCAAAGGATCTAGCCGCTGCCGCTTTGCCGCTTCATCCTCGTGTGTGTTACTCTCAATTCGATTTACCTAATGTCTCAAAGCCTGCCTTCATTTCTTTTGATACATTTGTTTAATGATATTTAAAAGCCTGCCTTCATTTCTTTTGATACATTTGTTTAATGATATTTACCTTTTACTTCTTCATCTTCTTCCTCTCCAGTTCTTTGGCATTGCTTCAGGAACATATCCTTCTTCTCATTCATTTCACCTATTTGATGCTTACTCCAACTTCTTTTCTACACTCTATTTTTTGCTTCCACTTTCTACTTTCTACATGCGTGCAAACACCCGAACTGCCTTTACTCTCCATCTATCATGGCTTTTCTCACAGGAAGTCCCCAATTTCCAATCTCATATGTCCTCTTGACTCAAATTTGGACCCTTCCTTTGGTACATTTCTCGGCTACTCTCCAAACCTAGGGGCCATTGGGGCAACCCAATAGAAGGATGCAAAGCTTGGGCTCGGCTATGGCGACTCTGCTTGTTTTGCTCTTTGCATTGCAATCGGCAAAAGGGCAGGATCTTTCCGACGGGTTAATAAGGCTGGAACTCATACACAGGGATTCAATGCTTGAGTCTCAGCCTTCTTTCTCAGATCGGCTGATCCAGGCAAGGGAAAGAAGCCATGCCCGCGCAAAACTTCTCCGGCCGGCTATGGCGTCCAAGTTAAATAATTCTTCCACAAGCTACACCTCCAGACTTAGGGCTTCAAGCGGCGAGTATCTGCTCGAGCTTTCGCTCGGAACTCCGCCCCAGAAATCCCTTCTGATTCTTGATACCGGCAGCGACAAGATTTGGCTCCAGTGCAGCCCCTGTAAATGCGTAAATCAGATTGGCGATTTATTTACCCCATCCAAATCTTCTTCATTCAAGAACTATTCTTGCTCGGATGCCGTCTGTACCTTGGCCGCAGAGAACGGGGTGAGTGCCTGTACTAAGGAAAAAAAATGTTTCTATCATAGCGATTATGCAGATAATTCTTTGTCAGAAGGCGTCTTTGTTTCCGATACCCTTACCTTGACATCTACTACCGGATCAGAGGTAAAATTTCCGGGATTTTCCTTTGGTTGTGGCACAAATCAGTCTGGGGATTTTAGTAAAGCTTCAGGCATTGTAGGGTTTGATAATTACAGCATTTCTTTTCCTAGTCAAGTTGGAGCGCAGATTGGCCACAAATTTGCGTACTGTCTGGTTAGCTTTGAAAAGGCAGTTACTAAAACTAGCCCTTTGTATTTTGGATCCGCAGCAGATATTCGTAGCAGAGAAGCTAAAACTATTAAGATTTCTGAGGGGCCTATTCCATCTCTGTATTATCTAGATCTGCAGGGGATTAGCGTAGGAGGAAACAAGCTTCAGATTTCCAATTCTTCCTTTCAAGTTGATGGTGCAGGTTTAGGAGGCACTGTTATAGATTCAGGAACACCCATTTCAACGTTTACTCCTACATCGATTTATTATAAGATCAAATCTGCATTTGAATCCGCCATTTCATTGCCTAAGGTCAAAACAAGCAAGACGTCGGATCTCTGTTTCAACACTACGGGGGTAAAGATTAATGTACCAAGCCTGACCTTGCACTTTAACAATGCGGATTTCTCTCCTCCGGTGGAGAACTACTTCTCAATCAATTCGTCAATTGGGTGCCTTCAGTTGGGGCCTGGCAGTTATGGCCATCCGTCCTTGATAGGCAGTATTCTGCATCAAAATTTCTTAGTTTCTTATGACGTTGCCAAGTCTTCCTTGTCTTTCCTAGAGGTCTTCCTTGTCTTTCCTAGAGGCACAATGTGATGCTCTTGAGTAAAAACTTAGGGATGGATGCTGGTTTCCCTTTGTGAGGCTGACGCCCAATCCCAATGGTTGGTGATTCCATCCCGTAGAATAACAATGGTTATGATTGTGCATAACAAGTGTAACTTTATGGATGCTAACAATGGGTATGATTGTGCCACGACCCATAACAAGGGTAACTTAATGAGAGGGATAACGGCCTGACCGAGGGTATTATGCAAAAAAAAAAATTTCGAGCCATTTTGTGTATGGCTGCAATGTCGATACAGACATTTTGGCCATACACAAAATGGCCCTCAATTTTTTTTGCATAATACCCGAGGGATCAGGGCGTTATCCGCCTTAACAACGTGATCCGAGCGTTTATTTCAGATCCGACGAAGGATGCAGGCTCTGCAGCAGCTGCGATGGCATAACATCCTAGTGTGTTATATTTGCTAATGTGTTATAGCTGATAATAGAATTTGATCCAGCGGCTGAGATCTGATCTCAGCCTATAAACGTGAGGATCACGTTGTTAAGGATGCTAGGGCGCCATGCATAAGGGCATGTGGTTATGATTGTGCCACGACCTATAACAATGGTAACTTTATGGATGCTAGGGCGCCATGCATTAGGGCATGTAAGCGCCCATTATCCCACGTAAAGATAACGGGGGAGGTTATTTCTTGCCATGTAGGCTCACACCACAGAAAGCAAACATGCATGTCATCCATCTTGCTGGAACTTGGCAGAGAAAGCACCCGAGGAGAGAATGTCTCCGGCATAACTTTATCTGTTTTAAAACAAGCTTTACGTGTTGTGAAGGTTGGCGGTGTCGTATCCTCATTTAAAGTATACGGAATTAACCAATTGAATTCCATTCGGTTGTTAATTATTTGTGATCTAGATGCATATGCCACAGGAGCCTGGTATACCTCAGGGAAGTTTCTCTGCAACTAGAACTTCTGCATGGTAGTGGGCCATTCGACAGGACATCAGTTTGATTTTCTCTTGGTAAGCCATCTAGAAACCTCAATCCTCTCATACCATCTTTCTGTAAATTGGAACATATCTACAAAAAGAATCTCAATATCATCATCTTGAGGGTTTTCTGACCAGACAGATTTCCTCTTTCATTTTCCATCATGCTGCACAAAGAAACAGAAGAATGCACAAAGAAATAGAAGAAAACAGAGTACAAAACCTTTGAAGCTCCAAGTAACCGATGGATACTTCCATCAACTACAATAATTTTTGAAGCTCCTGATTGAGCAGAAAACAAGCTCCAAGAAATAGTTACATAAGAACTGCATTCATATCCTTAAACATTACAATATGATTATGCTTCAGAGAAGAATTGTTCATACCCTGGCTTTCCTGGATGGATCAAAACAATCTATCTATCTATATCTATATATATATATAATAATAAAGCCGTTTTATGATAGTTTGTGCGCGATCTTGTCCCTTCATTTTGTTTTGTTTCACAACTTTCATTCTGGGCCATTTAATAGTTAGTTATTTGTCGAAAGAATCGTGAACAATTTTCCCTAAAACTAAAAAGAATCTTGCGCGTTCAATTTTTTTAGGGTTTTTTTTTTTTTTTTTGTCGTTGAGCGGCCTGCATTAGATCTAAAATCAGTTGGATGAAACGGTGCGTGGGGCACCTGCCATGGGTCGCATTCGGGATCTTCTTCCGCCATGGTTTGCCCTCTTGTAAATCCAAACGCATTCCGATGAATTTCTTTTGACGATTGCCTGCTTAACAACGGCAGACCTCTCAAACAACGGCGAGACCCTCTAAGATTTAAATCGGCACAATTTTGCTAGATCTGCGAAGGTCCTGATACTAAATTTTAATCTTTTACCCTGTTTCGGTTTAAATTTTGTGGGTTTTTTCGGTTTTGATGGATCTGTGTGTGTGTGTGTGTTTTTCAGATGAATGCAGCATTTCGCAGAGGCAGGGCATGTGGGTTCTTCCGGAATTCCTGAATACGTTGTGGATTGTGCTGTGGATTGTGCATCGGGATTGTGCCCCTTCTGATATACATTTTCATTGTGGCTGGTTTACATCTTCACAAATTGTCATACTCCTGTTGAGCGTTCATTAACAAAGTCTGCCAGGTTTCTGGACATCTAGATTTGGAAAAATATAAGTGCTCTAGAGCATCAGGCAAAAGTGGTATGAGATGGATCACTATATACGTTGTAGTTTGTTTGGGACTGGCATGCGTAAAATAAAGCTTTTATAATTGATTTTATCCGTATGTGCATGGCAGAAAATCGCTCTTTCCACAGCACATTGTGCCCAGCAAAATACAACCGAGTTTGAAATGGCATCCCAGTGGCGGATGCTTTCGGAGCAGCACAGTATTCAATGGAAAGAACTGTTAAAGGTTCACTTGCTTTTGATGAATAATTGATCATTCTCTTTCTGCTGATTTACATGTCTTTCAGATGCAGGAACTTGAAATGCAACAACTGACAGGCATAAAATAAATGATATGATAAAGGTGTACTCTTGATTTTTTTGTCATCCCTGGCTAGCAATTCTGCATTTTCGGGTAGCTACCAAAAACCCTTTGTATGACAAAAGATTACCACTCTTTTTTTTGGCTGAACTAAGGCTACAGGTCTTTGAGGGTTCTTGCATAAGCCAATGGAATCGCATGAAGGGTTCTAGAGGGGTGGAACTGCATAGACATGAATTGTCCAGTCCCTGATGTACAAGGTATCTGTTTCTGAACCTCTTTGTATATGTTGACACTAATGGCACCATGTTAAACCACGTGGTATTTTAACTTCTGTTTGAAATAACCTAGCTCAGCAGGTTATGGTGAAAGCAAGTTCTCCCATTGCTTCTTACTGTTTTGACCTGTAGGGAAATCCTCATTGTTGTGAGAAAACGCAGGGGAGCTTCAGATACCTTCCGAACTATTTGAGCAGATTATCAAGCTACCAAGCAATTTCGGCCAGATAAACTTTCTTTGAATAGTTAACCATATCGTATTTTATATGTCCAATGAATTTCGTAAGCACAGAAAGAACCTCAACCCTGATTATTAGTTCTTTAAGGTCAGTTTTATCTAAAGGGAATGCTTGTCAAAATTTCTGCCACAGCGACCAAGCGAGAAGATGCATTGCATTCTTATGCATTTCTCCTTCTGAAGAAGAATAGAGAGCTTCATAATCTTTCAATTTTTCCTTGGTGATCTCACTTGTTTGTTTTTCAAAGACGATTGCAAGCAATGCTCGTCATAATTGTGTGCAAACATCTGCAGGAATTAAGTCGCCCATCATTTGCAAGGATTGATAAACATTTGAAGACATAATCTGGCTTCTGGATAACACGGTAAGTTATAACTTCTTCTTTATCTTGTTTCAATACTGCACAGTACCAATTTCTATGTTTTCATGTACCAATTTCTATGTTTTCATGCTGTTAACTAGAGACAAAAACGCTGATGATGAATTGGATACCGAAATATGATGGCCTTATGGATAGCACTCCTGATCAGATCAGGAGATAATTAGCCTGCTATCTGATCACTGGTATGATGAATAGCAGGAATGATTTATGATGGTCAAGACGATACTAGCCTGATCTACAATCTGATACCTGAACAATATGAATAGCTCTAGGAAGAAGAGTGCATGAATGAGAAGTTTCATGCTTTGGCGCCCCCTTGGCAAGCTTAAAATACTGCATATCCCGTTCTAGAACCATCATATACGTGAATGGAGCTCTCAGTTCTTGCCACGTGTAATCAACTTTCCTCTAGATTTTGGAGGCTAGACTAAATGTCAATATCTATCTATTTGCAATCATTATCATCATGATCAATCTCCCCAATTCCCAATCTTGCTTCTAAAAATCTCAGTTGAATATAGCTATTAAGGGGTTGATCATATAAGACAAATGCACCATAATTTCTACTTCTAGATTCGTGGTTGCCATGATAAAGCAAGCTAAATAGGGCACAGAGCATATACGGTAACCACATAAAAATTCTTCAGAGACCAGATAAAAATTCTTAAGAGAGAGAGTCAGCCTTCTGATATGGACTTGATGATCCTGTTCCATCCTTTGGCATCAGATCTACTGCATTGCATATCTCCACATATAACTTCTTCTCCATCTTGTTTCAATACTGCACAGTACCAATTTCTATGTTTTCATGTACCAATTTCTATGTTTTCATGCTGTTAACTAGAGACAAAAACTCTGATGATGAATTGGATACCGAAATGGCACTTCATAGTTTTCTTTTTTTTTCTCATCTTCTCATATTCCAGCATCTGAAAGCAAGCATATAAGTACAATGCAACCTCTGTTGTTCATTAGCATCGGAGACACGTGTCTTTAGCATATGCATTGTCCAGGAAGTATAAAAATTATGTAGCTATTGAGATATGATTTGAGGAGTGTGGGCATGCGCTTACACATATGACGATGTATGGGAAAATCCAAGAGGGCATATGCTCATGAACCTCCATCATGTGCTGCAATAATGTGGTTAACCTCATATATTCTTAGCCCCTTGTCTTTTGTCGTGTTGGTTCCTGACTATGTTAACAATTTGTTTTTCTGTCTGAACAGGTTTTTACCAACTGCCCAAGCCACTGTGATTTTAGAGTTATGTTGCATATTGAAGAACTGAATTTGTGATGCATTATTGATTGTGATGTCTATGGCATCCATTTTTACAAGTTGTGCATTTATCTTGGTTTGAAGGCTGTTATTTTCAACAGGCTTGTCTAAATTGCCAAAGCCTTTGTGAATCTGGTCTGTGCTGGCTGCAGGGTACTATGTTTCATACACATTATGTGGGGCACACAGTAATGGGTATTGGTTTATTGCTTGCATTTGTTGGATCACCCATTGATTCTTTCTTTTTTTAGTACCATCATATTGACCAATGTAGAGATTTATAACATTATACTCTGATAGTGTGCAGTTCGCGTATTGATGTGGTTACAAATTGATTATTGTTAACTAACGCATGAGGGATATTATAATTATGTTGTGTAGCTCCTACATGTGTGGCCAATGTCATGGCAATGGTGATAAATGCAAGCAAATAACGTCTATTGTAGTAAAGGCAAGCAATAATGAAATGCTTACAACATTGAATAAGACAAGTTGTTTCAAAGCAGAAAAATGAGAGAATTATTTCTTTCTTCAGTATTGTTTCTTTTACCTTTTTGGCTGTAGCATTGGATGCAATTCTTTACTTTCGTTGTATGTACGTGTAAATCCTTGCATCATGCACATATTTATACATGAAATGCTTTTCAAAATTAGCTTGAATGTGGATGGGGTATGCACAACGATTCCACTTTGCGGTGGGTCGGTGACCCGTTCTCGCCTTTGCGAAGGTATAGTAAAAAATTCCACAAAAAACAACGTTGTCAACCTATCCCACAACAATTGAACCTAAAGGGGTAATGCTTCATGCATCACTTTTGCTACACTTTGTATGGTTTTTATTCTATAAAGATCCCTTGAACTTGACAAATTACTTTTTTACATAGACAAAGATTAACTACCCCAAGACTCCTCGCACCAACTGCATACATTTGTATATGAAATGCTTTTCAAAATTAGCTTGAACATGGATGGGGTTACACGCCTTTTATAAAATAAATTTATATTTTATTAATTTCTTATCTTACGCCCGATAAAAAGCCCAGCAACGCTGGGCACTTTTTCTAGTCTATAAATAAAAAACAAATGTGTTTCTACTTAATCAATGTGCTCAAATGGGATTCCTACAAGTCCGCTCGTTGCGGCCATTATTACCACAACGTGTACATTTGTAAATACGTTTTGCTCTAGTCTTGTCTTACGCTTCCTCTTAGGCCTACCGGGAGGACGCCTTGTTGCAGGTGGAAGCATTTCAGTCTCTTCTAGTTGGTTAAGATTGGCTGGATAAATAGCTCCAGCATATGAACTGCAATAAGAACTCAAGAAATAACCACGATGTGCATATAATTCTGGACGTTGCCTTTTGAACAAAATTGCAGCCATGGCATGAGCACAAGGCAACTCAAGGGTCTGCCAATCCAAACATGTACATGTCCTAGTCTCAATATTAACAACATAAGAATGCTCGGGACCATGCACTTCAAAAACAAATGCATCAGAAGGAAAAGTTCTATACCTTCTAGCACGTTCAGTTACCCTTTCAATGTGTTGTTGTGCATCTTTCACTAATGCAAATGCTGCATTTTCGCCACGAGCCGTCAACAATGCTTGTCCCTCATTATAATTCCTGTAAAAACGCTTAGCAAGTTGCCTCCGAATAATTTCCAACATTGATAGTAAAGGCTTGTCTCTGGCTTCAAATAGCCAAGAGGTCAAAGCCTCTGCAATGTTAGACGTTAGATGACCGTAACGCTTTCCCTTGAATTGCGCAGTGGCCCAATGCTCCGCTGGCGCAGATGCAAGTATCAAATCAGTAGCATCATTATTGATTCCTCTCATGCACATAATGGCTTCGTTGAATCCCTCTATAGATTGTGCATATGCAGCTTTCCAAAACAACTGGATGAACTCACCATTGTTGCACTTCTTTTTCAGATTTGCATCAAGATGCCTCATACAAAAAGCATGTTCACAATCTGGAAACACAAGATCCATAGCTGGCAACAATCCCTTCATTCTATCAGACACAAAAGTAATAGGCTCTGTAACCTGAATACTATTGCGTAACAACTGCAAAAACCAAATCCAATTGTCTTCATTTTCGTTGTCAATGAATTCAAATGGAATCGGATAAAGTGCTCCATTTGCATCAATGCCTGTTGCATATAGTAAATGGCCAAGGTACTTGCCTGTTAGAACGTCCCATCTAAACCAATGAATGGACGACAATATTTCCATCCTTGAAGACAAGAACCAAATGCCAAAAAAAGTCTGTAAAATCTGCCATCCGCAGTTTGTTGCACAAGAGCTACTGTACCTGGATTGGCTATTGCAATTGCTTCACAATATCCTGCAACTTTCTTATATGCTGCAGAGTAATCCCCATGAATCAAACCAAGAGCATGCTTGATAGCATTATAAGCAATTTTGTAACTTATTTCCGTACCAGTTTCCCTTCTATAATATGCCTGCAACTGTTTTGGCTTATAACTTGAATCATCTCTTATCTTGCCCATAAACTTTGTAGCCAACATGACAGCAGAAGCTTCTTTGTTGTATAGCTTGGTTATGCCTCCACAAGTATGCATGCTAATAAACTTCTTGATTTCACATCTTGGTCCACCATGTATAACTGATGCATGCAAACGCCATGGACAAGATTGATCCCGACAAGATACTGTGAACCTGGTTTTATCTGACTTCTCAACTTTTAATTCTACATTGCAACGAATAGCATCTTCTCTGATAGCATTACGGAGCTGCAAGATTGAATCATACAATGCTTCTAACTTTAAATCCATTGAATTAAAACTGTCCATACCTTAGCATGCATGAGAACTAAGAAGCATATATTGCTGTAGAATCCCCAATCACGGCTGCAGCAGAACCGTAGATGAAATTCCAAGCAGAGATTGATGAAAATTTGAGGTTTAATGAAGAATCAGAGAGGTTTGATGAGAATCGGAATGATGAGGAAGTCTGGCGGGATGGTGATCAGCACACAGGCGGGAAGAAGAGGGGCAATTTCGGGATTTAGAAATACCTCAAAAATTAAGGGTATTTGGGTAATTTTCCCATGTTTTTATTACTCCTTTCTCATCCGTACACATGTCTAGTTTTATAGCAATGCAATGTTTTGCCAATCAAACTCGTCCAATAGCCACTACCCTCACGAAATTTCTAATGGCTTTGAAAATTTTGATGCTGCACAGTTGAAGCAATTTCTTTTTTATCATGCTTTTTTTGCTGATCACTCTCTGCTCTTCAAGAGGACATGCAGTAGGCAGCTTTATCTAAGATCTGTCCTATTATTTCTCCACAGCAACGTGTTCAGTTGGAATCAAGTATTACTGTAGATGACTTGCATTCTGCTGTAGACTCTTTAAAGAAGAATAAGTGCCCAAGCTTGGATGGTTTTCCTACAGAGTTTTTCCAAGCTTATTGGAACTAGCTAGGTGATGATGTCTTCAATGCGTTCTCTGAGTTCCACCGGTTCAGAAGCTTGGATTGATCATCAATACTAGTTGCATTCCCCTTATCCCTAAGTGCAAAGGGCCTAAAACCATCTTGGATTGGCGCCCTATAACTTTGCTGTCTACAGTGTATAAGATCTTTGCTAAGGCCTTGTCAGAGAAAGTGAGGGATATCTTGATAGAATCTATCTCCTCCACACAATCAGGCTTTTTACCTAAGTGTTGTATTCTTGATAATGTGGCCGCAGCTTATGAGGGGATGTACTGGGTGCACCTAAAGGGTCAGCACATTGTATATCTCAAATTGGATTTTGCTAAAGCCTATGACAGTATAGATTAGAATTTCCTGCAAAAATGCCTTCTGGCATTGGGATTTGGAGAGTTGTTTACCAGAGATGTTATGAAGCTCCATCTTTCTGCTCGGTCTACTGTGCTTTTTTAAGGAGAACCGTCGGCTATGTTTCCTGTTGATAGAGGAGTTCAATAGGGATGTCCCCTTGCCCCGTTATTGTTCACTATTGTGGCAAAGATATTGTCCCAGCTGTTCTCTACGGCTACTCAAGATGGTGTATTTCAGGGATTGACTATGGAGTATGGATCTCAAGAAGCTTATAATCAGTATGCCGATGATACATTTCTCTTTCTAGTGGCTGAGAATGATAATCTTCAGAATGCTAAGCTTTTGCTGGACTCTTTCTCACTGGCATCAGGGGTTCTTGTTGGGTGGCTAAAGTGCTCCACTTTATGGACCTTGGATATGGATGTTCCTCCTTGTGTTGTATCCATGGAAGTGCTTCCTCAAGGGAAGGGCACTAAACTCTTGGGCATTCATGTGGGTATACATATCTCTACTTCATGGGATGTTATAGTGGAAGGCCTGCATGTTACAACCTAATAAAGTAGGGTCGATTGTACTACCTAAAACTCCCGGAGTTTCCCGCAACCTTGAGTTCCTAGAATTCCACACGCACAACCGCTTACTGACCCCTAGAATTAGCTTGAAGCCTAGCTTCAACAAGTTCTATCTCAAGAACTTAATACTGCAATAGCAGTGTTGCTCAATCACAAGAGCAATCACAGGGAACAATAGATGGTTCCCAATTTCACAAACAGGATTTGGAAACAACCCCAAATAGGTCAAAATTGCCTCTGGGCAATCAAGAAGAAGATCTCAAGTTCAAACAACACAGAATCAGGGATTCTTGTCAAGAAACTGAACTTCTCCAAAAAGCTCTCCAAATCATTATGTGCTTTTCAGAAGCACACCCAATCCCTTATATAAGAGAAAGGAAACCAAGAATAGGAGAAATAAAGGCCTTGGGCCTTTTCCCAACCCGAAATTAGCCCTTCTATCTATAGAATCGGGGTCTGATGTAAATCCGGCAACCTCGCTGCTCATAATTTCTTAGTTTCTTATGACGTTGCCAAGTCTTCCTTGTCTTTCCTAGAGGCGCAATGTGATGCTCTTGAGTAAACTTAGGGATGGATGCTGATTTCCCTTTGTGAGGCTGACGCCCAATCCCAATGGTTGGTGATTCCATCCCGTAGAATAACAATGGTTATGATTGTGCCACGACCCATAACAAGTGTAACTTTATGGATGCTAAGGATCTCGTAGAATAACCAATGGGTATGATTGTACCACGACCCATAACAAGGGTAACTTAATGAGACATGCAACTATTATGATTGTTCTTATTTGTTGATTTCAATTTTCTTATGTATATTTATATATTTTTGCATTTCTTTCTTTTTCATATGTTTTTTCATAGTTATTTAGTAATTTTCATTTCGTAGACTTATAAAAATGATCTTATCTTTTATTATTTCATAATGTTTTAGTATCTTTTTTATTTTCATTTTTTTTTCAATTGTCTTATTTCTAAAAATTTCCATATTCTTTTCATATTTTATGCTTTTCTATTTCTATTTATGTCTTTTATATTTTTTTATTTTTCTTATTTTTGACTTGTCTTGTTTTCATATTTTGTATGTTCATATTTTTCTATCCTTCGCATCCTTCATGCACACCAATGGGTCATTGACAGAAAGATTGTTGCATGTCCATCGCGAACTAGCCTTCTATGAAACCTTCCCAAGTTGGCACTCTGTTTACAAATAAGTGTTATAATTGACTTGTCCTGATGATAAAGAAGCTTCATCATTAGCACTTCTAAAAGAGATAAGTTGTTAAGTGTTGCATCAATACTATCCCAGGGCACATCATGAATCTCCATTTGTCCCTCACACCAATATATTCAAGTTATGTCAATATGGTCCAGTGCAAGAAGGGCTTGGGCCTTTGGTTTAGTGGCAACGCACTAGTCCTAGGACAAGTAGTCTCGAGTTCGAGACTGAGTCGCACTATGTATAGATCCGTCCTATGGCCATTTGTAGCGTTACCGTGGATGTTAAAATAATATCTATCTATCTATCTTCTTATGAACTAAGGGATTTTCGTGTTTGACATAGCCTTCATTGTCGGACCCACTTCATTCCTGAGATGGAAACATGGCTCCGTGCATCGCCTTGTTTCCATCTCAAGAATGTCAAGTAAATTGACATTCCCGTATATGTAGTCTAATCCCACCATGTTAGGATCCTCCATTGAAACATTGGATTTTATGTTAGAGCACTCTTAAACACGCTTTTATGACTGCCTTGTAATGTTTTTATGATTCCTTTCTCATCCGTACACATGTCTAGTTTTATAGCAACGCAATGATTTGCGAATCAAACTCGTCCAATAGCCACTCCCTTCACGAAATTTCTGATGGCTCTGAAAATTTTGATGCTGCACAGTTGAAGCAATTTTTTTTTTTTTTTTTAATCATTTACCTGCTTTTTTTGTTGATCACTCTCTGCTCTTCCAAGAGGACATGCAGGAGGCAGTTTTATCTAAGATCCATCCTATTATTTCCCCACAGCAGCCTGTTCAGTTGGAATCAAGTATTACTGTGGATGACTTGCATTCTGCTGTAGACTCTTTAAAGAAGAATAAGTGCCCAGGCTTGGATGGTTTTCCTACAGAGTTTTTCCAAGCTTAGATGATGATGTCTTCAATGCTTTCTCTGAGTTCCGCCGATTCAAAAGCTTGGATAAGATCATCAACACTAGTTGCATTTCCCTTATCCCTAAGTGCAAAGAGGCGCCCTATAACTTTGCTGTCTACTGTGTATAAGATCTTTGCCAAGCCCTTGGTAGAGAAAGTGATGGATATCTTGACAGAATCTATCTCCTCCACCCAATCAGGTTTATGAGGGGATGTACTGGGCACGCCTAAAGGGTCAGCACATTGTATATCTCAAATTGGATTTTGCTAAAGCCTATGACAGTATAGATTGAAATTTCCTGCAAAAATGCCTTCTGGCGTTGGGATTTGGAGAGTTGTTTACCAGAGATTATGAAGCTCCATTTTTCTTTCGGTCTCTTGTGGCTTTTAAGAAGAACCAAATTAGGCTATGTTTCCTGTTGATAGAGGAGTTCGACAGGGATGTCCACTTGCCCCGTTATTGTTCACTATTGTGGCAGAGGTATTGTTTCAGCTGTTCTCTTCGGCTACTCAAGATGGTATATTTCAGGGACTGATTATGGAGTATGGATTTCAAGAAGCTTATAATCAGTATGCCGATGATACATTTCTCTTTCTAGTGGCTGAGGATGATAATCTTCAGAATGCTAACCTTTTGCTGGGCTCTTTCTCGCTGGCATCATGGGTTCTTGTTGGGTGGCTAAAGTGCTCTGCTTTATGGACCTTGGATATGGATGTTCCTCCCTATGTTGTATCTGTGGAAAGTGCTTCCTCAAGGGAAGGGCACCAAACTCTTGGGCATTCCTGTGGGTATACATATCTCTACTTCAGATGCATGGGATGTTATAGTGGAAGGCCTGCATGATAGCCTAATAAAGTAGGGTCGATTGTACTACCTAGAACTCCCGGAGTTTCCCGCAACCTATTGAGTTTCCAGAACTCCATACACACAACCGCTTACTGACCCCAGGATTAGCTTGAAGCCTAGCTTCAACAAGTTCTATATCAAGAACTTAAATCAGAAACGAATCGATGGCTTGCAAAAAGGCAGACCTGCCAATCGAGTATGGAATTTGTACGCAAGGGAAAGGGCTGCAAAAATTATGGATTTAGTGGCTCAAGTCTTCAAAGACTGCTCATACCTTGATCGAAGCCAGTTATTAACCTCGTGAGCAAAAACTTTAAAGATCCCTTTATGGATCTTAATGCCTATCCTTATCTGTTCTAGGGTGATATTTCTATAGAGATGTTACACATCAACAATTGGGCATCTTTTGCAAATCACGAAACCTGGCATTTTTTCCTTTGAGATTTTTATGCTTACGCCATTCGGATCTTACGAATTGCTACAAGTGTAGTCAAAGTGCATGGCAAGATGTGCCACAACAGTCATATCTTATTTCTTGTCCCTACAACTAGGCTAGGTTCTCATATCTTCCAGTACTAGTACTGTGTCCATTTTAGTCACTTTGTAGAGGTCCCTAATAGCAAAATGTCAAAGGACTCTCCTTCTTTGTCACTTTGCAAAGGTCACTAATAGCAAATGTCGGGGCTCTAGCATTTGAGGATTCTAATTTTGTAGTTTACGCCAAGGACTATAGTACAAATTTCTATTCCATAAGATTCTCGTCCTAACTAACAGATTTTATGATTTCATCAAATGATCCCTAGACAATCTCGCTAACAATGCTTCGAACTCAGTCTTAGATGATGATAAGTAAAGCTTAGTTGTTTGATAAGGGGGCTTCCACTGCTCACCCATTAAGTCAGATGCTTCGGCCTTACGAGCTTGCCCAATTATCTGACACAATTAGTTCTCATGACCCCCAAAAGATAAAAAGGAAGGGGAAAAGGAAAACAAAAAACAAAAGCAGGTAATTGCACTACAAAGGCATCCAGGAAGTTAACGCTGTGATTAACCACTAACAAACATGTGGTTTTTTATATGAAAAATATATTCTTAAGAAAAAACACATATTATAGTGGTTTTTATAATTTATATGTGGTTCTTATATTGATTCCATGGTCTATTAAACAATTTCATTATATATGGACTTGCCCTGAGTTCATATGCCTCTAAAATGATGGCTAATTTCTAGAATATTGCATTTTTTTTATTAAATGATGGAATATTTTGGGAATCGTGCAGGTAGGTCAGCTGGCAGGCATTGTGTCAATAGGGACATCAAAGGAAAATCCAAGGCACTGAACTGAGAACAATGCCCTCATAACCGGAGGTTCTGCTACTTAAGGAGAGGTTGTGCAAATCTGGTTTTCCTATTTCTTAGGACACTCAAAATGGTTGAAACCAGGCACAGATATGGACATACAATGTGCGAAATGAAGTCCCATATTAGTAAACCAATTTTAGCCTATGCCAACCAGTTGCAGCTAGAGGTGCAAAACGAGATGAACCAGCATAGAAAGAAAGAGATCAGTGCTCAAGTCAGGAAGCTCCTCCATGGGGAAGGATTGGCACGAATAAACAATGAGGAAGATCAGCTCAGCAGGGCGGAGCTTGGGGACTGCCTCATATCACTGAAATGCCATATTTACAGGGCAAAGGCACTGAAGGGGCTGCTGAAAAAGGAGAAGGTTTGGATGCACAACATGTTTAGACTGTTATTCAAAAGGCTGCAGAAAAGGCAGCGTGAAGTTTTGGCAATCAAGCTCGTGAACAATACTTAACTCTGTCCGAGACTTGGATGACTGGCTGGATCTGTTTAGCCGAAGTAACATTGAGGAGTTCAATATGGGGGATCTTATTCAGGTTGAATTGGGCTGACTGAAACTTTGCTATATGATATGTAATGTTGATGAAGTACAAATCATTATCTATTATCTCTCTTTTATATGTGTGTTTTGCTTTAGCTGTGTTCAGGTATTTTGCCATATCTATGTATTTCGTTTCTATATGAATACAACCAATTCCCTCCATTTCCATAAATAGAGATTAATAGCATTAAAACACAAAACTTGTATTTCATGATTGCATAATTTCACAGAAAGAAGTTACAGATACACAATGTACATGAGAAGAAATTCTGCGAGTGCCCAATTTCGATGACACAACGAAGTTACAACCTAGGTTCAACAGAGATGTGTATCTGCTGAAATTGGGCGGGCATCCAATTTCGACGACTCCCTTAAGCTCCAACTTAGGTTCAATAGCAAGGACTTGTCAAGGATCTGGAGGGGTCTTAAGAAGCTTATTGATGTCGTTTTGCTCTTCATGCTCCTGCTGAGCAGCTTGCTTGATGGCCTCCATCCTGGCAATGAATTCTTTGTTGCTCATTTGAGCCACCTCCTTCTTTCTCTACCTCACTTATCTCTTTCTCTCCATCTGATAATCTGTCTTGCTCTTCCTCTTGCCTTTCCTCTTGCTCACGCTCTTGCTCTTGCTCTTGTTGATCTTGAACTGTATCTTTGACTACCGTTTCATCTTGATCTTTGCCCACTAGCGCATGAAATTTTGAGCTACCATCCATCACATCTTGGGTGCTGACCAGTTCCGTGCCTGCCAACATATTAATTTTTTTTTTCTTTTCTTTCGGAAGATAGATAGATCCTTACTTCCAATCTTGCTGCCCTTTTTAATTGTTCTGTAAGTGATTCCTTACTTAGCTAGAGCGTGGATTGCAACTCCTGAATTGTCTGTGCAAAAAACGGAATTGGAAATGGAGCCGGCATTGGTAATTGCAAGGCCTTGGAACCAGAATTTTTCTTCTTGCCCTCCGCAATTTTCAGCCTCTGGCAAGCCAGAGATTTCTTCTCGTCCAGCATTATTTCTAGCTGATCGAAAATTTGCACTAGCTTGAGCTACAGGTTCTCTTCTATCTCAAAGGAAGTAGCTTCGTAACAGCAATCAGATACAAACATCCATCATCATCATAAATAGATCATAGAATAGAATCTAATCATCCATCTACTCAAACAAGGGTAAGAAGAATACAAGCTGTACTAAAACTAACCGGCATCATAGCTATCTCTCTGGTTCTCCATCCTTCTGGCTGGAACCAAGGTCGAACAATAGCTCCTCCTCCACCAATCTCCCCCAATTCGAATTGGGGCAAATTGGGGTGGAAGCCCCAATTTGGGTGTCCCAAATTAGCAAGCTTGATGCCTTGCCCAATTGATTTGGGCCAGATAGCAACTCTAGATTGGCTATCCTAAATTATAAAGTTTTATTGTAAGTGTTGGACCCAGCCCTAATTTGGACGCCCCAGATTTGATCAAGCCAATGGAGGAGATGATCACGTCAATTTCTTTAAGATAACTTGGTTTTTATTTTTTGCTAGGGTTCGCGAGGACGGCTGTGGGACCTTCGAGTACTGCTCTTGTCATGGTCTACTTGTGTTAGCTTAAAATCAAATATGTTCAAGTTCTCTGATAGCCTTGACTCGTTGTAGCTTAAAATCAAATATGTTCAAGTTCTCTGATAGCCTTGACTCGTTGTAACTCTTGAGAACAACAATGTTCCTCCTTTCTAAGTTCCACCTGAGTGCGGCTTGTTTGTGTCACAATGATATAAAAATCTTAACATTCATTGTTCTCTGGGTTGGGCCGCTCATAGGATCTTTGACTTCTCCAATGCTATGGAGCTTTTCAAATATTTTTGCCCTGCAGCTTTCCAGAACAACTATGGTTACATGAACAGAGCTTATCTTTGAGCGTCACATATGCACCAGAGCTTAGTTTCATGCATCAGAGCTTAGTTTGAGCATTAGTTTTGCACTTTAGCATCAAATGTACGAGGCGCTTCAACTTCAGTTTCTCTAAATGGTTTGCTCAGGTATTTTCTTGGGTTTGAAATGTAATTGATTTATGTAAGTGTTCTGTGTATACCTTGATTGCTTAGATTTATTATGGTTATTTGCAGATGTTTGGCTCTATGTCTGTCAATCGGATCACTCCTTTTGGAAGCAATTGGTCAGTTGTGCAAGTTTCAACGTCCCTAAATCCGTAAATCGGCCGATTTAGGGTGAATTGGTAGCTATCCTTCTGTGCAAGGAGAGGATGCAGATTAGCTTAAAAAATCAAACAAACAAAGGGCTTTGGCGAGTATGGCATCTATAGATCCTGCAGAACTCCTGCTTGGCGATGGAAGCTCAGGCTTCAGCTTTGGCGACTGTGGCATCTACAGATCTAGAAGAACTCCTTCTGCTTGGCTATGGGGTCTCAGGCTCCAGTTGGTGGCTCTAGCTTCTTCATAGGTCCCCAGCCATATTTTTCAAATACGATTTATTTTTTCTTGCCACTACGAAAATGAATTGCTCTATCTTGCCACTATAAAGAGATGCTTGAGATAAACTCAAAGAGAGTTTCAAACTAAGGAGTTGCAGGGTTGCTTGGAATTCAATCCAAGATATGTTCTTTATTTTTTCTTGTGAAGGCAAAGGCAACCGATTTTCCTTTAGTTATGACTGTCATCTATTTGTTATTGGTGGTTTAAGTGTAAAGCTACCAACTGTATAATGAAGATAAGCAGTACCAGCTAATATACTACAGCCACTACATTGACGTATTTGCTAGGTATGACTTTTGATTGCATAATCAATTAATGTTTGGTTTATGGTAACTTTTGTAGCATTTGATTGCATAATGCCTGCACCTCCATGTCTTTATGCACCACATGAGTAGTCGAAGTATGCATATCACATGTCTCCAAATTTTTGATACTTTACTTTGTATCTCTCTGATTGTGAATCCCTCAATATATACATACACTACCAGACTTTTGCAGCAGAGACTACAAGCAACAACCTTTATGAGAATCACCATAGGGGATATTTACCATGCACATCTTTATTATCTAACTCTATTTAAATCTTGCTGCTTTAGATGTGTTTATAAATCAGATTATCTGAAGCAGCCCATTTCGATTTTATAATGTGCACCAGGGTTGTTTCATGGTTTTGAAGTGATGCTATGAGACCAGGTAGAGGTTGAAGAAAATCAAGGTAGCAAACAACCTCTATGGAGACAACAACTCCTTTGCTGAACAAGAAAAGAGTAACAAAGGTCTTTGATCAGGTTTTGGCTTCTGCTTTGTTATCTTTTTATTAGCTTTATTGTATTTGCCCATGTTGGTTCATTCATAGCTTATATTGAATTCAAACAATGTTGTATATAAAGAATCTAGAACATTTTGCGTGGATTGAGGAATCAATGATGTTGCCAATAAAAGCACATGCACATGTATGTAGGTGTAAATAAATTTATTGTTCTGGCTGTTTATTGGCATACGATGATCCGTCACTCCTGCACCCATCTCCAATTGGCATGACTTGCTGGCTTTTGTAGTTTTGGCCTATGGTCAATGGTGTTTTACTGCCTTGCTGCTAGCATGTTCTATGCCTACAAAAATCTAGAGAGCCTGAAGCTGCTGTTCTTCATGCAGTTGCATCTGCAAATAGGTTGCATGCAACTTGCAATCTGAATAACCTATAGCTTTATGTAACTTTTTCAAGTTTGTATTTTGGAGAGAATTGCAAGTTCTTATAAATTAAATAAGTACGTTCTTATTGCTTGCAGAACGCTGGAAATATAGACTTTTAGACGTTCTTAAACTTAAAGGATATGTCCTTTGCAAATAGAATTTTTGTTGCTTTTGCATGATGCAAAGTGACTATCTTTGACAAAGATTTAAGGTTTATAAAGGAAGCCCAACGGCCTTGGATAACTCTGCATCGCACGCATTTACCCAAAAGTTGGAAACCAGTTATAAACTTATTAAAGATAACAATAAACATGAAACATGTGTGTGAATACGTTTTTTAAGAGCAACTCCATTGATTAAGATAAAGCAAAGACTAATCAAATTACATTTGACACTGATAAAAGTTGCAAGCAAATATACAATTAAAGCCTTAGAACATTTTACACATTTCCTATTAACAACATATGCCTCATTCATCATACATATTGCAACATATTGATATCCATAATACAACTAATCTCATGTTGAAATACGTCAGACACATACCGATTTATTCTCAAATGCAGTGAGAATTAACAAAAGACCACATCAGTTATATGGTGAGAACCAACAAAAGATCGCATCAGTTATTTTAATAGAATGCACGCTTTTCTTATTGTGGCCAAAACATTTGCAAGCTCTGGACTTATGCCCAGCAACGCTGGACACCATTACTAGTTATTAACTAATTTAATATTTTAACCCCTTTACATATTAGGTTAAGCCCTAAATTCGAATTAGGGTTTAGAGTTAGGTTTCCACCTTAATAATTAATGATTAACATAGTTACCCTTAGCTATAATTAATGCACCATTAATTATTCATAGTGTGTCATGTATTTATACCCAAAAGGCATATAAATATGTGGAACGTCACAATTTATCATATTAGAAGGCCTTTTTTTTGCATTACCAACGTCCATTTTAATGGCATAGGGTTCCACTTTTATCTCCTTCTCTTTCACTGTCTTTACAAGCTTCGATACAGGAACATTACCAACCAATACCAGGGCAGTTTGTTGTCTGATTAGATCATGCATATTGGCATTTAATTTCAGCACAAGCTTGGCAACTCATAGAAAGCTTTCTGTGTTTACATAATCTTGATAAATTATCATCTGAATCCATCCAAAACTCTTATCAATGTGATTAATGTTACGATACATGTATTATATTTTGCAATGTGATGTGATGTGATTTTTTTTCTTCGTCTTTTTGAATGACAACAAACTTTGTTCACTAAATAAAAGAATTGTAACAAATTAAAATGCAAAGAGGGGACTTTATTCACTTAATGTGCGATGATGATTTAAATTGTGGTCCTAAGAGATAGCCACGGTGATCTTTGCAAATAATATTTCCGTTTCTTTCATACAAATTTACTATTAGATTACCATAAGGACAACAAAATCTTGCATGTTTAGTTAGTTAGAAAGGCCGCCATGGCAATCTGCTCAAGACTTTGTTTCTAGCAGGCTTGCCTAAAGGAAGGTGCAATGTTTTTTGCAATTCTAAGATGTTCACGTATAATGCCAACTTAGCTAAACTTGACCTGCTAAAAATCGCTAAGAATTCTCCTTCCTCTTCTTTGACCATAGTTTTTGCGGCCCTTTTTCCTCCGTCACTTCTTCTACTTGGAGTTCGATTTTTTTCTTCTATTTTCGTGACACATCAACCAGAAGAGACTCTCTTTCCTTATGCCTGAAAGTTAGTTTTTTGTATTCAGTTTGCAGCTTTGGTTGCACACATATTCTTACTTGCTATGTCGGAGTAAATCATTCCCAGAAAACAGCTGGAGTTCTTTTGCCAATGGCACATGTCTAACTTACAAATGCAACAGTAGGCAAATGGCTTTTTTGCTACACAAAATAGCTATGTTTGACATTTTGTTCCACTACAGGGTTGCCATCACTATTGGTGTTTCTCCTTAGATTATGCCACATTTGCGGTAATCCATTTTATCTGTGATATTGAGTCTAAGTGTACACAAAGTTTTAGAGCTTTATGTTTGGAGCCTTTCTAATCCTGTCAAGCCGCCAGTTTATAGACCTATAATTGACAAGAAACCTTGTAAATTTAAGCTTGAAAATGCCTCCTGAAGGCATAATAACGTTAAACTTTCTCAGTTTTTGTAATGGACTGTATGAGCTTGCCATTATTCATGCCAATAGAATTTATTTTGTCTGTATCACTTTCTGTAGTTTTCAAAAGGGAAATTTGATGCCAGTATATACTACTTTCTAGATTGTTGCTGGAAGAGGTTTGGAGTTCCTCGATACAAAATTTCTTTTTTGTACTGGTATATTCAACTCTCTTATCTATACTGTTGAAGATTCATGTTGCCAGTGTTTGTAACATTTTGGCCCAAGGGTATCATTAATCACCTATATTCATGGGCGCAGATCCTTAGTAAGGCAGCATCTTCAAGCCACATTCATATACTATTTATACTATTTAGAATAAGCAATCTTCCACCTTCTAAACTCCTTCAAGCATTACCTTAAAGCAGCTTGGAGTTTTCTACCTACAAAAGTAGCAAAATTGATCAAAACAATATACAATGGCCATATATACAAGGAAAGCATGTTAGGGTGTGCCTTAAAAAGTATCATTTAAGAACCACAAAAGTACCCAAAAAGGTAGCCAGCACTTGGGTACTGGGTACCTGTATAAATTCCAATAAAATCTAGAATTGTTGTGTTTATTTTGGTCTACAATAGCATTGTGTTTATCTTAACTTTGCATATTATTAACATGTCTACTTTTATTTTGGATTTTGGAAATAAGAAGCTCAAAAGTCTTTTACCAATTGTAAATTGGGATGTAGCCTCATGGAATGCCATGATTTTTACATACGCCTAGCTTGGCAATGCTAGGTTGTCCACTAATTAGATATGATGCCACATTTTGATTTTAAACCACATCAGATGTCTTTTACTACTCTTTTTAGTGTGTGCAGTTGCATAGGTCTAACAAATGACGGCCATGGGTATTCTAACTTGATACGTGAAACTCGTGGCATAACATCGATGCATCTCACTATAATTGCATGGACGATCTTTTAGGCTGTGTAAGATTTTTCAAAGAAGAAGATGTGTTAGGGTCAATCAATTGTTTGTGGCTCGACATCGTTGCTTAATTCCTCCGAATCCATGGTAACAAAGACTCTGGAAAATTGTATTTCACTGAGATTATCCTCCTAGATTCTTATCTTGTGGCAAAAAAAATGTTCAAATCTTATCCTTTATTATGCAGGTTGTTTATATCTAAAGTGATTAGAAGATATTGTGCATGAGAGGTATATCATAGAAACATACATCATATCGTTAGATAATGCTTCTGCAAGTTACCTAGAGCGCCATGTTATCATGGGCACTCTAGGAATTGACCATAATGATTGGAAAGAGAGAAGGTTTGCTAATGCATGCAAAAGATTGGGTCTATGGCGTCCTTTCATATCCAAAGAATGAAAGGATCTATATGGTCTATGTTGAAGATTTGGTCTATGTTGTATTATATACACATGTGATAGCCGTTTCAGATCTGGATATGTAACTATGCACAAGTTCAAGTAGCTCCATCTCTCAAATGATTGAACTTTCAGCTCCCTGTTTCCACTAAAGTGTTGCATTCCATATCATCATGCATTTTGGAAGGTCATGGCAAAGGTCAAGAAATTTGAATTTGGCATGCAAAATATAAAAAGAATTGCAAAGTGGGTACTTTCTTCTTGAACCATATAAACAAGGTGTTGCGCACAGAGGGTTGCCCTCCAGTTTCTTGAGGGAGAGGTGGCCTAAATCTAAACATGAAGTCATGTTTTCATAATCTATATTTAAATTAAAGTAGACCCCTACCATGTTCTTACAATCAGTTTGTAGTTCCCCTACATTCATATACAAACCCGTCCACAAGTGCCCCTCGATCGAATTGTGTATGTAACTGAGTAGTTTAGTGTTCTCGTAAATAGAATCTTGAATTTATGCCTCTGTATTGATTGTCAATGAACACACGAATTCGTCATTATGCTTAGGGACAATAACAAAGGGGCTTAACTGTTTGGAATGTTTAACTTCATATATGGGGTCAGTTGCCAAGAGTTTATCAATTTCAGCTTTGACACGATCACGATAGTTAGGATATAGCCTATATAGTAGCTTAGGTTCACAAGCTTAATTAACCATGAAAAGCTATACATCAATAGGAATATCTCAATAGCTCCCGTTTTGGCAAGTTTAATCATTGATTTTATATGCCAGCAAATTTGGAGTACTCTCGGGGATACTTCACCCAAACATCCCTTTTCAATGTATGTGTCATATGCATGCTCGGCATGCATGTTTCCATATTCTACAATACATCTACCAACTCAATATTCTCAATCCCTCAATTTCATAAATTCCTACCAGAAACTTCATCATTCCTACAACTAATCTCATAAGTTTTCTCCGTAGGAGATTGAGCCCTGCCATAATACCAATGTAACAGCTTTGGGATTTGCTAAAGCTAAGAAGCACATCAATGCATTATATCTTCTCAACCCTCATAGTCTTGGAACTCTTTTGGTCCTTTGTAGAGAGTTTATGCACCTTCTTTAGGATTCAGTGAACTACAAAATTTCGATTTTGAAAGACTTTCAAGTTGTAGGTGAGCATGTAGGTCTACAAGGTTTCACATTACAGAATAGGGTGAAATAGAATTGAACAATGAGAGCATTTGGGGACATCATAGCTCAAACTTGAGTGAATAATACTAGAAATCATTCTTTCTTATGCAAGAATCATTGTTTGTTAAAGTACTAGTTATCCAAGGTATGCGTTCTTTGCCCTTAGCGAGGACTAAGCATGGGTTATCCGGTTTCTAGAGTGGCTGCACAGCAACAGGGGCCACCGACAGTTTACAACTGATAATAGGTTTGGAGCAGTGATTGGCATATTTCGGTCATGTACTGGCATATACATGGAATATGCCACAAACCCACATGGACAAGGGCTTGCATCCTTAGGGGCAACCCGAAAATATACAAATATTTATCGCATGCATGGTGGGACTCTAAAGGAACTAAAATTGACAAACATCTATATGCTGCACCTATCAGAGCATGCAAAGGATCACCTATAGTCCTCTAAAAAGTATAGCACCTAATGAACAAATAGCACCTGAATTTTCCATGCAACCCTTTAATGTTCCTCATAACTTAGGGATAGGCATCGAGTGCACACATTTAAGAGAACTCAGATGCATTAATCAGAATGGGCCTTATGGGGAATAGATCAAATAAAAGACTACACATCCCAATAGATAATAGATTATATTTTTTATGTGGGGTTTGTTGAAGAGCATAGGGCACAACAAAGAAAGAGAGATGAGCAAAAAGAACTATTTACCATTAACAAAACCTTTTATGAAATGCAACCCAAAATTCCTTACATGTTTCTCAATTAGTTGTAAAATGATGAGGGGCGAGGGGAAAGAGGGTTGAACTAACTATTGTATACAATTGGTGAGATGAGTTATAGGATATTATATGCCAAATTAAATGTATAGGCTTTGTAGATTGAGTGTTGTCGAATTTGTAGACATTTTTGTAACAATCTTTAGTTAGGTAGTAGAAATATTTGTGGTCAAAACTTGAACCTCATAAGTGATCTTATAGTTGCAAACTATTTGTAGACCTTTTAATGCAAGATAGGAAATAAGCCAAAGAAGCATTCAAAATCATGGCAAGATACTTTTTTTTTTAATGAACTGGTGTCAAATAATATGTTATTAAGGCAATGATATCACTGTAAATAATATGTTATTAAGGCAATGATCACACTCTAAATCCACATGCAATCATAACCGCGGGAAATAAATAGATCATAGATCATGCGCATTCGGACCACTTCTACAACGCTATCCCGAAATTGAACAAAATATGTCTAGTCTTCAAAAAGAATAGGGAGCCAAATCCCAACTTTTGCGAGAAGAGCTGGTGCCATCGTATTTAAATAAAGCTGCCATAAACTGAATTCCAAAATTATAAAAGGTAGAAGGGTCCAGTAAGCACTTTCAAGCAAACGCCTGTTTGACAACTACGTGACTGCACAAGATGCCACCTATACGAAATTGAGTTATAAAGGACAGACACTTTGACATTGTGGCTTAGTAAGCTGAAACAAAGCGACAATTTAACTGCACAAATGTGTCTTCACTCACTTGTATAATGGGAGTTCTTTTCCTCCACGGACAATTATATCCTGAAAGAAACACAGCACAAATCAGGTAGTTTGGAAGCAATGTCGCCTATCTAGCTAGACATGAAAATGTTGCCTATAGGCGTGCAAAGTTTCCTGACTTCTTTATATAGACAAGGGTATAGATTAAAACAACTAGTATGAGTTTCATCTGGCTTAACAGGCTTATACTTGAGCTGACACTAGCATGACCCACGGGTACATTCCAGAGCAACCATATACTCTCTCTGAACTGAAGCTCGCTTTGTTTCAATACGAATTGCCTATGTAGTCATCATCTGGGCTATGCTAGAACAACAACATGCCTATAATTGGCCTCTACATGTTTGGCCATAACTAATGAAAATGGCATCCTCTGATTTTGAAACAATGCATCCCTTTCACGATTTTAGCTCCAACTGTATTTTTTCTTCAATTTAACAATACACAAGCATGGCATCCTGAAGAAACATCGAAGTGAATTCAACTTTGTTTTGAACTTCAAAGCAGAAATACTCAATATACCACATAAATATCTGCCTCGTGAGATCAGTTCCTTTGAACCATCTTGAAAAAGTACCTGAGTAAATATTCCCTTAGCTTTTGAGAATTTTCAGTTGGTTTTCTATTTCACAAGCTGGAAAGCTATCAGCTATTGAAACCACAATCCCTGCTTAGTCATAATAGCACGCATGCATGCACGTGGATGTAACTGGAGTATGGAATATTCCAACACCCCTCCTGATGACTGAAAAAAAACAAAAGAAACATCTAACATATAAAAAGGAACAGTATCCCCCTGAGCTGAAGTAGCAGTAAAAAAACCTTCTTTAGCAACAATAGCAGGTATAAATATGTAAGATCTGCTTCATATGAGATTGGCTACTGCAAGTTGTTCAGTTAAGCCATCAGCTGCTTGATGTGAGGTGGAACAATAGGATAATTCTCTCTTATAAAATGCAGTTTGATGTCGATGTTTAATTTAGGCAGAGAGAGCCAGGAAATGTTGGTCCAACGGAGATATGCAATGAGCCAGAGAATATGGAAGTCTAACTCCGTAAATGCATTAATGTCTTTTGTCATAAAATCTACCTAGATAGAAGAAATAGCTATTTCAAAAGGCAGTGAATTGGTCCACAGACATGAAAGCACTGAAGGAGAAAAGTTAGGATGTCAAGGATCCAAGCCTGATAGCCATCTAGCAGAATGTTATTAAATCTTTCAACCATAGGCCCTATGTTTGGGGGAGGCCTGTGCTGACCAAGAATAACCAATTGAATCCAAGTCTCATTATCATAGAAAACATCGAACTAAAGGTGATCATTAAGGAAGGAAGGAAGGAAGGAAGGAAGGTACTTTTATCGTCCACGGAGACCAATCGGTCTATGGGACCCAATACAAAACGCAGCTAAAGCGGATTATTGCCGGATTAAAACCCCCGCCCGGAAGGGTTTTCGAGGGAAAAACGCGTGGCAAAGAATCACCTGCCGACAAACCGTGCTAATCATATAAAATGCGAAACATCCCAATATATACAGTCATGCACCACCCGTGAGTGCCTAGTGCCTAGTCACGACTGACCAAGCGGGGACAAATGTGACCTCGCAGTCCACCTCCCGGATGTATGACCCCGTGGCACGCATCGACGGTGTGTTCATCAAAGCAAATGCAAGGCACGTCCGCCGCACTAAGGGGAGCGATATCGCCCGGACTGTTCAACACTTGGGCAACTCTGGAAAGTGTGAGACTCATCCTCAATGGCACCCGCTTGGCAAAGACCGGTGAGCTTTGTCTCTGGCGGGGCTCCCCAATCCACCGCCTCGCCTCGATCGCGAAGATGGTGGGCACCTGTGAATGGAGGCAATGAGTCCGCACTTTTTTTCGTGGGGAGCGGGAACGCAGTAGATTGTGGGCCCGGGCTAACACGGGGTTGATGTGCTCCTTGTAATGGGCCATTTTGACCTGCTCTAGAGCAATGGGGTCCCGAGCTTGCCAAGGAAACAATCTAGGTACTCCGCAGTCGCCACGATTGCGCACGGTTTATGCCAGACGATCAGGTGCTCGCGACGCTCCATCGGGCGAACCATCGATCTCTCTTACCCTCCAACGGGCCCTAAAGCCGCTGCGGACTCATGGCTACATGTAAGCCAGGTGCGGGGAGCCGAAAGCATCACCCATAGTAACCACTTTCTCAAAATAGACGATGTGTCTATCAGGGCTGCCGCCCGCTGAAGCGGCAAGAATCCGATTTCTGCAGCAGAATCCGATAGGGGGTGAAGGTTTCACCCCAAGTGCCCGGTGCCAAAAATGCCTTCTCGCGACCTGCTCCCAAGTCATTCTAGGTCGCCAAAGGAGGCCTAAGGGCCCCAAACCTCGACCCCCGTCTGAAGGACAAGTTCGACCGAGGCCCGAACAGATGTGACCGATGGCCCCAATCATATAGCTCTGCACGGTGGACCTGTTGTTACGCATGGCATAAAGCGCTTCCACTGGTCACCCGTCACCATAGCGGATAGACGCCTCCCAAAGAGGCAGGGAGGGGAACTCCACCCCTAGGTACTTGTAGGTGGGCGTGACGTCCCGCGTGTTGTCCCCCGATATGTGAGTGCACGGGAGGCATGGGGTGGCGGAAGAGGATATGAGAACCACCCGGTGTTGGCAGATTGACGCGCATAATCAGAGCGACAAAATGTGTCTAGGGCATCGGTGGGTGAGACCGGATAGTGTGGGCGGCCAGGCCAACATCGCCCGAGATAGATGAGTGGCGGATGACCCGTGCAAAAGTCAGATGCCATCCCCCCATGCTCGAGAAGCTGTGGCTCTAATCGATCAATGTAGAGGCCAAAAGTGTTGGCGAGAGGGGCAACCCCCTGGGACCCGATACTACTGGTGAATGCTTGGCCCATCGGCTGCATCCTGCCAAAACAACTCTCATACAACCTGTATATGGCATTCTGCACAACCTGTATATAGGCATTCTGCAAGCCTATCAACAGATTCAATAAATCTGAAATCCACAAAGTCATCAGAACATTGCTTCCATTTAAAATAATTGGAATGACCAATAAAATGACCAAAAGCCAGCAACTGGCACAAGTAGCCAGTTCAACCATGAAAAAAAGTTTCAAACTAGTACTCAAATTCCTTTTTCTAAACATAATTGCATTTCTAAATTTCCATCCACACCATATGGCAATTTGCTTAGTATTGATGAAGACATTATTCCCCTTCAGGAAATGGCAAATTGAATTACAGAATTCTAATCTGTAAGCAGCTGATAAAATAATATTTTTTAATCAACTCCAGAAAGAATTGATCTCGAACATTTATAAATGTGAAGGATCAATTCAGGAACCTTTTTGCACATATCACGTGTAGAATCACGTGCATTTCGAGGGGATAGCCAAATGAAGAGAAAACCATGCAGAAAGCTCGATTTTAGGTTGGCAGTATGATTTCCAAGCAGTTCTTGAGAAAAGTAATGAACTGATGGGAAGCCACATTCTATTTTGATGGCAATTTATCAGACTTGACTTCACATATCATTTTATAGGCTTTGAAGATACTGTAGCAGTTAATATTGCCTTGAGTCCAATTTGTATTCTCTGTAATATAACATTGATTGATCTCATTGAGACATGAAATAATATGATTGTAGGTCAGCCTATCAATGTGAGAGCAGATGCTAAACTGGTTCATTTCATTCCAAGTTCTCCAACTTGTCCTATTCCATAAGACAGCCAGGATTGAAAATCCAACATTTTATCCAACATTTTCCAATTTTCTACATGGTTTTGGATGTTTTTTTTGCCAGACAGAAGTAACCCTTTTTAGCAAAGATAGTAGACCAGAGATAGAGGTTCCTCATTAGATTAGAAGTATTAGGGCCAGCCTTGAAGGTTTGCTGTTCAAAGGCTTACTTTTCTTTAACCAGTACTTAACTAAATCCATAGCAGGAGAATTTCCATATGAATTTGGCCCCTAGAGCTTCGGCGTGGTGGAATAAAAATTTACATCCCAGACCCCCTTGACCTCTAATTGAGACAGTGCATACCAGACCAGATAAATTCTCTTACACATCTTCTTATATTATAATGTTAGACCATGTGTCTTCAATATTGCCCTATATCGAACGGTCGAGGATTTGATCGACCAACGATGAAGATGATGTGTGCGTGTCTTCAGTTAATAATTCATCTTGACTATTGCTTCAATATGATTCAGTCAATCTGACAGCCAAAGGATGGAAGGGAAAAGGGAAAAGGGAAAAGGGAAAAGGGAAGGGAAAAAGATAGAGGAAAACGGAGAAAAGGGGAAAAGGGCAAAAGAAAAGGGATAAAGCAAAAAGAAGAAAAAAGAAAACATAAAAAGAAGGGAAAAAAAAACAAAAAAAGGGAAAAGTGGGAATGGAGAAAAGGAGGGGAAGGGGAAAAGGGAAAAGGAAGGAGAAAATAGAAAAAATGATGGTAAAAAGACCAATGGCCGAAATTCACCAATAAAAAAGGAAGAGGGGAAAAAAAGGTGAAAAGATAAAGAGAAAAAAAGGAAAGAAGGGAAAAACAATAGAAAAGGAAAATAAAAAAGGGAAAGCAAAAAAAGAAAAAAGGATAAAAGGCAACAAAGGCCAAAAAACGAGGAGAAAAAAGTAAAAAAGAGAACAAAGGAAAAGTGGAAAAAAGAAAAAGCAAAAAGGTAAAAGATAAAAAAAGGGGAAAAAGAAAAAAAGGAAAGAAAGAAAAATGTAAAAAGGGCGAAAGAAAAACAAACAAAAGAAAAAAAGGGAAAAAGGTAAAGGAAAAGGAAAACAAAATAAGAGAAAAAGGGAGAAAAGAAAGAAGGGGAAAAAAAGGGAGGAAAAAAATTGGAAAAAGGGTAGAGGACAAAAGGGAAGAAAAAGCAGGAAAAAAGGTAAGGGAAAAATGAACAGGCAAAAAGAAATGCAAAAAAGGGAAAGAAAAAGCAAGAAGGAAAGCATGCAGGAGGAAAAGGGAAAAGGAAAACGAAAAAGGGAAGAACAAGGTTGCAAAATACATGGGAGTGTTGCAGCACTCTCGTTTCGAAGATTCCCTTTTAAAAAACACCATGCTTCTGAAATTGACCTTTTTTGAAAAAAGTTGTGAATTTTAAAAGGTTTGGTTTATTTTTTCCTGCATTTTGGACCATCATTAGGTGACAACTTTGTTTTTTGTAAAAAGGAAAACTAAAAAATGGCAAAATATAGACATGAATATAAAATAACTGAAAGCAAGGTATCAAAAGCTCCAAAATAGAGAAGAAAGAATAATATTAAAATTTTTTTTTTAATATTTCAGTACATCAATTTTGGCAGTATTTTGTAGTGAATAATAAATAATCTAATGTGGAAAAAGTCAAAGATCCAAATCATAGTCCTCATCATTTTTCTTGCTTGTCTCAACATCATCTTTCTCTGTCATCTGCTCCTTTAGTGGTGATTTACTAGGATTTGCTTCTTACTTCTCCTCTAGAATAGTAGCTAGAGCTACTTCTTTCAGCTCTGCAAAAGTGGCCTCATCGTCTAAAGAGCTTGTAAAAGGAGGCTATATCTCTGAGGACTTCAAGATTTGGCCCTTAACTCTTGATACTCGTCTGGTAGAGTAGGTAAGGCAGCCACTCTCATCTTCACAAAGTTCACAGCCTCCTTGTCAATGTCCACAGCTACATAGTTGCGGCCCTTCTTAAGTGCACAAGTGACGGTAGTACTAGAGCCAGAAAAAGCATCAAGCATCCAATCTCCTGGATGTGAGAACATGTCAAGGAGATGGTTGATGAGCTTTTGTGGTTTCTAATAGTGATTCACTATCCTGCCTTGTGCACTTGGGTTCTCAATTTCTGCACACCGCTGGAAACTCTAAGACATTAGAAGAATTCTGGCAGGCTGCAGTGTTGAAGTGTTTCCATAATTCTCTTCCCGTCAAAACTCCAGTAAGCAACATGGAGATACTCCACTTTGATGAGCAAACTGGGTCCTCCACCATGGTAGTTGATGTTAGTTTTGTATCTATAAAAATATTAGAAGTGCAGTTAGCAACAAAAACAAAATAAAAAAACAATTTGAAAACTAGGACTAGAGGATCCCTATTCTGGAATAAGAAACATAAACGAAGAGGTCAGCACAAAAACAAGACCAAATACAGACTAGAAAGAGAAATCAAAGTGAAAAACAATTGTATTCCAAAATAAGGACTTACCAGATCAGGTTTTCATATCCTGCCTGAACAGGGGATCCGAAGTGGTTTTTAAACGTGGATTCCATTAGGTCACCCTGCATGCTAGAATGAAACACAACGAGACGCCAGTGCTTGGCTGTTGTAATTTGCTTGATGTCATCAACAAAAGCTAAACTTCAAATTTTTGAAGGGCTGGTCGTCGTAGCGGCTATCTTTTAGCTTAAAGCCGTACGGTAGGTCTGGTATGACCAACGTGAAGTCTTGTGGCTTTATCGTACCGATCAATTTTGTGCAATCGCCATGCATGATCGAAAACAGGTTGTTTTAATCAAACATGCAAAATCTCTCATAGTCGGATGGTTCTGCGTCGACGTTCCTCCTTTAGGCTAATGACCTCTCTTCCCGTGCGATTCTAACCAAGTGCATGAAGCCCTCTGGAAGATCTTTATTTTTCTTCTTGCTCTGTAAGAAGAAGAAATACTGCAATGCAACTGTTAACACAAAGTAGATAAAGAGAGAGGTTTAAAAGTAAACTTACCTAGCCCTCAAAATTTAGTGTATTGTACAATGCGCTTGTCAGATGTGGCAACAGGGTAGAGCTCCTTGCATCTGTCCCCAAGGATAAGCCCCATATGCACAGAATCTAAATTCCTGATGTATAAAGTAAAAAAATACGTATTTTTTTGAAAAAAACATATTTTACGTATTTTTCTCTCGCCAGCCGAAAAGAACAATTTTCGCGTATGCAAAACCTCGTGGACCGTGTACGCGAAAAGAATTTTGCATACGTGGAAATAGCTAAACTGCGACGCAAAATTTAAATTTGACTTTCGCGCTTTTGCGAGAAGCGAGTACGCGAAAGCACCGAAAGTTTCGCGTACTCGCTTTCCTCCTTTCGTGTTCCTCCTTTCTAACGTTTTGCCAAACTGGACAAACTGCGTGCGCATTTTTTCTGAGATGATCAAATTGAAGAAAAACTCAATGATTCGCATTCCTCTAAATGCTTAGTTTCTTTGGATAATCCTGCAATAGATATTCATGTTCCAGGTAAATTTATTGTACTTGTGTTTGAAATTATTAAAGATGTTTAAGTGTTGCAAGTCTGCATCATGCCAGTTCATCTAGTGATCATGAATTGCCTGCAAGTAACCTGTCAGGGGATGTTGTGCCTAGTGATCATGCAAATGGCACTGCTGTTGAAGCAAAGGATATGCTTGAGGTTGCCGAATATAAGGGTTTAATTGATTACGAGATGTTTGATAACTTTCTGAAGTCGAATCGGCACCTTGAGAAGTATTTCCCTCCCAGTATTGACGTTAAGAATGTTGGTAAGTTTATATTTTTGATTCTTTATTGTTAGTTTCAAAATTTTGTGGGCTGATTTGGTTTATTGCAATTGCAGGTGGCCATTCTTTTATTGGTGCTACCTTCAATAGTTGTACTTTTCTTCCGGTTCCTAATTCTAATATTTGGTTCCTTACTTGGACAAGGGAAGAACGATTTCAAATTTGCCTAACTTATGAGCTATTGTTTGCCAAACAGTGTTTATGAAACTTTGTTTTTCAAATTTGCCAAACAGGTCTCAATTTTTGAAAGTATGCAAGTGTTTTGAAACTGTGAAGTAATTTTGCAGGCATTGTAATGTTGATGCATTGTATCCATTGAATCTATAATGAGAAGGTTACCAATTTAAGAGTTTTTCAATTTAAGATTTTATTAGTTTACCAATTTAAGGTTGTGAAGGTGAAATGGCTGTTAAGGTGGTTTACCAGTTTATAGGTTCCGTTTAAGAAGGTTAATAGTTATAAGAATTTACGAATGATTAAATGGTAGTGCCCTAAGCGGGGCACGACAACAAGCTGAACACAAAAAATTACTCAATCCAGGAATTTCAATGGTATATGGGAATATATACACAACGGTCATAGTTTTCCTGGTTTACATGCACCAAAAAAAGAATTTTACATGCTCTTGCCGAAAAGAAGGTCAATGTCCAGGTTTCAATAGTCCTTTTGCATGAATTAAAAGATGACTTTGATCTGACAATTGGAGCTGAAGTCGAGCTTGCAAGGAATCTTGCAATCTGCATTGTTACCTTTAGGAGCAGGATTTTCAAATGGTCATCATAAGGGTTCAGTCTGAATGGGACGGAAAGAAAATTCTTATAAAGACGCTTTCTCAGTCTGGGTATGTCGAGTTCATAGGTAAGGATGTTCAATCTATGTATTTCGTGCAGGTTGCAAGACCAACGGACCATATATCTCTGCTTTGTTTCTGCATTAATCAAATGTATTCAGCATTAGGGCTAGGAAAAGATTGTAAGCGGGGCGAAAAATGGCCGACAGATTTGTTAATACCCTCAGACTTGGCAGAAAGAGAGAGCTATGTGTTAAATTATTTTAGATATTATAGGACAAGGTGGAGGCCAGCAATTGCAAATGATCCGCCCTTGCTGCATTTCAGACACATAAGAAAGATCGTGAGTGATTTTCTCTATTCATTGAGGGAAGAAGTAGTCAAGTCTATAAAAGAACAGTTGGAACCCAGTTCTAATAGTCGTTATGCGCTTAAGAAAATCATGCACATCTTCCAGGTTTGCCTGGCAACAGGGGATGAAACAGGCGAAGTCATTGCCCGGCAGAGACTGGAGGAAGAGATGCAGCGTATCTGGGTGGGCACTATTGAATTGGATGCAGTTAATTTTGAATTACAGAGGATTTGGAATGGCATTGGCAGCACTGATGCAATGGACGGTTGGGTGGCATTCTTTGTAGGAAACTTTTGTCAGGATTGGGGCAACAAAATTTCTTGGCTAGAAAAATGCTTTAGTCTTGCTCAAACGCCAACGCTGAGACTGTATGCCAGCAGGGCCCTTGTGTATAGCAACCTGCTCGTGTGCAAATATAGGGAGTCTTTGGTATGGTGCAAGAGACAATTGGAAGCTGCGAGTGATTTAGGAAACATAGAATACATTTGTCATGCCCTGCAGAATGCTTGCCAAACTTATCTTCGAGCCGGGATGCTTGAAGAAGCCCATCAAGTGCTTGGAAGCTTAAGAAAGATGGTAGATAAATATCCAGGCCAAGTTTTTCATGAAGTAGTGTGGTTAACAATGTATAGTGAGATCTCTTATTTAATGAATGACATGGAAGGTTGCTTGAGTGCTTGCAATAAGGCTTCAGATATTGCAAGGGACTTTCATATGGATAAGGAAGATCATGTTGTGACATACTTGGATTGTGAAGAAAATGATGATTCTTTTATGGTGATAACCAGTGTCTACAACTGTCTTCAGAGAGTTGCACTTGTTCGGAACAAAGTGGAAATGATGGCAAGACCATCTTCTTTAGAGTTCAGAAAGGAAGATCTTGGCAGCCAAGCTCATACTTTCTTGATGAAAGGAATGCTTTTAGAGGCAGAGGTTTGTGCAGCCCAATGGCTTGAAGAGGTACATGATTCTTCTCATAATATTCGAATTGGTGCTGCATTGATGCTGTTAGCTGAAATAAGATATGCATACTCTAGAGAAGGACATGAAAAAGAAGAGGCTTTACAGATTATAGATAGCTTAATGTTTGAAGCAGAAAGATTAGTGCCTGGTTTGTGTAAATTAACGACACAAAATATTCATGCCGAATTATCCTTTAAGCTGAGGTATACCAAGCATACAACGATGTTTGGAGAAGAACTTGGAATCTTATATAAGACACAAATAGAAGTAAAAGAAGATGGGGTTTCAGGACGCATATCTTACACTGAGTCAGTAAGAGATGGTTTTAGGATGATGGAGGAAGCTACCTTACTTGAAAAGCTAAAGTCAGATGCATTTGATGACGACACAGCTTTGATTAGGCGCGCTGTGGTGTGGAGTGAAAGAGGGCGTGCTCGGACTCTGATTTCTAACAGACTTCTACCTTGTATTGGCATTGAACTGGACTCGGTCAAGAAACAGATTTCTGTGCTTGACACGAGTGTTAGTGATGCTTGGAAGGAAATTCAGAGTACGTGTGATCTTGCTGGTGATGATACAACATTTCTTGTTTACAACAGTTTGAATACCTCTCGTGAAATCCTCCTTTTTTGTTACTTTTTGCATTCTCATGATGAACCTTGCTTTCAAGAATGTAGGGTACCGCGTGAAATGATCACAAGATTCATTCCACGCAATAGACTTGAAGACTGCAAATATTTGTTTAGAGTACTAATCAAACCATGGAAAGACAAGCTAGTTGGAACCAGAAAGGTCATCATAGTTCCAACAGAGGCAAGTTACTAGCCCCCAATCTGCATTTTAGATTTCCTAGAAGCTAAAATGAATAGTTTTTGTCTCAGGAATTATCGACATTTCCATTTGCAGCACTTTATGATGAGGAGGAAAATAAGTATCTCATTCAGACATTTTCGATTGCAATCATTCCTTCCTTAAGGATGTTCAGACAGTGCAATACAAAAAGGGAACACTCAACTAGTGAAATAAGTCCACGTCAAGCTCTTGTTATTGGGAATCCAACTAATGATCTACCAAAAGCAGAAAAGGAGGCAGAGTTTGTTGCTGAAACTCTAGAAAGGATGGAATATGATCCAGTTATTTTGAAAAGAGAGAAAGCAACTGCAGAAGCCGTTATGCAGTTTCTTCCATCAGCTGCGTGGATTCATATATCTGGTCATGCTGTTGTTAACCTAAATTGCCCTTATGGTGCAATTATATTAGCTCCTGCTACATCAGATAATGCAAATTCTTCATTTAACTCAGGACAAATCCGTGATCGTGTCCTAGAAGCATTCTGCCAGCATGCCACATTCTTTGATGGCAAGCTAACAGGTGACAAGATAGAAGAACTTGGTGAACTCAAGGCTAGAGTGGCAATGCTAAGTGCATGTAATACTGGCTTAGGAGAAGCTTGTGCAGAAGGCATTCTTGGATTCTGCAGATCTTTCCATATGACAGGTGTTCCAGCAGTAGTAGTCTCATTGTGGCCTCTGAAAGATTCTTCAACTAAAACGGTAATGGAGAATGTGTATAGGAATCTCGAAAATGGTATGGATCTGCTTGTAGCATTCCAAGAAGCAATGAAGTCTATGATAAAACTGAGAACTAAATTTGGACACCCAGAGTTTCCACCTGAACAGTGGGCTGCATTTGTTGTATCAGGTTGCTAGTCATTAATAAATTTTCCACTAGTGTGGATTGAAGTAATATATGTCGAATCCATGACTGCCAGTAATTGAATATTGCAATTATTTAAATGAAAAATGCCTACTGAGATTGCTATTAGCAGGTATAATCTGTAAGGGACAGTGCTATCTTAGTACAAGATGCTAGGTCTAGTTTTTAGAAAGACAAGATGCTAGGTTTCTAGTTTTTAGTCTTGATATGTTTCAGTTCTGCAATAAAGAAGATTAAGGCTATTTCTTTAATCATGCTCAAAATTTTTGATGCTCTTACAACATTCTCATTTTAGTTTAGCCTTCTAAACTAATCAGTGGGGTATTTAATTCTTAAGATTTGGGGTTTGAATATTATTTAGTTTGAAATTAATTCTAAGGGATTTCGTATTTAGTTTGAATTTTTTTCGGCAGCCATGCGTTGGGACCAAAGTTCTGTGTAATGAACAATATAAGACACCAATAATCTAGAAAACTAAAATGAGGTCCTCATAATCCCTAAAATCCCTAAGGAAGGTATATTTGTCTTAAACTTACTATTTTGGATGTTTTTTTTCCCCTTCAACATTACGTATATCTACATTGTTAATTTGGGATTTCCCGGTTGTCGAAAAATGTTTTTGGAATTTTCTTTAACCCAATTTCCTAAGATTCTTGGGAGTTTCGATGCCGAGAAAGAACTCCGATTGCCCAAAAATCGCAGAGAATTAATCATCATAAAGGTGAGTAACTACATTTTGAATTGTAATTGCCACGAAAACGTAAACATGATTCTATTTGGAAAGGTTCTATTCCAGCAAATAGGCCATTGATTCACACTTCTCTTTTAAAGGTCATCCTGTCTTTGTCAGATCCTTTAAGTTTAATGTGGTATGCAGTTTTGTGCCTATGTCTCAAAAATCTGGAGCTGGGTTTACAAAGAAGTACCAAACTGAATGGGATGTCCATTTTTTATTTTGTTTCTTAGCTGTAGTGCCCTTGAGGTTCTGACTTCTTCATGCTGCAACTTCTGGACATGCAGAAATGAGGCCATATAGGAAGATTTGCAGTCAAACCTATCAAAAATGTATTTAACGGAATATTGCACGGCATGGAGAATAGCTTCAGACCAATTTTTTTGTGTGCATGCCTTGGAGGCTTTGTGTATTTTTTGTGTATATTTAGGATCTTATCTTTGTCAATAATTTTCTCTTTCAAGAAAGATTAGTTGTTGAATAGGTTTATGTCTTGATTTGACTGCAGGAAGTTGAAGAATGGACCTGTGCAAAGGATCAGGTTTTTATACAATAGGAGGAAAAAGAGACTGTCTATTATTCTGCCGAAGGTCAGTTTTAGCTGAATTGATCCCCACTGTCTATTCCTTAATCTGGTGCAAGCTTGAATTCAAATTACAGGCAAGTTCTGTTTATCTAATCGTAATGTATCCAATGTCTTTGTTGTCTGGCTTGAGGATGAGGGATTTGGCAAGAATAAGGAAGAATCAATACCTCATTTACTCTGGATTCTACTCTACTATGAGTAGCTGTTATGCATCTGCATAATATCTGGCCCATTCTCGATTGAACAACTCAGCAACAAAGGGGGGTGCAAGCAGATGAATATTCAAAACAAGCCAGAATTTAAAGGTAGAACATACCTAAATCATGCCTTAATTAGCATAAAGGGTCGATATCTTCCTTTGATTCTAGAGTTGTGGGCGATTGTGCAAGACTTATTCAACAATTTGGAATCATTTAGACATTCTACGGGATTTGAATTTTTATTTGTAAATTGGTACTTCATTCCTTCTATTCATTCAAATCATGAACCTTATTCCATATTTGTTGTCTAGACATCTCATATTATATGCATCCACTTTATACTAAAGAATATGGCCTCAAAGACTTCTTTGATGCATGCTTTTGATGGATCAGGTTTTCATGACGTTTTTTTAACGCTTTGTTAACGCAAGAGGTTCTTTAGGGTCGGAGCTGATGAATAGACAATTTTGGAAAGATACATTGAATGCCCTATAACTTGCATAAATATATCCAAGTGACAAACGTTTTTGCATGTATATACGTGCCTGGCTTTCCAGCCGGGGTAAAGACATATGAGTCATGCCTGATGAGGTAAAGACATATGAGTCATGTAGTAGATGCAGTTGACACTCCATGAAGGCTTCTCTTGGTAACATGCATCACCATGCTTGGATCCAGCTTAGGACTTTGAGAGGGTTGTAGGGTATACTGGCATCCACATGTTACTATTACAAGCCCTCTAAACTAACCAAGTAACCTCCATAACTCTCAAACCAGCAAAGATACACCAGTTGCAGACATTGCATTTTATTCATACTTTGTTATTATTGCCTCATTTTCTACGTTAAACCAATTATTGTTTTGATATTGACAATTTTCTTTCTTGCATCTATTTTTTCGCTCATGCTTTTTTTGCAGGCAATGTAGGTGTAGCTCTTCCAATGATATGTTCTCATTTCATGGACTTCTGCCTCAAACTATCCTAGACTGCACAAAGATAAGTGTTTTGAACAGATTTAGAATTGGTCTTACGAAGCTTAGAAGGTTTCATCTTGCATGGGACTGAATTGGCTGGCTGTTATGCATCAGACTACACAAAGGTAAGTGTTTTAAACAGATTTAGAATTGGTCGTACAAAGCTTAGAAGCTTTCATTTTGCATGGGACTTAATTGGCTTGCTTTTATGCATCAGACTGCACAAAGGTAAGTGTTTTAAACAGATTTGCATGTATCCTGGCATTGAAACAATCTGCTTCTCTTTTGGAACTTTGAAGTTCATGTGGGATTCGCTTTATAACTTTAGGTCTTTGCATAACATTTTGTCATATGTAGTCATATATATGCATGGAAGACAAGCATTCAAAAAATGCATCTGGAGGCAATGATTATTTTGACACACCATAAAATGAACGTGCATTTAGAAGCATTTTATTTGCCCTCTCTTCTTAGTCACGAGAAGAATAGTTCATGGTGTATTTTGCATGCAAAAACAGCATCACCCATGATGATTTTATTTGAAGAGCAGCAGTTGTAGCATGTGCACGACAGGGAAAATTTTAAGGGACCTATAATTTTGTATAAGTATAATGAATTGGCCATTCCTTGTAAAATATGCCTCCAAAAGTGTAGCCTAAATTGGCCATTTTTCCTATTTTTTTTCTAATGTGGCTGCAACCCAATTGGCAATTTTTGAACCAAATACCTAATAATTTGTAGCTCAAATGGCGATTTTTATCTAAATTCTTATTAAATATAGAGCTAGTTGCCCGAACATAAAGAAGTCGCTACCCTATATAAATGTATTTAAGTTACATGTTGTATGAATTTGAATGCATACCCCATGTATTTCAACAATGCACATATTGCTGGTAGGGAGAATCGGAAATCAGATGCCGGAGTCTTCGTAAAGAGGATTGAAAAATGCCTCGACATTTGATTTTTCAAAAGAGCGGGATCATTCTTAGTTGGTAGATATATTTAGGAATAAAAATTTCTAATAATGTTAGCCCCCCATAAGTGACGAATTTATGAGGGGGGCTCTTAATGAGTTAAGATTTGGCGAACTTAAGGCATTACAGGATTTGGTCAAGTGGCCTAAATGGCCATTCCATAAGCATATTTAGTTCTTACTTGAAACTAAATTGGCCCCGGAATCAATATCACTCCAATTAGCAAACATCTAATTGGCCATTCTAATGTCATAATAGGCAATAAAGTGCCACGAAATGGCGAATCTGCAGGTAGTCCGTAGGTAAGGCATCCTACTCAAGCCGGCCGTCGCATTTTGCCTGAACCTGTAATTTGTGGCCAAATGGCCCGCCGGGGCCACTAAAATTTTCGCTGCTGCACGACATGTCTAACCAGTAAGCATAGAGATCGATGTTGAACACCATAGGTAATACTTGACATTTCTATGCATAGTTTCATTCTTTAACTTTATTTGATGGGATGTGATGGCTTTGTTTAACTTGCCCAGGATCAAATAGTTAGTCTTGCTGAATATCACCTTCTAATCTTTTATTCTCTTGCGTTTTAATGCATGCATTACAGGTTTTCGTGATGCTCTTTTAAGAGTCTATTCTATTGGCTATTAAACCTTAGAATCATCCTAATATGTTCTACCATTGATCTTTGTCTAATATTCCAGTTGCTTAATGAGTTATGCAAGTCTAACTTATAAGTTGATGCAAACAATTGGAAAATGATTGCCATACATTTGGAGATCCTAATGGCTATTGAAAAACAGGCAGTTGCTCACATATGAATCAATTTGAAGAGGTCACATCTACACAACTTTGGCAATTTAAAAGTTATATCCTAAGACACCACTATCCCCTTTTGATAGATAATAATTATAATTATTGAATGGGCAAAAGTCTCTGCATCTCTGCATTTTCATGAAGATGCTAGATAATTTAGTTGTGGGTCATGTGAACAACTCATGATTTAGATGCATGTGCTAACTTAGAAGCCTTGATAAATAGTAAACATGGGATTTTCCTATTCATGATTTAGATGCATGTGCTAATTTAGAAGCCTTGATAAATAGTAAACATGGGATTTTCCTATGGTGGATAATATCATTACTATTATACATGAAGAATGTGCATATAGCATCAAGCAGTCCACATGTTTAAGTAATTCCACCAGAAAAAGATGGTACCTACCGTTTTGGAGTGGGTGCAGACGTTCAACGGCTCTATGACCAGTGACCACCAATTTGAATTTAGAGTTTAACTTGACAATGCATAGCCAAACTGACGATGCAAGTAATAGAAAATCAACTAATAAGATGTAGGGTAATGCCAAGCCTTAGAAATGACACAATTTGCAACGTCCTATTCAAATGGAGACTTTAAAATCATACAAGTTGGCATCATTCCAATATAGGAATGCTCATTTGACCTTTACACTGCAACCAATCGTGGTGAAGCTAGCCACAAAGGCCTACTTTCAAAGTTGACTCATGCAATTATTTTGTTGTGCCTCTTGCTTCTCAACAAACCCCGTATCAAAGACAAAAAGTTAATTTATTGTTATCTATATATATATTCTCCATAAGGCCCATTTTCATTGATGCACCTAAGTTTTCTAAATGTGCACACGATGCCTATGTTATGCTAATTTAAAGGTTTACATAGAAAATTTAGGTGCTATTTGATCATCAAGGTTTGCATCAAATAAAGTGACAGAAATAGCATTGATCTTCATCATAGAGCTATACGTTTTATTTGGGTAGATGGTAATAGATGTAGTTCTACGGTCACATTGTTATCCCAACGACATGCATGGCATATACATGGCAATGACAACTTTCTAGATGGAATGTTAACCAATTTATAGTTTTCTCTTCCATGCTACATAGAAAAGGCCATGACGTGTTGGGTTGCTATAATCTGTCCTCTTCTTCATACATCATGACGTGTTGGGTTACTATAATCTGCCCTCTTCTTGATACATCATGACACGAGATTCTCGATGAGCATCATATTATTATCTCATATAGATGATTTGTGATACAAGATGAGAGTAGCACCTTTTTTTTGTTGAAGGATGTACTGACTAGCACTTTTGAAAGTTAATTCCTAGCAAATGTAAATGAATCACAAAATTATATTGGATTTTAAATGCTTAGATTGGAAAGTCAAAGCACAACAATATATAAATATGTGGCATTCTATACCCCCCTTCCACATAGTACACGGGGCAAAGTATTCTCATCGGGCACCTCGACTTCTTAACACAAGCAATGAGTTAATTATGGGAATTCAAATTTACGTTCAAGCAAATATTATTTCACCTCAAACACAAGTGCTCATCATAGAGCTGTGACATGCCATTTCACATAGTAATTCATAAGACTACCACAACATCTCCATAAACTCATTACATAACATGTATTTTTCTCTATCTTTTAATGAAGGTATGCCATATTGGGCATGACATTGTCCTATATGAGAACATCAATTCTACACATATGGTCATTGAAGCACGGCCTAACCATAAGATCATTTCGGTAGAAGTACCATATAAACTACACCATCGTACTATAGAATACTACATTTCAAAAATCGAGATCAAGTCCATAGTTCTTTATCAATGTCGCTCTATCAAAATACTAAATCTATCTACTGGAGTCTATATGGAAAAACTATCTTCATCTATTACAATTATTGATATGGATACACCTTTGTATTGTTGGATATACACGTTCAACAATCCACCCCTCAGCTTAACAGATTGTTCCTAAGCCCGGAACGCCGGGCAACATAAGTAGTGTTTTTAGGGTTTGGTTTTTCTTTGGACAGGTGAGTATTCTGAAAATATAGGCCAGCGATTTTTTGGGGTTTTTTTTGTGGTAATAGACAACATGATAGGCCGAAGCGTGGCAGGCAATGCATGCTTCTTGGAGTTGCTAGGTATGCTCTTGTCTCTTTGAAGCAGGTTTTTCATGCTTTTGCTTATAGATGGCTTCCTTGAGGACCAAAACACAGAGGCATCGACACCTCCTAGGTGGTGCGCTGCCTCAGTGGGGTTACATCGTGTACGAGCATGGGAGAATCGTAACTCTCTAGCCACCTATAGTTGGCATGGACCTTTTGGAGGGGATTAGTCTCCTCCTGCCTCATCGGGCCAGGGGAGATGCATAATTGGAGTAGTCCCCTCGACTGTATCCCTGATAGGCTATAGTAGAATCCAATACTTTTTAGCCTATCTGCAAAATATGCACAGGAGGGGTGGATGGAGTGGATTGCCCAACAACCATGTTCTTTTGCCAACCCAATCCAATTGCCATGAATTCTATCTTATATGCTTATTGGCATTCCCACTATTGCATCAATGCATAATATCAGACATTACATGGCTACCCATATTAAGCCTATAAACTGTATATGTTGGTTTCTAATTTTTTTTATTATTTTAAATTCTTGAATAATTATATCAATAAAATATTTTTAATTATGTCTATAATACCATTACAAATGTTTTCCACTTTGTTAATCAATTCTTACACAATTCTTAAGGCCCCCAAGGGACCAAATTTTTTTTAAGTTAACAACCATCACATCCAATACTCTAAAATGAAATCCCCCTTCATCCCCTTTGGTTTAGGTGCCTACTCACACGGAAAGTGACGTAGGGCAGCAAGAACCCCTAAAATCGTATAACACATGTACAAAATCAGCACCATTTTAGTATATTGCCTCAAACCTTATAGTATTTTTCAAACCTTGTTACATTATATACCAAAACTTATACAAGCATACCCCACAAACGAAGATCGCTATCTATGGTCCAGATCAAGGAATAAAGGACAAATATGCCCATTCAACAGCTCTCGATGCCCGGGGTCACCCTTCGTGTGAATATATACCCAAACCAAAGGGGGTTTGAAGGGGGATTTAATTTTAGAGTGTTGGATGAAATGGTTTGTGCTGAGAATGATTAGATTAAATTTTTTATGAAATGGAATTTGAGGAGAAAATTGGATTGAACTTAAAAGAGAATAAATGGTATATTAGCGTGTAACAATAGAATAGAATTAGTTTTATGTCCAGGGAAACCAAATTGGCATTTGTAACCTGAATGTATTGCTATATCCGTGCAGGCACATGCCAATACCACAAGTAGAGATAAAATGACAAAATTCCAAGTTGAAGGCCAGTTTGATTGAACATTCAAAAGAAGATATCATCTTGAGACTAGCTTCTTATTCGCTTATTCTATCCTGTGATTGCTTCTTATTTTCCATTATATTGTAATGATTATGCAGTAAGGATTTGCTTGAAAAATCTACACTGGGCACAGATCTATGATTATGAATGAAGGAATGCAGGCTTTGAGCTAAATTTTGGCGATATGAAAGCATCTAAGTTAGATATAATTTTCCAATAGAGAGTAATGATTAAGCTGTAAGGATTGGCACAGTAACTTAACACCAGGTTGAGGGAAGTATTTACATCGCTTGTATGTTATTAAGATCTTAACACAGGCCCAAGTTGGGAGTAATTATTAAGGGAAAGGCTGCAGTATTTGATCTCTACTATAATCATGCGACTGCACTTCTATTAACGCATGTTGCTAGGTTAAATATGTTGTACCAACATGCATGCGTTTAAGTAGAATTGCAAGATTAAATATTACATGAATGAAATATGCTAGCACTATTGCTGTAGAGTCTTACTTACAATTGCATGTACAAGGTAGGTTTGAACAGGAAGTAAATGGGACAGATTGGATTTATTAGCTACATGCATGAACATGCAGGTGTAAAGTTATATAGACATGCAGATTTGTTTATTGCAACTTATGAACTTACATAGTAATGAAGTTATCTTGGCAACAACTTAAGGCTTTTCTAGACCAGGTAGGGTAGTGCTCATTAACAGCTTAGGCATAATATGAAGAACTTGTAAAAGCAAATTGATTGGGTAAAATTCTATGCATCGCCTATTTTTATGTCAATTTTTCGCCCGCGTTGACCATTCAATTCAAACGCCCCCTTTTGTTCATTGTTTCATTCAGTTCTGTTTTCATTCGTCTGCGGCCACCGTATCTGCAAGCAAGCCACGACGTCGAGCTGCGATGGCGCCGTTCTTGAGCATTATACTACTATTTCAAGCTCCTCAATAACGTACGGCACAATGGAATTTATCTGAATTTACCTTCAGCATTATACGGTGGCTACAAAATTATCAAATATTGCATTTACGCATCATCCTTTTCTCATATGCATGGCTGTGGTAAGAACCCATGACTTACAGATAATAGTTATGGGAGTGATGAACTCTGGGCAAAAACAAACCATAAGTGGTGTAAAAGAGCGAGCCATGATACAAAGTTCTAGGTGGTAAGCTATAACATCCAGAGCCATGCAGCTACAGATCTGCCAGGCAGATCGTTAACATGGTGGTATATACACACATCTAACAAAAAATTGGAGGCAAGAGCTAGCCTGTGCAATATGAACAGAGGCTTTCTTAGAACTCGAAATTGAATGATTAATTCCAAGGCATCTGGGTTGTGATGTGCCCTAGTTCTAGAAAAATAGTTTTTATTGTTTCAAATTCCTATTTACTATTGGTAATAAGCATGATGAAGGGTGATAAACTCAAAGGACCCAATGACACCTGCTACCAAATGCATGGCAACCATGTCTAATGCTTGTTTGTATATTTTTTGGTGCAGGTGATCGGATCTTTTGCTTCCTGCTGTGTTTGCTTTAAAAAGTAGATGCTAAATGTGAAGCACGAATCATATTGACAAACTAGAAATGAGCCCAAGAATACTCTTTATGGAGCTCCATTTGAAAGACTGGTTTGATTTGTTTATAGTCTAAAGCTTAATGTAATAGACATGTAATTAAGATGTCATGTGATTACAACAGTAAAAATAATCAACAAGTAGTGAATATATTTACAGAAACGTTGATGTTCAAAACTGGTTCAATATAATGTCAATATATTACGAAATACAAAGTTTGAATATAATCTAGTATTTTTTAATTGTATTTGGTTGATGGTAACATAGTCATTGCCTAAGAATAGTTCACCTGACTAAAGCTCAGGGCTGCATATTGTATCGAGTTATCTCCTTGCAAAGGTGTAACAAGATAAAAGTGTGGTAAACAGATTTTAAAGTTTTTTTTTTTTTTTGAAGGATCAAATTAATTAATATTAATACGGAGTAAAGTACAAGAAGAGCGATACAGGGGTACTCCTGCCCAAGCAACCACGCTCGAGCGAGAACCCAAAGTGTACGTTAACCTAACTACGACTCAGGAAACAAACCTTCCATTACTGTCTACAATGAGAAGGGTCCTTTCCCAGATAGCTGCCTTGAACTGCTCTTTCCGATGGGACGCCAGGTAGGAAAGGTATAATTTGTACCTCAGCTGAGGGATCAAAGCACCAGGTTGCAACTCTTCATTCCTGAACACCTTCATGCGTCGCCTCTTCCATATGAGCCACAATAGTCAGGCCTTGCACAAATGGAAGGCCAGACTCTGAACCTGGGACCACCTACTAGGATACATCCCCAAAAGAACCTCTTGACTATGGAGAGAGGTGTGAAAGAGGCGCTGGGCCCACTGCCATGCGGGCTGAACCTTTGTGTAGAGAAACATACAGTATTCCAAGGTCTCAGCACATGCACCACACATTGGACACAGGTCGCTGATCAACGGATTTATCCTATGAACCCACGTATTCACCCTCAGGGATCGGTGCACTATCTGCCACAAAAACACACGAGCCTTGGGGGGCGAGATTGGGTTCCACACCCATCTCCAGATGGTGCCCCAGTCGTCTCCCAGTACCTGGAGACTCCAGCCGCCCGAGGGGGGCAGCTTCTAAATTGCCAGAAGTTCATAACAAGACTTCACGAAATTTAAGGGTGAACTTTTGAATGACACCGACCTGTATGGAGAGTTCAGTGGCAGAATATTAGCCACCCGCGCCCAGATAGTACAATCCCGTTCATGAAGCCGAAACCTGTGACAAAAAAACTGCCAGGGCGCCAGCTGCCCGTCAACATACCAATCCCCCACTGTCAAGACCCCATGCTGTGTCCATTTGCGTTGAACTCGAGGATCCACGGATGCTGCCAACACTGAAGGTGATGCACCCGGACCGAGAGGGATCCACCATGGCGATGACTCTAACTGGATACAACTCGAAGCTGGCGGACCTGCTCCCAGGCTCATAGGAGCCCCTTTAGAAAGGGAGAGGCATTAACATACAACCTGATATCCACAAATAACGCCCAAGGAAGCCGCGCAAGCACAGTCGGCTTATGGAAAACTATCGAATGAGACAGCGACTGATGAAGCAAAACCATGCCAGGCGAGTCAAGCACATTCTTGTTAGTCCTGTGCCTCCTGGTACAGGACTATTCATGCATACGACGGACCAAGTCAAGTCCAAGGATCCTCAGTCAGGCACGGGTCAGTCGTCAAAGGCCCAGCAAAAGACCAAGCAGCAGACCACGCAGTCAAAGCCCGCGTCTGGTATCAAGAGGCTTTCGGACAAGTGATTTGCCTTTCACCACCGCCCGCATCGGTCGGCGTGATTCAGGCACTTCAAGAGGCACCACCAAAGCATTCCTCGCAGAATCGGGCCTCCTTCCGTGAATTCGGACCAGAAATCCCGGTCGAGTGTCTATATTGGGTCAAAGGCCATTGTACTATATATATGAGTAGAGTTAGAGCTCTAGTTTTTTAGATGAGTTTTGAGTCTTGTCTCATTTCAGTTTTCTCTCAATTGCGAGAGCTCATGTATCTTCATTGACATCAAGGAAGCTTATTATTGTGATCTCATTGTTCTCTTTTGTTTTCTTTTCCCTTTCCTTTGTTTTTCTTGCAAATCCCGTGTGACATAGTCCCCGGAGTCTCCTGTTAGACCCAAGGGTCCTCACAGAGGGCTGTCTTGCGGGGAGTTCGAACCCGGACCCCAAACAACATGCCGCCGCTGCGGGTGCGATTTTTCTTTTCCTTCTATCATGTCGGCTCGAGGTTTCACTCTTGAAGAAATTCTTTGCCAAAGCGGCTCATTTGGGCGCCATCAACGACGCGAGGGCTGTTGGGGATATGTATGACAATCGCTTATGACATTGAGGGAGGTCGATCCGGCCACGCGCTCGGTCGGCACCTCCTACTCCTGCGTGCTCATTCTTGCCCGGGGTCTCCCCACATTATTGTGTCGTCATTGTTCCCCAACCGCAATCTCCACAACATACCCCTGTTCAGCCCACGCCTCACTATTTCCAGACTCCTGACAGCACCTATATCAATATCCCTTCAGGTCACACCCCTCTTCCGTCACAACCATCTTCTCCTCCTGCTGGAATGGGCTACCATCATGTCACCTTTGGCCCTTCCTACGTTCATGGCCTTCCAACTTCTCCATCTTTTCAGCACGCTCTTCCTGTTTATCAAACCACGGATCTCAAGCCTGTGACGTCCCCTACTCGTATACGGTGCACTCACCGTATACAAACAGGAGTTCATCCCCATACCGGCTTCATGCCGTCTGGGGCCCTCCCACATAACACTGCAACCGTGACGGTTCCAGTGGGAAGAGTGAAGGGGTCATTTTGCCCCGTCTCCCTCAGGGCCTACCTAGCTGCGGAAGCGTAAACATACATGTCAGTATATAACATAAGCACATATCCACCTCGAAGGGTGGTCCATCACATCTGCATAAACAAGGTGAGCACAATACATATGGGGAGTTCTACCCAAGGCTCAGACTCAAGGGAATGACTGACGGCTTGGGTCTCCAGAGTTCAATGCAGACAGAGTTCATGGCAATGGATTGGGCTGGCATATGAACATGGCATTGGGACCTGACTATAGCCCGCCGGATGCATAGCCAAAAGGGCTATTCCTGGGTTTCATCTCCCCAGTTCCGATGGGGCAGGTAGGGATCACTCCCTCCAGAGATCTACATGCTGACTCAAGGTGACTAGAGGGCCACTGCCCGTATTCGACTTGAACCCATTGGAAGGTGAATCCCCACCCGGGTGTCGAGCCCATGCCTTGCCCGCACTCAGTGGCAAGCCATTAGACCCAGTCACAATAATCCCCGGTAGCACTAACACACCATAGGGATCGTTCAAGAGTCAAAACACGAACCTCCTTCTAAGCCAGTCTGGCCCCTTCACCCACAACCAGGTGTGGTTCTTGTGCACAGGCCGAATCTATAGTGTGCTAGAGAGGCTATTCTAGGAGCATCTACTACCAAGCTTTAGGTCTCTACCCCCCTTCCCAATACAAGGAGTTCATAGAGATACATCATCCATATACATCACAGAAGAACTAAAGAACTATATCTAATCTACATCATAGAGTTAGGTTCTTTAGTTAGAGGCTGGTATCTAGAGATCTAGAAGGCTGCTATGGGCAATTTAATAGGCTAAACCTACTGATTCTATGACTGAAATAGGGTTTAGACTATCTAATTGGCCAAATACCTGATCCTTGAGTGGCTCCTCCTGTCCTGAGCTCGACCATCCTGCTGAAACACACTAATCAAGGGAAACTAATGGTGCAATTCTCTCAGGCAGAGTCTGGGAGGCAGTTTTGGCTGTTGAGGCAGCCAAAACAGAGTTCTAAAACCCTAGAAACGAAAATTGGGCAAGTTAGGGTTTCTCTCCCTTAATAGACAAGGGGGTTGGCTAGGGTTTCCAATTATCCCCTTTAGGCATGTGGGATAATTGGGAATGGGCCCACTTGCCTTTAATGGCTAGGTGGCAAAATGTGCCCACATGGAAATGTGTGCCCACATTAATGTGTACATTGGAGAATGTGCACATTAATTGCACCTATGGGTATGGCCCACTTGGCATCAAGTGTCCACATGGAAAATGTGTGCCCACATTAATGTGTACATTGGAAAATGTGCACATTAATAGTTGCACATATTTCTGGCAAGTTGCCCCCTAGGGCTACCCACTGGCTACGTTTAGCGCATTACCGCCGGTCCGAATTGGCGGCGTGGCGTGTGGCCCGATATAAAGATATCGTCCCGGGACCGTATATCGCGTCCTAGAACGTCACATTCTCCCCACCTTGAAATGATGCTGTCCGCAGCATCGTGGGTCTCCCCACCTTGGGATCATCCTAACATGCAATCAACCTGATACATACGATAAGCTACTATAATACTTACACATTTGTTAAGATTACCATAAGGTAATATTTTTTTAGGACATTATCACGCCATTATATTATGAAATAACTTATCAATTCATAACATCATTAAAACAGGTTACTCAATACTTCACTTATCAAGACAATTAAGTTTATCAAAATTAAAATTAACGTCCGAGGTACTCTTCATTCCTTGCAACACATTCCAACAAAATTTGTGTTGCAAGTCTTCGTAGTTTCGACCTCCTTGCCCCCCGAGCTTCTATTGGCTCAGCAGGTCGACACTACGTTAGTACCATTTTAATTATTAATAAAATTTTGGTTATATGGTGACCACCCCACCTATCTACGTGGATGCATGGCTAATCTCCCGGCGTAGGAAGAGGATGAATCTTCCATAATGGCCGAGGAGACAGCGCCTATATGCCTATATGCCGCTCGTGCCTACACCCTAGTTGCCCAGCGTGGAGGATAGGTCCTTCCCGTATATGGGGCATGAAGGCCTGATTCCTCCTATCAAAGCATATATGGGGCTAGAGGTGCTTTTTCCTATCGATTGCATTCCTTCATGACCTCCTTTCTCGAGGTCGCCTACTCCGTGGGGCCAGTAGACTTTCTAATCTACCTTCCACTTTGAAAAGTTTAAAAACGCGGTCATGCCTACATTGACATTACACCGCCCTAGAGATCACCGTAGTGGTCCCATCATCGGTAACAACGCATGCGACCCATACCAAGCATAGGTTGCATGCGTGGAGATTAATCTTAACTATACATAGAATTAATCTACACAAATCGACATGCCCGAGCCGATTTCTTGAGGAGATGACCTTTGCCGCCCCATTGCTCCATAAAGCGTGGTACTTTGCTTTTACTAGATCTTTCTTGAGTACCCATGTCGCGTCTTCCACTGGCAAGTGTTTCCACTTGACCAAGTATTGGAGGAATTCCGACCTCCTTGTTTTCTTGAAAGCTTTATCAAGAATCAATTCTGGAACTATCTCCAACTCCTCCAACAACGTTGGAGTGTCCAAGACTTCGTCTGGATTTGGAGTATGCTTCTTCAACAAACTCACGTGGAAGACCTTATGAATCTTTAGGTGTGCTGGCAAGTCTAGTTTGTAGGCTTGATTATCTACTCTCTCGACTATTCTGAAAGGTCCAGCCCACCTTGGAGCAAGCTTCTTACAATTTCCGATCCTGCTTCACTTTGATCTTGAGCCAAACATCGTCTCCAACTTTGAACTCTCTGACTGTTCGATGCTTGGCGGCGATGCTCTTTTGTCGACTTCTTCTTTGCTAGCGGATACCCTCGAACCTCTTCCACAAAGCTTTTTGCATATCGGGCCAACATCTGGCTGCGAAACTTCCACTTTTGACACGGGGTTGTGCCAATTGTGCGGAGTTAGCAATCGATAGCCGTAATTGATCATAAGCGGCGACATTTGGGATGATTCCGCTTGGTGCTATTGTATGCAAACTCCACCAAGTGAATAAATTCTTCCCACATACCTTGCTTATTCGGACATAGTTTCAGTAGCATGTCTTCTAAAATCCTGTTGGTCCGCTCCGTTTGGCCATCCGTCTGAGGATGATATGCCGTGCTCATGGATAGCTTGGTCTGAATCGTCGCAAAGAGGTCTTGCCAAAATGCACTCATGAACTTCGGGTCCCTGTCGGAGATAATCTCCCTTGGCATGCCATGAAGCCTGAAGATCTCTTTGGTGAAGAGCTTCGCTGTATCCATAGCCGTATCTGTGGTCCTGCAAGGCACGAAATGTGCCATTTTCGACAACTTGTCGACTACTACCATCAAAGCGTCTTTCCCTCTTACGGTCCTTATATCCCCCAACACAAACCTTTGCGCTTGAGAATCGAAATCAGTGAACAGCTAAATAATTGATCCTGCATGGCATTCTGTTTGACAAGTAATGGACGCTCATGATTAGAACCGCATTTTCAAATTTTGTTTTTCCATCAAGTGGCTCAAGGCTGGAAAATATCATTCATTGCATGTCAGATCATGTGCCATGTATTCTTTCAAAACCCACTTGGACGCCAGCCAAGCTTGCTATTTAGGGCAATGAGATCATTTATCCAAGTCATTTTGTATAGCCTATTGTCGAGGACTGTCATGTGATCTGGTCGGAACGAGAGACCCATGTTCTATTTGGTTGGAGCAACCTGCAACCTGATCAAAAGGTTAGGTTTAGCCTATATATATGGTGCTCCATCTTTCATGAAACCTTGTAGTTCTCTCATTTACCTGAGAACCCTAGCAATCTATTCTTGCAGTTGGCATCTCTGAGATACACATTACGGATTCTCAAGATTTTATAAAACAAAAAATCATGGGTCTTCAACAAGATCAACATCTTCAATTAGTAGCACCATTACATGCCTGCTTTGTAAACTATGGACATAGCCTAGCTTCCTAATGTTCATCACAATGTTCATCACTTGAACAAGACGTGAGCTCCACATTTGCAAATACAACTTTGCTAGACCTTCTTGCACTCCAAAGTTGCAACAACAACAAGAAGCAAATTTAGACCATCTATCTTAGCCCAAAATGCATCAAGTACTACTCGCCAACAGATATTCTTGGGGAAACCATAACCAAGTCCAAGCCAAATCCCTGATTAGGCAAGCTAGTATGACTTGGAGCAGTTTGGCATACCCCAATGATGCAAGCCCAAAACAAGAACCCTTGTCTTTGCAAGAAAATAAAAAGTTATACTTTGCATTCTTGGTATATTTACCTTTAGATTGATCTAGCCAATCATGGTTTCCATGTCAACCCATATAAACCTAATGGTTTCAGGTCCATTTTTCGACTGAACCTTGATTTTATTGCCACTTAAGCATACGAACTATTGCCATCTCAAAATTCACTATCCGCACTTAGTAGATACAAGTCATCTACTCATGTCAATCATATCCCAGACTACCCAGTGGTAAGATCGACACTACCTCACAACCATGGATGTCCATAGGGTCTAGCATCCACGACATGCCCCCAAATTACCTGTAACACTTTATTTCCTCCCCCTCCTTAGAACCTTGACCTCGAGGTCTAACTAAGGATTCAATAGGGTATGGTTGCCCTCTGCCGTGACCCCACCTCGGAGCACCGGTCAGCCCCCCGTCCCTTCGCGGCTTATCGTCATGCTGCCATGGGTATCCGCGTCTATATACTGTCATCTTGTGGCCAGGTGTCATTACCTGGGGGTCCGTCAACCGAGACACCAGCATCCATCAATCGTGCCTGCATTGGCCTCTGTTGTGGGTGGAGGTCCCAGGCACCGTGCCCTGGGTGACCATTCTCGTGCACTGGATGACCACGTCCGTGCTGGAGAAAATACCCCGAGCATGCCGATTTGAAACGAATTCAATGCCGATTTGAAACGAATTGGCGCCCAAAACTAACACTCAATTGCATTCTTCCCAATTCAATTCTCTGACTCCCGCTATGGCTTCCATGGACATAAAATCTTGCCCTCCTTTCATAGTTCATATGTTCTCGAGAGAAGGCTGTGAGGAACACGAAGGTAGCCATGGTTTCTATGAGAGCACGAAGAGAATCCGATGCTGAAAGAGGTACCAGGAGGCCGGCATCATCCAAGAAGGTCTGCACGCCCAGATCAAAGAGGAGGGCACCACAGGCCAGTGCTGCTACCAGTCCAATGCCAAGGAGGCCGAGTAGGAGAGGTCAATGGACAGAGGAGCAAATGCTCGACATCCTCGAAGAGGTAAGCGAACTTGGCATTTCGATTAGAGAAGCATCTAGGAGGTCTGGTATACCAGAGTCCACAATCAGGGATTGGCTATATGGTCGAACAAGCCACAAGCAAACAAATCATCCTCAAGTATTGACAACTCTCCAAGAGGAGGAGCTCGTCAATTGGGCCCTTAGCAGGGCAGAGCAAGGGATGGGGGTTAAGGCCCCTGGAATTCGGAGTTGTTCCGCCTTTGTCTGCTGACATAGCTGGCATTCCTTGATGTAGCGAGCTACCTGCTTCTTCATTCCTGGCCAATAATAGCTGCTGCGTACTTTGAAATATGTTTTCATGAATCCCGCATGGCCAGCTATTGGGCTGTTGTGCGTGTCGTGGAGGATCAATTTCCTTACACCTGATGATTCGGGTACGCACAACTTGTTCTTATGGTATAACATGTTGCCTTCCTTCTTATAATGTTTAAAGGCTTCCCGCTCCTTATCCGTTCTAGCCTCCCTAGAGAGGCTTGCCCATACTTCCTTGAAATCCACATCCGTTGGCAAGGACTCTTCAATTTTCTTACCAAAGTCGCTGGAGAGCGTCGAAATTGCATTGCAACGCACTCTAGTTGCCAGGGGATGCCTTGAAAGCGCATCTGCTACCACGTTGAGCTTCCCTGGCTTGTAGACTATATCAAAGTCGTACTCTTCAAGGAACTCCATCCACCTTCTCTGCCTCAGGTTGAGGTGTGGTTGCGTGAATACATCTTGGAGGCTCGATGGTACGTATCCAACTGGAACTTCCTTCCCAAAAGGTAGTGCCTCCAAATTCTTAATGCCCTGACAACCGCAAGCAATTCCTGATCGTGCGTTGGGTAGCGCGTTTCGGCGTCGTTCATCTTCTTGGAGTCATACGCTACCACCCGCTCTTCTTGCATGAGCACTGCACCTGTAGCTATCTTACTCGCGTCTGTTGCGACAAGCTTGTCTTTCTCCGGGTCCGGCAGGGTTAAGACTGGGGCGGTTGTTAAAGCCTCTTTCAACAATTCAAACCCTGCTTGGGCTTTCTTGTGCCAATGCTCTACCCAATCTCTCACCTTCTCCGCCTTCATCAAGTCTGTTAGCGGAGCCGCGATCTTAGCAAAGTTCTTCCGCGAACTTCTGTAGTACCACTAGGGCCGAAAACCGACTTCATGCACATTCTTTGGCCCGACCCTTTGAATAGCGGCTTCAATCTTGGCGGGATCCGTCGAGATTCCTTCTGCTGAGATCACATGACCTAGGTATTCCACCTTCTCTGTTGCGAAGTGACACTTCGACAACTTGGCGTACAATTGGTGCCTCTTCAACTTCTCTAGCACTCTCCTTAAGTGTTGTACGTGCTCTTCAAGGGATCTGCTATACACCGAGAATGTCATCAAAGAATACAATCACAAAGGTGTCTAAAACTCCCACGAAGATGTCGTTCATGAGCCTCATGAACGGCGCGGGGGGGCATTCGATAAGCCAAAAGGCATCACCGGTGAACTCATAATGCCCATACCTGGCGTTAGAAGGCGGTCTTATGGATATCTTCTTCCTTTATCCCGATTTGATGATAACGACCTTAAGTCGATTTTGAGAAGACCTTTGCACCTTGGAGTTGATCCATCAAGTCATCGATCCGGGGGCGCATACTTGTTCTTAATGGTGTGCTTGTTCAAGCGCCTATAGTCTATGCACATCCTTAAACCGCCATCCTTCTTCTTTACAAAGAGAATGGGCGCTCCAAATGGCGAGACACTAGGTCTAATGAAGCCTAGGGTCGAAAGCAACTCCGCAAGCACTTCTTGACTCCAGTCAACTCCTGCGTCGTCATTCTCGTATGGAGCCTTACTTGTCGGCTTTTTTGCTCGGTTCGAAAGTGCTATCTCACACTCGACTCCCCTATAAGGAGGAAGCCGCTTGATCTCATCCGGAAAGAGATCATGGAATTCGTGATCCGGTGAGCTATTTGCCCGGCAACTTCTTTGAGCACCCCGTCTTCTTTGCTTTCCTCGATTACCGCTCATCAATCTCAAGCTTGAAGATGTATGCCACCGCCGCCCTTGATGCACTTGAACAACCGCTTAGAAGACATGCATCGCATGATGGGAATAACTTCTTTACTGTGATCTCAATGATCTTGCCGCCGGGTTTTGGGAAGGTCACCTTCCCGCTTCCACAATCGATAATGGCCCCCTGGTCCAAGGTACTCCATTCCTATGATCAAGTCGTATTACTTGCCAATGCCCATTACTTACCGCCCCCATCCGGATATATTAATCCACGGCAAGTCGATGTCGTCGGTTAATTCTCTTGCCTGCCATCTGCCTTACTGCTTCACTTGCTAAGACAACGGGCCTTGGCTTTGACTTTAGTGGTTTCAACTTCAACATTTGAACCATTCTGGGGGATGCAAAGTTATGGCTACTTCCCGAGTCTATCAAGACTATGAAGGACTTGGCCTTGGCCTTCCCTACTGTGGAAATTACTTTATACTGGCTCTCTGCTTGCTCTGTATCTATTGCGGCAAAGATATGACACTCACCCTGAATGTAGTCGCGGCCTTAAAGATTTGCAACGTTTCACAGAGCAGTCTCTTATATACTAATAGACCATGAATACACATGTGCCTACACCAATTCAAAAGATATCAAAATGCGGAAAAATTTCTACAAAATTTAGAAAAACCATCCATATTTATTTCTGTTATCCACCATTTCATGAGCTGATATCCCTCCAACGCGTCACAGATACAGGATATAGCCCATCAGGAAAATTACGAATATCTTCATCACACTGGAGATTATTTGAGGGTCAGAACATGATAAGAATGCATTCGCTTCAGCTCCAAGCTGAGATTCATTTGTGCACAGTCCCACATTAGCCATTTCTTGTGAGTCAAATGATACAGCTTGATCTTAGGGAGTCATATTGAATGGCTCAAAGTTATACTGCTGCATCCACTGCCATTTGCAAGTACCTCTTGTTCATCAGAGAATGCATTAGTTTGCTTTAGTGCAACATCTGTGAGTTCATTTGACTGATCACATCTGGCTTTTGATAATGGCAGCTGACACAAAAGTTATAAAAGTATAAGCAAAAGCACCAGAATTTATAATGCTTGTCTTCTTGATGTAACAATGGGCCTTCCACATGATTGACCTTGGCTTTTGATAATGACAGCTTTACAAAATGACAGCTCTAGGATGAGTAAGATATAACAATAGGATGAGAATATAGACCTTGAAAAGCATGTAACGATTCCCTGTTTCAAATTGAACTCCTAAGCATTATACATAAAGTTTAGTTGCAACAATCGCACTTATCAGGCCAGCTTCTGCTCCTAGTACAAACTGCAATCTACAATCAAATCCACGGTCTAATGCTCCTTGGACTCGATGCCTAGAATGGAAGAAACTGGACCCCAAACACAATGATCCCAAATCACGGCAGGACAACTCTGGGCAGGAGCAAACCTCTGTCACCACCCATCAAAAAAATACTGCCAAAGCCTAACGCACTTCGAAAGCTGGAAAATGCCTAGGTTAAGCCCGGATTCCGCGAAGGGAAAAAACTTCAACTATAAGGCCAGAGGAAGGACGAATTCGGCATCAGAGCATCCCAGAGGAAGGACGAATTCGGCATCAGAACATCCGGTTAGCCGGTTTCGAAATCCATGCCCAAGAACAGTCACGACCGCCAGTTTACACTCTATAGCAAGTTTTTAGCAGTCATTGGCATATTCCTGGCATATACTAGCATATGCCTAGAATATGTCATAAACCCACATAAACAAGGGCTTGCCCCCTAGGGGCAACCCAAAAAGGGAGGAACTTTACGAATCATGCCATGTTATAGATTCAGTTCAAAAAAAGCAAGAAGTAGCAAACTTGAGACAAGGGACATAATGTTTTGGCCTGAGCTATATCAACATTTCTATATATGCACTCCTTCACTCCTTCAACATGTATTGTCTGGAATCTTAGGTTTTCACACTTCAACTTCGTTTTGGCTCCTTCAAAGCCAGAAGATTTGTAAAGGAAGTCAAGAAGTTGTGTACATAGCCCAATTCATCTTTTTTTAATTTTTCCTTGCTATTTTTGTATTTTACATTTTTGGTCTTTTGGTCAGTATTTACGAAGCTTGCTCAAAGGATCGGTGATCGGTATTTTTAGAGGCTGCAATGGCATTAATATCTCGACCACAAGCACAGGTAGACGATTTACTGTTCAGAGCTTTGTGTTGACGGACAATTTGCGACGTCAGTAGCAACGTCCTAGCAACATATCAATGACGTCAAACATCGCATGCATAGGAACATTTCCCTCACGTTGCAAACGGCGTCGCCGTGGATTCGTCACAGTGCGACATTACGTCGCATATGCAATGTTATTGAAACGTCATTAACGTTGTAAAATGTGCATGATATGTCATTTTTACGTTGTAAACACGTTTCACATGCGACGTGATGGCAACGTCATCGATGTCGTAAATATGCACATCATATGTGCGCCCAAAATGTATAAACTCAAACCATTAACCTTTTGCTAACAAACCTAAGGCCTTACCAAGACCCCAATGACTCGTATTTAGTGTTTATTCTCTATTTATTCCTTAAGTCACAATGAGACGTTGCAGTTGCGACATCTCACGTTGTAATGACATCACATGTGTGACGTGACACATCGCTCCTGCAACATGGCACGTCGTGCTATATAGGACGCCATTGCGACGTCTAACTAGACGTTCCAACTGCAACGTGGGGCGTTCTATCTCCAACGTCGTTTAAATTTTATGTGACCTAATGGGAATGTACGCGATTTTTGCGACGTGGACGTTCGATATACGTCGCAAACTGACGTTGCAAACAACCCATCCTCTAATAGTGATTTAGCTGCAATAGATAGTCCATGTTTTTTTTTTAAAGCAATGTAAGGTCTTTCGTGTCTAGATTCTCCACAAATAGGAAGTAGTCATTAAACGTGTTAAGTATCTAGATCATCACATACTAATCAACACATATTAAGGTAGCGTCACTGTCCATATTAAATGCATTTAGATTGATTTGCAGGTAATCTTTTAATTTGCAGGTATTATGAACATATTTTTTGCATAATTTTCGTTTCTGTATTCCAGTTAGCAGAGGCGTCTTTCCTAGGCTTCCGTGAAATTATGCAAAAGTGATTATGTCCTCATCCAGTTCGAAAGTTCGAACAAACAATTGTCTCAATTTCTTTTCATACTGTTAGTATAGCTGGAGATGGACAACCAACTTCCAACATGGTGCCAAAATCCATTATCTCAATTATTAATAAGGTCCATGATTGTTATCATTGTTTATATGCGTATTTCGGTCTTTGTCTCTATGTTGTAGGTAAATAAATATGCCAAATCTATGGAATCTAGAAAACCTATATGTTTTTGGCCCAATGCAAATGCTAAATCTTGTGGAATAAGAGAATGCTAAATCTAGCATCCTAGAAACAACGAAGGATATTACTATGATTATGAAGATATGGCAGATTTGGATTGAAGAATATGTCTTCCCAAGTTTTGGTCTTTTGGGTGGAAGAATTTTGCGAATAAATTTGCAGACCGCCTTCTTTGTTGTTGAAGATGGCCATGAATATGTGATGTGCCTCGGCCTTTGTTTGTTGGCACCAACGATGTCTTCTGCTACAAGGAAATAACTGTCGTATTAACCTGTTTTGAGTTTTTCCCTTTTGAATTTGAATTCGATGCCTCTCATCTCGTGGATAATTTTGGATTTAATAATGTCTCTCTTTCTCTTCTAAATGCTCTTCTGTTTTTGATGCTCTGAATGGGCCCTCTTTACTACTTCAGGTTCTGTTTTTTCGTTCATCCAATTTGTATGCATTCAGATCTATTTATTTTGCCGAGACCAGTATCAGAATCTATCCATGACAAGGGAGCATATGATTGCTCAGTTAGGTGGTGGATCATACAAATCAGGTCTTGTGGTTCTTGGGCTGAGCCTTCTTGGCTACGGCAGTCCTAGAACTAGCGACAACGTGTCGAAGATAGCATCCTTGGCCATGTTTCACCTCCATAGCTTTGCTTTGTATTTTTTTTCGTTAGGCTAAGTGTTAGATCATTGATTTGTGGTTTTTGGAAGAAAATTTAGATCTGTGTATTTTGCTCAGGTTCTCCAATCATTCCAATATTCCACCATAGCTCAAGATAATTTTTTTTTGAAACAAATCAATATTAGAACACAAGAACACTTCTTGATCCTAGTGCTCAACTTTGGCAAAAAAATATCTTACATCACTCTTCTCTTCTCCATTCATCAAAGTTAAGTTTTCAAGCTAAAAGGTACTTTAGTCACATAGTAATGTGTATCCCATTGAGGTCAATGTGCCATGAAGTCTTTGTGACTTCCATGTTGATAGGGCTTCACCTTTAGCTATCACTTGCTAGCTTTCATAACATTCTACCTTTGTATTGTGCGTCATAGGGAAATGTATAATGCCTAGGGGAGAGAAACGTTCGCCGCGATAAATTTCTTGTAAATATAAAGAAGGGTCGGGAAAGAGAAAGGCCGCCGCGATAAATTTCTTGTATATATAAACACACTTTGATATGTGGGACACATCGGTTGCTCCTTCCCATCTGGGCCGCCGAATTTCAGGGGTTAAATCTCGGCCACATATTTAGATGTGTGTACATGCATGGGCATGCATGGGGGCATGCACCCCATATGTGAACCGTCGGACCAAAGGGGAAGGCGAAATCATAGCCTTTGAGTTTTGTAGGGAAGGTGCAAGGAAGGTTCCTTAAAGATGATTTGGTGTAGCAGATCTTAGTCGTTAGATCAAAAAGTTAGGATAAATCCTAGCCATTAAGTTTTTATATTAAATTACATTTTTTCTTTTAAATGAGGTGGGGTGGCATCCTCCTTAATAAAAATGTAGTGAGGTAGCAAAGCATTTATTGGATGGACTTTCTAGGAAGCTTCTTTTTCTTAATCACAATTCAAAGACCCATAACTTGCAGTAGAGGGGTCGGATTAAGGTGGGGCCCACGCCGTTGGATTCCTCTCGTTGAGAGCTTTTCAATGAGTGGTTGCTTTGGCACAGTTCCGTCATAGTTGGAGCCAACTTGATCGGGTCCTAAGAATCTTCTTATCTTAGAATCTTAATGGAATCTATGGTATGTTAAGAGAATCTAGGGGAATCATCCTGGAATTTTTGAGAATCTAGAGGAATCTCAATAGAATCTTAAGGAATCTATAGGAATCACAAGAGAATCTTTGCGAATCTAGTGGGATCCAATGGAATCTTCGTAAATCTTAACAAAATCTATGGTACACTAAGAGAATCTAGGGGAAGCTCTTTGAGAATCTAGAGGAACCTCATTAGAATCTTTAGGAATCTATAGGAATCACAACATAATCTTTGCGAACCTAGAGGAATCCATGGAATCTTCATAAATCTTTGAGAATCTAGGAGAATCTTGATGGAATTTTGATGGAATCTTGGATAGGATTAGAGAATATAGAAGAATCTACATAGAATCTTGGGGAATCTATGGGAATCTTGGGAGAATCTAGAGGAATCTATGGGAATCTTCATAAAATTTCTGCGAATCTAGGGAATCTTAGAGAATCTAAAGGAATCTTCTTAGAATTTTACAAAATCTATGGTAATTTAAAAGAATCTAGAGGAATCTTCATGGGATCTTGAGGAATCTAGAGGAATCTCAATATAACCTTAGGGAATCTAGTGGAATCTGAAAACGATCTTTGAGAATCTAGGGGAATCTTCATAGGATCTTAGAGAACTTAGGGGAATCAATATAGAATCTTGGGGGATCTATGGGATTCTTGAGAGAATCTTTGAGAATCTAGGGGTGCCCTCATAAGATGTAGGGAAGCTAAGAGAATCTAGATAGATTCTTGAGGAATCTATAGGAATCTTAGGATAGTCTTTGAAAATTTTGGGGAATCTCAAGATAATCTTAGGGACTATGGGAATCTCAAGAATGGGAATCTGAGGAATCTTGATAGAATACTTGAGAATCTAGGGAAATCTTGATAGGATCTTAGAGAATCTAGGAGAATCTAGGAGAATCTATGTAGAATCTTGGGGGGAACCATGTGAAACTTGAAAGAATCTTTGGGAATCTAGGGGAACCCTGATGGAAACTTTGAGAATCTAGGGGAATCTTGATGGAATCTTGGAGAGCCTAAGGGAATCTTCATCGAATCTTAGAGAGTCTACGAGAATCTACATGGATTCTTGAGGAATCTATGGGAATCTTGAGAGAATCTAGAGGAATCTTGGAGAATATGTAGGAGAATCTACATAAAATCCTGGGGAATTTAGAGGAATATTTTATGATCTAGGGGAATCTCGATAGAATCCTAGAGAATCTTGAGGACTTTCATATGATCTAAGGGAATCCTATAGAATCTTGAGAAATGCAGAAGAATCTTGGGATAATCTTTAAAAATCTAGGGGAATCTCTATAGAATTATAAGAATCTAAGAGAATCTTTCGCACTGTATGTGTTTTGCAGGGTGAATCTTGGAATCTTAATGGAACCTATGGTACTTTAATTGAATCTAGGGGAGTCTTCCTGGAATCTTTGAGAATCTAAAGGAATCTCAAGACAATATTGGAATCTATAGAAATCAAAAGAGAATCTTTGCGAATCTAGAGGAATCCAAGGGAATCTTCATAAAATATTTGACAATCTAGAGGAATCTTGATGGAATCTTGGATAATATAGGAAAATGTTCATAGGATTTTAGAGAATCTAAGAGAAGGTACATAGAATCTTGGGGAATCTCGGGAGAATCTTTGAGAGTCTAGAGAAATCTAAGAAAATCTTTGAGAATCTCCGAAAATCTTAGAAAGGGAATCTATATAGAATCTAAGGGAACGTAGGAGAATCTAGAGGAATAATCTTTTATAATCTAGAGGAATCTTAATAAAATCTTGGAGAATCTTGAGGAATTTTCATATAATCCAAAGGAATCTAGGAGAATATATATGAAATCTTGACAAATGTAGAGGATCTTGGGATAGTTTTTGAAAATCTAGGGGAATCTCCATAGAATCTTAAGAATCTAGGAGAGTCTTTCACACCGGGTATATTTTGTAGGTTATTTTTCACACATTTTTGTCACAAATTTCTCCAAATGTGTAGGCCTTAAATATATTTATGGTTTAAAGGAACCAAAGCATGCTTGCTGTAAGCAAATTGAGAACTACTTTTCCTCCTTCCCTGAGAAGTTTTATCTTATTGAAACTTTAGATATGCATATAGTTGAGATGTACACTTCCTTAGTTCATGAAAAACTACCCTTGTGATTATAAATACTTAGTTGGAAAGGATTATCATCTTAGTTATAGCAAAAAATGGCAACTCGTTCAGGCTTTTACCTCGAGATCAGGGCACCTTAATGTCCTTGGCCTCTGCATTTAGCCGTAGGATTAAATCCCAGCCATCTATTCTAAAAGGTTATATTCAATAACAAATACATGCCAAAACGGTTATGTCCATCACAAGGATGTTATGTCCATAACATCCTCTGCTGCCACGTATATTTTTTGCTGGGCACTCCGCCGTGGTCGATCCTTTGCAAAAGGCCGCCATAGCCAGGTCTCCGTCCTCCATAGCCAGGCCTCCAGACGGCTTCTTTCTTTCCCTTGAACGACCCTATGCTTCCTTTTTCCCGATTTTGGTGTTTGATCCAGTGTGGCATCTCTGTTTTAAAACAGAGCTTCTAGCAGCCACAGCTATGCAGTAAGCAACCATCGCAGCTGGAGCTTCTAACACAAAAAAGGAATGTGTTAGGATTTGACAAGTTTTCTACCCAAATTTAAATCTGTATCGGAAGTTAAAGAACTGGCAACAAAGATGTTACAGGCGAATGATTATGAGCTGCTCTGAGCAAATCCGACTCACTTGTACAAATCCGACTCCCCTGCCTGTTTAAATCCGCCTTTCCTTTGCAAATCCGACTCCCCTACTTTGTTTAAATCTGCCTCCCTGCTTATCGCTGCATCACATGTTCTGTTTTGAAAACAGACTTACATTTGGTTTGTTTTTCTTGCTGGAATGCAGTGCGGGCTGCCAAGCTTGGCTATGGCGGCTCTGCCAAATGCCGAGGGGAGGACGTTATCGTACGGCCTCGGAATTTCCTGGCCACATGGCCATGAGGTCATTTTCATGGGCCATAACGCCTTGTGGGAGGACTTATCTAGCCCATTCTACCTTCTTCTTCCTAACCTCTCCTCTTTCCCTATCATCTTCCCTTCCCTCAAGACGCACCAAACCTTTGCCCCAAGCCTGCTCCACTGCTCGTTCTCCTCATCATCGTCGTCGTCATCGTCGTTACTATTCAATTACCATAAGGACAATGATATAAGACTAATTTCCAGCAAAAAAAACATTGTTCGATCGGACATGCATTTTATACTACTGCATAATGGTCTAGGGAAGACAAGTTTTTCCTCTGTAGGTAGTGATGACAACCTATTTTATTGTGAAACGAGAAAATCAAACTTCTCTAATTAAGTAATGCACAGCTAGTGCGAATTACTGTTAGATTCCGCGTGTTTTAAAATGTGTAATTTTGTGGAGCGACGCCACCACACATCACTGGTCTGTTGTTTCTTGAAGGCAGAATCCTCTGTTTTCTAAGAATGCCCTGTTTGTTTTTTGGAAGCTCTGGCTATGGCGGAGTTATCTCCTGCGGCATCGAATGTTATCTCTTGCGGCACCGAATTTAGACTCCCAAATCCCTTTGAACCAGATTTTGCCTTCAATAACCATTCCAGGGCAAGGGGGGTTCACAGTTTTGGGCGTATAACCTATCTGCATGCACGGGAAGGGGTTTTTTTGGACCCATTTTCGTACATATACGGTCGGCAGGGGGTCCTTTTTCTGGTATTTTTTGCACTATCCTAGGTAATTTTTATTCGAAAGGGGTCAAAATTTGCTTTTAAAGATCCGTATACATGGGGTTTTTTGGCCAACCCATGCACGCAGATGGCATATCCCCCTTATACATGAGTGAATCCCCCTTGTTCCAGGGCTTCAAATGCAAAGGCATTATGAGATTTCGGCCAAAGGTCTTATTACTTCTTGATATCGGATGCTAAGCCAAAGGCCCGTGCGAAGCCGCAGCGTCACCGCCGCCACGTCTGGCGGCTCCGCCTCAGGAAATTCCCTCGTGGAATTTCCTCAACTGGAACTTTCCCTAGTACTTAATCGTGCTTAGTTGGCAATTGACAACTTATAGGAAACTTGCACGTAATTAAACTTTGAATGAGACTTGAAATTTGCATGTCTACAACATTCCGAGAATGGCGGCTGATCAGGCTGGCGGCTGATCATACGCCAGCCTGTTTGCTTTCGCGATTGGCTACGTGTCTAAATCAAAGCCGTCCAACCAGAAAATACGTTTTTCTGGAATTCACGTAGCACAGCAACCCAAGTAAGGTGCCGTAGAATAAGACTACCAAATTCTTCTGCCAAACAGGCAAAGAGCGAATAGAAGAAGAAAAATTTCGTAAAACCCAGATTCAGTTCCCGATTTTGCATAAAGGAAGGGAGATTATTTCGTGGAAGTCTGGAGCTGCTTCCGAGCAGTCTAATCCATTCGCCAATAACAAAGTGCATGTGCGCAAAAACATACCAGCTAGATGTAGCTTATATGTTTTGAAAATTTCAGCATGGTATCATCAAGTGGCCTGGGCAGCAGCCTGCAAAGGATGCGGCCATGGAAAAACTCGACAACCCACTTGCACTGCAGACCATCCACTTGACTAAACAGAGGCGATTTCACAAACCAAGATTCCGATGACAAAATAAATTTGGCAGAAGAATAATCTTTTCCCGGAATCCAGCTAAAACGATGCATCGTGTTGCCCGTGTTAAATGGTCGAGCTTTTAAAAGTACAGATAGCTTTCAGAGAATACCGTATCATTACTCGAGCTAGTTCCGGTCATGAATCAATTAGATACTGAATGTCCTTTTTTTTTCTTTAAGAAGGAAGTGGTTTATATAAAATCATAACTTAGAAAATAGGCATGATGCCTAAATATAATAAGACCCATAGGGCCAGAACCACAAAAATATCCCATCAACCACATAGATATTGAATGTGATGTTGTATGTAGGTATATATTTGTATTACTTATACCTTTTAGATACAAATAGATCTTGGACTTGAGCCTATTCACACCAACATATCTACAAAGTGATTGGAAAAGGACATGAGGAGCAATCTTGATGTTCTATGCACATTCTTCCTTCTTCTTTGGTGTGGAGTGTCAATTCGACGCGTGCACTAAGTCTCTACTAGATTTTAACATCATTGCGTTTTTTCTTTGTAATCCCATAGCTAGTATCAATTTTTATGCGCGCAGTTAATTTCCACTAGATGCTAAGAACATTGCTCCTTCGCCATCAGACATAGCATCAGATCCTTGCTTTGGGACATGACTTGGTATGAGATCTAATGACACGAGTTTTACAACGTTGACGCTCTTGAATTCAGCCACTTGCTCCAATGACATATGAGACATCATTTGCCATGAGACCACTTGCTCCAATGACATATGAGTCTATGTAAGCCCTATGTTGTTCTATTTGCAGGAGTCTTACGACATATATTGAAGCTCCAGTGATAATGACAAAACATGAAGCAAAGAATAAGGTTAGTATGCTTCACCTGAATACACGTTGCGTATACTAAAGTGGCTTTACTGCAACCAATTCTAAGATATTAAAATGATGTGGTAGAATTGCATTTTCACATATAGTTCGAAGGTGAAGTGATGTGGTAGAATTGCATTTTCACATGATCTGCTAAGCATTTTCATAGCTCTCCATCATGAAATAGACAGACATGTGTGGATACATTCCTTTGCTATATTTCCTATTCTCGTACAAAGATGACTACTGAATACTAAAACACAAGTATATTTGGGATCGTAGACGGAGAGGAATAAAACGTCCCATCATTTATCTTAAAGCACATATTCAAATGACAGTACAAAACATTGTTTCATAAATTGACAACATTTTAAATAGAAGCTAAAGTTTCTTGGATCTTTCGATCCTGCAGAATATAGGTAGCATGCCCTTCATCTTGATATAACTTTAGCAGGAGATAGATAAAAGCTTACCTCAAAGACAACGAAGTACGAAAACGAATCTATTGAAATGTGTCTACGTGATCTTCAAAAGTTTCTTTGGTCTTCGAATCTTTAGCAGAATATAGGTAGCATGCCCTTCATCTTTACATAAGTTTGGCAGGAGAGACATAAAAACTGAACTAAAAAACAATGAAGTACGATAGGATTCTATTAAAATGCATCTGACTTATATGAAGTACGAACACAAATCTGTTGAAATGTTTATATGGTCTGGTTAGATTTTTGGGGGAAAAGTGAAGGAAATTATATTCTAATGTATGATAGATGACACCATACGAGAATAGTCTCACCTAATTGACATCTTAAGATACAAATACAGACATTGAAGCAAGCGATCTCTTGAGACATGTGCATGATCTTTCAGTACAGATAGATGAAATATTTTCTTTTTACAGAACAACACTTCATATTCATATAGCGAGATCCGCAAGATTGCATTTGGGATATACTACACGATGATGGCCTCATCCTCTTATAGGAACGACATCACTTAATCTAAATTCATAGAACAACAAAATGGGAAAATCCACAAATGACATGCAACTATTATGATTGTTCTTATTTGTTGACTCCACTTTTCTTATGTATATTTCCATATGTAATTTTCATTTCGTAGATGTATAAAACCTATCTTATTTTATCTTATTTTATCTTATTATTATTCTATTCTATTCTATTCTTATTTTCATTTTTTTTTTCAATTGTCTTATTTCTAAAAATTTCGATATTCTTTTCATATTTCATGCCTTTCTATTTCTGTTTATGTCTTTTATGTTTTTTATTTTTCTTATTTTTTACTTATCTTATTTTCGTATTTTGTATTTCTCATAATTTTATATCTTTCATATCCTTCATGCACACCGATCATCTTGTGTCATTGACAGAAAGACTATTGCATGTCCATCCTGAACTAGGCTTCTATGAAACCTTCCCAATTTGGCACTCTGTTGACAAATAAGAGTTATAATTGACTTGTCCTAATGATAAAGAAACTTCATCATTAGCACTTCTAAAAGAGATCAGAAGTTGTCAAGTATTGCATCAATACTATCCCATGGCACATCATGAATCTCCACTTGTACCTCACACCAATATATTCAAGTTATGTCAATATGACCCAATGCAAGAAGGGCTTGGGCCTTTGGTTCAGTGGCAACACACTAGTCCTAGGACAAGTAGTCTTGAGTTTGAGACCGAGCCGCACTATGTATGGATACGCCCTTTGTAGGGTCACCATGGATCTTAAAATAATATCTATATTTGACATAGCCTTCAATGTAGGACCCACGCGGGGCCTAACTCTCTGAAATTGCTCCTTTTATGAGTGAATTCCTTGAATGTGCATTAACTTTATGAAGGGCCTTCACCCATGATGGGATTGCCATGTTTGAAGATACATGATCGCCATCTCGATATTCATATCCCAACTGTATAGACTCGTTCTTGGTAGTTAATGCCATACAGGCAAAACCTATGGAGAAGTTACGACATACTCCATTTCTTGAAAAATAATACTACCAGCCAATTATGCCTTGTTGGCCCTCTAGAATGAACTTACTAGTTTCTCTAACTCTAGAAGCATCATTTGCCTCACCTATCTTATCGTATATAAAACAAAGATAAGATTCGTTCTATCATGGGAACAAATTCTTTTAAGGACAACTTATATGTATTATATGTACACATCTTTATACATGTACTGCCCTTCTTCTCAACTTGTTTTTTTTTTTTCTCTCAAATTTTGTCTTAAGGACTTCATAAGTGCCAATCATTGGGACGATCTCTAAGTAGCCCGTCAATGGTCTTTGCAACTTGACACTTTTTTCTTGAGCAAACAACAGATCTAAATCAGACTGAGCTTACCTCCTCCAAGGGATATGCTAAATCCTTTTTTGGTTTAACCCATTTTATAGTCCCATGGTCTATCAGAGCCCATGGACGTTAAAGAAATATATTATATATTTATTTTTTTGAATTTGGTTCTACCACAACATGGCTGGATTTTGAGGAATACTCTAGTTGAGATGAAAACGTTTTGAAATGATATCAACAAAAGGCTATCTTATGTGGTTTGAGTTGTATAGAACAATTATAGATAAGCATTTCAAACAACACATTTTTTATGTCACTTTTCATAATTGAGTCGAAGCAAAAAGTTGTGGTTTAGACATACTTGCATAGCTATGTCGATTGGCATTAGCCTCGAGCATGGTCGTCATTTCCAAATTTTGGATCTTTGAGAGACTTCTAGCTGGATTTAAAATTAAGTTCCAGAAAAGGGAGGCCAATGCTAAGCGGTATGCTTGTAGGTTTTTTGCCAATCTAGCAGCAATGCTCTTGTTTCATTTTGAGATACTTTTATCTCTCTTTTTGCAGGATCGAAGTTGCAGTTTCAGTCTTCCACATCAAAGAATGATTTAAAGGGCATTGCTTGCTTACAATGATAACAAAGACGAGAGATAGAATGACATATATTTCTTTGAGCTAGTGACTTACGCATTTTTAAGAAGTCTGTTAAAGATCATTTCTGATACCACGATGTCCCGAAAAGATGATAGTTTGGATTCAAAAAAGGTCAAATATAAAAAGCTCTGCTGGACTTCCTTATATAAGTCCTATCAATACTATCGATATGGATTTTTTTTTTTTTTTTTTTTTTTTTTTTTTTGGATACAAGCTAACAAATTTGATTGTGTCTATTAAGATAAGATAAGATAAGAATTCAAAGAATTGTGCAAGAAACTATGTAGTAAGCCTTATGTACAGAGGTTCCATAAACGTCAGCAGTGGTATTCTAATTACAAGGCAATAGAAATGTTTGGGATTACTATTTAAAAAGAAAGGCGTCAAAAGAATATATTACGTCGTGTGGATGAAGATGAGGAGGATGGGAGTAATTTAGGGCTGGCTGAGGATGAAACAATGGTTTGAAAAAGACTCCGAAGTTGCTGAAAAAGACTCCGAAGTTGCAATCCTATTGGAGGTTGTCTGATCAAATTCTTTGGCCTAAAAATGCTTATGTGCATATTAGAAGTCTGTTGACACAAGATAATGAAAACTCAAGCATAACAAAAATGGTAATGGTAAATGGTAAACTATTACTTTGCTCAGTAAGTTGCAATGCTCATTAAAATAGTAATTTATTGTCTATAAAGGAAAATATAGCTATTTATAACATCGCAATGTATATGTCAGTAGTACATTTAGATTAGATTGTATCTTTGTGATTATAACTATGCAATATCTAGACTATATTATTCCCCCTAAAAACCCCTTTCATTTGGGTGCATATTCCCCGGGGGAAGGGGGGTGTGAATGTAATGGTTTGTGTTGAAGGCCCCGAAGGGGCCAACAAATTTTTAGGTATAGCACAAACCATTACATTCCACACTAAGAAATTAAATTCCCCCGTAAACCCCCTTTGGTTTGGGTGCATATTCACACGGGGGTGACTTCGGGCATCGAGAGCTGCCGGATAAGCATATATGCTCTTTATTCCTCGATCTAGACCGTAGATTGCAATCCTCATTTGTGGGGTATGCCTGTACAAATTTAGGTATACTATATAACACCATTTGCAAAATACTATAAGGTTTGAGGCAATGTACTATATGGTGTTGATTTTGTACATGTATAATACGTTTTTTGAGGCTCCCGCTGCCCTACGTCACCCCATGTGAATATCCACCCAAACCAAAGGTGGGTTTAAGAGGGAATTTAATTTCTTAGTGTGGAATGTAATGGCTTGTGCTATACCTAAAAATTTGTTGGCCTCTTCGGGGCCTTCAGCACAAACCATTATATTCACCCCCCCCCCCCCAAAGGAAGTATGCACCCAAATGAAAGGGGGTTATAGGGGGAATAATATAGTCATCGTTTATTAAGTGGTTTGAGGGGGAATCATATAGTCATTGTTTATTATGTGGTTTTTATTTAAGAGAGGAAAAAAGCATCTTCTACGGGACCTAAATAACATGAAAACTAGAAAGAATTCAGGCTTAAGGATATGAAAGGATCAAAATATCAATTGATGCCGCATAATACCATACCAGACAAATTGAAGTCCATTTTTTATTATCAAATGCTTCCCTATTGACTATAATTATATAATAGGCAAGCTTAGTCCTGAACAAGTATGCAACCTAGTGCACCCAAGCCAAGGTCACAATACATGTTATATACACATTAGTGGAAATGCAGGGTACACTTTTCTATGGCATATGACTTCACTGCACTGCATACACCTGTAGCAAGTCCTTAGAAAAGCTCTTCCAAACAGCAATCTTCTCTACAACTAAAGAAAGCAACATGCCATTATAACATAACCACATGTAAGTGGTATATTTCATCAAGCATTTCAGATGGAAAATGGAATAACAATATTTCCCATTCACTATAGCGTGGCAACAAATTTTGGTAGAGTAATATACACCCTTAAGAGATAATGGTACAATTGATGGTCACTAAAGGAATAGTTAGAAACCTGAATCATTAGATTATAATCATGGAATCCATACATATTTACAAGTACAAATCATATTGTCTAACCTGATTTTAGGACATGAGCTTATATCTACAGTTTGCAACTCATGACTTAGTATCTCCCAAGCATTCGAAAATAACATTGTATCTTCCATAAATTCATAAGTGCTTTTCAAATTTTCTTTTGGAGAACCATAAACAATAAACATATGTGATTATGTTATTATGTCGAGCAGCTATCAAGACCATATTAAATTGGTGCACCTTTGTGCTATTTTTGCAACTCCATCAGACAACAATAATTTGTACTCAAAATTTGAATTTTTTTTCGCATGTGTCTTCTGTAGGGCATCGATCTCTTGTATCTTAGAGTAATATAATGCCTAGTCAGCATAGAAATATGGTACCATGGCAGACAATCTTGATGCCAAAGCAAGAGCTTAGAAACCCATCAGAAGCTTATGTAACAGAGATGCCTTATCCACATTGTAGCTCCAATGCCTTATTGCAGAAGATTCAATGCAAAGCTTTGTATTTCATGAAATATTCTGCCGAATTTGGTCATATAGTCGAATAAGTTGAAAAAATAATGCCAGATTACACAAAACAGAATCCTTCTTCCACTCAATCAAACCTTAACTTGCTTCAAAACCTATTTTAAGCACTTTAGAAGATGTTCGTTGCTTCAAAATGCCATCACTGATAGAAAATATTAACATTTGAATGTGAAAATCTATGTCATTGCATGAATATCTAGCTCTTAGAAAAGATACTGGCGATACACTATCACAATTTCATCCTCATTTCATCAAGCAATAACCACTGGAGAACAAAGAGACCCAATTGCTCTCGCAAAAAAGAAAACAGAAAATACCCAATGGATCGAAATAAAGTAACAAAAAGAGGTTTTTTGACACCTTACTTGCCATGGTCGGTTCTTATCTTCGTCTAGAAGAAGAGAGCATGTTTTTTTCTTGAAGCCAGAAATAAAAACGTATTTGGATTTGTGGCTAAACCTTATGAACGATCGATCTATGAACACGATCCACAAATTAACTCCGCCATAAATCGGCCAATGTTCCTCAACAAATAGTTTGTTTCGATTAGGGTAAAACAGGACTTTGCAATGCCATATTAAGCAAGGGATGACCTCCTGCAAAAGGATATTTCATAGCCCACAGCATATACCACTGTAAAAATCGATGCACTACCATAGTAAACCCATCACTGCCATAGTAAAAAGCGATCCACAGTAAAACCCCATTCACTGCCACAACATAAATCAATGCATTGCTATAATTGCCAACATGCCAGCCAAATTCGGAACCTTGGAACCCTAATTGTTCAACTGCGTTTCTTCTAAAACCACTATTGCATGTAAACCTAATAGAAATCTAACAATAAAAGACCCACAACCACAGGATTTCCCTCTTCTTTAAAATGAATGGCTAAGAAAGGGGTGCACTCTAGAAATACTTTTTAGTACATTTGCGTGAATACATCGTCCAAATCATAGGAAAACCTTAACAAAAAGCGTACAAAAAATTTAAAGGAAACCCTCTGTTATTATGCTAGATATTACTATTTGGTGAGTGGAACCTAATATGAGAGATCCATAATTGCGGTAGTTTGTAGTTTAGCAGTTATTATGGAGCTTTCTTAGTCTCAAACGTCTACCATTATCTATTCTGCATGCAGATTGTAGATTGAAAATAACGATGTTGAGAAAGCCTGGTAGAGTAATACGCCCCAAGAATTGATCCCCCAATTTGCAATCTGGTATGAAATATTTTTGCTTGGACTGTGGCTAATTTTTTTCTAATATTTGAAATTCTTAATGCTTTTCGTAAGGCTTTTAGTCTCACCTTTTTCATCTGGCAAAGATCTATACCAATATCAATTCTTTACGTTGTTTATGCTATAATACCTTGAAGATGACTATCATATATTTAACTTTTTAATGCTAAGACTAATTGCCATTCTATACATGGTGCTTTGCCATTAGTTTTAGCATCAGTTGTCAATTTGATTTTTCATTCCACATCTCTTTTAGTGGGTCTATGCTGGATCTTCTTTGGGAAAATATTCTCATAAGCCGTTGAGTGTCTTTTAATCAAGGGGAGTTCACATTTTGTCCTCGTATTTCATGCCTGAGAGCAAGTTTGCAGGTTTTTGATCAAATAATTTGTATACAAATATAGAAAGAACCTTTTGGGAGTGTTTTTTTACGAACATAGAAAGAAGGGATTGGGAGCATTTTGTTGTATTTATGGTAAATTACAAATGGCTTGCACTATTTTTACTCTCTACCATTACTTTTCAAGATTTCCTCATCCCGCTGCATTATGCCAATTGCTCTAACAACATAAGTTGAATTTCCAGGATTGAGTGCATACCTTGGAGTATTAGTTTTGTGTCGTCTACCCTTAGGACAAAGATTGATACATAGCAATGCTTGCTTGGGTCTCAATAATTCCATCATCACTATGATATCATATTTGCCAAGTGGAATCACATGAGGTGAGAATTCTGTTGTGAATTTTCGATATACTACTGTGACATTCCTATGTCGCATACAATGGCCTATTGTACACTGTAGCACATTCTAAATGAATAAGAACCACTCAAATGACCATTTTTAATTGACTACCAACTTTCTTCTACTATATTTGTTACCCCATTGTCCCAAAGTGCTTCATAATGTTCCAAGGTCCGCTTCTAACCTGAATTCGACTTTTAATATCTTTGGATCCAGTCTATATATCATCCTCTAACATTAGACACCATAAATATTACAAAAAATGGCGTAGTTATACTCCCAGATTAGCAGTAAAATGATTATTGGAAATCATGGACAACTCTTAAGAATATTTTGCATGGGTAAAAGCATGTTAGGGTGTACCTTAAAAAATATCATTTACTGACTAGAAAAATACCTAAAAAAGTACCCAACGCTGGGTAACTACAGAAGTTATGTAATATCTCAATAATATTAAGTTTCAAGATTAATGCACTCTTAAGTTCAAGATTAATCCAGGATTGAGTGCGTACCTTGGACTATTAGTTTCGTGTCGTCCACTCTTAGGACAAAAATTGACGTGGCAATGCTTGCTTGGGTTTCAATAGTTCCATCATCACTATGATGTCATATTTGCCGAGTGGAATCACATGAGGTGAGAATTCTATTGTTAATTTTTATATACTATTGTGACATTCCTATGTCTCATATGATGGCCTATTGTACATTGTAGCACATTCTAAATGAATAAGAACCACTCAAATTAGTATTTTTAATTGACTATCAACTTCCTTCTACTATATTTGTTACCCCATTGTCCCAAAGTGCTTCATAATATTCCAAGGTTCTCTTCTAACCTGAATTCGAATTTTAATATCTTTGGATCCTAGTCTATATGTCATCCTCTGACAATCAGACACCATAAATATTACGAAAAATGGCATAGTTATACTCCCAGATTAGCAGTAGAATGATTATTGGAAATCATGGACGGCTGCTAAGAATATTTTGCATGGGTAAAAGCATGTTAGGGTGCACCTTAAAAAATATCATTTAATGACCAGAAAAATACTTAGAAAAGAATCCAATACTGGGTACTACAGAAATTATATAATATTCCAATAATATTAAGTTTCAAGATTAATGCACTTTTTTTATTCTCTAATAGGTTTGATTTTATATAACATTGGATTTTAATGTGGCATGGACACCATTTTTCAACCATCTCAAAAAGTTACTCCAGTAAAGCTTTTTTTAAATATTGTTGGGCTTGATGTGTAAAAACGATGGGCAATTGGCTGAAGAAGTACGTAAAATGTGCTAAGGTCACCAGGATCCCTTGTGGTATTGGGAATCGAGTTGAAAGCACGTTCATCAGGTCATATGAAACTAGTGCTCTTTGAACCATGCAGGATAATCAACTTAGAAAAATTCAAGCTTTTTTAAACACTCAACATTCCTATTATCCTTCGAAAATCAGCTACTTTCTCCACAAAAATATTTTTAATCTCGTTCATTTATTGATGAGACATCCTAACATCTTTTCTTGTCCCGTAGATTGTGATATGCAAAAGATAATTCTCACATTTTTCATATATTATACATAAATCAAGCCTTTTTGGAAGTGAATGTGAAAAGGTAAATGTGAACTGCAGTGGAGACATTTCCTAGTTGCATTTAAAGAATGACCTTTATACGACAAATTTCTTCTTCACTGCTTATAATGCATTTGAAAAAGAAGAAACAAGGTCATATATCAGCAAAAACTTAGTTGAAGATTAAATACGAGATCAAGTTTGACTTAGAACTTTCTACTACATAATGCCGCAAGTGAGATGTGTCAAAGCTTGACTATATGATCAGCCATCGTTTCAATGTGTTGGTAGCAACAGCTGATTCAATAGTAACAGGTTAAAGTACAGGAGCTCATTGCAATAGTCCAAAACTTCATATGGCTGGCACAGAGGAGGGGGCTATAGTTAAGATGGCCTGGTCCAAATGCATCCTCCCCAAGTGGACAGGTGACGTAGATATGATGGAATTCTTACTGCAGAGTAAGGTCCTCATCTCAAAATTCATTTGGCAGCACCTCAGATAACTCTTCTGGCCTGGTTTATGACTTCTTAAACTACCTCTTGGTCATTGTATCCCTATAGACAAGAAGGCAGTCAAACCAATTCGTTGGGCTCAATTTCAACCTCTTGCATTGTTTCCTATGAGGATTATTGGCAGCATGGGATGCGGTCAAACATCTATTTTGGCCGTGTCCTTCCACCCATGCTCTCCTAGATACTCCGTGGTGGTGGGCGTCCAGACCTCTTAGCACCTCCACTTGCCGCACCAATTCATCCCCTTACACATAGATGATGGGTCCTAGCAAGTGTTGTCTCTATTGAAGCATGGTATGAAGGTGGTCACCTCTTGTTGGTCGACGTTTCAAGCAAAATTCTTACTCTCATGTTGGGATGAAACTGTATGAGAGAAGTTAGCAGAGAATTTGCCTCTCATAGTGAAAGTCGACGTCAGTGAAAGGATGTTGTGGGGTTGTGGATGTTGTTGTGGATTTGTCTGCTTCATATATCGTCTCCTCTTAGTTCCACTGCCTCTTCCACTACCAAATGAATGGCAATAACAGAAAACCAGAACCCATATGAGCTCTACATGGCGCTGGCTTTGGGATAGTTGCCCATCCTAAAGTTTATGTACTTTTGTGGCAAGTTTTTTATAGGTGTTTGCATGTAAATGCCTTGTAGAATCACTATGATCTTCGCATCTCTGCAATATGCCGGCTTTGCTTTTCAGATGTCGAACCACTTGAGCATTGCCTCTTTTCTTATCCAGAAGTTCAACCAGCATGGTTCTGGTTTCAAGGTTTATTTAACAGTACATTGGACAGTCAATATATTCTTTTGGCATCCTGCCCAGGTGCGTGGGGCCAGCTAAGCAGGAAGGCATTTGATCTAAGATCTGGTTGGTTACTGTAGTCAATCTGGAATCATCGTAGGCTACACTTTTTTCAAGGCATTTATTCACCTGTTCGTAGTGTTATTGCTGTAGCCCAAGGTAAGATACGGATGTCTTACAAGTCTTTCTCTCTCAGGGAAGAAGTGAGAGACCGTATCTGGATTCAATATCTTCAAATTAATTCTTATCATGAGTCTCCTATGCTGGAGTAAGGACATAATGCTTCAGGCTCGTGTTTCAGGAACATTTTCATGTGCTTACACAGTTAGATGAGATATGTACATCTTGTAAGGCTTGATGCACTCATCTGAGCCATAAATAATAGGCCATATTCTTAGCAGAAGCAGTGTGGGGATTACAAACAACTCTCCCCATGCACCGTGGATACGGTTCTTTTGGATATAAGCAGAATTGCTCGGGATGACCCAAGCAGTGGGGAAGGAAAAGGTCCCCCTTCCTAATCATTTGAGAATGTAAATTAACCTAGGATTCAACCTACCACTTACCTGATAATTCCTGATCTATTACATCACCTATATACAACAGGTAGATGGTTATGACAACTTGTAAAGGTTATTGCGTAACTCTAATACATTCAATTTGCAAAATTGTGTTTGCAATTGCATTAGAATAGGATAAAATAAGAGCTTAATACATCGCATTACTTTGTAATACTATAACTGTGCCTGCTTTTACTCCATGTAAGCGCAAGATGCAAGGCTCGACAATTAATTTACTTTTTATCGTCCATGAGAACAAATGGCCTTTGTGATCCAAAACAAGTAAACAAAAAAAGTCGAAAGATCACTGTCCAGGATTAACAAACCCCTGCTAATGAACTATACATTCTTACATGTCAATGTAATTATCAGGGACAAAGGGAGTTGCAAATCAAGCGCAATTTATCGTGGTTTCACTCTTCTGCTTCCGTGGAAGTTAAAATTCCCTCATCAGTACTTTTATTCCTTATTGAATTTAGAGAGGTGCAAGCTTAAGAAAAGGAGTCAAGACCTTGGTACACGATGTCCCGTATTGCTTTATTCAGATGCCTGCAGGATGGCCTTAAACAACAAGGCATTACCAAAACTATTCTACTACCAAGAATGACTAGTGTGAGGGCTTGTAGATCATCGAGAAACAGACAAGTGCAAGAGCTTCTTGGTGATATGTATTAGCTGACCAGTAGTGTCAATTTGGATACATTGCCATCTTATACCAAAGGTAAGAAGAAGTTGAAGTTTGGTGATACTTTCTGCCTTAATGAAAATAACAATTGCTGGATAGACTTAAGTAGAATGCTTTAGCTTTTGGTTCAATTTTATGATATGAAGGTAGAAGAGTGCCCTGGTAAACTAAGAATTGTTTTGAAGTTGGATGAAATGGAATTGGTGAAAGGTGAGAAGTATGAGAGGATTTCACTGAGTTCAATGAACAGAGCTTTGAATACAGGGAATGAAGAGTCAAATCTAGACAGTAAGTTTTCCGTCCAGTCTAAAGATCGCATTTGGTGAGTTGGTTTATTTCAGGTACCAGAGGAAAATCACAGTATAGTGAAATGGGTTTTTGATCAAACACCCATGCCCACCTCACCGGATCAGAGAAAAGCTTGCGGTTCCTGGATATGGTGAGTACGAGATTGAATGGCATCTTGCTGCAGATTTGAAGACAATAAAATGCATGTACAGAATGAAGGGTGCTGGTAAGACTACTCATGCTTATCCTTATTGTCTCTATACGAGAAGACATTCAGCTGGATTGGACAAGAGTACATTAGACTGTGCCCAGGATGAGCCACCAAATAGAGAAGAGAAGGATGCTACCTTGATGCCAATTCTGCCAATTCCGTTAAAAAGAGTACGCATATGCACCCTCCATGCTTTCTTGCGAATCATAGACAAGATGGTTTACATGAGTATCCTGTTTACTTGGAATAAATCACCCCAAAGCTCTAGGGAAGCTACCATGCATGAGGTTGAAAAGGTGCTATCTAATGTGGGACTTCATGGTGGGCACTACAAAATACTTCAAGATCCAAAAGTATCCGGCAAGGTTCCCTTGAAATCCAGTATGGGTGGTCCAAAGGCTAAGAGGTTTTTGCCTCCCACAGAAGAGAACTCATCTGGTGTTTGGGAAGCTTACAAGGATCTTATGGCAGCTGAGGATGATCGAAATGATCGTGGTAGATCACACCTGAAGAAAATCAAGGCATGGCAGGATTTCTCTGTATTCATGAAGGAAATGAAGAAAAAGGTAGTGCAGACTGGGCTTCCCGCAATCATCCTAATCCTGCTGATCATGCTGGTCCTGCTCATGCTGCTATTCCACTCGATTCTGCTGCACTTGCAAAACCTGCGGATCTCCCTTAAGCCTCTGATCGTGCTGCTCTTCCTCCCTCTCAACGATCTCCGGCTGATTAGGGACAACCATTTGTGAAGAAAGCATTTGTGACGCCCATTTCCTAAAAAGGGGACACCTGATTCAACAGCCATTGGGCACCATGGCTCATGTCAACCTGCCACAGTACCTGGCCGTGTGTAGACGTCCCTCCCTGAGCTCCCAGTATATAATCCAGCTCATTACACACAAACTGGAAGGGTCTGTTCTCCACGCCGGACATGGATGTCATCATTCTCGGCCATATGATATATGACCCCACGACTTCCTCTACTGTCTCCGTGCCAGGGGTGGGGAAGGGCAAACTGGCCGTTGAATCCAGAGTTGTGTCCACTACTACCACAATACAATCGTCTGGAACTGGAATACTGTGGCAGACAGAGGTCTCGTGAAAAATTCCTTCCCCAACAACCTTACCGGAGCTCAGCAACCCATGTAGGAAACACCGTCGGGTTTTGGAAAAATTCGTCCATGCTGTTGTTAATGTCCTGGATGACATTTCCAAGCTTTTGCCCGAACCCTTCTGGAAGGATAGGGTCTTCGATGTCCATTGGTTGGCTTGTCAAGAGAAGAACTGTCACGAGCTCTAGATTTGTGGCGCTGCTATTAATGACCTCGTCAGGATTCTGGCGCTTGTCAAGCGCCTCATTTTGTGGGATATCAAAGCTAGTGCCTTTCATGGACATGAGCGTGTTTTACAGATGAGAAGAAATTCTAAACACATGATTTTGGCCAAAAAACTGGTTAAGAATGATCATTGGAAGATATTGGATCTGCTGGTTATGGCAACGGATGCAGTAGGGCAAGAGAACTGCCCTTGTTGGCAAATCTATAATGGAGATATTTCCATATACAACAAGATATCTTATTTTCTTGTTTGCGTTGTAGATCTTGCTTGTAATGGTTGTTTGCTTCTGATAGTCAACAGTTAGGATATTTGATGAAAAATAACTTTGATCTAGCATATACACAGTTTTACAAGTACATTCATAAGCATTTATGAGCATTTAAATTTTTTTATAGAAAGATACACATGGGGCTACGAATTTCTCATGGCTTTGTTGCCTTTTTATCTGAATAGCATTATTGAAACAGAGTTTTTGCCTTAAATGGCATTGGCAAAGGCGGTTAGCAGATGCCGTGAAACATGGAGCTTGAGCGTTTACCCTGAAGCATGGTGCATGTGGCCATGACTATGATGTTACAAGATCAAAATATTCTGATATATACTGGTTTGGCAGCTGGCAAGCCTCAAACATGGCATATTTAAATACAAACAAAGAAATTATTCTGGAGCTACTTCATTTGGAAGACAAAGCTGATGTAGCACGACAAATGAGCGAAGACATTCCTATTCAGGTTTGAGCTTAAATCTCTTTCAATTAAATGCAGCGATAACATAAACAGAAACAATAGATCTAGTAGTTGCATATAACTAGGTGTTTAATTCAATATGCATTGGATAAGTTGTAGAAACTAATTGACAGTTTGATTATGCAGCTGTTGGAATCAAACGCTGGACTGATCCCTTTCGTGGAGCATATAGCAAATTTGCTCCAAGATTTTCTATGCCTCAATGTATTTTTCAAGAATAGCATCTATAAATATATGATCTTTTTATTTGCAGACGTATATATTTATGCAGATTTCTTCCATTTCATGAATGACGGAGTTGGCTGTTGTCCATGGCTCATAGTTGGCATTGTAATGATTGTCAATTCTTGACATGTAACTATGATTAGATTTACTAGAATATTCTAGAACCTACATGCATGCGTGACACTTGGTGTGACCTCATCCATTGGAGTGGCACGATCCTGGCCGTTGGCCTAGATATATAAGGAGGCACTTCCTTTTTGTCGAACCATTCCGGTTCAACGCTAGTCTTTGAGCCTTCTAGGCATCTGTCTCATGTTCCTGCTTGCCTTCGGGCCATCGTACTTTTGATTCCTGTTCATATATCAGATTCTTTGCCAATCTTGGCATATTTCTTCGTATTTCTTGCGTGTTTTCCACGTATTTTACTTGTTTTCGCATTGTTTCATGATACCAACCTATTTTATTGTGAAACGAGAAAATCAAACTTCTCTAATTATGCACAGTTGGTGCGAATTACTGTTAGATGTTTTAAAACGTGTAATTTTATGGAGCGGTGCCGCCACACATCGCCGCTCTGTTGTTTCTTGAAGGCAGGATGCTTTGTTCTCTAAGAATGCCCTGTTTGTTTTTTGAAAGCTTTGGCTATGGCATAATTGTCTCCTGTGGCACTGAATTTAGACTCCCAAATGCCTCTCCATCATCTTTTTCGTCTCTTCAGCTTCCTTTTGAGCCAGATTTTGCCCCCAATAACCAGTTCATAGCTTCAAATGCACAGGCATTATGAGATTTCGGCCAAAGGCCTTATTACTTCTTGATATCGGATGTTAAGCCAAAGGCCTGTGCTCGGTGGCCCTGCGGCTTTCCTGCCTGGGCGCCTTCGTCTGGAGGCTCCACCTCAGGAAATTCCCTCGTGGAATTTCCTCAACTGGAACTTTCCCTAGTACTTAACTCTGTGTTTAATTGAGTACTTAACTCGTGATTAGTTGGCAATTGACAACCCATGGAATACTAGGAAACTTGGATGGATACATGTAATTAAATTCACGCCATCCACGGAAATATAATTGGATAAGACTTGAAATTTGCATGTCTACTTGTGATAAAAACAAACGTCTTCAACATTCCGAGAATGGCAGAGCCAATGGGCTGATCATACGCCCTGGAATTGGCCACGTAAGCCGTCCAACCAGGAAATATATTTCTCTGCAATCCATGTGGCGCAACTAGATTGCAAAGATAAAAATAATGCAAACCTAGATAGATATTTGTTGGGGTGGTCACCACTCACCACACTCTTCACCACTCACCACTCACCATTCACCACACTCTTCACCACTCACCACTTACCACTCACCACTCACCACATTCGTCACCGCTCACCACACTCACCACTGTTGTGGTGGTAGAGGAGATAGTATACCGTATATGGAGGGAGATACGCACATGCACGCGTGCAGGATATTTGCACGTATGCATTGTGGGCATTATCATTACTGTATTATCAGAGCAGAGAGAGAAGAGAGAGAGACGGTGTATTGGGGGAGAGTATTTTCATTGATCTAGCTATGGAGATGGGGATTCTTTGTCTTGTGCATTGCCTTGATCTGATAGATTGAGCTTGGAGTGTTGGGTTTTTCATCCTTCTTGCAAGGTTAGAGTTCAGGCTCTAACAATTTGACGACCACGGTGCTCGACAGACCATTGATCGGCGAGAATTTCCATTGAAAAAGGAGTTGTTACCATTGGTATTGGTGATCATCGGTAAAGAACGACACCATTGTGAAAGGAGCAATTTCTTGTGTGAAGGGGATTTTGCCGTAATTGATTTGTGGAGTAAAATTTGACAAGGGGGGCATAGTTTTATGCCCAAGGGAAGTAAGAAGGATATCCCACCAAGCTCCATCGTAACAAGAAGGGGACCGGTGAGTCAATCTTTGGGCTCAAAATTGCATCAAGATTCAATTTCGTTTTCAGATTTGGGAGCAGATCTGGAGTCTAATTCTCAGATCCAGGAGGTTTTGATTCCATTTACTGATCTAGAAGGTAATCCAATTTCGTTTTTCAAATTGAAGGGAGATTCAATTTCGTTTTTCCAATTTCAAGAAACCCAAGAAGAGGCAGAGATGGCTGTATTACCACCTATGGTATGGGGTTTTCAGACAATGGGGATTCCAAAGTTTGATGATCTGGTGGATCGGGATCCTTTGAAGCATATTGTGAAGTTTGAGAGGTATTGCCAGCAATGTAAGTTACCGGCTGCTGATTACTTGCTTTGGTTTCATAGTTCTTTGCAAGATTCAGTGGAGGAATGGGCACAAACTCAGCCAGATACCATGACATATCAGGAATTAAAGGAATCTTTCATTGCTAATTATTAAGAAGTTCATGGTAAGGATAAGACTATGGAAAGGTGGACTAATTTTACACAAAACGAAGATGAATCAGAGGTATATTGCGGTTCTCAAAGCCGTGGTTCATTGGAAGATTGCAAGGAATGATGAAATGGATATCCAATGGTATGTGAAGGGGCTGAAACGAGCTATTGCTCATAAGGTGAAGGCCAAACAGCCTACAACATTACTAGAGGCACAAAAGTATGCTCTCAAGGCTGAAGATAAGCTGGGATACATTCATGAAGTTGCAGAGCATAAAACAGAGGATATTGCAGCCAAGATTTCTAAGCTTACAATTGGTGAGAAGCCAAGGGAGGTGCAGCTTATTACTTGTGAGTATTGTGGGTCTATTGGACATTCTGATACTACATGTAGATTGCTGAAATTCTGCTCAAGATGCCAAATAAAAGGTCATAATGATCAAGAATGTAGGGAGAAGAGATTCTTTGAGAGGGCCAATCCGGTATTTGCTGTTATGCAACAAATACCATCTATTCCTATTCAACCAATGCAAGCAGCACCTATCATACCACAAGTTCCAATCATGCCACAAGCTCCAATTGCCCAACAAGCTCCAATGAGTTCCACACAAATGGTGCAGCCAAAACAGGGATGGTATCCAAGCAAGGCTCATTTGTATTGCAAGTTATGTGATAAATTCAAGCATGATGAGACTACTTGTTGGAAGATCCATGGGAAACCAGAATGGGCAACCAACAAGTATCCACCAAGGCAGCAAGTGTTTGAATCCGCACCTCTTCCTAATAATGATGTTCGCATTCAAGATGCAAAGTACATTGATAATCCTCAAGTTAAGGCTCTTATTGAGGAGCTTAAGAAACAAGAGAAGGCAAAATCAGTAGTAAATTATGGATTTGTTGAGGTAGACAGTGACCCATTTCAGCAAGAAGAAGAGATTGGAGAAGTAAATGCGGTTACAAGATCACAAAAGGTGGTGCAAGAACCAAGAGTAGTGCCAATTGTGGAGAAGACTAAGACCTCTTTTCCAAAGGCTTTGAAGGGACAAGCTTTGAAGGTATCAGCACCTAAGAAGGTGCAATTCAATGTGCTGCCATTGAACAGTTTCAGTCCATAGCAGTGATGTCTCCTATGGTGGATGAGGAAATTCAAAATGAAGATGATGTGATCAGCCAAGTTTTGGCCACTAAAGTTACACTTACTCTTGAGTAATTGATGCATTATTCTCCAAATTTGTTGCAAGAGTTAGGGGGAAGAACAAAATCAGAAATTTCAGTCCAACAAATCATCTCAAATGATACCAATAAGAGTAGAATGGAGCCACTAGCCCGGCAATCCAAGGATCCTGGGCCATTTCTTTGCGATGTGAGTATGAACGGGTATTTAGTCAAAGGAGCAAACATAGATACGGGCAGCGGAATGAATATAGATCATCCTATGAAATCAAGCATGGATGGGACAAATAGAAATCAGGTAAATCTAATCACATCTCACATGGTTGAAGAGTATGAGCATGTTCTTTTATGTGAAAATGATAAGTTTGAGCATTGTCATGAGAAAGAAAGTGATAGATGCTTGAGCAGCCCTGAGTTTGAGACTTTTCACACATATGAAACAATTTTGGATGATGATGAACCATTATTATGTGAGCTAGAGGTGGAAAGCATTGATATTTTAGCATTTGACCACTCTGGAGATATGTTATATGCTCTTGAAATTAGTGACAATCATGACAGCAGTCCTCTTTATGAAACTTTCAGATTTGAGATATGTATACCAACTGAACAAGATTGTTACATGCCTCAAATGGAGAAATTTGCTCGCTTTGATGATTTGGCACTAAACTGTGAGCTAGAATTGCTAATGTTTTATGCTTTGAGCAGTCCGAAGAAGTGTAAGAATAAAGGAAAATTAGTTCCTTTCATGTTTGAGCATGGAAGTGTGGAAGAGGTGAGTAAATTTGAGCATGACTATGTGATAAAGGATGGGAAGTTGGACATGAGCAGCACTTTATCTCAATGTGCAGCAGCCAAAGAGGCTCCTAAAGGTTTGTTTGCACCATTTGAGACTAATAAGCTACCTGGAATATGTCAGTTTAGCAAATTCTATTATATCACATCAGATTTGCCACATTGGTATGCTAGTGCAATGATATTTGAGCAGGTTCTTGGATTGTGGCTTGTTTTTTGGCCACACTTTTTGCTGTTATTACATGTTATCAGCATTCTCCTATTTGGAAGGTGCTTACTTAATAGGGTTGGAGTTGGTTGATGACTCTAGAAGGAGAATTGTTCTCTAAGTCCAGACATGGAAAGGATTTCAGGCCTTATTTTGAAAGAAAAATGCTATTGTAAGGGCTTCAGATTTGGCATAGCTCCAATTACAGAGAATTTGTGGAGAACTTTTGGGTTACAGCAGGTCGTTTTTCTGTAAAAATAGATGGTGACAGTTCCATAATACTTCATCTATCCTATATCAATGGATGTGTTTCAGCGATACGAATCCAACGAGCTATGGTGCAGGTCAAACGGAGTTCTGGAACTCAAGATATCAGATTTCAAAGTTTGCCACAGTTACAAAGGCTCTGTTTCGTCACTGTCATTTTGGACCAGTTTGTTTGTATTAGTCATTTGGATTTGAGGAGGGTGTCCCACTATGGTCGCCACTGTTGGGGTGGTCACCACTCACCACACTCTTCACCACTCATCACTCACCACACTCGTCACCACTCACCACACTCTTCACCACTCACCACTCACCACTCACCACTCACCACTCACCACACTCATCACCACTCACCATACTCTTCACCACTCACCACTCACCACATTCGTCACCACTCACCACACTCACCACTGTTGTGGTGGAGATAGTATACCGTATATGGAGGGACATACTCACATGCACGCGTGCAGGATATTTGCACGTATGCATTGTGGGCATTATCATTACTGTATTATCAGAGCAGAGAGAGAAGAGAGAGAGACGGTGTATTGGGGGAGAGTATTTTCATTGATCTAGCTATGGAGATGGGGATTCTTTGTCTTGTGCATTGCCTTGATCTGATAGATTGAGCTTGGAGTGTTGGGTTCATGGAATAATTTAACGGCTAAGGTTAGCCAAATTGCTAAATTTTGGGTTTTTTTTCCCAAAAAACGGCTAAACTAAATGAGAAAAATGGGGAAAAAAAAAAATTTTTAGCCTAATTTTTTCCCACCAATAGTCCAACCTAGGGCAGAATCGCCAAGAGCCCGCCGCCGGAGTAGCTCCAACGAGTCTCGAATCGCTTAGCCTAAGAAGCAAAGGAGCTTGAGAATTTGGTGGATTAGCTAAGTGGCATCTACCATAGAAAGTATGAATCTTGAAAAATCGCCATGTAGGCTACTGATTTTTTTTTCCTTAACCCGTGTATTTGCAATTTCAGGATCATTTTTCAAGCATTCAAGCAGGATTCGGCCACAGAACTTCAAGGACGTTTCTCTGCAAATAGGATTTTCGTTGATTTCTCATTTCCAGAAAGATCTGACTGATTCTCTTGCTAGTATTAGGTATCTATTTTATCTTCTACAATTATTTTTAGCCTAAATCGTGTCTGTAGCTTCATATCTGTTATTTTTTAGGTTGCTTATCTGCTTGCATCTGGAGGCACTCATACATCCGTCTAGTTTCTTAATCCCGTGTATTTGCAATTCCAGGCGCATTTTTTAAGCATCCAAGGAGGATTCGGCCACAAAACTTCAACGCCCTTTCTCTACAAATACGATTTTTAACTAGTATCAGGTATCTATTTGAACTTATAGATCAGGATCTTATGCAAATACGATTTTTTAACTAGATCAGGTATCAGGAAGAACTCATAGATCCGGCTATCTAATTTAGGGCTTAATGATTTTTGTGGAAAGGGACCTTGAGAAGAGTTATCTAGTGTGAACCGTCATTCTTAGGGCCAGGTTTCACTCATCTCCATCATTTGAGAAGCACACAATAAGGGCTCTCCATTGGCACTACAGGTTGTGCTGGTATTTAACTTCTGTCGCACCATTAACTGTAAGGGAAGAACAGCCTTAGTGCCATGCTTAGTGCCATAGTGCCATGCTTCTCATGGAAAGCAGTCAGAGGTGAATGATTTTTTACCAGCTTCATTTTTGTATGGAATGTCTGGTAATTCTGTTGGAGACTGTCGCTCTGTAGATGACTGGCAGAGATTGTGGAATGACCCAATCATAAAAGGCCATATACAGTAATTAGTTAGTGCTTTATAACTAGTTGACTTCTTCGCCGCAGTCTCTCTATTCTTCTCATGGAAAGTGGTCAGAGATGAGTGATCTTTCACCAGCGTCATTTCTATATGGAAATGTCTGGTAATTCTATTGGTAAACTTCGCTCTATAGATGACTGACAGAGATTGTGGCATGACCTTCGTGGCTCATCATGTAATTATAAAGGCCTTATACAGTAATTTGTTAGTGCTTTTTTACTGGTTGACTTCCTTGCTGCCAGTCTCTCTATTCCTTACAGCATTGTCGAGATGGAATTTGTTTGTCCTGTCATTATACCCTGCAATCAAGGAGTCCTCTTTTAGCATGCCCACTTCGATACCATGACAGAAAGTGAAGTATAAACATGAAGATGACGGGAGAAAGAAATAACAAAGAAATATTATGCATATCTGAGACATGCAGACAAGTGTATTCGGTTTGGCACTAATAATAACAGATAGATGGTTTGGAATTTGAAGCATTTACATTTCTGCAAGAAATCCTATGATATGCCTAGATCACGGTGTTTTTATTTTAATTTATTATGTTGTTTGCAGATGCGCAAGGTGTTGTTGGATTTGTTCAAGCTTTGCCTAGATGCCAAGACTATGATTAATACTAACAGGGGAAAAATTATATATGTTATTAAATGATTGGGTATGCAGAATAAGTTTGATTATTGTGTAATTTGGTAAACATAGCTACAACATAGCCACAACATTCCACACAGCAAAAAAAAAACATAAGAAACATCCAATTTAGTGTACACATAAGAAAAAATCTAATTTAGTGTACCTGACAACGGCTAAACATATTTATAATTCTAAACATTAATTTAATAACGAGAGACATACACGTGTAATTTGGCAAACATAGCCATAAGTACATTTAATTTGGTATTTAAAAAAACATAAGAAACATCCATATCCATTTGTGTTATATTCATAATTGCATACATTTTAATATAATTTAACAAAGACATATTTACACCTAATAGCTATTAGGACCTTTCCACTAGTCATAAGCACGTTGAGTTATTTTTATTTCACCTATTTTTCATTTAATAGCTATTAGGACCTTTCCACTAGTCATAAGCACGTTGAGTTATTTTTATTTCACCTATTTTTCATTTTTATTGATAATGCGATGATCCTTGAAAAGCTTTATAATACCTATTCTTGCTTCTAGATGCATGATTGTTATCTGACAACTTGTTTTTGGGTATCTACAGGGGATTCACACGGACATGCAGATGAAGCGTCAAACGGGCCTTAAGCAGTTCTTGTCTAAGAGGGTGGATTCGGTTGGTACCTCGACCTCTTCTAGCACTCAAGTTCCTCAAGAATCATTAAGCAAGGATAGTGCGATTGGTCATATTCCTTCTGAGAATGTGGAAACTGAAGTTCCTCCATCATCATCTAGTCAGAACGAGCCAGTGCAACAAGATGGAGGTGGCATTGGTACTTCGCAATCGAGCAAGAAAAGGAAGAAGAGGAAGAGTGAGTATGTCATAGGCCGTGCATTTAAAAAAGAGTGGTTGGCTGAATTTGCAGAGATAGAGTCAGTTATAAGAGACGGAAAAGAGCATATTATGTGCAAAGTTTGCACATGGGCTAACAAGAGAGAGCATCTTATCCAATGCAAGTACGATAACATCTGTAAGCATCATGGTAAAAAGAAGGTGATGAAGGAAGACGCCAATGGTAAATCTTATGAGATTGTTGAGTTTCTTCCTGATAATAAGCACCAAAAAAATTTGAAAAAGTATGAGATGCACATGTTGCAAGTTAAACAGGTTGAGGAAAAATCTACACACTTCCATGTGATGTTTTCTGAGGCAGATAAGAAAGAGTTTAAAGTCAAAAGCATTCAAATGAAAGCTATCTTTTTCTTGCTTAAGCGTGGGAGACCTATGACACAATATCCGGAAATGAGAGAGTTTTGTCTTTCTAATGAGTTAGCATCATGTCCATTGTATCATTGGTCCATTCCAGCAGGTTGGGAGTTTGCTACTTTTATGAATGAAGCCTTGAAGATTGACCTTCGTACCATGATACAAAAATCAGAATTTTTGTCATTGTCTTTTGATGAAGTTACTGCTATTGATAACACTAATTGGGCTGCCATGCATTTATATAATGTAGTGGATTATCAACGTAAATCCCACTTTCTTGGCATCTTCAAGTTGAGTTTGAGTTCTAATGCTGAGACACTCTATAATGTCATTGTAGACCATCTCTCTAATGTTGCAGACATGAGCGCAAGAGAGTGTGCAAACAAGCTTATTTGTTTTGGTGCTGATGGCGCATCCGTGATGCAAGGCAAGAGATCTGGATTAGGGGTTAGAATTCAAAATGAATTAGCTCCCTACATGCAAGTGATACATTGTATGAGCCATCGTACCAATTTGGCCTATAAGGTACTTTCTGATTTTTCTGTTATCAACAAAGTAGAATTACTTGTACAGAAGGCATACAAATTCTTCTCCAAAAGTCCCCAAAGATGTGCAGCATTCAAATCTTTAGCAGAAGGCTTAACAGATGGTAAGAAGATTTTGAAAAATGTCACAACAAGGTGGATATCTTTATATGGTCCTGTGAAGAGATTGTGTGAAGAATATGCATCATTGGTTGCATGCACAGACGAACTTGCAAGTAGTGATGATGGAGCAACCGTGAATAGTGCAACTGAGCTTTACAATCTTTTGGTTGATGGAGAAACCATATTTGCATTGTTTGCATTGGAACCTTTGCTTCATAAACTTCATTATTTGATATCAATTTCACAGGATGGTAACATCTTCATACCCGAGTATAATATTGTAAGAAAAGGAATGCAGTTTGAGATTGAAAATTTATTTATTGATGATACATTGAATGGGAAGAGTTGCTTCCAACGCCACAAGGAGTTCACTTATTGGAGAAAACTTGTACAAATTGGGTCAACCGAAAGTTTTCTTGCGTACAATTACAATGGAAAGCTAAGTGTTCATGCTAAAGGCAAGTACATGGAATTAACCTTAAAAAAGCCACGGGGGAGGAACAATCGTCTTGTTAAATCTGATTTTTTGATGGAGGATTTCGGGAACGTAGTTGACAAGGTGAAAGCTCAAATGTTAGAGGTACAAAATTCTCCTCATCATGATTAGGTTCTTGATTTTTTCTGATTTTTTTCTGTTTTTTTTTCTGATTTTTTTCTGATTTTTTTCTGATTTTTTCTGATTTTTTCTGATTTTTCTGATTTTTCTGTATTTTTCTGATTTTTTCAGAATTTTCTAATTTGCGGATTTTGTTTTCCTGGTTTTTCTCAAAACTCAGATTCTTTTGATAATATCAAGTGTGCAATTCAACTAGATTTTGATTTCTTCTATTGATATGCAGGCTGCAAATGCTTTAGCAGATGAGCTTCGATCTCGTTTTCCACCAGATGATGTTTTGGACGCCATTGGCATTGTTTTCCCACACACATGGAGTCATGCAAACTCAAGTGCAAGTATTCATAAGTCTTTTCAAGCAAAATCAACGGTAATAGAAAAGTATTTTTGTTGTGACAAAATTTTTGTTGATGGCCGCATTAATGGGCTATTGGATTATGATAAGCTGAAAGCACAAGCACCTCTTTTTGGTGATACAATGTACAAGCAATTTGCTCAACTTGAGAAGCCAACAGAGTTTGGAGCTGTGACTCGTCTATGGCAAAAGCTTGCATCTAATAGCTTATTACGCGTGGCAATCTCCGAGTACTTTAGACTCGCAGAGCTTTGTCTTTGCATGGTTTTGGGAAGTGTTCAAGATGAGAGGTGCTTCTCCACTATGAGTTTTGTGAAGAACAAGCTTAGAAATAGGCTTGATGATAATCTGGACGCTACATTGAGATTGTATGCATGTGATTATGATCTATATACTTTTCCATATGAAAGGGTATTCGAACTTTGGAATGATGCTTGCAAACGCAGATCTGTAAGTAGAACATATATGGTGGATCATGAGAGTACTTCGAGGATGCTTTCTGAAGTGCAGACAGATGGTGGTGACAAAGAAGAGAATACGAGCACCGTATTTTTTATTCGTTGATGGTATGTCTTCATGCAATTATGTAAGTGATGATTATATTTTTTTGTTCATCATGTTTTTTTGATGTGTTTAGGTTTTATCGAATGCAGGTGAAGCACATATCTCCTTTACATGTGTAACTATATCATAAACATGTTTTAACTATCATTATAATTGCGCATTTATACTATTGGTCGTGATTTTCTTCTGTAGTACCTCATATTAATGATAAACTCATCATCTTCGTCCAAAAGCTTCGACTTTTGTTTAAATTATCATAGTCAATTTTGGCTAATATTTGCCTTTACAAATTGTCCAAGTGTAGCCAAATGATAGAAAGTTTTGGGCAAAAAAAATATGAAATTTAGCCAAATGAAAGAATTTATGATTGAGAAAAATCGCAGAATTTAGCCAAGTGTTAGAAACTTCAGGTGTTGATTTGAAGCAAATTTAGCTTAAGTTATCCTGGCTACACTAAAATATAGGAGTAGTAATTTATTCCCTGGTTGGGTTTTTCATCCTTCTTGCAAGGTTAGAGTTCAGGCTCTAACAATATTGAATGTCGATGGCTAGATACGTATATAGTTGTATTACTTATACCTTTGAAATACAAATAGATCTTGGACTTGAGCTTATTCACACCAACATATCTGCAAAAAAGGACCTGAGGAGCAATCTTGATGCTCTATGCACAGTCTTTTTCTTCATAAAGCATAGGTAAATTGGTGTGGAGTGTCAATTCTACGCGTGCACTAAGTCTCTACTAGATTCTATTCCATTCTTCGTATCCATAGCTAGTATCAATTTTTATGCGTGCAGTTAGTCTCCACTAGATGCTAAGAACATTGCTCCCTCGCCATCAAGCTAGGCATAAGATCCTTGCTTTGGGACATGAGTTGGTATGAAACCTAATGAGACGAGTTTTACAACGTTGACGCTCTTGAATTCAGCAAGACATCATTTGGCATGAGACCACTTGCTCCAATGACATATGAGTCTATATAAGCCCTATGTTGTTCTATTCACAGGAGTCTTACGGCATATATTGAAGCTCGAGTGATAATGACAAAACATGAAGCAAAGAGTGGGGCTAGTATGCTTCACCTAAATATACGTTGCGTATACTAAAGTGGCTTTCCTACAACCAATTCTATAAAACGATGTGGAACCATTTTTGTAGCTTTCCATCATGAAATAGACATACATGTGTGGGTACATTCCTTTGCTATATTTCCTATTCTCATATGAAGATGACTGCGGAATACTAAAACACAAGTATTTGGGATCGTAGACGAAGAGGAATAAACATCCCATCATTTCTCTTAAAGCGCATATTCAAATGACAGTACAAAACAATATTTCATAAATTGACAACATGTTAAATAGAAGCTAAAGTTTCTTGGATCTTTCCATCCTTATCAGAACATAGGTAGCATGCCCTTCATCTTGATATAACTCAAGCGATCTCTTGAGACATGTGCATGATCTTTCAGTACAGATAGATGAAATATTTTCTTTTTACAGAACAACACTTCATATTCATATAGCGAGATCCGCAAGATTGCATTTGGGATATACTACACGATGATGGCCTCATCCTCTTATAGGAACGATGTCACTTAATCTAAATTCATAGAACAACAAAATTGGGAAATCCACAAATGACATGCAACTATTATGATTGTTCTTATTTGTTGATTTCAATTTTCTTATGTATATTTCTATATTTTTACATTTCTTTCTTTTTTCATATGTTTTTTTCATTTCGTAGACTTATAAAACTTATCTTATCTTATATTAGTTCATAATGTTTTAGTATCTTCTTTATTTTCATTTTTCTTCCAATTGTCTTATTTCTAAAAATTTCTATATTCTTTTCATATTTCATGTTTTTCTATTTCTGTTTATGTTTTTTATTTTTCTTATTTTTGACTTGTTGTTTTCATATTTTGTATTTTCATATTTTTCTATCTTTCATATCCTTCATGCACACCGATCATCTTGGGTCATTGACAGAAAGATTGTTGCATGTCCATCGCGAACTAGGTTTCTATGAAACCTTCCCAAGTTGGCACTCTGTTGACAAATAAGAGTTATGATTGACTTGTCCTGATGATAAAGAAGCTTCATCATTAGCACTTCTAAAAGAGATCAGAAGTTGTCAAGTGTTGCATCCATACTATCCCATGGCACATCATGAATCTCCACTTGTACCTCACACCAATATATTCAAGGCCTTTGGTTTAGTGGCAACACACTAGTCCTAGGACAAGTAGTCTCGAGTTCGAGACTGAGTCGCACTATGTATAGATCCGTCCGATGGCCCTTTGTCGGGTCACCGTGGATGTTAAATTAATATCTATCTATCTATCTTTCTATGAACTATAAGGAATTTTCGTGTTTGACATAGCCTTCTTTGTAGGACCCAAGGGATTTTCGTGTTTGACATAGCCTTCTTTGTAGGATCCACTTGGGGCCTAACTCTCTGAAATTGCTCCTTTTATGAGTGAATTTCTTGAATGTGCATTAATTTTATGAAGGGCCTTCACCCATGATGGGATTGACATGTTTGAAGATACATGGTCGCCATCTCGATATTCATATCCCAACTGTATAGACTCATTCTTGGTAGTTAAAGCCATACATGCATTACCTATGGAGAAGTTACCACATACTCCATTTCTTGAAAAATAATACTACCAGCCAATTTATATGCCTTGAGCTTTTTGGCCCTTAATGAACTTACTAGTTGCTCTAACTCTGGAAGCATGATTTGCCTCACCTACCTTATTGTATATAAAACAAAGATAAGATTCTTTATATCATGGGAACAACTTCTTTTAAGGACAACTTAAAAGTGGCTCTGGCATCTCAACTTGTTTTTTTTTTTCTCTAATTTTGTCTTAAGAACTTCATAAGTGCCAATCATTGGGACGATCTCTAAGTAGCCTGGCAATTGTCTTTGCAACTCGACACATTTTTCTTGAGCAAACAATGGATCTAAGTCAGCCTGAGTTTACTTCCTCCAAGGGATATGCTAAATTCTTTTTTGGTTTAACCCATTTTATGGGTCTCGTGGTCTATTAGAGCACATGAACATTAAAAACGAAATCTATTATATTCTATTTTTTGGATTTGGCTCTACCACAATATGGCTGGATTTTGAGCATTCCTCTAGTTGAGGTGAAAACGTTTTGGAATGATATCAACAAAAGGCTATTTTATAGCGACATGCTTGTATGTTTTTTGCCAATCTAGCAGCAATGTTCTTGTTTCATTTTGAGATACTTTTATCTTTCTTTTTGCAGGATCGAAGTGGCTATTTGGAAATGCAAAGCGCATTCAGTCTTCCACATCGAAGAATGATTTAAGGGGTGTTGCTTGCTTACAATGATATCAAAGAGGAGAGATAGATCGACATATATTTCTTTGAGTTAGTGACTTATGCATTCTTAAGAAGTCTATTAAAGATCGTTTCTGATATCACGATGTCGCGAAAAGATGATAGTTTGGATTCAAAAAAGGTCAAATATAAAAAGCTCAGCTGGACTTCCTTATATAAGTCCTATCAATACTATTGATATGAAAAGTTTTTTAAGGACTCTTTTTTTATATATATATATATACAAGCTAACAATTTTGATTGCATCTATTAAGGCAGAATCCAAAGAATTGTGCAAGAAACTATACAGTAACCCTCATGTACATAGGTTCCACAAACATCAGCAGTGGTAGTCTAAGATTACTATTTGGAAAGACAGACCTCAAAAGAATATATTACGGCATGCGGATGAATATGAGGAGGATGGGAGTAGTTTAGGGCTAGTTGAGGATGAAAGAATGGTTTGAAAAATACTGCGAAGTTGCAATCCTATTGGAGGATCGTCCATAAAAATCTGAGCTTCAATATAATATTGAAAAAGCAAGATGAACGCTTCAAGCCAAGATAGAATTATTGTCTTATCAAATTCATTTATGTTGGGTCTAATAATGCTTACATGCATAGAAGACTGTTGACACAAGATAAAGAGAACTCAAGCATAACAAAAATGGTAATGGTAGTAAACTATCAGTTTGTTCAAGTAAGTTGCAATGTTCATTAAAATAGTAATTTATTATCTGTAATGGAGAATATAGCTATTTATATCATAGCAATGTATATGTCAGTAGTAGATTTAAATTAGGTTGTAGCTTTGTGATTGTAATTACGCACTATCTAGACTACATCTAGTAGTAGGCCTATTATCTGTAATGGAGAATATAGCTATTTATATCATAGCAATGTATATGTCAGTAGTAGATTTAAATTAGGTTGTAGCTTTGTGATTGTAATTATGCAATATCTAGACTACATCTAGTAGTAGGCCTATACTATTTGGTAAGTGGAACCTAATGTGAGAGATCCATAATTGCTGGTAGTTTGTAGCTTAGAAGTTATTATGGAGCTTCCTTGAAAACCTTTCGAGGCAGGGGTTTTTTAATCCTAGTAGTAATGATTGTACTAGCCCATTGTATGGGTCCCATGACCTATTGGTCTCCGTGGACGTTAAAAAAAACTATTCTATTCTATTCCTTAGTCTCAAATGTCTACCTTTATCTATTCTGCATGCAGATTGTAGACGTCAATACCAGCCTACGAATACGATGGTTCCTCATAGGTAGAACCGATATGGTTTTGCACATGATCATGTCTAGCCTTTGTATGTAGATCATATAAAAAGCCTTATATGCCTATACAGGAACCGTTGCTATATGGGAGGGAGAACAATAATTGGCTAGTATTAGCAATAGGTTAAACATTGTGAAGGATGAAAACAACAATGTTGGAGAAAGCCTGGTAGAGTAATACGTTCCAAGAATTGATCCCCCAATTTGCAATCTGGTATTAAATATTTCTGCTTAGACTGTGGCTAATTTTTTTCTAATATTTGAAATTCTTAGCACTTTTCATATGGCTTTTAGTCTCATCACCTTTTTCATCTGGCAAAGATCTATATCAATATCAATTCTTTATGTTGTTTATGCTATAATAACTTGAAGATGACTATCATATATTTAACTTCTTAATGCTAAGACTAATTGACGTTCTGTACATGGTACCTTTACCATTAGTTTTAGCATCACTTGCCGGTTTGATTTTTCATTCCACATCTCTTTTAGTGGGTCTATGCAGGATCTTCTTTAAAACAATGTCCTCATAAGCCATTGACTGCCTTTTAATCAAGGGGAGTTCACATTTTGTCCTCGTATTTTATGCCTGAGAGCAAGTTTGTAGGTTTTTGTTCAACACAATTTCTAAACGAACATAGAAAAAAGGGGTTGGGAGTGTTTTTTACGAATATAGAAAGAAGGGATTGGGAGCATTTTGTTGTTTATGGTAAATTACAGATGGCATGCACTATTTCTACTCTCTACCATTACTTTCAACATTTCCTCATTCTGTTGCATTATGCCAATTGCTCTAACAACATAAGTTGAATTTCTAGGATTGAGTGCATACCTTGGACTATTAGTTTCGTGTCGTCTACCCTTAGGACAATAATTGATACGTAGCAATGCTTGCTTGGGTTTCAATAATTCCATCATCACTATGATGTCATATTTGCCGAGTGGAATCACATGAGGTGAGAATTCTATTGTTAATTTTTATATACTACTGTGACATTCCTATGTCTCTTACGATGGCCTATTGTACATTGTAGCACATTCTAAATGAATAAGAACCACTCAAATGAGCATTTTTTACCGATTACCAACTTCCTTCTACTATATTTTTTACCCCATTGTCCCAAAGTGCTTCATACTGTTCCAAGGTTCGCTTCTAACCTGAATTCGAATTTTAATATCTTTGGATCCCAGTCTATATGTCATCATCTGACAATTAGACACCAAAAATATTATGTAAAATGGCATAGTTATACTCGCAGATTACCAGTAGAATAATTATTCGAAATCATGGATAGCTGTTAAGAATATTTTGCATGGGTAAAAGCATGTTAGGGTGTACCTTAAAAAATATCATTTAATGACCAGAAAAATACCTAGAAAGGTAGCCAATACTGGGTACTACAGAAGTTATGTAATATCTCAATAATATTAAGTTTCAAGGTTAATTATTCTCTAATAGGTTTGATTTTACATAACATTGGATTTTAATGTGGCATTTTTCAACCATCTCAAAAAGTTACTCCACTACTATTTTTAAATATTGTTGGGCTTGATGTGCAAAAACGATAGGCAATTGGCTAAAACGTGCTAAGGTCACTAGGATCCCTTGAGGTATTGGGAATCGAGTTGGAAGCTCAATCATGAGGTCATATGAAACTAGTGCTCTTTGAACCATACAAGATAGTCAACTTAGAAAAATTCAAGCTTTTTTAAATGCGCAACATTCCTATTATCCTTCAAAAATCAGCTACTTTCTCCACAAAAATATTTAATCTCGTTCATTTATTGAAGCGACATCCTAACATTACTTCATGTTCCTAGGTTGTGATATGCAGAAGATAATTCTCAAATTTTTCATATATATATAAATCAAGCCTTTTTGGAAGTGAATGTGAAAAGGTAAATGTGAACTGTAGTGGAGACATTTCCTAGTTGCATTTAAAGAACGACCTTTATACGACAAATTTCTTCTTCACTACTTATAGTGCATTTGAAAAAGAAGAAACAAGGTCTTATATCAGCAAAAACTTAGTTGGAGATTAAATACTAGATCGTGTTTGACTTAGAATTTTCTACTATATAATGCCGCATCAAGTGAGATGTGTCAAAGCTTGAGGATATGACCAACCAACGTTTCAATGTGTTGGTGGCAGCAGCTGATTCAATAGTGCCAAGCCCCACAGGTTAAAGTACAGGAGCTCATTGCAATAGTCTGAAACTTCATATGGGCTGGCACAATGGAGGGGGCTGTAGTTAAGGTGGCCTGGACCAAATGCATCCTCCCCAAGTGCAGGCAGGTGACGTAGATATGATGGACTTCTTACTGCAGAGTAAGGTCCTCATCTCAAAATTCATTTGGCAGCACCTCAGATGACTCTTCTGGCCTGGTTTATACCTTCTTAAACTATCTCTTGGTTATTGTATCCCTACAGACAAGAAAGCAGTCAAACTAGTTCCTTGGGCTCGATTTCAACCTCTCGCACCTTTTTCAAATGCATCTTCTTTTCTACGAGGATTATTGGCAGCGTGGGATGCGGTCAAACATCTATGGTGGCTGTGTCCTTCCATCCATGCTCTCCTAGTTACTTCGTGGTGGTGGGCACCATTGCCGTCAAACCTCTTAGCACCTCCACTTGCAGCATCAATTCATCTCCTTACACAGAGATGATGGGTTTGAGCAAGTGTTGTCTCTATTGAAGCATGGTATGAAGGTGGTCACCTCTTGTCATGGTCGGCGTTTCAAGCAAAATTCTTACTCTCATATTGGGATGAAACTGTATGAAAGAAGGTAGCAGAGAATTTGCCTCTCATAGTGGAAGTTGATTTCAGGAAAAGGATGTTGTGGGGTTGTCACAAGGATAATCACAGAGGCAAGTAATTTGTCCGCTCCACATATCGTCTCCTCTTAGTTCCACGGCCTCTCCCCACAATTACAGATTCCAGAACCCCTATGGGCTCTACATGGCGCTGGCTTTGGGATAGTTGCTCCATCCTAAAGTTTCTGTACTTTTGTGGCAAGTTTTTTATAGGTGTTTGCATGTAAGTGCCTTGTAGAATCGTTATGATCTTTGCATCTCTACAATATGCCCGCTTTGCCTTTCAGATGTCGAACCACTTGAGCATTGCCTCTTTTCTTGCCCAGAAGTTCAACCAACATGGTTCTGGCTTCAAGGTTTATTTAACAGTGCACTGGAAAGTCAATCTGTTAATTTGGCATCCTATCCAGGTGCATGGGGGCCAGCTAAGCAGGATTTCATCTAAGATCTGATTGGTTACTATGGGATCATCGTAGGCTGCACATTTTTCAAGGCATTTATTTACCTGTTCTTGTGTTATTAGTGTAGCCTAGGCTAAGATACGAATGGCTTATAAGTCTTTCTCCCTCAGGGAAGAAGTGATAGACTGTATCTGGATTCGGTATCTTCAAAGCATATTCTCCTATGCTAGAGTAAGGACATAATGCTTCAGGCTCGTGTTTCAGGAACATTTTCATGTTACACAGTTAGATTAGATGAGATATGTACATCTTCTGAACCATAAATAATAGGCCATGTTCTTAGCAAAAGCAGCGTGGGGATTAACTCTCCCATGCACCATGGACACGGTTTTTTTGGATATAATCAAGATTGCTCGGGATAACCCAAGCGGTGGAGAAGGAAAAGGTCTCCCTTTCTAATCATTTGAGAATGTAAATTAACCTAGGATTCAACCTACCACTTAACTGATAATTCCTGATTTATTACATCACATGTATGCAACAGGTAGATGGTTATGGCAATTTATAGAGGTTACATCCAATTTGCAATATTGTGTTTGCAATTGCATTAGATCAGGATAAACATCTCATTACTTTGTAAATACTATAACGTTTGTCTGCTTTTACCCCCTGTAAGCGCAAGGTGCAAGACTCAACAATTGATTTATTTTTTATCGTCCATGAGACCAAATGGCCTTTGGGATCCAAAAAAAGTAAACACAGAACAGTTGAACGATTACTGTCCAGGACTAAAAAACCTCTGCTCTAAAGGTTTTCAAGGTAAAAACCTTAGCAGTAATAAGCTTGTTAATGAACTATACATTTTTACATGTCAATGTAATTATCGGAAGTTAAAATTTCCTCATCATTGCTTTTATTCTTTATTGAATTTAGAGAGGTGCAGGCTTAAGAAAAGTTGCTGCAGTTAGTGTTGCTAGACAAGCTCAAGTTGGGAAGAAATAGGCTGAAGCTAGTGTAGAGGCAAAATATAGGGAAATTACTGGAAACTTGAAAACACATGATTTTGGCCAAAAAAGCCTTCCGATGTCATAGAATACGTATGCTTCAATGGTACATCTGTAAGGGTTAAAACTTGTCATCCAGTATACAGGAAAGCCCCGCATGTCATGCCGTTAAGAAGCTTGGAGAAAATTCCTGCGTATCAGCTCGGCATCAAGCAATATTGCTCCAAAGTCATACGGTATGGTCCTCATCTTTTAAGAGAACGTTTTTAAAGCTACAACTTTTATTTGTTTTTTCATAAAAGATGGTTGCTGCATTTGATGCTGTTGTGAGTGTAAAAAAAATATGACGCAGTCGGAATAAGTTAATACATCATAATTGTTTCTGCCATATGTAGATTACATCACATTGAACCAGGAACTAGCTGCATTATGTAGATTTCGTCATACTGAACCATGAACAGAAACTTTGTATATTGGTATGCCAACCTAAAGCAGGCCACATCTGCTCATAGTGCTGCATCTATAATGTATGAATTTAGGTGTTTTTTGTTCTGAAGGTCCCCTGACATGTAATGCTTGAGGTACTCCCCAAAAACAACAGTTTTGTATTTGGGTAGATGAGACTGATCAATTAGCGGTGTTATTTTGGAGTCCAGAGCTGGCTGTACAAATGTGGCTAGGGAGATCCGAGTCTCTGCTGTACTTAAGACCCTATGTTCAACACTTTTATACTTTCCATTTGTCAGGACCTGCAGGTAACATAGTAGAAACAAAGAAAAATGTAAGTGATAGGAAAAAAGAAACAAAATAGTTTAAACACAAATTAGAGGCATGTGCTCAGAATGCTTCCTCTACCTCGAGTTGGTCTGCCAAGAATACTGACAGAGTATTTGGCACCGGTTTTATGGGAATCCATTCGCCATTATAGTTAATTTCTAAGCCAGAGACTTGGTTCTGAAGCAAGATGGTGATACCTCCTGGATCCGAATGGTTCCTCACCCCCATGGTAAGTTCTGGATTTGGACAAGGGGGGTAATGGTTTGCAAGCAGAATAATTTTGTCCAGAATCTTGGGTAAATAATGTGACTCTAGTTTCAGGTTTTCAGAGATAGCAGCCAGTAGAGAAGAGGAGAGTTTATTCATGTGATCAGCATACTGTAAAGCAGCCTTCCTGATAATTTGTAAAACATCAAAGTGTTAGAAAGTAATCTGTGCAGAAGGCATTAGAAAGTAAGAACTTACTTATAACAGGCTGGCTTGTGAGGCAACAACTCCACAGGCGTTGGGACAAGGGCATGCCTCAAATAATCACGCCATTCTAAGACAGAATCATGTGTCGGATTAAAGCTGGTTCCGAATCTCATAATCTTAGATGGATCATTTGAATAGTAGAGCTTCTTGTCTTCAAAAGGCAAGTTAAAGAATTGCTGCACTGCCTGCATCATTTCTGCTAATACAGATCTGGGTATGCCATGATTAATAACCTGCAAAGACATAGCATGTTGTTGAAGAACGGAAGGAAAAGGATAGATGAAACAAGAACAAGAAAACTCTGTATATTTATGAACTGTGAATACAATGAATATATAGGGGCATTGCCCCAAATCATGGCTGAACCGCCGGAGATGACCGTTGGGATGATCCCAACCACTCCCACAGGTGGCAGTCAGGGATGCAATCTCTAACATTCCCCCCCAAACCTGATGCCACAAACCAAGAATCATCCCGGATCCCATATAAAAGTATCCACTGTTACCTCTTGAATGGTGAAGGAAAGAAAGCTGGCAAAACTTGAGTATTCCCAGCAATGTGAAATTCTCAATTCATTTAAAACACCATAATGATCATCAAGTCTGAACTGTTCCTCGGATTCTGTCCAGCAATACAATCCGTTCTCAAAGCAAGAAACTACCCAACTTGGGCATTGGGCATTTGAATCCAAGATCAAAGGACCGAAACTGGGCTCTGATACCATGTTGAAGAACGGAAGGAAAAGGATAGATGAAACAAGAACAAGAAAACTCTGTATATTTATGAACTGTGAATACAATGAATATATAGGGGCATTGCCCCAAATCATGGCTGAACCGCCGGAGATGACCGTTGGGATGATCCCAACCACTCCCACAGGTGGCAGTCAGGGATGCAATCTCTAACACATGTAACATATGAAGCAAATACATAACACATAACATATAATGATGAGTCCAGAATACCATGTTCAAGTAAAGCTAAGGGACCACCTGAAAGAAACCCCATTTTTCACAAGCATCTCCAATAGCATGAAGCACTTTAGAGCGTCCTGAATTATGAAGACTTGCAAGGTCAATGACTGGGACTTGGGGAGTGTTAGAAGATTGTATCATGTTGGTTAGGGGCCTAAGAGGAGGAGGCAGTATGTAGGCATCAGGCACCCTAACCATTTTTCCAGAATCCAGCAGTGCCTTCACTCCTTTGGTATCATTCTTCATCTCAGCCATGCCCTCAAGTGCTTACTCATGTCTTCTGGGGATCATGCTTATGTAGGAACTCTATGACATAAAAAATGTTTATGTGCGCCATATATTGATGAACACGTTGAAGACCCCACCACCTTATTGTCAGCAGCGTGTTCGATATACCGCCTCCGTACTCTTGCGTCGGGACATATGCGCTGGAATGTACGTCAGCATGACTGAATATGTATGACATCAATAATAATGTATGTGAGATCATTGACTGCGTGTAGAATTGATCAGGACATGATGACCTCAGAAATTGTAATATCAGCCATTGCCAATCACATAAAAAAGTGAAAGAACTAACGTATTACTGAAGAAGCAGATACTCTTTGAAATTTTTCTTATCAGATCTTTCGCCTCTCTATATTTCTTGATTATTCAAAATATCAAGGCATCCCAGATATGAAACTTACCTGCATGTCTTTTCCATACTTCTCGATTGTTCGCTAGCTGTTAACAAGTGAACCTTAGGATTCTGTTAAGCACTCTTCAGTTCTGAAAAAGCTGTGTTCAGCGTCCTAGCTGATATTGACTTAAGATTTATTAAATAGGTTGGAGCTTACTGTCAGTTCAAATATCTTCAAGTTAAGAAATGAATCGAAAATGTTCATGCATCTCGATGCTCGTCTCCAATACCAGTTATCTCCACCTGTCCTGCATTGATCTGGTGTTTGTGGAGGAGATTCGTCCTGTGCGGCAAAGCAGCTTTTCAAACTATTAAAAATAAAAATGTATTTTTGAAACTATTAAAATGTTGCGAAACGTAAAAATGTATTTCTAAGCGATGCATGAACATATGTAAGCCACGGTACTCCGGTAGTGAGGCCCTAAACACCCTAATTTGTTCATAAAAACCTCAAATTAGGCACTATGGTACAATTATAGGAATATCTGCAGAATATCTTAAATAAACGGTGGAGATAGCGAGACAAGTTAGAATATCTGCAATGTCTTAAATGGACATCCTGAGATAATACCAAAAACAAAGATTCTGAATCCCCACTTACTTTCTATATTGAGTTTCAGTGGGATATTCCTTGAAGAGCAGCTTGCATAGCATGCATATATTTAAAATTGCATGAAGAACAGCTTGCAGTGGATAGATTGTAGATCAAGAAGATTTTCGATCATGTAACAGCCAAGTTCAACCTTTATTCTGATTCTGCATATCCAAAATCAATTTTTCTTCCTTTGTTTTCTTCTATTTTTACCGCCTTCATGGCACCATCTTGTTTACTATGAAAGTAGACTTAATATATTCCTATCAATAAGCTACTAATAAAACATGCAATTTGCTTAAGAATCAATCTATAATTGTAGAAATATAACATACGTCAAAAGTACTTGCTTGTTTGCTTCATGTCAATGAGATGAGCGATGATCATAATTTGTACCAATAATGCATTAGGTCCCCTTAAGTAGTATACCTAAGATTGTTTACTATGAACGAAGTGAACTTAATATATTCCTATCAATAAGCTACTAAACATCCAGTTTGCTTTACGGCATACTCCCAAAGATTAGAATCAATCTGTATATGTGCAAATACCTCAAAAGTACTTGTTTGTTTGCTCTGCGTCAATGAGACGAGCAATGATCATAATTTGTACCAATAATGCATTAGGTCCCGTTAAGTAATATACCTGAGATTGTTTACTATGAACGAAGTGAACTTAATATATTCCTATCAATAAGCTACTAAACATCCAATTTGCTTAAGGCATACTCCCAAAAATTAAAATCAATCTATAATTGTACAGGTATAATATACCTCAAAGGTACTTGGTTGTTTGCTTTGCGTCCATGACATGAGCAATAATCATAATTTGTACCAATAATGCATTAGGTCCCATTAAGTAGTATATCAAAGAGCATATTAGTATCTACCACTTTTTAGACATCCCAAATTACATACGGACCTGTACTTAAACATTCAGAATTTTCATCATCAAAGTCAATTCAAAACTCAAAAATAAAAATCAACAATATAAGATATTATAATATTGAATCCAAAATGAATGCATTTTTTTTATTGTTTAAGGTCCATATTGGGAAGTCACCAGACAGCCAAGCCTAGTAGACACCCACAAGTCCCAACAATATCGGGTTGCGCCAAATGGACCATATGAGCATGTATCAACAAAAAATTCTGCTACTTCAGGGCTCATCATTAATATAATCCCTAGCAACTCCATTCAAGATATGACATCTAAAGTAAAGTTTGAACCCCTAACTAAAGTGCACAAATCTTATGCATCACTAAGTCTATACCAACTCGCCACACATGCGTTGAACAAAATTTTTGCGGTACATGTACATTTTGGAGGCAGAGATACCTCTCGTCTTAGGAGATAATGAGTATTTTTTTATTGTTTAAGGTCCATATTGGGAAGTTACCAGATATCGAAGCGTAGTAGACACTCAGAAGTTTCAACCATATCGGGTTGCGCCGAATGGACCATAGTAGGGAATATGTATCAACAGAAAATTTTGCTACGTCAGGACAACCATATCGGGTTGCGCCGAATGGACCATAGTAGGGAATATGTATCAACAGAAAATTTTGCTACGTCGGACTCCGTTCAAGATATAACATCTAAGGCAAGGTTTGAACCTCTGACTAAAGCGCACAAAGTTTACGTATCACTAGGTCTATACCAACTCGCCACACATCCGTTGAACAAAACTTTTGTGGTACATGCACACTTTGAAGGCAGAGATACCTCTCACCTTAGGAGGTGATGAGCATTTTTTTATTGTTTAAGGTCCATGTTGGGAAGACACCAGACAACCAAACCTAGTAGACATCCACAAATCCCAACCATATCGAGTTGCACCGAATGGACCATAGTGAATATGTAGTTTAAGGTCCATATTGGGAAGTCACCAGACAGCAAAACCTAGTAGACACCCACAAATCCCAATCATATCGGGTTGCGCCGAATGAACTATAGTAGTAAATATGTATCAATAGAAAGTTCTGTTACGTCGGGGTTCATCATTAATAAAAAATCCCTAGCAACTCCATTCAAGATATGACATCTATAGCAAGGTTTGAACCCCTGACCAAAGTGCACAAATCTTATGCATCACTAGGTCTATACCAACTCGCCACATATCCGTTGAATAAAACACTTTGAAGGCAAAGATACCTCTCGCCTTAGGAGGTAATGAGTATTTTTTTATTGTTTAAGGTCCATATAGAGTAGGTAATGAATAGTTTTTTTATTGTTGAAGATCCATATTGAGAAGTCCCCAGACAGCCAAGCCTAATGGACATCCACAAGTCCCAACCATATCGGGTTGCGCCGAATAGACCATGGTGAACATGTATCAATAGAAAGTTCTGCTACGTCAGGGTTCATCATTAATATAATCCCTAGCAATTCCGTTCAAGATATGACATCTAAAGCAGGGTTTGAACCCCTGTCCAAAGTGCACTTACGCATCGCTACGTCTGTACCAACTTGACAGACATCCGTTGAACAAAACTTTTATGGTACATGCACACTTTAGAGGCAGAGATACAACTTAAGCCCTCAAGGTACCCAATGTTGGGCACCTTTTGGGGTACTTTCTGGTAGATAGAAAGGCTACTACACTATTTGGTCTTCATGGATGATAAAATTTTATTCAGTTAAATTTAACTCCCAGCCAAACTCAAATATTTAACATTACCCTCTATGGAGATATTACACCTCTAGGTGTTCTCTCTACTCTTTGATATTAATCATGAGACCTATGAATATATCAAATATTACAAGTTGATGCAGTTGAAATTTTTAAATTTTAGTATGTGTACTTATGGCAAGATCTTAGGTCTACTCAAATTCCTTATATGTTTCCTCCTTTAAGGTCCTCAATTCTCCAGTTATGCCAAGTCTCTAGAGTGATACAATATGTTGGTAATAGGGGTATATAAAATAGTAATATGACAAAAAGTTTTTTTTTTTCTCTTGTTCTTGCTTCAATTCACGCAATTATTTACTAGGGATGGCTCTTATAGGGATGATTCTTATGTGCTACATGGCTCTGCCTTGATTCTTATGTGCTACATGAATCATCAGCCGGCTGATATGTAGGAATTAGGTGAACTGAATTGATTTTTATCGTCCATGGAAACCAAGTATCTATGGGACCCAATACAAGAAAAAGCACAGCAAGTCTGTTAATATATATGATTAAAAAAACCGTCGCCCAAAGGGTTTTCAAGGGGAAAAACCTTGACAGTTATGAGCTCACTGATGAACCAGGGAATAAATTACTAATCACATATTTCTTATTAGTTAGAATGACTTTAGCTAAACTTGCTCGAAACTGATCCCAAAACTTTCTGTGATTTAGCTAAAGTCTACAATTTTGCCTCTCATACTTTTTAGCGTTTAGCTAAACTAATTCGAAATTTGTCCTAAAAGTTTCTGTAGTGTGAGCAACTATTATACGTTTCCCAATTGTTTCTATTTGCTTTAGTCATTTTCCTTGTGGAAACATGCTAAGAACTTGCCATCTAGCTAAGTCTAGGCCTCAAATTATGCCATCGATGCTAAGAAATAGATTATTAATCATAAAAGATTGTCCTCTCATACCTCCCAGATCCATTTGCTTGTCTCAATTCAAGGGCGATGTGCACCTCTGCAAATGGACGTTATTACTCTGCAGTTCTTCATAAGCAAATATGTACACACATAGCATTGTGGATCCTTTTTTTTTTTTTTTTGAAGGACGAAAGCCAAAAAGTTTATTAATCAGATAAAAAGTACAAAATTTACATGTCTCATCTAACTGTGTAAGCACAAAAAGATGCCACGGGAGCACGAGCCTGGAGCACAATGTACTTACTCCAGAATAGGAGATTAATGATAAGAATCAATTCAAAGATACTGAATCCAGATGCGTTCCATCATTTCTGAATCAAGGGAGGAACACTCGTAGGCTGTCAATATGTTTTTCTGGGCCACCGTAATAACACCGCGCGCAGAAGAATTAATGCCCTGAAAGATGTGGTGTCTGCGACGCTCCCATATCGACCATAGGAGCCAACCGGAACCAAGATGGAATGCCCTTTGTTTAGCTGGAGGCCATGTGTTGGATCTCGTTCAAGCATGAGATTGATCTGGCTTTGATAGTGTGTTGTTTTGACCTATTCTAGGGCATGAGCATCCAAAAAAATGCTGAGAAAGCGAGCTTCAGCACTGTCTCAAGTTATGGTGATCCTCTTTAGTTTATACCTTTATGCACCTATGCTCCTGTGCATTCCATTGGAAAGGTTTTGAGGCATTGCGGACCCATTGCCATGGTATAAGCAAGGTTGGGGAGATGAGTATTAACATATTGAGCTTTGCATGTGTCTCATTCTTCGTAATCTAGTCATTTCGGACAATACAATTATGTAAGACGAAGTAAGTAACTCCACTAACTATGTTATCGGTTTGGAGAGTGGTGGAAAGCTAAAATATTCCTTAGAGCTCCTTATAATAAAGCAAGCAGTTCGTTACTTGGCCCATGCATGTTATCACATGGCATGCTAATCGGGATGGGAGAACTGCCCAAAGTAAAAAATGCCTCTCCGCTGTGCTTCAAGCTATAGTGTAAAGAAAGACATGCTCATCATTTAAAGGTCATTACGGGCCATCATGTTTTAAGGGTAATTTTTCACTATGATGGTGTCTTATATTCTAGCTATTTAAAAAATAAATAGTTTTCCACTTTATAAGACATGTTTCATTCCCAGACGATGCACTTATATATGGGGAGGGTAGCAAAATTAAATGGGTTTTTATATATATTTTTAAACCCAAATTTAAACGCCTTCATATGCCTTTCACCCAAAGACATATAAAAACACTTTAAAAACTTTCATTCTTCCATATACATATGAAAATTGGCCCAATTGAATGGGTTTTTATGGCCACTCCAAAAAAAAGGAACCCTAACTCGTGCTCATGCATAAAATACAACGACAAAATATGAACACCCCTTTTTCCCCTTTAAGTTTGGGTAGGTTGGCTTCCTACTTTTATAAGGGAATAAATTTAAAATACAAATAAAACATGTTCTACTCTATGATGGTTTTGTGTCGAATTCTATAACAATATCCAACAACTTCAATTTTGTGCATTGTATCGTTTGGCCGAGAATAAAAAATGGTTTCAGATAAAGAGTTGAAAATTACCATCACATTAAATAGTGGAAATCCAGTTGTATCTCAAAAAACATTTTCGACTGTTGTTATCACATAGCATTGGCAGAATACGTTCGTGACATCGGTCAAATTCAATTGGGATAACACGACCTCGTATGATGTTTTGTTTAGCACTGTCAAGGCGGAATCAATTAGAACAACCCTCCAAACCACGTGCATGAACGCGAAAGGGATGCATTTATGGCTTGGAAGTATGTATACCTACATGCCATTTTTTTTTTTTTTGAATTGGAGTATAAAACTCGAGAGGGATATATGCGTAGCAAAACTAAAAAATTGTATGCTAGGGGCTTTTTTTAAAAAAATGTATATATAAGGGTTCTTTTACCGCTCATGCACGCATGTGGCACACTTTTAAAGGAAGTAGATCTCCTCAGAATGTGAGAGGCTCACATATTGAGCATACAGTATATTTTCAACCTCAATCTTCTGGTGAATGTGTATGGTTGAAAAAATATTACGTAGACAAATTGGGGCTATAGGAAAATAATATTTATATATACAAGAAATTTATCGCGGCGGCCTTGGCCGCCGCGAACATTTCTCTAGTTCTAACCCCGTGAAGTTGGACTTACCATAAGTTCTGGGTCTTGTTTAGTAAGGAATGTGTGACAGTTAGAGTTACGTGAATGTCAATTTCGAATGAATTGAATGCAGAGGGTATGAACTTGTGTCATTACCTTGAGTTCTCGTGCTCCTAAGGTAGATGGATGTTATAAGTGATCACAATGCATGACAACTTGCAAGGAACAATTCAACAAACCTACGCAATGTTCTAAAGGGAAAGACCTTTTATATATTACAATAAATTTTTTCGCAACATTTGTCTCAATGTCATAAAACTAGAGTATTTTTTAACTCAAGTATGCACTAGTGGATTGCATAGTTAAAAACTTGAAAGAAAGAGGCCAGTTCCTTGATTGTCGAATGGAAGCACCATTGCATTGTCTTGACCCTTAGCTATTATATGCATCACCTAAGTTAGGTAGCAAGATCACACACAATATAAAAAGAGGGCACATTTTTCTTGCGACTGGCTTATACCGAGGTGCCCCAACCCTTTCTCAAACAAATTAGATCGGCATTCCAAGGTTAGTTATGGGAGCTCTTGTCGTATTTTTGTTGTTGTGGACCTCACATGCAATACGTCAAATAAAATTTTTGTAATACATCAAATGTAATACATCAAAAGCTACGCCTATGGATTAGAGTTTTTCTTAAAGTACGGGCTATGGTTGCATCTTAAAAAATCATGCAATTAAGGGATCCGTCACACAATGAATTTAGCAAGAAAGAAGCAATTGGAATCCACACGAAAGCTCGTCATTGTAATTAATAGAGGCAAAGGGCATCGCTCACCATGCTCGATCTTTGCAAAGACAACTGTGAAGAAATAGAAATCATTTGGAAAGGAAGCTTCTTGGCGTAGGCCTATATGGAATTAAGTTTAGTAATACTTTGACCCATACAATGATTAGAGCACGGAGCTTCAATTTTCATATATTTACATGTCAATGGTGGACCTTAGTTTAAAAGTGGTAGAATCTCTAATGAAGAGCCAATCACGGAGGACCTTGTCACATATGACACTCTATTCCCACTTAACAAGAGGCCTCCCATTATGCCGGTTTGTATATTACACCTATTTAAGGGTCTCCAAATGTACTTGCACGGCTACATGCCATTTCTTTCAAGCCGAATATTCTAGCTTGAACGCTACTTGGATATCGCAGAATCTAATTCTCCCTTTTCTTACCCTTTTGAATCCATAATTCAGCTCTTCAAAAACTTGCTTGTCCCTTGATTCCAAGCTTCTAAGCCTACCGAGTATACATATCGACCAAAAGGGGTATCCGGTTAGGGAAATGCTTGTAACGAGAGCTTTTTGTCTCGAGCATGGCATTCAACCGGATGGAAGAATTCTTGCGTATAACCCCGAATTTTATTAATCTTTTCTCGGACTATAGAAATACGTTTTCGCAGAGTCTTGATTGCTTTATTTTGAAGTACAATTTGATGGAATTATCTTTGTTGATTTTGTAGTGAAGTTTACCGGTCATCGAAAAGATTCTTTCAACACATTTTTCATTGAAACTACTACTGAAAGCATGTTCCTAGAGCTATAATGGTGAATTTAGAGCCGGCAACATCAATAATGAGGTTTTTCAGAAATCAACGGCAATTTACCGCGACCCATTCCCTTTGTTTTTGCCATCTTCATCTCCAATCAATCCACACCGGAGTTCAAGCACGGGATCGGACATAGCCAATTCACGCCAGAGTCTAAGCACAAGACTGGACATAGCCATTGCCGTTTTTGATCCCTCTTGTAGAAATACTACCATTGCTATGGTAGAGCTTTACCTTCTCAAACTAGCACCTCTTTTTTTTTTGCGCCTAACAAAGGCTCCTATTTTTTACTCCATAAAATCCACGGTCCCCGCTACGAAAATCCCATTTTGCGAGAGAAATCCTCTGTTTTTTCCCCTTTCTTGGCGGACTTGCTTCCATTTATTTCTTCTCGACCCTTTCTCTTTATCTTCATTAACCACAGAGCAAAAGGTTTTGAACATGCATTACCAAAAAACATATAGCTCTGTTCTCCGGTCTCCTTAGCTCTGCTAAGAACCCGCTGCAAGAAAACTGCTTTGTTTTTTTTTTTTTGGATCAGAGCCCAAATAGCTCTCACCGAACTTTCTATAGCTGATTGTCGAGCATATCTTGGGAGAGTGCTATGGCGGATCCTCAATCTGTTGCAACTAGAAGGACCGGATAATGGAACCCAGAATTTCACATTCTTCCGTTTGTGATTCTGTGAACCAAATTCACCCAGAGAAAACTCAGCGGCAATTAACAGTAGCCCGGGCTCTTGTGTGCTCTAATGGCATTTTCAATTATCCTATATATTGTTTGGATCTGGATCGATTCAACGCAATAAAAATGGATCTTCTGGATGAACATATCGCAAAAAGAACGACTAGAACGACCGGATAATGGAACCCAGAAATTCACCTTCTTCTGTTTATCGATTCCGTGAACCAAATCCACCCAGTGGCAATTAACAATAGCCTGGATTCTTGTGTTGCTCCAATGGCATAAAGGAGCTCCAATGGAGTAACCCAGTTTCAGAAGAGGGTTGATAGCATTTTTAGTTCTGTCGGAGTGAGGAAGGAGCTTCAATCGAGCAACCCAATTGTAGAACAGGGTTAAGCCATCTAAGCAGTCTTGGTTTATCTGCCTGAAGTGGAATACCCTGGCTTGAGAAGGGCTTCTAGCTATGGCTGAACATGCAAATAGCTAGGGATTGCGTGCAGAGCAAGAAAGCCACCGTGAGAGATCTCCAAGATTGGACGGAATGGTGTCGACCATCCAATATTTCGTCTTTTAAGGTTTTAGAAATGGAGAGAAAAAGGTACGTGTCAAGCGCTTAGGTTGCTCTCAGCCCAGAAAAATTACTTCCCTATTTTTTAAGAACAGAAAACATACTGCTTTATATATGGTATGATAAAGGTCGCATAGGAGTGGTTTTTTTTGGAAGGAATTGACGTATAAAACTGGGGGGGAGGGGGGGGTATATGCGTCACAAAATTAAAAAATCATATAATAAAGAGCATTTCCCGTCTGAAAGAAGTGCATTCCCTGCGCCACTGTGAGGCATGGAGCACTAGCAGAATGTGCTCGGGATATAACATGACGTTGTATGATGTTTAGTCTAAAGCACGAAGCATTAGCAAGATACAATCAGAATGTAACATGACTTCTAATTGCACATGCAGGCATGCATGCTTACTGAATGATGGTCATTGCCATTTAGCATCTATTCAAGAATGTTAAGATGTCAGCTCCTGGTCGTGCATGATGCCTCACTGAAGCAGGTGCAGGATGCTTCACTGAAGTACAACATCTATTGGGACGCATACTGATGCAAGCAGTTGGATGTCACTGCTTAGCCTTCTCAAATGCATGGTGACATAGCGATAGAAAAGATTGCTAAAGAACTTGTCACAATGGGATCTTATTACCTTGCTGGTTGTGTACTCATGACTAATATAGATATTCCCTTGTAGGTATATGCAATCTGAAGCATTCAGTATGTTTGTAGTATGGAACATTCACATGCAATAAAGGGGTTTTTTTTTCACCATTTCATATTTGTATACTTATCATTAGGGGGGTTTTTTGCCATTATCTAGGGGCAAAACATATATACTTTAGGTGTTAAATTAGCTTCCAGAAGCCAGTATTTTGTTCTGCACCGCGAGGCGCAAAGCACTTTCTCGCACACCATATTACTCCATAAAGACAATACAATTAAAGGTCATACATTTAAGAATTGAATTGAATTGAATTGATTGTATTATCCACGGAGACTAACTGGACCATGGGACCCAATAAAAAAGTACAACAGACTTATTACTGTTCGGATTAACAAACCCCCGATCCGAAGTGTTTTCGAGAAAGAAATCGTGGCAGAAATAAGTATGCTGGCAAACTGTACAAATATACAAATATACATCATGAAACATGTGTACATGTTAGGTGAATGTCTGAGCCCATAGCTGAGCCCGCATATCTATGTCCTTCTGAAGGTACGATCCCAACATCTGTATCAAAGCCATGTTCAATAACACATGTAGCGGCCAATCGGGCCTGACCAACTCAATGTAAGATGTCTGGATTTGTTCATATGCTGGTGGCCAGCTCTGCAGAGTGTGGCACTCATCTTCAACGACTTTCCACTGGTAGCACTGACAAACCTTATCCTCGCTTGGCGGAGTAATCCATCTGCATGTCTTGATTTGGAGATGATGTGCGCCTGTGCGAATTGAAGCAATGAGTCTGCGCTTTTTCATAGACAGATAGATGGGTACGCAGGTAGCATTGATGGCCTCGTTCCAACGTGGGATTAATGGGGTGTTGATAATGTGTTGTCTTGACCTGTTCAAGGGGGCTGGCATTCCAAAGCTTGTTGAGGCCACCTGGTGAGCCATTGAGCTCTCTTTTTCCTCCGGCAGGCCTTGAGACAATGTAGCTCCATTGCTACAATATAAGCAAAATTAGGATTAACCACCCTTTGAAAGTATACAATATGGCAATCAAGGGCTGCCCTCTGAAGAGGCAAGAAACCTGTCTCCTGCAACATGATTTAAAATAAGACCGTGGGATTCACTCCCAATGCCCATGCCAAGAAGGTTTTCTGCACCTGCTCCAAATCATTCCAGGTAATAAGAGATACTAACGGGCCCCAGACTTCGACCCCATATAGAAAGATGAGCTCCACCAATACTTTAAACAGGTGGGACTGATGGACACATTCATAAGCTCCATTTTGTGGTTGTTTTGCATTACATACCATACCTCCCGACCATTGTCGCTCTTAACCAGATGGAAGTGTCCCAGTACATGATAGAAGGACCCAAATACTTATAGGTATGTGTCACTTCCATATTCCGCCCCCGATAACTGAAGAAGGGAGGCCTTGGCTGACATGAGGATGATATGAGGACCACATTAGTCTTGGCCAAATTGACGTAGTGGTTTGGCTGAATATGTCCAGGGCATCAAGATGGCACTGCATGTCCTCCGGAGTGTGAGTTAGGAGGTCCACATCATTAGCATATATTAATTGCCTTGAGATCTGGTGTCGAAGTTGAGCTCCATTGCTCCCATGGTCTATGTAGAGTCCAAACGGTGCCAGAGAGAGAGGACTTCCCAGGCGAACCCCGTTACAGCTGTGGAATGGTTGGCTTACCAGGTGTGAAGTTTTCGAGGAGCACGACACTACCCAACTGCTGGTGCTGTCATTATATAGATGAACATACAGGTCCAGCCTATCCACATCCAAATGGGTGTGATAGAAGTTGCTTTTCCCATGTGGAAAATAGCAGGCCATTAGGAAGCCATGGTTGCTACTAAAGTTCTGGCATCCATATAAAGGTAGCGGTTGTACCTATCTGTCTTGTGCAGGGAGATAAACTGTGCCAAGTTTGTTTGGTAGTAACAGGCATCCCCCCTCCCAAATATCGACTTTTTTGTGCGACTCTGAAGATCGAGTAATCTTTGGTAGTCCAGCAAGTCGGGTAGCTTGTGCCCTACATGCTCCCATGTCTCCATGAGGAATATGATATCTATATCCACAGCAACAGAGTTGAGAATATGTCCCTTCTACCATGGAAAATCCCTATAATTCTAAGAGAGCACACGGAGGCACAATTCCTATTTATTAGTAATAGGTGCAAATGCAGATTCAGTTGTGGCGGCAAGGCGAGAGGTGGTAGCAGCGGCAGCAGCATGCTGAACACAGGTAGTTGGGATAGTTGGAAGAGGGCATGGACTGGAGCGGGTGGAGCGAGCCTGGAGCGGGTGTGGACTCAGAGCAGGAGCCTGATTAGGAGTAAAAGGGGCTTCGCAAAAGGACCATAAGGGTTTGCAGTAGTGTTGGTTGCCAGAAGATATACATCTTGCCTCGGACAAGTCCCGTGACTCTCCCTGGCATAGGATGCTCTTAATCTTGATGAGCTCGTGCCTGCAGGACTCTTGCTATGCTAGAGTTAGGTCTCAGTCAACGTACAAGGACGTGTCCTTCAACTGCTTGCCCTTGGCAATATGGCTACTTGCACTTGCGCGTCCATGACTGTGAATGTGGCAATACGATTGTTGTCAGGCCATTGTATGCTATGGGGGCTTCCGCTAACAATGCGTATACTAATGCAGGAAATGCCATACGAGCAATGATCTACATCTGAAGGCGTTCAACGAGATCTTCCCCACGAGATCTTCCCCTGTTTCTTCTGGCAAGCCACGGACCACCACGTTATGGTTCCTCCATCAGATCTCTTGGAGCTCTCTAATGCTTGAATCAATGTTAACTGTGCCAGGAGGCATTGTCTGCCTGGGAGGTCTGAGCTGTATTTGGCATTGTGGGCATGGCAACATGGGCCGATGTGCTCATTGTCTACGCTAATCACTCTGGCATTAAGATGTATCTCCTCTAAGGCCTGCACCTTCTGAATCTAGGAGTTCAACTTTTGCTAGGTAAGGACGGAAAGGATGTTAGGCGGATGGTTGGGCGGAGCGGCTAGGGTAGCCGGCTGCCTCCCTTTCTTGCCACTTTAAACCACCAGATTATGGTGCAAAACAGCAGCAATATGGGTGCTAGCAGAACTTGGATTTGTTTTGCCTTTTCAAGAACAATCATCAAATCTGCTAGTTATGTGTGTAACATTCCTTCTTTTAGGCGGACATAATCAGTTGTTTCACGTAATCCACTAACATGGCATCTTACTTCGGTAGCATACAAGTTCTTTGGTTGTATGCCCACTAAGTTATGTCTGTACTAGACACACTGAAAGGGTAAGCCCGGAAGATTGGGATAATGGCCTATAAATTGAATGGGATAATGGCCTATAAATTAAAGGGGATAGAAACTCCAGATTATGTAATTGGATATGCCAATTCCAGCAGGGAATATCATACGCTAGATTATGTAATTGGATATGCAAGGGAATATCATACGCTATTTTTTGATAGAAAACTTTTCTAAGTCCATTATGATTAAGTGTTCTTGGCTTGCTATTCTTTCTCTCTCTCCCCCCTTTATTTTTTTAGCTTTTTTAAGGCCCTCGGATCTTGGAAGCTTTACATGTAATTTGTATTGTCCTTGTAAATTTCCCATTTTTTATACATAAAATCTATTGAAAATTTTCCAAGGATGCTCTAGCTCAACCTGTAAGTTGCAATTTCGACCTAAACAAACCTCCTTTATCCGGGAATCTGTCAAACAACTGGCAGTACTCCAGATAATATACATGCATATCAGAAAATCTCCAGCCAAGTAGACTCTCTGCCAGAACTATAGCGATTTGCTGGAACTACCTGCAGCTCCCAGGAACGACCGAACCTTCTTACTTCTTCATCAGAAAATTGCAGAAGCAAACAACAGAAACAAACACCTTGGAAACACCCGAAAACATGTTGAACCGTAGATATTGAATAAGATAAGATAAGAAATTTTTACGTCCACGGGAAAAAAAAAAAAGAAAAAAAGAAAAAAGAAAAAAGAAAAAAGAAAAAAGATACCAATGAACAAAGAAAAAGACCAAGAAATGATCTCCGACCAAGCTGTGCAAATCCGTGGCAACCCCTCTCAAAAAAAGGGAACTTCGGCCCATATTGGAAGATATTGGCATGCAGACCAATTTCCTTGACAAATTCTACATATAAAATATGTGCCAAAATTCTAGCCAATCGAATCAAAGGGCATTTGCAGAAGAACATTAGCTTGCATCAGTCAGCATTCCTTCCTAATAGATTTATTTTAGATAATTATATTGCTGCAATGGAGGGTTTGCATTGGTCTAGAATCTCGAATCAGAATTGTGTCCTTCTTAAGCTTGATTTCTCTAAAGCCTTTGACACTGTTAGATGGGATTTTCTGACTCTTTCTCTGAGAAAAATTGGTATTCCTTCTAAAATTATTGACCTTATAATGGGACTCAACTCCAGAGCTCAATCTGCCATTTTGCTTAATGGCTCTCCTACTAAATTCTTTAGCTTACAAAAGGGGGTGAGGCAAGGTTGCCCTTTGGCACCTTATCTATTCATTACAGTGGCTGAACAACTCTCTAGAGTTATTATGTATCATCTATCTAGAGGAGATCTTAAGGGTCTGCAATTGCCTCATAATGACAGCCAACTCACTTTGTTGCAATATGCAGATGATTCTTTTAGTTTCCTGCAAAATGATGTCAGCAATATTGAGTTCTTTCTTAAAACCTTAAATGGCTTTAGTGCTGCCTCTGGCATATACCTTAATATGGCTAAATGTGTAATCATTGGTGCAGATGATCAGCCCGACATCTTAGGTATTAGATGCATTCCTATGAATCAAACTTCTACCTTGCTGGGGATGCCTCTAGCCTTAGATATTTCTATTAAAAATCTTTGGACCCCAATTGTCTCAAGAATAAGAAAGAAGCTAAATAATTATGGTAGCTGTTTTTCAATTGCATGGAGAACTATCATTGCTTCCTCTGTGCTGGGTAGCTCTCACATTTATTTCTCATCTGCTCTGCTTGCTCCCAAGTGCATCTATCAGCAAATTGAAAAAATTGTAAGGAATTTTATCTGGGGTAAACACCACATGGTTGGCTGGAAATATGTTACCAAAAGTAAAAAGGAGGGGGGTCTCGGTTGTAAAAACCTACTCTTACAGAGTTATGCTTTAGCAGGGAAGTATGTCTGGAAGTCTTTACTATGCCAAAATAATCCTGCAACTAAATTTATTCATTATTGGCTAAGTCAAAGTACAATTGATGGTCATCCTTCTATTATGTATTCCCTGCCCTCCTCTGCTTTCAATTTGCTTAAACCAGCAGCCAATTCTTCTCCTCTTATGAGAAATTTGATAAATGCTTGGAATCATGTCTCTGAAGCTTACTCCCACAGTGGAATTAATCAATCTCATCATGACACCAATACTTTCTGGAATCCTACGCTTGCCAAAAATAATGATATCCCTTTGGCAATAAACCATCCCAAAATTTATAGAAAATGGACATCTTTTGGTATTCAGAAGCTTAAGGATATTTACATTAATGGCAGATGGATTTCTTGGACCAGGTTTAAATCTATTATCAGTAGTACTTCCTCAGACAAGATTTTATTCAAGCATATTATCTCCAAAGTTTCCAATCACAGTCTTGATAATGTTACATCAACCCAGATAGATTGGTATCATAAAGACAAGAGTACTTACAAAGTTGCTTATATCTACAAATTTCTGGCTAATTCCAATCATGCTTCTAAAGCCTGCCTTTACTGGAATATTCCTGTGGATACTGGAACTGCTCTCTTCAGAAATGTTTGGAGTTCATATTGTGCTCCTAAAATTACCTACTTCATCTGGTTGCTTGCAAACAAAAGCATTCCGAATTTGGAGACTTTATGTAGACACCATTTGATTGCTAATGCCTCCAATAATACTGCTATAAATTCCTCATGTCCCTTACATTGTAATGGCATTGAAGATATTGACCATATTTTTAATTGTCCAAAAATATCTAGCTTCTGGAATTGGTTTGAACAGGTTTTTAGCATTAAGAAGCAAGGGAGTATTGTTAGCTTCATCATGTCAGGCAATAAATTTAAAAATTCAATCTCTTTCATTGCTTTGTGGAATATTTGGAAGCATAGAAATAGATGTTTGCATGGGGGACAAAATCCATCTCCTTTATGGATAAAATGGCAGGTTATATATGACATACAGCTTGCAGCTACTGTTCATAAATATAAAAGCTCAGGAAATCATATAGATAATAATTGGTTTTCAGTAGGGAATTATTCTGGATTCTATGGTTTCTTTAAGCTTTTTTATCATCAATCATTATCTAACATTGATACCCTTGATGCTAGATTTCTGAGAATTTGCAAGCTCAAGCTCAACACGGAACTTGATGATGCTGAAGTTTCAAAATATCCTCCTTATCCTACCAGAAAACTGTCAGTACACAGAATTTGGGACTACAATATGTGGTCGGGTTCAGTAAGAGGTAGATTTATGATCTATTCAACGAGTTTGAGAATGAGATCGGTTAGGCGTTGAATTTTCAAAGGAAACATATCTTATGTTCATCTTGTTCTGGTTCCTTGAGAATAATAGTGCTAACATGACAGATCAGCAGTTTGAGTTCTACAGAGAATGTTATTATTATCATAGAGGCAGGGCTGATTGCTATGGCACTTTGATCCATCTCATGTCTACTTGTAACTCAAACAGGCTTATAGAGCTAGTCAATTGGGGAAGCAATGGCAGACCTCTCCTTCAGCCTTAGTTCCGAGACTACTTCCATTTCCTTGATACTTATGACTTCTGACCTATGCTTCTTTCTATTCTCTTGTGCCTTTTGTTCAGGGTCTTGGCTCTACAGGGTATGCAGGAAAGCTCGTGATCAACCTCTGGGATGGTCCAATTTTGTACTAGTATCAACTATACTGAATAGTCCACTTACAGCATGTTTTGGAGGCTATTCCAGGAAAAAATTTCTCTGAACTATGAGTTCTCTAAATACTGTATGCATGAAATTATGCAGGTTATTATATTCATGCTTAAATTCTAAACTATAAATTTTGATACTATTGAATTGAGGTTTTTAATTCAATTCTACTTTTGATGATCATTCTCTATGATCTCAACATTATGTTATTTTATTTTCCATAATTAATGACTAAAAAGCTTCATTCCTTCAAAAAAAAAAAAAAAAAAAAAAGTTGATATTAGAACATAGGGTCTTATAGCCCACAACTTTAACATATTGTGGCCCAACATATCTCGAACACAATCATATCATTTCCAACATAATTAAGGTCTATTTGTTTGATTGAATGTTCCCACTTAACTCGATAACACCAAAAGCTTTATTCCCAGCAAGAGGAAGAAACATTGATTCTAAGCACTGGTAGCAGTGCATTTCGTGTAGAAATTAGATGATTAATATCAGCAAATGGATTGACCCAACAAATCAATCCTCTAGGAAAAAACTATGGTTGAAGTTGCAAGAAAAAAGAAAAATGGTGGATAGACCCACAAAAAAATGACAACGAACACAAATGCTTTATTTGCTTAATTTCATAATCCACCCGTTCTATGCAGAACCACATTGGCTTAAATTTATTAAAGGGACAAACATTAAGACTTAGACAAATAAAAGAGAAAGGTGTAGGAAATCCAGGCAAGACTAAAGATCTTCCCGGGACTTGATCATTTTCTATCTGAGAAGAAAAAGCCTAACTAACAGTAAGGCAGGATTGGCCTAACTAGAAGTAAGGCAAACTTGAGGTTGGGTTACAACAGTTTAAGAGTAATAGTTTGAGTTGTGATAGTCGAAGTTTGTTTGATATCATGGTTTGAATTTGTTTGATATCATGGTGGTTCAAACGTGAAGGGTAGCATAGATAAGGTGCAATATGCAAATGTCAAAGGACCTTTGAAAGCACATTAACCATATGTTCTCATTAACCATAAACATTTTGGTGGTCCACATTTCCCCCAAATGCACTGGACAATGAGTAGGATATATGCCATTTTGCTAGTTCAGTGTGGAGCATAAGTTATGCCATGGAATTAGCAACAGTATTCCATTTCCAATCACAAAACCATTTGCCCATATTTATGGCTAGAAGCATATGCTACATGCATACAAAATGCTCACAAATGTGAATTCTGGTGAGAGACTCGTCTAGACGGGAAAACCGGCCGATGATAGATAGGCATATCTTTCATCACAGTAGTATATACAAAGTTTGGAATATCCAAGTGGAGTAGCCGACCATAGGAACCTTATCGGACTACCCCTAAAAAATAACAAGGAACCAAGTCCAGGTAGCATGTGGAGACGGTGTTGCATCTGGAAGGGCCAAAGAGAGGCGTCGTGCGAGGGCTTATCATGGGGATAAAAAACCCCGCCCTTTCGGGTTTTCGAATAGAGAGGATGCAGCGTGAAGAAGTCCTCGATTCACTACGCGAAGCGGCTGCAATGGATTACGGCTAGTGAGGTTTATATAAGATACTTATGATACGAATGATTAAATTCCAAGTTGTATCTGCAAAACAATCATCATGAAGTAAAACAAATAAACAGAAATCCACCCCTTAAGGGTAAAGCTCATCACCCAACTGGGCTATCCTAAGCAAGCAAATCTCTGAGAAAGAGTGAATATTGGAATAAGGAAGACTTAAGGGAAATAATTTAGCTAGAGAATCCTCAATCTAGCAAATCACAAATTTATGGAAAGTTTGGCTTAAATATTTGGCTCGAGGCTTTGGTATCAACATTTGTAACTTTCTTTCTCATTCTGTTGCTCCCATAGCCACTCCCCCGAGCATCACCATATCAACTTCGATTCTCTTACAGTAGGACAAAAATATCATATTGAACTGCCAAATTCAATTTGCAAAATGAAGATTTTGTTGCTTACTGTTACTGTTAATGAGATTAATATAACCCTCTTTGCAAGGGCATGGATTCCCCGGGGGGTTCACGTCTATGTTAGGGGCATATGGCATGTGCATGCATCAGGTCGGAAGAAACCCCTATGTATATAGCTCGCCCTCCATAGAAACCCCTACGTATACAATCCTGTGTTGTCGAAGCAGAATACCCGATTATATACTTTTACACCAAGTTTAAGCACAATTTACCCTATCCTTAACCTTATTTTTACGTCCAGTATTTATTCATGTAGCCTACCCTCTACCTTACATTTACATCCAAACTACAAATGTTGCAAGCTTCACAAGTTTTGTCGATTTCCAATGCTAAAGCCATTGTAGACTCTCTCTTACCTCTTCACCCAACAATAAAAGGCAGTAAGATTACTGGGGTTTTCAAAATCATGCAAATTTTTAGGATAGAGATCATGTTTATCAGCTGCCTTGTTGGGGCTTTCAATTTTAAAGTTGTCGAAATGTCTTGATGGGGTTCAAAATAGTGCAAAATTTAAGGCTGTAAGAATGATGTTTATCGGCTGCCTTGTGAATGCAGAGGGAGAAGGAAGATTAAAAGAGCTAGTGATGCTCTGGTTGAAGTAGGTTGAACAAGCAAGGCTGGCAACCGCAGTGCAAGCCAATGCAAAAGCACCCTTTTCTTTTTGTACATCAAATTATTTTCATGGGGAGGCCTTTCAACAATAAGAATATGAAATGCCATCCTAATCATGATTCATACTTTGTTTTCTGGGCAAATAGGAAAAGCACACATTGTACCAGCAAAAACTCCTATAATTTAGTATATGCATACATGATGTTTTTAAACATCAGATGTCGTTTATTGATCTGAATGAGAATCTCCAATTTGGTTGTACGCTAAGTATAACTAAGTGTGGTCTCATACATAAATTCTATGGTACGTATTTTGAGTATTCACAAACTCCATGCCCTCCTTAGAAAATTGTACAGCCAGATGCTCAAGGAAGTCTTCCTTTCACGTGATGGCCTGGTTCCAGTCAATAGTGGATGGCAGGCTGTACAACGAAATCACATATCAATAGATGACATGACCTTCATAGTAGGCACTTTTTTGTTGTCCTTACAAAGTAATTTTAGCGACACCGGTTTTCTACTGAGGTGATCCGTTTCCTTTGATTTGGAAATAAATTTCCGAGTTATCAACACTATAGCCTCCATCCTGCACTGGAAAAATATCACAGATGTGAGCAGCATGCTAGCTGTATAACTTGTATAATAGACAGGTTATATACCTTTTATCTTGTTGTTATTGGCTGTTTTTCTCAGCCCAGTTAATCTATTAATTTCCTTGGAAATTAATACAATAATGGAATTAACTATTCGCAGTGCATATACAACAAAAAAAGGGAGTTTAGACACTCGGGCTCAAGGTCATATTTAATATTTAACCCCAAAGTTTTAGAATTGTAAGCCCAAATAATCGCCTGCTCATCCATATCGTGCTTCAGTTTTAATATGGACAGACAAAACCATCCCATAACCATTTAAGTGCTGCCTTACCTTGCAGCTTGATCATGTTTAGTATCAATCCCAGAGGTCATTCAAACAAAGCGGTATAGAGTTTGAGACACTTAACCAAACAGTCCCATCACTGTTTAAAGGCAAGCCCTTAATTTATTGTGGTACGAAGTTGAAGTATCAGAGGGAGGATCACATCTAGAGGGAAAACTGTACTTTTTCTTTGAGTTTTGAACATGTGCATATATGTTTATGTCTTAATTTATGTCTTTGTTTTATATCAAGAAAGTTATAACAATGATTACGATTGCGCCATTTATGCTACATTATGGGCCATTTACTTTGTCTATATTGAATTACATTGTAGTAAAAGTTTAGTTAAAGGCAAAAAACCATGATGGAGAAAACCCATTTAGTTTAGCCAAGTGTTAGAAACTTCTAGCTCCAATTCGAAGGTAGTTTAGCCCAACCTATTTTGGCTATACTAAAAATATAGAAGTAGTAATTCCATCGGTCATGCATAGCTCTATCTATCTCAACATTATGATCTCTCAAGGCAACATGTGCCAACGACCATATGAAAAGAAATGTTCAAACATGACTGTCATCTTCGTCTTTACAAGAAAATAACTACCCGCTCCATTGGTTGATCATAAGTTCAGAATGGCAGTGATCAACAAAGTTTATACCACTTACATGTTCAATGATAATGCTAGCATCTTATTTTATGGTGGCTTCAAAACATGCATAACAATAAACATTATAAGACAATGTAAGCTTGCATTTGAATGTCAGTAAATTTTTGGTTACATGGTGCGGATGACATATTGATGCATTGGCTGAAAACGTTATCCAAGTAACCTCTTTACTCCGTTATTCTATTGGTAGCATTGAAACAATGATTGAATGCAAATACTAGAAAGCATCGTTTTTAGGATAAAGAATGTTTAAAAATCAGCCAAACGTAGAAAAAGCCTAAGACAAAATGCTTCAGATTATCTAGGAAACAAGAGATTGCCAACATCACAAAAAAAAGAGAAAAATGATTAACAATCAGCCATTTGGAATCCAGACTTTCCACCAAAAGGTTACTTCTCATAAGGTTACTTCTCATGAGAACACACTGGGAATGCTAGAAAGTAGATAAGAGGCCTTGATTTTTCCCACATCAGAGGAGGATATGGATTTGCTTCATAAACTTAAATACTTTCAAGTTCTTGTGGCGCTTCAATGCCAACACAGTTCAAATGGCACAAACATTTGAAATTCTAACTCCAATCTTGCAGCCATCAATTATGTCTTACACTTCAGACGATGTTTAGCATACCAAGGCCATCCAAGCATACGTCTCCAATCATGCATGTGTGGAACTATATGTGTAAGTACCTTAGTGCTTTTGAAGTATAATAGATAATATGAAAACAATCTAATTACTAGTGACTCCCAATTGATTACTAAAGTGCAGGCCCAAGCATATCTTGAGCACGTGGTTCATGATGCAGCTCCTTGAAGTATTTCTATAAGACAATTAAGCTTGTAGATCAAATTGCATAGTTCATAGAGGCATTCATACTGGAATACGCAAAGTACTCCATGATGCGGCTGCAATACATTGAAACATTTCTATCAAGAGAACTGAATCTATCTTCTCAAGCGCCTAAAATTGATCAAGGAAGGAGGTACCAGTTTTTGTCATTTCAGGCTACAAAAGGCATTCTTCATAAAAGCATATTCTATCTCTCCACTATCAAATAAGTCAACATCATGGTGTAAAAAAACGTTCCTTCTGAGCAACCCTCTAATTCTCACCTTGCCACTGCTTTACAAATCATGAAAATTATATTTGAATGTTCTTGCCACCATCAAAACTTACATGCTGCAATTAAAGCCCCCTTGCATTGCCAAAGGCGGCCAGTGGATCTAGTTTCTCTTCTTATTTAGCAAACCAGAACCTAAAAGGTGTTTAAGATGGCCAGAGATTATCAAATGTTCCCTTGAATCTAATTCTTTTGTGGACCAAGAACCTGAAAGGTCTTTAAGATGCGCAGAAATTATGAAATGGTCCCTTGGATCTGATTCTTTAGTACACCAGAACCTGAAAGCTCTCTAACAGGATGAGCGTGAGCACGATTCATACTGCAAGCTTATTGAAGGTATGCACAGAAATTATCAAACGGTCCTCGGATGTATGCCAACACTGATTCTCTGGCAGCGTATATGCAATAGCTCGGACTAAATTGTAGCATAGCCTTGAAACAAAGTCGCGCTTATTCAATGTGACAAACTTCATAGCATTGATTATGCCACTGGTAGGGTGCAGGAGGTCAAAGCGCAATTGAACTCGGTCCTTCTAAGTTTAATATAGCACCACAACATAAGCGCCCATTTATCAACTGCCACATGCATTTGCTTATTGCAACATCAGTCATCGTAACCTGCATCTTTGACAAACAAGCGAATGGCATGCCATGCCAAAAGGGAGCAAAACTAGAGAACAGGTTTGCAAAGTTCCAATGGCAAGTTAGAGAATAGCAAAAAAAACAGAGCCCTGAAAGACATACAATTAGAGGTACAGTAACCCTCTTTGAAACAACTTGTCTGCACTAGTTTATTAGAGTGATATGCCACAAAGTTAGAGGAGTTGAAAACAGAAATGTATCACAGTTGAAAACACGGACATATGCGTTCTAAGTTGCATTTTACTGCAATAACTCCCTTCTCTACTCAATTAACCTGAAACAAAAGGCAAAGATTAGATTGTAACAAACCTCTTACTCTCGCCTTGCCCTCGCACACTTTCTTAGAAAGCATAAAAATTATGCCTGAATGCTTGCTACCATCAAGATTTACATGCTGCAATTACAGCCCCCTTGCACTGCCAAAGGCGGCCAATGGATCTAACTTCTCTTTTTAGTTAGTGGACCAGCCTGAAAGGTCTTTAAGATGCGCAGAACTTATCAAATGGTCCATTGAATCTGATTCTCTAGTGGATCAAGAACCTGAAAGCTCTCTAAGAGCATGAGCATCAGGCTTATTAAACCTATGCGCAGAAATTATCTAATGGTCCTCGGATGTATGCCAGCACTGATTCTTGGCAGCACTAACAACAATTTGGACCAAATTGTAGCATAGCCTTGAACAAAGTCACGCTTATTCAAGCGTCAGGAAGTTAATGCGCAATTGAACTCGATCCTTCTCAAAGCTTAATATAGCCACAAGCCCATTTATCAACTGCTAGATGATATGCTTATGGCAACATGTGTGGAGAGTAAATGGAGTTCAACACAACTTGCAACTTTGACAAAACAGCCGAATGGCATACCATGCTTAAAGGGAGCAAAATTAGCAGGCATAATAAAGAATGCAAATTCTAAAGTTTCAATGGAAAGCTAGAGAATAGCAGCAAAAAGGTATACAATTAGAAGTAACCCTCTCCAAAACAACTTGTCTGCGCTAGTTTATTAGAGTAATGTGCCACAAAGGTAGAGGGGTTGAAAAGAGTAGTGCATCACAGTTGAAAAGACATATACGTTTCTGAATTGCATTTTACTGCATGTAACCGATTGAAACTAAATTAGCAAACTCAGGAAACTTCTGCATAAGTAGCTAGCTATCTGCAATAACTCAATGTACCTCTCCATGCAGTAAACCTTTGCATAAGTAGCCATCTGCAATAACTCAATGTACCTCTCCATGCAATATCTACTCAACATATCTCTGCAAACAGTAAAATGCAGGAAACTAAAACATCAAATCAAATTTTAGTTGGTTTATTTGGAACCCTCTCCTTGCAGAGAAGGTTTAGGGCTATGCCAGGCCTCTACAATAGTGTAAGGCAGAGGCGACATACGTGAGCCTTGGCAGCAAGCTGCATAACAAGCCCACAACCCACAACAAATTAGATTAATAGCATTGGGGCCCTATGGACCCCGTATCAGCTATTAAACTGATAAGAACAGATACTACACTTGATCTTAGCCAAAAGGCCGAGAAAGGTATGAGTTTTATTCGTTTTCTTCGTCCTCATATACTACAAACAGTATCCTCTCATCTAAAATATGGCGGTGGGATATTTCTGCTGAAAACCTAAATCAAAAGGTTGGGGACAATAGAACTCATCTGATCAAGAAGATTGAATACAGAATCCCGAATTTCCTGAAAGGCAAGGATCATCGTTCGCGGACGCCACACTCTGATCCGACGAGCTTTAGGGTTTGTTTTCGGAGCCTGATAAAAACCTTCCATCCTTTCCTTATGTCCAACTTTGAGTCGAGCTTGAATCATTGATTCTCAACATGCACTCCCCTATACAAATACCATAAATCTAGGCGAAACCATTGTCCCACAAATACTCACATATCAACATGGTTGCAAAAAATTATAAGCTTAACTAGTTGGGTCTCAATTTTTGTCCATGGTGCATTCTCTTGATGATGACACATTACGCGTAATATCGCGGAATAGAATTGGTCCCGATTTCGCTTTACCGCTTCTTCCCGGTTTTCTTTAATGTTTTCTTTTAGGGTTCTGACCGGCTTGTTTTAGGATTTCGACCACCGCAAACTGCCCCTCAGAAGACAAGGAAACATATGCTCTTCCGGATGCTCCAACTTTCCCTTCATCAATCTTGTAGCAGAGTTCGGTTGTTGGGACTTTGAGCCACAGATCCTGAACCTGGCTGCCCCAAGCTTCAAATCGAGCTCAACCTTTCTCACCGTGGATCTATGCGGGACAATACGTAAGCGACCTTTGATACTGGTGAACAAATGGAAGCTCCCGCAGTGAGGGGGTCCATCCCGCTCTCCATATCGATAGTGCCCCCCTTCCGGATATTTTATCTAGATTTTAGCTGCTAGCATGGAATCGACCATTTGGAAACTTTGCGAGGTCAGGACTTTGAAACAGGGCAGTTCTTCATAGTTTCTCATAGAGGCTGCAATTGGATTTTGGATTTTCTTTACCCTCCAAGCAAAATCGATCCCCAACTTCTATATTGTAGGGAAGCTGCCGGTTGATGCGCCATTAAGCACTACCTGGGAGACCCGCTCCCGGCTACCGCCGATCGCGGGGCCCCTCCCTATATGCCGGAATGGCATCCCAACTGCAGTTCCCCTATACATTGTGAGAGTTTAAGGTTATGGGCATCATTGGAAGCAATTGTGGTCGCACTTTCCATGTATGTGTCTGATAGCTTGTGGATATCTCAAGCTAAGGTGTAATGTCTGTTACAAGCTCTTGTGGTCGTAAACTTGGTAGGTTTAGTGAGATATAGGGCAAAAAACTTATGATGTTGGGTTTTTTTTTTTCCTGGAGCTAGGGCTATAGGGGTTTGTGCCTGTGGTTTCATGCTTGTGATGCCATCATTTGGAAGCGCCTTCATCAGGTATCAAGCTTCTAGGTCTCTGTCTCTTTTCTTTCCTTTTTGCCTTGTCTCAAATATGAAGCTTTTTTCTTTCTATTTTGTTTTTTGGTTTCAAAATGTCTGTTGGTTTGGAGATTCCCTATTTTGGAGTTGTTTCCCGGTATTTTTTAGTCGTTGAGGTTTGGCATAGTTATGCAAGAATATTACAAGACAAAGGGAACGCATAGCAGATCTAAACAAAATCACGGAATGAAATTTTGACCCTTGCATGTGCAACGTGTTTCGAAACAACTTTTCCTTTCTGGCCCAAAAAGATGGGTTTTTCTAGTCTTTTTTTTTTTATCTTTTACCAATTTGGACCTTTAAGGAACCTAAATCTAGGATATATTTATCAAATGTAATTCCTCTGGCTCTAATCTCTACCATTTATGTGCATGGCTGCTAGAGGATGTCGAGCACATGCCTTTTCTTCAGTCTAATTTGCCCAAGCCTCTTCCTCTTCTTTCCAAAGCGCTCTCTCTTCTTTTTCAACCGTTGCCCTCTAAAGCCTGTGACAAGAAAATCAAGGTCCAAGATGAAGGTGAAGGAAGTCCATTGGCTCTTCATAGAGCATATAACTATTTTAAGGAAGTGTACAGAGGGTTCAGGAGCTAGAAAACGGAAGTGCAATTACTGTGACAATGAGAAAACCTCCAATTTAAATAGAGAAGAGAGCATATGCATGCTACTACCAAAATCAAAGGACATTGTAAGAAAATTCTCCAAGATAGAGGTAGAGGACCTCTTTTTAAAAAGATGAAACAAGGACGATTAAGTAAGGCAAGTTGGACCAATGCACATAAGAAACAATCCAGGATGGAACTGCGCATGTGCATCATAATGTGCAATTTGTTTTTTAACATTCTGCCCTCCAAACAATGGAAAAAGATGACCAGTGAAGTAGCCCAAATTGATACATCATAGCAGGGAGTGGATACAATATGATGAGGTAGCAAGAATTGGACACGGAGATGAAGACAATTGTTGGTGAAGAATAAAGTCAAATAAAAAAACTGGGTCAAGTGTGGATACATATGGCAGGACAGATAAGAGGCATATACATGTCATGAGTATTATGATATCTAGTTGCATGGGCACCATTTTCCATTGTGTAGTTGATTGTTCTAAGGTTGGCCTGAAATTTTCTGGGTCATGTTGAAAGAGATTCAAAAGAGAATAAAGAAAATTGGGCCATCAAATGTAGTCCAAGTTAGAACTGGTAATGGACCTAATTGCAAGAGCATGGAACTTAAGCACCTTGAGAAGGTTGGACGCCTTGTGCAAGTCACTCCTCAAATCTGCTTCTTGAAGAAATTACCAAGATTCCCTGGGTAAGTAATGTGATTGAAGGGTAATTAACGAATTTCTTTCATACAAAACCCTTTGCATTAAGTATCTATAGAAGGAAGGAAGGAAGGAAGGAAGGTATTTTTATCGTCCACGGAGACCAATCAGTCTATGGGACCCAACACAAAAGTGCAGCAAGCGGATTACTACCCGGATTAAAAAACCCCCGGCCCGAAGGGTTTTCGAGGGAAAAACCGTGGCAGCAATCAGCCTGCTGACAAACTGTTCCAATATACGAAATGCAAAAACACACAAATATATACACTCATGCACTGCAGTCGTAGTGCCTGATCAGCGGGCAGCCAGGCGGGGGCAAAGATGAGCTCGCAGATCCAGTACCTCCTGAATGTACGACCCCGAGCACGCATCTTGGCCAGATTCATTCATCAACAAATGTAGGGGCAAGTCCTACCGCACTAAGGGGAGCCGTATCCGCCCGTGATCCGACCGAATCTTTGGGCAACTCGAAAAAAGTGTGAGACTCATCCACAATGGCACCCGTTGACAAAGACCGACAGAGCCCGTCTCGGCGGGCTCCCCCAATCCACCCGCCCGGCCTCGATGCGAAGATGGTGGGCACCCAATGCGAATGGAGGCAATGAGTCTGCGCCTTTAGGGGCAATGTGAACGCAGAGTAGAGCTACGGGCCCGGGCTAACACCTGAGTTGATGTGCTCCTTGTAATGGGCGTTTTGACCCGCTCTAGAGCGCCCGAGGGGTCCCGAAGCTTCCCAAGGGAAGCAAGCATCCGTGTACTCCCACAGTCGTCACGGTCCGGCCTGCGGTGTCCACACGCACGCACTGTGCTCACCTTGCGTTCCATCCGGGCGAACCACCGATCTCTCTTACCCCTCCAGCGAGGCCCCTCGCTGCCGCCAGGGCCCATTGCCCTGGCCGTAAGCCCGCGGGGAGCCGAGCATCACCCATATTAACCACTTTTTGAAAATAGATGATATATCAAGGGCTGCGGCCCAGGCGGCAAGAATCCGGTCTCCCGCGGCGGGGAATCGATAGGGGGACTGAAGGTTTCACCCCAAGTGCCCGTGCCAAAAATGCTCTACGCACACTGCCCAAGTCATTCAGTGTCGCCAAAGAGATGACCGGGCCCCAAACCTCGACCCGTATAGAAGGACGGGTTCGACCGGTGCCCAAAACAGATGTGGTGATGGCCCCAATCATAGAGCTCTGCCGGGTGACCGTTGTTCTGCGATGGCATAAAGCTTTCCGGCCTGCCGTCACCCAAGGCGGATGGACGCCTCCCCAGCGAGTGAGGAGAGGAACTCCACCCCTAGGTACTTGTAGGTGGGTGTGACCTCCCCAGCCGTCCCCCGATATGTGAGTGCAGGAGGGAGTGGGGGTGGCATGAAGAGGATATGAGAACCACCGGTCTTGGCCGATTCACGCAGCGCATGTATGTAGCCCCACGTAATGTGTCTAGGGCATCCAGATGAGATCGCATAGCTTCGGGTGTGGGCGAAGGTCAACATCATCCGCATAGATGAGTGGCGGATGACCGGTACAAAAGCTGTATGCCACCCCATGCTCAATGGCCGTGGCTCTAACCGATCAATGTAGAGGCCAAAAGTGTTGGTGAGAAGGGGCAGCCCCGCCGACCCGATACTACCGGTGAATGCTTGGCCTGGCCGGCCGCATCCCCGCCAAAACAACTCTCATACCTGTATATGAAATTACGCCGCAGCGTGGCGGCTTCGATTGACGCAGCTTCAGCCCATAGCTTTCTCGGGATCAGATCAAAAGCCGCGAAGTCCACAAAGCGGCAATACAAGTCATGCCGATGGTTCCTACGTCTTCAATCGATGCCGCAAAGGTAAAGATATGGTCAATCGTTGAGTGGCGGGTCTAAAGCTCGTGTGAGGAGGGCTCGCGACATCTCGGCGCCGGGCCAATCCCCCGGCCGCCGAGAATGCCGATACCAACGGTTTGGCAAACACCGGCCGACCATGATCGTCCGGTAATTGGCCGGACAAGTGTGGGTCGCCCCGCCTTTGTGAATGGGGACAACCCTACTTGTGGTCTATTGTCTGGGGGGCCCTCCGCCCATTTGAGTAACTTCGGCACGCATACCATCGAGGTCATTTTGCCTTCCCATTAACCCGGCCGTTCGCGAGGCCCTCCACAACATCCTCCTCCGCGGGGAACCAATTGGGGGCCATCCCGGTGGGGGTATGGGCCTCTGGCCCCCTGGTGGGTCATAGAGTCAGCCGCAGTCTTGTTCCCCACCGCGGGTGTGATGATATCCCTGTAGGCTGGGCTGGCCTTCGAAGCACTCTGGCGCCAAAAAGGTTCGAGGATGAGTGTCCAAGGAGGCGAACATCTCCCCGATGATGCGGCAAGGTACCACACCTTTGTCTCCTCCGGATGGGTGATCTTGTGTGGTGGCACCTGGCGGGTACTGGATCGGGATGTGGCGAGCCGCTCTTGCGTTCTTTACACTCGCATCAAACCATAGGTTACCTTGAAATGTTGCTGCATCCACGGCGGTGGCGAGTTACGCCAAAGCACCATCGCCCGCCGCATCCCGTAATAGCGAAGTCAATCGGGTCTATCTGGCCGCTCTAGTGTGGGGTCCGCGAATTGGCCGGCGGGGCATCCATGAGCATCTCGGCGTAGTCCTGCACGCTCATAATCTAGTCGCATGGCCCGAGGATGGCGAGGGTTGGCATAGTGGAGGTTCCCCGGCGGCTTGCCAAACCATGTCAAATAAAGTGGGAGGTGATCTCGAAGTCGACCTCCTCATCCCGTATCGGTGCCCACCCCGAAACTTGGCCCGATGAGATGCATATCTTGCGCAACTACAAGCACATAGTCCACCACACTAGACCCTCCCCGATTGTCACATGCGGGTGCACTTGCAGCAGACCCCCAATCGCGGAGCCATTGCAAATTATCAAGTCAAAAGTACCACATAGCGAGAGCAAGCGTCATGCGCCTAAAGTGACACGGGGCGTCATCCGATCCTCGTGGCCAGGTTGCGTCTGCGGGACGTAGCTGCAGGACATCGTCAGCGAGGGGGTCAAGTCTCATGGGCTGCTCTACTCCTGTCCGTGCATTGAAATCCTCAAGAAGGACGACCCTACCCAACTGCTTGTGCTGCTGTATGTCATCATATAGAGAGCAAGTAGGCCTCTTGAACTCTTGTTGCCATCAAGCACAAGATTGGCTTGCCGATATATTATGTTAGAAAGATTGTGATTTGAGAACATCTCATTCATAAGGACTATTGTATCAGTTTTGTGAAAGGGAGGGACGACCACAAAGAGCCTGATGCACTAAGAATGCAAAGAATGAGTTACGACACAAATCTTTGGGATGACAAGGAATTATGAAAGGATTATCTCCAATCTACCCTATTTTACACATTTTTTGACATGGAAGACAGCATATTTGGTTTATGAAAAATTTCCTAAGCACAAACTTTCAATGTTGGTTGCAAACACAATGCAAGTTCGTAGCTTACATATGCAACCTAATCTATAGAATAAGAACCTTAAAAAAGTATATTTAATATTGCACAATTTCTTGTATGGTCGAATTTCACGGTAGTACAAAATTCAGAACACTGGAGCAATGGAAAAATGTCAATTCTGTACTGCTTAGGCCTATAGCATATAAATGCATCAATTTACTATTCACCTATTCCCCTGGGATAGATTTGGCTGCTCCTCATCTTGATAATTATGTAATCATTGGAGCTTCCTATATATTAGTTCGGATCCAATTGATTTAAGATTAAAAGAAGCTATTTCTATTTGTATTGATCTGTTTCAGTCAATCGACTGGTTCAGTTTCCATGTATAGTCGATAGCCGACCAAAAAATAAGCTGAGGAATATAACCTTTGGGCACGCACACTATTCACATATAATTCTGAACCATTAGGCTAACATTTGAACTTCAATTTTATTTGCTCTTGTTCTTGCATGATCTTTTTTGGACTGCTAGAATATTGTTTTATGATCAAAATAACTTTTCTTTCCTTTTCCTGAATCAATATTCAACTATTCAACTACCTATATATTACTCAAAGAGACACATATGGTCAACCCCCACACCCCCCAAACAAAAAGGGGGTGGTAGATGCCTTGTTCCATACTTACCTTGGTGGGGTCGATCGATGATTGAGAAGGTTGATGGCCTAGGATAGTTTGTGCCATTGAACTAAGGCATGGACTGTCTTAATATAGTGCACATCATAACTTGTGGTAGCGGAGGGTTGCGTGCACCCGGCCCCTTCCAATCAATTTAACTCATATTTCATTCTATTTCATTCTAACTATATAACTTGATGCTTGATACCAATTCTTAAATAACAGCTAGAAAAGAGGTCAAATTATATTTGTTAGTGAAGAGTCTAACTAGCTCGATACTGTGATAGTAGTACAATAGGGCAAAAATCTTAGTTTGAACTGTCGAATTAAATTTGCTAGTGAAGATTTTGTTGCTTGCTATTACGGCTAGTGAGGTTTATACTTAAGGGTAAAGCTCATCACCCAACTGGGCTATCCTAAGCAAGCAAATCTCTGCAAAAGAGTGAATATCGGAATAAGAAAGACTTAAGGGAAATAATTTAGCTAGAGAATCCTCAATCTAGCAAATCACAAATTTATGGAAGGTTTGGCTTAAATATTTGGCTCGAGGCTTTGGTATCAACATTTGTAACTTTCTTTCTCATTCTGTTGCTCCCATAGCCACTCCCCCGAGCATCACCATATCAACTTTGATTCTCTTACAGTAGGACAAAAATATCATATTGAACTGCCAAATTCAATTTGCAAAATGAAGATTTTGTTGCTTACTGTTACTGCTAATGAGATTAATATAATCGTCTTTGCAAGGGCATGGATTCCCCGGGAGGTTCACGTCTATGTTAGGGGCATATGGCATGTGCATGCATCAGGTCGGAAGAAACCCCTATGTATATAGCTCACCCTCCATAGAAACCCCTATGTATACAGTCGTGTGTTGTCGAAGCAGAATACCCGATTCCATACTTTTACACCAAGTCTAAGCACAATTTACCCTACCCTTAACCTTATTTTTACGTTCAGTATTTATTCATGTAGCCTACCCTCTACCTTACATTTACATCCAAACTACAAATGTTGCAAGCTTCACAAGTTTTGTCGATTTCCAACGCTAAAGCCATTGTAGACTCTCTCTTACCTCTTCACCCAACAATAAAAGGCTGTAAGGTTACTGGGGTTTTCAAAATCATGCAAATTTTTAGGATAGAGATCATGTTTATCAGCTGCCTTGTTGGGGCTTTCAATTTTAAAGTTGTCGAAATGTCTTGTTGGGGTTCAAAATAGTGCAAAATTTAAGGCTGTAAGAATGATGTTTATCGGCTGCCTTGTGAATGCAGAGGGAGAAGGAAGATGTAGAAGAGCTAGTTGATGCCCTGGTTGAAGTAGGTTGAACAAGCAAGGCTGGCAACTGCAGTGCAAGCCAATGCAAAAGCACCCTTTTCTTTTTGTACATCAAATTATTTTCATGGGGAGACGTTAAATGCTCCAACTCAGCCTTTCAACAAGAAGAATATGAAATGCCATCATAATCATGATTCATACTTTGTTTTCTGGGCAAATAGGAAAAGCACACATTGTACCAACAAAATCTCCTATAATTTAGTATATGTATACATGATGTTTTTAAACATCAGATGTCGTTTATTGATCTGAGTGAGAATCTCCAATTTGGTTGTACGCTAAGTATAACTAAGTGTGATCTCATACATAAATTCTATGGTACGTATTTTGAGTATTCACAAACTCCATACCCTCCCAAGAAAATTGTGCAGCCAGATGCTCAAGGAAGTCTTCCTTTCACGTGATAGCCTGGTTCCAGTCAATAGTGGATGGCAGGCTGTACAACGAAATCACATATCAATAGATGACATGACCTTCATAGTAGGCACTTTTCTGTTGTCCTTACAAAGTAATTTTAGCAGCACCAGTTTCTGAGCTACGAGGTGATCCGTTTCCACTGGACTGGAAATAAATTTCCGAGTTATCAACACTATAGCCTCCATCCTGCACTGGAAAAATATCACAGATGTGAGCAGCATGCTAGCTGTATAACTTGTATAATAGACAGGTTATATACCTTTTATCTTGTTGTTATTGGCTGTTTTTCTCAGCCCAGTTAATCTATTAATTTCCTTGGAAATTAATACAATAATGGAATTAACTATTCGCAGTGCATATACAACAAAAAAAGGGAGTTTAGACACTCGGGCTCAAGGTCATATTTAACCCCAAAGTTTTAGAATTGTAAGCCCAAATAATCACCTGCTCATCCATATCGTGTCTCAGTTTTAATATGGCCAGACAAAACCATCCCATAACCATTTAAGTGCTGCCTTACCTTGCAGCTTGATCATGTTTAGTATCAATCCTAGAGGTCATTCAAACAAAGCGGTATAGAGTTTGAGACACTTAACCAAACAGTCCCATCACTGTTTAAAGGCAAGCCCTTAATTTATTGTGGTACGAAGTTGAAGTATCAGAGGGAGGATCACATCTAGAAGGAAAACTATACTTTTTCTTTGAGTTTTGAACATGTGCATATATGTTTATGTCTTCATTTATATCTTTGTTTTATATCAAGAAAGTTATAACAATGCTTATGATTGCGCCAGTTATGCTACATTATGGGCCATTTACTTTGTCTATATTGAATTACATTGTGGTTAGTTAAAGGCAAAAAACCATGATGGAGAAAACCCATTTAGTTTAGCCAAGTGTTAGAAACTTCTAGCTCCAATTCGAAGGTAGTTTAGCCCAACCTATTTTGGCTATACTAAAAATATAGAAGTAGTAATTCCAGCGGTCATGCATAGCTCTATCTATCTCAACGTTATGATCTCTCAAGGCAACATGTGCCAACGACCATATGAAAAGAAATGTTCAAACATGACTGTCATCTTCGTCTTTACAAGAAAATAACTACCCGCTCCATTGGTTGATCATAAGTTCAGAATGGCAGTGATCAACAAAGTTTATATCACTTACATGTTCAATGATAATGCTAGCATCTTATTTTATGGTGGCTTCATAACATGCATAACAATAAACATTATAAGACAATGTAAGCTTGCATTTGAATGACAGTAAATTTTTGGTTACATGGTGCTGATGACATATTGATGCATTGGCTGAAAACGTTATGCAAGTAACCTCTTTACTCTGTTATTCTATTGGTAGCATTGAAACAATGATTGAATGCAAATACTAGAAAGCATCATTTTTAGGATAAAGAATGTTTAAAAATCAGCCAAACGTAGAAAAAGCCTAAGACAAAATGCTTCAGATTATCTAGGAAACAAGAGATTGCCAACATCACAAAAAAAGAGAAAAATGATTAACAATCAGCCATTTGGAATCCAGACTTTCCAGACTTTCCACCAAAAGGTTACTTCTCATGAAAACACACTGGGAATGCTAGAAAGTAGACAGAGGCCTTGATTTTTCCCACATCAGAGGAGGATATGGATTTGCAGCCATCAATTATGTCTTACACTTCAGATGATGTTTAGCATACCAAGGCCATCCAAGCATACGTCTCCAATCATGCATGTGTGGAACTATATGTGTAAGTACCTTAATGCTTTTGAAGTATAATACATAATATGAAAACAATCTAATTACTAGTGACTCCCAATTGATTACTAAAGTGCAGGCCCAAGCATATCTTGAGCACGTGGTTCATGATGCAGCTCCTTGAAGTATTTCTATAAGACAATTAAGCTTGTAGATCAAATTGCATAGTTCATAGAGGCATTCATACTGGAATACGCAAAGTACTCCATGATGCGGCTACAATACATTAAAACATTTCTATCAAGAGAACTGAATCTATCTTCTCAAGCGCCTAAAATTGATCAAGGAAGGAGGTACCAGTTTTTGTCATTTCAGGCTACAAAAGGCATTCTTCATAAAAGCATATTCTATCTATCCACTATCAAATAAGTCAACATCATGGTGTAAAAAAACGTTCCTTCCGAGCAACTCTCTAATTCTCACCTTGCCACTGCTTTACAAATCATAAAAATTATATTTGAATGTTCTTGCCACCATCAAAACTTACATGCTGCAATTAAAGCCCCCTTGCATTGCCAAAGGCGGCCAGTGGATCTAGTTTCTCTTCTTATTTAGCAAACCAGAACCTAAAAGGTGTTTAAGATGGCCAGAGATTATCAAATGTTCCCTTGAATCTAATTCTTTTGTGGACCAAGAACCTGAAAGGTCTTTAAGATGCGCAGAAATTATGAAATGGTCCCATGGATCTGATTCTTTAGTACACCAGAACCTGAAAACTCTCTAACAGGATGAGCGTGAGCACGATTCATACTGCAAGCTTATTGAAGGTATGCACAGAAATTATCAAACGGTCCTCGGATGTATGCCAACACTGATTCTCGGCAGCGTATATGCAATAGCTCGGACTAAATTGTAGCATAGCCTTGAAACAAAGTCGCGCTTATTCAATGTGACAAACTTCATAGCATTGATTATGCCACTGGTAGGGTGCAGGAGGTCAAAGCGCAATTGAACTCGGTCCTTCTAAGTTTAATATAGCACCACAACATAAGCACTGCCACATGCATTTGCTTATTGCAACATCAGTCATCGTAACCTGCATCTTTGACAAACAAGCGAATGGCATGCCAGGCTAAAAGGGAGCAAAACTAGAGAACAGGTTTGCAAAGTTCCAATGGCAAGTTAGAGAATAGCAAAAAAAACAGAGCCCTGAAAGACATACAATTAGAGGTACAGTAACCCTCTTTGAAACAACTTGTCTGCACTAGTTTATTAGAGTGATATGCCACAAAGTTAAGAGGAGTTGAAAACAGCAATGTATCACAGTTGAAAACACGGACATATGCGTTCTAAGTTGCATTTTACTGCAATAACTCCCTTCTCTACTCAATTAACCTGAAACAAAAGGCAAAGATTAAATTGTAACAAACCTCTTACTCTCGCCTTGCCCTCACACACTTTCTTAGAAGCATAAAAATTATGCCTGAATGCTTATTACATTTGCTACTTGGTCTCCATCCGTCTCTCTTTTTTTCTCTCTATAATTTAAACAACTATGCTGCAATTAAGTTTTGGTTTTGCTGGTGGCTTAGCTTAGTAAGAAATGTTCTACTCTCTCATAGAAAGAGTGTCTAGTAGCACTTTTACATTATTAAACCCTTTCGTCCTCTCCCCCTCTTTCTCGCGGCTACCCTGCCCAACCATATATGCAGAAGCTTTCGGTGCAAGCATGTTATTATGGAACAATTTAAGGATGAATGTAAAGTTGAGCATTATCTGCCAGCTTTGGTCACATTTAGGATTATTTCTGGTTTGGGGTATGCTTACAAAAAACACCTCTTTTTAAAAGGTTGACATGAATATTCCTGCAATAGAATCATGCCAGAAAAGCAAAACGCTCTTAAGTCTTTATTTAGGAATTACATCTGCTATGTGAAATGTTGCCAACCATGTTGATTGTGGCTGTTAACATTTCTATGGCAATACAATTATTTACAGCACAGAGCTATTTAGCTCCATACAGTGCAATATTCAGCTACGTTACTCATCTAATCTTCTGTTATTAACAGCTGTTTATGTACTTGTTAAAATGATCGAGGTTGTTCTGACTTCTTTCTGTTCAATAATAGGTGGCAGAATTTAAAAAGTCGGACCCTTGTTTTCAAGTGGTACGGTGTTTCATAGCTCTCATTCAGCTTTTAGCATTTCTACTGTAATAAAATCTTGCCCCTTTTAGGGATATAATCTAAGGGGCATGAATTATGTTGCTTCTTCAGTACCAGCAAATGCCATACTAGACAACCCGGGCGGCATAGCTCTGCTGGATACAGTATGGGGCGATACACCGGCACCCTTTGTTTGCCCTCACTGTGGAACTTCTGGCTTGACCAATGTGAAGTAAGTAAATATTTAGTTTATAACTAGTCGAGTTTTCTGGTTAAATTGATTGTAACATTTGCTCATTCAATTTATTTTGATTACTTCAATAAACCTCACTGTTGGCTTTCAATAATTATTAATATGGTATAACCTGTTCCATCAAGATTTACATGCTGCAATTACAGCCTCCTTGCACTGCCAAAGGCGGCCAATGGATCTAACTTCTCTTTTTAGTTAGTGGACCAGCCTGAAAGGTCTTTAAGATGCACAGAACTTATCAAATGGTCCATTGAATCTGATTCTCTAGTGGATCAAGAACCTGAAAGCTCTCTAAGAGGATGAGCATCAGGCTTATTAAACCTATGCGCAGAAATTATCTAATGGTGCTCGGATGTATGCCAGCACTGATTCTTGGCAGCACTAACAACAATTTGGACCAAATTGTAGCATAGCCTTGAACAAAGTCACGCTTATTCAAGCGTCAGGAAGTTAATGCGCAATTGAACTCGATCCTTCTCAAAGCTTAATATAGCCACAAGCCCATTTATCAACTGCTAGATGATATGCTTATGGCAACATGTGTGGAGAGTAAATGGAGTTCAACACAACTTGCAACTTTGACAAAACAGCCGAATGGCATACCATGCTTAAAGGGAGCAAAATTAGTAGGCATAATAAAGAATGCAAATTCTAAAGTTTCAATGGAAAGCTAGAGAATAGCAGCAAAAAGGTATACAATTAGAAGTAACCCTCTCCAAAACAACTTGTCTGCGCTAGTTTATTAGAGTAATGTGCCACAAAGGTAGAGGGGTTGAAAAGAGTAGTGCATCACAGTTGAAAAGACATATACGTTTCTGAATTGCATTTTACTGCATGTAACCGATTGAAACTAAATTAGCAAACTCAGGAAACTTCTGCATAAGTAGCTAGCTATCTGCAATAACTCAATGTACCTCTCCATGCAGTAAACCTTTGCATAAGTAGCCATCTGCAATAACTCAATGTACCTCTCCATGCATAACTAGCTATCTGCAATAACTCAATGTACCTCTCCATGCAATATCTACTCAACATATCTCTGCAAACAGTAAAATGCAGGAAACTAAAACATCAAATCAAATTTTAGTTGGTTTATTTGGAACCCTCTCCTTGCAGAGAAGGTTTAGGGCTATGCCAGGCCTCTACAATAGTGTAAGGCAGAGGCGACATACGTGAGCCTTGGCAGCAAGCTGCATAACAAGCCCACAACCCACAACAAATTAGATTAATAGCATTGGGGCCCTATGGACCCCGTATCAGCTATTAAACTGATAAGAACAGATACTACACTTGATCTTAGCCAAAAGGCCGAGAAAGGTATGAGTTTTATTCGTTTTCTTCGTCCTCATATACTACAAACAGTATCCTCTCATCTAAAATATGGCGGTGGGATATTTCTGGTGAAAACCTAAATCAAAAGGTTGGGGACAATAGAACTCATCTGATCAAGAAGATTGAATACAGAATCCCGAATTTCCTGAAAGGCAAGGATCATCGTTCGCGGACGCCACACTCTGATCCGACGAGCTTTAGGGTTTGTTTTCGGAGCCTGATAAAAACCTTCCATCCTTTCCTTATGTCCAACTTTGAGTCGAGCTTGAATCATTGATTCTCAACATGCACTCCCCTATACAAATACCATAAATCTAGGCGAAACCATTGCCCCACAAATACTCACATATCAACATGGTTGCAAAAAATTATAAGCTTAACTAGTTGGGTCTCAATTTTTGTCCATGGTGCATTCTCGCGATGACACGTGGCGACGCCAATATCGCGGAATAGAATTCGGGTCCCCAGATTTCGCTTTACCTGCTCTTCCGGTTTTCTTTAATGTTTTCTTTTAGGGTTCTGACCGGCTTGTTTTAGGATTTCGACCACCGCAAATTGCCCCTCAGAAGACAAGGAAACATATGCTCTTCCGGATGCTCCAACTTTCCCTTCATCAATCTTGTAGCAGAGTTCGGTTGTTGGGACTTTGAGCCACAGATCCTGAACCTGGCTGCCCCAAGCTTCAAATCGAGCTCAACCTTTCTCACCGTGGATCTATGCGGGACAATACCGCGAAGCGACCTTTGTCTGGTGAACAAATGGAAGCTCCGCAGGCAGGGGCCCGTCCCTGCTCTCCATATCCAGTAGTGCCGCTTCCCCTTCAGATATTTTATCTAGATTTTAGCTGCTAGCATGGAATCGACCAGTTTGTTGAAGGAAATTTGGAAACTTTGCGAGGTCAGGACTTTGAAACAGGGCAGTTCTTCATAGTTTCTCATAGAGGCATATGTTTTTTTGCCTTGCAATTGGATTTTGGATTTTCTTTATCCTCCAAGCAAAATCGATCCCCAACTTCTATATTGTAGAGAGCTGCGGTTAGTGCGCCATTCCGGCACACGGAGACCAGCTCTCGGCTCTGCCGCCCGGGGGCCCCCTCCCTATATGCAGAATGGCATCCCCAACCCAGTTCCTGATACATATTAATGAGAGTTTAAGGTTATGGGCATCATTAATTGTGGTCGCACTTTCCATGTATGTGTCTGATAGCTTGTGGATATCTCAAGCTAAGGTGTAATGTCTGTTACAAGCTCTTGTGGTCGTAAACTTGGTAGGTTTAGTGAGATATAGGGCAAAAAACTTACGTTGATGGGTTTTTTTTTTCCTGGAGATACGGCTATAGGGGTTTGTGTGTGACGTTCCAGGGAAATATACGCCATAAATACGTATATTTCCAGGTCCGTCACTATACAAGTCTATCTTCAGAGCCTTGTATACCATAGATTGTGGCACTAGGAGGCATGACTAAGTTATTCATATAACTTAGCCAACCTTAGGTTAAGACCATTTTCCACGTGGCCTTAACCTATTGGGCACCCGCCACACGGTCTTACCCTATTGGAGCCACGTGGCATAACATGTAAACCCTAACCTATAAAGGTCTAAACCCTAACCCTAGGCCTCTTTTCTGGCTCCGGCCATGGGAACCTTCTTCGTTAACGAAACTCCGTTTACCCCGAGAACCGTTGTTGTGGCATAGCCTAGTTTGGTGCCCCCGGTGTGGCGCATCGGCGGGGAGTGGGAGCTACCTCGAACACTTCGAAGACCATGGAGACGCCAGGATTGGGAGGGAGTGCTTCTGGAGCAGGTATGTAGAGTAGTGCTCTTGGTAGATCATCTGGAAGTTAGCACTCCAGATGGGTTAGTATTTCGTAGCTAGAGTAGAGCCATCCTAGAACCCTTATTCAACATCTTGAACCCTAATCAAGGAACCCTAACTGTAAATTAGATATGTATGATTAGGTTAAGATGTTCTTACTACGATTATCATGATATGATGTTATGTGATGTTGGTTGATCATGTTTGCTCCTCTTGTATTGGGAAGGGGGGTAGAGACCTAGAGCCATATGTAGTATGCTCCTAGTTTAGATCCCTTAGTTCCTATTAGATGCGGCCTGTGCATAGAAACCCACCGGGCTATGGAGGCTATGATGTGACTCAGCACCACACAATGGGGCTAGAGGCAATACGGAGGGAGGATCCCTGCCGAGTGGGGACTACGGGGGATCCCATAGTGGGCTAGGCTTATGGTCGGTCACTTCGTGTGGGCCGAGCATGGGTCCGACACCTCCTTGGGCAATGGTGTCGCCCTGCCTCTCAAGAGTTGCAAGTGTCGACTTGGCTCTTATTTTGGGGGGTTAAGTCGGGTACGAATCGTGTGTCGCCACGATTCTCTAGCCGCCCGGGGAGCCTCTAGACCCTGGGAAGGGGAGATGCAACCCTTCCTGCCTCGGCCGGACGGGGGAGATGCAACTGGAGTAGTGCCAGATGGGTGATGCCATTGGATTAGCATTATCTGGAAGGCTAGAGTCATGCGAGCCTGATCGAGCCCATCCGCAAAGTATGCACGGGGAGGGGCGGATGGAGTGGTCAACCCTAGCCATTGTCTTATGCCAGCCCTCACCATTGTTATGACTCGGTCTGCTCTATCTTGAGGGCCTAGCCCGGTCGGGTCATCCTCCCCTCACTGAGTCCAGAGCCATGGGTAGGAGCTCTCATGTTTTATGGTTTATGATTATCATCTTTGCACTTGTGGATATGTGATGGACTACCCTTCGAGGTAGTATGTTGTATTGTTGTTGCTAGTTCGGCGTGTTTTATGCTTATTTGATAGGAGCCCATAGGGTAGGGTAGCGCCAAGACACCTTCGTGTCCCCTTCCCCACTACGATCATCTCTCGAGTCGCGGGGCGGGCGAAAGGGCCCGTCGTGCGGTTGTCGAGCCGGACGGGGGATTTCCTGCCGAGTGTACGGCTGGGCATCGTATATTTAGCAGGGAGCGTCACATTGTGCCTGTGGTTTCATGCTTGTGATGCCATCATTTGGAAGCGCCTTCATCAGGTATCAAGCTTCTAGGTCTCTGTCTCTTTTCTTTCCTTTTTGCCTTGTCTCAAATATGAAGCTTTTTTCTTTCTATTTTGTTTTTTGGTTTCAAAATGTCCGTTGGTTTGGAGATTCCCTATTTTGGAGTTGTTTCCCGGTATTTTCGTCATTGAGGCTGGCATAGTTGCACTGCGCAATATTACAAGACAAGGGAACGCAACAGGACGAAACAAAATCTGGAATGAAATTTTGACCCTTGCATGTGCAACGTGTTTCGAAACTACTTTTCCTTTCTGGCCCAAAAAGATGGGTTTTTCTACTCTTTTTTTTTTATCTTTTACCAATTTGGACCTTTAAGGAACCTAAATCTAGGATCTATTTATCAAATGTAATTCCTCTGGCTCTAATCTCTACCATTTATGTGCATGGCTGCTAGAGGATGTCGGGCACATGCCTTTTCTTCAGTCAAAGCGCTCTCTCTTCTTTTTCAACCGCTGCCTTCTAAAGCCTGTGACAAGAAAATCAAGGTCCAAAATGAAGGTGAAGGAAGTCCATTGGCTCTTCATAGAGCATATAACTATTTTAAGGAAGGGTACAGAGGGTTCAGGAGCTAGAAAACGGAAGTGCAATTACTGTGACGATGAGAAAACCTCCAATTTAAATAGAGGAGAGAGCATATGCATGCTACTACCAAAATCAAAGGACATTGTAAGAAAATTCTCCAAGATAGAGGTAGAGGACCTCTTTTTAAAAAGATGAAACAAGGACGGTTAAGTAAGGCAAGTTGGACCAATGCACATAAGAAACAATCCAGGATAGAACTGTGCATGTGCATCATAATGTGCAATTTGTTTTTTAACATTCTGCCCTCCAAACAATGGAAAAAGATGACCAATGAAGTAGCCCAGATTGAACATCATAGCAGGGAGTGGATACAATATGATGAGCTAGCAAGAATTGGACACGGAGATGAAGACAGTTGTTGGTGAAGAATAAAGTCAAATAAAAAAACTGGGTCAAATGTGGATACATATAGCTGGATAGATAAGAGGCATATACATGTCATGAGTATTATGATATCTAGTTGCATGGGCACCATTTTCCATTGTGTAGTTGATTGTTCTAAGGTTGGCCTGAATTTTTCTGGGTCATGTTGAAAGAGATTCAAAAGACAATAGAGAAAATTGGGCCATCAAATGTAGTCCAAGTTAGAACTGGTAATGGACCTAATTGCAAGAGCATGGAACTTAAGCACCTTGAGAAGGTTGGACGCCTTGTGCAAGTCACTCCTCAAATCTGCTTCTTGAAGAAATTACCAAGATTCCCTGGGTAAGTAATGTGATTGAAGGGTAATTAACGAATTTCTTATATACAAAACCCTTTGCATTAAGTATCTATAGAGCAACTAGGCCTCTCCACCACATTGTGAGTGTTCAAGGTTATGGGTATCATTGGAAGCAATTGTGGTCGCACTTTCCATGTATGTGTCTGATAGCTTGTGGATATCTCAAGCCAAGGTATAATGTTTGTTACAAGCTCTTGTGGTCGTAAACTTGGTACCTTTAGTGAGATATAGGGCAAAAAACTTATGATGATGGTTTTTTGTTTCCTGGAGATAGAACTATATGGGTTGTGCCTGTGGTTTCATGCTTGTGATGCCATCATTTGGAAGCACCTTCATCAGGTATCAAGCTTCTAGGTCTCTGTCTCTTTTATTTCCTTTTTGCCTTGTCTCAAATATGAAGCTTTTTTCTTTCTATTTTGAATTTTGGTTTCAAAATGTCTGTTGGTTTGGAGATTCCCTATTTTGGAGTTGTTTCCAGGTATTATTGGTCGTTGAGGCTGGCATAGTTGCACCGCAACATTACAACACAAGGGAATGCAACAGGACGAAATAAAATCTGGAATGAAATTTTGACCCTTGCATGTGGAACATGTTTTGGAACAACTTTTCCTTTTTGGGCCAAAAAGATGGGTTTTTTTAGTCTTTTTTTATCTTTTACCAATTTGGACCTTTAAGGAACCTAAATCTAGGATATATTTATCAAATTTAATTCCTCTGGCTCTAATCTCTACCATTTTTGTGTATGGCTGCTGGAAGATGCCGGGCGCATGCCTTTTCTTCGGTCTAATTTGCCCAAGCCTCTTCCTCTGCTTTCCAAAGCACTCTCTCTTCTTTTTCAACCGCTGCCTTCTAAAGCATGTGACAAGGAAATCAAGGTCCAAGATGAAGGTGAAGGAAGTCCATTGGCTCTTGGTAGAGCATACAACTATTTTGAGAAAGTGTACAGAGGGTTCAGGAGCTAGAAAATGGAAGTGCAATTACTGTGACGATGAGAAAACCTCTAATTTAAATAGAGGAGAGAGCATATGCATGCTACTACCAAAATCAAAGGATGTTGTAAGAAAATTCTCCAAGATATAGTGAAGAAGATACTTGAGAAATTAGAATCATCTTCTACAGTTGAAGATGCTTGTAGAAATCATGGAAGGAAGGAAGAAGACATGTTGCTAATAGAGGTAGAGGACCTCTTTTTAAAAAGATGAAACAAGGACGATTAAGTAAGGCAAATTGGGCCCATAAGAAACAATCCAGGATAGAGGTGTGCATGTGCATCATAATGTGCAATTTGTCTTTCGACATTCTGCGCTCCAAGCAATGGAAAAGGATGACTAATGAAGTAGCTCAGATTAGTGTTGGGTATAAGGGCGAATATTCGCCAAAAGGCTAATATGTTAAAATTTCAAAAAATCTTCTACGAATGTTAAGTAGGATCAAATAGGAAAAAAACAAATTTTATTCGCTAAAAATTAGTTCGAGTTTTCCGCTACCAGAGTTAGTTTAGCCGAGCATACGAAATATACTGGAAGCTCTATCGCCAGATTTTCGATACGATTGAGGATCAAGAGTTCTACATTCGCCATTACCATGTCTTTTAGTCATTAGCTTTTGTTGAAGTAAGATCAAAGAGCTTTTGGTTCCGTTTTACAAATCGATTGAAGCTTCCGGAAAGAGACCCTTTTTACTCCAAGATTTTGGCAAGGAATTCAAAGGACGGTACTTATGAGAAAGCTTTTGTTTGCAAAAAGAATAAACTATTTTCTATTTAGGGTATATTTCAGTACTGAAACATCATCTGTTGATTTTGCAGATTCGCAAAGTCCCAAACGTTCTAGGTCTTTCTGAACCCTAGGCACATACTCAGCGCAGAGTAGTCACTGAAGTCAAAGGAGCCATACAAGTATCTCTTCTGTTTTTTATACCTGAAGCATGAACATGCAGTCAAATAGCGAAACTTAGATAATTAGATCAGGGCATTTTTTTTAACTTGTCTCCCTGATGCTCATTTTTCTTTGTTCCAGAGATGTATTAAGACTATTCTTCTGGTCTTCCACTGATTCTCCATAAATAGGTATGTTGAGTTTGGCTATAAGTATTCTTTGATGGTCTTGTCCTGCCTTTAACCTTATCAGGCAAAATATGCTGCTATGACTCTAATTCTCATGAAATTCTTGAGTGATTAATTGTACACTACCATAGTCACAATGTATGATCTTATCATTTCTATCTTTGAAGCATCTTTCTGTTTTAGCTACATTGACCTTAGATACTTCAAAATATGAAGATTTGCAGATTTAATTTCCTATTTCTCATGAAGCAATGATTTGATGCATCGAACCTTGCTCCATGTTGCTCGTATCATCCACTTTCAACAGAGATGTATGCAAGGTTTTCAATATATCAAATGCATAGAACTATATAGATCTTAAGATTAAATAGCAACAAGAACATGCAAAATAATAATGAGCCCACATGATTGTGCTAATACATGTATGTATTTGCGGGTTTATGAATAATGTTGTGACAATTTATAATGGCATGCACATGTCTTAAACATCTTTTGCAGTCATTTCAAATGACTATGCTCTTATTCACTCCATCTCTTCAGTCCCTTTTCAACTTTAGAATCCTAAATTTGTTTGCAGGTTTTCTTCTGTGCTAGGCAAAATGGCCCCTGGAATTGACATCTGTGGAAGATGAGCAAACATTCAATGCATTGGGGGAAGTCTCAAAAATAAGTTACAGGCATTCAATGTGCTAGAAATTCTCAAGAATAAGGTACGTAACAGGTTGATAACAATTTTAGACACTAGCCTTCGTATCTAATCATATAAGTAGGAGAATAAAAAATCTAACATTATCCAAAATGTGCAAGCTGTGACTACATCTTAGGAAGAAGGCATTTTGGATGGTTGGCAACCTTAAGTACAAAATTTGATTTATTACGACCTGATTCAAGAAGATAGATAGCTATAATTGTAGATGTTTTCAGTTTGAAACCATGATCAGCACTGCAGCAGCATTGCTTGTATTATTTTGTTACCAATGTTTGTTACATTGAAAGAGTAAGGTTTTCAGTTGCCTACACTGCTGCAGCTAACTCTGCTGGAGTTGCTCAAAACATAAAAGGTCAAGTGTTGTCTGCATTCTATTTTGGTTATGCACTTTCTCAGGTGCCTGGTGGATGGGTTGCACAGCGTGTTGGGGGAAGAAGAACCCTGTTATTCTCTTTTATCTTGGCTTTTATTTCTGCTCTCACTCCAGTTGGAGCTGATGCAGTTGTGCAACTGATCACTGCCAGAGTGCTTGTTGGTATAGCACAAGGTTTCATTTTTCCTTCAATTCACACTGTTCTTGCCCAATGGGTGCCGCCACATGAGCGCTCTCGATCTGTATCACTGACCACATCAGGAATGTATTTTGGAGCTGCATTTGGGATGCTTTTTTTGCCAACTTTGGTGCAGTTGAAAGGGCCTCGCGCTGTATTCTTCGCAGAAGCTGCAATGGGAGCTGTTTGGGCACTGTTATGGTTCACTTATGCTACTGATCCTCCTCTGTCTGAACTTCCCAAAGCTTCTGCTGCAGGTTTAAAGTTGTTGAAGAGAATGGCTTTGGAATTCTTATGGATAATCAGAAAAGAAGTGCTAATGACCTCACAGAGAAAACTAACAGAAGGAATATACCATGGGGAAAGATCATGCTAAGTCTGCCAGTCTGGGCCATTGTGGTGAATAATTTTACCTTTCATTACGCGCTTTACGTGCTCATGAATTGTTTGCCGACTTATTTTGACCAAGGATTGCATGTTTCTCTCCAAAACATGGGTTTTTCAAAAATGGTTCCCTACTTGGTTATGTTTATCTTCTCAAATATAGGTGGGGTTTTAGCAGATTATTTCATCACTAGGAAATTATTTTCTGTTACACACACCAGAAAAGTCTTAAACAGCATTGGATTTGTGGTGGCCAGCATGGCTCTTATAACGATGCCTAGGTTGAGATCTGTACACGGAGGTGTAATTTGCTCATCAGTGTCGCTTGGCTTCTGTGCACTAGCAAGAGCAGGATTTGCAGTGAACCATATGGACATTGCTCCTAAGTATGCAGGCATTGTCATGGGTGTGTCTAACACAGCAGGAACACTTGCAGGTGTTGTAGGGGTGCCACTAATAGGATGGATCTTGGAGCTTTCGGCCTCGGATCTCTCAGACCCTAGTAGCTGGATTATGGTATTTGCTATACCATCTATTCTTTGTGTCACAAGCACAATAATTTTTTGCATTTATGCAACAGGAGAAAGAATCTTTGAATGAGAACCTCTGAATTCACATTTATATTTTGCTGCTATGAAATAGCTAGCACAATTTTTTCTTATAACAGCATCTCTTCTTTGTTATTATCCATTGATTAACATTTAACACGTTGAAAACCTAGGGGGAAGTTATCTTCTTTTCGTGTAATGCCTTCCTTCTCGTTTATACCTTTTTAGGTTTACCAAAATATTTGTCACTTAAATACCAGGTTACCCAGAGTAGTTGTCACTTAAATAGCACATCTTGTCGCATTTTCGAATTAGTCAACTAAAATAACACAAATACTTGTCACATTTTTCTAAAAACTAAAATAACACAAATACTTGTCACATTATAACACAAATGGCAAACTCATAATTACACCCAGTGCATAGAAGATAGTAAAGCAGTATTTAACATTGCCTAATGCCACTTTTAAGTTAAACATGTTATAATTATGCATTTCAACTTTAGGTGGTTTGAAGCATGTCATTTTTGGTGTAAGATCATAAGCGTCCCTGTCTGCTCTCGTATTTATTTAAGACATGACTTATAATCCACCATGCCACTGCATTTCAGTAGATAAGTTTTGTTTCGTAGGTAAAAAGTTCTATATATTAGCACAACAGTTTCAAATCGTACTCTCCTCTTGATTTTTGTTAAGGTTGCAACAATGTGCCTTTTGAGTTGAAAAGCAAATCTCATTTAACGCAATAGAGCATTTTTTGTATGTTTGTTTGGATTACTATATCTACAAAACATTTGTTTCAACTAGCACTTGAAGCATTTGCTGTGAACGTTATTCCTTGATTAAGATTCGCCTCATGAACTACAAAATTTTTGGAAATTCGTTGGACTTTCGCCACATTTGCTACCCTTGTTCGAGAAATATTCGCCAAAATTTTTACATCTCCTAAGTCTAAAAAACAATTAGACACAACACTAGCTCAGATTGGTCCATCATGGCAGGGAGTGGATACAATATGATGAGGTGGCAAGAATTTGGACACAGAGATGAAGACAGTTGTTGGTGAAGAATAAAGTCAAATAAAAAAATTGGGTCACGTGTGGATGCTCAATCATTACATATGGCTGGACAGATAAGAGGCATGGTTGGCCTGAAAATTTCCGGGTCATGTTGAAAGAGATTTAAAAGACAATAGAGAAAATTGGGCCATCAAATATAGTCCAAGTTAGAACTGGTAATGGACCTAATTGTAAGAGCATGGAACTTAAGCACCTTGAGAAGGTTGGACGCCTTGTGCAAGTCACTCCTCAAATCTGCTTCTTGAAGAAAGTACCAAGATTCCTTGGGTAAGTAATGTGATTGAAGGGTAATTAACGGATTTCTTTCATACAAAACCTTTTGCATTAAGTATCTATACAGCAAGTAGGCCTCTTGAACTCTTGTTGCCATCAAGCACAAGATTGGTTTGTCAATATATTATATTAGAAAGATTGTTATGGATTCGAGAACAACTCATTCATAAGGACTATTGTATCAAATTTGTGAAGGGGGGGATGGCCACAAAGAGCTTGATGCACTAAACATGCAAAGAATGTGTTACGACACAAATCTTTGGGATGATAAGGAATTGTGAAAGGATTATCTCCAATCTACACTATTTTACACCTTTCTGACATGGAAGACAACATAATTGGTTTATGAAAAAATTTCTAAGCGCAAACTTTCAATGCTGGTTGCAAACACAATGCAAGTTCGTAGCTAACATATGCAGCTTAATCTATTGAATAAGAACCTTAGAAAAGTATATTTAATATTGTAAAATTTCTCATATGCTCAAATTTCACAGTAGTACAAAATTCAGAACACTGTAGCAATGGAAAAATGTCAATTTTGCACTGTTTAGGCCTATAGCATATGAATGCATCAATTTACTATTCACCTATTTCCCAAGGAATAGATTTGGCTACTCCTCAGCTTGATAATTATGTAGTCATTGGAGCTTCCTATATATTAGTTCGGATTGAAAGAAGCTATTTCTATTTGTATTGACCTGTTCCAGTCAATCGACTGGTTCAATTTCCATGTATAATTAATAGCCGACCAAAAAATAAGTTGAGGAATATAAACTTTGGGCACGACCACTATTCACATATAATTCTGAACTATTAGGCTAGCATTTGAACTTCAATTTTATTTGCTCTTACTGTTCATGATCTTGTTTGAACTGCTAGAATATAATTTTATGATCAAAATAACTTTTCGTTCCCCTTCCTGAAAAAAAAAAAATCGCTGCAAAAAATTATAAGCTTAACTACATCCACCACATTGGAGCTAGAAAATGGAAGTACAATTACTGTGACGATGAGAAAACCTCCAATTTAAATAGAGGAGAGAGCACATGCATGCTACTACCAAAATCAAAGGACGTCGTAAGAAAATTCCCCAAAATATAGTGAAGAAGATACTTGAGAAATTAGAATCATCTTCTACATGTGAAGACGCTTGTAGAAATCATGGAAGAAGACGTGCTGCTAATAGAGGTGTGCCACTGAACTAAGATATGGACTGTCTTAGCATAGTGCATGTCATAACTTGTGGCAGCGGGGGCTTGCGTGCATGCGGCCCCCTCAAATCAATTTAATTCGTATTTCATTGTGTTTCATTCTAACTAACTTGATGCTTGATACCAATACTTAAATGTCAGCTAGAAAATAAGTCGGGCAAGAATCTCAGTTAGAACTTTCAGAGGTCAAATTACATAAGTTAGTGAAGAGTTTAACTAGCTTGATACTTTGATTCTAGTACAATAGGACAAAAATCTCAGTTTGAACTGTCGAATTAAATTTGCTAGTGAAGATTTTGTTTCTAAGTGTTACGGCTAGTGAGGTTTATATATGATACTTCTGATAGGAATGATTAAATTCCAGGTTGTATCTGCAAAACAATCATCATGAATTAAAACAAATAAACACAAATCCACCCCTTAAGAGTAAAGCTCACCACCCAACCGGGATATCCTGAGCAAGATAATCTCCGAGAAAGACTGGATATTGGAATAAGAAGAGCTTAAGGGAAACAATTTAGCTACTAGAGAATCCTCAATCTAGCAAATCGCAAATTTATGGAAAGTTTGGCTTAAATATTTGGTTCGAGCTTTGGTATCAACATTTGTAACTTTCTTTCTCATTTTGTTGCTCCCATAGCCACTCCCCCAAGCATCACCATATCAACTTTGATTCTCTTTCTATAGGACAAAAATATCAGGTTGAACTGCCAAATTATATTTGCAAATGAAGATTTTGTTGCTTATTGTTACTGCTATGAGATTAACATAACCGTTTTTGCAAGGACATGGATTCGGATGTAGATGTGGCATTAGTGCTTTATTATCAAACTAGATTAATAGTCCATTAATCACAAGAAAGAGTTGTGAATCAAAATTAGCAATAGCGGTTACACATGTTGCTTGTATAATCTATTGCTCCTCGCTCTTGATTGGTAGGAAAGGGACAAAAGAGTAGACAAAAGGGTCAAATTATACATCTTGGAGAGAAGAGTAACATGACAAAAAATTGGTCTTCAAGTAGCAGGAGAAAATATTGATAAATAGCCCAAAAGACAACTTGCAAAGGTATCGATTGCATTTGAATGACTTTACAATTTGTACTCTTATATATCTACTCAGGCTCTTAGATCAACCATTCCAACCATGGTTATTAAGAGAAAGCCAAATTTTCACTGGCAGATGATCGTGATTTGCAGTTCCTTCTCTAGATCTGCAACCAAAGTTGTGCTAAATTTTAATTTTTTTAATGCTAAAGATATCTATTATGTAGAGGTGGAAGGACAAAGAAATCCACGATGTTTTGTATTTATAATTCCTCGCATTGCTTATTGGGATCAAATCTATTCCAGTTCGGATCTTTGTGTTTCCCATGTTGGTCTCATGTGTATTTGTGTATAAAACCTGTGGGGTCCCTGAAGCAAATATAATGTCCAGAATTGACCATTTGGGAAATGTTAGCTAATATGTAGTAAAATAACAGGGGGTTCCAGGGACATTTAATATGGATATAATTCCTGAAACCATATACCATATCCCTAAAACAATTCAATGGGTTATTATAAAAAATATACCCAACTGTATGCCAAGTCCCATCCATTCCATGGATATAGTAGAGATCTTGCATTTGTTTCCACAAGTCAACCATATCAAGCATCACATTTGATTGTTTCTTAGGCTTAAGCCTTTGCCAAAAAAAATTAGGATCTGAAACTGGTTCTACAACCATCTCTTCCTGCTTATTTCGCAAAAATGCTTTCCTCTTGAATCAACTTAACATACTCTTTTTTAACCATCAATTTGTTTACGTCTTTAGCTGCATTGAATTGTGCCTCTTTTGTCTACACTCCATATCAAACCATCCATTATAAGGAAGCCCTAATAACCTCCTTTTGGAAACAAAACATTCCTCTGCTACCGAGAGTATAAGGGAGGTCAATTGTTGGCTTATTCCATGTGCATCATGAGGCCATTCACTTTCTTCAAGTTTCTCCTCACAAAGCTTTTGATACCTTTATGCTTGAAACTAGACAAGGAAAACTTCTTGCTCTGCATGAATAAATCACTATATGTGCGCAAACCTGCTCATTAATTTTACAAGCAAAAGAACATGGTTCGGCTCCATGTGTATATCTCCTACATGATTTATTACAATATTTTTAGCAAAATCAGCATTTGCGATTATAAAATCCACAACATTAGCATCTTTGCAAAGACTTTTTCCCGAGCCAGAATATTTACGGTACCCTTATACACCAACAAGTTGAGTCCCTTCACATATTTAACAAATGATATCCTTATGGTTCAGACTAGCGCGATTCATCTGCAGATAAGCGGTGCCATCCACTGACAGCCGGCTTATTTGCTATGCAACCGCTAAAATTGCCTAGTAAAAGAATATTTTCTTGTGACATTAGCTCTATTATAGGTAGAAGACCTGTCCAGGTGTTCTGCATCATACGCATGCATCTCTCTAGGTGGAAAGCAACAACCTGCAACAAATGTCCTATCTTTCTTTCCAATCCAAATATATAGAAACTTTGTATTTAACAACTGACACCATGTGCAAAAACTCATTTCGAACAAAACATGCAATGCCACCAAAATCCCTAAATCGGCATCATTTTATATTCCAAACAAAGTAGATAGAAGTGAATATTGCAATGTCTAGCAATCCCTTTTCTTCATGTTACACCTCTCTAAAAAAGATATGACATCAGAATCCTACAATACATCATCCATAGTAGCATCCTTAGTAGCATATCGCATAGTACACCTCTTGTGTATTGGAAAGGGGGATAGAGACCTAGTAGCCGTTAGTAGATGATGCTCCTAGTTTAGACCCATTAGTTCCTATTATTATTGCGGCATGTGCATAGAGCCCACCTAGCTACGGAGGCTATGGAGTGACTGAGCATGGTTGTGATAATAATCAGACTGGAGATTTCAGTTCTGTTACAGGTATTGTAGGGTTTGGAAACCCTTCGACACTATCTTTCAGTCCTAAGCCAAGGTCAGATGATAGTATTCCACAGGGACTTCAGCCCACGACGAGAGGAGTTTGTGGCACTTTTGATTGCACTTACAGAATTCAGCCAGCATGCCAAGAGGAGGGAGAACACGGATCATGTTATCCTCTTCAAAAGATCTGTGGCACTCTACAGCCTCGACTTCGCCAGGGGTCATCTAAGGAATGCGCCTTTGACAGTAGTAGCGGCTACGACACCACCGCGCCCACCGCCTCAAATGGCTCGAGCATTAGAAGGGGGATCATCTGAAATATTCCGCGCAACATCGGCAAGAATCTTTGACTCAAGGACGTAAAGATTTTCTTCAAGTCTATGAAGGCTCAGGATAGTCTTATTCTGGTTTCGGGGATCCCGGAGGTAAAAATACCGTCTTCCGGTATCACCACCAGGGCTCGACGGAAGTCGTTCCAGGCCCCTCCGTTTCACCGTACTAGCGCACATGAGGGGCCCTGCACCAATCTCGGCCGTCCGCTTCTGCGCCATATCTGGGCCGTCCATGGTGTTCCCCGCCTCCAGTATCACCATAAAAAGTATGCGGTGATCCCGCCGTCTGGAATCACCAACACGGGATCCCGGCCTCCGGGATCCCATCTGCCGCGGGCCGATAATGCTTTGTATGGCCATGGTAAATCCCTCCTCCGAGATCCCCGAATCCGACGGGTGTGATCCCCTCCTCCGGGATCACCATTGCTCGGCCGATATCGGCCGCCCGATATACGCCAGGTTATCCCGGCCTCCGGGATCACCACCATGGCCGATATCGGGGGCCCGAAATTATGCTGCCCTCCGAGATCCCCGCGAGGACTTTTTGGTGAAAACGTCCTCCGGGATCACCACTGCATGGTCCTAGGCGGGGCGACCTCTGCAGGATCCCCACGTACTTTATGCACGAAAATCGGCACGGTGGCCGGCCCAGGTAGACTGATCGGCGGCGGTTTGTACATGCCGATTGGCGTTCCAGGGGAATATACGCCATGGATACGTATATTCTGGACCCGTCACTATACAAGTCGACCTTTGGTAGCCTTGTATACCTTAGAAAGTGGCAAGGGGCACATATCTAAGTTAATTGTTTAACTTAGATAACCTTAGGATAAGGCCCATTTCCACATATATGGTCTTATCCTATTGGGCAACCGCCACACGGCCCCATCCTAGTGGTGCCACGTGGCATCCCATGTGGACCCTCACCTATATTAGCGCTAACCCTAACCCTAGACCTCTTTTCCTGACTCTAGCACCTGAACAATCATCTACGCACTCGAAACCCCGTTTCGAGCATCGTTCATCGTAGCATAGCCTGGCGCAGCAGCCCCCGAAGTGTGTGTATGATCATAGAGGGAGCACGACTTCGACCCCGTCAAGGAGCAATGGAGACACCAGGGATGGGAGGAAGCGCTTCTGGAGCAGGTAGGTGGAGTAGAGTCATGGTAGTTCATCTGGAAGTTAGCACTCCAGATGGGTCTGTATGTTGTATGTTGAGTAGAGCCATCCTAGAACCCTTGTTGAACATCTTGAACCCTAATCAAGGAACCCTAACTGTTAATTAGATATGTATGATTAGGTTAAGATGTTCTAAACTGTAAACAAGGTGTTCATGTGCTCCATGGCCTCTCGAGGCCCAAGTGAGCATTAGATATAAATTAAATTAAAAATAAAAAATTATGATTATCATGATATGATGTTATGGGACGTTGGTTGATCATGTTTGCTCCTCTTGTATTGGGAAGGGGGGTAGAGACCTAGGGCCATATGTAGTATGCTCCTAGTGTAGATCCCTTAGTTCCTATTATATGCGGCCTGTGCATAGGAACCCACCGGGCTCTGGAGGCTATGATGTGACTCAGCACTACACAATGGGGCTAGAGACAATGCAGAGGGAGGATCCCTGCCGAGTGGGGGCTACGGGGGATCCCAGAGTGGGCTAGGCTTATGGTCGGTCACTTCGTGTGGGCCGAGCATGGGTCCGACACCTCCTGAGGCGATGGTGTCGCCCTGCCTCTCAAGAGTTGCAAGTGCCAGCTTGGCTCTTGTTTTGGGGGGTTCAGTCGGGTATGAATCGTGTGTCGCCACGATTCTCTAGCCACCCGTGGAACCTCTAGACCCCAGGAAGGGGAGATGCAACCCTTCCTGCCTCGACGGACCAGGGAGATGCAACATGGAGTAGTCCCAATGGGTGATGCCATGGGATTGCGTATCCGGAAGGTTAGAGTCATGCCAGAGCCTGATTTAGCCCATCTGCAAAGTATGCACAGGAGGGGCGGATGGAGTGGTCAACCCTAGCCATTGTCTATAGCCAGCCCCGCCATTGTTATGACTCGGTCTGCTCTATCTTGAGGCCTAGCCAGTCAGTCATCCTCCTTACGAGTCAGAACCACAGGTAGGAGCTCTCATGTTTTATGGTTCATGATTATCATCTTTGCACATGTAGATATGTGATGGACTACCCTTCGAGGTAGTGTGTTGTATTGTTGATGCTAGTTCTGACGTGTTTATTGCTTCCGCTGTGATAGGAGCCCATAGGGGAAGGGCGCGCAAGACACCTTCGTGTCCCCTCCCCACACTACGACCCCCCTCAGAGTGCGGGGTAGACGAAGGGCTCGTGCGGTTGCTGAACCGGACGGGGGATTTTGCCAAGTGTACGGCCGGGCGCCGTATATTTAGCAGGGAGCGTCACAATGGTATCAGAGCGATGTTCTTGGTTGACCAAGAACTAGCACTGACCATACCCTTTGAAAGTAGCCTAACAGGCCTGATAGGGTGTGAAATGAAAAATTTCCACCATGGAACCTCGAAAATAGGAGGAAAAATTTTTCCCTAGGTAGTGGGACCAGGCTAAGTGCTAGATGACGAAAAAGAACAAGTCAAATTCACCTTCTAGTAAATTTGAAGTGAAAATTATGCATCTGCATCAAATTTCACCTAAAATGGGTCGAAGAATCATGCCAATCCGAGACCTGAGTGAAAAATGGTGCAAATTCATATTTAACACTCCAAACTATTAGGAAAATTTGAAAATTTTAAAGTATAATGCGAAATTAAAAATACGCTACTTATGATGCCCGGCGTTGCCGGGCTTTACTACAATTTAAAAGGGTGGTTGTTTCATTGTTTGCTAGAATAAAGAATGTGGTAATTTCTGTATTCATTGTATTAAAAAGAAAGTAAGGCGTGAATGTAAGTGTGGATGAGAGGGGCATTATTGCATGCATTATGCTAATTTGTTATGTAATAGAAATGCCAAAGAAGACACCTCTAGCTACATGATGAAATGCAACATGATATGGAAAAGATAGAAATGTAAAGATACTCCCCGCATACTCCATCCCTTGAATGAGGCCTTGACTACATACACAAATGCACCATTATAGCAATAAAGAATGATGTAGATAGGAACATCAGGTATATATCACAAACCACTCTCTTTGTTCTTCCTTAGATTTTCCAATATAACATCAGAAACCATTCCCATTTTCTAACTGACGTGAAGAAGAACTATGTGAGGCTTTAGTAACAATTTGAAAGACATGGTTTGATAGAACCACATTGGTAAAGATAAAGAACCATTGTAATAATTGTAGATTTGATCTCCATTGTTGAACTATAGAATTTTATAGTATGTTCATTATGTTTATATGATACTTTTACCAAAATGATTTTGTGGTTAGGTCGAGCTTTAGTGACCATATGTGTAGAATTGGTGTATCTGTTATACCCATTTATCTAGACATAATTAGTAATACAACTTCTATAGCACAATGCCATGCCCTATATGACCTATCTTCACTAAAAGATAGAGAAAGACATATAATTACGTAATGAGAATGTGGAGTTGGTATGATAGCCTTAAGAATTATGATATGGAATGATATGATGACCACTCTATGGTAAGCACCTGTGTTTGAGGTGAAATGATGTTTGCTTGAAGATCAATTTGAGCCGCTATAATTAACTCTTTACCTGTGTTAAGAAATCGGAAGAGTTTGATGACAATACTTTGCTTCGCGAGTTATGCAAAAAACTCATCAAGAATCTTATGTACGATTTTAGGCTTTGTTTGGAAAATGAGGGGAGGCAGCTAGCTCCATCCATTTAGAGGAATTTAAATTCAAATGGCTTTGCGGGGTTTCAATAGGAATTAAAGTGGCGCGTGGGAGGCATGGAATGGGTTGAGTTTGAGCTGAAGAAGTTCTTTTTGTGTATAGAATTAGAAGCCATCATTAGTTGGATTTTAGGTCTAATTGAAATGTAGCTACTTGGTTGAAGTTTGAAGGTGGTCTAGTATTTACTAACTATAGAATATAAGTTGGACATATGTTCGATCTAATATTAACACCAAGTAATTTGTCGCTCGATTAAAATGGACTCGATGTGTTGTGGTATGGACTCGATGTTTTGTGGTATGCTAAACTTATGGGTCACTGATTCAAATGAAATAGACCATATATTTTATGTGAAGTACTTGTCCTAATGACATCTTATATAATTATCTACCATTGTAGCAGTTTCCAATAGAAAACCAAAAAAATATTTCAATATCAACGCATACATGTTCAAAATGCAAAGCCTCTAGATTAGAAGGGGCTTGCAAAAAACTAATTCTATAATATATTATAAAGCAGGTTGTCGTGCCCATGGCAAGTAGTAAAATAGCTTGCATGATTCCATAATTGTAAGTGCTAGGAATAATTAGTTATTTCAATAAGAAATGGTCTTCTAAAGTTCATCAAAGAAATTCAAATAGTCTAGGGCTTTGTACCCAATGCATTTTTGTTGGAACCAATCATTTTCCAAAAGTTACGCTTCTAAAAGTTCAAACCTTTACCAAGTAGGGAAGTGCTAGGCCATATCATCCCAAGTGGTATTGCCATGTTTTTGTATCTATTTGTTTTGTTGTGAAAAAATGTCACTGATAAAATTGCTTTTTATAACAATAAGGCGGTATTACAGCTGAAAGCCACTAATTTTTCTTATTCTTGCTTTTGGAATCATCTCAATGTGATGTTATCGGATTGTAGGCTTTTTATCATGTTCCAGCATTACCAAGCATAAAATGAGAATTGTATGGTCACAAAAAAGGAACTGTGATTAGATGACGAATACTTTTTCACCCTAGTCAATACACTTATTGCAAATTGCAAACACCATTCAGAACAACAAAAACAACACAGATTTTGCATCATTCTCATGCATTTCCTGTTATAACAATTTAAATGTTATAGAACCTCTCTTCCATCTGCCTAAATTCCCTTCCATCTGCCTAACCTTTATTCCACGATATGGTTGGAGCATGGAAACAATGCCTTCAACATGAAGTAAACATGACAATCAAATCAACATAAGCTTGGATCAACATAAAAGAAAAAGAACATGCAATTAAATCAAAAGAATGCATTGGTCCTAATAATTTTCACTGATGGGCCGAGCACAACTTGGTGCCCTTTTGAACAGAGAAGGTTTCAGCAGCAAATAACAGATCACTTGCAAGCTTAAATATGCTATGACCATGAACAATGAGCAATGTACGAACTGTCGAGATTATAGACATGAATAAATGCATGACCATAAACAAATGCATGTCTTACCTTTATACAACCCTTCCAAGTGTCTACAAAAGATGTGAATTGGGTGCTGCTTCGATGCTAGCAAAGTACGAAAATGGATTTTACCCTCTACAAAAGCAAAAAGGGGAAACATTTGATCTTAATACCCATGCAAATAATCACAAAATAGGATAAGTGCATGTTTTACCTCTTGATTGGCTTTAGCGTTAATGAAATCTGAATTGGGTCGTTCTACGCCAGCAAAACTGATTCTGCCTGCTAGAAAAGAGGTAAGAACCATGTAAATAATCCAAGAAAAAGGATGTCCACATACTTCATGCACCAATTCTCTCTGCATTATAGCAACTGGACAACAGGAATGAAAAACAGAAGACGACATGTTGGGGATTTGCATTCTAGCAACTTGCCTTAGTAAAAACTAAGGAATATGGAGGTGCATGCATTTAATAAACGGGATAAAGCATTTTGATGGATGACAGAAATGCAATAGGCTTCGTTAATAGCAATTTGTTAGACGCATTCCGCAAGTGCATGATCTAAAATGGTAGATGGCCATGTATTTGATCACAATTATAGAAAATGACCTATCTAAACATGTACTACCAAATATAGAGATGAAAAGCATTATATTCTTAAACAACAAAGTCTGAAGGACATATTGGAGAATAAGTTTTGGAGATCAAGCCACATCAATAGGTTTCGTCCTAGATCTATAATTTCCTTTCGCATCATAATAATGGATATGGATCTATATCAACAGAGAAGAAACTCAAGTAGATAAAGACTTACTGCTTCATTTGCATCTAAATAAAGATTAGATTCAAGATGATTAATCATGTGAAGGAGCTTTGAAGAGTGTTGAAGCTTGCCTACCTGGAAAAAAACAAAAGAAAAGGAAGGATTTGAGCTTGAGTGACAGGCGAACCATTGGAACAACTTATGGAAATTAATTTGTATAGAACTTGCTTTCCACACCTGGTCAACCCCGTAGTAATCATCAACTTGAAGAAGATTGCTTTTGAACCTGCAAAAGATCAATCTTGACATCAAAAGGAGAGATTAGAAAGCGGATTGCCCACTTCATACTTTCAAAACAGGGCATGTTTTTTAAAATGGAAAGAACAAAAAGTCTTGATATAGATCCTCCAATGAAATAGGTCATTACCCCAAGTAATATGGCATAGCTGCCAGATGCTTCAATTGGGCACATACAAAAGTTGGAGAACAAATGTTGTGGTGTGGACAGCTAAAAGTAATAAAAGATGAACTTGTCCAAAAATGTCAGTTCAAGGGGCTGGTCAGCAACTTACACTCAAAGACTGCAAGTTAGAGCAGTACAACCGAGATAAAAAATGATTCCAATGCTCAAACAACTTCTGAACTTCAATACCTTGCTATGGACAGTAGCTAGTGCCTGCAAATTTAGAACTGTGTGGACATGAGAATCTGCAACATCATTGATTTGATTAGATGAGAACATGCATGATTGCGATGACACCAGTCTAGCCGTAAAGCAATACATTATACTATACCTTGTAAATTATGGTACCAAATTAGCAAGTTTAAATCTTAGAGCGACCTTGAAGCAGCTAGAACATACACATTGAAAAAACCTACAGTAAATTAATTCCAGAGAGAAATCCATTTACGAAGACCACCAAGCAAAAGATACAGAGTGAGAGCAAGTTCTGATCCTAGAAATAAAAGATGAATGCCTTCATTGAATAAAACCTTACCCTGTGCATTCTTGTCTTCATCTATGACACATCTAGGCAGTAATATCTTCCTCCTATAGTGTTGCTTTTCTCTGAAAGAAACAAATCACGAACCCTAACCTACAACTCGAAGCTTGAATCTATCTCTAAGCTGACCTGCAGGCCTAATCAACCTGTAAATATGAAGCATAAAAGGTCTAAGAAGATTGCTTGAGAAGACTCTTTTGTTTGTTTTACAATACTGGTCTTGCATGAATACCTTGGAAGTTAGAAGCATCGAGCAGAAAACGGTCTCCTTCTTGCTTCTCAACCAGGCAAATTGCATCAAATCTGATACTAATATCCAGCTTGAATTATCGTTGCATGCAGTTTCTCGCTAGATGTAGCATAGCTGATAGATGAATCGAAACCTCAGAATAGAACCATAAACAATTTAAGAAACAAATACAGTTACCTCAAAATGTCGTAGTTATGGAAGCCACCAAAAGTAGAGGTTACAAACTCCACGACTTTGGCCGATTAGATTATGGCAAAAAACAGAGAGTAGTCTCAGATGACTTCTGTGGCACCCCATGTGCCTTCCATGCCGCACAATCGCGGAAGATGCATGCAGAATGCAGAAATCGAAAAGGGGCAAAATCGGTTTGCCCAAGATAGGGAAAGAGAAAAAATTAAAATCGAAATTGGAGATCTATGTTACCAATTTTTGGAATATCGGTTTATTTTTCCGGCGGCCAAAAGCCCCAAAATCTTAGAGAAATTGCCTAAAAATAAATCCAAAAATATTTTCGTCCAGGCCGGAAAATTCCAAATTAACAATATTTATTTATATTTATTTATTTATATTTATTTATTTATATTTATTTATTTATATTTATTTATTTATATTTATTTATTTATTTATTGATACTAATAATCAATTATGTTTGCCCAATTCGTTCGGTATTTGGGGAGGGTATTCTGGCAATGGTGGGGACTATGATTGTGGTATTGTATTGTATAAAAAATGGTATATATTGCCATATTTGAGGAGCTTAATGTGATTTAGAGGTCATGTTGCTTTTTTGGGTGTTTACATAACTTATTTTGGACGTGTGCAGAAGAATAAAAAAAAAATTGGAGCCCTTTTTGTAGGGCGTGGATAAGAAGGGATGATTCCTTCTTTTTTTGGCAAGAGCGGCCAGAAAGGGAGAAAGATCCGATGCCGATATGAGGTTCCATTTGGCGTGATCGATGTCAAGATGGCGAGGCATCCTCTCTCCTTTCCCCGCCACCTTCCGACCATGCCGTGCAAATAGAGCAGGTTCAAATAGGTTGAAACAGAAAGGTGTTCAAATAGGAAAAGGATGCGTAAACAGAAAAGGATGCAGATGCAGATGCCCGTTGGAGGAGTGCCGGAATATTGAATGCAGGTGTGGAGAGGTGACGGTCAAGACCGCAGGCTTACCATGGGTCGGAAGCGAGAGATAACACCGCTGTATTTTTTTTCTTATGGTGTGTAGGAGCTCATGGCATTTCGCAGATTCCAAAAGTGAATGGTTCCTCTCGATTTGAGCCGTCATTTGTAGTCCCGATTTGTGGGCGGAAGCCAATCTAGTAGTAAAGTTAAAGAATTCCCTCAGCCGATCCAGGGCTTCGATTTAGAGGCTAGATTTTGCCCCAAGAATGCCCCGGGTGGAGAGATTAACGTGGGGCAAATAGAGCATTCATTCCGTCCTGGGTAGTCCATAGCCGGAGCTTTCATGGTTTTGCATTTGTTTCATTTACTGTGGTGCCAACCATTGGTCCATTTTGCACCATTGAAATTTGGCGTGGGGGTGGGGGTGGGGGAAAATTAGGGGCCGTTGATCCGAGAATATTCCTCAAATCAACGGTCCCGTAAAACAAGATAAAACATCCCATAAAGATAACAAATAATCAAATATATATTAATAATTAAGTTATATTGGAGTAATTAATAAGGGGAGCTAATAAGTAGGCCTATTAATGGTAGGGGAATATTCCCTAGAGCACCTCCTTTTAAATATCTTTGCCACCTCATTTTCCCCAACCTTTCCTCCACCTTATCTCTCTTGCTCGCCTTTTTACGCCATCCATTTCCTAGACCGTTAAATATGGCACGCACTCAAAAGCAGAAAAAGAAGGAAGTTTGGTGAGAGACCCACACCTTCGATGGCACGGTGTAGCAAAGCAGGTCGCCACAGAAGGCATTCCGGCCGGGCCAAGCGGGTGACAAGGCGTCTTCCTCCACCGATGATACCTTCCACATCTCCCAGGAGGAGGTCCCCAAAGAGTGCAAGGAAGGCTCTTCGTCGGGCAAGCACTCTCAAATAACCGACGAAGTCTCGCCATTTTGGACCCCCCGGCTCATACTGCAGGTGGAGCATCAAGAGGAAGAGCGCCCCAGAGGAGGAGACCACACAACAAACACTGTAACTGCACCTAATAGGCGTGCCCTTCTTCAAGCAAGAAGAAGGGGAAGGAGAAAGTGAAGGAGTGGCCGGAGGAGAAAGCGGCCAGGAAGAAGAGAGAGCGAGAGCGGGAGGAAAAGGAGCGGAGGACGGAGGCGAGGAATGATAGGCCCCGCGGGACTGTCGTAATTGAAGAACCTCCCCCGCGCGAGGAGGAAGAGGAGGTGATGAGGAGGAGGAAGTCCAGGAGAAGGAGCACGAAGTCGTTGGGGAATCTTCAAACCCCAATGCATGCCCACCCTACCCAAAGTGGCCCAAGCCACCGAAGGTAGTGAAGAAAGTAAGGTGGCGAAGAGGACCATTCAGGCCCGCGGAGGAACGCGACCAAGCGCCACCGGTTAAGCGCATCAGAGTACCTTCGCCGGGCCGACAGGTACAATGACCGGTAATCGCAAGCGTAACGCGGAGAGGTTTGTCAAAGGCGGCCGGCCGAAGGACCAGCCGAAGCCGCCACCTCCACGGCCGGAGAAGCCGAAGGAGGCCCATCATGGGCCTAACTCTCGGCACGCGCGGGTCTTCGGGGAGATTAGGCACTTCCAATAGTGTACTAATCTCCTGATTAGGAAGGCGCCGCTTGAGCGCTTGATGCGGGAGGTGATGCAAGAATTCGTGACTGATTACAGGGTAACTTCCTTAACCACACGAGTCTTGCAAGTAGCTGCCGAAGCAGAGCTGACGCAACTTTTCGAAGAAGGCAATCTATGTGCCATCCACACCAAAAGGGTAACTGTCATGCCCAAAGATATCCATTTGGCGCGGAGAATCCGCAAGGAGTACCCTTGAGTCTCCTAATTTTGTAATTATATTTTTAATGTAGTCCAATTGCCTTCTATAAAAATATAGCCTCTTTATTCTTGTAAATTGATTGAATTATCATATGAAAATGTAGGTAACTAACTTAAATTGTAGTATAGTTTTTTGTGTCTCATGATCCAAATGCTCATAATAGCTTAAGTAATATAGATCCTAGCAAAAAAATGCAACCCTGACTCAAAATTGGCGCAATCGGATCGGACCGCGCAAAACGGGCCTGCGTTCGCAACGCAGAGGCCATTTGCGCGAACCAACCCGATTTGGCCATTTTGACACAATTACATGTCCAAATTGCTTGAAATAAGTTGCTAGTTTTAGATCAGAATTAAACCAAATAGTCATGTTAGCATCTTGCAATCCCTAGAAACCCTTAATCAATCCAGAAATTACCCCAATCGGATCGGACCGTGCAAAACGGGCCTGCGTTCGCAACGCAGAGGCTATTTGCGCGAACCAACCCGATTTGCCCCTTTTGACCTAAATTGACCAATTTTGGTCCAAAACCTGCCATGTAGTGTTTATGCTTTGCTTTGCTTAGATTTGCACTTCATGGTAGCTCATTTGGACACCCATAGCCCTTGAACAAAAGTTTTTCCCACCAAGAACCCCTGTGCACGGAACCCAAGGCAAACCTTAGCCTATAAAAGGGGACCCCATTTGTCATTTTCCCCTCATTAGAATTGCTCTTAGCATCCTAGGCGTTTTTTAGTCTCCCATTGATCTTTGCAAGCCATTTTTTACATCAATCTTTGCTTCATGGCACCCTCTAGCTTCGTCAGATGGTATGATGCTGCCAAACATATCCGTGATTTTCCTGCTGAGCAAGCCTTCCATGTCTTTGATCACCTCTTTGATCTTCATGCAACATTGACCAACTCCCTTCTACAATCGATATCATTTGCCAAGATGACCGCCAGATTCTACCCCGGGAAGTTAGCTTGCCGCCTAGGGAGGGAAATGGGTATCCCTAGATTCGCTTTACCCAAGTTATAGGGGAGAATCCAAGGGCAAGAAGAAGTCGTGGGATAGGACCGTAACCATGCCCGATTACATGACCCTTGGGCATAATAAGGCATAGATATCTCAACCCATGCAGCCCCTCGCCCCTATTCATGCAAAGATAAATCAATCAACAAGGCAGAGAACCCTCAATTCAGCCTCTAGATTTAGCACCCTCGACACCCAAGGGAGCAGATCAAGATCCATGAGATCGAAGCCCTTCGTGAGTACGAAAGTATTATGGCGCGACCTCAGGAACACCGATGCTGCAGATTGAGCAAGACTACGAGCAGCAAGGGGAGGAGAACCCAAGTTGGGAGAGGAGAGAGGCAAGGAGGATGGAGAGGCGAATAGCTAGGCAAGAAGGCACATTAAGGCGAGATTTCGAACAGCCAATCGGCATCACGACCCTGTCTCCAGTGATCATCGACGGCGAGGAGTACATCTTGGCCAACGACATCCTCAACCTTCCTTACTGCCAAGAAGAAGGCCTCAGGATCGACGAGCTCTTAGGCTTAATTGCAAAAGAGCAGGGCAGCGACTTCATCGACTACTCCTATCAGGAAATTCCAAGGGAGTTAGCAGAGCGGCACTCCTACGGGAGACAATGTCGGGATATAGCAGCCTTATGAGCAGATAAGGGAAATCTATCAACAACAGGAACCCATCATCCCAGAGGAAGAGTTCCAGCAGATACAAAGCAGATTGTACAAGCCAGGAAGAGGCCCAAGCTCCAGCCGACCAGTGCGTTCCAGGAGCATGCGCGAAGCTTCCAGCAGCATCAACTTGGAGAACGCAACAACAATGTGGAGGGATCACGAAGACCTTTTCAAGATTAGATGTCTTCGCGGGCAGCCCGAGAAGAAGAGGCACGGAACCACGGGCACAATAAAGGGCAAGGCACTCAGGTACTATCTTCCAGCCCTTAGTCAAGGGCAGATGATAGTCTTCCATAAGGAGTTCAGCCCAAGAGGGGAAGAGTCCGTAGCGCTCCTTATAGCACTCTCAGGCTTCGGGCAGCATGCCAAAATAGATTACGTAACAGATCATGTAATCATGTTCAAGAGATTCGTAGTAGCTTCCAGTGGGCCACGCCTCAACATTTCAAGAGTGCCAGCACCCCTAACTCCCACCTCGCATGGCCAGAGTGGGGGCAACATTGTTGCGTAACGTGGCAAAGGCCTACGACTCAAGGGTAAAAGCATGTTAGGGTGTCCTTAAAAAGTATTATTTAGTGACAAAAAAGTATTCCAAAACTCCCGACTGGCACGGGTACCTGTAATATCTCAATGGTACATTCTAGAGCATTTTGAAGGGGATCGGCCGAAAAGATGACTTTTATTTTGGAACGTTTTAATGAAAATAAAATGAGCAAAGGCCTAGTGTATGTACTTTTTGTGTTCCAAAAGTGGTACACCAAGAACGTCAATAACTTCTTCAAGTCCATGAGGGGGCATCGATGATGGAAATTTTGCTTTGTTGTCATTTAAATTGTATTCAATATTTCCTTTCAAATATTATCATGTAATTCATGAGATGTATTCCTAAGTATTAATGACTTCATTCTGTCCTTGACTTGTAAGTGGAGTTTTCACATCATTTCTTTTGTACCTAACAATAATTCAATTATAAATAGGGATGATTGATGTGTAACCTAAATAACAAACATTGATGATCAATCCTTGCAGCCAGGAACACCGGCTCAGGTTCCCAAGGCCAGGGCCGACGTCACCAATGGGTACCTAGAAACTTATTTGGACGTGAACAAGAAGACAACAACTTGGAAATGACGGTGGAATCAATCAACGCAAGGCTCATCCAGATGAGGAACCAGATGCACCAACTGATTCATTGGGCCACCCCATTGATGAATGCTCAAGAATATGCGCATGCACCACCACCTCCCCCACCACTGCCTCAGCAAGGCGTTGAGGAGGGTCCACAACCAGAAGGGGAAGGCAATCAGGGAAATGTCAGGGACAGGAAAAGAAAAAGGAGAACCAGGAGCCCATCATCGTCTAGCTCCAGCACATCAGATAGCTCTTCCAGTGAGGACAGTTTTAGCTCCGACAGTCAGTCCGATACATCTCGGGCAAGAAAAAGGGCAAGGAAAACAGATGATTATCAGAAGAAAGTGGACAGCGCTATGAGCAATGTGTGAAAGACTAGGAAGTTGGGTCAGTTTTCAGGGAAAGACTGGCTTGATGAAATGGAAGAGTTTGGCAATTCCTATGGCATAAAGGACAAAGACATAGGGAAGGTTGCTACAGCCAACTTAATAGGAGCAGCTAGAATTTGGTGGAAAGGCTACGCAAAGTCCAATAAGCTAAGAAGGAACAATTGCAGATTCAAGACCTTCAGCAAAGCCTTTCGCAAGCATTATGTGCCAAGATCACACACTAGCAGGCAGATTCAGCAATTCTACAGATTGAACCAGGGCACCTTGTCAGTAGCAAAGTACACAGAGAAATTCATGCGGCTCAGGCTCCATGTTCCCGGAGTTTCTGAAAGGCAAGCGGTTGAAACCTACATTGAGGGATTGAACAGCAATATCAAAAGGCTAGTCCGAGCAATCAACCCAAAGACAGTGGCAGACGCCGAGGATAAAGCCATAAGTTTGGAAGAAGCACCAGCAACTCCAGGGGAGAAACAGTCGGCCTTCAAGGATAAGTCAACAGGGCAGTATCAAGGGCAGTATCAGAATAAGCAATCAGCAACTACGCCAACTGGAGGCCAACACCAAGGGAAAGCTCAGGGAAAGTCTTTTGGGGACTGTAAGCCACAAAGCGGGTCAGGGGGCAGTTCGCTCAAGCGTCTTCTAGACAGTCTGCCAAAGGAAAAGAGACAGAAATGCATTGAAAAGAAGTTGTGCTTTAGGTGCTTCCAGCCAGGGCACCGAACGCACGATTGTCCATTCGTCATGCAGGCAGCCTTGGCAGAACTTGCGGATTGGGATTCACCGACCGAAGGAGATAACGAAGAGGACGACCAGCAGGAAGCGCAAGATTTCATAGAGGGTGAGTGCCATATTTGTGCAGCTATTGAGTCAGGTGACATTGAAAATCAGTCCACAGTCATTGCGGCTGAGGGGATTATAGATAGCAGTCCATATCTAGTATTGATAGATACAAGTAGCTCTCATAACTTTGCCTCTCCTAGGTTGGCTGCCCTAATGAAGAATAAAGTCTTGAAGTCTAAGCCAAGGCCAGTTAGCATGGCAAACGGTGTCATTCGGCACACTAAGGGGAGGAGGATCACATTCGACATAGACCTTAGTGGAAGTAAGTGGCCGATGGGGGCAGAGGTCATGGATATTGGAAGGTATGACCTTATAGTAGGAATGGAGTTCCTAAAGCCAGCAAAAGCCATGATCGACTGCGACCGTAATGAGATCTCCATGACAGCTCCGGACGGCACCAAATTCATAGTGAAAGGTAAGAAGGTAGCTTTTCCCATGCAGTGTATTTCTTTGAAGTAGCTAAGGAAAATTATAGAAAGAAATAAGGTGGATTATATCCTGAGGTTAGAGGCAATTGAACCAGCTAAAGAGAAGGGAAGTAACTTAAGTGGCATGGGGATCAGTTGCCCAAGCCAGTGGCAAGGCTTATTAGGGAGTTCAATGACGTATTTTCAGATCAAGTCCGTCAGCTATCACCTTATAGGGGTGTGGAGTGCGAGATCACATTAGCTCCAGACGCTAAGCCAACCAGTAAGGCACCTTACAGGATGAGCACCCCGGAGTTGATTGAGCTCAAGAAGCAGCTGCAGGAATTGCTTGACCTTGGATTTATTAGGGCAAGTGTGTCTCCTTTTGGAGCACCCATACTCTTCGTGAAGAAGAAGGACAAGACTTTAAGAATGTGCATAGATTATCGCTAGCTCAACAAGCAGACGATAAAGAATAAATATGCTTTGCCAAGGGCAGATGATTTGATGGACCAGCTCCAAGGAGCAAAAGTATTCTCTAAGATTGACTTAAGGTCAGGGTAACATCAAATAAGGATTAAGGAAGAAGATATCCATAAGACCGCCTTTAGAACGCGTTATGGGCACTTTGAGTTCACAGTAATGCCCTTCGGCTTATCGAATGCGCCGGCAACTTTCATGCGTCTCATGAACGACATCTTCAGGGAGTTCCTAGATGAGTTTGTCATTGTTTTCTTCGACGACATTCTAGTCTACAGCAAGTCCATTGAAGATCATTGTCAGCATTTGAGAAGAGTGTTGGAAAAGTTGAGACGGCATCACTTGTATGGGAAGCTCTCCAAATGCCACTTTGCTACTGAAAGAGTGGAGTGCTTGGGCCATGTGATATCAGCGGAAGGGATCTCCACCGACCCCGCAAAGATCGAAGCAGTAGTTGATTGGCCTGCTCCAAGGAATGTAGCGGAAGTGATGAGCTTTCTAGGTCTGGCAGGATATTATAGGAAGTTCGTGAAGGACTTCGCTAAGTGGGCATCCCCTTTGACGGACCTCACTAAGAGTGTTAAGGTGAAAGATTGGAGAATACATTGGCTAGAAAATGTTCAAGCTTCATTTGAAAAGCTTAAAGAAGTCTTAACAACAGCACCTGTGCTAGTTCTGTCAGATCCAGACAAGGACAAGATAGTAGCAACGGATGCAAGTAAGATAGCAACAGGTGGAGTCCTTATGCAAGAAGGAAGAGTAGTAGCCTATGATTCGAAGAAGTTGAATGACGCTGAACAGCGTTATCCAACCCACGATCAGGAGCTTCTAGCTATTGTGAGAGCTCTTCGTATTTGGAGGCATTATTTGCTTGGAAGGAAATTTCAGTTAGATACTGATCATCAGAGCCTCCAATACATCTTTACCCAACCACTAGTCAATCTAAGGCAAAGGAGGTGGATGGAATTACTAGAAGAGTATGATTTTGAGATTGCTTATAAGCCAGGTAAGTTGAATGTGGTTGCTGATGCTCACTCTAGAAGATCCCTTGAAACGAGAACACATTGTAATGCTATATCAACTCTTTCGAGTGGGTATGGCAAGAAGATTGAGGAGACCTTACCATCTGATGTTGATTTCAAGGAGGTATGGGAAAGCCTCTCTAAGGAGGCTAGAACAGATAAGGAACAGGAAGCCTTCAAGCATTATAGGAAGGAAGGCAACCTGTTGTACCATAAGCATAAGTTGTGTGTGCCCGAATCGTCAGGTGTAAGGAAGTTAATTCTTCATGACACACACAACAGCCCAATAGCAGGGCATGCGGGTTTTATGAAGACCTACTTCAAGATTCAAAGTAGCTATTTCTGGCCAGGAATGAAGAAACAGATAGCCAGATATATTCGGGAATGCCAGTTGTGCCAGTAGACCAAGGCGGAGCAGCTTTGAATTCCAGGAGCCTTGGAACCTTTAGCAGTGTCGAATGCAAAATGGGAAGTGGTAAACATGGATTTTATCACAGGACTTCCCAGAACTCTACGAGGCAAGGATGCATTGATGGTTGTCGTAGATAAATTATCTAAGATGGCACACTTTGTGCCTTGCAAAACTACAGACACAGCATTAGATACTGCCAAGCTATTTGTAAAGGAGATTTTTAGACTCCATGGCATGCCTTGAGAGATAATATCAGACAGAGATTCCAAGTTCATGAGTGCATTCTGGCAGGATCTTTTTGCTACAATCCAGACCAAGCTCTCGATGAGCACGGCATACCATCCTCAGACGGATGGCCAGACGGAGCGGACGAATTGCATCATCGAAGATATGCTCAGAAGTTATGTGTGGATTAAGCAATCCAAGTGGGATGAGTACATCCACTTGGTAGAATTCGCCTACAATAGTACGAAGCAGGAGTCATCCCAGATGTCTCCCTTTATGATTAATTACGGGTACCAGTGCCTAACCCCGGATACTTGGCACAATCCTGTGTCAAAGGTTGAAGTATCCCAGCAGATGCTAGGAGATATGCAGCAGCTGGTGGAAGAAGTAAGGGGGTACTTATTAGCAGCAAGAAGTCGGCAGAAGAGTGTAGCCGACAGGCACAGGACCGTAAGGGAGTTCAAGGTAGGCGATAGCATGTGGTTGAAGATCAAGGTGAAGCAAGCTAAGTTTCGCATAGGGAGTTGCAAGAAGCTTGCCCCTAGGTGGGCTGGTCCGTTCAAGATTTTGGAGAGAGTGGGCTCCCAGGCCTACAAGTTGGATCTTCCGGCCCATCTCAAAGTTCACAAGGTCTTCCACGTAAGTTTATTGAAAAGGCACAATCCTAACCCTGAGGAGGTCTTAGATACTCCAACTTTGTTGGAAATGACGGAGGAGCAAGTGGAAATTGTGCCTGAATTGCTTCTTGATAAGTCATTCAAGAAGACTAGGAGGTCTCAGTTCCTCCAGTATTTGGTCAAGTGGAAACACTTGCCCGTGGAAGACGCGACATGGGTATTGAAGCAGGATTTGGAGAAGCAATACCCAGAGTTTATGAAGGAGCTTGATGGGCGAGTCGTCTCCGAATTGGTCGACCCTGACTTGCCAGGAGGTTAGCTTAGTATGTTTCTTAGTTAGCCTTAGCTCTGGCAGATGTATTCTAGCTAGTGGAATACATATGCCAGAATCTTGGAACATGTAGTCGATGAGCATTCTCTAGGCCAACATGCACCAAGAGGTGCGCATGACCAATAGGGTCATGCGAGAGAGGAAGTAAAGCATGGTGCGCGATGATGGGACATCATTCGGATGCTCCCTATGCCACGATGCGGGGCTCGCACACCTGGCCATAGGGGGGTCATGGTGAAGGTCAAAGTGATCATGCGCGATGATGGGATCGTGAGACGTTCCCTAGCTTGAAACCCTCTAGGCATGATGCACTGGGGTGTACTCGATCTGGGCGATCATGTACAAGGTATCTCTTGATCATGGGCGATGATAGGAGCATCTTAAATGTTCCTTAAGCTCAAATCCTTATGGGGCCATGATCGAGTGCAAGGTAGTAGGATAACCTTGAGCTAGTAGTTCGGCTCAAGGAGGTAGGTAAGGGGGGTGGTCTCCTAAAACCACAAAATTATTAACTAAACTAACGTAATGTGCTACTCGTGCAGGCAAGTGAGAAGCGAGCATCGAGGAGGGGTGCATTACGAGAAGACGGGGGAACCATAATTTAGATCTAAATTATGAACCCTAATAACTCTTATAATAATGTTTTGATTTATTATAGGGAGTAACCTTGTTAAGGCTATATAATTTTGTATAAGTACAAATATAGCCTAAATTTTGATAATAAACTCTTTAATAGGAAGTTGATCGTTTAAAATTGAATTAAAGTTGTATACTTATGTTGTTTTGCAGGGATAGGGTAGGTTCGTCACCTTAGCGCAATGCTGAGGACAACATTGTCCTAAGGGGGGGGAGAATGTGATGTTCCAGGGGAATATACGCCATGGATACGTATATTCCTGGACCCGTCACTATACAAGTCGACCTTTAGTAGCCTTGTATACCTTAGAAAGTGGCAAGGGGCACATATCTAAGTTAATTGTTTAACTTAGATAACCTTAGGATAAGGCCCATTTCCACATGGCCTTATCCTATTGGGCAACCGCCACACGGCCCCATCCTAGTGGTGCCACGTGGCATCCCATGTGGACCCTCACCTATATTAGCGCTAACCCTAACCCTAGACCTCTTTTCCTGACTCTAGCACCTGAACACTCATCTACGCACTCGAAACCCCGTTTCGAGCATCGTTCGTCGTAGCATAGCCTGGCGCAACAGCCCCCGAAGTGTGTGTATGATCATAGAGGGAGCACGACTTCGACCCCGCCAAGGAGCAATGGAGACACCAGGGATGGGAGGAAGCGCTTCTGGAGCAGGTAGGTGGAGTAGAGTCATGGTAGTTCATCTGGAAGTTAGCACTCCAGATGGGTCTGTATGTTGTATCTTTAGAGCCATTCTAGAACCCTTGTTGAACATCTTGAACCCCAATCAAGGAACCCTAACTGTTAGTTAGATATGTATGATTAGGTTAAGATGTTCTTATTATCTTTATATTATAATGTTTTGGTGTAAGTAGTGCATCGCGCCCTAAATTGGGTGGCTGAGATTTGATCACGCTATTCTACGGTTGGATTTTGATGAGGTTGAGTTTAGGGCCAGATTCGATTAGGGTTTCTTCTTTATGGATTAGCTGTAGCGGACTCAAGGACTTCACGAACCCCATCTGGAGGAAGCAGTTGGAGATGCAGCTTGATAACCATAGTCTATGGTTTTGAGATGCCGATAGCGAGGTCTGTCGTTCGGATTCGGCCTCTGTTGAGCATAAGATGCACCTTTCCTTGCTACAGACTCCCACCAAGATACAAACACTTCTTCGTAATGGGGAAGAGTGGGATCTTACACAAGGTCCTCTTCAGCAAAAGCCATCTAGGCAGGACATGAGTTCCCTGGTCTGATGAGCAAGAGCATACCTTTTTTCACATCTTGGTATGGGTTGAATATTTCAACCGGGTTTTGGGGTTGATCCTTTGCAAGCCCCATGTTGTGGAGTGGTGGTGTGTACTCGACGTGCATTATGAAATCAGGCTCAATAGCATGGCCTGTCTAGTGAGAGACCAGAAGTCTTTGATTTCCCCTATCCCGGATGGAACCTCCCCAAGTGCATGCATCAGATTTGACTAGTAGTCAATAACCTCGTTCATGTAGGCAGTGGATCATGAGTTCATTCCAGCACGAGAGATATTTGCCCAATGCATCATGTACTTCACAATGGATGATCTCAAACCACCTATATCCCTTAGGGTTACATATGGCTTCATAGCCTTTGGTGCTCCGGTTGGTATTGTTGGCATACATCACCATCTGCCTTTCACATTCTTATTCCATTCTCAGGCAACCATTCCTGATGCCTTGGCCTCTTCTTGTAATACATGAGCGGCCAACCATCTTTCATGCAAAACTTGAACAGTAAGGACTCCAAGTGACCAATCAAGCGATCCTTATTGTCTGGAATGTAACCTTTCACGAACGACTTCCAATCAGAAACTTCGGTTACCAGATAAGGCGCCGGTGCCTTGGCGCTACATTCTCAAAATAGCTACATAAGTTCAAGAATAGTGAGTGCATCCGACTTGCGCAGCAAAGTCGAGTAATTTCTAAATAATGCATTGATGTCATCATGGATGTGAACAATCATCATGAAGCCAAGCTAGAGCTGATCAAAAACACCTAACCATACAAGATAGGAAAGGTAAGAAAAAAGATATCTATTCTTGTTCTAGCTAGAGCAATTGTCTAGTTACAGATACTCCTTGGTAACTGTTTGGGCTGGAGCTTTTGGTGGAGCTAAAGAACTCTTGTCCATTGCTATTCACTTATTTAGTTCTTAATGCATCCGAGTCAAGGATTGTGGACCCCCATGCACATTCAGGGTGCTCTGCATCTCTTAAATGACCCCAATTATCTCTCGAAGCATCCTCAAGGGCTTTAAGTGTGTGGTTCAAAGATCGCACGTGGAAATTAAAATCATCCTTTCATAGATCGAGGGAAAAATGGCCCAGGGCGCCTATGCCATGGCCATGCATCAGTGCATCTGTAACACTGAAATGATGGTCAATGCATGCTCTGGAGCACGATGTGATAAAGTCCTCCACAACTAGTAAAGGCTCCTACAATTCTGCATTCTCGTCTATGTACGTACATGGACAACACAACATTTTCAGCTAGAGTGGGCGACCTTGGTTTCTTTGAACCCGTCTTACCATGTTCTCCAATTCTGTGTCCAGCTAGGAAAAGCTTATGCCACTTGTAAAAAGTGGACATTGGTATACCATAGGCTTTATGCCATGCCTTCAAGCACACTTGCTTGCTGTTAAGGATGAGCTTCTGGACCTGCCCATTTTCTGAGCAAAGGCCCAACACCTTGTAAGCAAAGGTGGTCCTGTCTATAGCACTCATATTCCAAAAGAGAAGTTAGCACAACATCTTCGCATGCAACAAATTGAAGATTTGAAGTCTACTGCTATCTTTTTTCCAGCTTTATTTTCCTTGTCCGGCTTTCATGGTGTGCAATTCACCATTTTATAAGATATTTTTAGAGTCTTAGAAACTTCAATTTGTATGGCATAAGGTTCTACCTCATTAACCTGCTCTTTCACAGCCCTTACTAGCCATGGCACTGGGACATTATCCATCAACACCAAAGCATAACCAAGTCGTGGACTTGTGGCATCACAAGCTTGGCATCTCACAGATGGGCTTTCTGGCATAGGGCATATCTTCATCAAGGTGGCAGCCAAGAAGTCATCCCCTAATCTTGTATCAGCAACTACCTGGTTAGGGTCAGTGAAGATGATCACGCCAAAACCATAAGGCATGATGCAACACTCATGCAAGAGTGTGCAGTTTCTCTCAAAAAGCTCATCCCTTGAAATGGCTCTGTCCTGATCAAGTGTCTTGAAGGGACTCGAGGGATTCTCCACCAACAACCAATTCAGCTTTTTAATCTGTGCAGGCGGAGTGGAGACGTCGGCTTCATCCCCATGGCTAGTTACATCCCTCGCAGGCCACATAATGAAAGTTCCTTTGGACTCTACGAGTGCTGCAATTTTGGGTTCCAGATATGGCCACAGAATGCTTCCATCCAGAATGACTTCTATAGACACTACAGCAGAAACCTTGGGCAATTTGGCGAATTTGTAAAGTCTAGCGTCGCCAACCTTCGTTCCATTGAATAAAATGGACCTCAATTCAGCCATCATAAGATAAAAACAGAATCGACTGCTGTGAGAAATCGCCATGGCAATGATCTGGAGCAGTAAGTGCTGTTTTGCAATGGTAAGGCAAGGCAGGTACCTGGTGATTGATGCACAGGAACACCACCGTGATCCGATTAAGAACTCATGATCTACTAGTAACAGTGCCCAGCATTGCTGGGCTGTAAAGTTATCAACGAACAATGAGAAGAGAGGTCGTAATAACTGTGGTGTAAAACAGTTATTGACATCTAATTACATATTCAAGAGGTAGTACATCGTTACTCATAAGTCATTTCAACATGAAACACACACTGAAGATGTAGTACACCGTTACCAGTCTAAGGGGGCTACAAATTATTGCAATCAAAGACAATGATTGATTAATGCCTATATAATATTGTATGAAACTTGAACCATGTAAAACTTTATGAAGCTTGACCAGATACATAGACCTCACTTAGTTTGTGGAAAACTCAAAAACATTTATATTCCTCAGGGACTTGCCTATATTATACCTATCGTTATAATTTTTTACCATCTTAAGTTCCAAATTTTCATTTGTATATAAACTTTTCTTATATGTTGAGTCAGAGCAGGTCTATTTGCCATGTTAATATAGTGCTAATTAATGCCCTTGTAAACATGTATGAAACTTAACTAAATATATGGACAGCTTATTTATCCCTGCTTAATTTGTGCAGAGCTCAAAAACTTTCTTTTTCCTAAGGCTTACCTATATTATAGCTATCCTTATAGTTTTTGACCATCTTAAGTTCTAGATTGTTATTTGCATACAAACTTTTCTTATATGTTGTGGAGTCGAGCAGGTCCACATCAGCTAATTTATTATATATTGCACCAAACTCATAGCTTGACCTGCAAAACAATATTAACGTAACCAATATGTTGTAGAAGCAGCAGACGAAATGCACAAACGATCTAGAAAGATTAATCACAACATAAAAGATGAGCAAAGCTATGACATCCTATAAACACAAAATGTTGTATCATAAATGACATATAAATGACATGCATACAAAAAGAAAGCACAACTTTAAAGAAGCTTACAAAAAGCATTTCTAAAACCCATTCTATTTCACCCTATAAGAAACTTGAGTGACACAGAATTAGAAAGAGTGGCGGATTGGGAATGCCATTATTGCAAAAAGCCATCATCACGAAAAGCCATCCATGTAACTTAAATCCTGTAAAAAAAAGAGCAAAAGTGCTATTGTAGAAAAAAGTAACTCATTTTTTCATATCCTTGTTTTCATGTATCCTTTACATACATAATACATAAAACATTCCAGTGGAGAATACACAGAACTTAAGAAATTCGAAACTCCAAACTGTGCAAAAACATATGCTCTTCTAGATGCATATTATAATGCATAGTGGAGCAGCTTATGCCAAGTGAAAGAAACTTCTAGCAGTTCCCATGTGTCTTTGCTTGCACCTCCTATCTCAGTTTCATCGTTCTTCCCCTCCAACTTATTCTAGTCTAGATTTTCTTGATCTACATTATTTAGAAATCGCTTCCAATGGCAATCAGAACCCACTTTTATTTATGCAATAGGAATAAGAGTGGCATTTTTATCACAACTCTCTCTCAATATTCTGGCCTGCAAGACAAAAAAACGTTTGCTGCGTTCAAATGCTGGTTCTGATGTGGACTAATGATTCAAGAGATGCAACCACATAGTCCAATATATTTGCTTCCATACTGCAGGACAACTCCACACATCTGAATCCATGTCAAAATTACATGAGCCATGTCTGTGCCAAATCCAGCCAAGGCATATTTCCTTGGTTTGATCCCCTCTCGAAGCTGCACTACAAATAGAAGAGAATCTTGGTGATTGTATCTACAGGATACTTCGTCACATCTATCATATACCTAATCTTTCCTCCAAGGTTATCAATTCTTCTGCCTCGGAATACACGTTTGCACCCGGATTATGGAATATACATCTTTTTGTGAAAGCTCTAAACTCAGTAGTATAATTCAACCTACCTTCCAACGTTGCCGTACTGCAGATAGATGTCACAGTTAATGCGCAACAGTTTCAGAGTTTGGATCAATGCCAATACTGGATAAAAATTCTACACTCGTTCTTTTAAGAATTCCTATGAAAAAACTTGGGCTTGGATTCTCTGTAGTTGCTCATGTGTATTTCCTGTTCTTCCAAAAACTTATTTATGTGCAGACGAAAAGAAAACACCACAAAAATTGAACAACATTCTATATTCAGATTCTTCCAAACGTATATCTGGAAAGGAATTCAGATAGGAGATGAAAGCTGAGAAACATACAATCTTTGTGCATGATAGAGTATGGATAATGATTTTTAGCTCAACTCCAGTTAGAGCAAGCTCAAGCAACCTCGAAACCCTCTGCTTCAGTGCATATATGCTACGCCAATGTTGCAACACTCTCATGCCATTTTTGAGTTCGTTTATCAGCAATGCAACATGGGCTTGGCTCACTGGGTACGCCGTCAGAATTTGAAATCTGTAGAAGGAATGCAAAGTGGAGTTGTGGAGCAAAGGAAAGAAGTCGTAGGGCCAGACCACATCTGGCTACTGCCATAGCTGAAAGCTTCAGCTTCTAAAGCAAGTTCATCTTCAGTCATCTCGAAAGAACGTTTTTTTGCCTCTGCACCATTTGAGCTAAGAAAACCAAACATGAGTTAGAATGCAGATTCTTGGCCCCCCGAAAGATCTCCTACCTGCCATAGCAGCTCCCTAAGCCGAGCGAAAATTCTATGCTCGGTTTTACCAGACTGCAAGGAATCAAACCATGCATGCACTCTTGCCAAAGCTGCTATAGCTGCAGGCATCGACCATTGAACCCTAGAAAGCTAGAGCGAAAAGAAAAAACCACAGGCTATCTCGCCCATCGAACTAAATTAAAGATCAAATCTGAGCCGTCAAAATTTTAGGGCGTGATTCAAGACAGACCGGATAACATTATAATATACTAGTAATGGTGCCCAGCGTTGCTGGGCATAAGTTGGGAGCTTGTAAATGTTTTGTCTGCAAAGAGAAAAGCGCGCAAAGAGAAAAGCATTCGGGGGTGTGCATTGTTATTTGCAATATGATGTCCTCATTGTGTTTGGCGTATATAAAGATGCGATGCGCCATTAGTATGTAAAGGAAGTGCAATAAGGATGATTGATTCTCATATGTTAATATTTCTTTGTACGCTACATTTCTCTGTTAATATAATCTCTATGTTGGTTTCATAACATGCTCAATTCTTAAAAACATTCGCTATTGAGTGAACCTATATGATGTAAATCAATCTAGGCATTGAGGCATTACATTGATATCCAAGATCATTGTAAATATGAAGGTCTAATAAAGTAAATATTTTTAATTCAAGATTGTACTTTAATGGAAATTGCATTCGCTATTGAGTGAACCTATATGATGTAAATCAATCTAGGCATTGAGGCATTACATTGATATCCAAGATCATTGTAAATATGAAGGTCTAATAAAGTAAATATTTTTAATTCAAGATTTATTCGAGGTTTAGCTAACATGTACTTTAATGGAAATTGCTTTCTCTCTCATCATCAAGATATGGTTTATGCTTGGAGCTTGAGCATATATTAGTATGCACCATAGTGCAAAGATGTAATTTTTAAAGCAAAAGGTTTGTTGTGGCTTGGGAATATGTTTGAGCCTGAAAACATTTTGTCATAGAATGCAAAATGAACCGACCTTGATGACAGATTAAGGTTCATTATAGATTGACAAAAACTGACTTTTATATGAAAGGTTGTTTGTTGCGGCTTGAGGATATGGTTTGTTGGTTGTCTGAAACGTAAAAATTTTCCTTAAGGGATAAACTGTACAAATATTATGTACCCAGTTGTTGTACCTTGGGACTAAAACATCAGTGCAACATGACTGTACAATGCCGCTTAGGCATCATCTTAATGGGCTTTGGCCTTTGGAGTTTTGTTGAAGGTGGATGCCATATCCTTGGATGCCCATATGTCATCAAATATCATCAGTTGCATATCCTTTTCTATATCTCAAATGGATACAAAGCCAAATTAGAATAGACTGAAGTAAAAATGTAGACACTGAAATACTTAGAATTTAGTGCAAACTATGAAACAGACAGGAGATTGAGATTTATGCAAAAGATCGAGGTGGAAAAAAGCAAACGTACTTGAGATGTTATAGAAGCCTTGCCTGCATTAACCATAAGACCTGCATTAACAAACCAAGTACTTTGTGTACTCAGATGGCTTTCAAAACATTATTGTAACTGTTATTACAGCCTGCGCATTATTACATGCAAATGTGAAAATCCGATGCTAGAAGCTTAAATGCAAAGATCGCTTTTAAATGCAAAGTTGCATACCTCGGTCGATTGTCATAAGTGTGGCGTAAAACAGCCCTATGAATGTTAGAAATCAAAATTTGCCTCCTTTCTCAACAAATCCTCTATAGGCTGTGGTAGGAGGACTGGCTCCATTGTAGAAATCCCTGTCTGGTCTGCTCCAAACAAATCACAATAAGGAATAAATGCATGCTTGATAAGTGTTGGTAAATCAACAAATGTGGCAAACAAAATTATGCCAAGTTTTCGCAAGTAGACAGAGTAAAACCAAGAAAAAAACTATCTTGTCTAATATGTCAATATGAAATGGGCTTTACCAACGGCTTCAATTTGAACCTGCTTTGAAGACAAATGAATCTAAGCTCTTGGTAATGGATAGGAGAAGCAACAATTGCAGATGTCTAAAGCAACAACACAAAGTCACAAAAAGAACTGCAAGAAGTGCCAGATTTTTGCTTTCACACAAAAATGCACCACGAGTAAACACATCTTGGCAAATGCTAAAGACCTTCCAGATAGAAGCTAACAATAATGCACAGTTATCCAAGGTAATCCAGCACCCTTAAGAAAATAATTATCTCCTTAAGAAAACCATCCATGTTCCTAAGCCTTCATCTTTACTTGTATGCTTAACTACGACATTAACGAGATAATGTCAACGTGGATAAATCTTCCTTTCAATGTTCATCAAAATAGAGCTGCTCAAAAAAAAACTTTCATTCTCCCGTCTGATGTAGATGCAAGAATTGAATATATAGAGCATAAAACTATCACAGTAATTACAATGTCATAAATCTTTGAGTATTTATCTAGAGCAACCTTCTCATATTACCGGATAGCTTCCAAGTGCCATATGTAGAGATTTAATTTCATCAGACATCTCTACTTTGAGATCTTCACATTGAGGAGAATGCAAAAGCAAAAAAATTTAAGGGAAGAATATTTGAGTCTTCAAGTTGAAAAGATCTGAAAAGCTCTCTGATTGAACCATGAGGAAGGCACATGTGATTGCAAAGATTTGCAACAGTGACCTCCCATCGGGATAGAATAGAAGCTTTGTCCCGCAAAATTACACCACCAAACCTAAAAAGAAAGCGACCATCTACCGCTTTTAAGCTAGAAAATAAGTGAAATAATGAAATGCCACATGATCCAAACTCGTCTATAGATGTTAAGAAATGGCAAGTGCAATAATTACTGAACCAAGACACTATATGCCTAAAAATTATCCACTGATCAAAAACAGTTGAGGAGGTATTAAACCGAGTGAACACCAAAAATCTTGGGATTTTCCCGGCACCTAGAGCCAATCCAGGAGAGAAAGGCGTATTGGCTGGAAATCATTGAGTTGAGAACCCTATATTAGAATACAAAAACAAAAAGAAACAGAGTTATAGATTAAGAACTACGATTTCATGATACCATAAATTTGGTTTGGCTGGTGCCATGGAGAAGGAGCTTGAGGCCTTTAAGCAACTTCTTCAAATGACGCCTCGAAAGTAACTATGAAGTGATGGGAAGAAAAATGACACCTTCAACGCATGTCGCACACAAAGCATGTCGTGAACTCCTTTGAAGCCTAAAATGCAAAGGAATCATGAACGTTCTAGGCTTCTAAGATATAATCAACGCAATACAAAATGACTTCTTGTGAGACCAACTTCTTCAATCACGGGAAATGGCCAGGTTTCACCTCACAGGGGCACCCATCATAGATTGAGGAGGGATCATAGTAGGAGGAGTAGTTACCGGGGCTTGAAACACAAAGGTGAGTAAAGTAAGCGAGAAAGACGGCGATGAAGGATTGAAGGTAAATGCCATAGCCGCCAGACCTCTCCGCTCGAACCCGCAGCCTCCCAACCCTATCGACGCCATAGATGATGCCATGTGGCGAGGTATAATCTGAGCCACCCATTCTAGGGCTCGGTGCACTACTTACGGTATAACATTATAATATAAGATGACTGTGTTCCAATTATCATTGCAGACCATTTTGTTCTCCCCTTTAGCAATGTTTTGAACTGGGACATGTTTTCCCTAGAAAGCTAGAGCGAAAAGAAAAAACCACAGGCTATCTCGCCCGTCGAACTAAATTAAAGATCAAATCTGAGCCGTCAAAATTTTAGGGCGTGATTCAAGACACACCGGATAACATTATAATATAGGATAAATGAGGCAGGCTTCAGGCTTCCGTACCTAACACCTGGATTTGGTAAAAAGGGTTTAATGCCGTGCAAATCATCTATCCAGAAATAAGATATCACATTTACTGGCAAAAATTGTAATGGCGATTTCGATGGGTGCAACCTCTTCTGTAATTGCATAAATTGATGTAACCCCTTTGCAGCATGTTGATGTCGAATAGAAAGAGTGTTGCCTGTGTGGTCTATATTGCTTAGGGCACGCATCAACATGCATTTCAGGCATGCAACAAAACAATGGACGAAAAGGGGAACAGATGTATCAAAATCATGCAACAGAACATTGGAAGGTCCAATCCATGCGCATAGTTACTACCGACAAAAGTCGAAAGTGGTGCATGGAAATTGCGCAGGAAATACCGCATATAAAAGAGGACCATCAGAAGGACCTCTGCCTCTTCTTCAGGACAGGAAAGGGGGCAGATGGGCATCATTGTAGCCATGTGGGAAGGCACAAAGAATAACGTGCAGGATGCTATCATTTGTAGCATGGAGGATACGAAACAACTGCAATTCGTAGAGTATATCTTGCGATGGCAAAACTACGACCCATCTATAATGAGGGCAAGCAAACAAAACAAGCCGACAAGTGGCAAGGGTGTGCCAACAACTGCAAAGGGATATGGATGGAATCTGCCATCATATGATTCTTTGAGCCTTTTGGTATCAAGTGCAACAAAGACATTATCGTGGGCTTCAGTAGATGCAGAAAGGGATTATCGGCAAACAAGAAGCCTCCTTCCTCTGCCTTAATGGCTACTAAAGACAACAAGTTGCCCTCTTGTATGGATACAAATTGATTGTGTGCTGTTGCCAAAAAAGGAACGGTTGTGCCACTGGCTATTGTTCGCGAACCATCTGCACTAAAAGATCCACTATTATCTTCCGCTCTTATAGCCTCTAGTAACCCAGTTTTGTTCTGCTATCATAGATCCTTCGGCTCCTAAATTACTCATGCCTCCCCCTACCATAGATTCTAGTGAAAAGGAAGGACCAACACCAAGAAAGACACACACTTTTAAGATTAACCTGCGGAATCTAAACACTGAAGACAAGAGCTAGCCTTCTAATCTACTCCTACCTCATCTGGGGTCCCAACAACCACTTCATCTACATTGACTTGGCCTTCTGCTACTCGAATCCTAGAAGAATTGAAGTTCAATCCTGCTGCGGAAAAGAAGCTTGCAGAACAGACAGCAAACTCGAAGAGTTTGATAAATTTTATCCAATGGGGGTAAACTGGTTCATGAAAGTTATTATCTTCGACTGTGAGACAACTCCAGCAACTATGACTCACAGGGTTCGCTCTAATGATCACATGCAAATGCCAATAAAGAGCTTCAAGAAATGTCCGACAGAGGTTCTCATTCCGGCGAATATTGTTCAATTTAATCCCATCACAAAGTAAGTGCTTTCATCTACATATATGATTTCCAAGTATTAAAATGCTAAATGAAATTCTCTCACAGGAAGATAATCACTTGGTCGAGGCCTGAAGAACTTGAAAACAAAAAATTCTATATTCAGGTAATCACAACATATTTGCTGCTCAGATTCTTTGTTCCCTCATGGGTAGTGTCGAGCAATGTCTGGAATTTGCTAAGTGTACGCTAGAAGAAGAACTTGTGTGCTCAATGGAAAACCTGTCCAACAGGGAGTACATTCAATTATCTCTCCAGTGCAACAACATAATTGCTTCAAAACTGCGTACAAAGAACCACTCGCGGAGAAGCTTCAACAACTTCGAAATCAGCATAAGGCTTTCCGTTACCCTCCACAAGCCAACAGGCACAGCACTAACCTCGCCTGGAAGGTATACCTACTTGTACTTTGCTAAAGCAGATCGTGACTGCGATCCTAACCAGGCTTTCTTTTCAAGATTTTGTTGAAGTGGCCACCACTACATTAAAAGTAAAGGAGATTAAAGATGAGAAGCAGTTTCTTTTTATGCACGACAAAACATAGACTAAGTTCATGGAGGTTGTAAATAAGTGGGCAGGACGAAAACTGGCAGATGATCATGGGGAACTACTTGACAAGCCATCCAAAGATTTTTTCAACAAAACATTTCTCAATAACCAGAAATGCTAGAATTGATCGCTAAGGCGTTTCTACTGTCTCTTTTACAGATTCTGGATTAATGCCTAGCTCTGCGGCTATTCTTTCTGCATGTTTCATTCTGATAGCAATGGTCTGAGATAAATCCATTTTAGAATATCCTGTGACGTCTGGAATGTCAACACCCATTGCCACGGCTAATTGTTGCACATGCTTTGAGCATTTTGTATCCAGCAATTCATCCTGCAAAGCCATAAAGAACTCTGTGTCGCCGAGAAGTTTTATTTTCTTCCTTCCATGGCCATTTTCTAAGTTTTCAGATTCAGAGATGGCATCAGACGTACCCAGGTACTCAAAAGTAGGATTTTGTTTGGAGAGCATCCCCGTTATCAGGGACAAGGCATTTTCAAATTTCTTGTTGAGTACTTCGAGCTTTTCGAAGGTAGGCTCAAGAGAAGCCTTCTCCATCTTCTCTAGCAATGCCTGGGTTTCATGTAACCTCTGTTCGAACCCCTTCTGATCAACTTATCCAGGATCTCGTCCATTTTGCTAAGGTCTATCTCCTGAGTTATTTTAATGTCCAGAATGTTTGCATTGACAAGCTTATCATCTTTAGACATTTCTTCTTCCTCTTCGCACTTAGGCCTTGACATTTTCTCTAATGTCTCGAAGAAAGATCTCAAAAACCTACACACCTTGTCATCATACTCAAAGGAAATGCTACGTTTCCCTTGCATTAAAGCTACGCTAGAAGCTGCCCCGACTGAGAAGAAGACAAGAACAGAACCGTCATCAAGAACCAACTCTTTAACCATGGCGTAAATATAGGACATTTTTTGCTGACGTTTAAGGACAAAGTCCCCTTCCATAGCTGCCCAAGTGAACTTGGGCTTACCTGTGAAGTATTCCTGATATCCTTTTTTAGTTTTCATGTCCACCTCCTTGTTACCTGTAATCGGATATTTTGGAGAGGTGTGCCTTTAGGTGCATTGGTCACCTAAGTTAGACGTAGCTCCAACTTGAGGTGCACAGGTAAGATAGGCGCCTCACTTCATTGATAGATACATGGCTGACATAATACTGGAACTCCTTAACCATTTTCTGGCTATCCCAGCCCTGTTCTTTGTAAGCCCCCATGGATACATATGAGAATTCTCCTGAATCTCACTTTAGCTGTACAAGCAATTTGGCAAGTGGATAGATCTCAGGAACATGATGATGTGATACACCTTTGTAGTTTCATGCCTGCAATCCTGCTGAACAGATCGTTATATTTCTTAACTTCCCAGACAGTGTTAAAGCTATGCATGTCAAGAAAAACCATTGTAGCATTTTTTGACACCTCTCACCGTGCAAGTACACTAGATTTCGTGACTACTTGCACGATGTTTCTCTTTTCCTTCATTTTCTTTGCTTCATCTGGATTCATATAGCGAGAATAACATCCAAAAAAACACTTCGAAGATTTCCTTGGACGTAATCCTTGTTATAGTTGGACTTAATATAATCAATATATCAAGCAGCGTCTGTTGATTGAGCTCAGGAAAAGTGTCACAAGCTTCCATGCTGCTGTATTGTTTTTCTAACAAACTGTTGGCATATGAAAGCACCTCACGCAGCATCAGTGTCAGCGTTTTGAGTAAGGCCCGCTACTTGTAGTCATGACGACCAGTACATCCAGCTTGCACCGTCCAGAATCTCGTTCATAAGTTGGCAGACCTCGGCATTATTCATGCCAGGAATCTTCACTTATAATATAATGTATGAGTTTTTTTTAACCGTATGTAAATTTTGCTGTCATCTATCTCTTCGCACTACTAAATTCACTCAACTATGTGTATTTTTTTTCTTCTTCAATAGTTATGTCAAATCCGAATTGTAATAGTAAACTTGTCGAGAAGATCATTGTGTCTAGAATGCAATGTTTGTAATGTTTTTATTGTTCAAGGATAAGAAAAAAAATAACACTAGAAACAACATAATCAATATTGCTTATTCTTAGCATAGACCAATTTAAGCTCTTTATGATGTTTATAACACTAGAATGTGTGCCCCGCAATGCCGGGCATTACTCATGATGTTTGGAATCGGTAAATGCAATAGAGTGCATAAGTGGAATGGAATGTAGTGAAGTGTGTAAAGTTTATCATATTTGTTAAGGCTTGTAAAATGAAGTGGTAGTGTGTAGAAATTTGGTCATTTGAATTTGTAAATTGGATTTTAAAGAGTGAAACATGAGGCAAAAGATGTGTGGAAGAATGTTGAGTATGCTTACATGCATATGAATGAAAAATTGCGCCTAAAGATGGTGTGAGATGTAAGTTTATTGCACTGCACCTATAACAAAATTTAGATGACGTGTTCTTTGTCACTTAGTTGATGTCATTCTATGGGTCATTTTTGAGCAACAACTATTCTTACCACGTCATATATGTGTAAAACCTTCGTGATACAATTGCAAATATGATTTCATAGACATGGGATGTAATGTAGTTGTAAACGAATGCCCGACTAAATTGCTACTAAAAAAAACCATATTGACCTGGCTTCAAAACACCATCCCACAACTTTGTACTTAAATGGAAAAGAGTGGTGCAAAACATGCACTCCCTCAACTCATTCTAAGTTCTGTCAGGCATCTTGTCATTTTGGGGACATAAAGGAATCAATAACAAAGAGAATTGAGTGTAAATCATTTCCCCCAGCTTATCGAGATAAGAGGCAACCCCAATCTTTCTAAGAGAAACTCTTTTTTCAAACTTAATACTAACCTCTTAGATCATATAGATTTTTTGGATGGCTTTGAGCAGGTTTGAAACAAGATTCCTAAACCTACAACTCGGTATGGATGGATGGATTGGTGGGTCAGATCTGCCAAAAATATCAAGAACTGGCTCAAGACTTGGGGTAAACAGGTTCATTATCAAGAGATGAGACATCTAGAGAATCTGAAACTTCAGTTCCAGCAAGCCCTCCCTGACCAGCAGAATGAAATCAAGATTCAGATTGAAAGGGAAGAAATCAAAATTGCCAATGTTTGGAAGCTTAAAGCCAAAATTAAGGAGCTTAAGGATGATGAGCGTGCTAATTCAAAATATTTCTTCATCAAAGCCAATGGTAAACAGAAAAGGAATCATATTTATAATATCCAGATGGATGGCTCTATTATTTCTGAAGATCAGGAACTTAAGAAGGTTGCCACCACTCATTTCACTAGGATTATGGGTACTGCCCCAAATGCAACTGAAGCTCAAATGCTAGATTTTATCAAAATCCAGCTCCAGGTTGATAATCAACAGAATGACAGCATGACTGCTCCCTTCACTCAAGATGAGCTTTGGTGCAGCATTAAAGATATGGAAAATGGTAAAACTTCTGGACCTGATGGTTTGCCTGTTCAGTTTTTCAAAAAGACTTGGGGGATTATTGGCCCTACCATTACTAACATCTGTAATGAGTTTCTTCTTTCTAGAACTTTGGATTGCAGGATAAACACAAGCTTCATCACTCTTATTCCAAAGATAGATGAGCCCAGTTCCTTCTCTGACTGTAGGCCAATCTCTCTTACCAATGTGCTCTACAAGATTATTACCTCATCGATTACTGCCAGGCTCAAACCTATCTTGGATTAGGTTATTTTCAACATTCAAAGTGCCTATTTGAAAGACAGAAATATACTGGACAATGTCGCTACAACAATTATTGGTATGCATTGGGCTAAAGACAGCAACCAGAATATTGCTCTTCTTAAGTTAGATATACTGTTTGCTGGAGCTTCTTGGTCAGATGTTGTCAGAAGATTGGTTTCTCCATGGAGGTGATAAGTATTTTTTTAGCTATTCTTAATAATTCTAGATCCTCTGTGCTAATCAATGGTGAATGTAGTCCTTTTTTTGAAATCAAGAGGGGGGTTAAGCAAGGGTGTCCTCTTGCACCTTTCCTTTTCCTTATTATTATGGAAGCTTTATACTTAGCTGCTCAAGATAATCTCATCACTAGTCTCAAGCTGCCTCGAGAAAGTGCTCAGCATTTCTTTCTTAATGGACATTTTGATGATGACACTTTCCTTTTCATCCAAATGGACCAGCACTCTATTGTCAATGCTCAGAGGATCCTTCAGGATTTTGGTACAAGCTCGGATGCAAGATCAATCCAAATAAGTCCAAGCTTATGGCACGGGATCAAGTAATGGGAGGTCAAACTGCCATGAACTTTGGCTGTGAGTATCAAAAGTGCTCTGACCGCGATTTTGAGTCCCCAAATTGGATTCTGAGCACCCTTTTTGCAGCCAGAGACCCCTTGAACTTTGGAACCCCCAAAACCCCCAAATCCCCAAAAGGTGCTCGACCCGCGATTTTGAGTCCCCAAATTGGATTGAGCACCCTTTTTCGCAAGCCGAGACCCCTCAAACTTTGGAATCCCCAAACCCCAAAAGTGCTCGGCCAGCGATTTTGAGTCCCCAAATTGGATTCTGAGCACCCTTTTTGCAGCCAGAGACCCCTCAAACTTTGGAAGTCATGGCCCACGAGAAGATGGGCCGGCTGGGAAAAAACCAAGGCGAGGGGCCACGCATAAGCGGTCCCGATCAGCCATCATGGGCGGGGAGAGTCATCCTCCATGAAGAAGGAGACTCGGGCTAAGGCTAAAGGCCCCTGGTCGCGGCCAGCCCGGTCCAGAAAGGGATTGATTGCTTTCGGACCACCACGGGGAACTCACGCCTCGGCGAAGAATTGGAGCCACGTCAAAGCGATTCGTGGAGGCTAACCGGTGCGTATTGAGGCTAACGGTGCCCGCCCGCCCGGCATGGCGGTGGAGATGGAGTCCTCGGCACCCCATGTGCTCGAGAGGCAACCGGGGTCGAGAAGAACCGCATCCAGGGCACGGAGACCCGCACCAGCGTACGTAGAAGATGGCCTTGGCACGGCACACTCAAGCGGCAATAGGCTAGGTAGGAGCTTCGGCCCGACATGCGGGCCCCTTGGACTCTGTGTTCATCACTCTGGACACCATGACAAAGGAGAGGGGCGGGCAATGCACGAGGCGATGGTCCGCGGTGTCGGCCGGTCGAGGAGGTTGAGGAAGCCACCACCATGGCACGAGGGAGCGCAGGCCGCTCTTCGCAGACGGCCGAACCGCGGCCGGACTCTTGAGTACCATCGAGCAAACAAGCCCGGCTATGGGCCTTCGCGTGTTTGGGGGCTCGAGAACGCCCTCGCTACTCCCGAGCACGAGCTTCGGGGGTTGCGGGCGACCATCCATAGACGGGGCGGGGTCTCCCCTACCGGGTTCATAGTCATTGCGGGGAGTGCGAGGACGGGGAGATGGCCAAGCGGCGGCGGAACCACTGCAGGCATGTGCTCCCGGGCTTCCGGGGGCAGGGGCGGCGGCTGGAACCGCTACTTAACCCCGGTATGCGGCACTTGCACGCCCGGCGGCGGGACCACCCGCTGCTGCCCAAGACTCAAGCCACCCACGCCATCCCGGCCACCACCACCACCACCACCCGAGTCGAGCCCAGGCCCTCGCCCACCTTTGACCCCTGAGCCTTGAGAACTCAAGAGCTGAGGCGGAGGGCCACAATCTGGTAGTCCGAGGCATGCCAGAAGAGGAGGGGGAGAGTCTCGCCCACAACATCCGAACACACATTTTCGATCGGATGACATTCCCTGGGCCAGTTCACATTTCCCGAGCAGCCCGCCATGGGGCTCGGCGGCGCCCGGTCGAATTAACGCGCATTGTCATGTTGGCGGTTGCGGATGTGCAGTGCGTGATGCCATATTGCGCCGAGGGGCAATGTGGCGTTCGGGGATAATATACGGTATGAATACGTATATTATACGGACACGTCACTAGTACATGTCGACTTAGACGACATGTACGCATCGACCATAAAAGGGTAGTACCCTAGAGTACAACCTTGTGACCTAGTATATTGCACATGCTAAGGCCACATGTGAATATAATATCCTTTTGCCATGTGGCAATAGCCCATTGACCAATCGGGGCCCGACCCTAAAAGTATTGGGGATAAAGGGGCATAAACCTAAAAGGGAAACCCTTTGACCACCAGCCCCCATAAATGGGATGGGAGCGGCGGTGGGCGTTTTCGGCGTGAACAATAGCGGAGGAACAGGCATTCCTTAGTAGCAGCTTCGATCCAAGCCGGCAATCTCGAGATTCAGCGGCATGGGCCTTGAGGAGGAGCGGGGAGCCAGCCAAGAAGCCAGGTTAGTGGTTGATCCGATAGTTAGATCCGAAGTTTTCTGCCCTCATTCCATAGGATTAGTGTTCATTCTTAGCTATAGGCGACCCCTACAGCCTAAGAATGATAGGTACTAACAAAGGAACCTAACCATGTATGATTAGGTAGATTAGAATAGATGTATTCTATTGTTTCAGTTCATTTGTGATGATATTGTGACATTCTATCGCCACTCTTGTGTATTGGGAAGGGGGTAGAGACCCGAGCCCAAGTAGTTGTATGATCATAGTTTTAGCCCATTAATTCCCAATTAACGCGGCTTGCATAAAGCCCCCTCGGCGTGGGTGGCGGAGCTAGACCGCTAAGGGAGGGCTTGTCTAATCCGCGGTTGATCTCACCGGGCGTAACGACAGCCGGGGAACGTTGTGAGCTAGGCCTAATACTCTGGCACTGCGTGAGGGCAGGGTATGGGCTCGACACTCGTGGGGTGATGCGTCATCTTCCAGTGAGTTTAAGTCGTATACGAGCAGTAGCTCTCTAGCTCGCCCGTGATTAGCATGAACCTTCCGGAGGAGAGTGATCTCCTCCTGCCTCATCGGGACTGGGGAGATGCAACCCAGTAGTAGTAGCCCCCTCGGCTATTCACCGGGCAAAGCTACGGTCGGGCTCCAATACTTTTCAGCCTATCTGCAAAGTATGCACAGGAGGGGCGGATGGAGTGGACTACCCAACGGCCATGTTCCGATGCCAGCCAAATCCATTTGCCATGAATTCTGTCTGCATTGCTATCTGGAGACCCCAAACTGTCAGTCGATCCCCATGAGTCTGAGCCTGGATAGGATCTTCCCTATGTCATGTCGACGTACTGATGTGTGATGCAGCTACTGTGATATGGTGGACCACCCTTCGAGGTGGGTATATTATTATTGCTTGATGTCATGTGCTCATGTTTTGTCTACGCCTCGTTGCTAGGTCGATCAGGGAGACGGGATGAATGACTTCGTCCATTCTTCCCGTCGTGTTCTTGGCCACCATCGAGCCCGATGTTAGGTGGGCGGCCCCTCACATCGGCGAAAGCAGATCTTTGGTTTGAGGATGATCTCGGTTTGGATACGATCGGGGCATCATGATATGGTTGGGGTCGTCACAATGGTATCGAGCTCGATCTTGGCGGACCCAGGATCGTTAATCGATGACGAAACCCTATAGGAACTAACTCATCTAGACATTCAGTCTGGAGGTAAAAGCCCAAGCACAAACCTCGAAAGAAGGGAAAATTTTTTTCTCAGGGGTAGAGTTAGTAATTATCTAAGATTAGGATAAATAGAGAACATAGGTAAGATAGAACAAACAAATAAAAAGCTGAAAAGATCCTACTAAGTTTCAAGCACTTTTGGCCAATGACTCCAAGAGTCGCCGGGGAGCATGTTAGGTTCAGACCTAATGGCCCTCACAAGACTCTTAGAGTAGTCACCCCATAGGAACCCTAGAACTTGGCCTTAAGAACCCCAAATGGTAAAATAAAAGATGAAATCCTAAGCAAAAAGCTGAAATAGCTAGAATTATATGTTAAAACATCGAAAAACATTAAATACAAGTCACTTTTGGAACAATGACTCCAAGAGTGCCAGGAGTATAGTTAGGTCCCCGACCTAACCCCCTCCTCAGACTCTTAGAGTCATCCCTAAAAGTGACCTCGAAAATTGATTATAAATTACTCAAAGAGTAAAAGGTAATAATAGGATCTTGCTTAAAATGCTTAAATTAGTGGGTAACAACATGTAAATTGTGTAAATTGGATGTGTTGGGCGAGAGAAGGCCAACGACTCCAAGAGTCTTGGCCCGGAGCATAGTTAGGTCCCGACCTAACCCCCCCCTCGCCGCACTCTTAGAGCCTTTCGAAGAAGCGAGGACCAAACAAGACCCCAATTTAAGCCCAAGATGAGGAGACTTTCATGACAAACCAACCAGGGCGACTAATTGACCAAACCCTAAAAATTAAACCCTATAAATTACGGGACATAGGCTCATTTTTTAGGTTTTCTCAGGTGCTTTCCACTTAGCTCCTTCTCATTAGCCGATCTTTTGCCCGCTTCCAAATCGACGCTGTCATACAATGGTTAGGACCAAACAAACCGCCTATGAAGCCAAAAAGAAGGACGATAGGCCCAGGGCCTCACCAAGTGCTTTCGCCCGAACAGAAGCTCAAAGATGCCGACGACAAACCGAAGGTCGACATGGAGCCGGCCTAGGGTATTACAGGAATTTGGAAAAGAGGCGCAGGAAAGGGAGAAAAGGCCGAGGAAAGAAGAAAAGGCCAAGAAGAAAGAAGAAAAGGCAAAAGAGAAGAGAAGAAAGAGTCAAGAGAAAGGAGGAGAAAGCGAGAAGAAAAGCAGATGAGGAGGTTGCGAAGCGTAAGACGCACCAATGGCTTAGAGCAAAGAACCAAGAATAGAGAGGATCCCGACCCCAAAGGAAAAAGGGTAATGACCCAAGAACCCCACCTAAGAAGAGGAGAACCCTGGATTGGCAGAACCATAAACGAACCAACCGAAGGCTTAACAACCCCTCGTCCGGAAGACACCGATGGTATAGCAGAATTCTGAGGCAACCCTTCTGAAGCCGGAGAATCCTCATAAGAAGCCTAACCCTCCTCGGGACAATGATGAAACGTACGGAAGAAGAACCAACCCCAGCTCGGGACCAAGCCGAGACGGAGTTGACCCTCGCCCGCCATTGCCCCCACCGTTTTGAATCGGCGGCAGGCAAAGAAGCTAGGTGATGAGAAAGCAAACGGGGAAGGCAAAAAGAAGCAGCGGGGACTCTTACACTCTGGGCCCGAAGGAGATACAAGAAGGAGCTAGCGAGACTACACGATATACAAGAAGATGCACGACGAGTATGCCGCTTACTACCAGGCACATAGAGTAAAGGTACATCTGGCGAGGCCGCCAACACGGAGAGGCGTTCAGGTGATACCTCCACGTAATTGCTTATAACCCCCAAGAAGCCTATGAAGAGATCTCAAGACTCACCTTTGCGAGAGCCCCGCGAGAAATCAAACACTTCCAAAGGAGCTATTTCACAGTTCGATCCCGAGAGCAACATTCCAGAGGTTCGTCCGAGAAATCTTGTGGGAGTTCGACCCCAACAAACAGTAACCAACGACATGTTTCGCTTTACAAGAAGCGTGAGAAATGGAGGTCGTGATGCGGCATTTTGAAGATTCATTGGCATGCACTCTCCATGCAAAAAGAGTCACCCTTCAACCAAAGGATATGGCCGGCTAAATACATCAAGAGGAGAGACTAATAGAAGGGAAATTACCTTTTTGTAACTAACAGGGTTATATGTGATGTATGAAATTTTGAATAATAAAGATATATAGTCGTTTAAAAATGTGCATTCATTAGGTACAGTATTAGTTTTTGAGCAATTGGGGTAATTTGACGAACGACTCCAAGAGTGCGCCAGAGCATAGTTAGGTCCCGACCTAACCCCCTCCTCGCGCACTCTTAGAGTCATCCAGACAACTGGAACAGTCATTAGACCTACTTGCTCCAAACCGGGTAAATAAACAAAGGAACTCGCATTTAGGAAGAAAAAACTAAAAGGGAATTACCTCTTCCACCGCATTTTTTTGGCATCCATTTGACAGCAATAGGCTAACGACTCCAAGAGTGCGCCAGAGCATACTTAGGTCCCAACCTAAACCCCCCTCGCGCACTCTTAGAGACGCCCAACCTTCCCAAGTTCATAACTTGAGCTAGACATACCCAAATCGGCCAAAATTTGTTGCATTAGAACCCTAAGACTGTACACAAGCCACTCTAGCCTCAAATTAACCAAGAAACATTACCCTTCACCCCAAATATCAGGAGTTTTAGAAACCCTAAAAATTTTAGGGCATAAATTCCCTATATATACCCGCATAACCCCAAAACCTCAACCACAGCATTGCTCCTGCGATTGAGGCGATCTCCCAGCTTACTCAGGCGCTCCCAGTTCCGTTTGATATCGGCAACACAATTCTCGTCATGGCTACAGAATCTTTCATCAGTTGGTATAAGCCTTCCCCACATTCTTTGAAGTAGATGTCAATATAGTATTCCAAGTATTTCAAAAAGAATTTGACCTTTCAGCAACCCTGAACTCCAATCCTTTCTACCAGCAAGTCCTGCAAGAATTCCAAGACAAAGTTGTCCCTAGCTTACAGAAGATACCGCCATGCATAGGGTACTTTGTACCAAGGACCGCAATGCAAACAGCCCTCAGTCATGTACCCAATATCGCCAAAGTATTGCGAAACAGAACCAACCGCTTACCAGCCTACATGACCCTAACCAGCAATGGAAAAGTTTTCTTCTCCTACAACACAACCTTAGCGCTATATCTAGTATATAGGGCCGAAACCATAATAGGCGAACCATCAATTCAGCCACTGGAGGTCACACCCTTGGACGCAGCAGAAGAGAGCCCGAGCGACTCACTATTTGAGTATGAAGAGACCATAGCGAAGCATCGGGGGAGAGTGAAGATTCGAAGCGAGGAAAGCGAGGATGACATGGAGGTGGACCCGGAGGGAGGACGCAGCCGTGGCGAACAAGACATCACCCGCTCGGTGGCCGGGGACCACCCGAGGATTGCACAACCAATCGGTGGGAATAACAAGCTTAGCACCAATCATAGTTCGAAGGGCGGTGAATACTTTGCTGCTAAATGACATCAAAACCTCCCCGAATCACGAGGGGCCGAGGCTACTCTCTGCGTCGGCGAACTCCTTCACCTTCTACGACTGACAGCAGGATTTAGAAGACTTCATTGACCAAGAAAGCGAAGAATTTCCGATGCAAAAATCTTAGAGCGGCTACTTACACAGGACACACCATGTGGGACATTGAAGCTTCTGTGGCTATCGGAGGTATGATGCCGGAAGAACTTCCTACCGAGGAGGAGTTTATAGCGCCGGAGCGAGATGGGAATAAGGGGAAGACAACAAAAGAGTACTTCAAGGGGAGTCTTCTTCCTCGCAAAACGGTAGCAAAATTCAAGGGAGAGCCACAAGCGACAAGTGTACGAGCGCTCTTCCGGGATTATAAGGAATTAGTTCAAATTGGAATTAAACCCGGTATGCATCAAAGGCACGGGGGTACCTCAGGAGAACGTTGAGGAGATGCGGGGGCAACACTCAAATATTATCTTCCGCTCTAATGAGGCGGTAGGTAATAATATTTCACAAGCTTCAGCCCACGCCGAGAGGAAGGCTGTCGCGAGATGCTAGTAGCTTCGAGGATTTGGCATGCGCGCATGCCTATGGAAAAAGTCGACCATGTTATTTTTGGTGAAGCGGAAAATAGCCTTGGGCATTTTCGACTTTGCAGTACACACCTTCGACAAGGTAGGTTAGCGTGTAGCAGCAGCTCATACCTCCCATAGGCGGGTGGAAGAGCTAGCATCCGCCATCAGGGGGATCACCCAAGACATATACTTTCGGGAACTTAAAAGATACGGTAGGTACAGCCAAGTAAAGAAGTTCCTTGAGGAGGATCTGAACTATCGATAAATCAATGTAATGGAAATCATGACTCTTGTATAAGATATATGGCTATATATATATTAATATAAGACCCTTTTTGGAATTGCATTTCAAAATGTCTTTTTGGATATCGTTGTCTTAACAATCAAATCATTTAAACACCTAATGCAACCAACAAAAGGAACTCATGATAAATGGTGCCAATGTAATATGTGTCGAGGAGGAGCTGGAATGTCGACCTTGAGTTCCAAGCCCAAGGCGATCGACACCTCTCGAGACAATTCCGGCCTGGGGAACTATTCGAAGAGTATTACGCCCGGACTGCGGAAGAAGAAATCTCATGAGATGAGGTCGATCTGCAGGAAATCAAAGCCATGCTAGCGAGGCGAGAAAGAAAAGCGGAGGACCGAATGTGCAGGTCCCGAGAGGCCCGTTCTCAAAGACAAAGGAAAGGAGAAAAGAGGAACCGACCCGGATCTTCTAGCTCCAGCTCTTGAGCGGCTGGACTCAAGGACTCAAGTCCGAGGAAGAAACAAGAACCAATTTCCGGAGGGAAGAAAGGGTAGCGGTAAAGCAGCCGTGGTCAATCAGACTCATCGGAAGAAGGTCTTCGGCCTTGAGTAATGTTGGAAGGCACGCAAAAGCCGAAACGATTTCAGACAGTCGAATCAGGGATGGAAAGCATGGCTAGACGAGATGAGTGAGTACTAAAATGCTTACGGCATGAAAGATAAAAAGATAAGGGCCGGTAGCCACCGCTAACTTGAAAGGCAGCCCGGATTTGGTGGAGGGGTATCTTTAAAGCCCATGGAATGAGCGGAGACAAGTGTAGGTTCACAAAGTTCGCAAAAGGCTTTCAAAAAGCACTATGTCCCAAGAGAACACAAGTGCCACCCGGTCACAAGCATTCCACGGGGTTACAATGGGGAATAAATTGCATAAAAATATATGAGGAATTCATGAGGTTGAGGCTATATGTGCAAAACTTCGGTGAGAGAAGAGCAATGGAAGGCTATGTGGAGGGCTCGAATGGGGACCTTTGAAGATAGTCCGAACCCCTCAACCCAGCGCTCGATATCGAGGCGGGCGAAGGCACTCGGCCCTACAAAGGGATGGGACCCCGTAAAAGTGAACCAAGCGGTGGTATGACAAGGAAAAAGCATCACGGAGGCGTGAGCCCAAGAGCAAGCAAATCACGTCACGCAGAGAACATTCATACTTTGAAATCAATGGAAGCGGCGGAGAAAAAAGCAGTCGACTTCAAAGATAAAGGACAAGGGGAGGCTCAAATTATTCAAAGGCCGGTCAGCGGTTCCTCAACTCCATCCCGAAAAGAAAAAGTGGCAGGAATGTATAGAAAAAGCGATTTGTGCTTAGAATTGTTTTCAGTAGGGGCATAGAACACACAACCGCCCCATTAAGTGATCAATGCAAAGACTTATGAGATGGGAGGTTGGGAGACCCCCGCAAGTAAGAAGAGGAGGACAAAGGACGCGAACTATATCCATGGTGAGTGTCACATCTTTGCAGCCATAGATCTGCAGCCTTGAGAGCGCAGAGCAAGTAATATCCACGATTGGTAAAATAGCCGCCAAATCTTTTATAGTCCTCATAGATTGTGGCGGTTCCCACAATTTCGCATCACCAAGGATGGCACAAAATGCTAAAAAGTTGAAAAACACTAAAGTCTAAGCCCACCACCGGTAGTGTTAACCCGGCCGAACCATCGCACCATAAATTGCAAGAGAGGGTGAATTTCAATATAGACTTACCGGTATCAATATTGAAATGGGGGCGAAGATCATGAGCATAGGAAAATATGACCTCATCATAGGTATGGAATACCTCAACCCCTTAAAACACAAATAGATTGTGGAAGCGGAAGGTGAAGCTCCGCGGCGCAACGGAAAAAATCATAGAAATCTCGAGGGTAAAGCAAGTGACACCTATAATGCAATGCATGTCGAGTAAGAAATTACTTAGATGCATCAAAGGGAGCAAGTTGCATACATCTTCAAATTAGAACTTTTAGAAGAAGAGGCACCGGAAGATAAAGAAGATAAACCAAAGAAGCAAACTACCCAAACAAGTAGCCAAGCTAATAGAGGAATTCCATGACTTGTTCCCCGACGAAATCAAAGAGCTTAGCCATATAGGGGAGTAGAGTGAGAAATTGCACTCGAACGGACCACTAAGCCCGCAGTAAAGGCACCATATAGAATGGCGACTCACGAACTATCGAGTTGAAGAAGCAATTACAAGAGCTCTTAGACCTAGGGTTCATAAGACCTAGTGTCTCTCGTTGAGCCCCATCTTATTCAAAAAGAAAGATGGAAGCTGAGGATGTGTATTGACTATCGTCAATTAAACAAACACACAATCAAGAACAAGTATGTCTTACAGAGCGAGATGACCTGATGGATCAGTTACAAGGTGCCAGAGTCTTCTCCAAAATAGACTTAAGGTCTGGATATCATCAAATCAGAATCAAAGAGGAAGATAGATATCTTTCGGGAATTCCTTGACACATTTGTTATCGTGTTCTTCGATGACATTTTGGTGTATAGCAAGTCCCTAGAGGAGCATATTCAGCATTTGAGAAGGGTACTTGAGAAACTGAGAAGACACCAGCTTTATGCAAAATTGTCGAAATGTCATTTCGCCACCGAAAGAGTGGAATACTTGGGGCACATCATATCAGCAGACGGCATCTCCACCGATCCCAAGAAAGATCCAGCGGTGATTGAATGGCCAGCACCAAAGAACATAAACGAGGTGAGAAGCTTTTTTGGGCTTAGCGGGGATATTATAAAAATTGGTCAAGAACTTTGCTAAAATAGGCACCCTTTAACGGACCTCACCAAGGCGAGAAAAGATAAAAAGACTGGGTGGCACATTGGCAAAAGAAAGCTCAAGCAGGATTTGAGAAGTTAAAGGAGCCCTTGTCTTAACATTGATCGATCCAGAAGGACAAGCTAGTCGAATCGAGCGCGAGCAAGATTGGCGGCCGGGGCGCCTTTAATGCAAGAGGAAAGAGTAAGAGCATACGATTCACGAAGATGAATGCCTTGAGACTCGCACCGGGCCATGATCGTGGAGCTATTGGCAAATGGTAGAGCTTTAAAGATCTGGAGACACTACCTATTGGGAAGGAAGTTCAATTAGATACAAACCACCGAGTCCGGTTACATCTTCACGCAACCATTGTTGAATTTAAGACAAAGAAGATGGATGGAGTTCCTCGAAGAATACGGCAGATTGTATACAAGCGGGGAAACTCAATGTGGTATGAGGCGCTCTGTCAAGGCACCCCTTAACAACAAGGGTGCATTGCAGCGCCATATCAACACTTACCCGGTGAGTTTGGCAAGAAAATAGAAGAAAGCGCCGCCAATGACAAGGACTTCCGGGGAAGTATGGACTAGCCTCTAAAGAGGCAAGCGGACAAAAGAGAGAGAAGCCTTCAAACATTTTAAGAAGGAAGGAAAGCTCTTGTACCATAAAAATAAGTTGTGTGTGCGGAATCATCCCGAGTCGAAAGGTTGATTCTCCATGACACCATATAGGTAATGGCCCAATAGCCGCCACCACGCGGGTTTTACGAAAACCTACTTCAAGATAAGAAGTAGTTACTATTGGCCGTGCATGAAGAAGCGGATAGCAAGGTACATACACGCGAATGTCGGCTATGCCCGTGAGACCAAAAGCGGAACAACTACTTAATTCAGGGAGCATTAGAGCCATTGTGTTACCAAACTCCAAGTGGGAGATAATAAGCATGGACTTCATTACGGGGGCTCCCTAGAACCATAAGGGGCAAAGATGCCTTAATGGTCGTAGTCGACAAATTGTCGAAGATGGCGCACTTTTGTGCCTTGTAGGAGCAAACCACGCATTAGACACACGGCGATTGCTATTCACAAAGGAGATTTTTAGACTCCATGGGATGCCAAGAGAAATAATCTCGATAGAGATTCGGAAGTTCGCGAGTGCATTCGGCGGGATCTCTTCAGCACCATCGGAACGAAATTGTCGATGAGCACGCGACATATCACCCCGCACGGATGGAACTGACGGGCACCTGTCGGATACTCGAAGATATGTTGCGGAATTATATGCGGAACAAGCAATCAAAGTGGGATGACTTCATTTACTTGGTTGAGTTTGCATACAATAGCACCAAGCAAGAGTCATCCCAAATGTCGCCGTTTATGATCAACTTCACGGCCTATCGATTTGACACCGGACACTTGGCACAACCTCATATCAAGGTAGAAGTATCAGCCAGATGCTCGCCGAGATGCAACAATTGGTTGAAGAGGTGCGAGGGATACCTCCCGGCAGCAGAAGCGGGCAAAAGAGCATAGCTGATCTAAGACCAACGAGCGATAAGGGAGTTCAAGTAGGGGACAATGTTTGGCTAAAGATAAAAAGTCAAACAAAGCGAAGCTCCGCGATCGGCAATTGCAAGAAGCTTGCTCCAAGGTGGGGCGGGTCCATTTAAAATTGTCAAAAGAGTAGGTAACCAAGCCTACAAATTGGACTTACCAAAGACACCTCAAGATCCATAGAGTCTTTCATTAAGTCTCCTAAAGAAACACACTCTAATCCAGAGGAAGTATTGGAGACACCGAGTTTCATGGAATTAATCGGGACGATCAACTTGAGATTGTTCCCGAGGTTCTTCTCGACCGATCTTATAAGAAGACGAGAAGATCTCAATTTCTCGGTTACCTTGTGAAATGGGGACTTACCGGTGGAGGGGCCTACGTGGGTACTACAATCAGATCTTGAGAAGCGGTACCCACAATTCATGGAGTAATGCAATGGTCAACTTCGTCACCCGGAAGTGGTCACTCGAACCGATGGGTGAGTGAGGTAAAAGTAGGAGTCTACTTCCGATGCCCTAAGTAGTCGGCTTGAGAGAAAAGAGGTCGCCCAGGAATGCATTGATAGGAAAAGCACCTCTAGCCCCCATATATGTTTTGATAGGAGGAATCGTCCTTCACGCCCCCATATACGGGAAGGACCCCATCCTCCGATGGGCAACCAAAAGGTGTAGGCATGAGCGGCATATAGGCATGATAGGGGGGCTGTCTCCACGGCCACGATGGAAGAAGCATCCTCTTCCTATGCAGGAGATTAGTCGCGACATTCATGTAGATAGGTGGGGTGGTCACCATATAACCAAAATTTTTATTAATAATTAAATGATACTAATGTAGTGTGAACCTGCAGGCCAATAGAACGATAAACAGGCGGGAGGTTGCACTACAAGACCTTGTAGCATATGTACTGAATAAATGCTACAAGGGGACGAGAACATTAAGAACACTTTTTGTCATGTTCAATCTTGATAATTTAAACTTGATATTTTAATGTTGATATTTTTAACTAATGTTGAATTAAGGCATAAATTAAATGCCTTACCATGTGGTGATTATAAACATTGCAATTAGAATTTTAAGTATTATCTTATAATAATTCTGTTAATTACATGTACCATCCAAGCTTCCTTGTGCAGGTATTTTTTTCCAAGGTAGGGAGACTCGTGATGCTGCGGACAGCATCAATCCAAGGTGGGGAGAATGTGACGTTCCAGGATAATATACGGTATGAATACATATATTATACGGACACGTCACTAGTACATGTCGACTTAGGCGACGTATGCGCGATCAATTTCATAAAAGGGTAGTACCCTAGAGTACAACCTTTGTGACCTAGTATATTGCACATGCTAAGGCCACATGTGAATATAATATCCTTTTGCCATGTGGCAATAGCCCATTGACCAATGGGGGCCCCCCTAAAAGTCGTGGGGATAAAGGGGCATAAACCCTAAAAGGGAAACCCTTTTCGGTCACCAGCCCCCATAATCCGGATGGGAGCGGCGGTGGGCGTTTTTATCGGCGTGAACAATAGCGAGGAACCGGCATTCCTTAGTAGCAGCTCGATCCAAGCCAGCAATAATCGAGATTCAGCAGCATGGACGCCTCGCAGAGGAGGGCGGAGCCGACCAAAAGCCGGGTTAGTGGTTGATCGATAGTTAGATCCGAAGTTTTTCGCCCTCATTCCATAGGATTAGTGTTCATTCTTAGCTATAGGCGACCCCTCTGACCTAAGAATGATAGGTACTAACTAAAGGAACCTAACCATGTATGATTAGGTAGATTAGAATAGATGTATTCTATTGTTTCATTCTGTTGTGATGATATTGTGACATTCTATGCCCACTCTTGTGTATTGGGAAGGGGGTAGAGACCCGTGAGCCCAAGTAGTTGTATGATCATAGTTTTAGCCCATTAATTCCCATTAATGGCACGTGCATAAGAGCCCTTTCGGCGTGGGTGGTGGACTAGACCGGCTGATAAGGGGGCTTGTCTAATCCACGGTTGATCATTTGGCGTAACGGCGGACGGGGAGCGTTGTGAGCTAGGCCTAATACTGCGGCGCTGCGTGAGGCGTGGTATGGGCTCGACACTGCGTGGGGTGATGCGTCATCTTCCGGTGAGTTTAAGTTAGGTATCTGGCGGTGGCTCTCTACCTGCGCCCGTGATTAGCATGAACCTTCCTGAGGAGAAGTGATCTCCTCTGCCTCGCCGGGGACCGGGAGATGCAACCCAAGAGTAGTAGCCCTCCGCTATTCACCGGGCAAAGCTACTGTGGGGGCTCCAATACTTTTCAGCCCTATCCGCAAGTATGCAAGGAGGGGCGGATGGAGTGGACTACCTAACGGCCATGTTCGATGCCACCAAATCCATTTGCCATGAATGAATTACATTGCATTGCTATGGGAGACCTAAACGGCGGGCCGATCCCCATGAGTCCGAGCACGGGTAGGATCTTCCTATGTCATGTCGACGCATCGATGTGTGATGCGGCCCATCGTGATATGGTGGACCACCCGCCGAGGTGGGTATATTATTATTGCTTGATGTCATGTGCTCATGTTTTTGTCTACGCTTCCGTTGCTAGGTCGATCAAAGGAGACGGGATGAATGACTTCGTCCATTCTTCCCCGTCGGGTTCTTGGCCACCATCGAGCCCGATGTTAGGTGGGCGGCCTCACATCGATGAGCGGATCTTTGGTTTGAGGATGATCTCGGTTTGGATACGATGGGGCATCGTATATGGTGGGGGGCGTCCGCGAGCAAGATGTTGAAGGGGCGTCCATGTACGTGAAGGACCGGGACCTCACACCCGCAAAGCAGGAGGCACGCAGACAGAGCTTGTCAGGGTTAGAGGCATACACGCCGCAAGGGGGTGCCGCGAGAGGATTGGTTCGGGGCATGATGCACATTTTTTCCCGACAAGCTTCTGCTGCCGGACCCACAGCCCCAAGCTCACCGGGCCCCGGCATTTGCCTTACGCTTCTCCTACCACAACCCCCTTCTCCTGCTCCTACTCTGCTCCCTCATGACCCACTCCTCTGGCCACATCTTTGCATCCGCTCCATCTACTTCTCACTCGGCCTCGCTTCCCGTCCTTCCCCTGACTCGGTGCGCGCGATACCCGCGGCTGTGACAAATAGGAATTGTGCCTCCGGGTGGTCTCATGGAATTGTCGAGGCTTCCCTTGGCGAGGAAGGGGCGGTCTCAACTTTCGTGGCAGCCGATATAGATCTTATCTTTCTCATGGAGACATGGGAGCATCTTTGGGCATAGGCTACGATCTGTAGGGTTACCAACATTTCTCGGTCTTCAATACATGCAGGGGCCGGAGGGTCATGGCGGGGTTGCTTGCTACTACTGGGACAACCTTGGCACATTCGGTTACCCTCCGAGAAGGACGCGGACACAACCGGTACTTGTGGGTTCGTGTGCATAATACCGGTGGCAACCCTCTTTTTACGGCGCTGTTATTTCCCTCACGCGAGAGAGAGCACCTTCTATCGCCAGCCACTCGATGCGGATAGGATGGACCCATATGTCGATCTATATGATGACATCTGGCCCGGCCACAAGTAGTTGGGTAGGGGCGTCCTTCTTGGGGATTTCAATGCGGACGGGAGTAGAGCAGCCCTTGAGACTTGACCCCTCGGGCCGACGATGTCCTGCAGGCTTCCCCCGGATGCAACCCGCCCGAGGATCGGATGACGGCCGGGTCACTTTCGCTTTGGCGCGGTTGCTCCTACTATGTGGTATTTTTGACTTGATAATTTGCAATGGCATCCGCGGTGGCCGCTTCGCAAAGTGCACATGCAGACATGACAATCGGGGGAGGGTCTAGTGTGGTGGACTATGTGCTCGTGATTCGCCAAGATATGCATCTCATCGGTCGTTTTAGGGTGGGCACCGACAAGTCGGGATGAGGGAGGTCGACTCGAATCACCTCCCACTTTACTTGGACATGGTTTGGCAAGCGCCCGAGAACCTCCACTATGCCAACCCCTCGCCATCCCGATTTGCGACTAGATTATGAGCGGCCGGGAGGACTCTGGCGAGATGCTCATGGGCCTGCCCACAATTACCTCGGACCCCCACACTAGAGCAGAGATAGACCAGTTGACTTCGCTATTACGGGATGCGGCCGGGCGGGTGCTTTAGCGGACCCCCACTGCGTGCCGCATTTCGGGGACAACAACATTTCAGCCAGAACCCGGTGGTTTTATGCGAGTGTAAAAGAACCTAGCGCCCGGCTTGCATCACATCCCGATCAGGTACCGGCTTAAAGGCCACCACCACCCCCATCTCGAAGGAGACAAAGGCGGTACCTTGCCATGCATCGTGGGGAGATGTTCCGACCTCTTGAACACTCATCCTCGAACCTTTTGGCGCGGAGAGTGCCCGGCCAGCCCGACCCTACGAGGGACATCACACTTTCGAGGCGGTGGGACAAAGACTTGCGGCGGCTCTATGACCCACGAGGGGACGCGTGCGCCCATACCCCCAGGATGGCCCCCCATTGGTTCGTGGAGGAGGATGTTGTGGAGGGCACACTGGCGGGCTAATGGGAAGGCGGTGACCTTGATGGTATGCAAAGGCGAAGTTACTCAAATGGGCAGGGGCAGCCTGGTGCCGATCCTCACTACCGTTCAACGAGCATTGCGGGGAAGGTTTCCCCGACAATGGACCTGGCGGGGTTGTCCCCATTCACAAAGGCGGGCGACCCACCTTGTCCGCCAATTACCGGACGATCATGGTTGATTCGGTGTTTGCCAAACTTAAGTTATCGGCATTCTCGGCAGCGGTTGACCGGTGAAGGCGGGCGGCGGCGAATGCGAGCCCTCACACAAGCGGAGGCTTTGGACCCCCGCCACTCAGCGATTGACCATATCTTTGCTACTGCGGGCGATTGAAGGCGGCCCGGAACCATGGCGAGGACTTGTATTGCTGCTTTGTGGACAGCGAAGGCTTTTGATGCGGTCCCGGGGAAAAGCTATGGGCTAGGCTGCGTCAGCTGGGGCTGCCTTACTGTGCGAATGCCATATCAAGCTATATGAGAGTTGTTTTGGCGGGGATCGGTACCGGCCGGGCCAAAGCATTCACCCGATAGTGTCGAGTCCGGCGTGGCTGCCCCCTCTCCAACACTTTTGGCCTCTACATTGTCGGGTTAGAGGCCCGGGCTTCTGAGCATGGGGGGATGGCATACGGCTTTTGCACCAGATCATGCGCCAGCTCATCTATACCGGATGATGTTGACATACGGCCCACACGAAAAGAAGCTATCACGATCTCATTTGGATGCCCTAGACATATTCTGTCGGGGCTACCGGACACATGCTGGCGTGAATCGGCTAAGACCGGGGGTGGTTCTCATATCCTCTTCACACCACCCCCGCCTCCACACTCACATATCGAGGGGGCGGCTGTGGAGGTCACGCCCACCTACAAGTACCTGAGGTGGAGTTCCCCTCCTCGCTGTTGGGATCGCCCATCCGTACCCCGGTGGCAGCCGGAAAGCTTTTTTATGCCATGGAACAAATCACCACTGTGCGAGCTCTATGATTGGGGCCATCAGTCACATACATTTTAGAACCTTTGGTCAAGCTTGTCCTTAATGCGAGTCGAGGTTTGGGGCCCGGTCTCTTTGGCGACACAGGAATGACTTGGGAGGTGCAAAAGGCATTTTTTGGCACAGGCAGGGTGAAACCCGGTCCCACTGCGCGAACGGATTCTGCCGCTTCAGCGGGCAGCCCTTGATAGACACATCGTCTATTTTAGGAAAGTGGTTAATATGGGTGATGCTGGGCTCCCACACGGCTTTACGCTATGGCAATGGGGCCCCTTGGCGGCTGGGGGGCTGTTGGAGGGTAAGAGAGATCGGTGGTTCGCCGGATGGGCGTCGCGGGAACGCAGTGCGTGTAGGTGAACACAGAGGCCGTCGTGGCGGCCTGGAGTACGGAAGCTTGCTTCTTGGCAAGCTCGAGGACCAGCTCTAGAGCAGTCAAAGCGTCCCATTACAAGAGCACATCAACCCCGTGTTAGCCCCGGGGCCCGCTCTACCTGCGTTCCCAGCTGCCCAAAAGCGGACTCATTACCTCCATTGCGCGCGAGTGCCCACCATCGCCGCCGAGGCGAGCAGGGTGGATTGGGAGCCCCGCGGGACAGTGCCTCGCTGCTATCAAACGGGTGCCATTGAGGATGAGTCTCACACTTTCCGAGTTGCCCAAAGATTCCGGGCCAGATCCGAGCCAGATCGCTCCCTTAGTATGGCGGACTTGCCCTACATTTGCCGATGAACACGCCAAGACGTCGTGCTGGGGTCGCATATCATTGAGGTACGGATATGCGAGCTCACCTTTGCCCTCCGCCGGCTGCCACACATGGAGCACTACGCGGCATGAGTGTATATATTTGTGTGTTTTTGCATTTCGTATATTGGACAGTACCGTCAAATAGTTGATTGTCGCCAGTTTTTCCCTCGAAAACACTTCTGGGCAGGGGTTTTTTAATCCGGGTAGTAATCCGCTTGCTGCATTTTTGTATTGGGTCCCATAGACCGATTGGTCTCCGTGGACGATAAAAATATATTCCTTCCTTCCTTCCTCCATATTCGAAATCTAAAATTCTTGATATCCCCTTTTCTTTAAGAACAAATGCTAATGATCTTTGGACTGGTATCATTGACAAATTCAGCAAAAAGGCTGACCTTTTGAACAACAAATATTTATCTAAGAATGGTTGAACTATTATTGCTAATTCTGTTATATCTTCCTCTCATGTTTATCAATCCTTCATCCTTTTGGCCCCTAAAAAGGTCACAGGGAAATTACAAGGGATCATTGGCAGATTTGTTGCTAGTGGTGGAAACAACAGATGCTGGATCCCAGTCTCCATGGCAGAATGTTGTAAAAAAGGGAAAGCTGGGGGTCTTGGCATCATTGATATTGAAAAACAAGGGGTGGCCTTAGCTGCTAAGTTTATTTATAGGGTTGGCCATAATCTTATCAGTCATCATGTTTCTGATCTTATCAAGCATTATATCTTGAAGTGTCATCCCTTTGGGCGGAGAAATGTAAGAATGTCTTTTCCATACAGTCTTTATTTTAATTTTTCTATTCCTAACAATATTCTAGGAATAATCAAAAAGTGGTTACAGGCTTGGGTTGCTGTAAAGGGTATGTATTCTCGGAAAGAGGGACTTTCCAGAGATCAGCCTATTTTCTGAAATCCATCTCTCCTTCTTAACGACCCTCAAACTTGCCTTGCTATTCACTTTCCTTACCAGTGCAGGCTTTGGACGGACATTGGTATCACTCACATTGATCATTTATTTAACAATGATGTCTTTATAGAATTTCAGGACTCGGCCTTGAGCCACTTAGAAGAGGAGCATGCTACACTTTATAACATTATAAAAAACACCATTTGTGCAAGACACATCGAAGATGATCAAACTCAATGGCATATCAATGGTATGGATGAGTACAAGGTCAAGAAGGCCTACAGATTCCTCACTCGCTCTTATTCTCTCTCTATTCATAATAAGTGGGGAATTGATGAGGGCAGATGCATGGTTAATCCCAAATTCATGTGGCACTCCCCAATCAATCCAAAAATCAAGGCCTTTATCTGGCAACTTTGGCGGAAAGCCTTGGCTACCAATTCCAAAAGATACAGAATTGGTATGGCTTTTACTGACATTTGTGATAGATGTGTGCAGGGCCCTGAAAATGAAGACCACCTATTCAAGCATTGTATCTGGTCAGAATGGGTGTTAGAGCTTGTCGCTGATAAGTTTAATATGCCTAATTTGCCTAATACCCCCCTGGTGGATATCCTCTTCCCTGACTCTCCCTCTGATTGGAGAATCTATATCCTCCTGTGGAGAATGTGGAAAGCTAGAAATGCCATAATTTTTAATTATGAGATTATCTAGCCGAATGCTATCATCAAACAGACATAATATGATATCTTGTGGATTAATGAGATTTTCCTATCTCACTGATCTTGAATTGTGTTCCTCAGGTTATATCTTGGTGCTGATTAAGTTGCTGAGATGGGATATAATCGATCTTATGGCCAGTGATCTCTAGCTAGACCAATTTGGACCAGCATCTAATGTTCCTCATGGAGATCTATGTTCCTGCGATTGCTCTTGCATACAGAATTACAACGCTCGCAAAGGCATCATTTGTGAAGCCATTGATCACTCAGGGAGAATTAATCCTGCGCTGGCTCAATTCTGTTACTGTCCTTACTGTCATTTCATCATGCTCAGTAAAGGTATTGGCCGAAAGGATAAAGGGAAATGGAAGATGGATGCAATTAACTCTAATTCTATGACTTTTTATATATCTGTTTTGTCTAATTTGGGGGTTGAGGCTCCCTTCAAAAAGTTTTTTCGATCCGGGGGCTATATCAGGCCTCTCTTTTGAACTCTATATATATGGCTAATAGGCCCCATGTACTTTTTTATACTATACAATATTAATACTGCCTTCAATTAAAAAAAAAAAAACAAATGCATCATAACCTAGATCAAAACAAGAAATACACAGGGATTTGCTAGAATGTTATGCACTAGGCAGAGGGGAGGCACTCGTAAAGCTGTAGGTGTTATTTTCAGGAGATTTTCTTATTTTTGAGGTCATTGGATTAGAAAATAGGAGATCCAATGGGTGATATTGATTTTTTGATGATGCGGCTTACACGTGGATGGCTTAGAAATTCAAGAAATGCTGTAGAAGGGGTTAGGCAAGCCTGCTAAAAAGGGCAAATGGTGATATTGCTGATATGATTAATGGAAATCTAGTTTACATATGAGTATCTTTTTAGGATGAATAAAAAAATTAACTATAACCTAGTCTTAGCCTAAGAATAGATACATGAACATTCTTAGGGCTGCTTATTGTATCGCATTATTTCCTTGCAAAGGTATAACAAGATAAAGGTCTAGTAACAGGTGTAAAAATATTTTTATTTCTATCCTAGTTTGTTGGTTTTACCAACAGCCTTGACCTAGGTTACATCAATATCAGGTGTGCATTATGTGTACTAATTATGTTGAATTGGCCTTCAATATAGGAAATGTCAAAGGAGAATGAGGATGACAGTAATGATCAATGGATCACGGACCTTGTGGCGTGCAACTGTGACAAATGTAGTGTTGACAATCCTAATGTTGCATTCCAGACAATTCTTAGATGTATTCGAAGTAAGGAAATTCACTCATACATTATCTTCAAGGAGATGAACTTATATGATAAAAAGGCGTCCCCAATAACTTAGCTAGGCTTCACTGGCTAGTTCAATGTAACAGGGTCTTTTCCTCCATTCCATATTTCTATATCATGTTACGAATATTGTAAAGCGTGAAAAGATAGTTGTAGATGTTTAAATATATTGTAAATGACAGTGGAAGTTCCTTATGATATTTTGTAATATTTCTGCCACAAATGAAAATAATGATGGTCTGTTTTCTTGTGATCATGCAACCATTAAAGCAGGTGAGTGATTTGTAATGGTTTATCTCGAAATTAGTTGATTATGTAATATCTTTTCTCGTAATTATGTCTTTGGCCTAAGTACAATTACACCAGATTGTACTTAGGGCTGCTTATTGAATCGTGATTTGTTCTTGCAAAGATAATATCATTATTAAAAGTCTTGAAGGTCTTAGGATCTGATTGATTTCAAAGCGGCTTTTTTTTTTTTCCTTTTCTTTTAAGGATAAGAGTGTGTTTTTTCATTTAATAATAATATAAAGTACAGAGAGTCCTCATAATGGATAGATAGAAAGCATTAGAGCTAGTACCAGGGATCCCTCTGCATAGTCCCCTTATGTGAGGCTATGTCGTTAAAGCTTATCCAATGGCAGTAGTAGCTATAAAATCCTTCAATCTTGCACTGTTGGCTCAATAGTCGCTCCTCCAACAATCGAAGATAGAAATATTGGGAATCACTTCTATCTATCTATTTATTTATTTATTTGGATCTGAGTATTTCATAGTAGTGAATAATAATAATGGACAGTCCAAATTATATTTAACTCCAAGGCAATAAAAAAAAGAAAAAAGAGGATATTCCTTATCTGAAGATTTATATGCAATTGGAATAAACTATAACTCTTGTTTTTCTTTTGGCATTAGAAAGCACGTACATTGAGGAGAAAAAAATCAAAATAAAATAGACTTGGGAGCCAATGCCATGGTACCCCAGAAAATGTGTATATTTATTTGTCATGACATAAGCCTTAACACATTTCCCACCATAAGTTTAAAGTGCATCACATTGTGCTTCTACGAAGGACAAGGTAGACTGGGCAAGGTCATAAGACACCAAGAAATTTTGATGCAGCATACTGCCTATGATGCTCGGAGTTCCCCAGCTGCCAGATCCTAACTGAAGGCACCCAATTGAAGAATTCATTGAGAAATAATTCTCCACAGGAGGAGAGAAATCTGTGTTGTTGAAATGCAATGTCAGGCTTGGAACATTAATCTTTGCCCCTGTAATGTTAAAACAGAGATCCGGATTGCTGGATTTGACCCTCGGCCATGGAATGGCAGCAAGAAATGCTTCTTTTACTTTACCATAAATCCTTGAAGGATAGAATGATGTAATAGGTGTTCCTGAATCTATAACCGTGCCTCCAGATCCGTAACTGTCAAATTTGAAGGAATTAGAGGTAATGGCAAGTTTTTTTCCTCCTACACTGATCCCCTGCAAATCTAAATAATACAGAGAAGGTATTGGCCCCGAAAAAATCTTAGTAGTTTTGACATTGCTGCTATGAATATCTGCTGCGGATCCAAAATACATAGGGCTAGTTTTGGTAACTGCTTCTTCAAAACTAACCAAGCAATAAGCAAATTTGTGACCTGTTTGTGCTCCAAGTTGGCTAGGAAAAGAAATGGTGGAATTATCAAACCCTACAATACCTGCGGCAGAACTGAAATCTCCAGTCTGATTATAACCACAACCAAAGGAAAATCCAGAAAATTTAACCTCGGATCCGGTAGTAGATGTCAAGGTAAGGGTATCGGAAGCAAAGACGCCCTCTGACAAAGCATCATCTGCATAACCAGAGCTATATGAGCATTCTTTAGTGCAGACATTTGTGTCCTCTTCTCGGGCCAAGGTACAGACGGCATCTGAGCAAGAATATTTCTTGAAAGAAGAAGATTTGGACGGAACAAAGACATCTCCAATCTGCTTGACGCATTTAAAACAGGGGCTGCACTGGAGCCAGATCTTGTCGCTGCCGGTGTCAAGAATGAGAAGGGATTTTTGGGGCGGGGTTCCGAGCGAAAGCTCGAGAAGATACTCGCCGCTTGAAGCCCTAAGTCTGGATTTGTAGCTTGGCGAATCATCTAGCTTGGACGCCATAGCCGGCCGGAGAAGTTTTGCCCGGGCATGGCTTCTTTGCCTGGCCTGGATCAAGCGATCTGAGAAAGAGGGCGGAGAGTCGAGGATTGAATCCCTGTGTATGAGCTCCAGCCTTAATCCGTCGGAAAGATCTTGCCCCTTTGCACAACGGAATGCCAAGAGAAGAAGAAGAACTTGCAGAACCACCATAGCCATAGCCTCCGTAGAACGAAGCCCCCCAAAGCTCTGCAGGGTCTTCTCTGATGGACCCTCTTTTATACACACACACACACATTCTTCACGTTTTCCTTAAGCACACTAGCAACCTAAGCCACTCTAAAACCCAACAATAACAAATGCACAAGATTCTTTCATTGCACAAGATTCTTCATTGAGGCAGAATAAAATAGAATGGGATCCTATATTATAATGTTATTCTGTAAGTCCTGGATTGGATCCAGCCCTAGATCCGATGGCCATAAATGACCTGACCAGTTGATCCTACGACCGAGATTTGATGCAGCTATACCCTTTGTTTTAGTTATGCTGTAAAGCCATCGAAGCTTGGGACAAAGAAGAGAGGTGAACCCTCCCCTTGAGGGGAGGTTGACCTCCTATGAAACCCATCCCAAACCCATGCGAGGTTAAGCACGAGCAGCTTGAGCACTGTAAAATCCCACAGAACCTATCCTCTTCAATCCTAATCTTCATAAAACGAGCAAGATGTGGGCTCTGTTTTCTCAGGAAACAAGGAAACGACTTGAATGTCTTCAAATACTTATGCAAAACCTCTGAAACTCTGTTGCTCACAAAATCCTTTTTTCCTTCTACGACAATAGACCCTTCTATTCTAGGTTCGCAAGAATAAGGCAGTTGCAGGGTCGTTTTTGGGCGATCTGCTACAAAGAAAGTCCTTGAATCAGAGTTTCATGCACCAAACGAGACTGAATTTTGTGGGCACAATTTTTTCTGGATGGGCATTTTAATCCGGCCAAAATCTTCCACCCAAATGCGGCCCTTTTCCAGTATGAATTTTTTCCTGTCCCAGAAACGGCTTTGCATGGTGATATAATGATTTTGTATCATTTAAAAAGCATAAATCCTGAGGAATCCCTAAAGCTACTGCTATCTGCCGAAGGATTCTTTTACGACTGCCGGTGGAGCTTAGGAACCATAAGGCGTTGCGAGAGGAAATCTATCTTTTCGCAAGGATTTTTTCTGTTTGAACACATTGCATAGTCCTCAGCGAAAATGTATCCACTTTATCCTCTTCACGGCCGATTTGGGTGAGCAAAGACGATCGATCTTTGAATCCGCTTCCAAGAAAGCCGAAACAGAGGAACGAGTAACGATTTTTTGATCTGAGAATAGTCTCCCGGAATATTAAGCTAAAAAGGCATATTCGTGAGATTATCATCAATAATCTTTAGCATATTCTTTTAAAAAGTATATTCCAGTGATTATGCAATATAACCCTTCACACATCCAATGATGGGCAACGGTTAGATTTGTTTAACCTGCGAGGACAGGGGTTTAAGGGGCCATCGATGGAAGGGCAAAGGCTAAAGCCGGACAACGGCTAATGCATGGTGGAGCTTCTGTTGTCCACATCAGACTAGACCTCTGTGCCCACATGGGCCTATCGAAGCTCTTTTTGAAGAGCTCTTCATCTTATCAGAGCGAGGCTCTGTGTTTGCAGGCTTTTCATTTGGAACTAGCCGTCCATGAAATTTGGCCATGGCAGGATTGAACCCAATTATATCGTGGATGTCATGGCATTATATGCACGTAGTGGATGGTTATGGTCCCAGTGAACCTATGCTTGGTGGCCTACCTATGCTTGGTTCCTTCAGGCGACGCTAGAAAGCTTGGAAAACGAAGGACAACCTTCCGTAGGTTTCTTCCATTCTTTTTGGTTTTTAGCTCATCGTCAAGTTTTCCTCCCGCTCTTAAAATTTGTGAGTCCAGGTTGGGCCGATCGAGACCAGTAGCTAGATGCACCAAATCCTTCGACACTTTGCCCAGTCCGCATAGCATGGTGTGGACTGGAGAAGCAAGGAAGGAAAAAGGATGGATGGAGCTGGAGGCCATCGTAGTGTGGAGCAAGCAAGGTAAACTCTTTCCTTTTCTTTTTCGTTTTTCGCATGATGTTCATTTCCGGATGGCGAGGCTATAGCTCGATACGGTATGGTCCGCAAGTACGGCTATGGTTTTAATGCCAACAATGGATTTTGCATTAGGCGTGGGTGCAAGCACATCTATGGTCCGTTGCCCCCGCATGCAATAAGCGACATACCAAAGCATTACGTGTCTAACCCTTTAATCTTTCCATGAATATCGGCGTGCCAAATGACTGAGCCAATCCATGATAGATAGCAAGGTCTTGACATTTCTAGAAATGACAGTTTGGATCTTGGTTTGTCTCTTCCTCCTAGCTTTTTCTACCAAGCAGTTTTTCCTAACATAAAATTTAGAGGACAACTTAGTGCCAGGCTGATTGCATCATTCTCAAAGCCTCATTGTTATTCTATAACTGGATCAGAGTCAGACTTTGAGGGTATTACCATTTTGTGTAAGAGATATTCAGCTACCTCAAACATTCTCAAGCGATTATTGATACTACAACACATGATTTGTAATGTGGTTACATGCTATTTAGCAGTTGAATGCATGTAGATGCTATAGGTTTTGGATTCAAAATAGTGACACTGTTTTGATAAATATGACAATTTTTTGTCGAAATATCTTTGTCTGGGTTGGCTTGACAATCATGTTGTCTACAGTGCTTTTTTCTATGAATTTAGAAAGGACAACTCATTCGAATTTAGAAAGGACAACTCATTCTGACAACTCCTTCAATGAATTTGGAAAAGGACAACTCATTTTGACAATTTGCTGGTTTATAATACTTCAGATGGACGGTTTTTTTCATGATGTAGAGCCTCGAGATGACTATTATGGATTTCCTTGGCAGGTAATTCGGCCATCATGCCTATGAAATCCTCATATTGTGCAAAAAGCTGTTGTGCTTTTGAAGGGACAATTACAAGTATTTAGAAGAATGATTAATGGCAGAGGAATGTTACTATTTTGATGATAGAATCCATAAAGGATTTGTTGGCTTGCTGAAGTTTGAAGAATCATGAGATCAGAGATTAGTGGCTTAAATGTTAGAGTGCACTCATAATCCTTAGCAATTTCAATGATAATCTTATTCAAAGATATACTGAAAACAATAGACCAGTTTGCAACCCATGGAAGTTCTGGTTGTAATGCAACAAGGTTCAATATGTCCATAGCAATACACGTGATAAGGTTCTCTATGCCTATATCAATGCAGACATTAAAAAAACCATTTGGCACTTTGGGCATGCACTACTGAATATTTACATGGAATTTATAGAACAATACTATCTTCTTTGACCAACTTTGGGCATGCATTACTTTACATGGAAACTTATAAGACGTTACTATCTTCTTCGACAAACGATGCAGTATCTCTTTCAGCAATCAAGGCAAGACCCACAATCAAGGCAAGACCCATAGCTGTTTTCAGAGCATCTTATACTGTTGGCTGTCAAAATTGAGTGCCTATCTATTGCATGCATGTAAATACTTCACACGAGTCACGCTGTAGGGTACTGAATCTATACCACTTGCAGGGTACTGAATCCATACCACTGATGCGTGTTTTATGAGAGAAATGGAACAGACAGCATGAAAGATATGCATGTTATATAAGAAAGATATGCACATTGTGTGAGCTTGTATAAAAAAAACAAAGAAAGGCCTAGCCTTGGTGTTGGTTCTGGAATGCATCAATATATTATTCTCAAAGGTACTATAGTTTGAATATAGGTGCTTCTGATAATATGGTAGCTTTTTGCAGTTGGTACTATAGTTTAAATATAGGGGCTTCTAGTTAGAATAGAATAGAACTAGAAATGGAGCCCAGCGTTGCTGGGCATAGCTAAGAACAATAAATGATACATTGGAGCAATTGTTAAATGAGCTCACATTTTTAAGATTGCGCAATTAAGAGCATTCAACTGCATTTCCCAGTCCCCCCAAGGTTCCCCAAGCTTCTTCCCTTTCCCCTTTGCCTTTTTCTGCTTTCCATTTTTCCCCCCCTCTTTACTTCCTTTCTTTTTCTATTTTCTCGTTTACCTTTTTCCACTATCCCATTTCTTCCGTTGCCCTTTTCCCTTTTTTGCCCCTTTCCTGTTTTTCCTTTTCTATTTTCCCTTTCCTTTTCTCCCATTTCTTTTTGCCCTTTACTTTTTCCTTTTTCCTTTTTCCTTTTTCCCTTTTTCCCTTTCCTTTTTCCCTTTTTGTTATTACATTCGTCGTGTTTTCTTTTTCCCTTTTTCTCTTTTTTTTTTCCCCTTTCCATTTTTATTTTCCTGTTTTACTCCCTTCTTTTTTTCTCTTTTCCCTTTTCTCGTTTGCCCATCCTCACGCTTCCCTTTTTTTCATTCTCCTTTTCTTTTTCCTTTCTCAATTTTTCATTTTCTCGCTCCCCATTTTTCCCTTTTTTCTTTTTTTATTTCCCCCCCCCCTTCTTTTGATCTTCCTTTTTTCCTTTTCCTCCTTCCCAATCCTTTTTCCTCCCAATCATTTCTCTCTTCCCTTTTTTCCCTTCCTCTTCCCCCTCCCTTGGCCCTTTCTTTTTCTCTTTCCCTTTCTCTTTTCCCAAGCCCTTTTTCCCAACCCCTTTCTCCACTTATTTTTTCTCTTCTCTTTTTTTTCCTTCCCTTTTTCCCCTTCCCTTTTCCTTCGGCCCTTTTGCCTTCCCTTTATCATTTTTTCCTTCCTTTTCCCTTTCTTTTTTCTTTTTTCTCCTTTTCCCATTTTTCTTTTCTATTTTTTTGTTTTTTCCCTTTTTTATTTTTATTTTCCTATTTCCCTTCCCCTTTCCTATTCCTATTCTTATTCTTATTCTTATTCTTATTCTTATTCTTTCTCCCTTTCCTTTTGTCCTTTTCCCCTCCCCTTTCCTTTTTTCTCCATTTTCCCTTTCTTTTCTCTTTTCCCTTTCCCATTTCACCCCTTGACTGTCGGATTGAGTTAATCATATTGGTCAAGATGAAATCAAATCCTCATGCCATCTTTACCATTGGTTTCGATCTAGGCCTCCATGGAAGACACACGCTATATTTTTATAATATATAAGATACTAGTGAATTGCCCACCTTTGGTGGGCTTTACATGTGATTGTTTACCTTTTGTGACGAAAGTGGGTTTAGAGTGTAATTGATGAAAGCAAGCATGTCTGTGTCATGACAGAATGTTAGTGGAATAATCAGAAGCTTTTTGGAGCTTGGTGGCAACATTGAATTAAAAACAAAATGAAGAAAGGCTAAATGCTTTTGAGGCCAAATTCTCATCTTTGTTTTTTCTTTGTAAGAGATAATGACTATATCATGTATTGCAATAGTGCACAACCTACTTTACATTGACTCGTCATGATCTCTATCAACGTGGGAAGGGGTAAGGAAAAACAAAACCAAGGCTACCACTTACAAAATTCCATGCAAAAACGTTGACAAAACAATAGCAGATAATCAATGATTACTTTAATGATGTGTCTGGCAGTTTATACAATGGTATAATGTGCACGGAGTGCTAAATTAAAATGTAGAATTTGCAAATATATAATTTACCAAGACAACATGTGTTCTCTAAATCTACAACCACTTTAAGCTTCAACCACTTGAAGAATTTATGATACATTTTCTTAGATTCTCATAGTTTCAACGCCGCAACATCTTCCTACATGTAGGGAAACATCAAATATAGATCTACCCGACATTGTTTCGCTTACCTTAATCTTTATTGCTGCTTGTCTTCGAGTACCATTATCTTAAATAGGCCCAAAACCAAACTTTACATGGAAATCTTAACACATTGAGTTGAACGCTTAACAGCTTCCAATGATATTTCCCAACCTAGCACAATTGGGACATTACTTTTATGAACGTGTCAAATAATTTGGCAAATAGAATCCTGCAACACAATGGACCATAAAAATTTTGAAAAGGCCTGCATAATTATAATGACTTATCTGCAACAAAATATGCTTTGCTAGACTCCATGTACATTGTAAAGATTTGCATAAGTGCAACCACATTATCAATATAACATTGCAAGCTTCAAGCTACGGGTGAAGTTTCTGGGTACAATGCAATGATACATCTCTACAGGATTAAAAAAACAATAAAGGAAAACGAAATACATACCATTTTCAATGCAAATATTGCTGAATATGGTGCTCCTGTATACTCATGGCATCCCCCTAATCACGGCAATATTTCCTGCCAGCAATGAAGCTTGAGTGTAAGATTCTCTAATTCCTACTTTTTATCTTTGGAAGCTTACAATCATTTGTAAATGCAAAAACACATGGCCCTTGCAGATTACAACGGGCCCAACTAAACAGCTAATAACCTAACCCAGCTAGTCATACCATTAAAAGAAGATGAACATAAGTACAATATAAGAGTTTTCTTGCAAGTCCATCTCTGAATCATGCATCTATTGCCATTATATCAGATGTAACAGTTACAGAGTACAATATAGACCTTTACTCGATTTTGCAGGATATAGAGGATATAGAGAATTAAGAAGTGTTGAATGGTATAGCCCCTGTTTTATCTAATCATTACCTCATCGGTGGGGCATCGGGACCGCTTTTAGCTGCACATATAGAGGTTGGTGCAGAACAAAAGAACCTTCGAGAGTAATCAACAAATCCATCTACAACTCTTAAAACGAAAGCACCTTCTTTTTTATCAATCCAAAGGCGATTAAGAGCCTAAGTTCAAAAGCATATCCGCCTAGGAGCTAAAAAGTACATAAAAGTGTGGATCATATGGTTAAAGGGATTAAACGGGGCTTCAAAGGTTCGGTTCAAAATTTTACACAGGATGCTTCTTGGTAGAACTCCTCCTTAACCTTAACCACTTCTTGCCCACAGGGAAATGCATTGAACCCCAAATCATCATGTAAGATCCCTTATAAAAGAGGTAGCGTCCATTTCCCAAGACAAAAGTGCGCGTCGACCATTGTAGAAAGCAATCCGGGTTTGGGCATTTGGCCACCGCCATAGCATAGCCATCTTCGATTTTTTTTACGTGCCTTCCCAACCCTTGGATTGATTGGCCAAATCTCAACCGCCCAATTTAGGGCGCGATGCACTACTTACACCAAAACATTATAATAAGAGATAGAATGATTTTTTTTTTCACGGAGAGCAATCGCCCTATGCGACCCAATGAAAGAGATACTTGTTGCAAGTTCTTGAGGAGACCAATCGGCCTATGGGACCGAATGAAGAAGATACTTGTTGCAAGTTCTTGAGTTACACAAACATTCTTTCCAGCTTATTGAATCACCAGCCCTAAATAATATCCACAAAGTAACTAGGAATTAGTAAAAAGGAAAAAAAAAAAGCTCTCCCAAAAAGCTCAAAAAATGCTCCAAATAATCGATCCCACTAAATATTGTCCACCATTGTGATTGAACCACAACAAAACTGGAAAAATTGCTAAGTCCCCAAATAGAACCGTGTATTTTTTGTGGTTCAAACACGACACTACATATGCCGTGGATATGACACGATTATGCCATGGATATGCCGTGGTTCAAACACGACGATGGTCAATATCTAAGTGCTTGCAAGAAACGTCTTCTAGTAACTAGCTAGATCTCGTATTACTAGTTGAGTAAGATCATTGCAAGATACTGACTCCTGTATACTAGATGGATGTTAAAGTGTTGTATTTGATTCTCTAGTTCTAGAGCTATAGTGACAAGGTGGACAAAATGGCCCTTGTGGGCATCTCCATAAACAGAAACATTCTACAAAATGGCCCTTGTGTGGGCATCCCATAAACAGAAACATGCTACATGACATGCTACATGCTCTAAGAGAGAAGCTTATCCCCAGGATGAAAACCTCGCCCTTTAACCATCATTCATTTAAATTGGATTTATGTCTGTTCCAAAAGCACGCCACTTTTGCATACCCTTTTCTCAATATAGTGTTTTGTTGTGTGACATGTTGTTTTGCATTGTTGCAAATTTTTGCATTGTAGTAGTGGGTGGTTTAACATTTTCTTGTTTTAGTGAGAAGAATGTGGTGTTTCATTAGCATTTGTAGATAACAACACATCAATACACAGAGAACACTTTTTACATTGTATTCACTTGATATGAAGATTACATCATGGAGGGACTAGTCCTTTCCTTGTCAAATAACTCTCAAGATAGGGATCCATCTCCTTAGTCCGATCTAGTTCTGGATGCGTTTTGACAACATCCGATCTTGTTTTACCGTAGCCAAGCCACTCATGATGGACATGAATAGTACTAAAACTCATACATTGAGTAATCTTGTGGAGTATAAGTTGGTGGATTTAGAGCGACCTTGATTATAAAAGCACTTAAGAGCATCATCATCTACTATTATGATGTCCTCTTTCTTTTGAATGCCAAGCTGATCCATCATAGTACCAAGATGTTTCCGCGAAGACCGGTTTGCCATCCGGATCTCTTGGATGTGGAAACTTTATACACTTACTTTGGTCCCAAATCGTCACAAAGTCTCGATTCATGCACAGTAACACCCTAAGTACTTCATCAACATTTCTGCATTCCATTGAGGACCCGGATGGCAACTTCGAAACAATCTGGGCGCCTCATTCATCATATCTTCTAAGTGTGGACGAGGATAGATCCACTTAGTATTGATTCTAGAGGGACTTGCTCGAAGTCATCCCCATTAATAAGCTTCTTAGGAAAGCGTTTTACAGGGACACCATTCGAATCGAAGACAATGATTTTGTCACAAGCGGTGGAGCCCCATTAGAGAACCATGGAAATCTCATTTCAGTTAGCCATGCAAAAGTCCTCCAATGGAATGGCTAGCCCGTTTTATCCTTCATAAATAAGCTACATATCCACGCTGGCGTTTGTTGAATTACCTTTCAATGATATATGGTTATGATTTATTTCAATATGGTCATATCGTTAACCTTAAAAATATGATTTTTGCTTATTTCATCGTAAAAGATATAAATGGGTTATCACTAGATAGATCTTGTGAAGGAACCCATTGCTACAAAAAGTTTTTGCGTCTCAAAAGTTATAATGAAAACTTGATAAGTTGATGCATTAATTATAGTCGCCACATAAACGGAATGAGATATACCGAGCTCTTCTCTTATTGCGTTCGACATGGCATTTTAAGCATCCCTAATGGGACAAAATGTGATCTCATTTTTCCTCTAATGTGAACCATGGAAAACACCATTTGCAAAAGTTCGCAATAACGCCAAGCGCTTTTCTCCTTCTATAAATAAGCTACATATCACGCTGGGGTTTGATTCTCAACCTCGAGCGTCTACTTTTGCATCTGAAGCTTGCATTTGATCATCTACCCGGGTTTGGTATCGCGGGCTTTGCATGATCATTAGCCCCACACAAAATTTGGACATTACCAGTTGGAATGTTATCAAGCATGGACTTCAAATTTTTCTCCATGGTCTCACGTTCCCGCTCTAGCATTTCGGCCTTCTCCTCGGGGGTTGCATTGCTTTTTGAACATTCTGGAGTTGCACTCGGAGGCTTTTGTGAACTAGTATTCTGCTTCTGCCCTTTGTAAGGTACCAAAGCCCACGGGTTTTTATCTTTGACAGGACCCCAATCAGCCATGGCTAGTTCCTTTTCGAAAAACACTTCAAGGAAATCCCTGGACTGACGAAACTTAAACATCTTCTTGATGTCTTCAGGGCCTCTCTACCTATATACCCAGCAAGTGGTATCAAGTGGTGCAAATGCCTCAACAAGATAGCTTGCCAGATTGATTGCAAACCCACGTTTATTCAAGGGTCCCTTTTCTTTTGTCAGCAATTCCAGAGTGATGTCTTCCCGGTAGAGGTTAGGAACATCAAATTCCTCGCTTTCATTTGCTTCATCCTCATCATCTGCTTTGTAGAAGACATTTTTCAAGTTGGGTTCATCCAAAAGAAAACACTGCCATGCACCTTTATCCGATGCCCCTTTGCTCTTAGCTACCTCATAGTCGTCATCTGGCACAAGGGATATCATTATGAAGATTATACAAGCGCTTTTAGACTGCATCCTCAAAACAGTATCCTTTGTCTCAAAGAGAAGAGAACCTTCCCTAACGACCTTTAGGCATTCCAAGTCGTATGAAGCCACCAAAGCATGCATATGAGGCTCTCCTGGGGGGCATATGATGACAATAGTAAAGAGCTTAGAGTTGTTAAGCCTATCTGACTACTAAAAAAGCTGTTGTACTCTGTTGAGTCACCCCCTTCTCTCTTTTTGCAGTCCTGCTATCCAATACAAAAGAGAAATATTACGAGGGCCTATTGTTGTATGGGTAGGAGACCTTTATAGCCGATGAGAGAACGGTATTGGAGTGCGTGTAAGTCACCACCAACATCTTCGGGGCGACAACCTTTCTTCTCATTTCAACCATCACCTTATCGATAGCTTTGCGGTGTGTTTGTTGGTTCTTTGATTTTCTGTTTTGCAGAAAATTCCTTTGAGCAAAAGCGTATTTCTTGATGTCATCAGCACACACACCATACTTGTCTAGCGAGCCGACTTCGGACAATGTTACATCACCGGATAGCTTACGAAGTTCTTCACCAAGCGCTACCTTCATAACTTCGCATGTTCTTTATATGAGTGCAACAATCAATGAAGGACATTTTGTCCTAATCGAAGAAGCCTTCTTGTGCGGAACTTCTTTGTTTATACATTGATTTAACAACCAAATGATTTCATCATCTTGAAGGCCACAATACTTTCCTCATCTCGGTAGTCTTGAGATCAAATATTGAAGTATCTTGAGGAGGCACTCTTCCCATTGGGGTACGGTAGCCGCCGAGCATAAGCATCGAACTTCGTTCCACCATGGACTTCATCCTTAAGCGAGAGCGATCTTGTAGGCATCTGTGGGACCTCGGAAGCTGCCGGGGCGTCCTTCCTGCTTCCTTTTTTTTTCGTTTTTTTCCCTTGGTTTCTTATCTTGGATGATAGTCGAGCCAAGGTCTTTTCAATGCCTTGAACTCCTCGGACTTCGTTCCTCCTGTTTTTTTTTTTTTGGGTCTTCCATATTCTATCCATTCTTTGGCGGGCATGGCGGAGTTGTTCCACGTAAGGGTCGCGTGTAAGGAAAGCATGTCACCAATATGAGCGGGGCATACAAAAATTAACCTTTTAGATCAAGCAAACGGGATAATCGTGAAACGTCAAAGCGTAGTGCCATTTTTTGGCGTGGCGTGTATTCATGTTGACAACACGGCGGGACGAATACCGCCAGAGCCTAATTGGCAATGCGGCGTTTTGATCGCGATACATTGCCATTCGCTGGCGTGTATTCGGCCCAAATTGTCGGCATGAATACACGCCACGCCGAATTGCCAACGTTCGCGTGGCGTGTATTCATGCCGACAATTGGCGATCGAATACACGCCAACGTGTCAGCTAATTGGTATTCATGCGGCAATTCGCGGACGGTGCCAACGCCTTGAGATGAATACATGCCGGCGGACCTAGACCTAGTCTACTACTGTTATTCCTACTTGATATATCGACTCTATTCCACCTAAATACTAACCTTTTTATAAAGAAAGACTTCCGCCCATTTTAGTTCAATGTTGCACTAATCTGCGCGTGTGTCCTCTAGGGTATGGGGGCTTAAAACCCACACCTCACGTGGTTGTAATGTAGCGGATACATTGTTTGTGCGGGTTTGCTTAGCTTTGGTTGGATAGGGATCGTTGTGCCTCAATAGAATCTTTGTCCGTCAATAATAAGGAAGCATACATTAGGGTTCTCCTTTGTTAGCTCCTCTAGTGTTGTCCCCTTGGAGTGGAGCATCCTTTTTCTTATCCCAAGGAAGCACGTCGGTGGCATAGGAACTTGGCTGGATTCCTCACCATCGATCCTCAAGATTTCTCTTGCATGCTCGGGGTCATACCTCCGCTAACAAGACTTGACTTATGTGATCTCACGGGCCGGTCAACATGGATGGGATGTGTAAAAGATTGGCCAAGTGGGTAGTTAATGCGCATACTTGACTAGCCTACTCATTGCCTCCATTTTGCAATTTTTTTCGAGCCATTTTTCGCTAAAATGCCATCAACCATTGGTACCGGGATGTCCTTTCTAAGTCCAAAGAATCTTCGTACATCCCACGATATCATTTTGATGCTTCATCTCTTCAGGTAGTAACTTGGAGAAGGTCCATAAAGCTCTCCTCACTGGAGACACCCCTTCACTAATAGAAACCTGAAGTGAGGGCCGGTATTTTGAGGCCATGGTACTTGAAACATGACTCGGCCTCCGTCCTTCTTCATCCGGACCATCTTTGAAAGCGGTTGCCTGGCATGTGTAAATCGACGAGATCTTTCTTGTGGTTCTTCACAACCTCCACTAGGGAGTTGACAACATATGTCATCCTGCTCCTCACAAGTGATAAGAATACCTTGTTTCTTCATAAGATCGGTCTCTTTCTTTCACGGAGTGTAACATAAGATCCACCTTACCATTTGTTTTGCCTACATCAATATACCACTGCTGACTTTGTCATCCATCTTCTCCTCGGGGCATGGAGTCGATAATGGATCCGCTATCATCCATCGACAATGCATAGGATCTGCGTCCTCATTAGGCTTTCCCTTCTTACGTGAGTTGGGCTCATTTGGAGTATCTTCCAGCCTCTTGCTTTCTTAGGGAGGAGGTGTAGGAGCTACCATTCGGTTTTGTCTCTTCTTCCACGCAAGCGAGGGTGCAATACACGCTTAGCGATTTCGGTGGTCATCAATTCCTCGCCCGGGCTAAAGTAGAATGGCATCTGCCGCCAATTGGCTGGACATGCACTCATAAAGGCGTGCCAATTACAAACATGCCGAAACGGACACTCGAAGGCGAGGCCAACCGAACACGGTCATACTACTTTACCACAATGTGGACAAATTATAGACGTAACAATTAATCACGAAGGACAATTTAACACGGGAAGGACATTTATTATGCGGATGCAAATTCAAGTCCTTTGTAGAAATGGCGACTAAAGAAATGATAGGGAGTGTGAGCGGCTATAGAAATTTAAGTCACTCTAAAAATAATAGATGGAGTATAGGCGGAAGATTTATTGACAAAGAAATATCTGAGCAAACACCGCACACTAATGAGCAATGAACAATGAATGAATAACATACGAATGATGACAATCATCGACCTTGAGCATCTTCTCGTGGCGACCGAGTTTTGGGGGCCACGACCTTTGGGCGGCATCTTTTGCGATGATCTTGAGCCACTCGGAGTTCTTGAGTTCTTGGCCTCGGAGTTCTTGGCGTCTCCGGAGCAAGTCGACAATCAAAAGCAAGAAATGGTATTCAAAAACTTATATAGATTTCCATAAGTCGATTAGGCGACTTTTCGATCGGCGGGTTTCATTGGATCGACTTTTGATCGGCGGTCCGATAGAAGGCAGGCGGTCATTTGAATTCCTTGGATCGACTTTTTAATCGATGGTCCAGATAGAAGCAAGCGGTTATTTAAATTTCGTGGATCGACTTTTAATCGGCGGTCGGCAATCTTCACGATTGGGTCTAATGGATGGGGCAGCGATAAATACGAAGCGATAAATGGCTCTCGACCGCCATATTGTGAAATCCCACAATTAGATTTCACTTTCGGCAAAAAAAGCGCGTTACAATTAACGGATAATTTGAAACTACCACCTAATCTTTTGCCGCCGGCCTTTCTTGTCATTCAACTCGAAGAACTTGGAAGAACAGGGAAGAACTCGAAAAGAACTCTGAAGAAGCTGGGGAAGGCGCTGGCGATGTCAAGCGCCTTCATGTAAGTCCATCTACTCTTCCAGAACCCAAGCTCCAAATTAATCCCATGATCTTGCGACATTGAACAGCGTTGGAGAAGAATGCTACATGCTGACGACAAATTTGAAGAGGAGGGTGGGAAATTGCAAGATAGAATCAGTCGATCCGGAAGCAATCTGCCATGGAGTTCCTCTTGGAAATGATCATGTGAAGATTCTAGTAACCAGTTGCCATTTTATTTTATTTTTTTGAGGGAACGAGAATTTTTGTATTATATAGATAAAAAAGTACAATGTTTCATGCTCATAGAGAATTACTACAGGAGTAATCTCAACATCTTCATTCTCTATTTTGCAGAAACTTATTAGATGCTCTACAACAGATATACATGAAGCACATGAATTGCTCGATAGTGATATGCTTGACGTGTTCGGGATTACTCTTCCCACCTGGTAACTAGTAGATGAAAGACAATACAAAGGCTAACCATCTTCGGGCTCTGAATGATGTAATCTTCTTAGAATCAGTTGAATACTCCAAAATTTCTTAGAAGAGGAATAGGAATATCTAACCTTACTCGGTGCAAGGCATAGTCAGTATATCCGTATGACACAACAATGAGACTAGAAAGATGCTCAAGCATCGGCATTACTGAAATGGCTTACTCAAACATATGTTTTAGCATAACCGGTTAAGCGTCGGTACTTATATCGATCATGAGGTTCTTGGCATAGCGGTTCAAGAACAGAGTGCTTAGAATAATCTTTCACTCAAACATATATTTGAGCATAACCGGTGAAGCATCCAAAGCGCCTTTCTCGGTCATGAAGTTCTTGGCATAGCAAGCACCAAGAACCAAGTGCTCAAAATAATCATTCTTTTGCAAATTAGTCATAGAACTGTTGTCTTTGCATTTCAATTCAAATCTCGAAATTATGTGGGCTGATCAAAGGGGTTCTCCTATCCAAAAGACATCTTTCGATTGTCCAATTCATGTACGGGACATTTTCTGAAAGAAATGGGTGGAAGAAAAGACCATGAACAGATTTTTCCAAGAACTAGATTTTACTTTCACGTATGACATAAATCAATTCCTTTTCAATTCTTGCGGCTTCTTTTCCTTCTTTACCTTATAGGTCACCTCCAACCGGGCCGGGCCGATATACCCTTTCAAAGATGTCTACTCTAGAGGAATAGACATAATGCATATGCATCAAAAGAAAGAAGCCACGCTAGTGGATACCGCCTAAAGAATTCTTCGAAAAGAAATAAATCTAATGACTGTTGTTCCGTCCCGGGGTGAAAATCATTCATCTGCCTTGCTGGCATCCAAAAGCTCGGTTTGCCGCAATAATCCGTTTGTGATGGCTTGCGGGAGGGAGGAAGCGCTGCTCAGTCGACAAGAACGGCACCCAAAGCGCTAAACGGCATTTTTACCGGTTGTCATTTCAATATTTAGGCATTACCGAAGGCAGACACGGATGGAGACGGTGGGTGAAAGCATCTAACCTTTTGTTGCATGGCCGCATGGTAAGCTTAAAGAAGGTGAGTTTCATTTTCTTGGAAGACATATAGGAAGATAGATCGAAAAAAGTAGATTGAGTGTTTATACTAAGATGCACAAGGTGATTATATCATATGTATGAAATTAAAACGCTTGCATACCGCACTATCTATTCAAAATTTCAAAAACTATAAGGCCGCAGAGAGCATTCAGAATTTAAAAACATCGTATTCTTTACATAGATGGGATATTCTTTAAAACTGGTTTCTTTTACATTGTTTTAATTACATTTGTGTGTTATTCATCTATGTGTTATTCATCCGTGTTGTTCCTCGAAGAGGTCTCAAATGTCGGGCACAATAGTCTCAATCTTGTTGAAAAAGAACCGGCATACAAGATTCGCAAATAAGATGGTGCAGCCTATCGATATTACCCAAAATGGCCGGAAGTCGCAACTCTAATTATCGCCTTAGCATTCTCCATTTCAAGCCCTTCGAGCAACGACACTACTCATTGAATAAGCTTATGCTTGTAGCCTAGGCCGGGCACAGGAGGAACTTCAGCTGAGGACGCCAGCGTATGTTGTTCATTGAACAGCGCCCGGCTAATTCATAAATCTATAAGAGAGAAAAAACAATTAGTGATTTCAAGGCCATGAGTTTAATACCATTCATTTGAAATTTAAATGCACTACCGCATTAAAGGTGTCTTAATGAATTGTAACTCATTATGAAAGCTAGTAACTCATTATGCTAATTCAACCACGCTATGCATGTATCCCCGATTGTACTTTAAAAGCAAGATCGTAATTTCTTCGTAAGTTGTACTGTAATTTCAAATTTGAGAGAGTCATGAAATCCGCCCGGTATAAATATCTTTTGTGCAAAATTTTTAAATTTAATTGAGTTCAATACCGGGCGTGGATTGTTTCAAGCATCATTTAGATATGCAATTCATGCCGGTGTATTGGACTGCATAATTAAAAAAAAATTTGCACACAATAATATCTCAACCTCGGGAGGATACTTCTGGCCTTCAAAATTAGAATGTTTAGAGCCGGGACCCGGAACAAATTATAGTTATGCTTTCAAATTAGAGTTGACACTAAAGAAACATATTTTAAACCTTGTATTGCCATTGAAAAATTTTTTACATTAACCTTTTTTATTAGAGTTGTTGACCAAAACAAATTATAGAAATTATGCTTTCAAGTTAGAGTAGAAACTAAAGAAACATATTACAACAAGAACTCAGATTGCCATTGAAAATTTTACATAAGGCCTTTTATTAGAGTTGCCCAAAATTGTTGCCATAAAATTACGTAACTTCTAGGCAGTTTAAGGAGATGCCTAGCTCCATTCATAATCATGATTTGAGGCCTTTTTGAGATGCCTAAAATTTCAGCCTTTTCCAAACCAAAAACAAATAACAAAACAAAAAATCAGCCCCCCTACCTCCTCCTTCTTCTTCCTCCGCCTTTTTCCTTCCTCGAAGCCATCCGCCCATCTCTCCAAGGATGTCTTCGCGAAGATCTTTCTGCCTTCTGAGGAGGAGCGAAGGCCCATAATCAGCCTTTTTTTCTTTCTTTCTAATTCTTTTCCCATTCTTCATCCGCCTCTCCATTTCTTCTTTCTTTTGCTCGCTTCCATCTCCCTACTGAATCAAGGAGTATGGGGGACTCGTGGTCACGGTGTGGGTGCTCAAATAACCTTTCCCCTGGGCTTGCCTCGAAGAATAACTCCTCATCCCATCCTGCTGGAAGTGGGCGCCACAACAAGATTCAAGTGAGGGGAATTGATTTTTGATCGGGCTTCGATTCGCTTTTCGCCTCTGGAGGCAAGTCCCAAGTGGATGGAGCGGACGAGGGCCGGACAGCATGGCTCACCATGGTAGAATGGAAGGAAGGATGGGGCGAAGGAAGAAAGGATCAAGGTTGAAAGAATGGAGGGTTTCATGCAGCAAGCCATAGAGTAGTTGCAAGGTTTTTATAGGCCATTGAATTATGATTCCATCACATCATACAAGATTTATATCATATACCTAATTAGCTATCATTACTTCTATTGAATTAATTACATTTCTCAAGGTTATCATTAATTTCTTATAGAATTACTCACATGTCTACTATACTTAAAACCTATGTTTTCATTAATTTTGTATAATTACCTAGACCTCAGCTTATACTTACAACCAACTTTGGTCATCTAGATTTACTTCACCAACTTTCACCTATCTAGTACATACTAGCATACACCCCTATGTTACCATTAATTTTGCAATAATTACCTACACCTAAGCTATACTTACAACCTATTTTTGGCTGCACTTACAACATATATTTGTCCATTTAATGGTTTTTTGGTATTTCTTAAAGTTATTTTAATCTGTGTTCTCAAAATTACTTTGTCCTTTTTTTCGAACTAATATTAAGACATTTAACTTTATATAGGTGAAGCGGTGGATCCTAAAAAAGGGTAAAAATGTAATACCTATCCCCCAACATGTTTCAACATTGTTACCACATGTTCTTATCACACCAGAAACCCCATTGTAAACATTGTTCTGTAGGTCATCGTTGTGGACCACCCAAAGGGTGTTGAGGGCCGAGACTACAAGCAAAATTATCCTCTACCAAAAGAGGGTTGGATTGGAAGAATAAGAAGGTGAAAGTGAAGCACCAATGCAATAAGGAGCTAGTAGGTGAAGGAACTATCATACTTGAATATCCTATCCAGCCGGGCCACGATGAAAGGTTAGAGAGGATAAAGTGGGTGTGGCCATAACAAGTTTAGAGGAAAAATGGAAGGAAAAAATTATCAAATCACCAGGATTGCACCGCTTGTATTAAACAATCGGAGGTTCCATGGATCATGCCATGGCCTATAGCCCTGCATTGAGTTTATAGGAAAATTCCTTTACCAGAGCCAGAGGTTGTGGATGACACTTCCATTTTTTTAATGCACCTCCAATAAACCGCCAGACCATTTTCAGAGGGAAGATTGCACACTCAAGCAGAAACATTATCCTAGCAAGAGGTCCAAACTGCAAGTAGTGATTGTTCAATGGAAGGCTCGGACTAAGGTGTAAGTATGGTAGGAATGGAATGTTGTTGGGCTAATTGTGTTCTGTGGAAGTTTTAAATTGATGAATTGGTGGAAGCAAAAGCCACCTCCAAATTGTGATGAGAGGAGGACTTACATGTACCCATTCATGAGCTTGCACTCAAGATGAAAAAAAATTCCAGAAGAAAAAAAAAAATACCCACTGCTAGGACAGTGATATGTAAAGTTGCATGGATACATATTCATGGCATTCCACTTCATCTTGGTAAATTGGCAAGCAAGTCATGCAAAGGGAGTAAAATTGCATTATGGGAAATAATGGCATGTTGAGGCCAACTTCTAGGATCCCCGGGTCGCTAGGAGGTTTCTTTTGAAAATATATGTTGAATCTAACAATGCTGAGAATATGCCACAAAAAAGGAAAAGATCAACAGGGAAAAATAGTTGTCGGAGAAGAGATTGCCATCCCATTGTACCCAAGAGCATATTGGAGGAAGTGAATGCTTTTGGTTTTCGGAGAACTATAAAACTGAAGCATCTCAACCTCGCCTTCGTGACCATGGAGCAAGCACTCGCGCACGTCACTATAGACACTTCAACAACTTTGCAAAGTGCAACTTGTGTGCTAAGTTGAAAGAGATTCTTGATAAGACCATAAACCAAGCCAAAGGGCTAAGATAAGGGAGCAAATGAAAGATCACATGACGTAACCAACTATCATATAGATCCACTTATTGGATGTGGAGAACATTATCATGTTTGGAAAAACCCAATAATCACGCTTTTGTATTTTTATACATGACAAGATGGATCAATCAAGAACTTGTTTGCCACACAAGATAGTTACATACCCAAGCAAATCAATAGAGCTTATCCTTTGCAAGTCTCTCCCGACAGTGCAATAGTGCATGGCTCTGGGTACAATTTATTATGGCCATTTTAGTTTGCAATCAGGGAGTGATGGTCCCCATTTTCATATTGGAAGCGTGATGAGGTGCTTGAGGAACCATGAGAGAGCTGGTTATTCGTGACTAATTACATATGTGTTACACTTGAGAATGTCAGATTTTTTTCTATGCTAACATCTGGAAATTCCCTTTTCCAAATAGTGTAAAAGAAGGCAAAGTTACACCTTTTTCCCCGGCAATTCTTCCACCACGCATCTATTTCTTATACATGCTCTTTCTTCTTGTTAAGCATTGAAGGAAGTTTACAACATTCTCCTTTTTTATTTTATCCTTTTCCTTTTTTTGTTTCTATATGGAACAACACTCGTGATTCTCATTAACTAGGGTGCTCCAGCTTTGTCACACGTTGAGAACCAATATAGCTTGTGTTATATTGGGAGTTACAAAGACATTTGAGTCAAGAAAGTAATACAAGATTGTGGCAAGCATTAAAGGGTGGATTCATGGTATGGTGTCTCAATTTCTTCATTTTTCAGCACAAAAATAGTCCAAAAACATAGTTCAAGATTGTGGTTTGTACACACAAAAATTCAAATCATTTAGTATTTATGATAGTGCAAAATAAAATTCTCTCTTTGGCATGACATTCTCTCTATAATAGGATCTTTGAATTTGCCACACAAGCCAAATGCCACTCTGAGATCCTCAAAATAAATGACCGCCAAAAAATAACCAAAACACCAAAAAGACCTAAATAGAGACCAAGAATAGCCGATCTTCAGGATCGTAGTCAGGATCATAGCCAAACAGATTTTGTGGATCATAGCCACCAAACAGAGATTACGGATCATAGCTTGCCAAATCATGGGAAAAGATTTTTAGAAAAAGCTTTGCTATATGCAAAGGCCGACTTTGTTCCCATTGATTTTGACCTTGTGAAAAGACTCCAAATAGAGATTGGTGAAGCTAATGCACCGCATCTTGTGGATCATAGCTTCAGATCATAGCACAAAGATTGGTTCGGATCATAGCTAGAGCTTGTGGCAAAGCTTTTGTTGTATGTAATGCCAATTTTGATTGATTTTTTGACCTTGTGGAGTTGGTTCAATCCTTGGTCTCTTGGAATTTCATGGTTGTAGAAATGGAAAAAAAATGTCTTGAATGATAGTGGATTATCATACAGTGGATTTGCTGAAGCATGAGAAAAAAGTTTGTGGATCCATTAGAGATGCTATATTGGGATCAAAGGTGGAGAATAAAATCAACTTATAGATTGAGGGCTCAAAAGAAAAGAAAGCATCTCGAAAGATTTATAGGCAATCTATGAGGAAAGGAGTCATGTTCAAAATCGCGTGTGTTAGTCAAGTTATGGTCAGAGTATGGTTTTGCATGACGCTAAAGGTAAGTGATATAGATTGGTTGAGTTTTTTATAAGCATGCTTCAAAAGAGGTCTCAATGCTAGAAGAAGATAATACTATACCCATCTAAGAAGATAGTGGACTAGAAACACTAAACCTATACAAGATCTCGTGCATCATCAACCACTTCCATTGGCTTCATCATATTCTCTAAAACCTGCGGGAGTCTAAGAGACAGAAATATGGTAATAAAAGCTGTAATTTTTATTTGTTTAATTTGTATTTTGTTCAGAAATGAGCCACGCACACAATGTGGGTGGTTTCCGCAGTTGGTGATGCAAAAGGAGATTTTATTTTTAGACATTCCATAGTAAGTACTTTTGATAAACATTGTAGAGTCTTAATAATCATTGGTTTGTTCATAGCCTAACCTTTCCCGGCTATCAGGGTCATAGTTTTGTGATAGTTTTGTCACAGCTCTAAAATTGTAGTTCTTAGTAGAATTGTGGTTTGGAGTTCTTAAATTGTAGTTCTTAGTAGAATTGTGGTTTGGAGTTGTGAATTTATATTGCTTTTGTAGTATATAATTATGATTTAGAGTTTGTGAATTTAGATTGTAGTTTATATTTGGATTTGTTGCTTTCTGTGGTTTATGATTTGTGGCTTCTGTAGTTACTGATTTTGGTTTATCGCTGGGGTGTCTTTAGCTTGTGGATTGGAGTGAATTTTATATTGTGTTTTGTAGTTTGTGGTTTGTGGTTGCATGTTTTGGTTTGTGGATTGGGGAATTTTATATTGTGTTCGTGGTTTGTGGTTTTGCATTTCAGGCTGGTTTGTGGTTTTGCATTTGTGATGGTTAAATTGTGATTATGATTTATACTTTGTGCTTTGTGGATTATATCATAGATTTGACCTGAATTATAGTGAGTAGAATATAGATTGTGGATTGAGCCTTTAATAAAAGTTTCTTTAGATCAGGAATATACTTTGTATCCCTCAGAATTACCCCATCAATTGTTTCATTACGTGATTCTTACTGTGATGACAAAATGGAAGGAGTCCACCTGAATTGAAGGTGAAAGAGGTTGATTGCGTGCCAACAAATATATAACAATGGAAAGAGTTGAAGAAAATCTTCTTCAAATCATTGAGGGAGAAGAAGGAGCATTATATGCAAGAAATTGTAGACATCAAATGCTTGATGCGTTGAATGACAAAGGGAAGCAACAAGTAGGTCCTGCAAATGGTAGATATGAAGAAGCCGAGGTGAAGTTAAAGTTTGTGGCATCATTGGTTGCTAGAGGAAGATCTTACAAGTATTGAGAAGAGGAGGCAAGGGACAATGATGAGATTGCAAAAACTCGCACCGCGGTCTTGAAAGGCTTATTAAAGGCCGCAATGTCCTGAGAACGGGATTAAACTAGATCCTTATCTACCCTCGAGTCTATAGAAACAAATTTCTATACCCCAACGTGTATGTCCCTATTGTAGAAGATTCTTGGAATATGATGGGAAGCCATTGCCCCTTTTGTTACACAGAGTGTAACCATCTTTACCATATTCAATGCTTGGCCTCATTATTAAGGTATGAGCAATAGTAAATTTTGACTTTAACAATAGTTATATTTTGACTATTAAGCCTTTTAAATTGATGTGTATAATTTCTTGCTTTTCAGTTATAGGGATAAGTGTTAGAGTCTTTCGTATCAGGACTGTGATCATATCTCACTGATTGTCGATTTATGTGAAGAAAGTTGTACACTCATATGGTATGTATAAGTGGTTAAGCAATCAACTTCTTAACATCATTTAATGTTGATGGTTTTTCGTTGGTTGTCCTTTAGATGTCCATATGAATCCTACATATGCAAGCACAAGTAGAGATATGGGATATCTATTCTCACAGTATAGAAGAGCAAAGATCCAAGTGGAGAATGCAACACAACCTCAAATTGAGAAAGAAGAGCACACCGACAATCAAAGTGAGAAACAAGGTATGTAAAAGTTAATAGTTTGTATTAGAATAACTTATGTTATTTTTCATTCTTCTGTATCCTCCTCGCATGCGTGCTTCAAATTGCGCCAAATCTAAATGAAGAGTCAAGTAAAAGATATATGTCATGCTTCCAAATTTACGCCAAGTAGTAGATGTCTCCAAAAGCTACAATGAACCTTCTATTTGGAGCTCCTAGCCCTAGCTTTACCAAGCAGAGTTTCCCCACCGTGATCTCAGTAAAACCCACTTTCTAGCTTCAACAAGGGGAGTGATAAGCTCAATAAACCCTAGCTCTACCAAGCAAGCTGAGTCCAATCGTGATCTCTAAAACTGCTTAGCTTCGGCTAACGCTAGCATTAAAACCACTTTTGTAGTAGAAGCCAAAAGATTTCATATCTCAGTTGGTTTAAGATACTAATTTTATTATTCCTTTCATAGTTCTAATATTATTCATAATCAGTTTATAATTTCTTTAGGTATAGATACAAGTAGCAAATTGGAAATCTAACCTAAAATGCTCTAAGAGATATCTACTAGAAAACAAGGTATTCTTCCTTCGCTTTTGTTCCATTACGCTTAGTAAATTAGTGTACTAATTCTCTAAATATATAGCAATTCTCTTGGCTCAAGAAATACAATTTGATGATGACAATGTAATGTCAAATAGCATTTTACCCTCAACCACCATCAACAAAACAAACTGGGCAAGATTCGCATTGATTGAGTTAAAAGGTTTCATTTTTTTTCCAGCTTTTGTCTCGCTCTTCCTCAATATTTGACCGTTGTATCTTGTTGTTTTACTAGTACCCATACTCGATGGAGAGTTCAAAGAGAAGAAATGGACCTTTTATTATGGCCTCGAAAGTGATCAGGCATCATCTCCAAACCCCCATCACAGAATGTGCTGTCTAAAAAAACTATTGGATCTTGATTTCAATGGTGTGCTTGAAAAAATTCTATGAGCAAACTAGTAGGAATGTCATACCAAGGGTGGATCCACCACTAGAACTTTGATGCTTTCCAAACAAAGATGTTGGTATTTAGAAAGGTTTATTCGAGTTTCTTGGTCAGTAGTATAAACCAGCTTGACATTGCAATATGGGCTGATTTTGATGGTACCATCTTGAACCTCGATAACTAAAAAAGTTCTTTCCAGAAGATATAAGGAAGTATTAATATTCCAAAGGGGGGTCTAAAAGGACTTCACTAGAGCATGCACTAAAGTTAATAAAATCAATACTAACTTCAAGATTCTAGAGAAAGTGTACAATCACAAACCTCTTTGCAGATCATATAAAGTGGTCAATACACTCTTGTTGATGACCATATGTACAAAGGTTACCAAATGCCCGACACACTATAGTCACCCTATCACCTTCTCAATCCCCGGTGCTAAGGTGATCGAGACTATTTTACCAAAGTTTTGAAGCCATGGTTGTTGGGTCTTTCTCTCACGATATGTTGTTAAGATATGTACAAGATCATCCAATAGAAAAATTGGTTGACCTTATCTCCTAAAAAATTTATTGTGGCTATGAAGAAGAAGAATGATTTGATTATTACTAGAATCTATAAACTATTTTAGATCTAATTTGTTACAAAACATTGTAAGATATCCTAAATCTACTTTGAAATCTAAAATGTGTAAAATGCATTTGTTTCCTTGGATTGTATTATTTACCTTAATAATGCATTGAGGAAGAGGAGCAGATCCGTAGAATTGCTCGACAACTTACCCATGGTGTATTAAGTGCCGAAGTCCAAACCCCAATCACTATAACGAAAGCACGTAAGTAGACATTCGACAATGAGACACGCATGCTATTTAATACCTAATGCATCATTGATCCTGCTCATGAGGTAAATTGTTGCATACCTAGGATTGTACTCTCTCGTTGTGACCTCTTTATAGCATGGTGTGTTTTGCTTAGAAACAGTACAAGCATTTGGATGAGGAACGAAGAAACAAGTATACATTTGTCATGCACTCAACATATGGATATATAAAAATGAAAAGAACTTGTTATATCCAAATGTTGCCATTTGATATGGACCATGCATGTTTAATTATTCCTATGTGCCATAGGAATCATTGGACCTTAGCTTGATATTGGGTCTTAGCCCCAGTACCAGCACTTATCCAGCTATATTGGCACTTGATACCCTTGGCTTTTCGTCAGTTATATGATTTTGGACACCTATAAGCAGGTAAGTGGTCAATTTGTGAATTCAAATGTAAACTTATTTTTGATTATGTAGGAATTGACTTTCCTCTTATAACAGGCTAATAGAAACTGCATGCTTTCCCCAATGCAGCAGCCCAATTCAAAGAGAATTTATGCTGTGCCATCTTAGCCCTCATCCTTCCAATCGTATATTCAAGTGGATTGTATATTGCTGCTAAAATCATCATATAAGACAATATTTAATTGGTTACACTATTCAAACCATAGTTTTTACACCACAAACAAGTCTAGTATATACATTTACTTGATTATTTGTATATGTAATCAAGTTTAGAGATTATGGACATAACTTGTATTAGATAATAGATAAGGAGATTACTTGCTTATTCAGATTTTGAATACATTGTAAACACAAACTTGGAGTTGAATACATTGTAAAACACAAACTTGAGTTGAATTGACAGCTTATGCTTATGTACCAACAAGCCACAAACAAATGAAAGAGAGAATTGAGTTTAAGTTTTTGCATTGTAATAGACATGAGATTACTTGCTTATTCAGATTTTGAATACATTGTAAACACAAATTTGGAGTTGAATAATATTGTAAACACAAACTTGAGTTGAATTGCTTGCATTTATGTACTAACAAGCCACAAAACAACAAAGAGAGAATTGAGTTTAAGTTTTTTATTGTAATAGACATGACTTGCTTATTCAGATTTTGAATATATTGTAAACACAAAGTTAGAGTTGAATTGGAAGTTTGAATTTATGTAGTAACAAGCCACAAAGAGAATTGAGTTTTAGTCAGAGTTTAGAGCCTGGAAGCCGGTTTATGTAGTAAATGTCACTTTGAGAATTGGAGTTTCTAGTCAGGAGTTTGTGTTCAGGTAGTAACAAGTCACAAAGAGAGAATTTTGAGTTTTGAGTTTGTAGAGTTTGAGTTTATGTAGTACGCTTTCACAAAGAGAAATGGAGTTTTGAGAATGGAGTTTTGAGTTTGTGGTTTATGGAGTTTTGAGTTTGTGGTTTGTTCTGTTTTTCTTTTGACGCTTTGGAGTTCGAGTTTGTTTTTTTTGGAGTTGGAGTTCGAGTTCATTTTCAAGGACACTTTTTAAGGACCTCTAAGGACTTAGCTCCACGTCAGCAGTCCTCAACTATGGGGGAAGCGCCCCATTCACTCTCATCCCTCACCCCCGCCTGAGCCCACCTCACCTCATCCTCGGCCGAGTGGGAAGCCCCACCTCACTCATCACCTCACCTCGAAGCTCTGTCTCACTACCACCTACCTACTCACTTTCTTTTTCTTTTTAGTTGTTGTTTGGGATTTATGCATGGTACCATTTTGCATGCATTATACATACCTTTTATATATACCTTTATACATACCGTAGTTTCTCCATGTCTCGCCCTCACGTATTCACCATCATTGTCTCAGAACAATTGTCAACACATGTATCATTCGCCAACACACCCCAAACACAAGCATTATCATTCACAACAACCCCTCTAAGACCCTCCAAGACACTATTACACCCCAGGTTACACCCTAGAGGCCAATTCTAGAGGTTAGACCATGAGCCATCATAGTGGGATATCCACCAATTTTATTGGGACCTATATCTCGCCTCTCGCCTTCCGTGAAATCAGCTTAAAGAAACCTCAAATTATATCCCATTCTAGGTTTAGACCTCAAACCAATGTGGCTCGAATTAATTGTAGGTATCCCCACGCCAAGACTACAGCCCATCCCTCTTGATGTCTCCAAAGGTTTGTCACCAAGGCCCAATCATACATGATACTTAATCACTTTAGCATCTTATATACACATGCTACTTTTGCTTTTGCATGTGGGATATTGGTGGGTGTATTAAATTACCTACCATGTAAGACATAGATCCAAAATTATTTTTAACATTCATGAAGAAGGTAAAATTCAAACTTAACATCCTTGGATTTGAAATCCCAACACCTATTCATTCAATATCTATCAAAATGAATAAACCAACACAATCTTTTAAACATATGTTAGTTGGTGAATGAAACATTAATAAATATAAAGTCTAAAACAATAACATTACTCTCATACGCTAATGTAAAACACAAGTAGAAGAATACAAGATATATCAACTCATCATCATCATCATTGTCTATTAAAACATCAATACATGAAAATCATCATCATGACAACCCGCATGGCAAGTGGCTTTGCTCGCTCATCATCATCATCTCGCCACAACAAATAGTTCACCACCATCACTCATCACCATCATCATCATCATCATCCGACAAATACGTAAGTTGGCTCTGACCGTTTCTTCATCCTTAGGGATCTAGAAGGTGAAATACGTGATGTCCTTTTGATAGCATAATTTCTTTCATTAGTGGGATTCCCACACCATACTTGTGTAGAGTAAACCTTTTGCAGCCCTTTCAGAACATAATTCATAACCTCTTGAACAAATTTTTGAAGTAAGTTCCTTCTAATATACTTTCAATCTTTAAGAACCACGCTCCATTATCTGAAGTCTTTTTCCACTACATACTTTCCCCTTGTACATGCAAGCAACCAAAAGTCATCCCTCTGTGGTTGTTTTTTGGTACGCCACCGCGAAAAGTAACTTCCACATCTCACCCTGCCAAGAATATTAACACCAATATAAGGGCCTGCACTTTCTAACCTCAATTGTATCACAAGTAGATGAAGAAGCGTGTTCAATTTCCACCAGCTTCCCACTTATTCACATATGTCGTGATTCTCAAGATCTATCCCAATGTTCATCTAAAACAAAACCAAAGCATGAGAATCTTCAACCAGAATTGAGTTGTTGATCCCAAGTCAATTGCGCCACATAACTGCGAATTTTTTGAGTATCCACAATCGTATAAAAGTTCCCCATTCCTTAATGCCTATCGACTTCTCCCCGCTTAACTTCCCAAAAAAATCTTTAATATCTTTCTTTTTGTTTTGGTTCCTTCAGAAGAAACTGCACTAGAAAAATAACTCCTTGGCAAATTTCCACAATATCAATGTGCATTCCCTATCTTAGTATCAGATATAGGAGTTGGACCATTCGACCATCTCTTTAATCTGTACTTGCCATCATGTTCTCCCTTCCGTGGTTTGAACCACAAAGTAATTCCACATCATATGAATTAGAGTCTCGATAAGAGTATCTAGCAATAAAATAAAATGGCCTTGCAAAATTTTGGAATTGCGCTTTTTGCTTAACCTACCCAACTTTTTGAAGTTATAGCACCTTACCAAAGATTCTAAATTAACGAAAGTACCCGACGGCCTTGACGCGCTCATGAAGGGCTTCCGTGACTGCTTTCCGGCGATGGGCTCCGTACGCTCATGATGGGTTCTGACGCCCAATTCACGGTCATCATCATAGAATCTCAAGGCCAAGAAGATCGCGGTGGAATTCGACGTCATCATCATTCGAAAGCTTTGTGTATTTGTGAACAAACTTATCTCCCAAGCTTTGTGTATTTGTACTGCTTTTCTTCCTTGCAATTCTACGTTCTTTTGCAACTATACCATGAGTTCCTCCCCAGCTGTGAGGTATCGTGATTTTGCTATCTTTTTTTAGAAAATGTTTGTGCTTCAAAGAAATTTATAACGCAGTACTCAAAATGTAAGTGGTTTTAATGCTTTATTATATTTCAGCCGGCCGAAGAACACAAGTATGAATTTGTTGAGTTTCGGAAAGTGGAGGAGTCTCGAAGAAAGCTGCCAAATCAAGGCAAAAGAAGTATCAAATGCTGAATTTTTATCGGCTTTTGAAGTTCCTTTGAGGTCCTAGATCAACATCAAGGAAATCAAGCCTCAATTCGGAAAGCAGAAGTTCAATGAACTCCTTCAAAAAGTATACCGTAATGGCCCTACCAACAATGAAGTGAGGACTCGCTTTGCAAGAGCATTGTATGGGCGTAACACCCCTAAGGCTTTGCTGACCCCCTAAAATTACAAGGTAAATTGGGCATCTTTTAGCGTTGTACTCCCAATACGTGATTTTCTCTCAGAGTTCATAAGAGTAAAGATCATGAAGTAAATTGTTTTGAAGCTGTACCAGAAGCTTGTCGTGATGCAAAAGAAAGTCAAGAAGAAATTAAAGGACTCATTGGCGCCACCCTTCTCGACTCTTGGAAATCACCTTCATGGTAAGAAGGTTGCAAATCTTCATGAAATGCACTTTCGATTGTCTCCAAGGTTCGGATTGTGATGTTAAACATTTTCTAGAATTAAAAGCAAAACATCAACAAATAAGGAAAGAAATCAACAACAAATATGTAAGTTCAAAATTACCGGTGGAATTGGATGTAGCCATATGTAAATCGATCTTGTCCAAATTTTCAGCTTCAAAGCAAACTCATAGATTAATATGCATTTCAAAGATACATGAAATGAAATGCATCATGATCCTCACTACTTCATGGTAAATATCTAGCACAATTGCCAGATTCTACTAAACTCTGTTGGGTTTCCGTTTTGAATCTCGCACTTTATGATTGGCTTCCATTAAATTGCACGTTAATTCGGAACAATCAGCCAAAAAAATTTCAGCCTCACCGAAAACCTGGAGGTTAGATAGCGCTTTGCAACATCAAAATTAATCTCATTCTGCACAATGTGATGCACGAAAAGCTTCTTCCATTTTGCCAGACGTAATTGGAGAATTCCAGCAGCAAAGAAATTCATGGTATTTATACTCAAGAACTTCAAACCGCCAAATTTACTTTCAAATTGCTTAACAACATGGCGCCAATACCTCGCACTAGCAGCACGGATCAACAACCCCGCACGGATTGTCAAGTGGCAATTTCCCCGGGCTTCGACGACCAACGTAATTTGGCTCCAGGAGGAAAATGGCGGGTGAGTGCTAGCGGACGGTTTAAAAAATTTCACTTGACGGAAGTCCAAAGACCGACCAAAGACAAGCCCCACATAAAAAAGTTGAGTACCTAATAAAAAAACAACACACCCACTGTGATGCGACCACTCTAAAAAACCCGCTGCCTACGTGGTTTCGTAGTCCTGCTCTTCCATATATAATTGAAGTACATAAAGCAATGCCGCATCTAATAAGGTATCAGTTTGCGTCATCTCGATATAATAATGTGCTTTTTACTACTTCACCATTCTCAGCCTACACATGATAAGTAATGTGACAAGAATGGCTCACTTGCACGCTTTGTCCAAGATTGAGATCGCACTGTTCTCTTTCAATGTGTAATTTTCCTCGCAAAAATCTACCACACCGGTTACTATGACATCTCAAGGGAGATTATCGGCATTTACCTAAATCGGCGATCTTGCCATTTGTATTTGAAATTGTGGAGGGGAAATTTTTCCAACCCGCTCTTTTGAGTTTGCTTACAAGCACCGGCCGGGTGTGGTCTTTGTATTGGTGTTTCAAAAACTTTCTTAGGCTCTCTCCACGCTATCCACACACCTCCATGTTCATAGTCATGTACTCCCATTTCCCACAAAACCCCTGGCCACCCCCCAACCCCAGTAACAATCACAAGACAACTTACTATAGAATTAATAATCTACCTTCGCAAACAATACATTTCCAAAGATCACCGGGATGTTCAGAAAAATCTTAAACCCACCAACCCCTGGGCCCCAACCCTCCGACATGATGTGTATGCAACAACAAGTGTTATATATCAAGTAGCTTTACCTACAAAACTACTCTGCCCAAATTTTGAAAAGTCAAGCTCCAACTTGACATTTGATGTTTTGCTTTGAAAGCTTTATAGAGTTGCATCTAAGAATGTGCACAGTTGATTATCAATCTCAAACCCCAAACCGCAAACATGAACCCTCAAAACCTAATAATGAAATTCCAAACCACGAACAAAAACAATATCCATTAGAAACCTTAAAATCACAAATCTAACCTAAACCGTACAATCCATCAAACCATAATCTAGACCCCACAATATAATCCACAACCACAATCACAAGAAAATTAAACCAAACCACATTCCAATCCAAAACCACAATCTAATCAAAACCACACCCAGAACCACAACGTAATCTACAAACTACAAACCAAGTTTAAAACCACAATGCAAATCTAATCACAATATGACTCGAACCACGCTTAATCTAATCTAACCACAATGTAATCCAAAACCACAATCTATTCCAAACTATAATGCAATCTATCTTGGATCTAAAACTATAATATACTATCTACAATACACAATCTATAACTGCTACGTGAGGATCTAGAGAAAACTCAAGGATCAAACCAAGCTTGAAAAGAGCAGATGTGATAATAGAGTAGTAACTAACTTGGTTTTGCTCTCTAAGTAATGTGTAGCATGCTCTCTCTCCTGATATTTCTAGTCTCCTAGATTTCACATCCTTTGTATTTGAGAGACCCTAGTATTAGAAATCCAAAATCCTCGCGATAAGAGCAATGACGTAATCCCAATGGAATCATCACATCTTCTTCCCCTCTCTATAGTACACCCATTTTCCCTCAATTGCAATTTATCTCAAATTCATTGCCTATTGCCATTGCTAAACAAGATTTTTAGCGTACCATACAATCTAGACTAGTTGATTGCTCGATATGGATTGAATCTCCGATATTATTCATTATGGTTGTTTTTTGTTTCCAGATTCTTCAAGAGATCCCTAACTATCTCTTCCATAGCTTTATGTTCCCAGTACATCAATCATCATTTCGTTGAACTGAGAGACATTGCTTTGTTTGCCTCAAGAATGAATTGACTCGCGTTTAACACTACTCTCCTTTTTGTTGCAACTAATTTTTATCCACCCATCTTGACCTCCAATCTCACCAATGCCTCATTAGCTTTTTTGTCTTTTCTCTGGCTTTTGTTTCTTCCGTGACGCTCTTGCTCAGATCTCTTTTTTCTCTCTTCTTGATATTCTTTATAGTATTGTCCACAATACTAGATCATGACCGATTGATATATCATCCGCATTCTCAAGATTGACGTAATAAATAGTTGCATATGCCTCTAAACCAACTGAAACTTCCCCATTGAATTTCTTTCAACAATGATCTCAAACTCACCCCTAACAAATGGATCTTCTCATTCGATGTTCTCGGATTTCTCTATCCGCCATATCTAAGAATACATCTTTCTTCCATTTTCAAATGCTTCACACCTAGACTTTAACAAAATAATACCGAGCAAAAGAATGAGGAACAAACTCCCCACGCTTCCACCGCTTGAGACATTTGAAAAGATTCCCTCCAAAGATTAATGAAGTGGTTGGTTATTATTAGAATACTCATCTAAGCATCGGAAAAGGCATCAACTAATCACGTTATACAAATTCTCAAACCACAAATGCATTTAAACTACAAATACAAGCCATACTTTAAGCTATCAGGACATGGGGACACCAAAACCGATCCACTATAGCTGCGAATCCACCCCAAAGGGTTGTGTGTAAACCTCAATAATGTATTGGAGTTCCAGAATATTGGCATGGCAAGGTTGTCAAGTTCCTCCTCTTTTAGAAGCATTAAACCCATGAACAAATAACAACAATGAACCTTACCGGGAGATTCATGTGAAGGTGTAGAAACCACTTAAGGACCATGGAGTTTTTCATATATTCCATATGTACTTAAGATTTAGAGGTGCTTTTTTCGCGACTTTTTGCCTAAAGGTAAAATTTATGGTCAAACATGCCTTTACTTAAACCTGTATACATGGGTGCCTTTTGGTTAACTCTTCTATCACTCATGGCATACCACATCTATATATAATCGCAAAATGCCGCGATGGTATAAATATTTCCCTTTGCCTCATGCCAACATAATGTATGCTTTCATACTAATGTAGATTTTACTTGCCATCATAATCCATGCTATGCAAATATATCATGGTATAATTCAATGTAAGTCGTATTTAATTAAAGTGGGACAAATCTTGAATTTTTGGGACTCCTGACTAAAAATGGACTCACACACCATAAAAGAAATTTCAATTGAATAAGTTTGAATAGAATTACACATGACACACATAGAATTGGGTTACTTGTTTTCCCATAAATTTTTATTGAATCACTAGTTGAGAAAGTTTTCAAACTTCTCAATATTATGTACCCTCATATAATGATATAGCATGGAGGTTGCTCATGGCCTTGTCCATCTCCTTCTTGGGATCTTGTGTGTTGTCCTTGCAACGCTGAACTTGATATGACCATACCACACACACCTCCACCAATTCCCTCCTTTGAGGGTCAAGTAATTTGCCCTCCACTTCTTCTCCCAAAGAAGCCAAGCAGTATTGCTCCTTCAAGTTGCCCTTCAGGTCTCCCAATGGGCTCCCACATTGAATTTTAGAATCCAGATCTAAATCCCTTCCATCGTGCATAGTGGTGGTTACATCGTGAGTGCCACCCCTAACTATATTGGCCACCTCATCATCGCCTTACTAGCACAAAGTATCCTTCCAACAATTGCAAAATTCCAAGCAATAACCGCTCCCCAAAGTAGCATGTCCATACAAAACGTTGCTCCTTCGTGTTTCCAATTCCAAAAGCTCTATATGAAGCAAAGATATTAGAATGTATTTTCTGAGATGCCAAAGGAGACAAAGAGAGAGCCTTGGACACCATTTAGTTTAAGTGATTTGGACACGATGTTGCATATGTTTTGCTCTCTACTAAGATTTGTTTATATCCCCAAATTTGGGCCAATATTTGTCTCTGAAACTAATAGTCCACATAAATAAGTTGGTAGAATTGAACCATAATACAGGCTGCCTATCTAATAGCCTATAAAGATTTTAGACATAGCTTGCACATCCCTTTTTGTGATTATCCAGTTGTAGTAGAAAGCTATTACAATCTAGGAGCTTCAGCTTGTAGCTATTGAGAGCCCAATCAAGCTCCATTGTCATAACGCCATTGTCTCAAGTAATAGGCGCTTGTAAGAATGATAAACCTTCTATTGAAGTGAAAACATAAGAGGAAAATTGCAAGTCATGATTACCTTAGCTATTTTAGCTTGAATGGATAAGCTTCGGGTAAATCCCAGTTTTATCACCGCCACAATACCTCCAAAAAGTTGCTTGTGTAGATGCCCCGATACTGACCTTTAATTGAACTTTGGTCGTGATTTTTCTCCTCGCATCTACAACCTGCAATATCATGCATTTCACGCTTTTGGTTAAAGGAGTCAAATCAAGCGTTTTTATCCACTTCACCCTAATGTCTTTGATGGTCGCGTTGTTTCGCATATAAACATGCACGCCTTTAAATATCTTAAACCGTGAAACACTACTTATCTTCAGAGACCGTAGCATAAAGACTAATCCATATATACGCCGAGAACCGTTGTATTGTATGTCATGTTGCCGCAAAGCGCTCCAAGAATTAAAGGTCTACATCCATGAAGGACTTTCAAAATGTTTTCCTCACCAGCTCGCTTTCCTAAAAATTCGAGAAACCGGATCTGATATTGCAATTTATCCAATTGTCAAGAAAACTACTATATTACGCTTTGTTCAAATTGTTTACCAAGCTCATCTAAAAATAGATGCGATTCCTTCTTTATCATCTATCGTTGTCGGTCAATAGCAAACCTCTCCCAAGAAGAAGAATACAACTGCTAGGAACAATAATGGCTGGATGAGCTCTAGTTCTAATAAAACAAATGCAATACACCATTCTAAAATTGTAGGAAAGACAATATATGAGCAGTTCCAAATTGACTGCAAAATGCAAGAGGCGTAGTTTTGATGCCCAAATGCAAGAAGTGATCTATCTTAACCAAAAGTAAGCCAAATAGCAAAGTTACTGCAAACCAAAATAAACTTACTTCTCTTGATCTTGATCATGAGGAAAACCATGTTGGTGTTAAGCCAAAGAAAAGGCGTTGGAATACAAAAGTATCGGGTCATTTACATAGTTGTTATGGGACTTCTAACGCCAATAATGCCCCAAATGCCTCAACTCCAAATCGAATTTGCCTCGTCAAATTAATAAATTGCAAATGCAATAAAAGTAGAAAAAAGGGAAGAAGATCAGCTATTCATCTCCATCCGCTTCTCGCATGTAATCCGAGGTATGCCGACTCCTAAAAGCAAGGGATGAAGCTCTATTCCCAAGAAAAACGTGCAACAACCCTCTAGTCGTTTAAAGGAAAAATGTTTGATGCTTTGTGAAGAGCTGAATAAACCCTAAGCTCCCTTTGTGTTTTTGAGAAAATGCACTCCAATATATTGAAGGTCTGTGATTGATGCCTTCCATGGATTTTGCTCAAAAGCATGAAGATGCTAATAGCCCCGTGGAATGAACGCTTTGTTACAACAAAAGGCAAAACATGTGCCAATTCTCACATGATTCAGAAGAACGTTAAATAATGCCATGTTTACCGCAACAAATATTATATGCCCTTTTTATCGCAGGCTTTTGAAGGTATACCCTGGCCTCCTAACAATACAAATAATGTGATTAGAGGAATATATAAAGTAAAGACATATCCCTGGCCTCCTATCACACAAAGAAATGTGATTAAAGGACTCAGATATCAAAGATAACCATTCAAGCGGAGCCAAAGACAAAGAAAATTTTGTTGAGGTGTTCATCTAACTCCAAATGGCAAGAATATTTCATATCCGGGATTGCAAATGTAAAGAAGACCAATCTTAAGCTTTCCATTAGCAATTAAGGGAAATGACCCAAAATGGTTCTCAAATAATAAGCACCGCTATAACTTCCTACCAGAATAATTAATTTGTGCTCACTATACCGCTATATAACTCGTTGTTGAACATCCATTTATACCTCTTTCCCATTACCGCATTAACGGCGCCGCATAAATCAAGTCAATCATATTTGAGTAAAAGTTGTAACCGCGACTCCTCCAAAACGGGATATCGAACAATCCGAGCAAGAATGCCGTGATATCTTACGCATTCCATACAACGTTATTACAGTATGGGAATCCTTATCGTGTCGTGCTTGCTTGCTTCCATAATTTTCCAGATCATAATGCAAGTGGCATCGGGCCTTTTCCAATTCCAACTCTGGATTCAGAACATGTATTCATTAAAGTACAAAATTAGCATGCCAATATGCTCACATCCTACCCATGCTATCTGTTAAGGGTTGGCTTATATATCATGCATATTTGACCTCATGACAGCACGACATCACTTACTCACTCCTCAGCTTGTATATCCTGTAACCTTTTCTATATGAAGTAGAAAAAATGTAGTGTATCAACCGCATCTATAAAAGCATTTCTATACTCGATTCCTTTATATTCTAACGTGGATACGAAATGTGGCTCCATTGCACTTTCATATAGGCATTTCCTATGATGGAATATCACATAACGCCTTTGTCAATTATCGGTCCGGGCAGTAAGAGAGCTTTATATCAACCTGTGAAAAATAAAAGCAGCACCCGTGATTTAAGAATACCTCCATTTGCATTTGCAGACCTAACTTTCAGATCTAAAACTTGAACCGCCTTATGAAAATGTGAAGAAAAAGCAAAAGATTGCCTATGGACCGGAGTGATAAAAACACGGTTCAAAATTAAATCTAAAGCTGGCCATAACTAAAGATTCAAAGCTTTTTTTACCAATTGGGTGCTCCATCTTCAAGCAAATCAACCCTAGCCCTAACCCAACTTCTAACCGAGTTGCCATTTGAAGAAGAGCTCCCACACGCGGTGCACTCCTACACGTAAAACATATGAAGAGGCTCCATATCCGGCGGTAAGTTGCAACCGCAACCATTTGTGCAAGCTGCGCCCACGCCATAGCTCAACATCAAGCAATCGTGAGCCAAGAGACATGGGCGCCATAGCCAAGAGCTTGGCCGACCCCACCATCGCCTCTTCTTGCAAAATTCGTAATGTAAGAGGGTACTTCAGACGCTGCTGCTTTGTTATGGTGAAATTCTACCATTCATTTTAAAACACAATTGGATATTGGAAATCTAGCCGCTAGATCTAGGGTCGATCCAAATCCGTGAATTATAGCAAAACATTATAATATAAGCATATGCATGAAGCACACACTTGTAGTATAGTGTAACTGATCGAGGCTTCTTAGAGTTCGCAGCACATGTTTCCGCTTTTTCCCTAACTCAACTCTTCTCCACTATAAAATGCAGACCGGGAACTCCTAAAGCCAGCCATTAATTGATCCGCCAGCATCTCCACCCAAAAAAGACTACTACCGAAAGTGCCCTCCCAGGTTACACTCAACACGGCCAAAAACAAGCGAACCTTTGCACCGCTTTGATCGGGAGAATTTCAAAATTCTTTCTAAGGTACCCACTTGTTCTCATGTTAATTACTTGTACATTCTTCCCCCGACAACATGTTGATTTTTAGAGCACTCTTGATTGACTTCAAGCACACATCCCTCCCTCCCTTGCTCCTTGCTATCCCCTTTGTTCTCCCTAACCCTCTTTCTACATATGTATACCCTCCTTTTTCTACTAGCTCAAGGTTACCTTATTATCTTGCACTCGCATCATGGCCCCATAAGGATTTTAAGGACTATTTGCAGATGATCCTATCATCTATGACGGTAAGTACCTTGTACACGATCCCCTTTGATCGAAGTACACCCACGTACCCTCATGCCCCTCGAGGTTTAAGCTGTGGAACGCCTCAATGCATCCCATCATCGCTGCTATATTTGATCACTTATACCCCACCATGAACCTCGCGATGGTCGCACGCGGCTCGTGATCGCAAGTATTAGATCAGTCAATGATGGTCTCATCATCGCCCCACCATGCCACTTTTCCTCTCACATGACCCCACCGGGTCATGCGACTTTTGGTGCGTGGCTGCCTAGAACATCATCGCCCCACGCTCTAGAAGACTTTGGCATATGCACTTTGCTAGACCGGGACCATATGCCTTACTAATGCTACACTAATATATATAACTTGAAGCAAGCACATGTCCTTCCATGCATGCTTCCCACTTGACTGTATATTGAGGAATTGAGTATTTTTCTTGTCTTCTTTAAAATGCCTTCACGAGAATTAACTCTGCACTATCTCTATCCGCTTCCTTCGGCCATCTCCAACAAAGTTGGAGTTCTAAAACCTCCTCCGGGTTTGAGTGTGCCTCTTCAACAAGCTTTTGCATGGAAGACCTTGTGGACTTTAAGATGGGCGTGCAAGTCGAGCTTGTAGGCTTGGCCCTATTCGCTTCCAAAAATCTCGGTGCTGTTTTGCCCACCTTGGAGCAAGTTTACACCGCTGGCGAGTGAAGTCATTGCTTGGACCTTGATCTTGAGCCAAACATTGTCCCCTGAACTTGGAATTTTCTTAAGGCCCTATACTTGTTCTGGGCTTATGTTTTCTATCGGGACTCTTTGTCGCTTAGAAGATATCCTTCTCACCTTCTTCCACAAGTCACGATATCGTAGACAACATCTGCTGGAGAAACTTCAACTTTAGGCACCTGATTATGCCTGCGGTCACCGGGCTTACATTGATAAACCGCAATTGATCATAAAGGGGACATTTGAGAAGATTCTTGCTTGGTACTATTATACCTAAATCTCTACCAAGTATAGTCACCCCATTTAGATTGCTTGTTCCACACATAGTTCCTAACATATCTTCTATGGTTCGATTTGTATCTGCTTTGACCGCCATTGGGATGATAAGTCGTGCTCATGGCCAATTTGGTCTCAATCATGTTGAAGAAGTCCTTCCTAAAGGCAGCTATGAACTTGGGATCCCCCTCGTCAAATAACTTGACATCCTTACGCAATCTAAATATTTCAAGAGCAAGCATGTCCAAAGTCGATCCGTGGTTTGACATAACAAAAAGTGAGCCATCTTAGATAACTCCGCTTCTAATTACCTTAAGGCATCAGTGGCTCTATCGTTTTGTGGAGTCCTAAGCATAAACCCATGTCACAACCTCCTGACACTTAGTCAGCAGACCGCTATGGTTCCGTTGTTCCTCAATTGGTTGTTTCTATTTTGAGCCACGGACAAAGCCGATATCATTAATGTATAGTTATTATCTCCTTCTTCATGCCGTTAATAATAACTACTCTTTATCTTTGAAGTGGTTTTCATGAACCCCGTGATATCGGGCTATTGGCTATTATGATTGTCATGAAGAATTAACTCTACCCCCTCATGATCCTGGATACAAAGTTTGTCCTCGTAGAGAAGATTTCTTCCTTATATCCCTGGCAGCTTCTTTCCCTTGGTTCGTCTTGTTTCCTTTGCAAAGATCTGTTCGCATATTTCTTGAACTTCTTTGCTTGAAGGTAAGACTCTTCAATCTTCTTGTCAAGTCGCTATACTGTAGTGAGTACAAGCAGTAATGCACTCAAGTCTCCAATGGCTCGGAAAGAGGGCTGCCCACAACGACATTTAATTTTACTCCGCTTATGGACTATCTCTAAAGTCATACTTTCTCGAGAATTCCATCCTTCACCCCCTTGCCTCGTGAGTGGTTGTGTAAAGATACACCGAGGCTTTGGTGGTCTCAGGTCCAGCTGGAACTTCCTACCCAATGTGTATTCCCAATGGTTCTCACTATGGCCAAGAGCTCCGGTCATGTGTTTCCGGGTAGCATTGTTCTGCCACGCTCATGATCTTCGGAATCAATTAGCAACTATTCTTTTCCTCCTCGCATGAGGATTCCCCCGTCAGCTATTTACTAGGCATCCTGCTGCCACCCAACTTGTCCTGATTGATCTAGAGAGTAAGCATTGGTGCCGTTGTTAATGCCTCTTTGAGCTTCCTCAAAAGAAAAGGTTGGACATTGTCACCGTAACGTTGCACCCAATCTTTTACCTTCTTATTCTCCTAGTGAGGGTCCCACAAAGGGGACATCCACTTAGCGGTCCTTTACAATTCAGCGATACATTCTCGCCAAGCCAAGGAAACTTACTGGCCATTATTTAGTGTCACAATCCACTATGGCTTCTATTTTCACTGTGATCCATTGAGATTCCTCTTCACCAGAATTCATATTCCCAAGTATTCTACTTCCTAATTACAGTAAGCGGGTGCACTTTGAGAGTTTAACATATAACTATACCATGCTCAAAAAAGTGGTTTTATGAATATCTTCCTCCTTGATCCTATTTGGTGATACAAATAATCTCAAATCACCTTTTGAGTAGACCTTGCCCTCTCTACTTCTGCTGGTCCATATTATCAGTCGCTCCGGGCCTCTAGGCAAGGCATATTTATTCTTTACCGCTTAAGCGATCTGGGCTGATCTGTATCTATGCACATTCTAGACTCCCATCCTTCTTCACCAGCATTGTGCCCTCGGCGGGTGACATGCTTGCCTCCCTCGAGACATATTCGAAGCTCAAGCAATTTTGTAATTGCTTCTTAAGCTCAACTAACCCAAGGTGCTCATCCCAGGGGCTCTCATTTAGATTTAGTATCTCAAAAGCAGTGTGATCTCACACACCACACCCCTATAGGGTGGTGTGTAACTGATGGATTTCTCATCCGCATAATAATATCATGGAACTACTTGATCAGCCTTGCTACCGCCTAGGCAACTAATTCAAGCTTGGCTCACTTTCTTTCCTCGAAGTGGGCTCACACTGCCCTCTAGCCTAAGGATATACTCCACTCTATCCTTTATTAAGCTTTTCTCAAGAATGTTTTAAGGGAGATACTGGTGATGGTCGAAATGACTTTCTACCTTTGATTATGAAGCGACTCCCGCCCGTGCCGCCATGGAGATCTTCGCTCCGGCCGCAAATGATCATTTTGACCGGCTTTAGAAATTACATTCCCACTATTAGTCATACTTCCCAATATCATTGGCTTCCACCGATAGACCATTTGTTTCCCACTTAAGGTCTATATCGGCCCATTCTCTTCCCTTTAGTGTGGCGAATAGCAAATTAATTCGCCATGTCAACGGCCTTGGCTTGGACTTCCAAAAGTCTTGTTCTTCATGAGGGTAGCCAATCTTGGAGAGGCGTAAATTCATGCAAAGCTACCCGCGGTCTATTAGAACTACATATGGCTTGCTATTGATAATTCCCTCTCTCGCTAAAATGTGATCGCGGGACTAATTTTTAACCCTCTTCTAACTCAATGCCAATGCATTCTACACTTACCTTCAATGTAACTCGAAAGGTTTTTCCCTGACCATCTTTATCGCCATCCCCTTTTAGTCGCCACTCCCTACCGATGCTCTCTACTAATGTCGCTGTGGAAGATCGGCAGGTCAGGCGGCTCCTACTGGAAACATTTGAAGCACAATTTCTTTTTATACATTCTTTCTCTCTTTCCTGATGTCGGCCCGTGAAAGAATCTTGCTGATTTTTGCCCCTTTGGTCTCCCTCTCTCGCCCCATAAAGCCCTTTCTATCCGCTTTCCCCGGTAATCGTCTTCGTCATGAGGGTGTTTATGGTCTGGTTGACATGGTCCCTTGTTTCCCTTTGTAAGTTTTCGAGAGTTTTGCCCTTTGGTTGTCGCGAGTCTCTTCCAATGACCAAGTATCTTCTGGCCCTAACTATTTTTGTTGATGGCTCAGACTAACCTCTCTTAATGTTAACACCTAGTTAGTCCTTCCACTTTGAAATTTTACTCCATCAAGTTGCCTTTCAAAGGATCCTGAACATTTAGCATGTCGAAGACCTCGCCACTCAAGCATAAGATGGGAGCCGCAGGGATGATCCCTACCGGTGAGCTCGAGCCATTTGAGGTGGTGGGAGTGGCAGCTGCCGGGTGGGCTACTACGACTGCCATTGGCACATCCTTCGATGATCCCTCGGCGCTCCAGGGCCGAGGACCAATCAATTCCTTTGAAGAGTGATGACGGATCCTGGGTTGTCTCCCCTCAACTTGGCGGGTTTTCCCTCAACCCCTAAAATTGCAATCAAGGAGCGCTACTTCTCCTTCCTTCGAGGTCAACTTCCTTGTAAGCATCAATACTGGCCCCCGACTAAGGACTCAGTATCGGGGCGCCTTCCCCTTTAATCCTCTCGGCCGCCATGCACTCGCGTTGCCCCTTTCCCTTTGAGCTGCTCGTCGAGACGCGGTGCTAGAAGGCCTCATGGTCCCTCCACATGGTGGTTGCACCGCCTAGGCTTCGATGTTATTGATGCTCTCCCGATGCTTCAAACGGGTTGGCTAGAGCCGTCCCCCATTTGTATAACCTCGCGATCGCTTTTGAAACTCTTTCTTCGATGACGGTAGCTTGTTTGCGATGGGGGCTCCCTTTATGTATTCATATATGCATGACGTCGACATCGTTTCACGCAGATATATGGAGCGCCGCCTTCGCCATTTCCCTCGGGACTTCATGGTAAGGAGTAGTTGATGAAGCCGCTTCAAGCATCCTTCGCAATCGTAATTCCAAGAGCTTCATCCCCGGTTCTTTCTTCTAAGCGCATAAGACAGGATGTCATGTGGTAAGAATGTATCTCCTTCGGACAGTCAGTTTGAGATAGAGCTGCACGCCATTGTGGTTCGCTGGGTCTCACTGATGTCTTCATCGTGCTATTTGCCTCTCGACCCTTTGATGCTTCCCTCAAGCCTCATCTATCGCCCTCCCCTTCCTGTTAAGTGTCTTGATAGATTCAAGTGCTCTAATGCGTCGTATATACTCTCAGGGATCAATTCGTGGATCTCGGGTCTCGTTTTACCTTAGTGTTGAGTGGTGCAAGGTCTAAGAATTGGATCAAGGCTCTCACCCCGCTGATTGTCCCAATGCATAAACAAAGATAGAACTCCATGTGCCGGCATTACCTAAGGCCCGGTGAGCCTTACAACTCATATACAATCGTGCATATTCTTCGCCCTATCCCACAACCGCCCTTGACTCTAGATCCTCGCCTAAGACTTGACTTAACGACTCCAAGGACACCCACCAAGTAATACATGGCCCCTTCCCAATACAAGAGGGAGCAAACATGATCAACCAACATCACATATCCACATAACATGATAATAATGAGAATAACATCTAACCTAATCATATACATCTAACTTTTATTTTGCAACTGTAGTTTAAGAGTTGATTATCAAAATAGCATGGGAGGTTTATGGTAACTTCATTATCCAAATGATGTCCGAAAATTTTTCTTCCTGAAACACGCCTCATTGCGAAATCAATAGCCATCCGCCGCCTTTTGCGAGACTATTTTCTACCTTTTTTCAATTTTGGCTCCTTGGTATCTGTGAAGGATTTTTGTGAAGGGCCAGCTACTATGGCTTTACTGATGCCTTGGAAGTAAGCTTGATTGTGTGCGAAAAAATTTACTCCAATCTTATGTCATTTTCCTTTGTTGAGATATGGACTTTTCACTTGTAAACCAATTGTATTCCTGATGTTCTATAGGCTGGAATCTAAATTTACTCTATGGCTCGTTATGACCGCTGGGTAATCCTTCACGTTGTACTTAATTTCCTTTAATAGTGAATAAAAATCTCACTCCTCGAGAAAAAAAAAAGAAATAAGCAGAGAGATTTAGCAGTCTAGATGAGTGTATACGCTATTATAGGAATGGCCTCTTTGCATGTGTTCCAAAGGAAGTTGGTATGAGTGCAGGCATCGGTCTATACAAATGTATGTATTAGTAAGTTTAGGTTTAAGTTAGCAGTATTTATTATAGGTTAGAATATTATTATAGATTATAGTATTTTATTATATATTTTGATTATAGTAAACTAAGCCATCAATTTATGATAGGAATAAGGAATCTAGAAATAAAAGCGTGATGTCCAACATTTCTAGTCCTACAAATATAATAGCCTTGTTAAAAGAGCGCATAAATATGTTTTAAGCGAGAAGGAAGTTGTATTGTGAAAAAAGCGAGGCGAGGCGGGATCAACTTGACTTATGTGTTATTGGATCCGAGTTATGTGTGTGCAAATAGCAGTGCTTGATAAGTATTTTATTACTAGGATTATAGCGTTAATTTATTTCTTCAGGGTTTAGTTTAGTTTAGTTTATTGGTGTGTTTGTATTCATTTTGTAGGTGCTAGTGGGATGCTTACCTTTGAAGCACATCAATAGCTGCAATGTTGAAAAGGTAATTAAGTAAGGAATAACAATCGCGGTTATGTATTGCATCAAGGCATTGGAAAGAAACCATGATCTCTTTGAGTGGTATTGAAGTGAGGTTGTGCAAGTCAGTTTACGAGATCTTCAACTGCAGTGCTGGAAGGAAGGTGCGATGGATTTAGTTTTTAAAGCGTGTCACCTTTGTACATTTTTAGGTACTAGGATGGAAAAGATGCAGCGGCTCTTAGTTTGCTACATTACTTGGCTTGATATCTTGCATGGTTGTGAACCTGTATAATTGTAGTTTGTAGATCTTTTAATGAAATAAATTTGATACAGTATAACTTTTATTTGATGAAACAAAACTTTGATTTTGATTTTACATAATTTTTATTTGAGTGTTGTAACCTTGATTTGATCATAAATTTGTTTTGAATTGTGATGAAATTACTTCTATATTGATTTGTGGCGTAGATTAGACATGGATTAAACCGGGAGCCGGGACAAAGGGATAGAATAATGCTTGTTTTTATAATCTAGGCTTGAGAATCCGACAAAATTTTTATATTCCTCAAACATTACACATACATGAATGTCTGGCTAACTTTTACGGGGGGGCCCAAATTTTTATTTTGTTTCACAGGCGTTTTCTCTTTTTCACAATTTAGTTCCTAAGATTACAGAAGAACACTTGAATAAGTCTGGTCTCAATGAATTTTCTTCTTTCAAATCTAGAGCTCAAAGGGAGACAATCACATGTTTACCTATCGTCAAGGATTCTCTTTTCATCGGATGAATGAGACCTCATCCCAACTTCCACATTGCATGATGGATAAGGTGTGACACATTGCCGCAAAGGAAAAGAACAAATCGCAACTCAACTTTTATTTTGTTCCTCTGGGACTCTCTTTCTGATCTACTAGACACCACATTGAATGTGATTTTGTATTATAAAAATTAAAAAAAATTATACTCACTATAATAGGAGTCTTTTTCCCTCAAGTGATAGGTTCCCCAATTCATGTTTTGCCAAAAACTTGTATGCTTGATTAGATATGGGTCTTTTTGTTTTGGTTGTTGATCTGCTTGGTGCTTGAGATGTTCATCTTGTTTGGGAGTGCAGGTTAAAGGGAGAACTCACACTTAGAAGCGGCCGATTAGGGTTCAAAATCTAGACTAAGGGTCCTAGGAAGGCTCTACTAGAGATCTGAGAAATGCTAACTTCAGAGATGATCTACTAAGAACTCTAACCAAATACTTGCTCTTGAGGAACTTCCTCCCTACTCACGGTGTCTCCATGAAAGTGCCAGGTGGTGAGGAAGTATGATACGGCTCCCCTCCCTCTTGATCGTCTTGTATGCGGCTCTAGAGAATTTCCCGCTACGTGCTATCTTTACGTACTTATGACCGAGTTCTCGAAGCGAAGTTTGGCCTTGAATAAGTTTCAATTTTGTTGGAGCGGAAAAAATGAAAGCTTAGGGTTAGAGGTTTGGCCATTTATAAGCTAGGGTTGATGTCACGCCATGTGGCTCAATAGGGTGCTTCAGGTGTGGTGCTGATAAATTAAGACCATGTGGAAATGGTTTTAACCTAAAGGTTAACTAAGTTATATGTGAATATAGTCACATGCCCTATACCACTAATCTATGGTATCTGGTATGGTGATAGATTTGTATAGTGAGGACCTAGAAATATCATTATTTATAGCATATATTTCCGGGAGCGTCGAGGAGAAAGGCGATCCCCATTTGTCCCAGACCACTTGATGCTTACCTTTTCTAAGTACCTCTGCTTGTTGAAAGCTTGTTTGCCGCGGTCAGGGAGGTTACATCTTGTGTCGAGGTTAATTGATAGCAGATGTTGAATGAACTATTTGTGCTCCTTGAGGAGGCTAATAATGCACATCTAAGCCAGCGATACAATCACCCGACACCACATCCTCTTAGTATAGCGGGTTGAAGAGGAGGTGCTGCCCTGCCTCACAGGCCATCCACATTGATATATGGGACTTGATGTGTTAAGAACACATTGCGTCGAGGATAATGTCGGCTATGATTATTACACTCCTTGTTGGAAGCTTCTTTGCGTAGTTTTACGCCGCCAGCAGCCCCAACTGCTGTAGCGTGAGAGGTGGGTTCGTTTGGGAAGTTGCTTCTGATACTCGGTGAGGGTTCCTAGCAGGTCGAGTTGCTAGCATAATGCGGTAGAAAGCTTATCACGGGAAGATGTTGTCATGTCCACAACATCTATTCTATTCTATATTCTTTAGTGCGTGGTTATAAGCTTAGAATTTTCTTTTTAATGCAATGTAGAAAACAATTTGACGAATTTTCACAAATTTTCTATCTATAGATTTCGGGTTCCCACTTAATTTTCTTTGCAAAGTCATGCGCATTTATTTTGGTGTCACTTGCAATGAGACAGCTAGAAGTTCTATCCTTATTAAAGGCCAAGAGTTAAAAACATTAGGACCTACTTCAGAACTACTATCCGTATTAAAGGCCAAGAGTTAAAAGCATTAGGACCTGCCAAGAGTTAAAAGCATTAGGACCTACTTCACCTACCAATGTGATGTTTGGACTCCTCCATAATTTAAAATTGGCAACTTGAACAAATTGTTATTTGGGTGGTTCAATAGTGAGAGAGTTCCTAGTTATTTGCTAGATGAATTAAATAATGCACGTGACGAATTTTTTTCTGCTTTTGTTCGAATTGTATGAGGTGGTGATTTGGTTAATGGTGTTGATGGTTTTAGAATTCAAAAGGTCCTTGTTGATGGAAATGTCCTCTTCAAGAGCAATAGACAATCGAATTTTTTCCCCATTATTCTCTAAATGAAGCAATTAGGGCTTGCGGTCAAGGAGCCCCTCATCAACAATAATACAATGACTATACCAAAATAGAGCTCAAATGTCCCTGAAATTTCTAATGTCTCACTAAGCCTTTTAATCTAGAACTTGCGGCTTTGTTTGTTTGTTTTTCTTTTTTCTTTTTTGGACTTAGGAAGGAAGATGATGTGGGTGGCATTTACATGGGAGAGACATTTTTTTGAAATCAAGTCATATAAGTGATTTTCATCTGTGTTATATATGCATTGCAAAAGGAATATGTGTAAGTTGATATGGACATGACTTTGGATGAGCATGTGGACTTTGAAAAGTTGAGAGGAGGACTAAGATTGCCAAAACACAACATTTCTTACATGCAATGATACATTAAAGATACTTGACTTGAAATGCCGTTCTAAGTTAGCAAAGCATGTGCAGAAGCACAGAAAACTTATGCAAGGATGGATTCTTCTATTTTCACCTCAAGAAGTCGTGGAGACTATATTTATGGAAAGAAATGATTCTAAAAACTATATTGATGTTTATCAAATGAGAGTAGACTACACATGTGAGGCCAAGTACTAACCATGTAAGGCTGAGGAATGCGAGGCTCTATGATGTAGTAGATTGGTTCTTCGAGGCCAACTTCACCATCTTTAGGTAGCTTACAATAGCTATAACATGTGTGCAAGTCTTCAAGCACAGCTACGACTAGGACTATATGGCTACAACTAGGAGTATGAGAGGCTAGGCTTGGGTAGGGCACTTCTCTTCTGTGGGGGCAAGGGCATGGGGTAAAGAGTTGGGTTGTAGTTAGGGCAAGAGGGATTGTGAAGAATAGAAGGAAAAATATGGACAAAAATGTAATACAAAGAAAATATTGTGACACATTCCACAGTTACATAGACGCAAGGATCATAAAGGCTCTATGTACTTTCTTGCACAAATTAAGAGACCGGGGGATCTACCTTTTTTATAATGGACATGCCACCTACGTGTAGCCAAAAAACCCCTAGTATACGTGTTTCTGATAGGCAAATGTGACCCCTTTCCATATAATTTTATAACTAGAGCAACATCTAAAAACCCTTATGACCCCTAGTATACGTACGAAAAAGGGTCAAAAACCTCCCCCACCTATTCATGCACGTGGTTTTGACAAGTTCCACAGGGTGAAGCCCCCTTGATTAAGAGGTCCATTAATTCATGTTTTACTCACAATGCATTAGGTATACCAAACATATTATTGGTCATTATGTTGTATGACATTTACATAGGCACAAGGATTATAAAGACTCTAGGTACTTTCTTACACAAATTGAAAGGTCCATTAATTCATGATGTACTAAAAAGACATTAGGTACATCAACCAAATATACTATTGGTCATTATGTTGTATCTCCTTATGAGCATATTACAATTACTCTGCTTGTCTTTCACACTAATTTAAAGCAAGGCGCCCAGGCATTATGGTTTGCCCTAGTACCATGTTATTGCTTGAATTAAATGTATATAGATGATTAAGTAAGTTTGAAAATATAGAAGAAATTTGGACACATAAACCCCAGTTTATGTTTCATGTGTTCATGCCACAACGAAAGCTTCTTTGAGTAGGAAATTTGGCTATACGCAAAAATAATATAGTCGTGCTGCCAACACCTCACCAATGCCACAATATATAATCACTTCGGCGCCGCTTTCATAAAAAAAAGCAATGCATAAAGCAAGTCCTTGAAAATCGTCCATCATAATCTATACCACCACAAAAACATAAAAAAAGGAACAAAGCCTTATCAAACCAAAAGCAAACAAGAGGCCAATGGAAATGTTCATTCATATGACTTCGCCAAAGCATTCGCTTGTTGTGCCTAGTCCTCGTGACCTTCACCACTCCCCAAATTACCTAAGATTAGGGGGTTTTTGTATTTCCAATAATTTTTTACTGGTGTTTGAGTGGATTTTTTAGATGTGATGGTAGTTTTGTTCGGTGTTAAAAGGGGATAGAACTTGCCATTGGAGAGGGGATATGGATGAGCATAGGATGCGGATGTCCCCCAACTTGGCTTTAGGGGAATGAGCTTTGCTTGTGTGCATCCCATACATAACAAGAAGAACAACATTTCAACCCACCACAATTGGTGAAGCATAATCATTTGGGCCCTAGAAAGTACTATCTCTTAAAGGTCAAAATTTAAAATTTTAATTTTGGCATGGCTGGTAATTAAAATAGGTCATCATTCCCTTATGTAATAGAGTAGGGTTGAGACAATCATATATATTCATGAGTGGATGATTTTAAACATAAGCCAAATTCCAAATTGGAACTCGATTTTTTCTTAAATGCATTGTAAAAGAAAATGACGATTTTTCACAAATTTCTATTAAGTCAATATATATTTTAGGTTCCCACTTGATTTTCTTTGCGAAGTCATATGCATTTATTTTGATATCACTTGCAATGAGACAGTTAGAAGTTCTATCCTTATTAAAGGTCAAGAGTTAAAAGCATTTAAAGGCCAAGAGTTAAAAGCATTATGACATACTTCTGCTACCAATTTAGTATTTTTGAACTCCTCTATAATTTAAAAGTGGCAACTTGAACAATTTGTTGTTTGGGTGGTTCGGTGGTGGAGTGTTCCTAGTTATTTACTAGATGAATTAATTAATGCATGCTATGGAATTTTTCTGCTTTTGTTCGAAATGTGTGAGGTGGTGATTTGGTTAATGGTATTGATGGTTTTAGAACTTAAAAGAAACTGTTCAGGAGCAACAGACAATCCAAAAAATTTTCCTTTTATTTCTTAAATGAAGCAATTAGGGCTTTCGGTCAAGGAGCCCTCATCAACAATAATACAATATTGACTACACGATACTATAGCTTAAATGTCCCTGAAAGTCCTAAGTTCTCACTAAGCCTTTTGATTCAGTACTTGCGGTTTTCTTTCTTTCCTTCTCTTTTTAGCGCAACAGTCCAACTTTGCATGTCACATTATCTTGAAGTCCAACATACCCACGTGTCTTAAAATTCAATGTGGACATTATTTGCTGTTAGATCGCTTGCGTCTAAAGGATGAGATAGTTAGGAAAATACCAAGCCTTACGCTGAGTTAGGAACGTTTGAAATTAGGCTTCCCAAGTACTATTCAGCGTCAACTCGTTGTTACGCTATTAAAATTGTTTTATTCAATTTTAGAAGATTAGTCAATATGGATGATGCTCAAATATACTAACACAGCTTATATATCATGGCAATGGGGGTAGCGGCGCCCTAACACAGATAGGAAAGAGAGCTCAATGGTTGGCTAGATGGGATATGCGGGAACAGTGCATACATGTGCAAACATAAGAAGCTGGCGGTCGCCATAGCAGGGCAATATCTTGATGCTTGCTTCCTCAACAAGCTTTGGGATGCGATTACTTGTAGGCGAGGTCAAGACAACACACACTACGGTAGCCACATAAATCCCATATTGGAGCAGTGCATGATGCTACCTGCGTACCCACTTGCTATGAAAAGGCACAAACTCATGCCTCCATTACGCCGCGGGGGCACACCATCTTGGCCCGGGGAGGCGGGGAAGATGGATTGGTGAATACGCCGGAATAAGAGCTCACATCCATCTTTGCCAAATGGGGTAGTGGATCAATCTCATACCTTCAAAGTTGCCAAGCATATGATCAAGTCGGTGGCAGCTATCTTCCCGAGTTGGTCGGGCTTTTGGCGAATTTGCTACATGTGACATTGAACCGCGGCTTAGTGTTAAGTCTTTGGGATCCATACCTTCAAAGGTTATGGACATGCTTGAGATCATGATCGGCCTATGTCCTCGAACTTTCCTGATTGACATGTATATATACATTTATATCTTGACTAGTCTATACTTATGCGGTTGTGACATTCTTTATTACTTGTACGAGTTTTCCACCTAAAACCCTTGAGAAGCGAACATTTTTAACTTTGGATAGTAATAAGTTTCTTTATAGCGGCTCATACAGGTCCCATAGAAGTGGAGTAGTCTTAGTGGACGATAAAAAAACATTCTTTCCTTTTCTATATTTTCATCCACTTAAATTCCTAAGATTTTTTTTTTCGTCCGTTTTCTTCTCGGTCAAAGGAGGGCGTTCCCTACGCATTGCCCAATGGCCGGAAACCATAGAATCATTAACAACAACTTGATTTGCTTCACGGTGTCTCAATGCCTTGAATTAGGGACATCCGCTGCATAGCAATCATAAGCGGAATCTTTGGAACTCTGAGGAGTGAACTCCACACCATGATTGAGGCCAGAACTATTTTCTTGACGATGCAAAAACTATCAGCATGGAGTAGACCATCCTTCTTCAATAATTCTTGCTTGTGAGCAATGTCACGAAGAGCGAAATTGTTGATCCTCATTAAGAGGATCTCTTGATATATTTGAGATGGAATCTGCACTAGAGAAGAAGGCGATGGTCGCGAGAAGTAGTTAGAAGAAGAAGGCACATGAAATTTGGTAATCTTGGCGGATTAGCAACTAGATCGAGGCGGGGATGGGGAAGAAGAATTGATACAACCACGACATTGAGTGGTAGTTGCTTTATGTGACATGGGATAGGAAGCTGATTGGGAGGTAGAAACCAAAAGTATACCTAGACACATGCGTAGCGAGAAACCTCAACATTGGAAAACATTTTGGCGAAGCACCAGAGTCCATTAAGCGGGCGTGGTTGTACTTGAAAAAAATTAGACCCACTTTTGACCACCTCTTACGTGAGGAATAGAAACACAAGTAGGAAGAGATACACAAATTAAAGGGGACCATTAACAATAGAATAGGCAGATGCATACTCAATCCATTGACAATAGCAATCATAAGATCGGACACTTGCGAGTTTAGTGGAAAATCCTCTAGGCAAGCCAACAAGACATCGCGTGCACCGAAACTTACTTAGCAGCAAAAATCGAGGAGAATACACGATATAGAAGATAATGTCCCCAAGAGGATCAACACCATGCTCCATAAATTCACACATCGAAACGCAAGTGAAAGTCAAACATGACTTGGAAGAAATTATTATCTTTATCCAGAAACTTTTGGAGGCGCGCATAGTGAGGGAAGATCAGGTCTGCGAAGGTGATGTTTTGCTTAATCAGGCCTCTCTTGGGGGATCGAGAAGCGTCGATTGGGGAAATGGCAAGCGTGGAATAACTTAATGCCTCCTATATTTTAGTATAGCCACATAGGTTTAGCTAAACTACCTTGAATTGGAGCTTCCGAAGTTTCTAACTTACTTGGCTAAACTAAATGGTTTTCTCCATCATGGTTTCTTGCCTTTGGTAAACTTTCTAAAATGTAGGTCAAATATTAGCTATCACACTTAGTTCCAAGCCTTTGGACAAAAGGAACGTGAACTTATTGTTATTACAATGTAATTCAATATAGAAAAATAAATAGGCATAATTATAATAATCTATTGTTTTAAAATTTGGTTTTTCCGGCACCCCAAAAGAAACTTTTTTAGATTTTTTTAACCTTGATTTCCTAAGATTTGAGGGTTTTTGCGGTAGGAAAACAATTAGATTTGCCAAAATTCTTTAAGCTTATTATGTTGAGTGTATTATTTTTACGGAAATCTAAGCGTGCATCGCGTGTTTGGCAATCTAGGCATGCATGGCGGATGAACATCTGGAGAAGTTATGGAAGCCGCGGCTGCGGTCTTAACGAAGGATAAACATGCGGGAGGGTTGTAAAATATCGAGGGTAATCAGCGCTTGCGCGCCCATCCTCTTTACATTTACATTTTTGCTTCATATTTGAACGTCCGTCTTTGGTTCTTCTTCCTTGCTATTTATGCGGTTCGACGTGGTATGCGTTTAACCTCACCTTCCAGAAAGCGCGCCCAGCCTGGCAGCTTTCTCAACATCATGGCCCGAAAGTGATGGTCTCTTGACAAAGCTTTAAATGTAGAGCTTGGTGGAGCAAAAGCGAGGGGATCCCAATTGACTGCTTTGTTCATAGAGTTTGTTAGTTTCAGGCGCGCTTGTCTAATTCACTCTTGATTGAATATATAGGGTTGGATCTAGGATTAGCGTATCATTGGAAAGAGACAAAGATCAAGCATGCATTTTTCAGATTACCCCATTTTATTCTAGGTATTAAATTTTCTAATCTTGCCGGATCTGACGTGTAAAAACAATAGCAGCTCATTTACTGCCGGGTTGTTTTTGGAAATTTGGAGATCTTTGATTTTTAGCTGAAAATATATATAGTTTGAAGGTAAAGTACCGTTAGAATCTGGTGGTGATGCCAAGCATTTCGTGGTATAAATACACCCAAGTGGTTTTATCGGGGACTGACACTTAGTGGATTTTACGGCAGCTACTTGATTTTGCTAGTGGACGACTGGTTTGAGACATTGGGGGAATAACACCAAGTACACCAAAGCGGACCATAGGTATAAATACATAGTATTTACCACCTTAGTTTATCTGGACACAAGTTGTGGTGGTTTATCACGGACACATCTTAGTGGTTTTATCACGGACAATGTATGGGTAGGGCTGAATCACATACCATGGAGTATAAATACAGAATATTTATACCTTAGTATTATACCCAATTCAATGATTGTGTGGTTTATCTGAACACAACCTAGTGGTTTTATCACGGACCGCAAGTAATGGTTTATCTGGACAATATATGGGTGGGGCTTGGAATCACATAACATGGGTATAAATACACCAGTATTTATACCATGGTATTATACCAATTCAATGACTATCCATTGGTTTATATGGACACAAAGTGATGATGGTTTTATGCGGACACAACCTAATTGGTTTATGCGGACACATACTAGTGATTTATGCGGACAGTAATGTATGGGTAGGGCTATGAATCACATACCATGGGTATAAATACACGGAAATATTTGTACCCTTAGTATTCTCTTAATTCCAATGAGATTACCCCATTGGTTTTTCTTTTTGAAGCGAATATTTTTATTTTTTTTTATTAACAGCCTTGTAATAAATACATTTATTGATGAAACCAAAAAACTAGCGAGGATAGCCCTAGCAAGTATCAGGAGACAAGTACTCAAACCCCAGGTGTGAAGGTAGAGACAAACACCATTTGAGGAAATCATCAAAGAAAAAAATCCTTGCATATGATGATGCACCACCTAAAGCGCCTCCAGAAGATCTTGATAGACAAGGTAGAAAGTGAAGCGGTGTCTTCGGCGCATTAACAGCGCGGTACACTTTTATCTGCCAGGTACTACAAGGAGACTACTTGCTTTCGTTTCCCAGCGTACTAATGAACAAATTGTCTCACCTTCTCAAGATGCCAATGCCATTGTAGTTTATCACGGACACAACCTAGTGATTTATCACGGACACAAAATGGATAGTTTTATCACGGACAATGTATGGGTAGGGCGTTGGAATTACATACCATGGGTATAAATACATCAAGTATTTATACCATGGGTATTATACCAATTCAACGACTACCCCATTAGTTCTCACGAGACACAAAGTGATGGTTTATCACGAACAACCTAGTAGTTTTATGCGAGGACTGTACATACTAGTGGTTTATCTGGACAATGTATGGGTAGGGCTATGAATCACATACCATGATTATAAACACACCAAGTATTTATACCCCTTAGTATTTATACCCAATTCAATGATTACCCATTGGTTTATGCAGACACAACCTAGTGGTTTTATCTACGGACACAAAGTAATGGTTTATCTGGACAATGTATGGGTAGGACTTGGAATCACATACCATGGTATAAATACACACCAAGTATTTACTCTGCATGGGTATTTATACCCAATTCAATGACTACCCATTGGTTTATCACGGACCTGAAGTGATGGTTTATGCGGACACAACCTAATGGTTTATGACGGATACATACTAGTGGTTTTATCTCACGGACAGTATGCAGGTAGGGCTATGAATCACATACCATGGGTATAAATACACCAAGTATTTATATCCTTAGTATTTTATGCAATTCGATAATTACCCCATTGGTTTTATCACGGACCTGACCTAGTGGTTTTATCTGGACACAAAGTAATGGTTTATCCCGAACATGATATATAGGTAGGGCTTGGAATCACATGCCATGGATATAAATACACCAGAGTATATATAGACCATAGGTATTTTATACCCAGTTCCGATAGACTTCTACATTGGTTTATCTGGACCTGAAGTGATGGTTTACGCTGGATTTAACCTAGTGGTTTATCACGGACACATACTAGTGTAGTTTTATGGACAATGTATAGGTAGGGCTATGAATCACATACCATGGGTATAATACGCAAGTATTTATACCCAGTTTTAATGATTACCCCATAGGTTTATCTACGGACCTGGCGTACGTAGTGGTTTTATCACGAGACCTGGTAATGGTTTTATCTGGACAATGTATGGGTAGGGCTTGGAATCACATACCATGGGTGTCATCACACCAAGTATTTGTATACCGCCGGTGACTATACCAATTCAATGAAGCTACCCCATTGGTTTATCACGGACACAAAGTGATGATGGTTTAGCTTCCGGACACATCTTTTAGTGGTTTACATGCGAGGACACAATGTATGGGTAGGGCTATGAATCACCCATAGGTATAAATACACCAAGTATTTATACCCTTAGTATTCTCATCGAATTCAATGATTACCCCATTGGTTTATCTGGACCACAACCTAGTGGTTTTATCACGGACCGCAGTAATGGTTTTATGCGGAACAATGTATGGATGGGCTTGGAATCACATGCCATAAGGTATAAAAAATACACCGTCATTTTAGACCATGAATTATTTATACCCAATTCAATGACTACCCCATTGGTTTATCTGGACTATAGTGATGGTTTTATCACGGACACAACCTAGTGGTTTATCACGGACAATGTATGGGTGGGGCTATGAGATCACATACATGGAATATAAATACTTGATGTATTACTACCATATAGTATTTACCCAATTCAATGATTACCCATTGGTTTATGCAGACCACAACCTGAAGTGGTTTATGTCTGGACACTTGTAGATCCTTCAAAAAATAAAAAAAAATAAAGTAATGGTTTATGCGGACAATGTATGGGTAGGACTTGGAATCACCCCTTGGGTATAAATACACCAAGTATTTTATACCATGGGTATTATACCATTAGTATTTATACTTACATTTCCGTGATTACCCCATGGATTTATCTACGGACCTAAGGTCAGTTTTATTGTGGACATGGTGGTGGTTTATGTCACGGACACCAAAAAGAATTATAGCAGTTCTTGGTTTGTATAGCGATATCTTAGAGTCATTGGGTTTTTGTCATCATTGGTGCAGTACGTTCTTTGAACATAGCTAAAGCTGTGATTGACTATCTTTTGGAGCAATTGTTAAATGGATTTTTTAAAAAATTGGATAATAAAAAGAGCATTCGACCACATTTACTTCCCTTATCTTCCCGTTTCCTTTTTAGTTTGCCTTTAATACACGCCATTTTTTTTTTTTTCTATTTTCTTCTTGCCCCTTTTCCTTTTTACATTTTTCATTTCACTTTTTTCATTTTCATTATTCCGTTTCCTCTTTTTCTCTTTTTTTGTTTCTGCTTCCCCATTTTCCTTTTCTATTTTTCCTTCCCTTTTCTCCAATTTGTAGTTTGCCAGCACTTTCCCTTTCCTTAAGCGCACCACACCCCTCTCTTTTCCCATTTCCCTCTTCCCCTTTTCTCGTGCCCTTCTTTCTAGTTGCTCTTTGCACTTTTCCATGCACTTTCTCCCCACCTTCTCACACCTTTTTCTATTTTTCCTTTCCCTTCCTTTTCCTCTTTTGCCCGACCCCCTTGATCTTCCTTTTTCTAGTGCCCTTTTCCCTTCCTTTTTTTCTTTTTCCCTCTTTCCCTTTCCCTTTTCCATGTCCATTTTCCTTGGTTTCCTCCTTTCCTCACCCTTTCCCTCTTCCTTTTTGCCATGTCCCTTTTCTCTTCTATTTTTCATGCTCTTTTTTTGGCTCCCTCTTTTCCCTCCTCCCCTCCTTTTCCTTTTTACTATTTTGCTCTTCCTTTTTATTCACCTCCCCTTTTCCCTGTTTTTCCATTTTACCTCCGTTTTTCCTTTTTGCCTTTTTCCATTGGTTTCCACTTTTTCCACTTTTGCCTTTTCCATTTTCAACCTCCTTGCTTTTGCACCCACCATCCTCCCTTTTCACATTCCTTTTCATTTTACCTTATTTTATTTTCCTTTTCTCCCATTCTATCCCCTTAGCTTCCCTTTCCCCATTTTACCAATGGCCTTTTCCCTTCCCTTTTCCCTCCTCTCAAGGCCTGCTCTCATTGCCGCTTTTTGTGCCTTTTCCCTTCCATTTTCTCTCTTAGCCTCCATGCATTTCGCATTTTCTCATGTCTTTTTCCCTTCCCTTTATTTCTCTTCCCTTTTTCTGCGATTGCCATTTATTCCTTCCTTTGCCCACCTTTCCTCCTTCCCTTTTCACCAAGTAGTCTTTTTCTTTCCCGCTCCTCCCTCATTTTGTTGTTCCTTTTCTTTTCCCTTTCCCTTTTCCTCCCTCCTTTCTCTTCCTTTTAGCTTCTCTCCTTCTTTTATCTTCCTCTTTTCACGCGCATGCCTCCCTCGCTTTTTCCTTTTACCCTTTCCATCACTTCTCTCCTCCTTTTTCTCTTCCGTTTTGGGGTAGTTCCAGGCTCAGAGTTCCTCCATCATTTGGGAGTAGGGTTTGGAAGATGGAGATCTTCTGGGAATCTCACAGCCGTGCATGCAGTATGCGGGAGATGATGAGGATAGAGGATGAGAATCATTTGGTATTTGCGTCCGCCGCCTGCGAATCTTAGAGATCTCTATAGTATTCAATTAATATCTCTTTGCATGATTTCTTTGGAAAAGCAGTCCACACTATTGGAAATTTCTTAACGCGAGATATGATGAAGATGAGAGAAATTATCCATTAAAGTTATAGGCAAGCGTTGGACTGACTATATGAAAAAAGAAGCGAGCCTAATGATGTTTTTACTTGAGGGCATATTAGATGATATATGATTGAGCAATATTATGCATGAAGATATGCTTGTCTTCTAGACACGATGGTCTCATAGACATAATAAACATTCTTCTTCTTCTTCTTCCTTTTTTTTTTCATTGTCCTTTTTTCCTTCCATTTTCTCCTTTTCCCCACCTTTTCTCTCCTTTTCCCGCGTCCTTTTAAGCTCCCTCCTCCTCTCCCCTTTTCCCTTTTCCATTTTTCCTTTCAGCACTTCCCTTTTGGCTTTTTCCTTCCTTCTCTCTACTTCCCTTTTCCTCATCCCCTTTTTTCCTTCCCTTTTTACTCCGTCCTCACCCTTTTCCCTCTTCTCCTTTTAAAGTATGCCATTTTTTCCCTTTATTTTTTCTCTCTTTACTTTTCTTTCTCTTTTTTGTGCTATTTTCTATTTCCTTTTCCCTTTTATCGTGCCTTTTTGCCTTTTCGCTGCCTTTATCTCCTCCTTTTCCTCTTTTTTCCCCACACCTTTTTTACTCTTTCCCTTTCCCACGGTCATTTCCTTTTCCTCCCTCCTCCCCCCCTTTCTTTTACCTTTTCTCCTTTTCCCTTTCCTTTTCCCTTCCCTTTTCTCTACCCACTTTTCCTCATCCCTTTTCAACTTCCTTTACTCTATCCTCATCCTTTCCATCTTCTCCTTTTCACTGAGTATGCTTTTTTTCTTTGTTTCCTTTTCCACTTTTCATGCTGCGCTTGACTCCTTTTCCTTTCTTTCTTTCCCTTTTGCAGGTACCTTTTTGCCTTTCACTTTTTGCCATTTCTCCTCCGCTTTCGCTTTTCCTACATTTAGAGCACTTGGCCCGAGGAAATACAGCTGGTGGAGGAAGTCGTCGCGATAATCTAGACCTCCCAGAATCTGATGGAGGATGATACTCAACCATCAAATTCAGGAGTTTCATTCACTGACATACTTACGCTATCTTATATTTATAATGTTATCACAGTAAGTAGTGCACGAGCCCTAAATCAATGAGAGCGAGGATTTGATGTGGCAATCCAGAAATTTGGGAGAGACACGTAAAAAACAACTTGCGGGATTGGAAACTGCGTAGCCCTTGCTTTAGAAACCAAGCCCTCTTGCATGTGCGGGATGGTTGGCAATGGTGGCTAAGCCCAATAGCGGTGGATTTCTTGCTATCTTACGGTGAGTAGTGCGGTAGCCGAGGAAATACTTGTAGCAGCTATGGCCCGGATCGCGGATGGCTTTCCTTCCCATATTTCTTTGATTTATCATATTCATGGGTATGCGCAAACTCGGCTCTTGTTCAATCAAAGGCGGTGTGGTATGGCGAAAAAAACATGCTCCTGCATTTGGCAGTGAAATATGGCGACCCCAGCACCCAGAATCAGTTTTTAGGTCTCCAATTTAAGCTTTGTCTATGGATTCTGGCGGCTTTTAGCTATGGGTTAGATGCCAAACCCAAAAGGCGACATCTCGATCAAAGCAAAAGTGTTTCGCTGAATCCAGGCCCAAGATTATGTATATGAGGTTTATCATTAAACTTCTTCTTTGAGTCCGCGATGTAACCTAATGCAGCGGAACACAAGCTGACAACTCAATTACAAATCCTCTGTTCTCGGCTTTACTGAGATTTTGTATACGTAAAAGGAGTCTTTCCACAAATTTGTTCTCTAAAGCGAGGTGTTTTAAGCCTAGCAGATTTTTCAATGTCGATTCCAATCTTCTTTCCATTACGAACCTTGGGGATTTTTTGGTGTGTGCGGCTTAACGTGGGTACGCGATGGTTGGGAAGCTTTTAGTCACGGATCTAAAGGGGAGTTCTCACGGTAAGATGTTGAATTTACCGCGATCAAGCAAGAGCAAAATTGATGATTCTGAAACGATTTTAAGCAGTGATTGGGTCTTTCAAGTTTTGAGGCCGAATATGCGGCATGCCTACATCAATTTATGATGACATGCAGCGAAGCGATTCCAAGCGTTAAACTTTTACCCAGCGAAGAGAAATTTATCCTTACGCAGCGGTAAAATGTCAAATCTTATCTACAAAAGTTTACTCATTTCCATTTTGTTATTGTCACCGATCTTTGGCGTAATGCGCGTCTACGAGATCGACCTCTCGCTAAGCACTTATGGCGAGCAGTGCATATATGAGAATTTGAAATAAAAAATTCCGGATGTGTGGGGTGGATGTTCTCTCGGTCGAGGTTGCTACGATCTTCACAAAGCATGTTCTTGCTATTTCCATATTTTCGTGCCGCCTAATCTCGCCCGTGTGAAGCTATGGCTACATCATACCCGATTCAAATGTAGTTCGATAAATCACACGCATTTACATGTGAGCATTTTCTAAGTCTGGCGGTGTTCAAGAAGGCAAAGGATTTTAAGGCCCTCTCGCGCAACCGATACCGCCATTGCACAACATAGACGAAACAATTTGAAGGTATTGGAGGAGATTTAGTAGGCCTTCGTACTGCTATACATGGCTATCAAATATAGATTAGTATGGATTAAGCGTTACCCAAGTAAGTTGATTTTATAGCTAAGCATATTTAAAAGGTATGTATTCTTTCAATCCTATACAGAGAAAAATCCAAACCATATTTTTTTTCTTTAAAATTTAGAGTTCTTGCCCAGCACATTTTGGCAGGTTTTATTCTTTTTTCTTGCGAGAGAATCACTATAGCCAGCAAGAGTAGATGATAAGATGGCATCGCATCTATTTTAGATGAGTGGTAAACAATTTGAGAACAAAAGCGTAGTATGAAACTTTCTCTTGACAATTGGATAAAAAGTGCAATATTGGACCTTTGTTAGTCACATTGCCTCTGGTACAGGACTATTCGCTCTATCGTCGGACGAGTCAAGCTCAAAAGATCTCGAGTCAACCACTTGAATTCGGACATCAAGCCTCCTGAGACTAGCGAGGCCCGCAGCGGTCAGGAAAGCCTTTGGCTCCGTCAAAAGGAGAGCGCAGCTCACCGGACAAGTAGCCCGGCCGAGATCGCGTCGGCGTCGGCGTCGATTCACAGAGCACTTCGAGAGCACGCCAACATTCACCGCAAATCCAGGCCTCCTTCGAGGGAGTAAACGCGAGGGAATCGGTCAGTGTCTATATTGGGCCCCAAGGCCAGAATTGTACTATATATGAGTAGAGTTGAAACCAGCAGTTTTTTTAGATGAAGGTTTTGAGTCTTGCTTCCTCGCTTCGAGTTTTCTCTCTATTCGAGAGCTCATGTATTTTCATCATTGATATCAAGGAAGCTTATCATCTTTCTTTCATGTGTTACTGTGGCTCTTCTTTTCTTCTCTTTAGAGCAAAATCCGTGACATAGTCCGGACTCTCTGACATTGAATTCTACCGGTCCTCCGCGGGGAGAACATCTTCGAGTTCGGAGCCGGACCCCAAACCTTTGTCGCGCTGCGGGTCTGATTTTCTCCTGCACTGTACGTAAGCCGTAATACGTCGCAATTTCGCGGGAAAAGAACTCCTTTCTCAGGCAGCATCACCAAGCGGGAGAGCGCCATCGGCGTGTCGGGGAAAGCTGATTACGACATGTATGGATCTGCCTTATGACATAGAGGGAGGCCATCTTGAGTCCTAAGGCTGATCCCGCCACCCACCCCGTGTCAGTCTAGTCCCGGTTCCCGCCCCAAAGCGTGCAACGTACTCACAACCTCGGTCCCTCATCATTATCGGGGAGCCTTATCTGGCTCCAGCCCAGTCTCAACCAGTACTTTCATACCTGAACATGCCTACATCCATCATTCTCCGAGGGCCTCACGCCACTTCGCCGCCAACCATCATCTCCCCAGAAGATTGAAACCGCGGCCTATCCACATATCTCCTCGCTGCGCCTGCCGGAATATCGCTTTTCCCTCGTTTCCCCTTTGCTCTTCACATTTTACAACCTTCTGGATCTCAAAACCAATGCTCGCGGCTGCTTCCAGTTTCTCAGCAGCAGTCACTTGCCTTCATCGGCGAGGGTCGGAAGTCCCGGCCTGATGCCAAATCCACCTCAACCTCAATATCCTCACTATCTGTTCACATCCCACATTGACACTTTTCCCATCTACCTTTTTCGGGGCCTCACGAAGCCGACTTATCCCACCTTTGGCAACGAAGGCAAGCGTTAGACCAAAGTGCTGGGGCCACATGGAAGAATTTGAGGCTCTACAGGCATCGATAGGCCGCAGCGCAACCTCAGCCCCGAAATTTCACATCTTTTCCACCACCTTTGCGTGGCTCTCCTCATCAATGGCTCATGTCCAACAAAAGCCATTGGAAACGAACTGGTCGGGGAAATGTGCGCCTTTGCTTTTACGTCTCATTCTGGGACCACCGGGCGGAAGTGATCAACTTCATCTCAAGCAACTCAATGAAGCGCAACAAGAGCCCGCAGATGCGGGATTTTGCTGGTCGACTTCACGTGCTTTCGATGGCTTCCGAGGTACCCTACGCGAGGCAGGGGATTGCAGTGCACAGTTCTCCAAGGACTTCCTCCTGCTATTAGACTCATGGTGAATATCTGCGTCCAAAAACTTTGGGCGAGGCTATAAACGCCTTATCCAATCACTTTCGTCAATGTTTCCTCTGCGGCGTGGCTCTTCCGAGAATCCCGTTTCATTCCACGCGTCATGGTTCCCACCAAGCTTGATTTTAATTTAGAAGCCTCAGCGCTAATCCGCAGTAGCGATCCAAATCACAGTGCCATATTTGCAAAATATAAGGCCATTTGGCCAATGAGTGCAACTCCTGAAAAGTAGCGCCTCATTGCAAGCGTGCAACATGTGCAATCATGCCCGCGGCGGAAGAGTGCCTTTCGCACTCATGCCGTTCGCAACAAAATGGTTTATCAAATTTTCCCAAACCGCACCTCGATCCCAAAGCGCGTGCTCCGGTGACCCACCTCGCCGGGTGCGTACGCAACTCTATCGACAGCGGGGGACTTAGCCGGGGATCCAGCCAAGCGTCCTCCTTTTGATCCTTCTAAAGCTGATGCTATCAGCGCTGTCAGAATGGGGTCATACCACCGCGGCGTGCCCTCAGCTTCCGGGATTGAGTCGGCTTCTGGCACAAAATGAGACCACATCGGTGTCCGCCTCACGGCTTACCAACTCTGGCTTGCTAATGGCAAGCGAGGCGGCGACCAGTTCGAAGCCCCCAAAAGGCGCCTCGGCAATCGCAGCTATCAACCAGCTCCCGGCAAATCAGCCACCGAAATTTGGATCAACAAGCCCAGAGGGGAAATTTTTAGGGCGCAATCACTCCGTGCGGTAATCGGAATTGGGTTGGCTGGTCTAGTTCCGCGCCGGACAAGGCATCCGCGTCCATGACTATTGACCGGGAAGGACCACGCCAGCACGCGCTGGGTTGACACCCTTCCTCATAAAGGGGGCGAAAAAAAGGTTCACTTTACTTTTGACTTAAGCTCATACCAAATGTCATGCCCAAAAGTTAGCCAAAGCATTTTGAATCTCCATGCAAGCGGTGAAGGCGCACATTGGCAAATGTTCATGCCACTTTCGAAATCTCAACAAAGAACCACACACGATCCACCTTCAACATCTCAACCTCCGCGGCTCTCGGACATATCCCAATATTGCGAAAGTAGAGGTTGACTTGCTCAAAGAGGATTCTTGCTTCCACCCGCACTCCACTTTTGATGGAACCGGCGAGATCCTTTTCTCATGTACCTCTCGAACTCCAGAGGAGCTTGCCGAATCAAAAATTCCTTTAAGCAGCCTGCATTTTAAAACTTCTGTCACTCTCAGGGCCGGTTACCACTCCCAAGCTGTTTTAGTTGGGGGCATATTACCTCTACACCCACCGCGGTCCATACAGCGGTGGGAAATCGGCAAGTCCAACCCATGATATTCCAAATCGATGGAAATTAGTCGCGATCAATCTCATCCGCGGACAAAGCCGCAAACAAATGGGCATCCACACAACTCTTTGCGTGCCCATATGACATCAAATTGGCTAATGGCCGCTATCACGAGAGGACCTGGCGTCACACCTTCTACACATCAACATTGGTGATCTCCGCTTTCCCATGGAATTTGGAGTTTACGGAAATTTGAGTGAAGATCCGGTGACTATAAATCTTTGGTGGGAAGACCGCTTTCTCCTTGAGGCAAAAGAGTATCCATTCTTGGGCCCGCAGGACGATTTAGTCATCTGAGATGGTCATCTCAATGCCACAATGGACTTACAACCGGTAGGATCATTCAGATTGACATCGCGGAACCACTCTCTCTCGGAACAGATTACGAAGGCGCTCGGAATATTTATCAGGATTCGAGCTACCCTAGCGGCGTCTGCCTCTGTCATCCCTGCGAATATACTTTGATCCTTGGGGAGAAATGACTCTTGTCGGGACGGTGGGCGCGCCTTGAAGCCCTGCGGCTCCTTTGCAACGGCGAAGTGAGATCCAAGCGTTGATCCCCACTTTTAGATCACGGACACTCCGGTGACTCCTGTAGGGCGTTAGCCTGCGCACATTTGTCATGGAAGCGACCACTCTTGGGTGATGGCGAGCAACCTCTCTTTTTACCACGCCAAAGTGCCAACATCCGGTTATGCTCAACCTCTACGCACACATTGTCCGGGGATCTTTGAGATGCGCCACCCCATATTCGGACTCACGAAATTGAGAATTGTGGATGTTAGCGGCAAATCAACTTTATTAAAGGTATTCTTTGCAAACCTTCCGGCTCCTTATGCGTAGCGAAGAATCGCGGCTGATTCAAAAATTCAAACACATTTTTAGCACGGAGTTACAAAGATCTGCGCGGAGAGGAATCAACAAAGCTTGGGAACTCACCATTCCTGCAAATCAAATTACTACGACGATTGTAGCAGCGGCGATACTGAGGCTCAACCCCTAATTCGAAATTGATGCGTGTAGGAAATTGACAAACTCGCCTAGCTGCTGAGGTTTTTGATCTATGAGGTCAAACGTGCGAATGGTGAGCCCTATGCGTCATTGCCCTTAAGCACAATGGTAAGATCCGGCACGTCTGTGTCGACTATCCGGAAACTCAATGGGAGCCGCGGAGAACGGTGATCATTTTTCACTTCCTTCACCGGACCAAGTTAGGAAGAGTGGGCTGGACATGAGATGTACTCCTTTATGGATGGTTTCTCTGGCTACAATCAGTCTCCATCAAAAGAATCTGATCAACTCAAGACCACTTTCACCACCCCGTGAAGTACTTTTGCCTACAAGGTGGTTCCTTTTGGATTATCAACTCTCCTTCAACATTTCAAGCGCATCATGCTCTCGGATTTTCATGATTTCGCGAAGGAAAATCCTTCTTACACAAATTTTCAAGATGACTTCTCTGCCTCTGATTCCATGGCTGACCATTTGGGTAAGTGGAACTGCGTCTTTGAAATGTGATGGGTCAGAGCGTGAGTCTCAATCTGAGAAGTATTGCACCTTTAACGTCATACGGTGTTACGGTTAGGCCATGTGTCCCGTAGCGGGAATCACCAGCGATCACCGCCAAAATCGATTTAATGTGCTAAAGCTCAAGCACCCGGTAATATCAAAGAGACAGCTCTTTCCTGGAAAGTCAATTACTCCACCTTCCATGCACGGGTACGGCCATTGCGATCCCATTCATAAACTCGCGGGTGTGAATCCACGGGCTTGGAATTCCGAGGCCGGGCATTTGCTTTCCAGTGGAAACTTTTGCTTACTCGGTGCAGAATTGCTGTTCCTCCTCAATGGGACAAGCCCTTTCCGTTCATGTCGTGTCACCGGCGTTTGCTATTGGTACATTCTTTTCTCAAGAATATGATCACGCTGATAAATATCGTACCGGTAGAAACTCAGATTACGGCGGCGCAACTGTTATTCTGCCACGGGCGTGAAGCTTTGGGTCTCATTTTACTACGTGTCCAAGCGCCCAGCGTCATTACCTCTTGGGCAGTCAAATCAAGTTCTTTGTGGACCACCAAGCACTTCTCTATTTGATCAACAAATCCGCCCGCGAATTATTTGCTGCGTTGGGTCCTTCTTCTCAAAATTTGCTCGCGCTTACGGGAAATGCGTTCATAAGGTGGCAAATCTCATGTTATTCGGATTATCTTTGCGCATCCACGGATGATCCGCGCGGGAGTCTCGGGCGCCTTCCTGATGCTCAACTTTTTTTGTCCGCAGCAGCACCACATTAGTTCCGCCAGTTTTAGTGATTACCTCCTCCGCGAGGTGCTCTTCCCACGAGAAGATAGGCAGCTCTCTCACCTTAGCGACAATCCGTCGCCATCAATTTCTCCAGGAAGTGTGGCCTTCACCATAGTTGCGGTTATCTCTGCAAAAGGTAAGGACACCATCAGCCGTGTGTGTTCTCCCTCATGAAGTTCAGTTGCATTGTTAGAAGCTCATCCGAGGGGCTGTTGGTGGTCATTTTCATGGTGACACCACGGCCGCGCAAAATTCTTCTTAAAGATATTATTATTTGCGCTCTTCAAAGATGCTCAACGCCCGCGCCCTTACGTGTGGCAGCAGCCATTGGGTAGGGGGCGCCGCGACACGTGGCAGCTCTCTTCCCTTGGCAGCCATTAATACGCCGCACTTCCCGCCGGCAAATGGGAATGGACTTTGCATGGGACCTATAGACCCTCCGGCAGCGGCACACTGCGTGCGATACATCTGGTTCTCGCGACTCGCCACCAAGTAGGCGGAAGCTGTACACTTCAGAGACAACAACTGCTGCCAGCCGCGGCCCGAGTCCTGCATCAGCAAATCATCCGCGTGATTACGCCCGCGGGCGTGCGGTGATAAGTGGTATTCATTTCCTCAATCATACTATCAAAGAGCTGGCCGGATTATCTCTTGATACATCATCACAAGAGCACACCTTACTATCCTCAAGGCAATGGAAGGTTTGGCCAAAGCACCAACAAAACTTCGGTCACCATTCGAGAAAATTTGTGGCGCTTCACTTCGCGGATTGGCGAGACAAAACTTCCCTCACGAGTTCTTTGGGCCTACAGCGCGCGACTTTCAAGATTGCCTCACGGTCACCTCCTTTTAAATTGGTTTATGAGTGAGGCTGCCATGCCCTTTGAATTCATTCTTCCAACACTCAGGAGTTTCAAGCGGCTCACGCTCATAATCCACGGCTGCTCTGAAGGCGCAGGTCTATCAATTGAAACGATTGGATGAACTTCCGAGGATAACTTATAGTGATGTTCTTCGCGGATTAGCGATTTGCGAAAATCTTTACGCGATAAGCGTTTGAAGACAAAAAGCGCATTAAACAAGGAGATTTGGTTCTTCTTTATGATTCGGTACAAAATTTTCGGGTAAACTCAAGTTTAGGTTGAGAAGCACAGCCCTTATCAAATTGTTAGTGGTTAGACCCGGTGTTTTCCAATTTCATTGAATTAGATGGCACTCCATTACCTACATTAGTTAATGGTTTTTGCGTCTCAAAGCATTTTATTTGCCGAGCGTGAACATCCCAACCGCGAGGAGGCAGTTCCGGAATCCAAACACCACAGTGACTAAGAAAGTGGAGTGTATTATAGTAGGTACACAAAATGTAGGCGCTGGCCGGCTAACAAAAGCTAGGCACTGCCTATATACAAAAAGCGGGCTCGAGCCTATCTACTAAGTCCTAAGGAAAAACCCTCTACCAGGTTGGGCGAGGTAAATCTGCGAGATGGTAGCGGGGGATTTCTACTCCGGATCCCAGCGAGTGCCAGAACCACCTCCATCCAGCGTTGGTCTTGAATTCGGGATGTTCAGCCATCCGGCACCACCCGTCCATCACGAATGCTACGGTTGTGCTTGGCGCGAAGATCGAACGATTCATCACCCACAAGTGATCCACTCACGTGATTCGTCGGCATGGTGCAATCTTCGTTCAAACGGCTGGCGTGACCATCTTGGCGCCATCCGGATGCCGCCGTTTCTCGGTTGCGTCTTATATACCAAACTGAGGACCTCCTTGTCGGCGTGGACCAATCACTGCGTCGCCAGCACGTGGTTGCAATGCAGAAATTTGTTTCTAAAGGGAGAATCTATTCTCGTAGCATATCTAGCAATGGTACCTTATGACACATTCCTTTTAATGATATCCCCTTGGGGTTGCGGCCTTGAATGCCATTTCCTTCTTTCCGCCCGTCGAACATTAATGGGTGTCGCGCCGCATCTGTCACATCGATCTTTCTTTCCGTCTCATCCTCCACCGTCATTGCCTTCTCCCTTACGTTTTTTGGGGACTTAGCCAAATTTTTGCCTCTCAATCCCTTCTTCGCATCTCTTGACACACGGCATCATCAGCACGGTTCCTGTTTAGCACTCTTCATACCTCTTCACCTCCAATTATTAAGCCTAAAAACAAACTAGCACCATTTCCTCTGCGCCTTCATCCTCAGGTGCTTTCGACTTTAAAGTAGCCTTTGGCATCTCTCTTAAGATTACTTACAAAGTATTCCTCGCCATTTCAGATTTTTCTACACGCCCAAGCCTCGGCTCCCCGGGATGAAGGCCTTTTTGCATCTGTATCCTTCTTGGCGCCCACTTCGCTGAGCCACTTGTTGGCCCCAATAAAGAGGCGTCGGTGAGCGACTTTTGACTAAATTTTCTCAAATGGAACTTAAAACCGATGCTGCCGCAGTTGCGCGGCGGTTCATCGCCAATATTGTTAACGCAGCGCAAAATTTTACCCTTGCCCCGTAGTCGATGGCACCACTATTTCGACTCAACGCGATTTCTGAGGTATTTCATATTCCCTTGCACACTCCTTAGCGCTATCGCGCTAATTACGCTATACGGAATATTGATGTCCGCGGAGTTTGGTGCACACTGCTTATCAACGCCATTGTCCATGTCGGCCAATGTAATGAGAGCCTCATGAGACCTTTTTGCCAAAATTTTTGTGAACCGCATGTTGTGGAGTATTCTATCAGAACACCCATATCAATAGAAGCCTTTTCTATAACCTGGTCGCCTACTTGCTACACACTCCAAGCACCACATAGATTGGCCCCAAATGATCTGTCGTCTTCTCGAGAAATGGGCCGCCCAGGGTACCACTTCCATTGCAAGTTTTACGTGGGAGGCACTTTCAAGCCCTCATCCGTCATTACTTCCCTCCCACACCACCAAATTCTCATACTTCCCACTTTCGGCGCTCCCTTCGATTCAATGCTAAGTTAACTCAGCCCATCTTCTCACAGTGTAGGCCTGATCCACTCATATCCTTTATCTCTTCCTCACTTCACCATCACTTCACACCATTTTTTCACAAACCTCCACACGAACTAGCATTAATTCACCACCCCAACACCCTCTCGTCGGTTATTTGTATCGATGCTCCAGCCAGGATGCTCAAAGGCTGTTGCACTTAAGTTCTGAGGAATCCGGGGCGCTCTTATGAGTAGGGTTCAGCGGGCACTATAGAGGCCTCGATCACGGTACACCGAGACCTTCAAACACCACCATTGCCCAAGTTACAACTTTGGAGAGCCAAACTTCAAGGCAACATGAAGCTCTCTTACAGGGCTCATCGCGGATCTCAAGAGAATACACAAGCTCAAGTCGATAACTTCAGCGGTCAATGAGGCTCGGCTCAGTCCAGGGGACTCTCTTGGAACACAACAAGTCCAAAGCTGTACTCTCACAGTACCAAGGATGAAGATATTGCTAAACTCAATGCCTCTGTACTGGGCGTAGTAGAAAACTTCAGCACTCAAGTTCAAAATCTTTCGGCACGAGATGCTCAAGTTGCCTCCTTGGCCGGCTCGGCTTTCTACTGAACCTCTGTGCACCTGCAAGGTCGGCTTACGAGAGGTCTGAGAAACAGAAAATACTTCGATGGCGGAGATTGCAGGTGCTTCGTCTCAATACACCGGGGAAATCTTCCTCGAGTCAATCCTTCTCGGAAGCGGGTCGTGACCCGATCCGCCTCCCTACTTAGAAAGGACAATAGGATCAGGTGATCTCGAACAGCGGTACCGCGGCAAGCTATTGATCTGGCGATGAGGCTCGGAAACCAAACTTGGCCCGGACTTCAATTCTTCACGGAATGCCGGTGGACTTCGGCTCCCTCACCTTTTATCATGATTATGTAGTTGCCGGCGCCACCTCTTCCTTTCAAAAGTAGCCTGCTTGGTGATGGCCACTGTGGATATCCTTTGGCGGTCTTGATTTTCAGTTGGCGAACTCTCCATTGAAGACAAAGAGGTTGTGTTGTGCCTTGTTGTCTTGATCTATTTTTTGCTTTATGCCGTCCAGGCTTTCTCACGCTTTAGAAGCGTGGTTGACCCATGGCTTATATTTTTCCATGATTTCTATGCAGGGTGATACGGGGAAAATTTTAGCCGATGGAACCCACGCCGGTATTCGGGGAGTGACCCCAACTGGCAATGCGTGCCGAGGATAACAATCCATATCTTGCGGATCTGCTCAAACCAAAACTTTCATCGGGAGTAACATGCACGAGGCGCGATCATTTATCTCTACGGCGGCCCAGGCGGCTGCAACAAATAAGGAAGTATCTAGGACATCAGAGAGGATACTTCCTATGCACAAGTCTACGCTTCACGCTTTCTCGCTGGTTACAATCGATTCTGACTCGTTGGGCCCGGCAAGGCGGTCCCCATAGGATGGGATAGCCCTCTGTCAACTCTCGGCTCTGCAGCTTCTCTTTGGGATCGGCGGTGTCGAGGCACTTGATCCGGATCTTGTCGGTCAATTAGGGGAAGCGCTTCGGCAACCCGCCCGCGGGCATGGTTCCCTTCCCCTATGCTTCCGCAGGTGTACCTCCGCGCCCCGGGTTCCCCGACTTCGATTGGCGCCTTCCTTTTTGGACCAAGGTCATGGATAGTCGCTCTTGAGGTTTGGACACCACCTCGGATCACCGACCGGATCTCGGTGGGATCCGCGTTTTGTTAAGCCGTCACATTGGGAAGAAGGTGCTACTCTGGACAACACCACAAATTGGATCTACATTGCTAATGGCGTGGTTGGCGGCAGCGCGCGGATGTATTCATGGTCTCAACACCTTCTTGCGAGCGCCTCCCACCTCCACGATCCTTACATCCATCTTCAAGCAGGATTTTGCGCTGCCCTCAAATGCATTTGCTCAGCTCCTTAAATGTGGCGTCCATTTTCTTTACCAATCCAAATGCAGTGTCGGTGCTTTTGGCCTTGAACCTGTCTCCTCATGGAGTGTCGATTACGCATTTCTTGAGGCGCCCGCATTTGCGCGAAGACATGATGCGCTCGTTTTCTTATTGATGCGCTTTTGATCCCCTTGCCCGCCCGGCCCGAAGACACACCTCAAGCTCTTCAATCCGCCAAGATCTCATCGGCCGGTGCCATAATGGGGCCCGTCCTCCTCCGTGAGATACTTCAGGCCCGATGGCTTCAGCCCTCGAAGCGCTCCTCCTTTTTCTTCACTCTGGGTATGCGTTTGGTGGGGGGTGATAATCTGTGCCTCTGATGCCGGGACTGTTTAATACTATCTTTACGTCGGAGACGAGTCCAGCTCAAAAGATCCTCGGTCAACCCGCAGATTGGACATCCAAGCCTCCTGAAGACTAGCCGGGGCCCGCCTTGATCAAAGCCTTTGGCTCAGTCAAGGCGCCGCTCGGACAAGTAAGCGGCGAAATCCGCCCGCGTCAAGCATCAGCGTGGTCCCCAGAGCACTTCAAATTACCTTAACATTCACCGTCAGGCCTCCTTCGAGGAGTCGGCCGCAGAGATCGGTCAGTGTCTATATTGGGCCCAAGGCCATTTATACTATATATATATAATTAAGAGTTAGCTCATAAGTTTTTTAGATGAGTTTTAGTCTTGTCTCCTTTCAGTTTTCTCTCTATTCGCGAGCTCATGTATTTTCATCATTGATATCAAGGAAGCTTATCATCTTTCTTTTCATGTGTTACTGTGCTCTTCTTTTCTTCCTCTTTTGACCAAATCAGCGTGACATAGTCCCCGGACTCTCTGTTAGATTCTCGGGTCCTCCACAGGCTGTCTTCCAGGAGTTCGAACCCCGGACCCCAAACAACCTTTCAATTTTAAGCGGGGAGTCAAACTGCGGGACAACATGTTGGAAATTCCTCCATTGATGTAGATCTTTGAATTGCTAAGTCAAACGCGCATCGGCACCATGGCATGCGATATAGCGGATTTACTTGACTTACTTTTATATATGGATCAATGTTGTTAGAATGCGTCAAATCCGTTACCTTTAAAAGCGTTTTTAAGATTTTTTTGAAGATTTTTTAAAATTTTGGAAAAAATCTTTAAAAGCGTATTTCATATAAAAATACGTTAAAATCTTTAAAATCCTTAAAATCTTTAAAATCCTTAGGCAGAAGTGATTTTGTTTATTCAAATATATGATGTTCTTGAACTTATTTATAGATTGTATATGAAATTCTTATATTTCCCGATCTTTATAATAATGTTTTTACGAACCTTTTTTAGAGTTGCATGGCAAAGCAAGCTATGATATCTTTGCGCCGGGCATAAATAGTTTCTAGTAGCGACACAAATTTTGATTTACTTGTTGACATGCTGCATCTTGTAACTTGTAGTAAAATATGCATTTTTAATCATAACACATAGATCGATAAATCGATTACAAAGAATGTACGAATTTTTTATTTTTATTTTTTTTTGGTCATGCCAAATTATAAAAAATCCTTTAAAAAGCGTGAGGATTTTTATAAAAGGTACTTTAAAATAAAAAGCGGGTTTTAACAACATTGATATGGATTACATCTTTTTAATACTTTGCAGTCTCTAAAAGATGGTAGTAGGGCTCATATCGACATGGCTAAGATAACATGAGTGTCAGAGACATGGTGAAGTGGACAAACTACTTGATTTGACTCTTTTTTAACCAAAGTGTGGAAGTAGCGAGAATAGTATTCATTATAACTCTTGTGTGGTAATCTTTGTTCATATATTTCTACTTGGTGTCAATCCCGATCATTGTTGCAATACTCTGTCATATACTAAATGCATCTGCATTTCTTGATCCTCATTATCGAGGAACAGCAATACGTAACGA